>CM060107.1:15723552-17153552 GCA_030522415.1 Channallabes apus
CTGCACAATCCAAAGTCCCGGTTTGACTTGAACGCCCCTCATATGTTCCTGAAACTGAGGCTTCATTAAACTTACTTGGGTTCTTTTTGACATGATGTGTGTCTGACATGGTCTAATTATTCACTATATACTGTATGTAAATGATATATGTATTCATTCATTCATTCATTCATTTTCTATACCGCTTAATCCTGTGCTCAGGGTCGTGGGGGTCCTGGAGCCTATCCCAGGAGACTTCGGGCACTAGGCGGGGTACACCCTGGACAGGGTGCCAATCCATCGCAGATATATGTATTGATATTACAAATAAATTATATATATATATATATATATATATATATATATATATATATATGTGTGTGTATATATATATATATATATATATATATATATATATATATATATATATATATATATATATATATATATATTTTTTTTTTTTTTTTTTTTTTTTTTTTTTTACAATTACAATAACTGTGAAAATATGCGAGATTTATTTAAAGCTACGGTGGAATTCTTTTTGTTCCATTGAAAATATGTTGCTTGAGGTAGAGGAAAATACTCAGACAATCGTGTAACTGTAATTTACACTCAGCTTTGTGTCAGGAGTGTTTGGAAAGAGAAGGATATTTGTTCTCGTATGTCATACACCTGGGGGGAGTGAAAGAGCCTACAATAACACTACCATAAAAGGAAAAAGGATTGATGAACTGATTAGTAATTTAAGCTTGAGAATAATGAAAGACATGCCGTTTATTCCTCTAATGGTTGAGGATCTCACCGCCCGTGCAGTATGTTGTTTTGTACTGTATACTGTTGGAAAGGTTGTGTACAAGCAGGACAGGGGGATGTGTTCTTCTGTATTCTGTGTATATTTATTACTCTTAGTGTTGTAAGACTAGCTGAATCTTGCCTAACATTCTGACAGGCTGGAGAAAAAAATGAAAAGCATGGATAATATAATACAGGGCGAGTAGGAAAAAAAAAAAAACACGAACACACACACACACACAGGTCTGGTTATAAAAAATATTCACACCGGAAATAGTCAGAGGTAGATTTTTGCTTTCTACACTGTATTGTTATTAACGAGGAACCTGTTCACCTTCTATTCAACGGCACCTAGATGTGAGTGTTTCTTGGAGAGCCTGGCTACGCAGAAGCTCCCAAGTCGCTGGATTTAATGACATCACATTTAATGTCATGATTTTGCTGACATGCTGTAGGAAACGAAAAAGAAAAATGTTTTAACAGTGCCATTCTAACCAGCGCTTCCTGTTGATGTGGGTGGTTTTTTGGCAGTGTTTAGTGACAGAATGTACCAGTCTCTTAAGCAAAGCAAGACAAGGCTGAAATAAATTACTCCAAACTGACAAAGCAAACAAAAGCGTGAATGTCATGGTATCTATCATACTCAGTTACTTCATATTTTATGATCCGTTATATATCATATCTTACTGCATGTTATTCGTGCCTGTTAACCCTGTTCGCAGGTAACATACCCGGCTGGAACTAGCTAGCATTCTAATGCAGTCGGTTTACCTGCTTACAGAAGATGTCTCGATCTCAGCCAAGAATATGTCAAATTTCAGGAATTTCCCAGGGATGGATATATTCCAAATTTAAAATTCTGATTTTATTTAGGCAAGTGGTTAGCACTGTCGCCTTGCACCTCCAGGGTCCGGGTTCGATTCCCGTCTCTGTGTGCATGGAGTTTGCATGTTCTCCCCATGCTTGGTGGGTTTCCTCCGGGTACTCCGGTTTCCTCCCAAAGACAGGCAGATTAGGCTAATTGGCTTTCCCAAATTGCCCGTAGTGTGTGAATGTGTGCGTGTGTATTCATTGGCAACCTGGTGTGCTGTAAGTTTCCTGCAATAGGCTCCAGACCCATAACCCCCCCCCCCCCCCCCCACCGAAAGACCCTGTATACAGGATTAAGCAGTACTGTACAGATCGCAGTAATATTTGTGTTTATTTGTCACATGCACAATCATACAGAATACGATATGCAATGAAATTCCTTATATGTGACCTTAAAAAGCTCTCTGCGATAGATTGGCACGCTGTCAAGGGTGTACCCTGCCTCGTGCCCTGAGTCTCCTGGGATAGGCTCCAGGTCCCCGCGACACTAAATACAGGATAAAGCGGTATAGAAGATGAATGAATGAATGACCTTAAAAAGGAAAAGCGGAATAGAATAAGAAGGTAAGGAGGGGGTCATCATTTTGTTCTTTGGATCAGAAATAAAATAAAATGTTGCATTTTCAATAAAAAAGACCCCAGCATCCGAGTGGAGCAGTGGTAAAGGGCTCGCCCTATCATCTGGAGATCGCGAGTTCGGTTCCCAGATGATGCTGTAATCTAAATTACAGCTAAATTGGCCGAGCTCTCTCAGTGGGGAGGGATTGAGAGGTACTTAGTGCTCCCACATTAATCACGGCTCTACGCCATTCGGGGTGTCTCTGAGCTCGTGCATGCAGAGGGAGCAAATAGCGCTGTCCTCCGAGTGTGTTACGCCGCCCCCAACGGTGCGTGAGTGAGCAGTTAAAAAAAAAGAGGTCGGCTGGTGTCACGTGGTTCGGAGGAAACACGCGACAGCCCTCGGCCCTCCTGGCTGAATGGTAGTAAGTAGCCTTAATGTGGGAACGCCCCCTAGTGGCAGGAGAGAATTGGACATGACTAGATTAGGGAGAAAAATCTGGGGGAAAAAAGACCCCCAATACGTCTACATACACAAATTTTGGCTATAGTTCCTGTAATGAAAATATTACAGTGCAGCTAAGGATATATTATAATAAACAGAATGAGTAGCTCGCCACACATATCTTCTAGTCAGAGTCATTCATTCTTTTGAATCTATTGCACTACATAGCATCTATGGGAGTAACGTGACAAAGGAACGCACGACTCGGGACTTGAAGATTCGTTGAGAACTGTTCAATTCTGCGCCCTGTGGACTACATTGCATAGTGTCTATGGGAGTCACGTGACAAAAGAATGAACGACTCAGAACCGAAAAGACTCAAAGGTAACTAAGGAATGTCTACCAAAGCTGTTGCCCATGAAAAGAATGTTAATTTCTCTACCGTAAGCCGTCTCCAAAGGCGTTTCAGAGAATTTGGCAGTACATCCAACCGGCCTCACAACCGCAGGCCACGTGTAACCACACCAGCCCAGGACCTCCACATCCAGCATGTTCACCTCCATGATCGTCTGAGACCAGCCACCCGGACAGCTGCAGCAACAATCGGTTTGCATAACCAAAGAATTTCTGCACTAACTGTCAGAAACCGTCTCAGGGAAGCTCATCTGCATTGGGGTCTGGACCTGTATCTCATCGGGGTCTGGACCTGACTGCAGTTTCCTGGACTTGAGTGGGCAAATGCTCATATTCGATGGCGTCTGGCATGTTGGAGAGGCGTTCTTTTCACGGATGAGTCCCGGTTTTCACTGTTCAGGGCAGATGGCAGACAGCGAGTGTGGCATCGTGTGGGTGAGCAGTTTGCTGATGTCAGTGTTGTGGATCGAGTGGCCCATGGTGGCGGTGGGGTTCTGGTATGGACAGGGATACGTTATGGACAACGAACACAGGTGCATTTTATCGTGAATGCACAGAGATACTGTATCGTGACGAGATCCTGAGGCCCATTGTTGTGCCATTCATCCACGACCATCACCTCATGTTGCAGCATGATAATGTACGGCCCCATATTGCAAGGATCTGTACACAATTCCTGGTAGCTGAAAACATCCCGGTTCTTGCATGGCCAGCATACTCACCGGACATGTTACCCATTGAGGATGTTTGGGATGTTCTGGATCGACGTATACGACAGCGTGTTCCAGTTCCTGCCAATATTCAGCACAGCTATTGAAGAGGAGTGGACCAACATTCCACTGCCCACAATCAACAACCTGATCAACTCTATGCGACGGAGATGTGTTGCACTGCGTGAGGCAAACGGTGGCCACACCAGATACCCCAGTAAGGCAAAACTGTGCAGTGTGGCCTTTTATTGTGGGCAGTCTAAGGCACACTTGTGCATGAAAAATGGGAGCAAAAATAACATACAATTAAAAATAAAAACAATTATGCGACACCCAAATAATTAGATGGATTTATTTATTTAGGAATAACAATAATATGTACTACAACATCTTTAATAAAGTTATAGTGTTATCGAGCTGCATGCACTCATTGTATGTGCGTTACATGAATAGGGCTATTGCGTGCGTGACCATGCAAGCTACAGTATGTGCTTCATGCTTTCTGGCATGTAGTGAACAAAGAAAACATGGAGGGCGGATTAAAGGATCCCACATGGTGTGGGTCGCTAACAATAAAATCCAGTGTTAGATAAATGCCGGGCTAATTTTCAGGAACACAGAAACGTCATAAGTGGTACAGAACAGTGGTGCAAGAGCAGGCATTGACTCGCAGCTCCAGGGTTCACTGGTTCAGTCCTGAGCTCTGGTTCCTGTCTGTGTGGAGTCTCTGTGCAGGTTCTCCCTGTATCGATGTGGTTTTAAACAGGGTCGCCGATTTCTCCATTTTAAAAATATGCAGGGTGTCATTTCACGCACGCCCAAAACATCGAAATTTTGCATCCAGGGCCTTTGACACTAGTGGAATGCTTGTGATTATACTAGACTATACTGTACCATAGTGACATCTGATAAAAAGACATAAAAACACTGAAGCAGCAGAATTTGTGAAAAATATTGATATGTTTTTGCGCTATACAAATAAAATTGAATTGAATTGAATTGAATTGAATTGAATTGAATTGAATTGAATTACAGCATGGCTCAGTTCAACTGCTCACTAACATAAGGCACAGAATGTACATTAGACATACAGTAGACTTGTGGTGCTAATTGCTGCCAAATGTTCCCACAAGGGTGGAATCTGCTGATTTTTCAAGCGAAAGATGATTTAAGCTAATTCTTTATAAGATAAATGAACTAAATCTAGCACTTCACATCAGGAACCTGGAATGCCCATGAGACAGGAATTCCTACAGTAACTACAGAGCTTATACTACAATATAGAACCATATCTTACTGCTTTTAACTCAGTTTGATCCATTTTTATGTTCCACCAAACGTCTGTAGAGGAACGTTAATATAATTATAGTATACAGTTTATGAACTAATTTGAAATCATCAACAACAACAGCTACAATTGTTCTGCAGTATGGTATCACTTAGAATCCGGAAATAGCTACAACATATTTATCTAGCTAGATTATCTTTCTGCACAGGTATGTGGGTTTGCATCTCATTTACAACATCTCATTTTCCCCTAGTCCGCCTTCTGGAAACAAACGAAGCTACACTTTGTCCTGCATTAAGTGCCACACCCCAGCCCATGTCTGTCCTGCACATGGAGTTCAACAGTCTGATGGTACCATGGTATTGTTTGACATATTGTACATGTACCACACTATGGTGCATGGTTCTACCATGTAGAGTACAATAGTATGGGACTATGGAATTAATATGTTTTACATGTTTATGTACTATAATGGTAATATTTATATATGTTATTGTACCTTCCAAAGGTTGATACACAATTCTTTGATGAATATCATGGTACTTATTGGGTACAACAGTGTCTACCAAAGTTAAGCAGGTACATGATAGGACATACCAGTAGTACAGTATGTCATAACCTCTAATCTAATATTGTACATACATGCATACGTACGTCTATCCATCTAGGAACCTCTGTAGTCCAACTAGGAACAGTGGCGGCCAATGGTGACCATTGTATTCATTCTCATTTTTGCGACCATGGTAGGACCTCCAATCAACAGTCACACACTCATTCACACCCTACAGGCAATTTGGGAACGAACGCCAATTAGCCTAATCTGCATGTCTTTTGACTGTGGGAGGAAACCGGAGTACCTGATTGAAACTCACCCAGCATGAGAATATGCAAACTCCATGCAAACAGATTAGACCGACAGGAATCGAACACAGACCCTGGAGGTCCGAGGCAACAATACAACCACTCCGCCACTGTGAATATGGTACAGTATGTACAAAAATACCTGCTAAACCTTTGTAGCCATTGTGGTACCCAATAAGGATCATGGTCTTCACCACGGTACAGTGATACATACCATAGTACAGTATTACCACAGTACCCATTGAAGTGCCAGTGTACATAACATAGCATGGTGCTCTTTAAAGTACTATGGTACGTACCATGGTGATGTCTAAAGTACCACATTAATACTATGGTATATTATAGTATGTATTATAGTTGTACATAATACACTATATCCCAGTATATACAGTACTATTATACAATTTCTTATGGGCCCCTATAAACAGTGTAACAGTAGTATGCCCGCATCCAAAAGTGTTTGCTCTAATAATACTGATTATTTGGTTGTTTTATCATTTCTGCTATTAGGATCGTTTTATCTGTTTTGATATCAAAAAGGAAGCTTATTGAGTTTATTTAGAGAAAATTCCCAGAAGTTGGCCAATGAGGAACCATTTTGTCTCTCTGTTTTGTAAACACATGCAATAACGGATGCTTTAAATATAAAAGCATACCCATAATCATAACACTAGATTAAAATAGGAAATAATGAAACACATTTAATCACATTTTAATTTTGCATATGAAAAACAAAAGGGACCCTTAACAGAATTTTTTTTCCTCCTGCTTGTATCTTAGATTTAAAAATACGCAGGCCAATATAACCCTTTCACATGCTCACAAAGAAAAAGAAAAACTATGGAAAAATTAGACAACCTCTGAGGTCGTCACAGAGCAGCTGTATTTGTACTGACATTAGATTACACACAGGTGCACTCTATTTAGTCATTAGCACTCATCAGGAAATGTCTATGGGCAACTGACTGCACTCAGACCAAAGGGGGCTGAATAATTACGCACACCCCACTTTGCAGTTATTTATTTGTAAAAAATGTTTGGAATAATGTATGATTTTCTTTCCACTTCTCACGTGTACACCACTTTGTATTGGTCTTTCACGTGGAATTCCAATAAAAATGATTCATGTTTGTGGCTGTAATGTGACAAAATGTGGAAAAGTTCAAGGGGGCCGAATACTTTTGCAAGCCACTGTATATATATATATATATATATATATATATATATATAACTCATCTTCTATTCCGCTGTATCCTGTATTCAGGGTTGCAGATACCTGGAGCCTATCCCAGGAGACTTAGGGCATGAGGCAGGGTACACCCTGCCAATCCATCACAGGGCACACACACTACGGAACGCCAATTAACCTCACCTACATGTCTTTGGACTGTGGGAGGAAACCGGAGTACCGGAGGAAACCCACCAAACACGGGTCGAACATGCAAACTCCATGTATACAGAGATGGGAATCGAGCCTGGCCAGGAATCGAACCCGGACCCTGGAGGTGCAAGGCGACAGTGCTAACCACTACACCACCGTGCCGCCCTATATATATATATATAGTGGTTAGCACTGTATTTATTTATTTATTTTCCAACAAAATGCATCCACATTATTGCTCGTGGTATAGTATGAAGAAATTTAAAAGCACAGAATCATCTACAAACGTATATTTATGTCGTTATGCAGTCACTATTATTCAGAGCGACTTAATTTTTTTCTCATTATACATCTGAGGAGTTGATGGTTAAGAGCCTTGCTCGAGTCAGTGGTGGGGTTTGAACCTGGGACCCACCGATCACTGGTGCAAAATGTTAACCACTGAGCTACCTCCTACCTCTGACCCTAAATCATCTATGGTTGTTGTTGTTGTTGTTGTTTTTAGGTTTTATAATAGCCTTTCTCCACTGAATGGCTCGATCAGGCTAAATTCAATAAATTTTTCACTATGATGCTGCAACTCACAATGTTCTCTATGAAAAAGCCAAGAAGAATTGTTAATGGTTTAAATATAAATGTAAAAGTGCTATACAGAACAACTCTCTAAGGTCCTATAGACCAGTCTAAACCCCATAGACCAGCAATAAAAACTGCCTGTCTGTAAAAACACTCACATTATCTCTGGTATTTCTCCCCAGGATACAAAAAAAACATAGAAATAAATAAAACAGCATATGACTTTCAGTTATTTAATAAAAGCTCCTCTGTGTCAGTAGAGGTTCTTTTCTTCATTTATAAAAATCCATTTATTGTTTTGATGGTTTATACCGGTCAGGGTGGATCATGCTGGATCGAGTGCTTATACCAGGAAATTATCCCATCACACCAGTCTGTCACAGGAGATTGTGACCAAACATCTGCACAAAGTCAATACACCTACCGGCACATTTTTTGGTGTTAGTAGAGAAACAAAAAACTTCAAACAGAAATTGAGTAAAATCACTTTTTTTCTTTCGTTCTCAAGAAGAATAGTTGCAATCCTGAAATCTTTACTTTTTACATAGCTAGCTCCATCTGCAGATGTTCATATTAAGTCATATCCTCTAATGACCAGGCTACCTCGAGGACCTCTTATATAAAGCAATTGCTCTATCTCACAGCTTCTTGTAATACGTCCATGCTGCTGACACTCACCTCTGGATGTAATATCCCCAGAGCACACTTCGGGCTTACATACCTCACAGACATCTCAGGATTATTGAAGGATCGGCGTCTCCAAATTAGACCATTAAAACCGGTGTGTTCTTGTCATCCTGTCCTCTAGAGAAATGCTGATGTCTAATACATGACTGTCAAACTTGGCAAATAAACTTCTGCCACCATGTTTTACCTCCGGATTCAATCTGATTGGTTACAGTATATGGTCGACACTTTTTTTTTTTTTTATTCAAAGCTTTGAACCACATTTAAGAGCTTTGCTTGAAGACCTAACCATGGGAGCATTGAGCTTTGAACTCATAGCCTTGTGATCAGGAGGCCAAAGCCTTAACCACTATTGATGTTCTCATGATTATTATTATGCAAAATGTTGTAGCATGTTTGCTCTTCAACTAGCCTTTTCATCTCACACAGACTTCCCGCCATACCTATCCTGAATTAAGCACTAAATGATGTTCACCCATCCTCAAACAGTTTGCAAATGAATAAATGTCATCCTTTTTTTTTTGATACCAGCACTGCATGATCCATGGTGTTTCCTTTACTCTGCAGATTCTCTTTATCTTTAATGAAAAGCAGCAAAAAAATTTCAACATCTTCATGTTGTTGTCGTCTATCATTCATACCGCTTTATTGTGTATAAAGGGTCGTGGGGGCCTGGAGCCTATCCCAGGAGACTTGCCCGCAGGGGGCAATTAACCGCTAGTCCCTCACTGTTCGTCGTAGACCCTTGAATGAGGTGTCAAATCGTGCGGCTTATCCGGCAACGGGGTGCAGTGACTTCCCTGAGGGGCTGGTCATAGGATTGACATTGATTTAACTTTGGAACCGACTGTCGTAGAGACACGGGGGAAAGTTCATTCACCTCAGACAACCAATCACTCTTTTGCATTTATCATCATGCTCATTAGCCACACCCCCTAGCACCCTCAATAGCATGCTGTTAGCATGATGCTAAGGCGATTAGTATTTTGCTAGCATGATGCTAACGATATTAGCATGTCGCTAGCATTATGCTAATTACATCAGCACATCGCAAGCATGAGGCTAACGCGATTAGCATGTCGCTAGCATTATGCTAACTTTGGTGGCATTTCGGTAATTACATGTGTAGAATGTTCCTAGCATGATGCTAGTGTGGCTAGCATGATGTTTAGCTTGTTAGCATGTTGCTAGCATTATGCTAACCATATTGGCATGTCGCTAGTAACATCATTAGAGTGTCGCTGACATGATGCTAGAGTGCTTATCATGTTGCTAGCATCATGCTAAGAATATTAGCATGTTGCTAGCATCATGCTAACTATATTAGCTTTGTGCATTTAACATGATTACCATGTCCCTATCATGGAGTTAAGCAGATTAGCATCTTGCTAGCCTCGTGTTAACTTGCCACGGCAAGCACCACTCACATTTTCTTCAGGAAATGTACCTCTCTAGTTATTATTATTATTATTATTATTGCAAATGAAATGCTTTATTGCCAAATGTCACATATTTTTGGTTGCAATCAAATTCCTGAAACATTCTCAGACTTTTGCTTAGTCCAGTTAATGGACATTGTCAAAAATAAAAGTCTTTTCACGTGTTATGGTATGTTTTTATGCTTCACACACAACATAATGTACACTTTTACACTTTTGAGATTTTGGAGTCAAACATTCCATCATCATCATCATCATCATCACCTTCAAAACACAGCTGAAAAAGATATTATCAGGAAGAATGGTGTTTATTTCTTTAGAGCACTTCTAGAGACAAAGCTGCACTTTTGTCGACCATGTTGTTTGTGTTGGTTTTCCTTTATTTTGTCTGAATTAAAATGAAGCAACGCAATACACGATTGACTGATGACCTTTTGCATGGAATAAGTGCAGTGGTTATTTTTTATTATTATTATTATAATTCGGACAGTTGGATGGTCAGAGTGGATGGAGTTTGCCTCAGTTGTTAAGCTCTACACACAGTAATGATGTAAAGGAATTTAAGCGTCCTTTGTACTTTTGTCCTATATATAGCCATAATATACAGTATATACTGCAGAGGCCGAGACACAGAAGCAGTGATTAAGCTCAGGAATGTGCTGCTACAATGTGACGTATTCATATGTATGTTATTAGTTGTTCTTAGGAATCCCTCTAAAAAGGTCAGAACCACAGAGCTGTTCATTCATTATTCATAGATATAACCTAAAATCTAAAGTCATCTTTTATAGCCAGATATAATAAACTGAGATTTGAGCACTTCTTGTAACCTTTTTATTATTATTATTATTATTATTATATTTTTTATTATGTGGGGCATTCAGGTCAAACTGGGACTTTTGATTGTGCAGGATAAGAGAACACAGTTATGGTGCATACAGTAACACTGACCACGAATATTGTATGATGGTACAGTATAGAAGTCATACAAGACGCCAAGATGCAATATTCTCTACATCGTAGACAATTTGAAAGATATAAGACACCGTTTTGTATTTTATGGTCCTATTTGGAGTGTTTAGCGAAACATAACGCTGTTTTCTCAGCAAAATCTTTCGTATATTAGAAGATAAGTGCCACTTAAGAACTCAATGATCCTGAACCGAACCTGCCACGGAGCAGATTAGGTGGGCAGCCGACATCGCCATGGTGATGGACTCAGACTAACTGTGATCCGCTTGAAATTGAGACAGAAAATCAAATTAAGCCTAAAGATAGCTAGATAACTAATCAATCCTAGCAGTCTAGGAGTCCAGCGAAATGTCAGCAGTCTAGCAGGGATGACTGTGGTGAGGGTGAGGGTGAGGGTGTTACAACTGAGTGACTTCAAACGTGGTTCAGAGGAAACGAAAGTAGATGAAAGCTGTTATGAAGAGAACGCCCATTTACATAAAGAAAAGAAAAGGAGCCTTCCAGTTCAGGGTGTGTCCCTGTGTCATGTCTAGTTTTCCCAAATACATCACAAGCATGAGCAGAAGCATGAATGAAAAAAATATATATATATATCAATATCTTGACATACAGTACATAATTTTAGCTTTTTTTTTTTTTACTTCTGATAATGAAATCTTGTGGCTCTTTATGGTGTGCAAAGGTCTGTAAATTCAATTGATTATTCCTGAAATTTCCTGGAAAGTATAAGTGAATAAAATAATGCAAGTCTTCCTTTGTGTTATAAAGACGTTCTCATATTAAAGACCTCGAGTGCCTGCAATCATCAGCAATACAGTAAGTTCAGTGCTGTCTGTCTTCATTCCACTGCTATTTCTGCAGGGTTTAGCGACTGCATGCCTGCACAATTTATCAGCTTTATCTTGGATTCTATACAGATAGTGTGAGATGTCAATGTTAACACACCTGAACGAGTTTCATTTAGCCTCACACCACTGCTATTATTTCAGGTAGAGGCATGTCTGCAGATGAAAAAGAAATGTTTGTGGGAAAACAACTACCACCAAAAAGGAACGACAAAAAGTCGTTAGGCATGAAATTGTACATTGTGTCAGGCAAAGTAAAAGCTGTTGACCTGCATTAATCAAGGAAATTATTATTATTATTATTATTATTATTATTATTATTATTATTATTATTAATTGAATAACAATAACAATAATAATAATAGACTTCATCTAGACATCACAATTTGGTCCTTGTCACGGTAGTGTGTATGCAAGTAATATGCAAGATTAGCATATTTCATTACGATGGCACCTGGAAGTGGGTGGGATATACAGAATATATGAATATATGATTTATTATTAAAAATTAACATTTATGGAGAAATAACAATCATTTCTATCCCTCTTCATTCTTCTTTAACTTTAACCCTAGACTTAGGCTTTCCCTGGCATTAGGCTTGACCAACTGCAGATAGATCACCCTATAAATAAAGGTGTGGACTAGACCACCCTCATTTAAAAAAAAAAAAAACACATTCAACAGGTTATATCTGGACAACAATATAATGTTGTTTATAACATTGTTAGTAACATGTAATCGTTTAGTTTATTAATGTATGATATTAATTAAATATTTAAAATAATATCATTATTATACAATTAGATATATACAATAATGATACTGTTGTGGTTGATCTGTCACATGTCCAAAAGCAGCCCTGGTGTATTGCCAAGTCCACAGTTTTCAGTTCTCTTTTTGCATTTTGTTTTCTCTGTTCAGAACGACACATCGCGCTCTCTTATGCATTGTACTGTATTCATGCTTACTGCACTGGAATGTCTGCAAGACAAGACAAAGCAAAAAAATGTTAGTCATTGCTTGTGTTATAACAGCGATAACGATTGTGTCTCCTGAGTCTTTCTTCTTTTTTTTTCCTTGTTTCATTAAATTAACGACACAAAATCTGCTACGTCATGGTCCTGAGAAAAACATTTAAGTGCAAACTCTCCCATCCTGAAGACCCTTCCATCCATGGTGGAAGAAGTATTGACTCTGACACTGGAGGCTCCTTCCGTAATGCCTAGAAGTGAGAATTTCAAAGTAATTTAAGGTTTTTCAACAAGAACAGATTGGTGGACTGTGCCGGAGACAAATAACTAGCAAACTTTGTTCCTTCCATAGAATTATAGCCCAATTTAAAGTTAATGGTAGAACATAAATGGGGTCACAACCTGGTTGATCAGGGCCTTCTGAAAGACATCTTTGTGTTGTTTGAAGATCTGTTAAGAACAACCCTAGAGTTTAGCTTCAGATTTGGCAAAGGTGTGGCAAAGATTAACCGAAGAACAGCAGTAAATTATCTTGTACGGCTTGGCTACTATGGTCTTTCAACACAACCTGTATTAAAATAAGAGTGATGACAGCTGTGTGCTGGAAGCAATTTGGGGGAAAAACACACACACATTCAATGGCAGTCAAAAGTTTGGACACACCTTCTAATTCAATGGTTTTTGTTTTGTAATTTATTTTCCACATCCTAGAACACTACTAGAAATTTTTAAACTATGAAATCACAGAAATGAAGTTATGTAATTTCATAACAACAATAACAACAACAACAGTCAGTTGTTATTTTTAGACATGAATGTCCGCCTTCTCTGGAATAGTTCTTGCAAGAACAGTATCGTGTCAAGTGCATTTGCAAAACCCGAATCTGGCTCTCATGAAGACCTTCCCAGGAAAGCAAGACCAAGACTTACAACTCTGCTGCAGAAGAGAAGTTCGTTTAGAGTCACCAGCCTCAGAAATCACCACTTAATGTAAGAACAGCACCTCAGATTAGAGTCGTTATGAAGGCTGTATAGAGCATAAGTATTACGTCACACCATATAGAATTATATGTTACAGTTGATAAGGAAGTCAGGGCTCTGGCTGGGCCACAGTTCCAGAGTTGTTGTGAAGCCACTCCTTCGTTATTTTAGTTGTGTGCTTAGAGTCATTGTCTGGTTGGAAGGTAAACCTCCGGCCCAGTCTGAGGTCCTGAGCAGTCTGGAGAAGGTTTTCGTCCAGGATATCCTTGTACTTGGCCGCATTCATCTTTGACTTGATTGCAACCAGTCGTCCTATCCCTGCAGCTGAAAAACACCCCCACAGCATGATGCTGCCAACACCATGCTTCACTGTTGGGACTGTATTAGACAGATGATGAGCAGTGCCTGGTTTTCTCCACACATACCGCTTAGAATTAAGGACAAAAAAAAGTTCTATCTTGGTCTCATCAGATCAGAGAATCTTATTTCTCACCATCTTAGAATCCTTCAGGTGTTTTTTCATGCGTCTTGCACTGAGGAGAGGCTTCCATCGGGCCACTCTGCCATGAAGCCCGACTGGTGGAGGGTTGCAGTGATGGTTGACTTTCTACAACTTTCTCTGCATCTCTGGAGCTCAGCCACAAGTGATCTTTGGGTTCTTCTTTACTTCTCTCACCAAGGCTCTTCTCCTCCGATAGCTCAGTTTGGCTGGACGGCCAGCTCTAGGAAGGGTTCTGGTCGTCACAACCGTCTTCCATTTAAGGATTATGGAGGCCACTGTAGGAACCTTAAGTGAAGCAGAATTTTTTTTGTAACCTTGGCCAGATCTGTGCCTTGCCACAATTCTGTCTCTGAGCTCTTCAGGCAGTTCCTTTGACTCATGATTCTCCTTTGCTCTGACATGCATTGTGAGCTGTAAGGTCTTATATAGACAGGTGTGTGACTTTCCTAATCAAGTGCAATCAGTACAGGTCCTTCTCAAAAAATGAAAGACTTTCATATACAGTGGTGTGAAAAACTATTTGCCCCCTTCCTGATTTCTTATTCTTTTGCATGTTTGTCACACAAAATGTTTCTGATCATCAAACACATTTAACAATTAGTCAAAGATAACACAAGTAAACACAAAATGCAGTTTTAAATGAGGGGTTTTATTATTTAGGGAGAAAAAAAATCCAAACCTACATGGCCCTGTGTGAAAAAGTAATTGCCCCCTGAACCTAATAACTGGTTGGGCCACCCTTAGCAGCAATAACTGCAATCAAGCGTTTGCGATAACTTGCAACGAGTCTTTTACAGCGCTCTGGAGGAATTTTGGCCCACTCATCTTTGCAGAAGTGTTGTAATTCAGCTTTATTTGAGGGTTTTCTAGCATGAACCGCCTTTTTAAGGTCATGCCACAACATCTCAGTAGGATTCAGGTCAGGACTTTGACTAGGCCACTCCAAAGTCTTCATTTTGTTTTTCTTCAGCCATTCAGACGTGGATTTGCTGGTGTGTTTTGGGTCATTGTCCTGCTGCAGCACCCAAGATCGCTTCAGCTTGAGTTGACGAACAGATGGCCGGACATTCTCCTTCAGGATTTTTTGGTAGACAGTAGAATTTATGGTTCCATCTATCACAGCAAGCCTTCCAGGTCCTGAAGCAGCAAAACAACCCCAGGCCATCACAATACCACCACCATATTTTACTGTTGGTATGATGTTCTTTTTCTGAAATGCTGTGTTAGTTTTACGCCAGATGTAACGGGACACGCACCTTCCAAAAAGTTGTCTCGTCGGTCCACAAGGTATTTTCCCAAAAGTCTTGGCAATCATTGAGATGTTTTTTTAGCAAAATTGAGACGAGCCTTAATGTTCTTTTTGCTTAAAAGTGGTTTGCGCCTTGGAAATCTGCCATGCAGGCCGTTTTTGCCCAGTCTCTTTCTTATGGTGGAGTCATGAACACTGACCTTAATTGAGGCAAGTGAGGCCTGCAGTTCTTTAGATGTTGTCCTGGGGTCTTTTGTGGCCTCTCGGATGAGTTGTCTCTGCGCTCTTGGGGTAATTTTGGTCGGCCGGCCACTCCTGGGAAGGTTCACCACTGTTCCTTGTTTTTGCCATTTGTGGGTAATGGCTCTCACTGTGGTTCGCTGGAGTCCCAAAGCTTTAGAAATGGCTTTATAACCTTTACCAGACTGATAGATCTCAATTACTTTTGTTCTCATTTGTTCTTGAATTTCTTTGGATCTTGGCATGATGTCTAGCTTTTGAGGTGCTTTTGGTCTACTTCTCTGTGTCAGGTAGCTCCTATTTAAGTGATTTCTTGATTGAAACAGGTGTGGCAGTAATCAGGCCTGGGGGTGACTACAGAAATTTAACTCAGTTAAGTTATTTTTTAACAAGGGGGGCAATCACTTTTTCACACAGGGCCATGTAGATTTGGAGTTTTTTTTCTCCCTTAATAATGTAAATCTTCATTAAAAACTGCATTTTGTGTTCAATTATGTTATCTTTGACTAATAGTTAATGGTTTTTGATGAGCTGAAACATTTAAGTGTGACAAGCATGCAAAAGAATAAGAAATCAGGAAGGGGGCAAATAGTTTTTCACACCACTGTATTTTAGATTCATTACACACAACTGAAGTAGTTCAAGCCTTTTATTGTTTTAATATTGATGATTGTGGCATACAGCTCATGAAAACCCAAAATCCCAAAAAATTAGCATATCATGAAAAGGTTCTCTAAACGAGCTATTAACCTAATCATCTGAATCAACTAATTAACTCTAAACACCTGCAAAAGATTCCTGAGGCTTTTAAAAACTCCCAGCCTGGTTCATTACTCAAAACCGCAATCATGGGTAAGACTGCCGACCTGACTGCTGTCCAGAAGGCCATCACTGACACCCTCAAGCAAGAGGGTAAGACACAGAAAGACATTTCTGAACGAATAGGCTGTTCCCAGAGTGCTGTATCAAGGCACCTCAGTGGGAAGTCTGTGGGAAGGAAAAAGTGTGGCAGAAAACGCTGCACAACGAGAAGAGGTGTCACGAACTAACCTGAGATGACCAGAAGACGTAGCTTAGCAGTTAGCCCTTTGTTGCGTGAATGGTAAACCCAAACGCGGAAGAACACGAGTAGGCAGGATAATCACGCTGTTTGTTTTAAGGACTCTCATAAAAGGAGAGCAAGGGAAAGACACAATCTAACCCGCGTCCTATAAACACACACTCAATCAGAAAGTAATACCAAGATAGTGAGTACTCACGGTTTGGTGAACGATTCCGAAACGACATCAGGCGAACTCAATGACTGAGCGTTGTACTATCGTTTGTTTACCTCTTTTATACCTCCTGGTTTGATGCCCGCCTTACTTCCGGGTCCTAGTGCCGGGCGCAGGTTGAGTGTGCATGACAAGAGGTGACCGGGCCCTGAGGAAGATTGTGGAGAAGGACCAATTCCAGACCTTGGGGGACCTGCGGAAGCAGTGGACTGAGTCTGGAGTAGAAACATCCAGAGCCACCGTGTACAGGCGTGTGCAGGAAATGGGCTACAGGTTGCAAATTTTGCAGGTCATTCGGAAATCAAGGTGCCAGAGTCTGGAGGAAGACTGGGGAGAGGGAAATGCCAAAATGCCTGAAGTCCAGTGTCAAGTACCCACAGTCAGTGATGGTCTGGGGTGCCATGTCAGCTGCTGGTGTTGGTCCACTGTGTTTTATCAAGGGCAGGGTCAACGCAGCTAGCTATCAGGAGATTTTGGAGCACTTCATGCTTCCATCTGCTGAAAAGCTTTATGGAGATGAAGATTTAATTTTTCAGCACGACCTGGCACCTGCTCACAGTGCCAAAACCACTGGTAAATGGTTTACTGACCATGGTATTACTGTGCTCAATTGGCCTGCCAACTCTCCTGACCTGAACCCCATAGAGAATCTGTGGGATATTGTGAAGAGAAAGTTGAGAGACACAAGAATCTGCAAAAGGATTCCCGACCAAGTATTGAGTCCATAACTGAACATAATTATTTGAAGGTTGACTTTTTTTGTATTAGAAACACTTTTCTTTTATTGGTCGGATGAAATATGCAAATTTTTTGAGATAGGGATTTTGGGTTTTCATGAGCTGTATGCCACAATCATATTAAAACAATAAAAGCTTGAACTACTTTAGTTGTGTGTAATGAATCTAAAGTATATGAAAGTCTAATGTTTATCAGTACATTACAGAAAATAATGAACTGCATCACAATATGCTCATTTTTTGAGAAGGACCTGTATATTCAAACACAGCTGGACTCAAATGAAGGTGTAGAACCATCTCAAGGATGATCAGAAGAAATGGACAGTTAAATATATGAGTGTTACAGCAAAGGGTCTGAATACTTAGGATCATGTGATATTTAAGTTTTATCTTTTTTTTTTTTTATAAATCTGCACAATTCAACAATTGTATGTTTTTCTGTCAATATGGGGTGCTGTGTGTACATTAATGCATTAAAAAATTTAACCTAAATGATTTTAGCAAATGGCTGCAATATAACAAAGAGTGAAAAATGTAAGGGGGTCTGAATACTTTCGTACCCACTGTACAGTATATTAAACTAGACGGTACCTGTGGGCAGACACACAGACCCTGAGGGATGCCAGGTACACCAGCCCCCGCTGCCTACTGTTGAGGAATGCCTGTTACACAGTCAACCTATTACACAAGCATCATTAATGACACTGCAATTACCTTCCTGTAAAATAATCACCTGCTGTCCACAATATACTGTATAAGACAGAAGACACTGTAAGTAAGCTTATAAGGAGGTAAGTTAATGAGTATAGATGTATCTAAGTATGGCCGCACTGTGGCCTGGCACCTCTAGAGTCTAGAGGTAAATAAAAAAGTAAGTTAATAAATACGGCAGCACATGGTTAACACTGTCACCTTGTACCTCAGTGGCCCGGGTCGAGTCCAACCTAGGGTCAGTGTGCAAGACTACATTTACATTTAGGCATTCAGGAACTCCTATCCAGAGCGACTTATTAAAAAGTGCTTTGTAGTTTCCATCATTGGATAAATCCTTACACTAGGTTACTACTAACTAAGTACTATCAGTCAAATACTGTTGGAAGTTTTTTGTTTTTGTTTCTCCGCCACTTACACCAGAACAGTCTAGATGCACATCTTCCTTGATTCCTGAGAGATGGTGAGACCAGAAAAGCAGTGTTGGAGGATCAGAAGGAAACATGGTGCGGTGCGTGGTGTAATTAGAGCGCTGAGACGTAAGTGGATGCTGTTCTGTTTTTGGCTTTGTGGGCAAACTACAGGAAACCAGTGCAGAGAGCGGAGAAGTGGGGTAGTATGGGAGAACTTGGGAAGGTTGAGACCAAGACATGGATCAGCCGCAGAGGATGGATAGAGGACAGACACAGACCTGCCAGGAGTGAGTTGCAGGAGTCCAGTCTTGAAATAACAAGGGGCTGAACAAGCACCTGAGCTTGTGAAGAAAAAATTGGTGAATTCTTCTGATGTTGTAAAGAAGCCTTATGTGGATAAAATGACAGTTGAGTTGCTCAAGCCAAAGGGTCAACGAGTTCAACTGAAGGGTTGAACAGCAGTTCAGTTTTACTGATATTGAGCTTCAGCTGATGAGCTGCTATCCGGTCATCTCTGTGCTCGGTGGATTTCCTCCCACAGTCTGCAGACCTAAGACATGCAGATTAGGTTACCTGGCATTCCCAAATTGCTTGTGTGTGTATGTATACAGTAAGTCTGTGGCCTGCAATGGATTGCCACCCTGTCCAGGGGCCTTGTGCCCAAAGTTTTATGAAAAAGGCTTGAGGCTCCCTGTGACCCTGTACACAGGAAAAATAATTCTAATAACTGAATATATATAAGGAACTAACTGCATAGAGGAAAGCACCTCCAGGATCTGGGTTCGATTCCCGGCCAGGTACGATTCCCATCTCTGTGTGCATGGAGTTTGCATGTTCTCCCCATGCTCGGTGGGTTTCCTCCCACATGTAGATTAGGCTTATTGGCGTTCCCAAATTGCCTATAGTGTGTGTGTGTACATTTAGGCATTTGGCAGATGCACTTATCCAGAGCGGCTTACAAAAAGTGCTTTAAAGTTTACATCACTGCATACATACTTATACTGGGTTAACCAGGTTAATAACTAAGTGCCATTAGTCAAACACAACTGGGAAGAGGTTTATTTATTTATTTATTTATTTATTTTATGGGGGTACTGGAGAAACAGATATGTCTTGAGTCGTCGTTTAAAGATAGTCAAAGTCTCTGCTGTGCGGACATCTAGGGGAAGTTCCTTCCACCACCTAGTGGATGTGCCAGAATGGAAAAGAGCCTGGATGAATGTCACCTTCGATCCCTGAGAGATGGTGGGATGAGGTGAGCAGTGCTGGAGGATCGGAGGGAACGTGGTGCAGCGCGTGGTGTGATTAGAGCAGAGAGGTAAGCGGGTGCTGGGCCATTTTTAGCTTTGTAGGCAAGCAGCAGCGTTTTGAATTTGATGCGGGCAGCTACAGGAAGCCAGTGCAGAGAGCAGAGGTGTGGGGTGGTGTGGGAGAACTTGGGAAGGTTAAAAACGAGACGTGCTGCTGCATTCTGGATCAGTTGCAGAGGACGAATCGTGGACAGAGGCAGGCCTGCCAGGAGTGAGTTGCAGTAGTGCAGTCTTGAAATAACGAGGGACTGAACAAGCACCTGAGTAGCCTGTGTACTGTATATGTGTGTGTGCGCCCTGTGATGGATTGGCACCCTGTCCAGGGTGTTCCCTGACTCCTGGGATAGGCTCCAGGTCTCCATGACCCTGAATACGGGATAAAGCGGAATAGAAGATGAGTGAGTGAGTGAGAAAGTATGTAAGGAAGAAAGTAAGTAAATAAGTATCCAGGATCCGGAGTTTGCATGTTTCTTCTTGTGCTTGGTGGGTTGCATCCGGGTACTCTCGGTTTTCTTCCACGGTCTAAAGATATGCATTCGCAAATTGCTCCCTGTGTGTAACGATCATGTGTGTGTGTGTGTGTGTGTGTGTGTGTGCCCTGTTGGGCCCTTAGCCATGTCTGCTCCAGAAAGGGTGCTGTAAAAATAGGCCACTGCTTACTACTGTAAGAAAACTGGAATATGCAAAGAATAAATAATAATAAAAAACAACACTGTGCAGTAGTGTGTAAATTATGAATTACTTGAATAGGATTTATGGATTTATAAGGATGTAAATGACACAGCTCTGCTGTTTTTCATGTTAGCTCAGGGTTTTTCAGTCTCTTGTTGAGTCTCGCATGACTGGGAGTGACAGTGAGAACTTTCCTCCTTAGTGAAAGTGTGTGTGTGTATCTTATATGGCGCGTGTACAGCTGTTATTACTCGTTATAACCATTAGGTCGCAGTGTGTGTTGTAAACACGCCGCCCTAACTGTAAAATCTCCATTTTGAATGTTTTTTTTTTATGGTAAAGTTAGCGCCTGTTCACGGAACCTGAAACCACCTCATGCGGACCGAGTCGTCGAGTAATCGCGTTTTTAATGTTTATTTCTGTAAGAACCGGGCCTCACCGTGTGTGTGTGTGTGTGTGTGTGTGAGAGAGTGTGTGAGAGTGTGAGTGTGTGTCAGTCAGAAGGGGCTGTACTCTTCCCCACACAACTTGGGAGAGTGTTGTTGTTTGCCGCGCCGCTGAACTGGCTGCACGAGAAGTGAGCGCGCGCCGTGTTGCTAACGGCTAGCTAGCAGCCGTAGCAGGGACGAGGAAAAGAAAGACAGATAAACAAACAACAACAACAAATAAAATAACAATGACAGATGATGCAGCGAAACAAAGCAGGGACTTGAACAACACAAGGTATGTATATTGTGTTTAGATTTTATTTATTTATTTTTGTGTGTGGGGGTGTGTTATTGACGCTGTACGCTTTCGAATGAGGTGCGTTATAGATCTGTCCATCCGCATTTCTGGATAATTTGCTCGGCAATAAATCGCTGCTAAGGGACTTAGCCTGTTTAGCTTGTAGCTAGCGGAGCTGCACTGCGTTTCCCTGAGACACCGTGACATTGTTGCTGTCATTTTGACCTTCTTAGTGGATTTAAACATGGAGGATTGTTATTACTATTGTGATCCCGTCTGCATCGTGTGTGTGTGTGTGTGTGTGTGTCAGTTACAGTTCCCACATAGCAGGCCTCTCTCTCGTGGGATCAGTTGCTATGATAGCTTCAACCGAAACCTGTGGCTGCGTCCCAAACTGCGACCTAGTGCACTAAAATGTGCCCAAACCATGTTATATATATTGAAAAGTATTTGGCCAAACCTGTACATTTTTGAATTATGTGTTTCAGTCAGGCCCCCTTATCCCCAGCGAAGGGCAATCTTAATGCTTCAGCATACCACAAGACATCTTGGACAAAGCTATGCTTCCAACTTTGTAGCAACAATTTGGGTTAAGGCCCTTTTCAGTTCCAACATGACTGTGCCACAGTGCACACAGCGAGGGCTACATATGAAAAACATGGGTTTGATTTGATGAGTGAACTTGACCTCAACCCCCTGACCTCAACCCCCTTATCGAGCACCCCTGGAATGAACTGGAACGGAGATGGCGTGAGCCAGGCCTTCTCTTCCAACTTCAGTGCCAGACCTCACAGCTGCTCTACAGAATGAATGGGTACGGATTCTGTATTCACAGAAACAATCCTAAATCGTGTGGACAGCCTTTTACGAAGAACGGACGCCGTTATAGCTTGAAGTGTCTGTATTTGGATATAATTTTATTGTAGGTTTGGCCAAATACTTTTGTGCGTATAGTACAGCTTTAACCGAAATCTGCGGCTACATCCCAAACCGTGAGCTAATGCATTCAAAAGTGGAAAAAAATACATGTGTACAAAAACTACAGTGAGGTTTTTCTGCATGGTATTCCTGCATGATCTGGTTGGTTATTGAGTCAGGTGTGTTGTTATGGCAAGAAATAATTAAACAGTGTCTGTAACGAGTAGGGTTTTTGTGTGTGTGTGTGTGTTTTTTGCTTAGAGACTTTTATACCTATTAAAAGAATTACAGACCCTAAAACTATTGTGTATCCAGGAAAAAAAAAGCACATTTTGGTTTAGCCTTCGTTGCCTGAGTAAACTCGATGAACTCTTTCTGTATTAGTCAGCGGTAGTGTTCAGCCAATGAGAAGCTCTCTAGATTGTATAAACTCCTCCCACTTTTCCTTTACAGTAGCAGCTTATT
This sequence comes from Channallabes apus, assembly GCA_030522415.1. Lineage (NCBI taxonomy): Eukaryota > Metazoa > Chordata > Actinopteri > Siluriformes > Clariidae > Channallabes > Channallabes apus. Next base: position 15,746,540 of record CM060107.1, read on the forward strand.
GGCTGCCACCACAGTTTATCTTAGTCCATTCAGCCAATGAGAAGCTCTCTAGATTAGAGATGCATTTTTGGGGCTGATTACCGATCACCAAGATCATGATCTGCCGATTGCCGATCACAGAATGGCAGGGGAACGGGAATCTATTATCTCTAATCTAGCAAAGTTTGCACCATTTGTAGAAATGAAACTAACTCTAAATTAACTATATTGAGGGAAAAAACTGTAGAAATAGGCTACAGTCAAGATCTTGAAGAACCACCAAGTGTTTGTTTTAGAAAATGAGGCATCTTTCCCAAATAAGGCAGAGTAACTTAAAATCATTCCAAACAAAGAGGGGTCAGGTCTAACAACACACATCAGATCAGCTTAATGGGATGTGGCCTCTTAATACACTGATTAAATTTGATAATTGGCAGCAAAATGTAAGACTTGTTACACCAAAACTGGCTACTGCCACAAAGGACAAAACTATGGCAAGTGTTTTTTTCTCTCATTATTATGAACGTCTGATGTAGTTGAGGAACCAACTACATCAGATCCAAAAAATAAAATACTGCAATCTACTGTAAGCCAATGCCATCCTTCCTAAATAACAAGGCAGAGAAACGAGGAGAAACAAGCAGATAGTTTACCTGTGCGCCGTGCATGCACGTGTGAAAAAGTCGCGCGAGTAATTTCCGTCAAGTGATCGACTTTTTTGATCGGCGCTTTTGGGGTTCGCCAATCAAGCTATTTTTAGCCAATATCAGCCGATCATGATCGGTGGCCGATCAATCGGAGCATCACTACTCTAGATTGTATTAACCCCTCCCACTTTTCCTTTACAATAGCAGCTTATTGACTGGCTCGCCAGTTTATCTTAGTCCATACAGCGTAACCTAGGCATACAAATATAATTTTTTTTTTAGGGAAAAATTCATATTTCTATACAAAATTTCCCATCAGAAATAATACAAATGCTGGTAATCCGTTCCAGCCACCCAAAAATTACCAGTATTACCAATCTCCAGCACTATAATCATATTTATGCATTTTAAAACAACCAAAACATTTATAAAAGACAAGTCAATAGTGCAAAATATTAAATAAATAGACATTAAACCTCACTTAATCTTAATTTACAATTCCTCTTGGGAAAATGCGCAAAAAATCATGTAGCTTTCGAATGCATGCCGAAGGCAACGTTGGTATCATGGGTTGATTTATTTGTTTTAAACAGCTTTCGGTGACTGAAAATAAATTCATAAACATTTTATGAGCTTCCACTGACACAAAGAAGTTCTGAACGGCTCCAATTTCATTCTCTAATCAACACAGCCATGGCTGATAAAATAGGAAGTCATGCAAGAGTGTCGCTCTTAAAAATCTTTTCTGAAATATCAGTAACATTACACGTAGCATGAAGGTTAACATCCTCATTCACTTTTTCCTCTTGTGTTTAATGGCGGCTCACAAAGCCAAGTCGGTGCACCTCAAGCTGCTGTTTCGTAGAGTGCAAATACGCAAGCATGCCCGAGGGACGAGCAATCGTTCCTGAGCATACTACAAATCAATCTTGCCTAGTGTGATAACATCTTCGGCTCGTTTAGCGAGGTTCAGGTCACATGGCATATCGGGCAGAAATGTGGCACATCTCGAACGGTGACGGCTGTGGTACGTTCTGTTTCGAAAGGAAATCCGTCAACACCGAAATCACTTTAAAGACATTCAAAGTGTGAATTAATCACAGTCTATTGTCATGAAACATCACAACTAGGGGTGCAAAAAAAAAAATCGAATTCATACATACATGCGATCTCATTTCTGTACAGCGGCGATTCACTTGCATGTGTTTACCCGCATTTAGATCGCGCTGTTTTCATTCATGTGTTCGCTTGTTTACTCAACAACATATCAGTCACCCTCACACAGTGTCGGGGAAAAAAACAATAAAAAAAATAAAATATATATACACACTACTAATTCGACAATTAGATCAGAGATTATCGAATGATTTGGTCATAAAAATCTCTCTTCCTTATTTACAGAGTTCCAATATTAGCGCGCGGTCGCCATCACAACGCTCGCTCGCTCAGTTCGAGCGAATATGAAACTGAAGGTGGTGGTGAAGGTGAAGGTGGTCATGGTTCTGACGCACGGCTTCTGATTGACTCCTTTTGATGCTCTGTTTGTCCCACAATGCCGCATGTGTTTCTTTCTGTTCTTGCGTTTAGCAGCAGGTATACACTTTATCATTGGATGCGATAGTTTAAATTATTATTTTTGATCAGAATAAAATAAACGTCTCACACACACACTCACTGACAACTAAAGTACATACTACAGTCTGAAACAGAGACATATTCTACACTGTGTACTATGTATTTAATTACAAACTCTGTGACATTTACCTTATGCTAATAAAAGTAATAATGATATAAAAGTAACGCATGTGGTGATAAAGCCAGGGTTGAGGGTTCGTTTCCCGCCTCAGGGTCTGTGTGCGTTTGTGTGTTTATGTAGTTTGCATGTTCTCCCCGTGCGAGTACGTGTCCTCCGGGGTTCTCCGGTTTCCTCACACAGTTCAAAAACATGCAGATTAGGGTAATTGGCGTTTACAAATTGTTCTGTAGTGTGCGCAAATGACTGGCACCAAGTCCAGGGTGTATCCCGCCTCTAGCACAGAGTTCCCCTGGGACAGGCTCCAGCTCCCTGTACAGGTTAAGCAGCGTAAAGGGTGAGTGAGTGAGTGAGCGAGAGAGATTCGGTTGCCCGACAGTCATGAGTGTGCTAAATATCTTATATCGTGCACCCGTGACCCACATTTATACCGCATGTATTTCTGCGTCATTTATGCCTGCAAAAAGCACCAAGTCAGCTAAAGAAAATTTGGCACCCTTCACGAAGATGAACCTGACGGTGTCTTCCAACGTTAATATCTGCTGAAATCTGCCCTGCAGACACGACCAGCACCGAGGCTCTTTCTGGAGCGTCCACTTGAAGAGATTTCTTGAACTGTCATGCAAGCATAACTTTTTTTTTTTTTTTGCTTTTTTCCTTAAACTTTTCAAGAGCATCCTGTATCTTCTCCATGATCATGACTTCTCATCTGGCTTAATGTTGAGTTTAGTTACTTTCATTGTTTAATTGTTAGTTTAGTTGAATTGCTCTTATTTTATCATGCATGTGATTGTACCTCGGAATATTAATGCCGAGAAACAATTAACATTCATCTAAAAAAAATATTAAAGGTGCTATTGTTTTTGCTGCATTTTTCTAAAATAAGTTTTTTTGTTGGTGTTTTTGTGGTTGTTGTTAGAGCAGACGTAAGTAGCCTGTTTATTGGTTTACTGTTTAAGGGTGTCAAGAATTCAGCACAAATATTCTAATTGACCATGTTTTTCATTTTGTTTGTTTGGGTTCCCACCACAGCACTGAAGGATGGAGCCAGGAGGTGTGAAGAACGGTACGAAGAGAGATGAGCAGTTGATGGCGCTGAATTTCAGCGAGAGTCCAGCTGAAGGAGCTCTGCATAACGGAGCACGCAGCACCATGTCATTTGCCCCAACCACTGTAGTGCCTCCCATCAGCCCCCTGTTGCAGCCCGTGACCGGGGACCTCCCCACAGGCATGAGCAACACGCCCCCTCCTGAGGATATCACCATCCCTTTATCGTCTCCCCTGGAGCTCTTCGTGGAGGACTCGGACCAGAAAATGGTCGGGAAGGACCTGAGGTCTCAGCAGTCCTTTTCGCAACAGTCCTCGCTGGGACTCTTCAGCCTGGGGGATAATTTCTCGCGCCTGGAGGCCAGCATCGCTGATCTCAACAGCTCCCTGCCCTCTGTGGACTCCTTAATGGTCGGCGATCCTAGTCTGTTCACCCTGAAAAGCGAGGACTTCTCACCGATGGGGAAAGGGGACATGGATCTAGACCAGGATCCTTTCGGGAAAGACGGGGACGCCAGTAACCCCAAGCTCTTCGGCGATAACACCATGGACCTTCTGGACTTCGACCTGCCCGAGTCGCCCACAGATTTCTACGTGGCAGATGACGGGTTCCCGCCGTTGGTCGACGACTCTCTGCTCGGGGTCATGGGTACAGACAAGGACGCCAAGTCTGTGGACTCGTTGAGCCCCATCACCACCTCCTCCACCACCTCCACCACCTCCACCACCATCAGCAGCAACGTCAAAGGCGCCACCGGCTCGGCTCCCTCCAGCACGTCCATAACCGGCCCGGCCATCGTCATCAAGCAGGAGAAGGATCCCATGATCCATCTGTGCACTCCGGGCGTGATCAAGCAGGAGAACACTAGCGGGAGGAGCTTCTGCCAGATGTCCTCAGACCTGTCCAGTCCGGTTCGGAACGTCTCCATCGCCATCTGCGGCGTCAGCACGTCCAGCGGTCAGAGCTACCACTTCGGAAGCCCCGTTTCCAGCGGCAACCAGCAGAAAGATCAGAAACCTATTTTTAACGTGTTCACGCCGCAAACGACCAGCGACGAGTGGGGCCGGGGATTCGGAAACCCCAGCGCCATGCAGCAGAGGCCCGGCGGCAGCTTCAGCGGCACTCCGGGCTTTAGCACCAGCTATGCCAGGTAAGCGCATTTGTTCAGTGCCCCTTCAGCTGCTTTCATTTTGACAGTAGATGGAAGAAGATAAACCGGATGTTTTATGTTTTTAAATGGAACAACGAGAACAAAACTGGGTCGTAACGTAAAGCCGTGAGAAAAGTTAAACTTTTTCACAAATCGGACCGTTTCTGATTCTTATCCTCTTTTTTAAAAAAATAATCTCTTTAGTATTGTTTCTCGATTACGTGAACACATGGTGTCACCGTAGATGCCACCGTAGATGCCTCACTGCTTGACCACTTTGTTTATTTCAGCAATGAGTTTACGCCACCAAGGCCCCAAACCCCCCCCCCCCCCCCCAGGTCACATAGACCTTGGCATGTGTGATTAAACCTTAAGAAGAAGAAAAAAGATGACAAAAAAAAAAAAGAAACTTGTGCAGATCATTTCCTCCAAATGCGCAGGAAATAAAGAGGTCAAACAGAAAACAAAAGTGGGTTCTGATGAAAGGACTGCCAGCGTCTTCACCCCCATCGGCTCTGTATCAGAGTTCAGCCTCCCACACTCATTTTCACACGGCTGTAATAGAGGGTGTCTGGTGCGTAGTAGATAAAGGGTTGCGCTCTTCACGCCGCAGTAGTTTTTCCTTTCCACGCTTCTCACGCTAACGAATATCGCGATATATAAAATGATAGACCTGCAGTTTCTTCAAACCTTCATCGTTTTTCAGCATTTAGTGTTTAGTGCCGACTCCTCCTCGTCCGTCTCCACGCGTGAGGAGGATGAGCAGAAAAGAAAAGTCTTAACCAATCCTGCAGGATTACTTTTACTTTTACACTCTTTAATAAAAACATGAATACATACAAAACTAAAATTCAGCTGCTTAACTGCGGATATCTAAATCCGGGTGCGCGCTCTAATTACTGCCACTCGGTGTTATTATTAAAGCTAATGATCGTACTGGCACAGAGCAGGACCGCACAGTCATTAGCTTTAACTTCAGCGGGAATACATACTGAGAAGACTTTTCTCTCTACATCACGTCAATACGATTATCAGTCACACAGTGAGAGCAGGTGAAACTAGACAAGAGTAGGGTTTTTTTTCCCTTTCCTTATACTTAAAGGGCACATTATTATTATTATCATTATTATCATCATTATTATTATTATTATTATTATTATCAGTAATGAAACTCCAAAACCGTTGTTTTTCATTTAATTCTAGCTTCTTCTTTTTTTTAAGTTAAAAGTTAGCTTTTGTTTAATTTAATTTTAAGTTAAGTGTTAAACTCTTGTATTTGAAGTTAGTTTATGTTGATTAAATGCTGCACTCGGTTTTTCAGTGAGAAAACTGATGTAAACTGAGGAACCTTCAATTCAGTTGTGAAGCTGTTGAACAAAAACCTTTGAGCTAATATTCAAAGTCTTAAAATTGGGACAAAATCAGGAATAGATGTAATATATGGGGTGGTGACTGGAAATTCCCGTCTTTAATAGCCGTAATAATGTCCAATGTTACAAAGCGCCAAATTTAGAGTCTAAACCAAGGCCTAGTCCACACATACACAGGTATTTTTTTCCTCTTTCATTCTAAAAAAAAATTTTAAATCCATATTACTAAGGTACTTCAGAGAGAGAAAATACCAGCACGTACTCTGAGCAAAAACAAGTCCTTTCCTTGTCTATATATCGACACTGAAAACTAAGTTTCTAAGCAATTTTACCCAGTAAGGAAAACCAAAAAAACTTCTATGTCAAAGAGACATACAAGTTGAAAATCTTTCCTTAGATTCAGATCGAGGAGGAATAAAAATCATCAGTAATTCACTTCAGTAGAGGTCAAAAGTCTCGCCTTACTGTTGTCTTATTGCACACTTGCTGCACATTCGGCTAAAATTAAATCTCTTGATATCGGGACTTTGTGTGTTAATTTGTTCTGTTAGGATCGAGCCAACCTGTTCACCGACTAGGATTTTTTTTCTTTGCTAGAAATGTCGTCCGCTCTGCCATAACCTGCAGATCTCAGTAATAATCAGCACTAATGCTCGTTTTAAAGTCACGACAATAAAAAGGAAACAGCCGAAGTAGATGCATTTTATTTCTCTCTCTCTCTCTCTGAAGACCAAGCGCGTGCAGTGCAAGTGACTTTCAAAAACCCGACCTTTTTCCGAACAAAGCTACTACGTCTGAGTTCATTGTTTACTTTGTATATTAGTGAAATAGTAGTCACATGTTACTGCGAGGCAGCAGGAGACACACCCTCACACTCACAAATCCGTGTCAGGCCGAAAATAAACGCGCGAGCGCCTGTGCGAGGCTCCGCACCAGAGCAGGGAGTAGTAGGCCAGGAATTTTTGTCATCGTTCCAACAAGGAAGCGAAGAGGAAAAAACACCAACTGCTCAGCTAATGACTGCACAGGATTTATTCAGGGGGATAGCACGCTAAGCGTGGAATAGGTTTTTTTTTTCTTTTTTCCCCGAAGCTGCTTCACAGAGAGAAAGAGAGAGAGACATTTGCCTCTTTTCCACTGCATAGTACGACACGGTTCAGTTCAGCTCACTTCGGTTCGGCTCGGTTTGCGCTTCCACTGCAGTGTAGTAACGCTTTAGAGTGGGTGGGATTATTCACGTGTCGTTATAGTTGCGGCGCCTCTACTGCCGTGACATCATCGTAAACGCGCCACAAACAAACACACAACAATGGAGCATATCGACGGCATGGTGTTCTTCATTCTCGGCTTGTGGATGTTTTTAACAGCGAGACGAAGGAGTTTGTTTCAAAAGAGGCTGATGGCTGCCAAAGAAAATGTTTGGTTAATACAAAAAGGTGCGTCCGATCCTTCACTGGCTGTTCTAAATATAGCGGTTCTGTTGTGTCTCGTGTCGCAAGTTCGGTGACGCAGTAATGACGATTTTCTCCGGCCAATCAGCGACCAGCAGAGTTTACACGTCACGTTTTGGTAACGGTTCGGCGCGCTTGGAACCTCGGCTGAGGTGGTACTAAAAAAAGGACCAGGTACCAGGTACTGTTCCTAGTGGAAAACCCCCCAAAAGTGAGCTGAACTGAACCGTGTCGTGCCGTACTATGCAGTGGAAAAGCGCCAATAGAGACAGAGAGAGATGAATCGAATCAGCAAACCAGACGGGTTATAACTCTCACCAGGAAGCAGTAAAGTGTCACAACCAGTGCTGCAGGAGTGCAGATCCTCCACGGCAGCAACATATATAGATATGTGTGTGTGTGTGTATATATATATATATATATATATATATATATATATATATATATATATATATATATATATATATATGATGCCAGGAAAATACTTAATTGATTAAGTGTTAACTAGTGATCCATTTAACAAATCTTGAGATATTAAAAAATATAGAAATAAAGATGTGTGTATGTGTGTGTATAAAGAATAAAGCCCTGTGTGTGTGTGTGTGTGTGTGCGTGCGCGTCTGTGTGTGTGTGAGAGCAGGATATGGTATGTGGGTGTGGCTCGAAAAATCAAAAGCATGTTGCGTACAAGTTGCACCAAAATACAAGGCGCTGCTTATGTACGGCATGTCCTTCACTCTGACTATAGTTTCGCTTGCGAGAGAGTAGATTCGGTGTGGTCAGGCAAGTGGGCGTGGCCAGTGTCACTTTAGTGGGGGGGGGGACCAGTAGCTACAGACAGCTGCAATCACTAACGCTACAGTTTGTTTATTTATTTTGTTTAGTTTTTTCCTTGTTGTTTAATTACATATTAACAGATAAAGAATGTTTGCACTGAACTGTATAAGTCAGGACTGTAGATAAACATAATGAGGTATTAGCTGTCATTAATTTAATTAGATAATTTACTGAAATCATACAAAGGGTTGTTCAAGTCAAACCCGGGATTTTCCGATTGTGTAGAAAACACGTATTTAAGGAAATCGCTGTTTCTTTATAATCCTACATGTAAACTATTTACACGTTTTCATCCCGTGTGGTAGAAGTGAATTAATTGCTACATTTGTTTAGAAATAAAAATGATGACGGAGATACGTAACACAGAACTCTTGTATTAGAAGTTTGTATTGTTTAAATGCTATGTTTGTTTTGTTGTTTAGTTTTTTCAGTAAGAAAACTAATGTTATAAGGAATCCTTTACATTTAATTAGAAAATCCGGAAGTAATATCGAATCAGGATATTTATAAACTATATTCAGAATACATGCAAAAAACTATTTTAATCAAATCTAAGCATTGTGATGGTATCCTATGTACATATGCGAGTCTCCTGCCACACTAATGCACTTATCCCAGTTCTTCACTAGTTCTGGGATCCAATGACGGTCGAAAGTTTTCTCACTATGCTTCATGTCTAAAACTCTGACCTCCCAGGAACTCCTTTAACGGCTCTTGTGGAAATGGCTCGGAGCGAGGTCAGGACTATACCGAGGATGTGGCAATAACTCCCAGCTGAGGTCCTATAATGTGCGAGTGCCGTTCGTGTGTTCAGTTCCCACGGACGGATGTGTCTTTTCCGCAAGTTGATGACGAGCTATCTGTCGGTTTTTCAAGGACCGGGCATTCCACTCGCAGAATGTTCATTCATGGACGTACAGCTTTCTTTAAAATAAACCTTTTTACTATTCAGATGTTTTACTGCAGCTAAGAGTCTCATCAGTGAACACTGTGGCGTTACAACTTCATTCACAAGGGAGTTCATCACAAGTCCCGGTTTGACTTGAACGCGCCGCATAGAAGCTACACGCTGCATGTTGTTTAACTCTTGTATAGAGACAAACAACATGCTTTATTAAAATCTGTTCAGCTCTAGCGAGTGAAGATGGAGAGGACAGAAGTGTGTGTGTGTGTGTGTGTGTGTGTGTGTGTGTGTGTGTGTGTGTGTGTGTGTGTGTGGGTGTGTGTGTGTATGTCATCGAGTTCTGCTGTTATCTCAGTCTGTGGCTTTTTTTTTTTTTTTTTTCGATTAAGGATCGATTCTCAGTCTTAATTATTTTGTTATTTTGTTGAACGGTGTAAGATTTGACAAATTAATAACCTGAAAGCTCGAACGGCACAGCATAGGTCAATGATGATTAAAAAAAAAAAGATAATTATATACGAGTATAATTATACTTATATGGAAGCCTCACTGGTTTGTCCCGGCTTCAGACTTCAAACTGTGTATAACTGTGTGTGTGGGTTTTTTTCCCAGATATGTCAGTTAGAACAAAAGTTATCATTACTTTTATAAAGTGTAAATTTAACCACTACTGGGATATGGAAAAGACATCGCAAAAAATGTAGAACTCACAAAATCATCATCATCATCATCATATTATTATTATTATTATTATTATTATCTTTATTTATTTACTTATTTTTGGGGTCATTGAAACAACCAGAAACATCAATAGAAACACGTGATCATGTGTATCTGTGATATTTCTTTGCCTATTGAACCATTTTCTCAAATGTTTTTGCTCAGACATGTTTGAGTAGAATTAGCAAAAATTCAGTTGATCATTTTGTGCTGTAAAAAAAACATGTCTCTCTATACGGCACAATCCTGAGCAGGTTTTAAATATATAAATTTTTTTCTACACACTACCGTTCAAAAGTTTTAGATCACTTGCAAATTCCTTTGTTTTTGTTTAGTGATTTATTTGTTACATTCTACAACAATACTGGGGATTTCAAAACTATAAAATAACACATATGGAATTAGGTAATTACGTAACAACAACAAAAACACCAGTTAGTTGTTATTTTAAGACACAGAGGTCAGCCTTTCTGTAATAGTTCTTGCAAGAACAGTATTGTCAAGTGCATTTGCAAAATCCGTCAAGCACCATAATGAAACTGGCTCTCATGAAGGCCGTCCCAGGAGGACGAGACCAAAACCTCCCTCTGCTGCAGACCAGAAGTTCATTTAGAGTTATCAGCCTGAAAAATGACCAATTAACAGCAGCTCAGATTAGAGGCGTTATGAAGTCTTTACTGAGCAGAAGTAGCAGAAACATCTCAATATCAGCTGTTCAAAGGAGATTCATGCATTTTTTGGACGCCTTCAGCAAAACTTTACAATGTAGAAAGAAAGAAACATCAGGAACCATCACGGAGTTAGAAAGTGATCTAAAACTTTTGAACGGTGGTGCGTGTTTGTTTATTTTTAAAAACAAATAATGGCTAAAATGCTCTGAGCTTGAAGGTCTACACAATCAACAAAAACATCATACAGCGTTCCAGAGTAAAGTTTACTGCTGTTGGAATTTACAGATTGAGTCACATGATTTGAGCACTGAGGTTAAAAAAAAAAAAAAAAAAGGTTATTATTAAAATACAGATCTTACGCATTAGTTTACTGTACTGCGACTTAATTTTTTCCAATTTGTTTATTTTGTTTTATTATTTTTTAAAGCAGTATCCCATCATCACATCCCCGACCCTGAAGTTTGGAAAAACCTTCTCCAGTAATGAAGCTTCATGTTTTGTTGAACTGTGTTACTGTGACATTTGAGGTCGTCTCGGTCTCTCATGTGGAGTGAAAACTGTGTCACGGTTTCGGTCTTTCAACAGCATGCGGTTTAATTTGCCTCATATTCAAACACTGTACCATCCCAAGCCGTCCGTGCAGACGTGTGTGTGTGTGTGTGTGTGTGTGTCCCACCCCTCCCTCTCGAAATATCTAAGAAAGGAAGACGATTTTCCCGCGCTCGCTCGATGCACACCTCTTTTAAACAAGCGATGTTTTTGATTGACATCTGAAAAACGCAGCGCTGATTTTAGCCGGCGCGCTGCTAGAAAACAGCAGACGAGCCAGCGGGAGGGTTGGGCAGCTCTTTAAAAAGCAATCCAGCCTGTAAGCACACCATAAACCATAAGAGAGGAGCTGGCGGTTTAAAGGAAAGCAGTCGCAGTCGAGCGGCGGCTCACGGCCAGCAGCAACAGATGGTGGAACAGAAGGGTGGACTCATCTTAAGTGTTCATGTGGGCTTGATTAGCTGGCCTTTCTGGTGCGCAGGATTCGAGCGGGAGTCAGGTTCTGTGTGTTTTTTCCGCACGCGTACACGCGTGACATTTAACAGCACACACTAGGCTACATTCTGAAGCTTAATGGCTTTGGCACCGGGTCAAAGATGGCACCAGGTTCTCACGGAAAGCACACGATAATCGCAGCCAGACTGGTTTTACATGCGTGCGAACTCGCATCAGTTCAGTTTACCACCGCTTTATGAGAATAGTTTTCATCAAATCGTCATCGCAAACGTGTGTAGCATCATCATCTTCATCTTCATCATCATCACTTCAATCCAGGTTCAGATCATTCCCAGTGAGAGAGAGATGATGTCACAGCAGTTAATGATTCAAACCTGTTTGTTATACAAGAAGATAATCACGCTTAGTTATGCGTGTTATGAAATTTTTCTTTTTAATGGTGTTTGTCAGCAAACATATCGAAGGATAGAAATATTTAATTGTGTATAATATTTTAGCTTGAGCAGCAGAAATTTCCTTTAAAAAAATAAAAGTTAGTTTGCAGTGTGAGAGGTTTAACGCCACACTGGCAGCGGCGATGATAAATAAACTCTTGTACTCAAGTAAAAGTACTGCAGTGAAATTTTACTAGCATTTATAAAAATCTACTCAAGTAAAAGTAGCTCATTAAAAAGTTAAAAGTAAGTTAAAAGAGTAAAACTTTTTTTTAACACCGAGGGAGGGATGAGGGGATTCTAGTGTAGTTCAAAACAGACAAGCGGATATAAATCACAAACTAGCTGTTTTTAATTGAAGGAACCCCGTTGCATAATAAAGCTGTTGCCTTTCTTGTGCTTAAAAATCAAAGTGGTCGCTTAAATACAGCCAGGGGTTGTGCTTTATAAGAATTTGATGGTATTTCGTTCTTGTGTGTTTAGCGCGTTTGTTCTCCACGCCCATCAATCAATCAATCAATCAATCAATCAATCAGTGCAGTGGTTTCCGAGGTGCATTTTTTTTCCCCTTCCCCAATACATTATTTTTTATAATTTTTCATTTCCATTCATTAATTTTTTTTTACCCAGTAGTGAATATTATTTAAAATGTAGCGAACTTCAATACTTCAAACAAAACCGTGCTTAAGTCAAAGTAAAATTACAGTAATGTGAGCTAAAACCTTCCTCCCGTCGTGTTCATCAGATTCCTTCCCAACTCAGACAGGGGCATCAGTACAGACCTCACGTGTACGGTACATGATCGGGTGTTACTTCATCCTGGTGGAGCTCAATAGCGCCACCTGTACAAGTTTTGCTTTCATGCACAAAATTTGATTGCTTGAGTAATTGCTCAATTATGTTCGTTATCCTGCGTTTTGAAAATGAATAATTTCCAGTTATACGTTGACTAGAAGCAGCTGATCTGAGATTATAGTTTGACGCTTTTTACTACATAGTAAAAGTCTTATGATAAATGTTAAAGTAGTATGGAAACTGGCTCGAATCCCACCAGCCTTTTGGGTCTCATGCACATTTTTTCACTTTCAGTAAAGGATTTAACGCACATTTAACATTATAGAATAGCTACCGTTTGTGTTGAATGTTTTTGCCCAGTCTAAGGGTTCAGGGCAGGTTTAAGACTAAGACGGCTGAGCTATGATGTTTAGGGGTGAGCTGTACAGTATTAAAAGCATATTCAGCCTCTGATATTTTTGACATATGATGTTTTATCAGGTTTTTATTACGTAACTACATCGTAAGTCCGTGATTGTCAGTATTTGTAAAATATTAAAGCGCGGCTATTTTCCAAAAGTTACATTTTAGTCATTTTTAAACACTTCATGTTTGTGTGTACAAAACAAAAATATTCTGCAAAAAATAAATGAGTTTTTTTTTTTTTTTTTGCTTTGTTTTTATTTTATTATTATTATTATTTTATTTATTTATTTTTTTATCTTCTTCGTGTCTACCCGCGGTTGGAACCCTCTGTGTTACGTTACCTTTTGGTCTTGATCTCCATCATTTTCCTTTCAGTTTAAAAACCCTTAAGAAATACTTTCCCCCTCATCAAAACCTTTCACGCTCATCCTTCCCTAATTCCCATCGCTCCTCCCCTTAACGCTCTCCTTCTCTCCTGTTGAACTTAACACAAGCCAATTAAGATTTTCCTCTACTGTGACCTCATATAAGAAGAGCCCCTCCCCCAACTCGCTGTCCAGCTCTTCTGTTCTCTGAGGAGCTCATTTACATAGACACCGAACTAGCTTGTTTGAAGAGGAGTGAAATAAAAAAAAGAGCTGGAGAATTCACACACACTTTGAATAATGATAATAATAGTAAAATATGAATAAATAATATAGTCAAATATGAGACATTTAAAACCTTCACAGGCTTATTTCTCCTTCCAAGCTTATAGATTCTAAAAATGAGTAATTATACAGACGATGAATAAAGTATAATGGATACTTGGACTGGGAAATCTTCCAGTGTATTTTATGTGATGTGAATTTATTGAAGTTATTTCTTTTTTGTAAATTTTAAACCGCTGTTTGTAAACTGTACTGTTCATATCGTGTCCCGACACAAGGGGTCGCCACAGCGGAGTATCCAGTCCGCACTACAACGTGGCACAGGTTTTACTCCGATGCTACAAATCAAATCATCACCGATAGTATCGTATCAGCCGGTCCTTTATGATTCTCATCACTATAGATATGGATTTAAGGGCTGTACAACAAGTTCAAAACATTCACTCATTGTGTCGTCTCTTTTGTGTCTCGCCTCCAGTCTGTAAAAGCCTGGCTAATGAGCTGATAAATGGATTTGAGTAGTAAATGAGTTGGAAGACTCACAAATCTCACAGTCCTGATCTAAACTCAGTACCTGGCTCACTTTTGTTGCGCTCGAAGCAGCGTTCGCTTCTCTTACAATCTGGTACATTGTACAGATTTTACTTTAGTTTTTTATTATTTATTTTTAAACAAGAGTCTTTGCCCAGACACGTCTCACATCAGCACAATTTAAACAAGAAGATAAAAGTCGGATTCCAGCCTTTAAAGAACATTTTTAATCCTACTTTGAATAAATTCTGTTTGGAAAGAGAGAGAATATTTTTCAGCGTTTTTGTTTTCTTTAGTGCCAGGTGCTGCTGCTAATACCCCACATGCTGATGTGAGAGATCTGAACACCAGCAGCGCTGCATGTCACTGCAGGTTATCACGTAAAAAACAAAAACAAAAAAAAAAACACTCCCTCTGAGTAAGACTCTAAAATGATTGACAGTCATGCAGGTGTTTTGAATTGTTCAACGTGACTCCCGAAAGCCCCGCCCATTTAGGCTGCTGCTTCTTTCGTCTCCCCTCGTCACAGTTTTTCTCACGTTTCACACATTCAGCTTTGTTTTACGTCAAGCTCACAGTGTTTCGAGTTCACTCACGTGGAACAGGATGGCACCGGCGAGGTCGTCTGCCATCACCACTGCGCCATCCACTCTTTGTTTGTTTTTGTTTATACCATTAGGTATGATTGAGAGACTCCTATGTCTGTTGGTTTATTAAGTTGTACTAAAGAAAAAATACAAATTGATAAACGTGTGTCTTTACTGTCAAAAACACGTCACAGTCGAGCAGAAGATACATCGATTTCACAAACTTGCACATGAATGCATCTTCTGCTCGATACATAATGCAAAAAAACACATTTTTGCACAACCTTAGTCCAATACGTACGAATGTTTATTAGTACCTTATTTTTACCTTTTATTATTACCTTTTTTGACAGCTACCCCATAGTTTACACTCATCCTTAGTTTAATCGTATTCTCTCTTGAACTTTGTATTTATTTACCTTTTATTGTAGTGAAATCTTTATATTCTATTGTGTGTTTTCATTATTAATACAAACAAATAAAAGACATCGATTTTAAGATTCAGCATGGAAAGTTCTATTTAGAGATTATACTGTATAATATTTATAATATTTATAATAATAACTTATAATATTAAGACGTTTATGACATCAGCACTATTAAAACCGCATCATCAGTCATCGCCATCGTGCCGATGTCATAGAGCTTTGGCCACGCCCAGATAAGGAAAGCCAATTGTATTCGAGAACTGGAAGTAGATCGCTGTTTAGATGTGACATCTCCACAATATTATGACATCATCACAATAAAGTAACCGCCCGATGTTATTTGTCACAGAGGGTTTTGTCTGCGTCTCATACAGTCTGTGGTGTCGACAGCTTAAATGAAACAGGTAAAGTTTCTTTCTTCATTTCTTTCTTTCTTTTTTTAATGCCATGCCAGCTTCTATGATATTAGACTATATTAAAATTTCCTAAGCTGTTTAAGATGATTTTTTTTTTTTTCTAAAAACTTTGGATTTACTTTTTCAAAACTGTCGACAGAATAAAACAAGTTCCTCACAGGAGGAGTTACAGGCTGGATAAAGTAAAAGTGTGTAAATATACGCATGATTTCTATCTTCGACAAGAGATTTGCTCAAATTACACACGATTCGTTTTTAGGATCGTGAGGTCTTCCTGTTTTTTTTTTTTTGTGGTGTTTTTATTTTTATTTTTTTTTGCATTAGTATTGTGATGAGGGTTGAGAGGTACTTCGTGATCCCACATTAATCACGGCTCTACAGCCAATCAGGGGCGTCTGTGAGCTCACGCAAGCGGAAGGAGCGGATAGCGCTGTCCTCCGAGTGTGTTACTCCGCCCCCAACGGTGCATGAGCGAGCAGTTCGAAAAGATGCGGTCGGCTGGCGGTTCTGAGGGAACACGTGATGGTCTTTGGTCCTCCTGACTGAGGGTAGTAGTAGCCTTAATGTGGGAGCGCCCCCTAATGACTGGGAGGAATTGGACACGACTAACTTAGGGAGAAAATAGAGAGGTGGCTAAACTCCAGCGCTCTGGTCTCTCACCCAGAAGAGGAAGTGTGGCTTTTTAATTCCGTCCTTCCTCTGTGCCTGTCCGTGAGGGATCCACTTCAGGATTACTGTACTGCTTGCTTTGTGACAACATCATTGTTTTTAGCAGCACTATACAAATATATTTGAGCCGAATGGAAATGAGACTCGGTGTCTGATCTGGTTATTTCATTGTCTGCCGTGTGTAACGTTGTCTGTTGTTTGGCCCAGCGTTAGCGTAGCGCCCACAGAGTCCGGCTGTCACTCGTCTAACCTGCTTTCCTTCCTGTTCACAGTTGGATGGCAGCACATGTCGGGCCATCAGAGACTTTTTTCTTTCTTTTTTTTTTTTAAACTATGTGTGTGTTTTGTGTCGTGCGTGCGTGCGTGTGTGTGTACTTGCACTGTTTGTTTCCCGTATCCTTTTGGCTGACGGTGAAAACCGCCATTTCTACCAGCTACCGTTACTGTACACAAAATGAAGGAAATACAGTGTATGTTTGCTGCGGTGGCATTTCAGTGACCCAGTTATGGCATAAGCCTGACCTAGATTTCTCTGTCTTAAGAATGATGACCGGTGTTTCACAAACCTTTCTAACTGTCTTACGCGAATGCAATCCAAATGCGGTTTTGCGCGCATGTGTTTGTCGGTTTTCTCGAGAATCCCTGCTTTTATAATCACCGTGGGTTAAAACGTCAAACTGCACAGTCAAGCGCAAGAAACACACTCGCGTGAAACTCATCTGCAGTGAGATGATGATGATGATAACCTCAAGCTGAACAAAAGGGGGGGAAAAAACACCAACTTTTAGATGTTGAACCAAAAGCAAGAAGAGATCGATGCGTTGCCGTAACTCTTTCAGGGTTTGAAGAGGGCAGTGACCTCTGGATGTTTTTTTTATTTATTTTATTTTTCATCATATAGGTCAAAAAGTGCAGATGAAGCGTTATCAAGCAACTTGCCCCGAGTTATAAAGAAAAAAAAGAGACACAGCCTCTAAAGAGAAGAAATATTGTCCGTGAAAGGATGTGAAAAGCTGCGCCAGCATATTTCCTTCACGTAATAATAATAATAATAGTAAGAAAGAAAAAAGGAAGAGTTTTTTCCCCCGTTCTTATTACAGTGAAACACTTTCCTCTGTTGTCAGAAAGTTTACTGAAGAGCAAGCAAGTCATAATTCTGAATAAATACTTTGTTATTGCCTTTAAGCCGGTAGTGTCGGTATCGGCGTCTTCATTTTTGTTTTAAAAGAATCTAAAATGTTTCAAAAATCGTTAACCTTTAAAACTCGAGGCTGCAATGACCCATTTCAAATAAATAATTAAATAAGTAAATTAATAAAAAGTGAATAACTAAATAAAACAGCTGCGTATACAGAAGTCTTGCTGGTGTATGAGAATCTGTGTGTGTGTTGACCAGATGAGGCTCCACCGTACATCATCACACTGTGACGTCTGTCACGTAGAACATATCGGAAAGTTATACTTTTATAACGCAGAAACTCGTCCCGCTACAGGAGTACATGGCAAAAATGTTAAACTCACAAAATCATTAAAGCACATATAATTGTTGTTGTTATTATTATTGTTATTGTTATTGCTGTTAGTCACATAAACAACCGAAAATAACCATAAAAAAACGAGAACACATGTTGCAGTACTGTGCAAAAAAGTTTGTACAATTAAAAAAAAAACTATAAAAAGCAATAAACAGTAAATACTAAAGTGACGATACTTTACTTAAAATACCACCTCAGGTACAATGTGAAAAGAAACGTAAAACAGAAGAGGTGATGATGTACAGCCGGACGGGACGTCACCAGTGACAGCTGACCAAGCAGTTAAAGAGAGAGAGAGAGAGAGAGAGAGAGAAGGAGGGAGGGAGGGAGGAAGGAAAGTGATGCAGGTAAGAAACAATAGAAGAAAAGGAAAAAGCCAAAAGGAAGATGGGGGGGGGGGGAAAGTTCATAATGGAAGATAGAAGGAGAGAATGAAAGGTCGAGAAGGAGGGAGAAAAAGAAAGAAAAGAAGATAATGGAATGGAAGTGAAGTAAAGAATACAAGAAGAAGAGAGAAGTGAAGGAAGGAAAGAAAGAAGGAGGGTTGAGGAAAGAAAAAGGAAAGAAGGAATTAAAGAAAAAGAAGACAAAGTAGGATAAAGAAATGGACACAAAGTAGCAAGGAACAAAAAGAGAAAGAAAGGGAGGGATGAAGGAAGGAAACAAAGAAGTGAAGACAGAAAAGGAAGTTGAGAGAAAGGAGGAAAAAATAGAAAGAAAGAAATTAGGACAGAGAAGAAAGTGCAAAGAGAAGAATGAAGGAAAGAAAGTGCGGGAGGAAAGAAAAAGAGAAAGGAAATAAATAATAATAATTTGTAACTAAATGCAAAAACACAATGAAGTTTGTGTGTTTGCGGGTTTTTCAGCTCAGGGAATAACCATTTCCTTCTTTTCTGGTGCACTGCGCCGTGCAAAGATATTGCAATGGAAAAAAAAAACAGGCTGCAAATATGAAGAGTCTCGAGGGCACAGCAGAATCCGTTACCGTGACTCATATCATCCTGCTTCTGAAACTAAAAGCACGGTCTGATGTCGACGTGATCGGACGTGGAAGCACCAGGTCTTGCAGTTCGGGACGCCGATGTGTCGTATAAATATAAATATAAAATCATCAGTACAATGACACTGTTGTACAGTCACAGAGCTGTGAACTTAACAGAAGCTCGCGGCTTATTAGGGAGATTCCAGCGTCAGTGGTTCAGCTGTTGTTGTCTCGACAAGATCCAGATTTAATGGTTTGCTATTTTAAAAAAAATAATACAAAATCTGTTTCTCACCACCTTGCAGTGATCCGAGCCACCGAACGGTTGTTAGGAAATGAAGACAGCTGGTGTTATGAGAAACGGAGATTGCAAGGGCATGTCGGTCGCTGCATACGTTTGCACACGTGTCTCTTTTTTTTTCACTTAGCAATGGAAGGCGGCGGTTTGTTTTGGTTATGAATAAAAGAGAAAAAAAATAATAAATCACGAAGGCATGACCAGGCAAAGAAACATTGCTGCGAGTCAGTCGGGCCGTCGTCTCACCGGCAGAACACAGTAGTGCAGTGAGATTGTTAATTGACCCAGATCTCGTGATGTCCAGGGGTGTAATACACGGCTTCCGGTGACTGCTGGGGCGTGTGATCCAGACAGATGGTGCTCTAAGCAGCGCTCCGGCTCTATTCTGGCTCCTTCTGACAAGACCAAGGGAATTAAATGTGGGTCATATATTTTTAGGTTTTAGAAATGTTTAAGCAAAGTAACAACAAAGTGTTATTTCTATACATCGTTTCTCTCTCTTTCTCTGTCTCACTGTTTGTTTTTGTTTGTTTTTTTAAATATATAAACCGCAAAGTCATGGTTTAGAGTTCAGAGTTCACGCCTTCAGGCTTCATAAATTTTTCCTCAGAACCATAGAATGACAGCTTGCATGAAAATAGGGGTAACTTACAGGGGTAACTGGGTATTTTACATTCTAGCCCTGCATGAGACACAGCAGTACAGTACTGTACAGGACTTTACAATCTTTTATTCTTGTGTTTTAAGGGTAATATATATATATACATACATATTAAGCTGAGTTTGAAATTAAATTAATATGTTTTGTGGGCATATTTAAGGTTCAAACTATAAAAACAGGTCTTTATGCCTCCGAGTGGCGCAGTGGTAAACTGCTCGCCATATCATCCGGAGATCGCTGGTTCGAACCCCGGGTGATGCTGTTTTCCTCTCACAGCCGGAGGCATAAGAGAGAGCTGATAGGCCGAGCTCTCTCAGGGGGGAGGGATGAGCGGTACTTGCACTCCCGCATTAATCACGACTCTACAGCCAATCAGGAGCGTCTGTGAGCTCGCGCACACGTAAGGAGCGGATAGCGCTGTCCTCCGAGTGTGTTACTCCGCCCCTAATAGTGCGTGAGCAACAGTTCGACAAGATCCGGTCGGCTGGTGTCGCGTGGTTCGGAGGAAACACGTGATAGTCTTCGCCCTCCTGACTGAGGGTAGTGGTAGCCTTAATGTGAGAGCGCCCCCTAGCGACGGGGAGGTATTGGCCACGACTAAATTGGGGAGAAAATTGGAAAACCCCAAAAAAATCATAAAATAAAAAAAGAGGTCTTCATAGGCTTTTCTTTTTTTTTTACATGTAGAATTCACGTTTTTTCAACGTTGGTTGATGCTATCGCAATGTAATGTTTTAAATCTGAAGATGAATAGATCAGAATTCAATATTTAATTAAATATTTTTGTTCCAACCTAAAAATAATGGAACATACGCAATTTTATTTGTCACATACACAGTAGGATATGAAGTGAAATGCTTATTTGACTGCTGAAGACCTAAAAAACGAGTTTTCACAGCTTTTTTTCACAAATATAGGAAATATAGACAACTTTTAGCTGTAAAAAAATTATCATTATGTACAAATAATAAAATAAACTAGAATTGAAGTGGAATATCGACACCGTGTCCAGTCATGAGCGGGACAATGTGCAACGTGCTTCCACAAGCTTGCTCTTGGTTTAAGTTCTGCCTTTCATGCCAATACTTTCGGAGGCGACGACTTCGAGCCAGTTCTCTCACATTCCCGGATTAGATGTCCGCTGTCTTTTGAAACACATTAAAGGTGAAGCATCGTTAGCTGTTAAGATAATATTTGTTCACTCATTTCTCGTGTGTGATAAACGTCTCCTCCCACATGGCTCGTGTTATTTATAACCGTTTACTACCGTTATACAGCCAGCACAGATAATTGTTGCAGCTCTATTTATAAGCTCCAGTCTCAGTTCTCTAATTTCCAGACTGAATTGGATCGCAGCGCAGTCCTCTAACAGAAGAAAGCAGCAGACGCTGGCTTCTCAGCGGTGTCTCATCAGGATCTTATCACTCTCCATAATGGCACAGTGATTTATTTTTATGTATTTCTTTGACAATTGCCATCTTGCGTTAAAAATAATAATTATTATTGAACGCTCAAACATTTTGTGTGGAGTTTAAAAAAAAAAAACAATCACAGCACTTTACAGCTTCTCTTTGGTGTATATGAATTCCAAACATCATTGCTCGACTCCATAGGGGTTAATGAAATGCGAGAGCTGTGATACTGAGACTGGCGACTGAGACGGCTAACAGTCGACTAACTGGCAGGTAGCGCAACCTGGAAATTTCTTATAGAGAGGTGATTCACGTCTTGGGCAGGATGGTTGCGAGATCACAGAAGGTTCTGGAGCACGTTCGTAAGTCGGATACGTTCTTAAGTCAGACAATGCGGGTCTTTTACGCCTTTGACACGAATATGTAAAGCATACCAGTCCACTTGGGATTGGGTGAATCTGAGCGCTGCTTTTGTCTTTTTTTCCCCCCCACACTGCCATCATGTGGCCAAAAATCATAACAGCATTTTTTTTTTTATACGTGCCTAATGAGTCAACTGACCTCGTTTAAATTCAGTTGGCTAGAAATGCACTTCTACAAAGAGGTTTGCAATTAAAGCTAAAATGAAGGAATGGGACTGCCCTGAAATCAGAGTGCAGGGGTCAGCTTGTTTGTTTGTTTGTTTTTTTTCCTGCTTGCCTGGAATGATATCAGACCAGAGGCAGGAAATTGGCACATTTATGGTCAAAAATTGAAAAATGAGGGAAGGAAGGAATCATTGTTTGGAGACGAGACAATCGGAGGCGAACCGATTCAGCTACATATCAAGATCTTTTTCATGTATCGCCACACTGATTTTATTTTATTTTTTTATACGTTTTACATTTATATACAGTATGTTTGCATTTGAGGTGGCAAAATGTGCAGTTCATTTATAATACTACACATGGGGCACTCGAAACTATTCACACATTATTTGTAGCAGGCACACGGTATCCTGTGTGGTGGGAGAAAATAATTAGTGAAACTGGAGACCAGTGTAAATATGGAAAAAAATCTAACGTTTAAATCATACTTGTATAATTAATCATACTTTCAGGGGTGATAGTGTTCCGGCACCACGCCGGGTTTCCGGCGTTCTGTGGCTGCGGGAGAAAAAAAAATCAGGTTCGCGGATATTGATCTGTCATTTCTCTAGATCTGAGACGCGCAGGTGATCGAGAAGGAACAGCCAATCAGCAGTAGTGTGTGGATGTCTGTGATTGGCTGGTTTTGTGGCTGTTTTATAACACTGGACAAAGTTGAGCGAGCGTACAGGCAGAGTCGAGCGCGCACAGAATCGAGAAGTCATGCATGCGCGGAGAACATGTTGAGCGAGCAGGGGAAACACCGCACGCGCAGAATCGCTCAGAATTGTGGCAGGAATATAACGCCATAATATTCCTCCCTCAATGACCCATCGTGTGACTCATTTAAAAATTCGCTTGTGCTCACGAGCGTCGCTAGGCCATTTTTAGGGCCCCCACCCTTAAAAATTCTCCATAAACTTGACACAAATTGCTGGTCCCCCATCATCGTCCCCTTTAAATTTGATATGAAAGTGTCGGCAGACTTGAGCTCCTTCGGCTCCTCCCCGTCTTTCAGCGCGGTCTTCAATTCACCATCACAGAGGGAGGATTAAGTCAAGGTGTGTGTTTTTAAATAAATTGTTATATCTGCATCAGTGCAGTCCTTTCTCATGAATACAGTTTACAAAATGTCATGAGGGATTAATGAGTTAAATCTTCGCTGTGTTCACCCTCATCACACCAGCTGTTTCCTCTAGTGAACATGAAGCCTTTAATACAGACTCTACGACCCTACCGTCTACTTTATACAACTATCATGCTGTTACTGTTTTAATTGTAAAACCTAACTGTCTATATAAAACATTACACAGTGCATATGGCATTAACTACCATAGAGTTATGAACATAAATGATTAAAAATAGTGACGGACAGCATTCAGTGCTCTCGTTTAACTGCATTGTGATTTACAGAGATAGAAAATTTTAATAAAATTTTAATTATTTATATATTATATAAATTTAATAAATAATAAATATTGTATTGTATAAAATAATGTCCCAAATCGTAAAATACATTTATTAGCCTTAGAGTAGGTTTTTTTTGTCACTTTGATTTAGAAAAAGTTACTTTTTTTAATGAATAGAAACAACAACAAAAAAAATAATGATATTAAAAAGATGCTTTGTTTATTTACATTAAAACAATGTTTGTCTATATTAATTAACTAGTAGCTATGAAATTTTAAGGGTTGAATAGAGAACCTACTGTCTTATTTATGTAGCTAAAACACTAATTTAAACTCGATAACATGATGATCAAAGTTTTAATATTTATATTTAACTGTAGATGGAAGTTTTTTCAAGTCACATGAAAAAAAAAAAAAAGATTATTTTTTTTTATTCTTCAGGCCTGCTGCTCATCATGGGACATGAAAAACCTTCCGTTGTCAAAGAATGAACAGATAAATGTTTGACACTATTGGCCCCCACACAGTTTATTCCACTGTCCAGCCTCATAGGTGTGTTGTTTATTTTGCTAATCAATGTAAGTTTAAAGTTATATGCTGTTTTCCGGTTACATTTTTCTGATCTGTACATAGAAAAAGGTTTATCCGGTAAACAGCGTGTGTGATCGAGAAGACTCATTTGAGTACTGATTCTGAACAAGCCAAATATGGTGCTAAACATCTGTAGGGGCTGAGCCCCCCTTAACTGAAAATCCTAGAAACGCCCCTGCTTGTGCTCCTTCATTACTGAGCTCGACCTGTCATTTAATATCGCCCACCCACTCATCACTTTATGTAAGAAATTAGCGGAGGATAATCAATTAGTTAATCAATTCCTGTGAACTTTGGAGTACTATTATTGCCACTTACTGCCCTGTCTTGGTCTGGCTGTAGCATCTGTAGCATTTACTTACCAGTGATTGTATTAAGATGAGCTAATAATGTCAATCTAGGCACTGAACATATTGAGAAGGAAATGCTTATCTTCTTGAATAATACTGGGGGCGTAATGCAAATATGAAAATATCTAAAAAGAGCCACTTGACAATAATGATGATCGGGTTTATACATAGGCTGTTTATATATTCGGGCCCAGGGGCAACAAGTTATGTGTTAAAAGTGCGTCGCATACATAGTACCCCCACCCCTACTCACCTCGGGGGCAAGGAAAAAGGTTCAGGCTCAGGAATTTTTTCCACTATCAGCCCTTTACATGTACTTTACAGACATAAGTTTAAGTAGGATTATAACTCATGTGAAGGTTGATTAATAAAGTGCATTAAAGGCTGGAGAGCCAATCAGAACAAAGCCTTCCAAGTTTCCGAAGCTTTTGGTTACTAAAGGTTTCAAAAGATCCCCAGGACAAAGAGTGGGAAAGTATTGCATGTTTATAGAATCTTCTAAACAGTTCCATCATATTCATCATGATATTGATGCACCTTAAGTGTGGAGAATGAGCTACCAGTCTCTCTGAGAAGCAGCGTCCCGTTATCTCAAATAAAATGTGCCACACTATCAATATTGACATTGCTTGGGCCTAGAACTTACCTGAGAAATCTTAGCACAGGTTCATGCAAAGTGACCTCCTAGTTTTGTTGTTTATCGGCAGATAGAACAGATTTCGAAGGACTAGATGGAGAATATCCGGAATAAAGGAGCATTCTGGGACAAAACTAGCGTCTAATATGTTATTGATTGATTGTGCAGCGTTCTGTACAACAGTATTGTATCTCTCAGCCTTTAGCGCTCTGTCGTGGTCTCGACGGTCTGCATATAGCCGCATCGCTTTGCAACTGAGAAGATCACGATTACGTCACTGAAAACCAGTGCTGTCCGGTTTGAGCTTCGTCTTTCATCGCGTCCTGTGCGTTCGGCTCTTCTTCCTTATACAGCTGTTTATAACGTAGCTGACGCTTCCTCTACTCTGTTTTATTATTTAAAGAGCGTCTCCGGTGACTTTCTTCTTCTCATGCACCGGTGGTTATAGAAAGAATCGGAGGGGTCGAAGTGCAAACCGAGCTCATTTTGTCAAGCTTTATTTAAATCATATACAGGAGCGGTTATTTTAATCCGACGTTTGCGTCGCAGAAACCGCTGCTGATTATCCTTTCGGATTTCGATATACAACGGTGTTAGGGCCAGTGTTGGGTGTAACGCATTACAAAGTAACGTGTTAGAGTGCTTTGATTACTTTTTTGATGTAGCGAGTAATCTAATGCGTTATTTAAGTTAGTTTTACAGTAAAACGTCGGATTACGAGTAGCACGGTTTGTATTTATTTTTTTGGGCTGTGGAACAAATAATTATAATTTCCATTTTTTCTTATCGGAAAATTTGCTTTGCTTTACGAGTGTTTTGGAATACGAGCCTTGTATTATACTCGTAATCCGAGGTTCCATTGTATTTTCAAAAATGTAATCCGTCATTCAGACAATTTATGTAATCCGTGAGCCAGACATGGGTCATTGTTTTTTTTTTTTTTTAAAACATAGCTCATACAAACTTGCACGTGAAACCCGGCACACATTAAGAGCTTGTTGAGTCGAACAACTTTCACATTATGCCTCGTCATGCCTTAAACCTGTGAAAAGCGGTTAATAATGTTCTGTGGGACGTCATATTGAAGGAAAATCACATTGAGTGACATCATTGTGGGATGCTCCCCCTAACCCTAACTAACCCCCAGCGTCTGGGGATTTTTGGAGGTCTAAACATAATTTAGACCATCCTTCCCATTTCTAAAATGATGCATTTAATGGGGACGTCCCAGTGTCCCTTAAGACATGTGTCCACTGTCTCCGCTGTCTTTCTGCTGCTGTGGCGATGGCGCAGGGTGCTTGGGCCCGCTCATTGTTTCCTGCAGCTATATTTTTGTTGTTGTTGTTGTTGTTGTTTTCTCATGCTGTGTGTGTGTGCGTCATCTCTGGAAGCTTCTGTCACACTTTGCAGTAGAGCTCTTTCTGATTCGCTGCATTCAAGAAAAACTGTAAAGTAGAAAACTGTAAAAGTGACACAAACCTATAAATAAAATTAATTCTTAGGAAGTTCGCAATGCTTGACCACACGAACAGATGTTTGGTGACAAATCAGTTTTTTATTTATTATTATTATTATAGGTTTTCTTTGTTTGAACTGAACTTTTGTGGTTGAAATATTTTGTGGTTAATTTTTATTTCCTCCAACTTTACATCACTAACATGCATCAAAAAGACAAACCCAAAGACGATGCAGTTGTGCCGAACGCCCCCCCCCCCCCTCCCCCTCCCAAACCACCAGTTCTTTGACATTTTCCCAGCTTCACATTTTAATAGCAGTCATTAATAATACTAATTTGTCTCTCATATGACATTTATTCTTTTCCTAAACTTCTTATTTAACGACCTGTGCGTCGCTTTTCCGCTTAATTGCAAATTAAACATTTACTCTGCTAAGCAGTTGTTGGTTTTTACTTCTTCAAGATGTCACTGTTTAATTAATGGCGTTATGCTGCCAGCTGAGCATCCAGCGCGATTCATGATCCACTTCTGTTGTGAAAAGAGTTTTGCTCTCAAACGCCCCGGAGCATTTCTGAGACAACACTAAGAGAGATGATTAATTATGTTTGCAACAAACGTCCTGGTGTTTAAAGACCTTCGAGCGCTTTTACTTTAACCGTAAGAATAAGGTTACTGACTTTGGGGGTCAGGCTGACATGTTGGAGAAGCTTCCTCAGATTAGAAAAACCTACCAAGTATGTGAAGAATGTGAAAACATTCAAGCCACCCGGTCTTCCTCGGAGCAGTGAGACACTCGAGCGTGGGATTGATTAGCCATGCACGGCGCTCCCTCTCTCTGTCTCTGTCTCTCTCTCTCGGTCCATACGACGTCTACGGGGGAATTAAGACTTTACACACAACTAACTACACGCGTAACACCAGTTGTGTCCAGTTGAGTTCATCACGAGCGACTCTTTTATTTTAATTCAGCGAACGCTTCATGATATTTCTCTGATCCGGCCGGGATCCGATCCCCGGACATATCGCAGGACTGACTCACACCCCCGGGCTGCTCTGTAATAAATAAATAAATAAACCTGCGCTTATGCAACCGAGGACTCGAGGAGGTGAACATCTATAAGATTTCAATAGGATTTCGACTCGTAACCTTCAACTTTTCTTTTTCTGTCTTTCGTATTTATTTATTTATTTATTTTTTAATATGACTCACTTTACTTGCTGCTTCAAACTAAACTTAAATAGTGAAATTCTGCGAGCTGGTTTCAGTCCAGTGACGTACCTCGCTGTGGGAAAAAAAACAAAACTCATCGTCTTGTGGCGTACAAAGGTATGTTACACACGGTAGGAACGCACCACCGAAACTGAATACGCTGCACGCAGGATGAGCAGATAATATTTTGTACATACGCAGATGCAGTTTCTTTCCTTTCGTGTCATCGGGGTTTAAACTAGCGATGTGCCCCGAGACTGGGTTCCCACAGGCTTTAAACAAAAAAAAAATTTTTACAGATAGATACCAGTGTTACAGCTCGAGTAAACTTAGACCATGTTTATTCACATCAGCCTACATGTGACCGTCTCATTATTTATCTGTACCTGGAGCAAACACACCAAACGCTGGTGTGAAGCGACTCAGTGCTTTTAACCAGTAGCAATGGTCTTAATATCCACTTCAGCTAATACCTTCCTCTGCAAACATTTGATCTCTGTAACGTCAATAGCCAATAATGGACATGTTTGCCAGATTGTTTAAGGATTCCAGAAACCGCTTCCGATCTCCTCATATGCAAACCTCACACCTTCAGGGCCCATGTGCCAGAGTGTGTTCGAATGTTCTCCCCATGCTCGGTGGGTTTCCTCCTGTTACTCCGGTTTCCTTCAACAGTACAAAAAACACACAGATTAAGGGTGCTTTCATACCTATAGTTCGATTGCTTTAGTCCGCACCAGTCAGAAAAATGTTACGATGTAGTAAACAGACGTGGATACGGTTTGCTTTCACATATGCAGAGTTCTAAACGAACCAAAATAGACCGCGAAGCCCATCTGCACCGGAAACAGACTATTTTCAGAAAATCGCACCACTTTCAATAATCACGGAGGAACAGCTTTGCTTTGCGCTCATGGTGCTGATCCTCGCGCACTGCATTGTACGTGCAAATCTTTATTTTCAGATAATTAATTTCGAACACGATTCGCGGCTGCAACTCCAAACCAGTTTCCTGGTTTATTCATCTCGCCGACGCCGCATCGTGCACCACTTCAGGGAGAGACGTGCCCTCCTCCTGAATGATCACTTTGTTATTAGCCGCCGATCTTCCTGCAGATCCATCAGGTCATCCGTTGGCCGATCGAAACAGCCCAGCCACACATTTTTCATCTTTAATGTGAATACAGAGAGACACCTAATTCCTTCGGCACTCCACGGTTTGATTTCATCGCGAGTCGATAGCTTGAAAAAACAGGAAGTGAAAATAATTTTACCCGCAATCTCTTATACCCAAAGTGCATTAAACTACACCATTTCATCAGATTTGGTTTGGTTGCTTTCACACCAGACGAACTGCACCAAAGTAGAGCGGATAAAGTGGTTCGAGACCACCCCTTCAGGCAGGTCTCTGATCGATTGATTTGGTGCGCACCAAAGTACCGAGATTGCATTCACATCAACGCAAACGAACCGAACCAAAGGACCAAACACGTTTGGTTTCGCACCAAATGCTGTAGGTGTGAAAGCACCCTAAGTTCATCCAGGTGGCTTGTGGCTACAACAGGAAAAATAGAAAAAAAAACAAGAACAGGAATATGATTCTGGGACAGACACGGGCTCAGACGTACTGCACACTACAAAAAAAAAAAAAAGTGGACATGACAGTCTGAGATCGTGAAGTTTGTAGTCACAGGATTCGAAAAATTTAGTCACGGAGACTTAACAAGCGTCTGACATCAAGCTAGGCTTTTTGTTCTGATTCCCATCTCGAGACATCATCGCATCGGTGTCAATTTAGATCTTTTGTGCATCATTACACCATGAGACTGATATATCAGGAGGTCTAAAGAGATGTAATCTGATATATTGTAGATGCAGATATTTAAGATTCTCAAGCTTTTGCCGCTAAAACAACAACAACAAAAAAAACGACAGGGTACGAGACAGTCTGTTTTCCCTGTGGCCAGAGACGCTGAAGTGAGACTTCACAGCGTGCCAGGAGGACAGTAACACACGTTTATAGAAGGTGTGAAAGAGCGATACGTTTATTTAGTAGTGAGACGTGAGCATGAGAACATTTATCATAGAATTTTAACGACCGTAGCCGTACCGTTTTTTTTTTTATTAGTTTTCTTCTTTGCTTTCTTTTTGTGTAGTTTTTTCCTGCATGTGATTTGCATGTAGGTCGTTCATTTGGCGCTTTCACACACTGCGTGCCCTCTGTGTTGCTGTTCCTCTCTCTCTCTGTGTGTGTGTGTGTGTGTGTGTGTGTGTGTGTGTGTGTGTGTGTGTGTGTGTGTGTGTGTGCATGGGGGCGTAGTTTCTTGTTGAGCTTCGTGCAGTCAGTTCTGTGCCCCTGTGGCTGCAGGGCAGGGCTCAGCTCACACGCCACAGCTCGTCATCGCCCCCTGGTGGCCATGTCAGTACTCTCTCTCTCTCTCTCTCTCTCTCTCTCTCTCTCTCTCTCACACACACACACACACACACACACACACACACACACACACACACACACACACCAATTCGTCTCCCAATGTGACCTTTGGGTAGAATTTGACACTCCAGCGTGTCCAGATGTCAGAGTTAATTTGCAGCTTGTCGATTTGGCAGGTCGTAAAGGTGACGGGTTTCTCAGTCACAGGCGAAGCAAAGATGAACAAAGTGCTTCTGTGTGTGAAGATGAAATCGTAAGATCCTCTATAGCAGATTCAACATGCTTTAAAACCTGAGAGCTGATAAACAAGGCGGTTTGCTCAACAGCACTCGGGGAAGTTCTCGTTGATGATGCAAACTACTAGTTAACAACATAACTGTAATAACAACGTTAGAACTTGTAAAATAACTAACCGGTTTAGGACTTTTTATAGGGAGATATTTATTTATTTATTTATTTATTTTTGACTGAAGCAATTATAATTGAGTCAGACAAAAAAATACACACTTCAGGAAAATAAAAACTTGTATAAATATTTTAATACCTAATTTATTGCTACATATTGCATAATTTTAATTGTATATATGATACTATGATGATAATAAGATATTATTATTGTTGCAGTAATATAATAAACCATCATACTATTCTTCTTTTCCTGAAGTGGCTTTTTGGCTGTCTCTCTCTCTCTCTCTCTCTCTCTCTCTCTCTCTCTCTCTCTCTCTCTCTCTATATATATATATATATATATATATATATATATATATATATATTATATATATTATATATAAAATAAATATGTTGTTTGCTTGTTTCTTTACTTATGTACTTATTTAGCTGCTTATATATATATTTTTTTCTACATTTACTTACATCCTTTTCTAACATCTCAGCTTGTGTATTTATTTATTTATTTATTCACGCGCTTGCTTTGTTTTATTTATCCGCTTGTTTACCTTGACTTATTTATACATCTTTTCATTCAGTCCTGTATTTATCTATCTATTTATATGATCACTTTCTTGCTACAATATATATATATATATGTTGTGTGTGTGTGTGTGTGTGTGTGTGTGTGTGTGTGTGTGTTGCTAAAATATCTACATTTCTAATTCTTTGATGTATTTTTATCAGCAAAAAAAATAAAACACATTAAATAAATATAAATGAGTATGATGTTGAAAAGACCTCGTACATCTCTGATGATGATGATGATGATGATGATGAACCCTGGCTTAGTGTCAGACGATCATTATTTAATTACTAAAAACTGCTATTCAGATTTAATAATCTCTCTCTCTCTCTCTCTGTGTGTGTGTGTGTGTTATGTCGACCGTCAGGCCCGAGGCCGGCACCGCCACGTCTTTAGGCACAGGGAAGTCCAGCGGTACACACAAAATCTGCCTGGTGTGTTCGGACGAGGCGTCGGGCTGCCACTACGGAGTGCTCACCTGCGGCAGCTGTAAAGTCTTCTTCAAAAGAGCCGTAGAAGGTGAGGAGCACACGCTCACTGATCACACCATGATGGGTCACAGATACAGTGGCTTGCAAAAGTATTCGGCCCCCTTGAACTTTTACACATTTTGTCACATTACAGCCACAAACATGAATCATTTTTATTGGAATTCCACGTGAAAGACCAATACAAAGTGGTGTACACGTGAGAAGTGGAACGAAAATCATACATTATTCCAAACATTTTTTACAAATAAATAACTGCAAAGTGGGGTGTGCGTAATTATTCAGCCCCCTTTGGTCTGAGTGCAGTCAGTTGCCCATAGACGTAGAATAATTACGCACACCCCACTACGCAGGAAGACGTGTAAAAAAACAACAACGTGTGTTTCAGTCCCCTGCAGGAATAAAAAATTTGCATTTGATATAATTTGTTAATTTGTGATGCGTTTGTGGGTCACATTTAATAATAAACTAATCATCCAGAACCGGCTGCAGTACGAATACTTTATTTGCATAGACGTTTTTAATGTCTGTAATCAAATCTATTCAAAAATTAAATGTGTCAGTTTATTATTACATTATTTTTATTGATTTGAAGCAATCGTGTTAAATTAAATAGTTTTTTTTACTTATGTACTCATTCTCATTTAGCTGCTTATATTTCCTTTATATGCACACACATTTCAGCCATGGGGGGGGAATATATATATATATGTGTGTGTGTGTGTGTGTTTGTGTGTGTACAGTACTGTGTGAAAGTCTGAGGCACCATATTATATGGTATATACCAAATTTGTTATATACGTTTATCATGTCTGCATAATTATACACAAAATCATTCTGTATTTCCCTATATAACTTAAAATGTATAAATAAATAACACTACAGGAGAATATATACATGGCTGTAAAGAAAAAAATATATATAGTACAAGACAGACCAGTTTTCAGATGGAAACAAAAATCCTAATGTACGCTCCTGGGATTTTCATAAAAATATAAAAGAGCGAGTGTGACACAGTTACCAGAAGAACTCAGATTCTCCAGCAAGCTCAGTAAAACCTAACAGCTGTTTTACTTGTAGTACTGTGCAAAAGTCTGGGGTACATACAAAAATATGGCATAAGCAAAAGATGCTTTTGAAAACATTTCTGCATAAAAGAAACGTCTCTAAAGAGTAATAAAACAAACAGTCAACATTTGGAGTGAAAACACATAAAAATCAGGAGTTTTAGACACAGATTCGTGCAGTTTTATAAGAAAGCAGCTGTTAGGTTGTTAAATTTTGCGATTCAAATGTAATTTCAATAAGCGCATTCATTATTCATCCACACGGACGGGGAGATGTTCTGTACATTAGTTTAGTGTGAATGGAAAGGATGGAGCTGAGGACAGAACGCAGATGGATAACTAAACTCTGTAAATACTGGCCGTGTCCGCCTCCGCTGTCTCTCTCCCTCTCTCTCTCCCTCTCTCTCTCTCTCTCTCTCTGCGCCTCGTCGTGTTAAGACCAGATTACTAGCATGGTGTCACTGCATGTGTGTGTGTGAGAGAGAGACGGAGAGATTCTCTGCCTGCTGATTAAACCATGCTGTTCTTCTCTGTTAGATGCAGAATCTCTAAATTGCAATACACATGTATATTGCAGTAAAACAAAGTTTTGTTTAATTTTAAAAGTAGTCTTTGAGGTATTGATTAAATCCTATGTGTTATGTAACACTTTTCACAGTGGGCGCTGTGTCAGAGCAACTGAAGAATCGGACCGATCTGCCATCGATCTGTGCGTTTTGTTTGTTTGCTACGGGTCGCTTTTATCAGAAAATACCGGATGATCAGATATCAGACGGATAAAAGAAACAGATGTGATATAATCCTAGAACAAGCTTGTCGTTAAATCTTTACAAACAAAAACGAGATCCACAACTATGCACCGTATGCACAAAAACATTTCAAAGTACAAGTTTGAGGCGTCACGAGGTACCGCATACACACACACACACACACACACACACACACACACACACACACACACACACACACACACATACACGCTGTGAAGTCACCCGCGCTCTCTATCTCTGTGTCATTTATAATAACAGTCATGTGAGGTGTGACTTGGCACGTCTCACTAACACGGGCCAGAACTCGAAAAACCCGAACGAGTTCTTTTCAAATGAAGAATCATCGGAATCTAAACCGGCTCAAGTCCCGAGTCTAATGCTAACGTGCTTTGGAGGAACGCGTTCCTTACCGCCGTAATTAGAAACGCAGCTCCTTTTATTTAGTTGTGATGCCGTACAAGCTGTCCATCATAAACAAGTGTCCCTTTGCTTTGTTGACTAAATACCAATGCCATGTGCACTACCTTTGATGTTTTCACAGGGCAGCACAATTACCTGTGCGCGGGACGCAACGACTGCATCATCGACAAAATACGCAGGAAGAACTGTCCGGCATGCCGCTACCGCAAGTGCCTCATGGCGGGAATGAACCTGGAAGGTAAAAGCAAAGATTTATGGTGGAAAAAAAACAAAAAACATCCTTAAGAAGAAGAAGGGATTATTGTGATGATAAAAGTGTACAGTGAAATCAGGAGACGGAATAGTGTCGATTTCGAATCGGCTCTTTGTTTCTTTTTTTTTTCCAGACAGCCAGAAAAACCGGTTCTATTGGTGGCACCAACTCTTTGCCAAGCTAGAACAAAAGAACCGTTTACGTCAAGGCGCTGGGTATCAGGACCAACTAATAGTTTGTGACCGCTCTCTTTAAACAGGCGGCACGGCGGCTTAGTGTTTGTCGCCTTGCACCTCCAGGGTCGGGGTTATATTTTTTTAATGGTTCTCCCCCCGTGCTTGCTGGGTTTCCTCCAGGTACTCGGCTTTTCTCTGACAGTCCCAAGACATTTTTTGGATTAGGCTATTTGGCATTCCCGAATTTCCCCGTAGTGTGAATGAACCGACTCCTTAAGTACCTGCCACAGAAACTACAGTAATAATATCTAAAAAAAAAAATTTTTAAAAAGGAGTAAGGGTGGGGTTGGACCAGATTCGGCTCCTCTTCCCACGGCCGAGACGAGCCAGCAGTCCAGGTGTGGGGTGTATCGATTCATACACATGCAGACTTAAATAATTCTTTTGATTGTGTAAAGCTGCTTTGCGACAATGATAAATTGTTAAAAGCGCTAAACAAATAAACTTGAATTGAATTGTATTTGTGTGTTTAAGGTGTGGTACAGGTTAGGGTTTATAGGAGATGTTGGATCAGATCTATCTCCATCAACCTCCTGGACTTTGGGTTCTACATCGAGGCTTAAGTTTAGGGACCTCAAGCTGTCAGTTTGTATAAATCCCCTTATTACTCTTAACCCTTTTTAAGAGAGAGGCTTTTCATAGCAAGGTTGTGAAATATACCGTCTCATATCAGCTTTGACGAGCCTAATGATATCAAATAATAATAATAAATCAGATCTCTCTCTCCTCCCGCCAGCACGTAAAGCCAAGAAGTTGAAGATGAAGAACGCGCAGCAGCCGAACCTGGCCGAGCTCCCTCCTCCCCCTCCGCCCGAGGCGCGAGCGCTGGTGCCCAAAGCCATGCCGCAGCTGGTGCCCACCATGCTGTCGCTGCTCAAAGCCATCGAGCCCGAGACCATCTACGCCGGCTACGACGGCACGGTCACGGACACGTCCACGCGGCTCATGACCACGCTGAACAGACTGGGAGGACGCCAGTTCATCTCCGCTGTCAAGTGGGCCAAAGCTTTGCCTGGTACTTTATCATTATTACACACACACACACACACACACACACACACACACACACACACACACACACACACACACTTCATGATTCAGCTCATACACGAGGCAGATTCAACTTTTTTTTTTTTTTTTAACATTATCAGGAGTAGACTGAGTTGAGACTTGGAGAAGTTTACATTTACATTTTTATCTCATTACACATCTGAGCAGTTGAAGGTTAAAAGTCTTGCTCAAGGCCCCAACAGTGGCAACCTGGTGGTGGTGGTGGGGTTTGAACCAAGGACCTTCCTGAACCGTAGTCCAGTGCCTTAACTACTGAGCTTAACCCCTAACCCAAGTCATCTTCCCTCCATGAAAAGAGCACGAGCAGATTCCGATGAAATGATGCTGTTGTGTTTATCAGAGAGATTTATTATTTATTTTTTTATTATTATTTTATTTTATTTATTTGTGTTGTTTTTTCCCCCCTTCATCTGCTCTGCATGTCATCATCCTGTGGGAAGCAGACAGAATGTCGGCGCTTCTTTAAAAAAATTATTAATTAATAAAAAAAAAGCAGAGTGCTTATGTGAGAGGAGCGTTTGCGTTGTGTGTTTTTACCCCTTTAATTAGTTTTACAACTTAAGATGAAATAATAACACAGAAGACGGATTTACAACAGCATGTTGGATTAAGCAAGCTTTATTTCCTCTTTATTTAACAAGCTAAAATGATGACAACCCTTAGAGACTCTGTCTCTGCAGCTTTGTAAAGTTGGCATTTTTCTACATCAAACCTACTTTCGCCTTCACACACACACACACACACACACACACACACACACACACACACACACACACACACACACACACACACTTGTGCTCTACACAGAAAAACTGCTCTGTCGCGATTCTTTTCAAAGATAAAGTGCAGGTTAATTTGTTTTATTTTTACTAGGGCTGCAACAACTAATCGATAATTATCGATAGTGAAATTAGTTGGGCTGCTCACGTTACTGAGAAGCGCGACCACAAAATGCACAAATACACAAAGACACACACATGGAGCTTACAGAAGCGTCCCAGGTATGGGAGCAATTTACATTATTAAACGCCTCTTATCGGCCGTTAAAATCGAGCGTTTTTTTTTCTGCCGGTCGTAGCGTCCGGTGAGCGCGGATGAAGCGCTGAGGGTTTTCTACACATAGGAGTGAGTGAGAGTGTTCACACGGGCTTTGGTGACGTGCGTTTGTCCGGCTGCGCGGTTATACGGTGTCAAAAAAAACGTTGCATGCAGATTTTTCTTGGCGTTCAAATCCCAACGAACGCAAGGAAAACACTTCTAGTTCGTTTTCTTCACGTTCATTTTACACTTCGGAGGACCGGATATATCCCATCATCCTACACGCTGTACAGAGGGAAATGCGGGAAAAGGGCAAAATAAACACAGTGAACCCAGTAGCAGCGATTTTTTTTTTTTTTCTCCCTACGTCGCCGTATTACGAGAATGTCTAGTGTAGCAAAATGGTCTTAGATAGATAGATATTTATTTATTTATTTTTTTAATTGAGACAACAAAAAAAAGGATAAAATACACGAGAGGATCGAAATAATGTATAAACCGTGAAAAATATGTAGCAAGAGACACTTCAATTAAAAATATCAATAATCTAGAAGTCTTATTATTCTTCTTATTAAATTGAATTAATGAATGTCAGTGTATTTTTTTTTTTTACTATATATATATATATATATATATATATATATATATATATATTGATTTATGGTTTTATATAGTTAAGCAAAACATCAAATTAAAGCGTTTAGTTTTATCTGATTAATCAACAAAATAAACGACCAACTAATTGATTATCAAAATAATCGTTAGGTGTAGCCCTAATTTTTACTTTACAGCACTGATTCCGTTAGTGTGTTGCTCAGTCGAGTGCCATTAGAGAGATTTCTTGTTTATTTTTTCGATAAAACAGCATTTGCTTACAAATTTGCAATAAAGTGGAACCTGGGATTACGAGTAACGCGGTTTACGAGTGTTCCGCAAGACGAGCGGACAAGATTTTTAATAACTTTTAACTTATAAAACGAGCGTTGTCTTGGTTTACGAGCACCGAGTATCATGTATCACGCATGCGCTTCTTGTTTTGACACCGAGCCTCACGTCATCACAACTGAGCCAACGTTTTTTTCTCTCTCTTGCACTGCAGAATTGTAGGTAATCGTCTCCCCTGCTGGGGAAATACACACACACACACGCGCACACTGGGTAATTTGTTGTTGTTGTTTAACTTTACAGCAGTGATTCCGTTAGTATGCGCTCACGCAAGTGTGACTAGCGTTGTGCCTTGCTAATTTTTAAACGGTTTTAAAAACGGTCTCTCCGTTAATGTGTGTGTGTGCATGCACAGTATACACACACACACACACACACACACACACACACACACACACACACACACACACAGCGCGTGCATGCACAAACGGAAACACTTATCTGTCTGCATTTATTTTTTACTAAAGTGCAGGTTTAAAATTTGTTTTATTTACTGTATATTTTGTGTTAATTATTTTTATGTATTTATTTTTTGGGCTGTAAAACGAATAATTTGAGTTTCCATTATTTCCTATGGTAAAATGAAATTTGGTTTACGAGTGTTTTGGAATAAGAGCCCACTTCCGGAACGAATTATGCTCGTAATCCGAGGTTAAACCAATCGAATCGCCGCATATCGCTTAATCGCGATTGTATCGTATCGACATCATCTCGAGTCGTTCATCATTTGGCTGCACATTTAGAGAAGGTTACTTTGTTAGGAAGTGTAGATGTGCACGTCAAAATGTAGTACGTTCAGTTAACAGGCGACACGTCTCATAATCAGTGCAGTTCAGGTTAGTTTTATTTATGTAGCGCTTTTAAAAACGG
Source organism: Channallabes apus (assembly GCA_030522415.1). Classification (NCBI taxonomy): domain Eukaryota; kingdom Metazoa; phylum Chordata; class Actinopteri; order Siluriformes; family Clariidae; genus Channallabes; species Channallabes apus. The sequence goes on from CM060107.1 coordinate 15,784,723, forward strand.
TCATTGTTACAAAGCAGCTTTACAGAATCAAAAGAAAATGATTGAAATGAGTATGAAACATGTGAGGAAATGTTTGTAAATCAAACCGATCAGATCGTCCCCGAAGAGCAAGCCGAGGGCGACGGTGTCCAGACACGGCGTTGGGACGAAACGTTGAGAGGAACCAGACTGCGTGGGGGAAAAACCCAGCATCATTCACGTGATATCAGATAGCAGGGATCGATCCACTACTGATTTGATTGAAATTGTTTTTTTTAATGTAATTGTAAAAGCTCATGTCATCCGTGCTTGTCTTCAGGTTTCCGGAATCTCCACCTGGACGATCAGATGACCCTGCTCCAGTCGTCCTGGCTCTTCCTCATGTCGTTCGGTCTGGGCTGGAGATCTTACCAGCAGAGTAACGGCAACATGCTGTGTTTCGCCCCAGACCTGGTGATCAACGAGTACGTACACACCTTCCAGTCTCCTCAACTCCAGTCTTTAACACTCTGGTCTGACTGTAGATTAAGATTTATGTGGGACAAATTAAGTTGTAGTTATTTTTATTAAATTTTTTCCCCCTGTAATCAAAATGAGAAAACAACGATAAGTAAACAACAAGCTAGTTAGTTATTTACACTAACCGACATTGTTATTGTGAAAAATGAACAGTATTAGACTTCGTTATGAGAATAAACGCACAGTTCAACGTGGCTGGTGGAGAACAAGTTTTGCAAGGACATGAAACTCCGGGAATTCAACAGGGAAATAAATTTAGTTACAAAACATTGTTTCACGTCGTTTCTAAATTACTGTAATCCATAAAGTTGTTGCATGTTGTAATGTAGCAGCTGAACCCATGTGGGATACAGGAGAGTAACTGCATTGTCGTGTGTGTGTGTGTGTGTGTGTGTGTGTGTGTGTGTGTGTGTGTGTGTGTGTGTGTGTGCAGGGAGAGGATGAAGATGCCCTACATGGGCGACCAGTGTGCACAGATGCTGAAGATTTCCAACGAGTTTGTGAGACTGCAGGTGTCAAACGAAGAGTACCTGTGCATGAAGGTCCTTCTGCTGCTCAGCACAGGTGAGAAACACACACATATATACACACACACACACACACACACACACACACACACACACACGCACACCTTCCAGGGCGGTTTTTCCTTTCCTTTCGATGATCAGTGGACGATCTGTCATGTGAGGAAGTGGATTATTATATATTTATTATCAGATGTGCTTTATTCATCCTCACACCACAAACATTTGATTATCTTTTAATATATATTAGGGCTGCAACATCTAATCGATAAAATCGATAATTATCGATAATGCAATTCATTGTCAACAAATGTCGTTATCGATTTGTTGGGCTGCTCACGTTACTGAGAAGCGCGACCACAGGATGCACAAATACACAAAGACACACACATGGAGCTTACAGAAGCGTTTGCAGGAATAAGCGCGCGTCCTCCCAGGTATGTGAACAATTTACATAATACGCCTCTTATCGCACGATAAATCAAGCGTTTTTCTGCCGGTCGTAGTGTCCGGTGAGCGCGGATGAAGCGCTGAGGGTTTTCTACACATAGGAGTGAGTGAGTGTGTTCACACGGGCTTTGGTGACGTGCGTTTGTACGGCTGCGCGGTTATACAGTGTCAAAAAAAAACGTTGCGTGCAGCTTTTTCTTGCCGTTCAATTCCCAACGAACGCAAGGAGAACACTTCTAGTTCGTTTTCTTCACGTTCATTTTACACTTCGGAGGACCGGATATATCCCATCATCCTACACGCTATACAGAGGGAAATGCGGGAAAAGGGCAAAATAAACAGAGTGAACCCAGTAGCGGCGAGTTTTTTTTGTTCTCCCTACGTCGCCGTATTACGAGAATGTCTAGTATAGCAAAATGGTCTTTTATAGAAGTAGCAAGAGACACTTCATTTAAAAATAATATCATAATCTATAAGTCTATTATTATTCTTATTAAGTTGAATTCATTTAAGAGAATTTAAAATTGAGGTCATTCGACAGTGTATATATATATATATATATATATATATATATATATATATATATATATATATATATATACTGTCAACTTGCCATCTGCAATTATTGTTAAAAACAAAAATATTTACATACAATAAGGTTTAAATGTCAAAATTAAACATTAAACTCTACGTGGCTATTGCATTTCTTAAAGTTTACTTTTATACATAAATAATACCCTGATTTATGGTTTTATATAGTTAAGCAAAACAAAATTAAAGCGCTTAGTTCTCATCCGATTAATCGAAGAAAATTTTTACTCGACCAACTAATCGATCATCAAAATCATCAAAATAATCGTTAGCTGCAGCCCTACATATTTTATGTGCAACACAAGTCGCTTGAGAAATCGTAAACAAATCGGGTACAGCATGAAGCACTGTGGTGGAAACGACGCTGATCCCAAATTAAACATCTTATAAAACAAAACAAAACTCAATACAATAGATAATAAACGTATAAATGATAATTATAATATTTATCAGGTTTATACAGTTTGTCTAACGTCACCAAACCACAACATCAGTGTGCCTTATTAAAAACAATTTAAGTGCACGTAAAAAAAATTTCCGAAAGGTGTGACTGGTCTGGTCACATGACCAGGGCTAACTGCAATATTGGAGATGAATAAACGTACACCAACTACAAGAACAGACGTAAAATGGCAGCAAAATCTTTTTATTCAGTCAGGGAAGCAGTTTGAAAGATGAAGATCATGTGATTTTTATGAGCTTTGCACAAATTGGCACAAAGTTATCTTCTGCAGTACTTATTTTTAATTTTAAGTTTAATTACTGAATTAATCATTTAATTGCAGTGCAGCCTCGGCATACAAATGCCCTCCGTCCCTTACGAGTTTTCGCCTCAAGAATTGCAATTTTGCGAGAACGCGTACATCCAGGAGCGAGTTTACGAATTTTATAAGTGTTTTGTTTTGGTTTGTTTTTTTTTCTTCATTCAGCGAAACCTGTTTCGAAAAGCGTCAACCCTCAATACAATCGTTGCCTTCAGCATGCCTTCACAATTTACGTGATTTTTTTCCACACACGTTTTTTTTTTTGTTGTTGTTTTTCTCTTGTCCCAACATACGAACGAGTTCCATTCCGAGAGCTCGTTCGTACTGTAAGTTGAGTTTATTTCATAGGTCCAACAAACAGTGTCTGGGTACTAGAATGCTAACACCATTGGCTTATATACACACACCGTGTAAAACTAACGTGTTCCACGATCTTGTCCTCGTTCTTTAGAATCGTGCCGACGGTTAAACGATTCATGCTGAAAGAACGATTCATGTCTGCCATCTTGTCACCTCGCTCCACCCTCTCAATTATTTCCACTTTTTGTCTCCATCATTGTTGCTTGCTTCTCAGCGGTACCAGATTCAGCGCCGCTGCTTTTGCGCTCGCTTCCGGACATCCTGGGATGCACTAACAAGGCAATGTACGCCACACATGTGAATTGCCATTGAACATGCGCATGTTTGTATCTTAATAATGTTCGTATGTAGGGGATTTACTGTATCTGTCATATGTTTAGGGTCCGGAACGGATTGTCTGCATTTGCATTATTTCTTGAGTGAAAATACGTATGGTAAAAGGAATTTTTCACTTAAGAACTCAACATCATAAGGAATTAAATGTATATGTTTATTATCTGCTGTCCTTTTATGTCTGTATGGTATTTATTTAGTATTTTTACAGCCACAAAAAAAAAAAAAGAGGTATAAAATATTCAATAAGCTGAGAATACGTCTTAAATACTAATTAATGCAAGGTTTTTTAGTATTTAAGTATATTGTGATGTAAGTCTCTGCATGAGTGGTTACTATAGGAACGATAACGTTTGTTTTTTTTGTATAAGATGATTTGATTTACAGCATCATCGTCTAGAAAATGAACCAACACCTTCAGGCCAGTCAGAGCTGCGAATTTAACAGCACTACATTATTATTATTATTATTATTATTATTATTATCAACTGACTCGTGCACATGTGAGCGTGTGTACAGTGGTGGCTAAAAGTATTGGGACAAAAGTGAAATTCAATGTTTTAATGGCATTCTCAATTTTTGTAAACGATGAAGATAATAAGAATAATAAGTTATTTTATGAAGTAAAACTTCTCTATATAGTTATTCTCCAAACGCGCGGCTAGATCCGGCCGGACGTGGAGTCAGAAAAGACTAATTAGTGTCATCACCTGTTTTGCGCACGGAGAGAACTATACCACATATGGTGTATGCTGTCTGAACACTTTTGACCAGCACTGTATGTGTGTGTTAGCGTTGTGTACATACGTCGTATATTCAGTGACACCTTGCTGTTGTTCCTCAGTGCCAAAGGACGGTCTGAAGAGCCAGTCTGTGTTCGATGAGATCAGGATGTCGTACATTAAAGAACTAGGAAAAGCCATCGTGAGGAGGGAAGAGAACTCCAGCCAGAACTGGCAACGATTCTACCAGCTCACTAAGCTACTGGACTCCATGCACGACGTAAGAGTCACACACACACACACACACAAAACACTAACTAACTAACTAACAAACAGGAAATCTGATTGCTGAAGTGAAGCACCCGAACGTGACCTTTCAGTAGAGAAGAGTGTAACATACTGTACTCGGATCAGACACGGCCTGCTGCTGAAGTGTTGCACTGGGTAATCAGGAAGTGTACCTTTACCCCAAGTCTGCTTCTCAAACCACAATCTGTTCTTCATTAACGTCAGCTGCGGTTTGAAAACCAGCGAGAGCTAAACTATAAACACCAGCGTGCAGCTGAATACTGTAAAGCTGCAGAGAGAGAGAAAGAGATGCAGCTTGAGATCATATCATCATCATCATCATCATCACCCCCCACCTCAGGAGGTGCAGAACCCACAGAGCTCAACGCGATGCACGAGATAAAACGCTTAAAGTTCAAGCATTTTAATATAATCCCTACACAACTATTCAGAAACATGATTAGCCGTGTCAGTCCAAACACACGTGTACTGTATTATATATAAAGTGTTGCGTCACACATAGTTTATGTTCACATATATATGTGTGTGTGTGTGTGTGTGTGTGTGTGTGTGTGTGTGTGTGTGTGTGTGTGTGTGTGTGTGTGTGCGCGCGCCCTGCGATGGATCAGCACCCTCCTCAAGGGTGTCCAAGGTCTATCCAAAGTCTCTTGTTTATTCAGTACCGTTAGATGAATCATTCAGCAAATTAAAAAAAACTTACACAAGCATACACAGTACGATATGCAATGAAATGCTTCTGAGTGTCTGTGACCTAAAAATGGAAAAATTGTACTAGAATTAAAGTGAATATAGAATTTCCAGTAATAATCTGATAAAAAAATATAAAATAAAAAAAATTGGAATGGAACATAGAAGTCTACAAATTTACTTTAATTAAAATAGAAAATAAAGAAATTACACAGATTGTAAAAATGTGAGATATGGCTGGTGGGTTTAACTGATGTAAAGTCATTGAAAAGAAAAGAATCTATTTATTTTACAGTTCTGTTCATTTCAGTGAATTAGTTTTTAAACGCAGCATTACTGTTGCTCTGGCAGTTTTATTAATAAATCCAAATCTCATGATACACATTGTATGTACATCACTCACAGCCAGACAGCAGTGAAAGACGTCAAAAGGACAACGAAACGCTTTTTCCTTTAGCGCTCTAACACACCCGGTACAATTTAAAGTTAAAAGAAGTCAGTAAAGCGGCTCACATGAGCTTTGTTTAAAACGTCTAGATTTATAAACGCGTGTTGGTGATCCTGCTGTAAAACTTTTAATTAAATTTAAATTTGTATAGCGCTTTTAACAATTGACATTGTCTCAAAACAGCTTTACACAAAAGAATTATTTGAGTCTGTATGGAATGTGAATGTGTATGAATCAAAATGTTCAGATAGTCCCTGGTGAGCAAGTCCGAGGGCGACAGTGGCAAGGAAAAACTCCCTGAGATGGTAATAGGAAGAAACCTTGAGAGGAACCAGACTCGACAGGGAACCCATCCTCATCTGGGTGAAACAGATAGCAGGAAATGATCTGATAAATACTTTATGTGCCAAGCATTTGTGTGTTCAAATTTGACCAATCAGATGGGCCCTTACTATGTTTATATTCCCACTTATATACATATATATATATACATACAAAACACACACAGGTCTCTCTTCTGCCCCCCACCATGAATCCAAGCTCAAGATAGGCTTCATTAGGGGTGGGTGATCAAAATCTTCTATCACGGTAGAAGCAATTTTCTACCTCGATAACGATCACAATATAGCAATTTGTATCTGAAAATGCATAAATAAAAATTCTAACAAAAACTTTTTTACATAATGTAATTTTATTTAAACTGTGAATTGCTGAGGTTTGCTGCATTTTTTTACTTTGGCCATAATCGTTTGGATGTTTGGATTTCAGATGATAGAAAAGGTTTGACGTGTTTCCACCACTTGTTAAAACAGTGCACTTGTGTACCTTCCAAATCACGTTCATCTCATTCGTATCACTTTTCTTCTACCCAAACCAATTCCACACCACAGACGATGCACCTTTTTTCTTTACAATCTCCTCGTTCTTGGTTTTGTCACATGTAAGTAAACTCACTGCTCCTGCAGGCTCTTCTTCCATTGTCGAAGTGTATGTGAAGCCAAACACATTAAAAGTGGGACGAAACCGTGGCACCCGATTGAACCGAATATCTGCGCAAATACAGCGCAGCGCGACTATCTGGATAGCGCAGTGATGATCTGGTTTATTTGCGCAGCCCGGTGGATCGCGCAGCGCCGCTCGAATCACAAACCTGCGCGACTCACTGTGTTTTATTTAAAAACAATTTATTTAAGATGTCAGGACTGTTTAATATTGTTTCCACCTTGTCATGCCTGGATTGTACGTGCGCATCCCAGCGGGGTAAAATGTATTTTGATGGTCGGCGCGGTTTATTTCTGTCAGCGTCGTGCAGCGCTGCCCAGTGGCTCGCGCCGGGAGAAAAAGTGGAACCATAGTGGAACAATAACGGTTTAACGTCGGACAAACTTGAGCAGCGCTGCTCGAATCACAAACCTGCGTGAGCCACTGGGCAGCGCTGCTCAAGTTTGTCCGACGTTAAACCGTTATTGTTCCACTATGGTTCCACTTTTTCTCTCGGCCCCCAACTGATGTTATTTTAAATTTACTTGTATTAATGATCCATTTATTTGTGTGTGATTGTTTAGTTTTGAGCGTACGCTCTTCATTATCAATAAAGAAAAGCATGAATTAGAATAGGTACTTTCCTGTTATTTTCCACTAATTTCCTCCCGTTCATTGCGCCGCACCTGTCATGTCTGTATTCCTCACTAGTGGCCCCACACTTTGAGAAGCACTGCATTAGCTCCAGCATGTACCACTATCTTAGAGAACCTATGCTGTCCTAGAGCCCTAAGACTACCTGCTATGTCCGGTGCTCTGGCTCCCGGGATACACCTAACCACTGCCGCCCCTAAAGGTCTAGCTAATGTCACGTGCCTCAGTATAGAGTCTCCTATAACCAGAGCTCTTTCAGGTTTCTCAAAACCTCTTCCACCACTATGTGTTCTTTCTGCAGTTAGCAATAACGAGCACTAGGTGGCGGCGGCGGAACAGAGCTGCAGATGAGTTAAAGCAGTTGTAAGAAAACATAATTTAATGGAGGAAATAAGAAGCTTATTAGACTCGAAGGTTTCTCCTGAACACACACACACACACACACACACACACACACACTGATGTGATCCAACTGCCTGTCATAATTCTCTTTCATCATTTCCCCTTCTGTCCCCCTCCCCTCCCTCTCTCTCTCCCTCTCTCTCTCTCTCTCTCCCTCTCTCTCTCTCTCTCTCTCTGCCTCTCTCTCTCCCTCTCCCCTCCCTCTCTCTCTCCCTCTCTCTCTCCCTCTCTCTCTCTCTCCCTCTCTCTCTCTCTCCCTCTCTCTCTCCCTCTCTCTCTCTCTCCCTCTCTCTCTCTCTCCCTCTCTCTCTCCCTCTCTCTCTCTCTCTCTCTCTGCCTCCCTCTCTCTCTCCCTCTCTCTCTCCCTCTCTCTCTCTCTCTCTCTCTCTCTCTCTCTCTCTCTCTCTCTCAGATGGTGGGTGGACTGATGAACTTCTGCGTCTACACCTTCGTGAATAAATCTCTGAGCGTGGAGTTCCCCGAGATGCTCGCCGAAGTCATCAGCAACCAGCTACCAAAAATCAAAGCCGGGAGCGTCAAGCCGCTACTCTTTCACCAGAAATGAAAAGAAAAAGTCTTTTTTTTATTATTTTTTTTTTATTATTATTAGTATGAACTTTATTTTTTCCTGGCAGCGGGACAACATGCCTTAAAAGCTACACAACATCACCAAGCGTTCCTCATGAACCCACGCAGAGGGACGGAGAGGCACAGTGGGGGGGGGGGGGGGGGAGACAGTGTGCAACCGATCCAATACAGAACAACGACAGACGAGTGTAAAGACGGTAAACGACAGGAAACTCGACGGCGACTACGGGAGGAATAATACTAGGATGGATATGGAAAAAAAATATATATATATATTATATGGTAAATGTTGTCTCAGGTGTTTGATTCTCAACATTACAATAAGTAGTAATTCTATTTCTACCCGAATGTCTGTCCGTCCGTCCGTCTTTTAATCTGTTTATTTTTTTCTTGTTAAAGCAACACCTTAGCACTTATTGTCAATATGCTCAATCTGTATACAAGCAGTTTAGATTTTCAGATCTTTTCATTTCTGTTTTAAAAAATTCTATATAAATATATATATATATATAAATATAAATATATTATCATCTGATATGCATTTTGTTTGAATGAATCATTTCAGTAACGTGTACAGCGATTATGGCTTTGATGTGTCTTGAAGTTGGAGAAATCGAGTTACTTACAGAAGACATATCTTTTTCTATTTCGATGCTCACGATTTGCTAACCGCTTTACTGAATCTCACACTTATACAATTATAGCAAAAAGGGAAAATATGTGCCTTTTTTGAGCTTTGTCCAACTTTAGCCGTTCACTTTTCTGTAACAGTGCGTACCGAGCGTTCTGCATCCATCATTTTAGAGATTATATTTGATTGTATTTTTATACCCACTTGCACTGGCCATTTGTTTTTTTCTTTTACCCAACATGGCTGTTTTTTTTTTTGTTTTTTTGTTTGTTTGTTTGTTTGTTTTTTTCCAGTTTTATTGTTCCTGGCAGCTTCGTGTTGACGTAGCGTGAACTAAAGTAACCCTTAGTGCTATCGGAAACTTAGGAGCCTGATCACAATCCACATCTTTCCTGTTGGACTTTCTGTCGACTCAAATGCAAAATCCTAAGCACTTTTTCACTCCTGGTAAATGCTTTAATCGTAAAAAGGAAAAAAAAAAGGCGACACGAAAGAAAGGTGGAAAGTTTTATTGTGTGAGCGGTGAAGTTTTTGTTTTTTTTTAGTCTTTGTCTCAGAACGTGTTGAATATTTTTATTTTTTTGTTGTTGTTGTTTTGTCATTTGTCGAATGGTGTAGGAACGAATTAACACAATGTGAATCATTCTTATGATTTTTGGTCTTTTTGTTTTTGTGTTGTCATTGCCGACAGCTGATGTACGGAGGAAAAAGCCAATCACACTGCACGCGTTATAAACTCTCACTAACAAATACTAAGTCGTCCATTAATCATCCTGCAAACACACAGACTAACTGAACAGTCATAACTACAGTACTATACATTAATCTATACATCTCACTTACACACACACACACACACACACACACACACACGCCTGTCTCACCTTAACATCATTGTTCTTTAAATACCTGAGCGTGTGCACGCATTATCCTTGCTCCAATGTTTAATTAGTCTAACGAACCCTTAGAACTTTTCTCAGTCCATTTCTCAGATAAGAAGCAACATCCTAGCCTCACACTCACTACTCGGGGAATTTCTACAAGCCTGTATTTGTTGTATTCTACTCTTTCTGTGCCAAAATGTGTATTACTTTCAGATTTTTAGATGCGCAAAACTGTGCTTGTCTTAACAGTTGTCACGAGTTCTACTGAGCAAGAAAGGGAGATTTTAAAAATAAATAAAAAAAAAGAGAGAGAAAAAAGATGGAATATTTTCATTTTTCCTCTGTTAAAGCTTATTACATGTTTAATACATGAATAAAAAGACCAGATTATATCTAGTTGTATGCTTCTTATTTTCTGAGATCATCAGCAGCCAGAAACTGTTAAGCAAACCTAAGGAGCACCAGGTGTTTATCGGGAGACGGATAAAGGAGAGAAACACACACCTGGGACAGACAGCTAACGTGTCTCAAAGCTAGGCATCGTCCCTGAGCGCTCCTTATACGGTAATGAACTGAAATAGAGATATACTGTACAGTATTTATCACAGGTGTTGGATTATCAAGGCTAATAATGAGTGACGTCCTCGATGGATGATCAGACCAAGAAGTCCAGGGTTTCATTCATTCATTCATCTTCTTTACCGCTTTGTCCTGTGTTTAGGGTCGCGGGGACCTGGAGCCTATCCCAGGAGACTCGGGGGACGAGGCAGGGTACACCCTGGACAGCGTGCCAATCCATCGCAGAGCACACACACACACACACACACACTATGGTCAATTTGGGAACGCCAATTAGCCTAATCTGCATATCTTTGGACTGTGGGAGGAAACCGGAGTACCCGGAGGAAACCCACCAAGCACGGGGAGAACATGCAAACTCCATGCACACAGAGACGGGAATCGAGCCTGGCCGGGATAACTTGTTCTCACAAAATAAAAAAAAGTTAGAAATAAATAAATCATCATACCTTTCGGAATTTTAGAGACTTAGGATTGAACTAAAATCTTGGGGATGCAAGTTATTAGTCTTGAAGGAAGAAGTTATTATTTTGTGGAAACCAAGGGGTTTTTTTTGTTTGTTTTTTTTGTATGACCAAGTTATTGATTTTGAGGGAATAAGTTATTTTGTGGGATCAGGTTATTAATTATACTAGAACAAGTTTTTTATCTAGAGGGACCAAGTTATTATTTTGTGGGATCAAGTTATTAACCCTGGAAATCTATCTCCTTTGGCTGAAATGATGATACAGACCCAGTGAACCCTAAAACAGGTGTTTTTTAAAAATTAACCCTTTCCTACTACATGTAATGACATGGGTCATATATGACCCCTTGGGATATCCAGTATGTTTGACCAACTGGTTACTTTCACTCATGACATAAAGGCAGGAGTTCTTTCTTAGTAAGGAAAGACCAGATTCTCATTTCAAAATATATTTATTGATTTGAACTTTTCATCAATGACTATGCACATAAAATTTTGTTCTAAGGCAGGAACTAAAAACACTGGCATCAGCTTTTATATCACCAAATAAAAAGCACAGTAGCAGCCATGTTTGATGTGAAAAAAATCAGGTTAGTTCAGTCAGTTACCACTAAATGTCAGTGTTATGGGTTCACATAGGGCACACTGGGTTGTAATGCAAAAAGAAATCTTTACTTTGGTGTGTGGGCTGAATATGACGATGAAATTAAAGTCTGGGTCAAATATGACCCCATGGGTTCTCCAGGGTTAAACTTGTGGGATTAAGACATTAGTCTTGAGGAAATACGTTTTTTGTGGGACCAAGTTATTATTTTGTGGGATCAAGTTATGTTGGAACAAGTTATTAATCTAGTGGGAATAAGTTAGTTTGTGGGACCAAGTTATTAATCTTAAGGGGAACAAGTTATTAATCTTGAGGGAATAATTTATTATTTTGTGGGATCAGGTTATTAATTATGTTGGAACAAGTTATTAATCTAGTGGGAATTTTTTTGTGAGATCAAGTTATTACATTAAAAGTTACTAATCTTGAGGAACCAAGTTATTTATCTAGTGAGACCAAGTTTTTTGTGGGACCAAGTTATTAATTTTGGGGGAATAAGCCATTACTCTTGAGGGTTGTTCACATTTTTGTGGGTTTTTAATCTAGTGGGATCAAGTTTTTTGTGGGACCAAGTTATGTTGGACCACATTATTAATCTTAAGGGGAACAAGTTATTTTTGTGGGATCAGGTTATTAATTATGTTGGAACAAGTTATTAATCTTAAGGGAACAAGTTATTTTGGGAAACGTTATCATTTTGTATGAACAATTTCTTTGGGGAACAATGTTTTTTATTTTGTGAGAAGACGTTATTAACCTTGGAACAAGTTAATAATTGAGGGAACACGGTGTTTTGTGCACACAACTCATCTTTTAACCACAAACTACTCTTCATTTTTAAATGAAGCAATGAAGGCATTCCTATGAGGCGCTTTATAGGGATTAAATCAAGCTTCACTCATGCACACACACACACGATACACTTGCATACACATATATGAAAGTCACACATACTGTACATACAGTGGTGTGAAAAACTATTTGCCCCCCTCCTGATTTCTTATTCTTTTGCATGTTTGTCACACAAAATGTTTCTGATCATCAAACACATTTAACTATTAGTCAAAGATAACACAAGTAAACACAAAATGCAGTTTTAAATGAGGGGTTTTATTATTTAGGGAGAAAAAAAATCCAAACCTACATGGCCCTGTGTGAAAAAGTAATTGCCCCCTGAACCTAATAACTGGTTGGGCCACCCTTAGCAGCAATAACTGCAATCAAGCGTTTGCGATAACTTGCAACGAGTCTTTTACAGCGCTCTGGAGGAATTTTGGCCCACTCATCTTTGCAGAATTGTTGTAATTCAGCTTTATTTGAGGGTTTTCTAGCATGAACCGCCTTTTTAAGGTCATGCCACAACATCTCAATAGGATTCAGGTCAGGACTTTGACTAGGCCACTCCAAAGTCTTCATTTAGTTTCTCTTCAGCCATTCAGAGGTGGATTTGCTGGTGTGTTTTGGGTCATTGTCCTGCTGCAGCACCCAAGATCGCTTCAGCTTGAGTTGACGAACAGATGGCTGGACATTCTCCTTCAGGATTTTTTGGTAGACAGTAGAATTCATGGTTCCATCTATCACAGCAAGCCTTCCAGGTCCTGAAGCAGCAAAACAACCCCAGACCATCACACTACCACCACCATATTTTACTGTTGGTATGATGTTCTTTTTCTGAAATGCTGTGTTACTTTTACGCCAGATGTAACGGGACACGCACCTTCCACAAAGTTCAACTTTTGTCTCGTCGGTCCACAAGGTATTTTCCCAAAAGTCTTGGCAATCATTGAGATGTTTTTTTTAGCAAAATTGAGACGAGCTTTAATGTTCTTTTTGCTTAAAAGTGGTTTGCGCCTTGGAAATCTGCCATGCAGGCCGTTTTTGCCCAGTCTCTTTCTTATGGTGGAGTCGTGAACACTGACCTTAATAGAGGCAAGTGAGGCCTGCAGTTCTTTAGATGTTGTCCTGGGGTCTTTTGTGGCCTCTCGGATGAGTTGTCTCTGCGTTCTTGGGATAATTTTGGTCGGCCGGCCACTCCTGGGAAGGTTCACCACTCTTCCATGTTTTTGCCATTTGTGGATAATGGCTCTCACTGTGGTTCGCTGGAGTCCCAAAGCTTTAGAAATGGCTTTATAACCTTTACCAGACTGATTTCTCATTTGTTCCTGAATTTCTTTGGATCTTGGCATGATGTCTAGCTTTTGAGGTGCTTTTGGTCTACTTCTCTGTGTCAGGTAGCTCCTATTTAAGTGATTTCTTGATTGAAACAGGTGTGGCAGTAATCAGGCCTGGGGGTGACTACAGAAATTGAACTCAGGTGTGATAAACCACAGTTAAGTTATTTTTTAACAAGGGGGGCAATCACTTTTTCACACAGTGCCATGTAGATTTGGTGTTTTTTTTTCTCCCTTAATAATGTAAACCTTCATTTAAAAACTGCATTTTGTGTTTACTTGTGTTATCTTTGACTAATAGTTAACAGTTTTTGATGAGCAGAAACATTTAAGTGTGACAAACATGCAAAAGAATAAGAAATCAGGAAGGGGGCAAATAGTTTTCCACACCACTGTATATACTACTAACTAGTGATAAGTCGTTCATGAACGATTTGTTCTTTTTGAATGAATCTTTAATGCTTTACGGTGACTCAGAAGTACGAGTAGACTCGGAGAGTGATTCGTTCATTATCTAGTGGGCGCGAATGCGCAAATCCTCGCAAAACCCCCGTAGGTTATGTACAGGAAACAGAATTGAGCGATTCTTTCTCAATGACTCTTCTACTCCGAGTCGGTCGTTCTTCTGTCACGTGACTCCTATAGACGCTAGTGCAATAGATTCAAAAGAATGAACGACTCAGACTAGAAGATATGAGAGATGAGCTGCTCATTCTGTTTATTATAATGTGTCCTTAGCTGCATATTGTAATATTTTCATTACTGAAACTTTAGTCAAAATCTGTGTATGTACTGTAGACATGTTGGGGGTCTGTTTATTGAAAATGTAACATTTTATTTTATTTCTGATCAAAAGAACTAAAAGAACTAAATGACTCAAAAAAGATTCATTCGTTTTGATGAACGAGATTCAAAGAACCGAGACACTAAAACGATTCAAACTTCCCATCACTAGTATGCAAGTGTTTCATGTGTGTGTGCAGGAGTGAAGTTTGACTTAAGCCCTGTACGGCGCCTCATACATTCCTTCTTTAAATATAATTCAGAAACCAACAAAAGTTTCTCTATCTCTGTACAGTGCTATGAGTGAGTGAGACAGATGGAGCTCTGCTGCCTCCTACACACACACCAGCTGGTTTCAGGATCACACTCTCAGTAATGATGGGGTGAAAATTATGTCACCCGCTGATAAATTGCTTCACCTCAGCAGGCTGGAGCAAACTGACCTGACCCCACTGTACTGCACGAATCACCTGCACATTACCACTTCCGTTAATCAGCAATGTCATGGTGAACACCAGGAAGGTGTGGAGAAGAAAAAAAAAATGGAGCAGTAATGTTGAATCTGCGTAACATATGTACAGACAGAAATTATTTTTTTATATTTAGGAACAGACTGCACAGAGACTCACTTTGTGTTTATGCTCTAACAAAGTACAGTAATAACCATTAATACTTGGGATTCTGTCAGGGAAAGAATGGGGCGCCAATGGCAAATACTCAACTCCCCAATGGCATTTGAGAAATTTATTAAAATTAAATTTAGTTGAAAGCAACGGTGATCGGGCCCAAGCACCTGTGCCACTGCCACCCAGACGCACCACACAGCCAGTGATGTCACAGAATACGGCAAGAGTTTAAGGCATCGGCATAGGTGGACGCTAAATGAGTGAACATAGTCGTGAGCAGACGTAATGGTTGTGGTATTGAGCGGGTGAGTAGAGGAATAGAAGTGCTTACACCCGGCGTAACACTGACCAATGATTAAAAACACCAGAATCTGTAACTGTGTTATGCACTAGAGAGCGATAAAAAGACACGAGTCATAATAAGACGAGTGATGTCGCTATTGAAGCAATGTTTATTAAAAGTTATCTTGCACAAGTCTAAACATATAAACCATGTTACACACTGTGTGGAACTATTTCATCAACATGCATGTCACGAAAAACCGAAGAAGTAAATCAACAAGACAGTGGGATATCTACTGATACTTTTGGCATTTTAAGTCACTGTTGTTCATTATACGGATCACAGAAGAAATACAGGTACGATTTTAGGCGTCACTGCGTGACAGATCAGTGTGCATCGGACGGAAAAGCTTTGGTCCTAATCACAAAAGCAAAACCCTTTTTTTTTTTACGTCATCATGTCTGTTAGATAAACCATTCTGAGACTCATCGTTAATCAGGATTGTGGACTATGGCCTGTACATAACTCCTGACTTGGAAACTGACTGCTGCTATCTACCTTCATAACATCTTCAAAGTGCAAGTGTAAAATAACATCTGATATTACACTGTCCCTAATACATCTAAGCTTTATATTTCACCCAACAAAAAAAAAAAAAAAAGAAGAAAAAGAAAGAAGATGGGTTACAATACTTACTCACAAAGTAAAACTAAAAATTTTCCCCAGCACTCTATGAACGAGAACACTAAAGCTCATTTTACACCAGACGCGGCTTGGAGCACACTCGTGTGTTAAATCGATATCCATCTTCTTTTACATCAACCTCTGAACTCTGAGTGCTATTGAGCGCACTCGACAGATTTACGGGTTTGCGTCTGGCTAGAAAGACAAGGAGATTTAGTGCTCTTTTGTTCTAGTCTAGGCCCGTAATCAATCATACACCGTGTGGGCTTTTTAATCCCATAATGAATAATCATAACGGCAAATGTTATGAACACAAAGACAGAAGTGAATTTCTTAAACTCTACAAACAACAAATGATTTTTCCACTAATCTGGTAATAAATTTAAATACTGTATGTTCATGCCAAGTTTAAATACCCACGGTGATGTAAAGCACTGAAATGTTCCCCTGAATGCTCTGTATTTTACACAATATTCATATGAAGCGGTGTGATCTGGTGATCTGGTGTAAAATGAGCCAACCACCAGGCATCGTTCAAGATACTAACTGGGTGCACTTATTTATTTTATTTTTTTTATTAGGCATTAATTGTCTAAAGCTGTGGCGATCTACATGGCTGCTCATCACAACCGTTAAAGTGTGCTGATTAAGGAATATTAAAAATGTATGTCGTCATGATTGCACTGGAAATTAGTTACAGATAAATACTTGATTAGAGGACTAACAGCCTGGTGAATATACATAACTGTACCTAAACCTTTTTTTTTTTTCTTTTCTTTTTTTAATTATTTTGCAGGTTTGTTGCAGTGGCTTCTGCGTAGCACTTGTTTTCTGAAGATTCGAAGAAAAAGAAGGGGAAAAAAAGCTGAATTTTGCCATTTCATAATAGTCCTGAGATGGATCATCTGGAGGGGGGGGGGGAAGGAAAAAACAGAGCAGGCATTACTTTAATAAATCATGATGATGTTATAACTGTTATCTTATTCTTATACACAGAGGGACCCTCACTCAAAAAACTTTACACACTTCAACATGAAAAATATATACATATGTATCCTGGTCACATGATAGCATCAACAATGCTGAGAGTATTGATATGTTTAGATAGAGGAGACATAATAGGATAAATCTTTATTCATACAAGATCGTCTTTCAGTCTACAGGATGCGGGTTCGATTCCTGTCTCTGTGTTCACGTTCTCCCCGCACCTGGGTTTCCTCAGAGTACTCCGGTTTCCTCCCACAGTCCAAAAAAACATGTAAATGAGGCTAACTGGCGTTCCCGAACGGCCTGTAGTGTGTGAATGTGTGTGTGTGCGCGCCTGTTGAAGTGTGTATACAATTTTCGGCCCCTCTGTATACTCTGCCTAGTTAAAAATGTTTTTTTGCTTTGATCTCGTATTGATGATGGGAGAATCGGACCACAGATTAAAGTCTTCTTCTACACCTCTCAAAGATTCTGAATGGACTCTGCGGTGGACAAACCATGTGTGAAAACGATGTCTCATGCTTCCTGAAACACTCTATCAGGGAATTAAAAAATAATAATTTTACATTGAGGTCGTCAGCTCAACATAACGCTGCTGATCCCAGACCTGACCAACAGAAGTAACCCCAGATCATACGTCAGCGCCCCCCACAGGCTTGGAGCACTTCAGACCACATCGCCTTTCACCCTCTTTCCTCCACAGTCCATTCTTCATGCTCTCTAGTTAATTAAAGCCTTTTCCCCCCTGATTAGCCGCACTGATGAGGGTTTTTCTTAAGGCTACACAGATGTTTAGTCTCCTGACATGATTGTTTAAGACATGAGAAGCTACTCACTGCATCTGTTGGGGTTGAATGACTTGTTGCCAGCTGAACTGTATTAATCACCGCAGTAATTATCCAGTGGAAGGATCTTAACTATTCGCTTCGTTAAACCCAGGTGGTGTAAATCTACATTACTGCCCAACACTGTGGCATCACTTTCTAACTCCATGGTCATTCCTGATTTTGATTTCTCTAAGCTAAATACTTATAAAATATACAATAATCTCCTCTGAGCAGTTGATATTGAGATGTATATCTACTACTTACGCTCTAATCTGAGGTGCTGTTTGTTAATTGCTCATTTTTCAGGCTGGTAACTTTTTAAACGTTTGCTTTACTGGGATGATCATGTAAGTTTCATGCTTGATGGGACTCGATGGGCTCTTGACACAATACTGTTCTTGCAAGAACTGTTCCAGAACAGCTGACCTTCACGTCTTAAAATAACAACTGAACTGACTTACATAGTTACATTATTTCATAGTTTTGAAATTTCCGGTATTGTTGAACGTAGAAAATAAATCACTAAACAAAAACAAAGAAATCAGCAAGTGATCCCAAACTTATGAGCGGTAGTGTGTGTGTGTGTGTGTGTGTATATATATATATATATATATATAAAGACACCACTAGGGACTGCAATTTCATTATTTTTAACCAGTGACGATAAAAATCCTTGAATGTTTCACACACACACACACACACACACACACACACACACACACACAATCCTGTTACCATGACACATTTACCTTCAGTAGATAAAAAGGACTCTGGTGCGAGAAACGGTTGGGAAGGAATGATCGGCCATGTTGCGCACTCGAGAGTAATTAACAAAACCTCTGATGAACAGCAGGAATCCTGTTTGAAAACAAATAAAATAAATAAATAAAATCTGTTAATAATGAACGATGTTGACCAGCCGACTCTGATAGAATATGGAGATATAAAGATACTGGAGATACACACTTACCTGCAACCAGGAACACCCACCACAGCCAGTACTGCCCGTCAAAATAACCCGGAAAATATGTGGAGAACTGGATTAACGGAAAAACAAGAGAAAGGGTTAAACAGAAGACTTCAAAGGGTTAAAGTGAAAATTTGCGGTGATTATGTACAAAATATTAAAACCTCACATTTCCAGGTATTCAGAAAGGAGCTGGTTTAAAAAAAAAATTTAAAAAGTACTTTTCTCAACCTGTGGGGTCAAAATGATCACAAGAACTGTGAGCAAAAATCCCAGAACCACACGGGGGGAACCTAGTGAAAGACCTGCAGAGAGCTGGGACCAAAGTAACAAAGGCGTAAGCCAGGACCATGTCCAGGCCCGTCTGGAGTTTGCTCGAGGACGTTTGGATGATCCAGAGGAGGATTTGGAGAATGTCATATGGTCAGATGAAACCAAAATAGAACTTTTTAGTAAAAAACTTGGAGGAGTGAGAATCACCATACACTAGTAATGATTCTCTTCAAGAAACTTTCACCTTCCTTAAAGTATCGGTCCAAATATAGAGAAACACTATCTCCATACTCTATACCACCAGGTACACCCTCAGACAACACACACAAAATAAAAAAGATTCACTGCACGCTGCTCTTCTTTTGTGCAAATGATAAGTGAGACGTCTATTTTTTGCTCGCACTAACGTTACAAATGAACTGATGTAACACGTTCACACCAGCACAGCAGTTGTTTTGGGAGACAATAACCTTGAACGGAAAGCACTCATAAGATGGCTGACAGAAGTTTTAATATAACCAAAGTGCGGATAATATTTTACTCGTCCTCATATATCAGCTTGCGACAGACATTTTCCTCCATGCACTTGAGGTTTCACATAAATACCAATTGTACGTCACTCTTTCATTACTGTTAGTTTAGCCCTCGTCCGAGTACCTACCGTTCTGGGCGCTTTAATACGCACAGTGCTAATGGACATCTCTGCAGCTTGCAAGGCAAGAACAACATTGACCAGCCTTCTCCCTGACCTCTCCTCCAAGTGTTAGTGTTTATAAGTACGTTACTGACTCGATGCCGTTACCGCAAGCTCTCAAAATACAACTTCTTTAGAAACTACAATCACATTCTGTATGATTCATGGTGGATTACACAGAATCTTTTTTTTTTTTCATTACTATTGAAAGATTCCTTAATTTCCATCTTTGATGCTTTTATATTCTGTACATAATCACTGCAAATCTTTTCTTTAACCCTTTAAACTGGTTTAACTTTTGTTCTTTGGATTGTGGCAAAACATTAACAGTTTCAAGTTTAATTACATGACTTTTTTTTAACCCGTTACTGGTCTTTCCTAAAAACTCACCCTGACAATCAGGACCCACTTCACCAGTGAGAGGCCGAATCCAGACACTGCGCCGTAGCGCCCAGCCGCTGAAGTGGTCAGGCAAAACGACAGAAAGAAGCCGATCCAGTTGAAAAGGAAAGCCACTGAGAACGAGAGAGCACCGAAGATCATCACCACCGATCTGCTGGATAAAGCTGGAAATCTTTGCACTAAAAACACACTTTGCACTGAACATGCTGCAGAACTGACTGTAACAGACTTCCACCGTCGCAGTGCGAGATCCTTAACTCTGATTGGTTGGTTAATTTTCTATAAGTCTTAATACACTCAATGAGAAACGATGATGCTGGTGGGAAAACTGGTTACAACTGCTATAAGATGAGTGATAACAGGGACAGAACCTGTCTTATAGATAATCAATATGTCTAACAGAAATAAATCACTTTGAGGCGTGCTGTTATAGGAAAATTATCAATTCTTAGGTAGGGGTTTAAATTCTTAGGCCTCACACACAAAAACAGGTCACTGATTTTTCTCCCACACAGCATGTTTTCATCTTTAAAAAAAATCTACAACATGATGTCATGCAGTTACTGATTGTGTTCATGTCTTACTAAAAAACGTTAGCATGAATATGCCGTCGTTCCCGACTCGCAGCTGGTCGACGTCGTCGAAGTCATCCCGGGCAGCGAAATCCTCATCCTGACAAGAGAGGAACCTCGTGAGTGTTTATTATGAGGAATAACGCTGTACACGTTTAGCGCTAAGGCGACGAGTTTCCTCACCCGTGTGGGCATCAGAGGGACGCTGGACTCGGCCTTGGTCCTCTCGGCTTCGTCGTATGACGGTAAAGATGTGGCGACGTTGTATGAGGGGGGTTTGGGGTAACTCCCTTCATCTTTGTAATCAAAGAAAGCTGGAGCGGGGAAAAAAAAATATTATTCATACAATATGAATCAGAAAACAGATTATCACAAAACAATTATCACATTATACACAATAACGAGTGTGTTTTAAGGTGAATAGTAGTTACCTGCGTCAGCTGCAATGCTGGTGTAAGGAGGAGGGGCATCAGTTCCTTGCTGGGGCACTTCAGCGGTCTCTGTCTCCTCCTCATTGGCTAACTGCAGACGAGAAAGCACTAGATCGTCAGTAAAAGTCTAATTATTTTTTCATTATTTCCTCTGCAGCATTACACTATCCTGGACACAATGTTCCTTTTACATCACACAGTTTGTTTTGTAATCATTCCGCTTATCTTTTAATCTTTTCAGCGCTTACACTGAAGATAGCAGGAAATGCAAGTACTAAATAATTCATGGATCTAGGGGAAGCACAGGGCCACTTTAATGTCCATCAAGTCGAGAAATTTAAACACATTTAAAGCTCTACAGCAATAAGGACGCTCTCACTATAAAGTCAATCGTCTCAACATAAAGAAACACTTTAAACCCTAAAAGCCTACATGACTCTCTTTACTCTGAGGTCTGACGCAACCTAGCGTTATAGAGATGAGGCCTGTCAGCTGAAGTAAGCACCACAAAGCATTGTGGGATTTCAGGACATCCAAAAACAAAATAAATAAATAATAAGAAATGTAATATAAGGGCCCAATAGTGGCGCAGTGGCACTATTACAGTGGTACTACTGTAGCCTCCCGCAGCTGAGGGCCCGGAGAGAGCTGACTGGCTGAAAAGTTCTCTTAATTTACTCATTTGCGCCATTAGTTGCTGTCTGCCTAAATAAATATTAGATTAAGTTACCCATCGCGATTTATTTGTGTAGAAATTCGTGTATCACCACACTGGCTCCAAAATAAAAAGAACTTTTAAATGTATGTACAGTATGGTTGCTTGTGTGGTGGTAAAACACTGCAGTTCCTCTATAATCCTGCAAGAGGTGCACTTTAAACTATTTACACATCGGCAAAGGGCACAGCATCGTGTGGTAGATTTTGTTTATAAATGTAACAAAATCCTAAAAAAAAATTTTTAATTCATATATCGGGACGTTTATAAAATCATGAATAGCGAATCGAATCTTTTCTCTGCTGATTCTTGTTCATAATTTGTTTGAAGACGAAACTGCACATTTAAATGTTTAATACTGCAATTTAAATGGCAAAACATCCACATAGTGTGACTTTTTTGTGAATATTTAAGAACCTTGGTGTCTTCACCACATTACAGTGTGAACACATTATAGAATTTTCTGATTTAGGAAGTTTTGCGGATCATAAACGTTTGTTCAGGGAACCTGATCCATTCAGTAGAAAGTAAGGTGAGATTCGGGATGTTTAATAGTTGCACACTGTAGCAACAGTATCAAAGCGTGTCACGTGGCAGAGAAGTACGCTTTATTTAAATATACACACGCCAATTTAAAATATTTGTTTTGCAAAAGTCAACTGTTTTTATTTTTGTTTCTCTTTCTATTTGAATGCGAGACAATATAAATGTGTTCATTAATTGACTGGACAGTTAAAATTCATCTCCTGGACTGCTGATTCTTTTTTTATTGCTGATGTTTTTTATTGCTATTATTATTAATAAACATGTTGATATAAGAGTATTGCTGTGGCTTGTGATAGATTATTTCAGTTTTGTGAACATCGCCTGACATTCGTTATCAGTGTAACTTAATCCTTAACACTGATCAAATGTACAATTTTCCATTTTATGCAATATGTTAAAATAATAAACACTGCATATACAAATTTGAGGACTCAAAAGAGATGTAAATAATGAATCAGTAATCAATAAAAAAAATTAATAACCAATATGCTGCATAATGTTTCTCTGTAGTTCCGCCTGTTAACTTTTACACCACAAGAGGGTGGAAAAACAGTTCAGGCGACAAAGAAATTGGTTCTTAGTGGCCAATTTTTTTAACGAAAACAATATAAGGCAATAGTTTTAACTATTCGGGTTTTGTCAGTTCATCTCGCTTGACCAACATATCGAGATGTGCAATTACAGCTGTTTAAATAAACCCAAGTAAAGAAAGCATTTTAGTTATCTTTAATTCAATTATAGACTCTAACATGTCCAGCTTTCAGTTCAGAAAAGTGTGTGAAAATTGCGATTCTAACACCCAGTTAAATATACAGAGAGACAATACCGGCACATTTTGTAAACTCTGGTCAACAAATACCTTCCAATTAAAAACATTTTAAATAAAATAATAATTTAAAAAAGAAACAACTTCCCAATATTTACAACGGTGATAGACAAAAAACTGAAATTTCCAATTTCTAGTGAAATATGATTAAAACTGCTGACTCTAGACTGTTGTTACTGCTATCTGTATTCCACAAACTGTCCTATCTACAAGCGGCAGGGACATGGACAGCTGGTCCAGCTTTCTGTAAAGATGCACCATTTTCTATTTTTGTCTCTCAAAGATTGATGTAGAGAAACTGATCCATAAAGTGGAGAACAAAAGACACTCTGTAAAAGTTAGAAGGAGATCAACAGAGTGCTTGCATGTACAGCTCTGCAGAAGACATTAATTATGAATAATATAGATCATATTTATAATTTAAGGCCTTAATGTGCGGCAGTTTGACATAAAATCGAAAATGATTTGCCTCTGAATAAGTAACAAATACGAACTCAAAATCGTTCGTTGCCGAGGGGCAACTTAGGATGTTTTCACATTGGGCACGATTGATTTGTACGATGGGTTTTGTCCTCTTTGCATTCACATTATTTTTTTTTGTTCTTTGTACTTGGGTACACTTTCATATTTCCACTCTCTGATAGAGAAGATGGCAGTATGCACATACGTGGTTTGTTAAACACAAGAGAAGAAGAGAATGAGGATGTTAACTTTCACAGTGTTTATTATTGATATTTTGGGGGAAAAAAAATAATAAAGTAATACTCTTGCACGCCTTCCGAATTTATCGGTTATGGCTATGTAGATTAAAGGGCGAGATCGGTGTGTGCTACGTGCATGCAGATTCCGGACGATACCATCAGCACTGACGGTGTCGCGTCTAAGCGGCGATTACTTCCGTTCTCAGGGACGACAGGTTACAGTATCGGATTAGAACCGTGCTTGTGTATCGCTGTATCGTTCCCGAGCATAGAATGCTTGTGTTGATTAAAAATGAACCAAAATTTTGGGGTCTCGGAAACGATCCCTAATGTAAAAAAAAAAAAAAAAAAACCTTAGTTTAGCCAATCTTCCAAGTGCAACGTTTATTGCAAGGTGAGAGTAAACTGAGGAGAAAACGCATGCAGATACAAAGAGAACTGTACACACGAAGCGACTCAAATCAAGGTTTCAATCCATAAGATGAAGAGACTTTTTTTTTTAAATGTAAGAATTATTTTTGGTAGCTCTCGGCGACCAGCAGCAATAAGAAATAAACAAAATAATAAGCAAAATATATTAAATATATCAATGACCCTGGAGCTGTAGTACATTCAACGCATCAAGAAAACATGCTCTCGACAACCTAGATTTATATTTAAGGAATTTGTCAGACACCCTTATTTAAAGCCGCTAACATTTTCTTTTCTCTCATTATATATCTGAGCTGTTGACAGATAAGGGCCTTGTTTAAGGGCCCCAACAGCTGCGGTTTAAACCTGGAACCTTCCGCTCAGTCAGTAGTCCAACGCATTAACCACTAAGTCACCCCTATGAGATGGTTTTATCACATCTCCAAATCTTCTTGAATGATATTTACAACAATGTATAATAAACAAGAAGTCCTCTTTTTTATCAGTCCACTCAAGGTTTTTTTCCTCCCTCATGATGTCTTGGAAAAAAAAACCCTGAGGCATTACGAGAGGAAAAACCTTGAGAGCGATAACAAGGGCATTATTATTTCTTCTTCTTTTTACTACTAAGAGAAAGTCCTGCTCACCAGTTAAAAAAAGGATTTTGAACATTATTTCTAGTTTGTCCAGGTTTTTAGACATGGGGAGGTTAAAAAAACAACAACAAGGAAGAAGTAGTCTGCTTTAAGGTCACAAACCAGAAATCTCAATTAAATCGAATCAGATTGGTCAGCTGAAAGAGGGATATATTTATATTTTTAAATGTATTTAATCGGATTATGTAACGCTTTAGGAGGGCAGGAGAAAGCTGTCAGACCAGCTGATGGGCCTCACAGTAAAGAAAAATTATATAAAAAAATACTTACTTCAGAAAATACATATACATGAAAATACCTCTGACACGTTTACTATTTTTATTATAAACGAACAAACAGACTATCCGTCACGTGAATAAAGAGACACGCGCTGGTCTGAGTTACAGGATGAACACCGAGTGAAGACCGAGTTAGCCAATTAGCAAGAACGGGTGTGTTCATAAACACCTCGCAAAACACAATTAAAATGTAAAACAAACGCATACTTAAGCAAAAAAATATCGTCTAAATCAATTAGAAATGACATATGAGCTTTAATCATATTTATTTTCAATGTAGAACAAACAAGCTCAACTGTGCATCTGAGGAAGCTAGCATGCTAAATGCTAAGTGCTAACTGCTAAGCGTTCGTTACCTGGCGATATCCGCTCCTTTGCTCAGCCATTCTTCGGTGCGTCTTGAGCAGTAGTCACTTATTCATACGAATAGCTATCTAAATAAACCAGCCAGCGGTATGATTGAGGATTTATCCTCGTCCCTTCGCTTTCTATATATTTCTTTTCGTCCGTTGTAGACGAGATCAACAGCGCACTTGTTAAAAGTAACCACAACAAAAATGGCTGCCGCGCATGCACCGCGCATGCGCACTCGGTCGTTCACTTTTCCTCTCAGGGTGTGTTACAACTCGGGGCAAAGATTAAATTACACAACTAGTCAATCGAGTTACGCTTCAAAGCATTACATAACTTGACACATTATTATTATTTTTTAAATTATTATTATTATTTAGGATTAATAAGCCGTATCTGAGGAAAATATCCAGAGAAAATGTCAGAAATGCAATCAGATTAGACAATCTTACATTTTCAACATTTAGAATATAAAAAAAAGCAATGTATTAATTAAATGTCTTTATTAATTCAACATTAGAGCATTAAGGCAGCATGGTGGATTAGTGTCGCTCTTAGCACCTTGCACCTGCAGGGTCTGGGTTCGATTCCCGTCGCATGTTCTCCCCGTGCTTGGTGGGTTTCCTCCGGGTAGCCCGGTTTCCTCCAACAGTCCAAAGACGTACAGATTAGGCTCATTGGCTTTGGTGTGTGAATCAGTGTTAGACTGTATGCATGTGTGTGTGCGCCCTATGATGGGCTCCAGGCCCCCGCGACCCTGTGTACAGGATTAAGCGGTATAGACGATGAGTGAGTGAGAGCATTAAACTGCTTCCCACTCTATAGTACAAACCTTGTAAAACCCTAATACCTGACTTGTAATATAACCCCATAAAGTCTCGCCGTCCATCCATCCACCCATCCAGGGTTGAGGGTTCGATTCCCGCCTCAGGATCATGAGTTTGCTTGTTCTCCCAGTGATTGTTGGGTTTCCTCTGCATACTCCGTTGTCCCTTCCATAGTCCAAAGACATGCAGATCAGACAGTTGATGGCTAATTGGTGTTCCCAAATTGCCCGTAGTGTGTGAATAAGTGTGTGAGTGTGTGTATGTAATGTACAGTATGTGCTCTGCAATGGATCCCGTCTAGGGTGTACCCCGCCTCGTGGAGGAGGAGCTGGAGGAAGGTGCTTCTCCTGCTACCATCTTGACCCAAAATTGAACTAAGCAATATACAGTAAATAAAGGATGGATGGTGGAGTCAACAAACCCTACAACTGAAAATGTTAAAAATGTAAAATAAACACTTGACAAGGACAAGTAAAAGCACTCATATTACAACCTCAAATACTGAGATACTGAGATGAAAGGCCTTGTACATGTGGCTAAAATTAATTCTGCACTAGATTAAATCTGTTCTAAGATTTGTTCTTTTGGCTTTATGTTATACGGATGCCGTTCAGCATGGGTGAGTCAATATGTATAAGTCGCAACAGCTCAGGATTTGTGTTTCAGCAATTTCTATAAATATACTCCATTAAGAAAAAAGAACATACACACATAAATAAAACACTGCACATCTTATATGCATTAGAAGACTCATATCTATATCCATTAGTCTTCTTTCATTTATTTAAACCCTTCGTATCATTGCTACTGCAAATAGAAACAGTGTAAAACAGTGTAAAATGTTAAAACTTTCACACTTTAAATATCAAATTCAAATCAAAGGTTCCTTTTCAAACTATGGTTCCTCCACCAGCTTATTGTGAACATGCATCATGCCTGTGGAATGAAAAGAAATAACATTTAGAACACAAATTCTTACTAAATTATTATTATTATGTTGTAGTTATTTCTAATACTAATAATTATAGCGATTTTTTATACAAATGTTTTATATCTTACAAATCACTATTATTTCTCCTGGAAAAGACTGGATTACACCTCGGTTTCTCTGTTCCTCGAGTCCTTCAGTAGACTTACCTTTGAAGTATTTCACAGTCTTGACCCGCAGCTCTTGTGTGGCATCCTCATCACATACGAAGACGGTCTGAGGATGTTGCTGGAATGCTGAAACCGTCCACATGTGGTTTACCCCTTCCTCTATGGCCTTGTACAGGGCAAAAGCTTTATGTGCACCAGTGATAAGGATCATCACCTAAAAAGATATAAACAGCATTATAACATAAAATTTTTCCCCCCGATTTTCTCCACCAATCTAGTCATGTCCAATTCCCTCCCGCCACTAGGGGGGGCTCCCACATTCAGCCAGGAGGGCCGAGGGCTGTCACGTGTTTCCTCTGAACCACGTGACACCAGCCGACCTCTTTTTTTTTTTTCGAACTGCTTGCTCCCGCACCGTTGGGGGCGGCGTAACACACTCGGAGGACAGTGCTATCCGCTGCCTCTGCATGCACGAATGGCGTAGAGCCGTAGTTAATGTGGGAGCACTAAGTACCTCCCATCCCTCCCCGCTGAGGGTGCTCAGCCAATTTAGCTCTCTCGAGACCGGCTCTGAGAGGTTACAGCATCACCCGGGAACCAAACCAGTGATCTTACCAGCGATCTTACGATCCAGCACTTTACCACTACGCCACTTGGAGGCCCAGGAACATTTCAGTTTTACTTGAGATAAAGGCTCTTAAAGCTTGAACGAAATGAACAAGTCAGAGAATACCTTTAAAAGCATCACTAGACATTTTAACCTGTGTTTTGTCATGATAGGATAAAGCATGCTTATATCAATTTATTTCTGGCCAATGCAGTCATTCCCTTGAACATTCGGAGGATAATTTGTCATCAACTTGCGGAAGAGACGCATATGTGAACTGTACACACAATCATTCACCAACGCCGTTTGAACATTACAGGAACTCGGCTGAGAGTTATTGCCCTGCGAGTCCCGACCTCGCTCCAAGCCATTTCCACATGTTTGGGCCATTTAAAGAGTTCAGACATGAAGCAGGCAGGCCGAACATGGCAGCGGTGTACTGAGAAAACTTTCCACTTTGGTGATATCCATGCAATAGACTAGAGAAACACTGGGATAAGTGCATGAGTGTAACAGATGATTATATAGAGAAATAAAGGAAGTTTACTCTCATAATAGTGTTCTTTTACTATGCACAATCAAATGTCCCAGTTTGACTTGAACGCCCCTCGTATTTACTGCATGTTTTCAAAGACGACAACACTGAAAGTCATATAACACATTTGAACCTGGGACCTTCTGGTCAGCACCTTAACCACTGAGCACACCCTACCCCCTTGAATTATCCCTACAGTAGCTAGAAATAACCGAGGATGAATGCATGCACAGACTGCAAATGAAATTCTATGCTTAGTAGAGATCTAGAAAAGTAAAATTGTCTCTTAAATGTGGCCGTACCTCGCGGGCATCCATCACTGTGCCAACTCCAACAGTCAGAGCCATGGTCGGGACCTTGGACAGATCTCCATCAAAGAAACGAGCATTCGCCAGGATGGTGTCCATAGCCAGGGTCTTGACCCTGGTCCGAGACACGAGACTAGAGCCGGGCTCATTGAAAGCAATGTGACCATCAGGTCCAATCCCTGCAAGAAACGTTCAATCGATTAAGCTGACATACTATCTGAAATCCTGACTTCATGGAAAATGGCCAAACTTTGTAATGTGTGATCTTTGGTTAAAAGAGACACAGGGTTAAAGTTCACTCAAAGCTCTTACCACCGACAAAGAGATCAATCCCACCAGCAGCTTTAATCTTCTCCTCAAAGTCATCACATTCTTTCTGCAGGTCTGGAGCATTGCCGTCCAGAATATGTGCGTTTTCTGACCGGATGTCGATGTGCTTAAAGAAGTTGTTCCACATGAAGGAGTGATAGCTTTCGGGATGGTCTCTGGGCAGTCCTGGTCAAAAATGTGTATGGCATTTAACATCTAGATTTATTTAAGATAAGTGTGTGATTAAAACCAGCAAGTGTTCCAGATCGATTAAATACTGTACATACCCACATACTCGTCCATGTTAAAGGTATTCACATACTGAAACGATATTTCTCCTTTCTTATAATACTCAATCAGTTTCTTATAGCATCCCAGCGGAGTGCTACCTGGCAGAAAACAGCAATGAACAAAATGACTGGCGTGATTAAGAAACAGGTACAGTGTGATTTTAATTAAAAGACAAAGTATATGATCAAAAAAATATATAATTGAGTAAAATGAGACTCTATGTACTGTACAAATACTTAATTATTCTGGGTAAATCCGATATAAGGATATGCAGTCAAAATAATGTCAGAATGAATACACTGATTTGGTTTGTTGCTGATGAAAAGATGAATGAAGTCTCTCACACACACACACACACACACACACACACACACACACACACTATGGGCAGTTTGGGAACGCCAATTAGCCTGACCTGCATGTCTTTGGGCTATAAGAGGAAACCCACCAAGCACAGGGAGAACATGCAAACTCCATGCACACAGACCTGAGGTGGGACTTGAACCCTCAACCATGGAGCACCCTGGAGGACAAATCATTTCTTTGAACTTTTGAAAAAAAAAAAAATGCCACAATTAAATATTGAACATCGCATCCTGTACTCACTCACTCATCGTCTATACCCTTTTATAGGGGGGCAAGGAGCCTATCCTAGGATACTTCGGGCACGAGGCGGGGTACACCCTGGTCAGGGTGCCAATCCATCGCAGCACACACACTCAAAAGCTCATTCACACGCTACGGCGATTTGCGAACACTAATTAATCTAATCTTTGGACTGTGGGAGGAAACCCATCAAGCTAAATTAAAGTGAAAATGTTATTCCTCACATACACCGTCATACACAGTACAAGATGCAGTGAAATGATTATATGACCGGCTGTGTAAAAAAAAAAAAAAAGTAAAACAATTAACAGAAATCAATTAGCTGAAACATATTACAAAATAGAACAAAATATGAAAAAAAAATATATATATATAAGAAATATAAAAACATAGGGATAGAAATTGCAAACTCCATGCGCATAGAGGCGGGAATCGAACCCGGGTCCTGGGGGTGACAACCACAAAGACATTTATGCTGACATGATTTAATTGTCGAAGTTATTATTATAATTTTTTTTTTTATAAAATATTGACTATTATTGTTAAATGACTTTTTAAAAAGTATGCGCTCCCACTTCCATCAAAGTGACAAGACATTTGTTTGAACTTTTGGAACCTTTTGGAAACAAAATTGCTACAATTAAAAAATACTGAACATCAAAGAAAGAGAATGTATTTCATGATTGAAAGTACAAAGAAGTAAAGTTTCCGTTATGTTAATTTCAGTTATTTTGGCAAAACACTTTTCAGCATTTTTGCAGAATGACCCATAGAGTAGTGTTTCATGATCAGTGTGAGGTATGTGTGTGTGAGAGGTGATCTACCTGTGGGAAGGCCCAGGGTGAAGTACCTGTCCGGACCCGGGTTAAATAGGATGATCCTGTTCCGGATGTACTTGGCAGCCCACTCACTGGCTTCATCGTAGTCTCTCAGGATGATCAGCTTCATGGCTTGAGATTTGCTTTAAAACACAGTAAAACACACACACACACACACACACAGGCTCGACTACAGAGACTTTACACACTGCCTGCCCCAGACTTTAACCTCATAAAAGTGTCCGGAAGAGCTCTTCTTATCAGGCCTGGGGATCTACACGAGCTCATAAACAAATGCCTCTACTGATGAAGTAACATGTGCTGTGGAGAGGTTTTCAGTGTTACAGAACTATAACCTGGTTACTCCATTTAAACCTGTGTGTGTGTGTAATGGTGTAAGTGGGGGCAGTAATGTAATCATGTGATGACTAGGAAGAGAAACCGTCAGTCAGCTGACCCGAGGCCGCAGGAAGGAGCAGAGTGTAGTGCACCGAGTGTCGCTCAGACACCAGAGTGAAGTGGAATATGCTCTGTAGTGCACCAGTGCAGGGCGCCAGGGGCTGTTTAGGATGCAGCCAGAAGAGCAGCAGCAGTTTCTCAGTCACGAGACTTGTGGTGGTGTGGGGGTGTTGGGGGGGGGGGGTATGGGCAGGGGTGGAGTCAGCAGTAAATGATCAACACACAGCTAGAATTTGTTTTTTCTGTTTTTTTAAATCTCAGAAACACAGCTGGAGCTGATAGATTTCAGTTTTCAGACTCTTTTAAGTTCTTCCAACTCAATCTTTAAAAGGATGAAAAAATGTCATTAACAATGACAGTAAAAACAAGGTGTTTATTGATCATTCATATATGTGAATAATAATGTAATAATGTGAATATATAATAGACATGGGTGGAAAAGAAAAATGGTATGATGTTTGTATTATTAATATAATAATAATAATATTAGGATCATATGTATACTGTATACACACACACACACACACACACAAACATATTTTCACTCTGGGAGAAAAAAGCCCAGTACAATTTATTCCAGGAAACATCTGAGAATTATGGGTGGTCACAAATCATCAAGCAAAGCTGAAAAAAACAACAACTGCTGGAGAGCATGCCACGACACATGAAAGCTGTAATTGCAAATATTCCACCAAATACTTATTTCTTAACGTTATTTAGTCAGTGGTCTCTTGTTTTTTTGTTTTTTTTTACAGAGCTACATATACAGTATATATATAAAACATATGGCAATACATTTAGTATTAAAATATTGATACAAGTTTTTCTTTACTTGATGTGTGTATACATTTCTTGCCTGATTTTGTGAACATATACATAATATAGCATATATGGTATATAATGTATATTATATAATTGTGTAAGGTTGTGTATCTTATGCCTTGTTTACGCCAAGTTGTACTTCCTTCATCACCAGCCATATATATACCTGTTTGGTAACTGGAGAGTGAATCACGTGAGAAATCAAAAAAGGCGATCGGATGTAGATCACATTTTGTTTAAAAACGACTCCAGAATGAAACTGAGTGTAACAGTAAGCAGCGTGGATCAGATTGCGCAATCATACATTGGATCAGCGTGAGGAGCGGCAGCGAGTTGACTGCCGATGATGGTAGCACACCACCATCAGAAACTGCATGTGGGCGGAGCCACGAGTAATTTCTAGTTATATATATATATAAGTTCATTATTTTCTGTAATGTACTGATAAACATTAGACTTTCATATATTTTAGATTCATTACACACAACTGAAGTAGTTCAAGCCTTTTATTGTTTTAATATTGATGATTGTGGCATACAGCTCATGAAAACCCAAAATCTCAAAAAATTAGCATTTCATGAAAAGGTTCTCTAAACGAGCTATTAACCTAATCATCTGAATCAACTAATTAACTCTAAACACCTGCAAAAGATTCCTGAGGCTTTTAAAAACTCCCAGCCTGGTTCATTACTCAAAACCGCAATCATGGGTAAGACTGCCGACCTGACTGCTGTCCAGAAGGCCATCATTGACACCCTCAAGCAAGAGGGTAAGACACAGAAAGACATTTCTGAACGAATAGGCTGTTCCCAGAGTGCTGTATCAAGGCACCTCAGTGGGAAGTCTGTGGGAAGGAAAAAGTGTGGCAGAAAACGCTGCACAACGAGAAGAGGTGACCGGGCCCTGAGGAAGATTGTGGAGAAGGACCGATTCCAGACCTTGGGGGACCTGCGGAAGCAGTGGACTGAGTCTGGAGTAGAAACATCCAGAGCCACCGTGTACAGGCGTGTGCAGGAAATGGGCTACAGGTTGCAAATTTTGCATGTCATTCGGAAATCAAGGTGCCAGAGTCTGGAGGAAGACTGGGGAGAGGGAAATGCCAAAATGCCTGAAGTCCAGTGTCAAGTACCCACAGTCAGTGATGGTCTGGGGTGCCATGTCAGCTGCTGGTGTTGGTCCACTGTGTTTTATCAAGGGCAGGGTCAATGCAGCTAGCTATCAGGAGATTTTGGAGCACTTCATGCTTCCATCTGCTGAAAAGCTTTATGGAGATGAAGATTTCATTTTTCAGCACGACCTGGCACCTGCTCACAGTGCCAAAACCACTGGTAATTGGTTTACTGACCCTGGTATTACTGTGCTCAATTGGCCTGCCAACTCTCCTGACCTGAAGCCCATAGAGAATCTGTGGGATAGTGTGAAGAGAAAGTTGAGAGACACAAGACACAAGAATCTGCAAAAGGATTCCCGACCAAGTATTGAGTGCATAACTGAACATAATTATTTGAAGGTTGACTTTTTTTGTATTAAAAACACTTTTCTTTTATTGGTCGGATGAAATATGCTAATTTATTTTAGATTTTTTTGGGTTTTCATGAGCTGTATGCCACAATCATCAATATTAAAACAATAAAAGGCTTGAACTACTTCAGTTGTGTGTAATGAATCTAAAATATATGAAAGTCTAATGTTTATCAGTACATTACAGAAAATAATGAACTTTATCACAATATGCTAATTTTTTTAGAAGGACCTGTGTGTGTGTGTGTATATATATATATATATATACAAAATTTCCCTTTTTCCAAAACCTTCCTCATTCTGCCTTCATCTGCACGAACCCGTCTGTGCGCTGAATCAGCCACAAATGTCTTCACAGTACGATGATCACGCTTAAGTTTTCATGAAATATCTAATGTTTTCATACCTTGTCCAAGGCATTGCAATATTTGACGCTTTTCAGCAGCAGAGATCCTTTTTCTTTCCCATATTGCTTGAAACGTGTGTCCTGCTTAATAATGTGGAACAACCTTCTTCAGTACTTTTCCTTTAATTGGGCTTATCTGGCAAACTAATTATCTCATGTGTCTGAGATTCATTTCAGTGATCCAAAGAGCCCTGAGACACAACACCATCCATGAGTTTAATTTGAAAACTAAACATTTAATGTTTGACACTTACATCCAATTTGCATAATAATTTGGAACACGGTATAAATATTCAGCTTATATTTTACCATAAATAATTGCAAACAGTTGTATAATCATTTACAGTAATAGCACAGTATTTATAAAATTTGAGAAAGAAACATGGCTGACCCAGAGTTGAAAAGAATTCTGCAAAAAAAAAAAAACTTAAAGCAGTACTAAAAACTTTTCACATTATAAGTGAGAGTTTACGCAGGACAGCAGTTGACATGATTTTTACTCACCTGGCATAAATTTGTATAAAATTAATCCTCAAGAGTGAAGAAATGTGTTACTTATTTTACACACTCACCATTATGTACACCAGAGACGTAAGGCAACAGGATGACCAACAAATATGGAGAATAAATGTGCTATTATTATAAAGCAGGTACCACCGAGTGTCTAAATGATTTCCACACGGTTCATGCTTTCTGTTTTGGTGACAGGACCGCACTGAAACAACCCTGACCTTTCCTTTGTCTTGGAAAATGACACGTAACTGATTATGGAAATATTAATGAGTGACTCTACACCATCTACTGTGCAAAGTCAAAGCACTGCTAAAGCGCTACACTGAACACCAGAGGAGGCAGCACGCGGTCAGGTTCAGTCCTAAACACAAATGCCCACCTTTACTATCATGTGTCATTTAGGACGAGGCATAACAAAACCAAACACACACACACTAACCAACACACACAGTGACAATTTAAAGTCCATATTTATTAAAACTCACCAGTTTCCACAGACCCAAATATTTTAGAATACATCACATATACTCAGTCATGTGCACACACAGCATGGATGGCAATGAACAATTTTATTGCATTATGCTGTATTTTATTCTTTTTTTTTTTTTTTTTTTAAGAAAAGAAAGGACATGCACCATTTAACCACTAATGATTCTGACTTTCAAAACGACCCCATGGCAGACGGAATGACCGGAACAGCGACTGAGAAACCTTATAGTCCTCTTAGTCGAGATCCATGTGGGGTTTGGACTCGGTGCCTTCTGTCCCGTCTGTGGACGTTTGGTCGTTGGCACTGGGCTCAGCCTCTGGGTTTTCCTGCCCGTTGACTGGTCCGTTCTGTTCTGCTGGTTTTTCGTCTTTTGGCACTTCTGCTTTAGGCTTGGGTTTGGTCACGATCGGATTGCAATTGGAAAACAGCTCCTGAGAGAGAGAGAGAGAGAGAGAGAGAGAGAGAGACGTTTGTTTATTATAACTAATTAACATCATCTCACAACCAACAACTGACAACATAGGAAAGCTCAATTTTAAATTACATAATAAGTCACATATACAAGCATAACGCGGGAAAAATCTATCCTAGGATTGTTAAAGCCAGGATTAGAGCACTGGATCAGCTTTGATACGGCGCATGAGATCATGTCTCAGCACTTTCAGCTCGGCACACGGGTTCTGCAATCAAGAACCCTTCAGGTTATTAAACTAGAACATTAACACAACCATATGAGCCATTACCACCTTAACCACCATAGAATTTTACTGATTCATTCATTCCTGAGGAGTGTGAATAATAGATCAAAGTGCAAAAATGTGTTTTTTTTTTAAAAAAAGAAAAGAAATAAAGAGCACTACAAAGAAAAAATAAAAGGTTGCTTCTAGCGGTCTTCTGTTGTTATACAGATTTAGTAATAAAAAGGAGGTCGGTTATCAGAATCAGGATTTATTCACCAAGTATGTTGACACACACAAGGAATTGGATTCTGGTAAATACACTTTCTTCAAGAAGTTGGTTAATACAGAAGAAATAAGTTTTATTGCCAAGCAATCATAAAACTGAGAGCTGACTCGTATACTCTGTGTCTCTCCTGTCACTCACAGCGACACTAGAGAGGTTTAACAGTCTTCTTATAGTGTAGGTATTCAATTTTATTATATTTTTTGGGAACGGTGACTCTCAATTCGATTCAGTTTAACAGCACTGATGTTTACAGCGATATTACTTACAAGCTCTGATGTATTAAAACTCTCTCATAAGCGATGCAGTGCTGCGTAACTTAGCGTTTAAATGTTGTGTCTCATACAAAGTGCTAATAGTTGTTTTTTTCTCTGCCAGTCTGATACAGTCTTGTCCAGTAGGCAGCAGTATTGCACCATACACTAGTACACTGTGAAGATGAAGTTGATGGTGAAAGTGAGAGTGAAAATGTGAGTGAGTTGGACATATTAAAAGGATTCTGCCAAATTTAGCCCATTAAACATTAGCAAGTTTAAATTTAGGTTGTGAATCGATTCTGAATTAATTAAAGTGCTTTTCTCCATGTGTGTGTTATGCAGTATGTGCTAGTGTGGTTACTACTACTACTACTAATAATAATTACAGTAGAGGAGAGTTTGTTCTTGGGTTTGGGTTAGCAAGAAAAAAAAAATTTGGGGCTAAAACATACGGAAAAGGTTAAAGAGACATGTACGTTAAGAAGTTACATAAAATGCGCCCACAGCATTAAAACTCACCCTGGTTTTTGCCGTAATCTCCGCAGCTTTCACCACCGGATCCGCTGTGAGATTCTGTTTGCTCTGCTGGTTCATTTTGCTGTTCATCCAGATCATAACTTCACTCACCATCTTATCAACCTTCTGAATCTCAGCCTCCTCCAGATGCTCATACTGCTCCTCCTTCAAGGTGAGACAAACGCTTCGTTCAACTGATGTTCAGATAAAAACACACCAGCACTACGACTCTGCGCTAATCAGTGCTTACCTTCATCTTGAAGGCCTCCACTATCTTCATGTACTGCTGAAGCTGTTTGCCGAGCTCGTCGAAAGCCCTTGGCCGCTCCTCGGACTCTGTGTATCTGTCCTGAATGGGCTGGCCCAGTTTCTATAAAACACGACCCAACCAATGATGATATAAACTTGTGTTGAAATAAAATGAAGCGTATGTTCGTTTGTTTTTTTTTTTTAACATGAGCCGAATCCACGACACGGTTACCTTTAATTCGGCGAGTTTGTCGATGTACACTTGTTTAGGTTGGTCCTCTCCGTCTTCATACAGCCAGTTCTCCGTGTCCTCCAGTTTTAATGACAGTGTGTCCCTGTCCTGTGTCAAGAAAAGAAAAAGAGCGGGAAGATGGGTGTAAACAAACTGCACAATGTACACATTCAGGTTGTTTATAAGGACGCCTATGATGTCAAAAAGCATGTCCGGTGTAAACTCAACTGTTGATCAACTGACAAACATTCAACAGACTCAAACCTCACACGTGTAGTACACAGCCCCTAAAGGGACAAGTGCCAAAAAATCCAAATAAAAACTGTGCAAATAATAAAGTTTGCTTCTAAGTTTGACGGCTGCTTGTACAGAGCAGCTCCTCCATGTAAACTCCTCTACAGTAGAGATCTGCAATCCCGCGGGAGGACCGCAGGACACAGCGCACAGAGTGCGGCGCGGGACATGATTTGATGGGTGAATGCGGGTGCGGGCGGTAAGGTCCTCATGTATGTGCGGGTTTGTGGGAGAATAAAATTAATCGCGGGACCCCCGCAAAAATGAAATTATCTTAATTTATTTATTGAAAACAAATACTATATTATTTATCTACTGCACAAAAGCAGCAAGAATAGCTAAATTAAAATAAAAACAATTTACAGGCACAAGGTGGGAACTAATTTTTATTTATTGGGAAATAAGGATAACTTATGTTCAGTGTTTGGACATTGCTGAAGGCAAAAAAAGCCTAACGTTCTGAAGCAGTATTCGGCCAAATGCTTTTCTGTTTGACCACTTGAGAAATCAACGTTTATTATTATTTAGCTTCATTGCAAAATTATTAGCCTATTTCTAACAGTTCTGATTGTATTTCTATGTTCTGAAAAGCTCCTCGTTCGTGTCCATGTTCATCATTCCATTTAATCAAACTCAAATAAAACGAAACATTTATTTTCCGTGTCTTTTTTATATATACTCAAAAGGGAAGCAATTGAAACAAATAGAGTAGCGGGAAGAAGCAGTAAAAATAAAACTACTTATGTTTACCTGCGGGATTTTGTAGGCGGGAGCGGGAGAAAATATATATTTTTGCGGGAGCGGGACAGAATCTTGCGGGGACGGGACTGAAAAATCTGTCCAGCTCAGGTCTCTAGATCAGAGTTAGTCTCTCAATAGGGTTAGTTTGAATAAAGGTTAAATTTGAACTCGGGCTGATCTACAATTAAGTTTGAAGAAGGGTTGGCCTTGGAAATGCTAGGGCTGGACTAGGGGTTTCTGGCATTTGGTTTGTTTTTTTTTAAAGGCTGGGAACAAACAATACCTTAGATTTGTATCTATTTTTTATTTATTATTATTTTATTTATCTGTCCATTTAATCACATTTATATTTATTTTTAGTTGTTTCACTTTAGATGAGGGTGTGTATAATGTAGACAGCAATATTATATCTTGTATGTATGGGCGAGTGGAAAAGCAGGTATGTATGTGTGTGTGTATATACAGTATGTGTGTGTGGTTATATACATGTATATGGGTATGTGAATATATATATGTATGTGTGAGTGGGTGTGTGTGTGAATTGATTATTACTATTATTACGGTTTTATTATTTTATTTATGTTTATTTATTTTTAATGTGTACGTGTATATGTGTAAATATATATATATATATATATATATATATATATATATATATATATATATATTTTTTTTTTTTTTTTTTTTTTTTGATACAGAGAAGTTATAAATGTCCTTGCCTATGTATGTATACTCTTTCTGAAAAAAAAAAAAAAGAAATAGGATTGTCCAGGGCAGGGTGTACCCCACCCAGAGCCCCGAGTCCCCCGGGAAAGACGCTGGTCCTCCCGCAACCCAGATGAACTGTATTTAGTTTTGTTCTAACTGATGCTTTGCTGTTAAAGCTGAGCTCATGTTTCTAAATATGATGGCAGATCTGCAGTATTATATAAAAATTTAGAAACAGACTTCTAAAGAAGTCTTCTTCGTTACACAAAATGATGACGGTTATGTCATTATATGACGAATGTTCGACAATGTTGACAGATTCTGAGGCCCTTATTGAAAAAAAATAAATAATCTGAATATAATCTAGATTTTAGGTCATTTGTCCTTATAGGGTCCAGAAGTGCTTATGTCCCATGTACTGTTTTTTTCTCTCTCTCTCTCCAAAACCGTTTAGCGGGGTGGGATCGACAGCATCGTAGTAATGTATGAATAGTGTAGAATGTAATGTAATGGCTGAACATTTTGTTCATTTAGCAGCAGAGTGTTCATGAAATCCTCACCACTGTACATCAAACAGCATTACATTGTTCCTCTCTGTGAACTTTCTTGACTCCATCGCCCTCTGACAGCACAGGAGACAGGACAGGAGACAGGAGATCTTAATTCTAGCCTGTGCCCCCATACACCGTCTGACCTGTCGTGACGATGACGTCTCAGGTCTGATATACGCAGGAGTGACCTCGACAGTCTGTTCCAGCTCAGTACTCACACTTTCACTGATGAACTTCTCGAACATCCCGTGCAGCTTGTCCCTCATGTCGTACACGTACTCCTCCAGGTTGTTCTTGGCATCGTTTCGTTCTTTTTCCAGTTTATCCTGCATGATCATCTTTCCCTGTTTGGAAACACATGAAACAGAGAAAATATATAAAAAAAACATAATAAAATCCTACAACTTTAATATAGCTGATCGGTTTCTAAAAAAATAATTAAATAAACAAAAAACGTACCTCATTTTCCACAAACAGATTGAGCATCTCAATCGCTAACTGCCACTGCGGATTGTTTTCAATAGGCAGATCCAGGACTTTTGTCTTGACTTTCGCCTTTTTAGCCTGCGGAGGCTGATCCACCTTCTTCTCTTGCTTGCCTTCTTCTGCCGATGTCTAAATGAAGATGGAACGACATTCAGTCAGCACATGACGGTCTGAATAGTCCAGAGTACAGGATTTCTTTAATGTGTGAGGATGATGTGCGTTAATCCCGTACTACCTCCATCTCCTCTGCCTCTGCTTTCTTCTCTCCGTCTTCCTTCTCTCCATTATCCTGGGCCGCCTGTTGCTCTTCGTCCACTTGCATTTTGTTCTGTGAGGGGAAAAAAAAAAAAACACTTAAAGTGCAGTCATGGAGTTGATGTAAAAGTGGATTAGAATGCTTTACATTGTATGTTCGCCTCAAAAGGGGTACAAGTCTCACTTTAAGAACAAATGCGACTTATGAACATGCTCCAGGAAACTCATTTGTAAGTTAGGGACTATCTGTAACGGTCAAAAAATCTCATAAACACACTCCTAAACCTTGTGGAAAGCCTTCCCAAAAAAGCTGAAGCTGTTATAGATACAAGGGGTGAGCCAACATCATATTAAACCTTATGGATTGAGAACTGGATGTGAAAGCAGGCGAGTAATTACTTTTGGAAATATAGTGTAGATCATAATGCACAAGTAAGTGTTTAGTATATTCAGACTTTTTTTCCTCTATAAACAAGAATGTGGTTATTTTGTATGTTAACGAACGCATGCTGTGTGTAACAGCGCAGCACCTCTTCCTCCTTCTCCGCGGCCGGTGATGTGTTCTGTTCTGTGTCCATGGGCTCCTCGGATTCCTCGTTCTTCAACACCTCCACCAGTGAAGCGCTGGACACGCTGAAGATCCCATGGATGTTTATCCTCACCTTGACCTTCACTTTAGAGCTCTCACCCGTGGCCTGGGGCACGACCTTCTGGATCATGTACTGCCCTGGTAATCATCAGACACAACCTGTTTAGTTATGCTCTATCCTTTAATAAAGAAATAAAGATGTAGTAATGGGCTGAAGTATGACTTGCCTATTGTGGGGTCGGGGTAAGGCAGCTCTTTAGGGCTGTTGTAGTAGGACTCCAGAGAGAAGGGCTCTTTCCGGTAGAAGGTTAGCACTTTGGAGAACGGAGCGGCATGGTTCTTTGGGAACACCTCACATTCACTGAGGGGGAAAAAAAAATTATAATAATCATGCACAGGTTTTAAGATTTAAAAGATTATCCTTTATAAATAAAATGAACTTTAATAGACGGCAGAATTTATTTCATCTCAAATGTTATAATCGCACCTCACGCCGTCCTCTGCTGCAGAGCTCCATTTTAAAGAGATCGGATAAGGGACGACATCTGTTATGGAAAACTCACGAACTTTGAAGGCAGGGGACAAAATCGCACACTGTGGAAAGGAGAAAGGAAAAAAAAAAAATTTTTAAACGCTTTGAGAGTATAAACCTCACGGA
Organism: Channallabes apus; assembly: GCA_030522415.1. Taxonomy (NCBI): domain Eukaryota; kingdom Metazoa; phylum Chordata; class Actinopteri; order Siluriformes; family Clariidae; genus Channallabes; species Channallabes apus. The sequence continues at coordinate 15,826,491 of CM060107.1, forward strand.
GATGCAATAAACATCCATAACTCCCTCATAACGTCTGACTTTTTTTTTTTTTAAATCTTATCATTTCTTTCTCTACACTCTGTAAATGTTGCCTCTGGCACTAAAATTTGCTGTCGCGCTGAAAAAAAAAAAAAAAAAAGGCTTAGTGCAGCGTTTCTGATGAAATAATAAATCACAGGATGTAGAGAGCAGTCAGACCTGAAGGGCACATCCTCGAGTCACGGCTTCATCTGCATTCAGGGTCGTGCTCAGTTCCTTCCCGAAGAATTTGCCGATTCGCTCTTTGACTGCAGGTATTCTTGAGGCGCCGCCCACTATTTCTACAGCGTAAATGTCCTCGTTCTTCAGGTCTATAACGAGAAGCAGAGTCAGAGCATCAGAGCAGGACAGTGTCATAACCGGAGGAATAAATATCGAGATAAACAGACTCCGGCTACTCACTCGCTTGCTCCATTATACTACGCAGCGGAGACTCCACTCTGGCCAGGATGTCGACACACATCTCTTCGAACTGACCTCTGTGACAACACAAGGACACAAACACTGACTAATGAAGTTCAGATTTGGGATGTGAAGGAGACATAGTTAAACACACACAAGAACATCACGATACCTAGGTGCTGATTCCATTTGTATTGCTTTTTTTCTTTCTCAAATATAACAATTTTATAGTTGTTATCTCGATTCAATATTACATTCTTAAAATTTTGTTACAATTCTATATTCTAGTTTACTTGTACCATATTGCTTGCCAATGTGTGAACGGTTTAAAGTCTGCCACCTGTAGGATTACAGAGGAACAGGAACATTTTACGACCGTACAGGATTTTATTTCTAATTATAATGAAAGAAAAATTTTGGAGTCAATTTACATGCATGGCCACACACCCACACACACGAGAATCTTTAATTTTAACTTTCATTTTATATTTCATTTTATTCTTCCTAGTTAAATTTACCTTTTATTTTAATTTATCATATTTATTCTTATTCATAGTCTTTTATCTTAAGGTCACGGGCAGTTGTCTAAGCATTTCACTGCATATCGTACTGTGTATCACAATGACATTAGCGGCGGCTGTGGGTTGCAGGATGGGTGGGGCCTCCGTGTGTGTGTCCGATGCCCGTCACGGATGCTCAGTGGGATTGGAGGCCGGGTGACTAACTTTGAACTCTTTTCCTGCTAACCTCCACAATCAGCAGGCTGTGATGTGCTGCTTGTTCTAGTGTTTTTCCTCTTTATTAACAAATTGTATAATAACCAAGTATAAGCAGTTTACCTCTGGGATTAATACATTTCTTTGAATCTTCTACACCATGTGAAGATGGATTTCAATGCCTACGTCTTTAATTGAATCCATCACAATTAGCTGCATATTAATTTAACCCTGCTTAAACGCTTTAAATCCACCGACGTTCACAACCCTGCCTTGAGTTTACCTGTTGAGACGTCCAGACACATCGATGTCGTTCATGAAACACTCGATGTTGAGGGGCAGGTCAGACGAGTTGGCACTCATCAGCTTTTTGAGTTTCTCGCACTCCTGATAGAGGCGCACCAGAGCCCTGGGCTTGGACTTGACATCCAGCTTGTACTTCTTTCCAAACTCCTCACAGAAATGGTTCACCAGCACCTCGTCAAAGTCTTTTCCTCCCAACTGATCGTCGAACGCTGTCGCGAGAACCTGCTCGAGACACAGAGGAACTGATGTATTTCACATTTCCCATTCAGGACGACAGAGATCACAAGAAGACTCGAGTTCGGTACGCACCTTGAGCTTGCCTTTGTTAAAGGCGCACACGGAAACCTGGTAGCCTGAGTGACCGAGATCGACAAACACCACGGTCCTGGGCTTCTCCTCCGGAGCCGGCAGGTCCTGTTTATAAATCCCGTACGCCAGAGCCACTGCAGGGAGAAACGGACATCTCGGTCATTCTTCTAACACTTGCCTCCCTAGAGGCAAGTAAAAGTGAAATGAATGTTTAGCACTTTTAGCGGAAGACGGAGTTTACCTGCTGTCGTTTCATTCATGAGTCTCAAACAGTTGAGTCCAGCGATCTGAGCTGCATCGACGACTGACCTCCTCTCAGCATCCGTGTAGTAGCAAGGAACCTTAAAAAAAAACATCACAGAGACCACTGAGCTGTGTGACGGGATGAATGGAAAAAAAAAAGGCTGCACCAAACCAGACGGAACACCTATGCGAGCAAAACTAATCGGACTCACCGAAATGACGCAGTCGGCCACGGGCTTCTTCAGCGCGCTCTCGGCCGTCTCTTTCAGTTTGGTAAGGAGCATCGCTGTGACCTGCTCGATACTGAACACCTTCTCCTCCTCCATGTACGTGACCTAAGGAAAAAACATCAGAAATGTCAACAACAACAAAAAAACTGCACATGATGAAGAATTTAGAAAAGTCAAATTGGAGAAACGCCGCCTTTGGAGAACAATTAAATCAGGCGACGCTGATTATGAACAATAAACTGATGTTCGGGGAATAAAGCTGGACAGTGATGACGTTTAAGGGAATGAAGTCTTTAAACAGAGGGTTTTCATACCTTGTGGTTTCTTATTAAATTCAAGTGATTAAAAACAATTAAATAAATAAAGACTGGAGAGAACGACTGCGTCATGTGACATTCCTGTACAATATCAAGAACACTCCCTATATTTTGCTCGAAAATATGTTTATCCAGACAAGATCTTCCGTGTAAGTTAAGGTGTTTGTTTCACTCTATAGATTCGTTTCAGGGGAAACCTTTCTCCAAGAGTATATCAGTATTAATGCAAAAACACCTTCAGCTCTAACCCTGTGCGTGTGTGTGTGATTACATGTGTCTTTTTGTCACAAGTCATCACCTGGGAAGGTAAACCTGTTTCTGGTAATTACTAATTATCAAGAATTATTATTATTATCGGTGCAAGTACTTTATTTATTTATTTTTTTTAGATCCACATGCCTGGGCACATGGGGCATGGAATCCGGCCCGCTCCTGGAGAGAGATCTGTCATTACTCTGGGAGTGTTCTACAGCACCGGGTTGCCAGGTCAACACCTGATTCCTTTACAGTCAGAGGGAGTTCTCTGTCTCACTCCAAGCCTCAAGTTGTACAGGAATAGTCTTTTCCTGTTCTTCCAGCACTGAGTAAATACTGACTCCACGTTGTTTATAAATAACATCCCCGGACTTGGTTACTCATCGCTCAAGTTAAAAGCGCCTGTGGATAAATAAAAACCCCGATGCGCTTCCTTCCGCTCCCGTTCACGAGATTCTGAGCGCTCCTCCATCACTCACCTTAATTCCCGTGGTCCCTGTCGGCATCTGCGAAAGCTCATAAACGAGATTGGATTTCATACGCTGAACGAACGGGTCTGAGAAAGCGCGGCCATGGAAACGCTTGAAGCCCTGCACGGTGTTCTTAGCGTTAGTCACCACCTGCGTTTTTCAAACAGCAGAAAGTGAAAATAAGCAGCTGTTACTCAGAACACGTTAAAGACTTAATTCGTAGTGATCTGTCCGTCGTCACGTACCTGGCTTTTTGCGGCCGCCCCGATGGAGCGATTTCGTGGCCCGAATGATACACATGCTCTAAAATAGAAATAAATAAAGAATACACAACAAGGAAAATTTGTTAAACTTCCCATTAGGAGGGGACAAATGTTTTTTATTTTTTAGTAGAAACCATAGACAAGTGTTTACACTAATATTCACAGAATGTTATGAGCTTCGATCCCAGAGTCACTGATCGGCCCTTTAACAAGACCCACGTTATTTAGCTTGTTTTAATATTACTATAGTAACAGCGTACCTACAGTATACACACGCTGATCACGTCACAAATACTTTGACAAGCATGGACAAATATTGACTCAGTGTTTCAGTGTTAAAGAGATTAAGACATTTTTTATTTTCACCATCTGACACATGAAGTCTTTAGACAGAGGGTTTTTATACTTTGTGGTTTCTCAGCAGCATAAGCTGCACTTCTTACTAAACTCAAGTGATTAAAATATCATGATCGTCATGTGATATTCCTGTACAATATCAAGAACATTGCTTATATTATGCTCCAAAATGGTTATATAATGATTTTGTAAATCAACAGATTTTAATCCTCAACAGAATTATTATTATATGAACAATCGCTTTTTTAAAATAAGCACTATATAACAGTTTATAAATAGTAATAATAATAATGATGTGTTAGTGTGAGCAGATTGCTGTGTGTGTGTGTGTAATGGAAATAAAGCCCTTGTGCGGTCATTGGAAAAATAAACCTACATGTGGCTTCATATTCGAGCCGTATCACAACACCTGCATGTTAAATTACATGAAATGTTTATTCAACATGCTGCATAAGATTCAGACAGTGTAGTTCTTAGACATGAAAATTATAGGATGGATTCGTTTTTTTTTTAAAACAAGCACCAACGGTGAGAAGTACCAAGGTTTGGGTCAGAACGTGAATAAATAAATAATTCTGTTAAAAATCAAATGACCTTGGTGTTTATCAGATTTGAGATTTTAACCTTGTGGTCTAAAGTGTATTATAGTAACTGTGACCAAGAAATCTGACTAGACAAGAGGCTTCCCATGAGTGCGATAATGAACACTAACAGCACTGGGATGTTGAACTTTAAGTATCACTCAGTATCTACATTCGTTAATTCCACTAACTGTTGGTTGCATCATGGGTGAAAGGAACCAATCATGGGTTCATGGATGTGGAAGAGGGCGGATAGTCTATGTGCTCTCCACTGAGTGAGTTTAGAAGATATCAGGGAGATATTGAGAATAAAAAAAAAAGATTCAAATAAGCAAAACATTAGGTGACTTTTAGGCTCCCATCACACCAACTACTCCATACCATGCTTTGGTACAACTGACTCCCCAGCCGGTCAGCTTCCATCATTATTATGAGCACATGTGTGTATCGAGCACAAGTGTGTACACTCAAATACACAAGGTAGCAAGAACAACACTCTCGCCAGCCTTCCCATTCCATCAGGTACAGAGATTAACACCTACACAGATTTCAAAGGAGACAGATGTAAACAGTGGTTCACTCCTCTGTAGTTTTCACATTTGATCTGAAGTGTGCACAAGCATTTTGTTCTGCTCCATGCGTGGACATGCTGAAATATTCACACTACTCGTACAAACTGGACTTTGGGTCAGATTTACTCCCTAGTCCCTAGGAAGTCCCTAGTATAGAAACGAAGAACCCTTTAAAAACAAATTACTGACCTGGGAGACTCCTTTCAGAAATTATACACAAAACACAACTTTTTAATCTTCTTAGCATTTAGACTTGTTACAGATTACGGTGCAAGTCGTTATTACTGAAAAATAAACATTACTATAAACCTTCCAGTCAGAGCTACTTTTAAATCAGATCTAAGATTTCAACTGCGTGGTGGTATTATAGCAACTCTAACAGCTAGTTCTGACCGAGCACTCAGATTGGACGAGAGGTGTTCCATGAGTGCTAATAATGGACAGTAACAGCACTGGGATCACTCCATGTCACAGGTGTTCTAACAGTCATTATTCGCCTTTTGCAGCATGAGTGAAAGTAGGTCTCTAAGGTCCTCAGTACTAAAAAGAAAAAAGTACACAGAAGCACTTTCAGCAAGAAAAAACGTCTGATAACATTACATCATAAAAAAACACTATGACTCCTTAATAATTGCTTTTAAAAGTTATAATGAATCGCATCTGACCCTAGTCGGTGTTCCTTTATTTACAGCTACAAAGCTAACTAACTCCTAACACAATGCTGAATCTCAGAGCACTCTTACCCCTGATCCAAGACACAACTTGTGTATCGAACAAGGAACTATACTGTTGTATAAAAGCAATATCACATATGAGGTTGGAAAGTTGGCACAGCCGGTCGTGTAATACTGCTCAAATAAATCGGATCACACCAGCACCTGTAACTTTATACATGATGAAGAGCTGAATGATCCGCCATGTTTACTCAAGTTACAGTGACAAGCATCCGATATTGGGATTGTATCGAGAATACAGTATTTTGGGTTTCTCTAGACATGAAGGTTAAATTCATGAAGAAATTAATTGATTTGATTTTTATTAAAATGTCTAAGCTACATTATATGGACAAAAGTATTGGGCCAAACCTGCAATGACATTGTATGCAAATACATACACTTCAATATATGGAGTTAATCCACCTTTTGCAGCTATAATGGCTTCCACTCTTCTTGGAAGGCTGTCCACAAGATTTTTGAGTGTTTCTGTGGGAATTCCTACCCATTCATTCGGTAGAGCATTTATGAAGAAGGCCTCGGCATCACCGCTCCAGTTCATCCCAAAAGGTGCTCAATCAACCAAACCGATTTCATCAAACCATGTCTTTATAGTCCTCGCTTTGTGCACTGGGGCACAGTCATGTTGGAATAGAAAAGGGCCGTCACCAAACTGTCGTTACAAAGTTATCATATTATGTCACAAAATGTAACATTGTCCAAGATGTCTTGGTACGCTGAAGCATTAAGATTGCCCTTCACTTGGGATTCACCTCAAGTCAATAAGTAACAGGTTTGGCTAAATATTTCCGTCCATATAGTTTCAATTGTAGTGTTTAGTTGTAATGTAGATAAACATATAAATACAATAAATACATGACTAAATAAATAGCTTCCTTATCAAGAAATCAAAGTAAAAATCTTGGTAATTTTGCAGAACTGAGGAGAATATTTCTTAAATTAATGGACCTAATCTTATGTTAGGCTCTGAACTGAACCTGGATGTTAGGGAAAATATGGGAAATGCTGGCTTTTACAAATGTTTCTGCTTTAAATGTAATCATGTAAAGAATCAAAGACTTTGTATAGAGAAAAGAAAAGGATTATAATTGCTAAAAGATGAAAGTCTAATGAACAAAGGCAGAGGGAGGGCTAGCCCTGCTCAGGTGAGGAGGAGAAATTTCTAGAACATCTTCAGGCTACAACCTTAGCTTATCATTTCCTTTCTATCAAGAAAAACATAAATAATAATAATAATAATTAAAAGAAAACCTTAACCTTAAGTTAAACCTAAAAACACACATTATTAATATTCAATGTGATTATTGTCATATTAAGCATCGTGTCTCCAAATCAATTGCATTGTACTGTAGCTCTGAAGGCTAACCAGCTAGCTAACCTAGCTGAATAGCAGCGCGTGCTACACGGGCTGCGTCCCAAATAACTGCCACCTGACTGTGGACGCGGACTAGAGCATAATAGCATCTCCGCTCTATTTAGTGCACTAGGCATTCCACTGTGTGTTATTTTGAACGCGGCCCCGGTATTTTTCCCCCTTTAAATATAGAATCATTATCTGCCAAAACAGCGCACCGCTGCTCAGTTATACATGATGATGAAGAGCTGAATGATCCGCCATGTTTACTCACGGTGTGCACCGGTCGCTGTACTCGTTCGCTATAGTCTCGATGCCTCCGGCGCGCGCGACCGCGATGTAGCAGTTCATAAACCCGACGTCGAATCCGACCACGGACATCTTTCTAATATATATAAATAATAATTCTATTGGAAATACTGTCTACACGCTAAACAACAGCAGCGAACGCGTTTGAGAATCTGAACATACAACACACGAGATGTTTTAATTCATCATCATCCCAGCCCTGAATACGGTAAAGCCGGTCTCGAGCTGACTGTTAGGGAAAAGAAGTACTTCCGGTTCAAACTTCGAGGCTGTTCATCACCGGAAAAACTATTCAGGATTTCAATTATAATTTCATAATAATCAATTTCAAGAGACAAAAGATATATATACATACAATGAAGTAAATCATCCACCTGCACCACATTAAAGTTTATACATTTACAGTATAAAATATTTATATATATTTATTTATATATTTATTTATATATTTATTTATATATTTATATATTATAAAAAATAATTTTAAAAATATATATTTTTTATATTTTTATAAAAAAATGAGATTACATATCCACATATAATTTACAAGCTGAATAAGCAAAGAAGATCGGGCCCAAGCACCTGTGCCATCGCTGCCCAGGCGCACCGCAGCCTAACCTGCTTTTTGAGTATGATAAGCCTTGGGTTCTAAGGAAAAAAGCATCCCAGTAAGATGCCACTCAATGTGATGTCACCCAGTAATTATTAACCACTTTTCAGCATAAGTTTAAGACCTCGCCCCGTCTGGACCTGTCGAATGGACCTGGACCATTCTTTTACTACTCGTACAGCTGCTCTTACTGTTCATATGCTGTATTCTTCATATATTTTCTATTTTCTATATTGTGTATTGTTGTACAGGTATTTTATCTTAACTTTAATTTTTATATTTTTATTTTATTCTTTCCTAGTTAAATTTACCCTCTATTTTATTTTTCATATTTATTTTTCATATTTATTTCCTATTCCAATTCATAGTCTTTTATTTTAAGGTCACTGGCGGTCGTGTAAGCATTTCACTGCATATCGTACTGTGTATGACTGTGTATGTGACAAATAAAATTTGAATTTAATGAATGAAAATCCTTTCACACTTTTGCATCCTCAATGTCTTGAGATCACATTGGCCAGATCAGATCGTATAAATCCCCTAGGAGGGGTGTTTCAAATTCCGTTTGGGCCGTTTTGCAAACAACCCCAAAATACAGGTTGAAAGCCACTATGATCACCTCCGCACCAGAAAGAAAGTGGGCACAGTGGACACATGAATTTAAACTCAATACCATTAGGACATATCATATAACTCTATAATTATATATAACAAAGGAAGTTATTTTCCACTTTTCATAAGTTTAAGGTCATGCCATGGCTAAATCTTTGCAATTTAGCTAAATGTTGCATCCTCAGTGCCACTGTGCCCTACTGTATGCACTTCCTTTCTCTTGAATTTTCTCTATTTTAATCCTACCCTTTACATTTCTTCATTTCTTCTTCCCCTTTTGTTCTACTTTTTACTTTCTTACTTTATAGCTGTTTTCTTAAGCTGTTTCTAAATGTCAAAATTTTCATAAACATATTTCAGAAAGGTGTTAATTGAGGAGCTATTGACCTTTTTGTTGTAAATGTCACAAATACAGTATTTTCAAAGTAGAACAAACAAACAAAAAAATAATAATTTCTGTCTCTGAGAGACATTTTCCACAAGTATACTTTATAGTTCTATTTTGCATGATCGAAACTGGTTCTGCCTGTTGAAACAGTTGTGTATGAGGAATACAAGACTTCAGGAGGTGCTGTTATAGGAAAATAATCAACAGTAACTACACTTTGCATTATTCATCACCACAACATCAGGCCGTGTCATGTTTTACTCCTTGCATAAATTATTTCTTTCACTAAATGTCACTTATTTTTAAAAGGACGGTTTGTAAATGATAGATAACAAGAAAGGATGATGGAGGACAAGGCACACGTGTTTAGTTCACAATGTAGTTGTCAAAGCTTCGGGTTAACAGTAAACCTTAATGAAGTGTTTGCTTTTCCAAACCTCTGTGAAGAAATCGCTCACCCTTACTTGAATACTAAAGCAGGAAGAACATGAGCTGTCATGTAGGAAATCAGTTCATGTGGATGAGAGAGATGTAGAGATCTGATGGTTATTAGATGTGACAGGCATCTTAAACAAGACACGTGAGTCTGGCGCAGCACACAGACACACTGTCTAGGGACGCATCATGATGAGGGCGTATATATTTAAATATTGCTTGCATGTCAAAAAAAGAGACAAAGTCTTCCTGTCCAATAGGAACTTTGTGCTTTTGACATACATCAAGAATTTTATGCAAACACACACACACACACAGTTGAATAGTGTATGATTAAAAATCCAGACAAAGCAGGCAGGAAAAATATCCCTCAGATGTGCTGACCATTTCTAAAGAAAAGACACTGTTAAACCAAACTCACACTGAAAACACACATCAGTGAGCCACACAACTGGAACTTCCAGATTGTGTAAAATCAGCGTTGCATCACAATTTATGAACTTGTAATGAACACTGCCGTAGTGGATAAACCTAGTGATTGTAACCCTGTTGAAACCCAGCCTGGAGAGTCCCTTTCTAGCTACGGACGCGGCTCATTTCTGGGCCCGAAATTAACCTGAAATTTGAGAAGTTTAAGAGGTTTCTGCTCTGATAGATCTATGCGAGGTGCTTTTATTGTGAAATTAAAGCGCCTTCAAGTGCACTGAAGCAGCAGACCATTCAGCCTTGCAGTGCTGTATCATGTAGCAACAAATAATCTTCAAGTCTCTGCTCAGTCACTCGCTACAGAGTTCCAAACGGATTTCCAGATCTGAGCAGCTGCACACAAATCTAAGATTACTATTTACAATGCCAAGTGTTGGCTAGAGTAATGTAAAGCACACTGCTTCCAATGGACTTTGAAACTGCTTCATTATCTGGTAGTCTGATGGAAGAATCTGGGTTTGTCAGATACCAGGAGAACCTTACGTACCAGAACATCAGTCTTCCAACTAGTCAAAAGCTGGGACTTACCTTCTAATTCCATGGTCTTTCCTCATTTTTATTTCTTTATACATTGTAAAACAATAATGAAGGCATCCAAAATATGGAATATAAACAGTTGATATTGAGATTGAGTGTCTGCTACTTATGCTCTGTAAAACCTTCATAACGGCTCTAATCTGAGGTGCGGTTAATTCGTGATTTCTATAAATGAACTTGCAGCAGAGGTAAGTTTTGTTCTCGCTTTCCTGGGATGGTCTTCATGAGAGTTAATTTCACCATGGTGCTTGATGAGTTTTACAAATGCACTTGGAAATACTGTTCTTGCAAGAACTATTGCAAAAACTGAATTAGAAGGGGGGCGGCGCGGTGGTGTAGTGGTTAGCACTGTCGCCTTGCACCTCCAGGGTCTGGGTTCGATTCCCGGCCAGGCTCGATTCCCGTCTCTGTGTGCATGGAGTTTGCATGTTCTCCCTGTGCTTGGTGGGTTTCCTCCGGGTACTCCGGTTTCCTCCCACAGTCCAAAGACAGATTAGGCTAATTGGCGTTCCTAAATTGACCATAGTGTGTGAATGAGTGTATGTGTGCTCTGCGATGGATTGGCACGCTGTCCAGGGTGTACCCTGCCTCGTGCCCAGAGTCTCCTGGGACAGACTCCAGGTCTCCGCGACCCTAAATACAGGATATAGAAGATGAATGAATGAATTAGGAGGTTTGTCCAAACTTTTAACTGGTACTGAAGTTCCCAAAGTAAAGTTTGGTGAAGTAGAGATGATGGTCTGGGGCGGTTTATCAAGGTTTGTACGTACATTTAAAGGGATGCTTATTAAGCGTATGACAGGGTAGTGGTGACTCAACCAGATAAGGCTCTGGGTTGCCGATTGGAGGGTTGGTGGTTCGAGCCCCAGCAGCTCCAAGCTGCGACGGTTGAGCCATTGAGCCAAGTGTTTTTGAAGATGACATAAGGCTATCAGATGTGTTTTCTTGTTCAAATGGCTATCATGACTGATTTTGTATGTGGGTTTTAGCAAGTAGCGACTCTCTTTTTTGGTACTGCAGTCCACCACTTCGTCTTTTAGTGGTACTCAGTACCGGACCAGCCTACACTCAACCATGAACATAAGTTTAACAGGAGCACAAGCGAAACGGACAGTCAAATATGAACAATAAAATTTGTAGCATTTGTTCACTTTAGTAAGTGATTTATCCTGGTTAGTGTTGTAGTGGATCGAGGAAACTCTATGCACAAAGTGGGGCAATTCACCCTGTATGAGAGAACAGTTCATCACTGACTTCACGCACACACACAGACCTGAGGACAATTTAGACGCTTACAAATGCTATAAGATGGTCTCCACAAACCACTGTACAGATTTATTTGGTTTCTAATTTGTTTCGCTCATATTTGTTTTAAGTAGTTTTTGTTTCAAATGTTTAAGGAATTATAAATAATTAAAACAATGTAAAACATTTACATTTGTATAACTTAAAAAAATTGATGAGAATTAAAAAAAAAAAAGAGAATGAGTTACATTTAAATATATATTTTAATTTACATGTCAGTAATTAACTAATCCAGACTTTTATTATTAGACTCTTATTATTAAAGAACCCTCACTTCCTGTGTTGTTCAACTAGCCAATCACAGCCCAGGAGGCGGGGTTTATTTGCGTAGACATGGTGAGGACCTCTCAGCACCCGGAAGTAGAGTGTTTTCACCTTTACCATGAGCTCACAAAGATTTATACTCCAAAACAAGGGCAGATTTTTGCCCCAGGTGTTACAATACGGCTCGCGCGCAGAACAGACGTATATTCCTCCAATACATCCGGCAAAGGGGGTGCAAACACACCCGGTTTTACGATGCACGTGCACAGGGGAGTCGCGGAGGTCACATTACATCACCACTCCGATCTTCTACGTGAACGCCCCTCCTCACATCGGGCACGTGCACTCCGCCGTGACAGCCGACTGCTTACACCGACTGAAGCTCATGCAGGGCTTCAGCTCCAGGTTCGCTACAGGTGGGTCTTCAGGTCAGGAGAGGGGCAGCGTTTATAGCAACACTGATCCCTGTGTGGACATCATGTTCATCCATCCATCCATTCATTCATGTATCTATCCACTCATACTGTATATAGATTAATCCATCCACTTATTCATTTATCCATCAATTCACTCATTCATCTATCAGTTTATTCATTTATCCATCAATTCACTCATTCATCTATCAGTTTATTCATTGATTTATCCGTCCACTCATTCATTGATTCATCCATTCACCCATTTATCCACCCACCCATTCATTAATTAACCTATTCATCCATCCATCTAGTCATCGACTGATTAATCCATCCAATACAGCACGACGTCTAGTGTGATATTGCTTAATACAGCACGTCAAACACAAACACCGGTTATGGTAATTTGTTTCTTTATTTAACCAGTTATTGTGGTCCACAAATACATATTTCCTTTGATTTTCATCCTATTTATACAACCAGCGACCAACGTATTTTTCCCCAGGTACCGATGAACACGGGCTGAAAATCCAACAGGCGGCGAGCGCAGCCGGTAAAGAGCCGCTCCGTTTCTGCACCGAGGTGTCGGGCAGGTTTCGTGACGTCTTCACGAGTTGTAATATCGCGTACACTGACTTTGTTCGGACGACGGAGGACAGACACAGACGGGCGGTGGAACACTTCTGGACTACACTCGTTGATAAAGGCTTCATCTATAAAGGCACATATGAAGGCTGGTACTCCACACCGGACGAGAGCTTTCTCACACCCGGCCAGGTGACCGAGAGCACAGACTCCACGGGCAGAGAGATCAGAGTCTCCGCCGAGAGTGGACACAAGGTACTGAAAACTGTTTTTGAGAAGGGGAATCTTTCAGATGTAGCAATCGGCCTGTATCCTAAGCCTTTACACAATACTGCAGAGTGAAATTCTTTCTTCGCATATCCCAGAGTAGCTGGGGTCAGCTGACATACATAACCCCTGGAGCAGATAAGGTTAAAGACCTTGCTCAAAGGCCCAACACTGGCAACCTGGTGGAGCTGGTGTTTGAACCAACAACCTTCCGACCAGTAAATCACTGCCATAACCCTCTAAGCTAACATTCCCCTGTTTTTCTTTTCAATAGATACAACAGAAAGTAACTCACAAGTGCAGAAGCTCTGCGTTGAGGATGAATCAGGCAGGATAAGTGAATATGTACTGCCAGTTTTAATATACACCGATGTTCAACATTTGCTACCAGCGTTTACTGTTTGTTTTTCCTGCCTTAAACTAAGGACACACTCTGAGGAATATTTAATTAATATTATACAGGAAGCTCCTCTGTGAAGATGTTTAGGTGGATGATTTACTGTATACACAAACTCCTACAGTACTGTAAAAATATTGCCAATGAACAGCATATCTATACATGGATACATACGTCCTAAAATGTGAAAATGTTTAATTGTTCAACCTCCGGCCATAGAGCAAAATGCACATGGACCGCACATCGCACCTGGTGGTACTCTGCAGCATTTAAATTGAATGTTGCTGTGTATAAATGCCTATCATGTCTCTTTTGGATTGGAACACAGATTATCGTCAATTACATCTTCTGTGGTGAAGATTATCCTGATATATGCAAACTCAATGCAGAAATTCCACCTGAGGCAGGAATCTAACCCTTGACCCTGGAGATGCGAGGCACTGCACAAAACACTACGCCATCGTGCCACCTGGTGAATTAAATATGAGAAAAATTAAAGCACTTTGAACGTGTTCAGGTCAGTTAGCCCGGCCCGTGGGCGGGGCAATACTCTGGTAGTGGGCGGGTTATTCAAATGAGCGTTGTGTATGAAGTAGAGCCGTTTTCTGATTGAAAATGTTTTTATGGGAGGACAGGTACTACAGATACCCCAATATCAATGTACAAGCACTCTTCTGTAATATGCCCCCTGGTGACTGGGGGTATAAATACTCCAAACAATGGGGAAAAAAACAACTATATATATTGAACAATAGGTATGAATGACTGGATGGGCACTGGGATAAAACACCCAGGATGGGCAAGATTCCCATGGGCATCACCTACTACCTGCCGATCAATCCAGTCTTTTCTAATCATTCATGCCTCTAACCTTTCAGACTCCATCCCATTCGTTTATTCCAGTCATCAATTTCTTCCATCTAATCCACTTATCAATGCTACCATTCATGTACCTCTGCTGTTTCCATGGCCTCCATTGGCAAATCTGGATTCTTGATTCCTACCAAGACTACTTATCTCTATGCTAGGTCATCTTGTCCCATTACACAATGAGTCCGGGCTTACTCAACATTAGCTCTCTATAAAACTGTTGTGAGACAATAACAGAATATTCGGTTTAATTAAAGTTCAGCTTCCTGTCTTAATATCTTGTCGTCCCCCAACAGGTGGAGTGGATGAAGGAGGACAACTACCTGTTCCGCCTCTCTGATTTCCGAACTAGACTCCAGGAGTGGTTAAGATCGAACCCCAGAGCCATTCAGCCGGAGAAGTTCTACCATCTCGTCCTCCAGTGGCTGGAGAGTGAGCTGCCCGATTTATCGGTGTCTCGTCAGAGAAGCCGTCTGCAGTGGGGTATCCCGGTTCCTGGAGATCCCGAACAAACCATCTACGTGTGGCTGGACGCTTTGGTGAACTATCTGACCGTTGCGGGTTACCCGGAGAACTACTCGCAGTGGTGGAACGTCGTCCATCATGTCGTGGGCAAGGATATTTTGAAGTTCCATGCTATATATTGGCCTGCGTTTCTCTTGGCTGCAGAACTACCCCTTCCTCGGGGCATATACGTGCACTCGCATTGGACGGTCCGGGGAAAGAAGATGTCCAAGAGTCTCGGAAACGTGGTAGATCCTGCCGAGAGCTCGCGGAGGTTCACGGTGGACGGGCTGAGATATTTTCTCCTCAGACAAGGGGTTCCAGATACCGACTGCGATTATGACGACGACAAGGTGGTGAAGTTATGCAACAGCGAACTAGCCGATTCTCTCGGTGGTCTTCTCAACCGGTGCACCGCCCCCTCCCTCAACCCGGAGCAGGTTTATCCTCCGTTCTGCAACATCTCCTTTCCAGAAGACTCCAGCGGAAGAGCGGTGTCGGAGGATTACAAAATGGTGGAAGCGGTGTCGGGGCTTCCTGATCTGATGAAACGTTACGTTGACAACCTGCAAATGTACAAAGCACTGGAGGCCATCAGTGCATGCGTACGTCTCACTAACAGCTTTGTTCAAAGACACGCGCCGTGGAAGCTCGACCGCACAGACGCCAAGGATAAACTCTGGCATGATACCATACTGCACGTGTGCATGGAGTGTCTCAGGATCTACGGCATTCTCCTGCAGCCCGCTGTGCCGGTGTTAGCAGATAAAATCCTGTCCAGGATAGGGGTGAGGTCAGATGAGAGGAGCTGGGATAACACACTCGATTTCCTGTCAAAGTATCAAGGAGGACGTAGTCCTTACGAAGGAAGAGCGTTAGGTCCGGACACTGGGGTGCTTTACAGTCGTATTGAGAAGAACAGGCCAAACCATGAAAAAACTGAAAAATAGTCTGAGATTTTAAGAAACGAAAATATACTGTATTGTGCACATTTAATAATAAACTATTGCATTTGAAAACAAGTTACACAGGTGGTTCAAATGTGATGTCTTCTGAGAGTTCTACCCTCGTCCTTCACGTTCCTGAGGTAATCATTTAGTCACGTGGTTTTAGGAACAGCTCTGTTCTGTTCTTGATGGGTTTGGAATCTACCCAGGTATCACACGTCACCATGCAAAACACTGATTCACATTCACAAGGGTTAGCTTGGAGTCACCAATCCACTGAGGTGTTTCTGTGAGATGAGAGGAAACTGGAGAACCCTGAAGAAACCCAATCAATCATGAGAACAAACAGTAACCAGAGATCACCCTGTGTATACAAGCCAGAAGTATCTTAATAACAATTGTTACTAAAATGGAAACTATGCATTTTCCTTATTATTTCACAAAACTATGCATTGTCCTCTGTAGAAATAAGAAATTATTTAAAAAAAAAGGGACACTGGGGTTAAATTGTCTATCGACATTCTGTCTTAAGGAGGTTGATTCTAACTAGAGCATTGACGAGCTCATTTGGGAATATGCTTCTCTTATAAAAGAGATATTAGAGATAAAAGAGAACAGCATTTATATCCATACTGGACTCCGTAGGTGTAAATCAGTGTGTAGTAGGACCCACTCATAAAGCAGGTCACACTTTAGATTTAGTAATATTCTTCGGATTAACTATAAGAAATGTGTTCACAATTCCACTGTCTGAAATTATCTCAGATCACTATCTTGTCTCCATTCAAGTGTCTCACAGTGATAATGTATGCACAGTACCGCGCTACCGTATTAAACGTACATTCACATCAACTACCACACAGAGTTTTATCAGTAATCTCCCAGAGTTACCAACTTCGATTAGGCCACCGTCTGACCCCACAGAACTCGATCAGGCGACTGAATATTTAGAGTCGACACTTCGTTGTACCTTAGATAATGTAGCTCCAGCTAAAAGAAAAATTATTAGAGATAAGAAACTCGCTCCCTGGTATAACGATCACACGCGCACTTTAAAACAGACTGCTCGGAAATTAGAGCGTAAATGGCGTCAAACTAAATTGTTGGTATTTCAAATAGCATGGAAAGAGAGCATCCTGAACTATAGGAAAGCTCTTAGTGTAGCTAGATCAACGTATCTCTCCACTCTTATAGACGAAAATAAAAATAATCCTAGATTTTTATTTAATACCGTAGCCAAATTAACCAGAAATAAGACCACTACAGAAATCTCCACAACAACATCATGCAATAGTGAGGACTTCATGAACTTTTTTAATAATAAAATTGTAAATATCAGGCATAAAATTGAGGCTTTGAAACCAAACAATGTAATTGATACTGATGTTAACCTAGCCATGTCAGATTCAAACCTAGAATACTTTACTCCTCTTGAAGAGAATGAACTAATTTCACTCATCTCTTCTGCAAATTCATCAACCTGTATATTAGATCCTATACCGACACATTTTCTTAAACAGATAGCACCAGTAATAACAGAACCGATGTTGAGAATAATTAATTCCTCACTCAGCATTGGTTATGTTCCAAAATCTTTTAAAGTAGCAGTTATTAAACCAATAATTAAGAAACCTGACCTCGACCCCTGTCAGCTGTCCAATTACAGGCCAATATCAAACCTCCCCTTTATCTCTAAGATTCTGGAAAAGATAGTAGCGGAGCAGCTATGCTCATATCTACATAGAAATGGCATACATGAACTGTATCAGTCAGGATTTAGGCCTCATCACAGCACAGAAACAGCACTCGTTAAAGTAGTAAATGACCTCCTATTGGCCTCTGATCAGGGTTGTGTAACTATGCTTGTATTACTCGACCTCAGTGCAGCTTTTGACACTATTGATCATGCTATTCTTCTTCACAGATTAGAAAATTTAGTAGGAATAAAGGGTACAACCCTCTCCTGGCTCAGATCCTATTTGACCGATCGTTATCAGTATGTAGACTTAAATGGTGATTATTCTGCATGTTCTCTAGTGGAGTTTGGCGTTCCGCAGGGTTCAGTTTTAGGCCCACTGCTTTTTTCCCTTTACATGCTTCCTCTGGGCAACATAATCCGTAAGCATGGTATTAGTTTTCATTGTTATGCTGACGACACACAGTTATATGTCTCAACAAAACCTGATGAGAAAAACCATCTTACTAAAGTTGAGCAATGTGTTCAGGACATAAGAAATTGGATGCTAATTAACTTCCTTCTGCTTAATCCGGATAAGACAGAAGTTCTAGTCATAGGACCGCATACAGCTAGAAGTAAAATCTTAGATCACACCGTAACTTTAGATGGCCTTTCTGTTCCGTCAAGTGCAACAGTAAAAGACCTCGGCGTGATTATAGATTCCAGCCTTTCATTTGAAGCTCATGTAGATAATATCACCAGGATAGCATTCTTTCACCTTAGAAATATCGCCAAAATAAGAAATATATTGTCGCTAAATGATGCAGAAAAACTAGTTCATGCTTTTATCACTTCTAGGTTGGACTATTGTAATGCCTTACTGTCTGGTTGTTCAGTTAGGTGCATAAACAAGCTTCAGCTAGTCCAAAATGCAGCAGCGAGAGTCCTCACTAGAACCAGAAGATATGAGCACATCACCCCTATCCTATCTTCACTGCATTGGCTCCCTGTGAAATTTCGCATTGATTTTAAAATACTACTCTTGACATATAAGGCATTAAATGGTCTCGCGCCGCAGTATCTGAGCGAACTGCTAGTGTCTTACGATCCGCCACGCCTACTTCGGTCAAAGGATGCAGGCTGCTTATCAGTACCGCGTATTATGAAAACTACAGCTGGGGGCAGAGCTTTTTCTTACAAAGCCCCAAAATTATGGAATAGTCTTCCAAATAGTGTTCGGGACTCAGACACAGTCTCAGTGTTTAAGTCTAGGCTAAAAACCTATTTATTTAGCCAAGCATTTTTATAAATAGATTTGCCATAAGGTAAAGGAGCAGATCTGGGGGACTCATGGACGTAGAGTATTATGGTGAACTGGTATGTTTTAGATGCTGTCTTCCTCAGTCTCATTTGATCACTCAGGTTTGTTGACGGTGAGGTGATTGTTTGCTTTACATCTCAGGGAGCCCTCATGTTTGTGTTTCCTTCTGGCTCTCCCTTTTAGTTATGCTGTCATAGTTAGTCCTGCCGGAGTCCCTGCTTGCACTCTACAGTAAATATACATTCACATTAGACATTGTGACTGTGACCATACCTAATTGCAATCTCTCCTCCTCTTCTCTTCCTCCCCCTCTTTCTCTTTCCTCTCTCCCCCTGTCTCCCCCTTTCACTCTTTCTCTCTCTCTCTCTGTCGAGCTACACATGTGGTTCCTGAGCTGCCAGTGATCCAGACTCCCACTGCCCTCCGGACCTGTCTGATCCATCCTGGTGCCCGGTTTCTGGTTGGAGGTCTCATCGCATGGATGCCCCGTGTGTCTCTTTAGGATG
This sequence comes from Channallabes apus, assembly GCA_030522415.1. Classification (NCBI taxonomy): domain Eukaryota; kingdom Metazoa; phylum Chordata; class Actinopteri; order Siluriformes; family Clariidae; genus Channallabes; species Channallabes apus. The sequence goes on from CM060107.1 coordinate 15,846,073, forward strand.
CGTCTGGTGTCTGGGGATGATTCTCTATACTTAGAAGATGGTTCTGGCCTCGACTGGTGTTGTCAGCTGTTTCTCTGAGGACTTGACAATTCGATAGTTCAGGACTGGAACTTTCTACAAGTCTATCTGAGTCTCGAATAACTACTGGACTCCATTTTACATCAAGTATTATAACATCAATTAACATCAACTATTATAGCTGAACCTAACACTTAACACTGTATAAATGCAGATCATTTCCTGCTATCTGTTTCACCCAGATGAGGATGGGTTCCCTGTCGAGTCTGGTTCCTCTCAAGGTTTCTTCCTATTACCGTCTCAGGGAGTTTTTCCTTGCCACTGTCGCCCTCGGGCTTGCTCGCCAGGGAATATCTGAACATTTTGATTCATACACATTCACATTCCATACAAACTTAAATAATTCTTTTGATTGTGTAAAGCTGTTTTGAGACAATGTCAATTGTTAAAAGCGCTATACAAATAAACTGAATTGAATTATAAAGATGACGATTGTAGGTCATCATTATTATTACTACTACTACTACTATTATTATTATTATTATTACTACTACTATTATACGCTGCCTGGCCAGTTCATGCGTGAAAATGACTCCTTGTGTTCCCAGAACCACTCTTGCACAATTTGAGCCGGAATATGTCTTTACCACCAGGGAAGAAAAACTCCATAGATGTGATTGCCGAGTCTAGACCTGACCAACTGAATCAAGCCCAGATCATAACACTGCACTTCAGAGGCTTGTATAAGTGGGCCCTTTGCATGATGGGTGCATCGCTTCTAGTGATGGGAAGTTTGAATCATTTGAACGAATCTTTTTTTGAGTCGTTTAGTTCATTATGTCTTTTGATCAGAAATAAAATCAAATGTTGCATTTAAAAAAAAAAAAAAAAAAAAAAAAGACCCCCAATACGTCTACATACACAGATTTTGGCTAAAGTTCCAGAAATTTAAATATTACAGTGCAGCTAAGGACATATTATAATAAACAGAATGAGCAGCTCACCTCTTACACCTTCCAGTCTGAGTCGTTCGTTCTTTTGAATCTATTGCACTGCATAGCGTCAATGGGAGTCACGTGACAAAGGAACGAACGGCTCGGAGTAGAAGAGACACTGAGAATGAATCGCTCAATTCTGTTTCCTGTACATAACCTACGGGGTTTTGCGAGGATTTGCTCATTCGCACCCAGTGGAAAATGAACAGATGACTCTCGTTCTTCTGAGTCACGTTAAAGAGCGAATTAAGTCAAGAACGAATCGTTCATGAACGACCCAGCACCAATAGCTTCATGCGCTTCACTTCTTACTCTGATGCACCCATCGCTCTGGAGTAGGCTCAATCTGAACTCATCAGACCACATGAGCTTTTTCACTTCAAAGTCTAATCCAATGCTGTGATTTCTCATGATGTTGTGTTTATGGGAATGAGAAACAGTTCTTACTATTAAACATGGATGTGTTTTTAAATTGTTGATTTTTCTCAACCATGCAACATCGCGTATTTAAGTAATATGTTTTTTCTCCAGACTACATTTCTTTCACAAAGTTGACGGTTCAGCAGTATCTGAGGTTTTGATGAGCTAGATAGAGAAAAAGATAGAGTACTTTATTAATCCTAAAGGGAAATTTTTTTTTTTTTTTAAATAGGTAATTGATAATGTATTGAAGGATTCTTAACTCAGTTCCAGTAATTTAAAATCTCCTTAGTTGTTTTTCTTTCCTTGATGCAGCCCAATAATTTGACCTTTCTGAAATGGTGATTTTTTATTATTATTATTTGGTCCAGGCAGTATATTTTATTGTATTTTATAATTTTATTGTATTTTGATGGTGCACTTTTCAGAGTCTTGGACAAGACGTAAAAATTGACATGACTTTTTTTTAATGAGAATACATGAAACTGAAAAATTGTACAAAGTAAAATAAAATAAGAAAACACTGCATTACTCTCATTTCCATTCATGTCCTTTTTTCTTTTCTTTTTTTTTATACATCAAGTCTTTCCATAGCGCTTCATGATTACCAGTTTACAGCACCGTCCCTTGGATGATTGTGAAATTACACACAATCTGAAAGAGATTTAATCCTAGAAACAGCGCTGTGGTCGGTACGGATCTGGGCTGGGGATGATGATCTCGTAGGCCCCAAAGTCGGTCTCTTCTGTCTGAAGGCGTCGCAGGTGGTGAAGACTCTGGACTCGACCTGTCTGTTTCAGTAGGGCCGTGCGGGACTCACTCGTACTTTTGGTAATACGAGTTGGTGTTCTGCCCGGGCTGAGTGTCTGTGTGAGGGAAATGTAGTTGATTAAAGGTTTAATGAAGAACCACAAAACATTTACATCCTCAAAATAATTCCTGCTGTTTTTTTTTTTTTTGCTTTGATATTCTCCTAAACCCCGCCTCCAGTGCTACAACTGGCTAAACTAAGGGGTTGGAGAGGGATGGAAATCATAACCCACTGTTCTAGTTATTTATGAGGAATTTAGCAGGTGGTGGAAAGAAAAGAAAACAAAATGATTATTAAACAATTAATGCTGTCATGACAACCTGGTGTGGCTCTACTTACTTGACAGCTGCTGTTGGAGTTGTCTGACCAAAGCGGCAGTCTGTTGTTGCTGTTGCGTCTGCTGCATGCCCTGCCCCTGCCGAGGAAACTGAAACACACATTTTGTATGTGTATTATTATTTTAAATTGATCAATGAAACCACAACATATTATGATTACATCATGATAAACGAACATTATTTTGAAAATGGTTGAAATGTGACGGCACTGCGTGGAATCGTGCTCGCCTGGTTGCTCACCATGGGCTGCTGCGGAGGAAGCGGCTGCATGCCCAGGGCCTGATTCTGGGGCTGGCCGGGAGGCTGCGCCGCGGCCACTTGCTGCTGGACTTGCTGAGGTGGGACCTGTTGTTGCTGCTGCTGCTGCTGCACCTGCTGAGGGGGGACCTGCTGCTGCTGCTGCTGCTGAACCTGCTGTTGAACCTGCTGCTGAACTTGTTGCTGCTGAACCTGCTGCTGCTGCTGAACTTGTTGCTGCTGAGGCAAAAACATAAGCGTCCGAGATGAAAAGGGTGTCGGAAACTATTCAGAAATGCATTTAAGCTGCATTTTTTTAATGAAATCTATAGCTTTATGGATTCGCGCAATACTACGGCAGTCTCTGATTGGGAATCTTCAGTGTTTACACAAGACACAAAGGACGAAAGGAAAGCTCTTTCTTGAGGCGCATACACATTCCCACGAATCATGGGAGTGAAATGTACGCATGTTAACGTTATACAGTAAAACCTCGGTTTACGAGTGTTTCGCAAGACGAGCAAAGATTTTTAATACATTGACTTGTAAAACGAGCATTATCTTGGTTTACGAGCACCGAGTATCATGTATCACGCATGCGCTTCTTGTTTTGACACCGAGCGTTACGTGACCACAACCGAGCCAACGGTTTTTCTCTCTCTTGCACTGCGGAATTGTGGGTAATCGTCTCCCCTGCTGGGTCTTAGGCTACGTTTACACTGCCAGGTCTCGATGCTTAATTCCGATTTGTTGTCTATATCTGATTTTTTTAACCGTCTGTTTACACGTTCTTTAAACTATGACTCATATCCGATTCACGTGTTTACACTTGCCATACCAAGAAGTCTCAGTTTTAATGACGTACAGAACACAATGCCTCAGGAAATCCGATCTGTCTGTTTACACGGCAATCACATCAGCACATATCTGATTTATATCCGAATTATTTCCACATATGAAGGAGGCCTGAAACCGATCTCGAAATATCGGAATGCATGCGTTTTTTTCCTGTTTACACGGACATAGAACATATCCGATATGTGTTACATATGAGCAAAAAATCGGAATTGGGTCACATTTACCTGGCAGTGTAAACGTAGCCCTAGTGCGCGTCTCTTACTGGTATAATCAATATCCGTGCGCGCGTGTACTGTTTACTACAACACTGTGACCACATGTATGCGTGTAAAACATTTTATTTTGTGTTTGTAAGCGGGTGTGTACAGCGCGCGTTTACTGTTTCTTATAATACACATGTGCACGCGTGTGTAAAGCAACAGAAAGTCTCATTAGAGAGGTTAAAGATCCATTTTCTCCCTGTCTGTCGTTATGTGTGCGCGCGTGAAGGGGTACGGTATCAAATTACGCGCACGCACACATAACGACAGACAGGGAGAAAATTATTATTTCCATTATTCCTTATGGGACAATCTGCTTTGTTGTATGTAGTGTTTTGGAATACAAATTATGCTCGTAATCCAAGGTTCCACTGTAAACAACCAGAGACCGATATCCAGTCAAAAAGTATCCGCACTCTGGTTATATTAAAACTTCCATCATATTCAAGGAGGATGATTTAAAAAAAAAATTTCTTTTTAATGTTAATTAAAATAAATTATACAGCCAGAGTGCGGATGATTTGGGCTCACACTCGTATGCAACACCGATGTAGTGATGTGAAAGTAAACGTACCCGGAGGGCCTGTTGTCTTAAGAACTGCTGCTGCTGCGCTTGCTGCTGCGCCTGCTGCTGGTCCAGCATCTGATTAGTGCGCATGCTGGGGTGCATGGCTTGTGCCGGCATGTGGCCTTGTGGCAGGCCATGCAACATGGGAGCCTGCTGCATGGGCTGATGGGTAAACCTGCATCACATGTTTATAACAAACAAATGAGGCTATGTACATGTGCAAAACACACTATGTATTTTTTTTTTTTTTAGGTATTCTCCTTTGTCTCTATTTTTTCTCAATTTTACCATAATATGTACAAACCGGATTCCAAAAAAGTTGGGACACTAAACAAATTGTGAATAAAAACTGAATGCAATGATGTGGAGATGGCAAATGTCAATATTTTATTCAGAATAGAACATAGATGACAAGATAGAGATGGAAATATACTGACAGATGCCAAGAGGGTGATGGGAAGATGGAAGGAGTACTTTGATGGAGTGGTACAGGACATGTATGAGAGTTGTAAGACAGTGGTGAGATGTGCTGCAGGTGTGACAGAAGAGTTCAAGGTGGAGGTGGGTCTGCATCAAGGATCGGCTCTAAGCCCCTTTTTGTTTGCTCTAGTGATGGACAGGATGACAGATGAAGTTAGACAGGAGTCTCCATGGTCTATGATGTTTGCAGATGACATTGTGCTTTGTAGCGAGAGCAGGGAACAGGTAGAGGAAAATTTGGAGAGGTGGAGGTACGCTCTGGAAAGCAGAGGAATGAAGGTTAGCCGCAGCAAGACGGAATACATGTGTGTGAATGAGAGGGACCCAAGAGGAACAGTGAGGCTACAGGGAGCAGAGGTAAAGAAGGTGCAGGATTTTAAGTATTTAGAATCAACAGTCCAGAGCAACGGAGAGTGTTCAAAGGAGGTGAAGAGACGAGTACAGGCAGGTTGGAATGGGTGGAGAAAAGTGTCAGGTGTGTTGTGCGATAAAAGAGCATCAGCAAGAATGAAAGGAAAGGTGTACAGGACAGTGGTGAGACCAGCGATGCTCTACGGCTTAGAGACAGTGGCACTGAAGAAAAGACAGGAGGCAGAGCTAGAGGTAGCAGAGCTGAAGATGTTGAGGTTCTCTTTGGGAGTGACAAGGATGGATAGGATCAAGAATCAGTTCATCAGAGGGACAACCCATGTGAGATGTTTTGGAGATAACGTCAGAGAGGCCAGATTGAGGTGGTTTGGACATGTTCAGAGGAGAGATGGTGAATATATCGGTAGAAGGATGCTGAGGTTGGAACTGCCAGGCAGGAGATCTAGAGGAAGACCAAAGAGGAGATTTATGGATGCAGTGAGAGAGGACATGAAGTTAGTTGGTGTGAGAGAAGAGGATGCAGAGGATAGGGTTAGATGGAGGCAGATGATTCGCTGTGGCGACCCCTGAAAGGGAACAGCCGAAAGACAAAGAAGAAAAGAAGAACATAGATGACAGATCAAAAGTTTAATCTGAGAAAATTTATAATTTTAAAGGAAAAATATGTTGATTCCAAATTTCAGTGTCAACAAATCCCAAAAAAGTTGGGACAAGTAGCAATAAGAGGCTGGAAAAAGTAAATTTGAGCATAACGAAGAGCTGGAAGACCAATTAACAGTAATTAGGATAATTGGCAACATGATTGGGTATAAAAAGAGCTTCTCAGAGTGGCAGTGTCTCTCAGAAGCCAAGATGGGTAGAGGATCACCAATTCCCACAATGTTGCGCAGAAAGATAGTGGAGCAATATCAGAAAGGTGTTACCCAGCGAAAAATTGCAAAGACTTTGCAGTTATCATCAACTGTGCATAATATCATCCGAAGATTCAGAGAATCTGGAACAATCTCTGTGCGTAAGGGTCAAGGGCGTAAAACCATACTGGATGCCCGTGATCTCCGGGCCCTTAAACGACACTGCACCACAAACAGGAATGCTACTGTAAAGGAAATCACAGAATGGGCTCAGGAATACTTCCAGAAACCATTGTCAGTGAACACAATCCACCGTGCCATCCGCCGTTGCCAGCTGAAACTCTACAGTGCAAAGAAGAAGCCATTTCTAAGCAAGATCCACAAGCACAGACGTTTTCATTGGTCCAGGGATCATTTAAAATGGAGTGTGGCAAAATGGAAGACTGTTCTGTGGTCAGACGAGTCACGATTAGAAGTTCTTGTTGGAAATGTGGGACGCCATGTCATCCGGACCAAAGAGGACAAGGACAACCCAAGTTGTTATCAACGCTCAGTTCAGAAGCCTGCATCTCTGATGGTATGGGGTTGCATGAGTGCGTGTGGCATGGGCAGCTTGCATGTCTGGAAAGGCACCATCAATGCAGAACAATATATTCAGGTTCTAGAACAACATCTAGTCATCTCTTTCAGGGAAGACCCTGCATTTTTCAACAAGATAATGCCAGACCACATTCTGCATCAATCACAACATCATGGCTGCGTAGGAGAAGGATCCGGGTACTGAAATGGCCAGTCTGCAGTCCAGATCTTTCCCCTATAGAGAACATTTGGCGCATCATAAAGAGGAAGGTGCGACAAAGAAGGCCCAAGACGATTGAACAGTTAGAGGCCTGTATTAGACAAGAATGGGAGAGCATTCCTATTTCTAAACTTGAGAAACTGGTCTCCTCGGTCCCCAGACGTCTGTTGAGTGTTGTAAGAAGAAGGGGAGATGCCACACAGTGGTGAAAATGGCCTTGTCCCAACTTTTTTGGGATTTGTTGACACCATGACATTTTGATTCACCACAAATTTCCCCTAAAATGATACATTTTCTCAGTTTAAACTTTTGTTCCGTGATTTATGTTCTATTCTGAATAAAATATTGACATTTGCCATCTCCACATCATTGCATTCAGTTTTTATTCACAATTTGTTTAGTGTCCCAACTTTTTTGGAATCCGGTTTGTAATATTCTTACATAAAACACAGCTTTCAAACTGAATATATTGTATATAATTGTAAATATTGGAAGCTGGTGCATCGCAGTGTCCATTTTTTGTACAATACACGTCAGCCACTTCTGTGATTGAACCGGAAGTGGATCCACGGTCTGTCCGTATCTGCAGAAATTCCTGAATATTGAGTTGATGTTAAGCACAACAGTGTGATCGTGTCTGGAGCCGCAAAAAAATAACTTTGCGGATCTAAATGCTAACGACTGTCACCCAAATAAATTAAATCAAATTGTCTCTTATCTGGTTTTACAAAAAAAAACACCCGAATGCACATGAGATTGTACATTTGCTGTTCACAAACAACACACTTCAGTTTTGTTGCGTCAATAATGAATGCACAGCACTGTTTTAGTGTTTCGTGTGTGTGTGTGTGTGTGTGTGTGTGTGTGTGTGTGCACCAACCTCGGTGTGCTTTGCATGTTGGCCGTGTACCCCCCAGGTGCCTGCTGGTGGATGTATCCGCTGGGGCGCTGCTGCATCTGCCGGAGAGGATCCACCACACCGGGGTTGGGGCCAGGATGAGCTCCTGGAAAGGCTTGATTACTGTACTGAGTAGGAACTATTCCTGTCTGAGACGGGTGTGTGTGACCCCCCATGTGAGAACCGTAGGTACTGTAGCCCTGTGAAATGAGGACAGACAAAGTAAGTTTTTTAAAAATATAATTGTATCGTCAAATCAATGAGTTTTGGAGGATGAGAACGAACGCATCTGAAAAATGACAGGGTGTTATTCTAGTTCAAACGTCAGCCTTTAAAACATCTTAAATAATAATCGCTATAGCTATCGCCTTGTCTGCTGTTATCAATGTACTACTAATGAATGTGTACTTGTGTGAAATTGTGTGTGTGTCTGATCAGGAAAAACATGGCTATGCAAACCTAAAATTAGAGAAAATACAAGAAAACTCTTGCCTGTGATGGCTGCATGGTGGTGTAGGGCTGACTGGGAGCCATCTGTCTCATTTGCTGTCCAATCATGCTCTGGTTCTCCATTCACACAAAAAAGAAAAAAGAAAAAAAAGAAGGTGGGGGGGAAAAAAAAAAAAAAAAAAAAAAAAAGGCAAAATGTTATTATTTTTATATTATGCAAACTATCACTGTACAATTAATGCCTTAACAGTTTGTGCTACGCTTATCTAAAAAAGGCTGGGAGTCACCAGGGATCACGCGATACGATATCACCACTATACATAATTGCTGATTACTTTTCCATATTTGCAATCCTACAAGTATTAAGATTTTATAGATGTCTAGCTTCGATATTATTTAAGATTCTGTTGTCATTCAAAATTAATTCAGTAGGTTTATTCTGTAGGATTATATGGGAGCTTCACCGTTACCACCTCACCCTCAAATATATAAAAAAAAAATTTATAATGTATACTATTAATAATAAAAAGAAATAAAAAATAAAAAGAAAAACGATCTTGGAGTCAGAGACACAAGAATCAGGATATGCAACTGAATGGATTTTTTTCCCCTTATCTAAAGCCTGGGCCAAACCAGATTTATACAACTCTAACCAACATGCGGATGGCTCCGGAAACGATGCTCTGCTATGTCGAAGTTTCGAGATTCTCTCCGAGAGGCTCTTGTGGGCCCCCAAGTGGTGAAACATAAAATCATTTGCTGCATTATGACGAGAATGTGAGTTGGTGTCTAATGCTGGGAATCAGAGTGAGCCAAACTGCCCGTGCTCTCAGTGACACTAATCAAGGGCATCAACGAATTCTCACAGATAGCGGAGAGCTTTAGGATATGACTTGATCAACGCCCAAACTAGGAAAATAAAGAAAAAGCAATAAAATAAATTAAATACAAGAAGATTTCAGATTCTAATAATAGTATTAAACTCCTATTTCTATTTACAGGCCTTCCCCTAATCATGATTACATTCTCATACTACAGTTTAATATTTACAGTCTGAAATAACACTGCATAGTTTTGTGGCATGACTTCCAACCTCAGAGTAAAAAACAAACAAAAAAACATAAAAACCCCAACATAATCTCCTTAGTTCAGAAAGTGACATCAAATCGACATGGCTGCTCACGTCATCAACACTACACAGTGCAGCCGCACTCGTTATCCTGATGTTATACTGTATGTACAAGTCCGGTATCTCGAACACGCATGTACGCTTGACGACGAGACGAAGCTCTAGCCCTAGCTCTAGCACGTGCTCGCAGTAATGAAAAGGAAGTTGTTGTTATTCAGGAGAAAAATAAACTCTCGGGTGGCAACAAGGCGATATTGTCTTGTCTTTTCCTTTCAGTACTGTATATTTTGGTGCACACTGTACATGCTGTTGGTAGGTTAACATGTATAAAGTTGGACTCTACATATTTCACACTTTGGGAAGGTAATCTCGCCTTTGGCGATCGCAAGAACATGGAATTTTCTGTGTGGCGATGTAATCACGACCGCTCTCAGCTGGTGCTTCTGTGTTGTTGAGGTTTCAACGTCTGTAATCAAGACTCACCAGTCTGACCTGCAGCTGCTGCCTAAGCATCTGTCCCTGCGGCATGGGAGGCTGCGGCTTGAAGCCTATCTGTATCGGCTTATTCTCCATGGCCATCATGCCCATGCCCGGCTGGAGGCCGGACATCATGCCCGGGTAAGCCGGCCTCGTGGGCATGATTTTAGGATGACTGCTCATGACGCGAGGTCGGTATGGAGGCTCCAGTCCCGGTCCTCCTGTAAAGTCATTTACACAGTGAAATGGTGTGAATGAACAGTAATAATGAGAGATTAAAGTCATTTATTGTTGCTGTTTATGATTTAATTCCCTCTTCACCGTAATGTCCGGTATAGAGACTACAGCCATTGTATTGTTAAATCTCAAGGCATGAATTACACCGGATTAACAAAGTGCTATGAGTAATAATATAGTCGCCTATCCAAGAGATTGTAACATTTAAATATTGTACATTTTTTAATGAACTCGGCTCAACATCTGCTGTACAGGATCGATATCTGTAGATTACAATTACAATTAATATTAAGTATATACTTTTTTATATATATATTATATAAACAGCGTTTTTGTATTTAGTAATTATATACAGTACATACAGTACTGTGCACAATCCTAGGCACCCTGTGTTTGTGGACAAACTTAAGTTTATCATCAAGTCAGGACCAAAAATAAATAAATAAATCATAAACACAGGAAAATATCTAAAAAATAAAGATAAAAAAAATCTGGCTAGGCTAGCATATTAGGTAAAAGACCTAGAAAATTTTTTAGACAAGGAAAAAAAAAAAAAAAAAGGAAAAAAAAAGCTTCTGGATTTTGCTGCAAGAAATAAAAGCAGATGAGACAAAATCCTCAAAATCCTGTGACTGGTTTTGCTAAATGTTTTCAATAAGACTAAGCAGATAATTTCGTTATAAAACTTTAAACTGTACCTGAGACTATATTTTAAGCATCGTCACTTCAATAGTACTTTTCTGACCTGTAGAAGCTTGTTTTTATTTTATTTTAAATACACTTTGGTCTACAGCAGCTATCCGCATGTGTCTAGGACTCGTCCGCAGTACTGTACGTGTAGAAGAGTGTCCAGTCTGACCTGGAGGAAGAGGTTGATTCTGAGGGTAAATGATGGCCGCCGCGGGGTTGTAGGGCATTTGTCTGTAGGGGTGGGTGGGCTGGTTCATGTTCATGAGCTCAGGAATCATGCCTGATCCATGGACCCCCATAACGCCTTGGCTACGTGTGTAGTCCTGTAGTATCAACAAAGACACACATTAGAGTCTTAAAAAGCACTAAAAAAAACAGAACTAAATAGATTAACTCTAGTTGTCGTGTTAAACGTCCCCTTTATATGATTTGTTTTCATGTATTCAATTGACTTTTTTTTTTTCTTTCTAATTCATATTACTCCTGTTTAGTTTTTAGTATAATAAATAGACAAGTTAAACTTGGCTTCATTTACAAAGACAAATAGAAATCATATCTCTGTGACAAATTAACATTAATGGAAAAATAAAATACTGTACATCATAGAGGTGTAACCTAACCCTGAGTGGCACAAACATAAAAAAAAAAAAAAAAAAAAAATCCCAAATCTAACCAACCTCAGGTTTATTCACGGATGAACTTTTCTTCTTCTTGGACTTCTTCTTTCCTGTATCAGTGCCCACGCTTGGTACGCTCTTGTCCGTCTTCACGGCCTCCACCATCTTCTTCTCTGGTTCTTGGGGCACGGGCGTGAGAGGCTCCTCCTCCTCCGGAGGCAGGGGGAGAGGCTCCAGGTAGTAGCTGCGTGGTTTGGGTTTCAGGTGCGTGTGATAAAGCAGGAGTCTCTGCTGCTCCTCGAAGCGGGTGACCTTGCGGTCCACGCGCACCGTGCCGAACCAGCCCCAGGAAAGAGGAGCGGAGTGCTTCAGGCCCTCGAAGACGTCCCATGGGGAGATCTTCTGCTTCGTGGACACTTGTAGACCCTGCGGCACAAAACGAGAGGAGGATCTTAGAAGCACTGTGATGCTTTGAATGGCTGAAAGCGTGAGAAATGACGGGTACCTCTTTCTCGAACCCGGCAATTTTGTTTCCCTTGGTGTCTATAAGCGATCCCTGGGGCTCACAGGTGATGACATCACGGGTCTGCTTGGGTAAGGGCAGTAACTGGCGTACCTTCTCTAAACTCTCAGACTGCCGATCTCCCAGCTCTTTCTGCACAGAAAACCAGTACGCATGATGAAATAACACTCTAAGGCAGTGGTTCTCAAACTGTGGGGCGCGCCCCACTAGTGGGGAATACAGACATGACAGGTGGGGCGCAATGAACGGGAGGAAATAACAGGAAAGTACCTATTCTAATTCATGCTTTTCTTTATTGATAATGAAGAGCGTACGCTCAAAACAATCACACACAAATAAATGGATAATTAATACAAGTAAATTTAAAATAACATCAGTTGTGGGCCGGGAGAAAAAGTGGAACCATAGTGGAACAATAACGGTTTAACGTCGGGCCAACTTCAGCAGCGCTGCTCGAATCACAAACCTGCGCGACCCACTGGGCAGCGCTGCGCGATTCTGACAGAAATATACCGCGCCGACCATCAAAATACATTTTCTGGGATGCGCACATACAAACCAGGCATGGCAAGGCGGAAACAATAATAAACAATTCCTGACATTTTACTGAACTGGTCTTCATGACAATTTAAATAATTTCTGTCATATTGAATTTTCACCTGCACAACACACAAGATGTTATATCATTTCTATCTGTTGTCGCCCAAATGAGGATGGGTTCCCTGTTGAGTCTGGTTCCTCTCAAGGTTTCTTCCTAATGCCATCTCAGGGAGTTTTTCCTTGCCACCGTCGCCATCACCCTTTGCTTGCTCATCAGAGAAATTTCATTCATTCGTCTCATTATTATCTGCACATTTTTCTCACACATACACACTTCCAATTATTTTCTTTTCTATAATTATTATTATTATTTTATTTATTTATTATTATTATTATTATGATTTGTTAAATTTCTTTAATTTTTGTGAAGCTGCTTTGAGACAATGACCATTGTTAAAAGCGCTATATAAATAAAATTTAATTGAATTGAACATTTTAAATAGTTTGTAAATAAAAACATAGTGGGTCGCATTCGAGCGGCGCTGCGCGATCCACCGGGCTGCGCAAATAAACCAGATCATCACTGCGCTATCCAGATAGTCGCGCTGCGCTGTATTTGCGCAGATATTTGGTTCAATCGGGTGCCACGGTTTCGTCCCACTTTTGATGTGTTTGGCTTCACATACACTTCGACAGTGGAAGAAGACGAGCAGTGAGCTTGCTTATATGTGACAAAACCAACAACAAGGAGATTGTAAAGAAAAAAGGTGCCTCGTCTGTGGTGTGGAATTAGTTTGGGTATAAGAAAAGTGATACGAATGAGATGAAGGTGATCCACTTTAAACATGTGGATTGCACAACCCTGGACATTACCATTCTTTTCCTACTCGTACAGCTGCTCTTAATGTTCACATATTCTTCATATATTTTCTATATTGTGTATTGTTGTACAGTTATTTTATTTTAACTTTAGTTTTTATATTTTATTTATTCCTAGTTAAATTTACCCCCTATTTTATTTTTCATATTTATTTCCTATTCATAGTCTTTTATTTTAAGGTTTGAATTAAATAGAATTTTTGAATTTGATTTACAAGGTACACAAGTGCACTGTTTTAACAAGTGGTGGAAACACGTTAAACCTCTTCTATCATCTGAAATCCAAGCATCCAAACGAATATGGCCAAAGTAAAAAAAAATGCGGCAAACCTCAGCAATTCACAGTTTATATAAAATTACATTATGTAAAACTGTTTCTTTGTGTTTGAATTTTTATTTATGCATTTTCAGATACAAATTGCTATATTGTGATTATATTGTTACCGAGGTAGAAAATAGCTTCTACTGTGATAGAAGATTTTGGTTATATCGCCCACCACTAATGAAGCCTAACTTGCTTCATGGTGGGGATGGTGGGGGCAGAGGAGAGACCTGTGTGTGTTTTGTGTCTTATACCGCTGGCAGCAGACCGCATGAGACCCAACAAATTAGGAAGACACTTAGAGACAACACACGTTAATAAGCCACTCGACTTCTTTCAAAGAAAGCTGTCAGAATACAGACAGCAGGAGAATCACATGGTAAAATCTAAATCAGTGGACAGCAAAGCACAAATGGCTTCATTCAAAGTTGCATACAGAATTGGCCAGTGCAAAAAAACTACAAACGATTGCTGAGCAGCTAATAAACATGAGGTCAGTTATGCAAAGATAAGTGACAACGTAATCCTTTTATAACAATTACACGTGTATTTTATCTATTTTTAACTTGGTGTTGTTTGATCTTATTGGTTTAGAAATTGATATTTCAATAAACAGTAAACTTGGCAGATTTCGTTATTATTTTGTTGACAAGTGGGGCTTGAAAATTTGCTCACCCCCTTAAGTGGGGAATGACAGAAAAAGTTTGAGAACCACTGCTCTAAGGCAAAGTCTGGAAATTGGTAATTATTTGTTATTAAAGCTACAATAAGGAAGCAAGGAGTACTGCTCTCACCCGGAGTTTCTTCACCAGGTTCATGTAAGCCCTCTTGTTCTCCTCCATGCCACCCTGAGAAATGCTGGACATGTCTGCTGCCAGTGTCCCGTTGATCAGCACGCTCAGCATGTCCAGAACGGTGGTGAACAGCTCGCTTTTACACAGACACACACACAGACGAGTCAGACAAACCTGCATCTGCCGAGACAGCGTCTAGCCGGAGCGACATGCGGCGCACGGCGATCAGAAAACATGCTCACATCATGACTGTGTATAGAAATCCATGCGTGATCTTTACAGGGAGCCTACGCAAGATTAAGAAGTAAATAGAATTTATGTCTCAGACGAGACGCCACAATTTGACTCTCCAGACAGTTACACGGAAAATAAACAAACTCCCATTTTGGATTGTTTCTCTCGGTTTATGACTTTTCTATACCAACCCGTCACTCACTTGTTAGACTGCATGTCGACCGTGCCGCTGCTGATGATCTCGAGGAGAAGCACCGCCCACTCGGTGGTCTGCTGTGTGCTGCGCTGCACCGTGTCAAACATCCCACCCACCTAAAATCACACGGAAAACACATTAGCATAAAAAAATCAGAGTGAAGACAATTGTGAGGGGAGGGAGGGTGTTGGGGGGGGGGGGAGATCCTCACCAAGTTGAGCCGTAGCTTCAGTGCCTCGTGCATCATCTGCTTGGCCTTGCAATCATCCTGGTACTGATCTTCACGCCAGTTAGTGACAATCTATTAAATCACCAAACAAAGCATTCAGACTCCATACTGTCTAGTCTAGACAAGACATGAGACTCAAAGCACTAAATAATGATTGCTTTTCACATGTACGGTTAGTATTTGTTAACATAACAGACGTTCAAGTCAAACCGGGACTCGCAGAAAGATTTACAGAAGATTTCAAGCACGGTACGACGATGAGACTCTCAGCCGCAGTAAACCACCTGAACGGTGCAAACATTTTTAAAGAAGGCTGTAGGTCCGTGAATAATGAGCGGAACATCTAAACCTTGAAAATTGATGGATGACTCGTCGCTAACTTGCAGAGGAGACGCATCTGTCTGTAGAAACTGTACACACACCATAACTCACCAAAATACGACAGGAACTCAGCTGGGAGTTATTGCCGGAACGCCGTAAAATCTGAGCTACAAGACATTTCCACATGTTTGGGCCATTAAAGGAGTTCCTGGGAGGCCAGAGGTTCAGACATGGAGTAGGAAACCGAGAAAACCGAGAGAACCGAGAAAAAGTGCATTAGTGTAGCAGTGGATTATAATGAAGTAAAGGGAGATTTTTACTCATGATACGCAATACAAAGTCCTGGTTTGACTTTAACGGCCCTTGTATAGTAGTAACGGCCTGTGAGAGCTACTGTAGATTCTGGCCTGGATGTAGTTTATAAGGAACAGAAGGATAATGAGAACTGATTATTCTTAAACAGATGCTGTACCTGCTGCACTTGGCTGTAGAGGGAGGTAAGGAGTCCCTCTCTCTGCTCGTCCTGGCCTTTCAGACATGTCAGCACCAGAGACAGAAAAGGCTGCTGGCTCAGCAGTGACATACTACAAAGGGGAAAAAAAAAAAAAAAATCACATCGCATAAGATTCAAAGTGCAAATATGCATGACCTTTAAGTGCCAACTGGATTAAGTGGAACCATGATATGGATAAATAGAAAATGTTTGACATGACAATAAACCCTTTTGATCTTAAACCTGAACAGCCTTGCTGTTCCAATACTTTTGGAGTGGACTGTCTATCAGTGTGATATTTGGTGCTTCTTGTTGTTTTTGTACCTCTTCTGTTTCTGTCGATCCCTCTCCTTGCGAGAGGACGACCCTAGGTGCTGCCCCTTCTCCAGCTCCTCTCCTGCTGCCTTCAGTACGTGTCCCTGTACCGAGGTGGGCAGTTTCGCGATCAGTGGGGCCACCAACCACACGCCCGAGCGCTCTGATGAACTGCACACAGACAAAACACCTCACCTCAGCTCCACACAGGCTGCCACCGCTGCACCAGCATGGAACAATGACTACAAGTTTTCTTTCCTTATTTGTATTTTTATTTATTTATTTTTAGTTCACAAGGTTACATTGTGGTACAACAGGCTCTCCATCAAACAGAAACCAAAGTAAGGAGAGAGGGTCGTCCTGGGAGGACGAGGTTCCCGCAGAGCCCTGATTGAGGTCACTCACACACACACACACACCTGAGCACTGGTTTGAGCTTGCTGGTGTTGTTGCTATTGGAGACGGAGCTGCTGGAGGCAGCCGAGCCATTCCAGGAAGGGTTACTGGAGTTCATCTCCGCAGACTTCTGGAAAACCTCGATGGTTGCCTTGGCGATGTTCTCCAGCAGGGAGTAGAGCTCCTGTACACAGTGAAAGTGTGATTCATGGACATCTGTTCTATAACCCAATGTCCAATAACATACAATATCATATTAGAAGCAGTGCTAAAGCAACATCATTCCACATAATCTACAGATGAGTGACCATATGATTAAAAAAGTTTTTTTTTTTTTTTTTACCAAAGACCTTTTTTTTGTGCTATTTTGTTAATTGTATTTTGCGGAGGTCTGATTATGACTAGACACCACAGAAGCCTGGACATTACAAGAAGTAGAACCGCGGTCCTTTCATCTCTTTGGAAACCTGTAACTCCTGTAATTTAATAAATCTTCTAATGATCATATTAATCATACGTCTGTTTCGACCAAACTTATTTAACTTTTTAACAAAAATAAAGTCTAGGCAGGTAAATTTCTTCCATTATTAGTGAGATGACTTACATTGTTAGAGCTCTGCTTGATCATTAGCTGGAGCTCAAGAGAAGACTGTCTCATGGTCCACTGATCCAGGTTCTGCAAGAAAGAAATCAGACATTCATATAATGCTTGACAGCAAGCGATTCCATGGGGACGTGAAGGTGTAGAACAGAGTGCTGGGTTTTAAGCGACAATGCTTACACGTAGCATAACACATACTTTAATTTACACCACATATATCATATCACTTCTATTCTAAACAAACAAAAACGATTGAGAATGTCAAAGATTTTTATTAATCATAGCTCTCCAGCAGACAAGTTGGTTTAACAGCCACTTAAAAACTAATACTGAGTTTCACAAGACATGCACCGAAACCCAAACCAGGTGAAAACATTTATTAATGCTTTAACGTCTGACTTTAAGTGATGTTGCATGAGATAACACTGCACTAACAGTGTTCCATTTATTAGACTGGTTCCATTAGATATGTTAGGTTTCCAGTCAAACAAGACAAGATGTTATACAAACCCACTACAACTGCTGTTTTCCTGCAGCTAAGTTGATTTCAATTAGGAAACATATTGAAACGCATTTTTGCACCCAAACATTTTTGCACCTCTGCATTTTTTTGTTCACTTTTACAATGCATTCTGTAAACAGGCTTCAGCTTTAGTCCTATTAGCATGCAGACTGACGTTTGCTGATGACCTGGAATGGAAATACTTTAAAGCCGGGGACAGATCCCCTCAGCACCCTACCAATCAAATGCATGGCTGGACAACTAGAGTTAATTGGGTTTGTTCAGTCAGTCAGGGGTTCACTTGAAGTTCACTAAAGTATTAAAAGCATCACTATGAACACGGGAGGGTTCTCAGAGTATGAGCTTTACACACTGATTCAAGTTTATCACACTGCCGGTTCGTGTAACAGCCTGAAATCATCACATGAACACAACAAAGACTACTTTAAAGGAGAAATTTAATGTAAAATTAACTTTTAGATATTCAGATGGGTCGCAGTGTGTATGTGCAAACAAAAGATCATAAGGGGAGTGGGGGGGAGCGGAGATCCCTTTTCCAGGGATTAAATAAGCAAATCTCACTTTCCACCCTACTGTGATCTCATAAGATACCCTTCCTCGACTTGTTGTTCAGCTCCCCTGTTCTCCAGCAGGGCAGGGCTCAGAAGTACATACTTTCCTTAGACACGGAAATGGCGTGTTTGGAGGAGGAGTGAAACAGCGGGAAAAAAAATCTAATCATCTTAGGGGTGTTTCAGCTGGATAAGTATATATTAAAAAAATTGTCTATACCGCGTATCCTGTACAGGGTCGCAGGAAGCCTGTTCCAGGAAACTACTGGCACAAGTCGGAATACTCCCTGGGCGGGGTGCCAATCCATCATAGAGCCAACATGCACACACTCAAATCACACAGTACGAGCAATTTGGGAACATCAATTAACCTGAGGCATAGTGCTAACCCCTGAGCTACCATGCCACCTCTATGTTTATCAAGTCAACTATCCAGCCATCCATCCAGGCAACCATCCATCCATCCAGGCAACCATCCATCCATCCAGGCAACCATCCATCCATCCATCCATCCATCCAGGCAACCATCCTTCCAGGCAACCATCCTTCCAGGCAACCATCCATCCATCCATCCATCCATCCTTCCAGGCAACCATCCATCCATCCATCCATCCATCCTTCCAGGCAACCATCCATCCATCCATCCATCCAGGCAACCATCCTTCCAGGCAACCATCCATCCTTCCAGGCAACCATCCATCCTTCCAGGCAACCATCCATCCATCCAGGCAACCATCCATCCATCCAGGCAACCATCCATCCATCCAGGCAACCATCCATCCAGGCAACCATCCATCCATCCAGGCAACCATCCATCCAGGCAACCATCCATCCATCCAGGCAACCATCCATCCAGGCAACCATCCATCCATCCATCCATCCAGGCAACCATCCATCCATCCATCCAGGCAACCATCCATCCAGGCAACCATCCATCCATCCATCCAGGCAACCATCCATCCATCCATCCATCCATCCATCCAGGCAACCATCCATCCATCCTTCCAGGCAACCATCCATCCAGGCAACCATCCATCCAGGCAACCATCCATCCATCCTTCCAGGCAACCATCCTTCCAGGCAACCATCCATCCAGGCAACCATCCATCCAGGCAACCATCCATCCAGGCAACCATCCATCCAGGCAACCATCCATCCAGGCAACCATCCATCCAGGCAACCATCCATCCAGGCAACCATCCATCCATCCATCCAGTCATTCATCCACAAAACAATGATGACATTGTATTAAAAATTGCCTGTAATTGTGTGACACATGTTTTTGTAGCCGGTTAATGTTGCAGCTAATTGTACAGACTTGTGCAGATTATTCCTCTTTTCTGAAGAATTTTCACTGACTTTTAAAGATCCGTTATTCAACTGACCCTCACAATTGGACAGAAGTGTGCATTTTTCATTATTATTATACGTCGATCCAAACATCCCACCTATTCATTCAACATCCATGATGCTAGTCGAAAAAAAAAAGAAAAGAAAAAAAGAATTTAATAAACACAACTGAGTGTGTGTGTCAGACCTGAAGGATGCGTTTGATGCGCTGTCTCTGAGGGTTCTCCCCTTCCTCACTGTCCAGCTGTCTGTGTGGGTAACAGATGAGCTGCAGCAGCCTCTGAGCCTGGATGTTCACCAGCACTGGGTCCTGAAGCGCACTGCTGTCCTCAGAGAGAGATTTGAGACAGCGCTCTCCTACCCACTCCTGAAATGGAGATGAACAGAGGTGATGGACCGATGGTCTGCATGCATTTCATTTCAGATGAGGATAATTAGTGCTTATGCTGAGTGCCACGTCATGACACGATTGTTATTATTTCAACAATACAAAGTGTGTGTGTTTGTTTTTTTTTTTGTTTTTTTAAATACAAACGAATACCGTTATTCTTACTTGAACCCAAACTGATTAAATGAACAGCACTGAATTTCTAAATGCCAAAAATAAACAGATGCTCTTAAAGCTTCTCACCTGCTGACAGATGCTCTTCAACACATACTTGGCGTAAACATCTAGACTGGCTGTTTCTATGGAGATGTTGCGGCCGCCGCATTTTTTAGAGCCCATGTCATCCTCCCCGATGTCGTCTAAGCCAGCGGGGTGGGAGAAGCCCGAGCCTTTTAACTCGGCGTCTCCTACAACAGGGATATACGCATAGACAGTCGACATGAAGCGGCGCGAATAAACACAGCCTTTTCAACCTACAGTTAACAGAATGACTATTAAAGCTCATGGTGGCTTATTAACTCTAGCATTCTTGCCAGAATTTAATGATCGGCTTAAAGGAAAGCGGAAAATTTCTCTGACAAAGAGTGCTAATGTAACAAATATGAATTACACACTAAATACAACTTTCACAGAACAAAACCTCACCAAGCATGAAGACGGCCTTCAGGACAGCAAACACCGCACCCACTACGATGCTGTTCTGAGACGCTGCCAACAAATGGCGGTCGCACGACGACCTGATGCCCACGGTTGCCTTATCTAAATAAAGTAGTACCATATTTTACTTAGACATATTTTACTTATATTACTTAGATAATATTCTGACAGGCAATTGATTCATTTAATTTAAGGCAACTATAAACCTTGCACGCACACACTTGACTAGTGTGTTACCTGTCTTGCTGTCCTGTGGACACGGATTTCTCTGAGGGGTTCTGAACAGATGCAGCAGAATCCTGCAGGTCAGTCTGGCACCTGGCTCGGAGTCCTGCTCACTACAGGCTGCAACACACACGCACACACATAAATGTATACTAATCTAATCCAAGTACACAGTTATATTACACATCATATATGTTTCCAGGATACTTACGACACATCTGTCTAAAATAAACAAGCACACCACACTCACTGTGATCAAACGTTAACTCAGTCTGATATTTAATATAATGTATTTAACTGATGCTCGACCTGTATAAAGTTATCACATACGAATGAATAAGAATTTAAATTTTGCAGAAAGAAAAGAAAAAAAAACTTTAAACTTTAGAAGTGCCTGCATCAAGAAAAGAAAACAACTAAGGATATTGGTGAAATGATTGGAATTGGGTTAAAACTATCTATATACGGTGGCTTGCAAAAGTATTCAGCCCCCTTGAACTTTTCCACATTTTGTCACATTATAGCCACAAACAATCAATAATATTGGAATTCCACATGAAAGACCAATACAAAGTGGTGTACACGTGAGAAGTGGAACGAAAATCATACTTGATTCCAAACACTTTTTACAAATAAATAACTGCAAAGTGGGGTGTGCGTAATTATTCAGCCCCCTTTGTTCTGAGTGCAGTCAGTTGCCCATAGACATTGCCTGATGAGTGTTAATGACTAAATAGAGTGCACCTGTGTGTAATCTAATGTCAGTACAAATACAGCTGCTCTGTGACGACCTCAGAGCAACTCTGGTCAGAGTTGATGGGAAGATGGATGGAGCCAAATACAGGGCAATCTTGGAAGAAAACCTCTTGGAGTCTGCAAAAGACTTGAGACTGGGGCGGAGGTTCACCTTCCAGCAGGACAACGATCCTAAACATAAAGCCAGGGCAACAATGGAATGGTTTAAAACAAAACATATCCATGTGTTAGAATGGCCCAGTCAAAGTCCAGATCTAAATCCAATCGAGAATCTGTGGCAAGATCTGAAAACTGCTGTCCATCTAATCTGACTGAGCTGGAGCTGTTTTGCAAAGAAGAATGGGCGAGGATTTCAGTCCCTAGATGTGCGAAGGCTGTAATGTGACAAAATGTGGAAAAGTTCAAGGGGGCCGAATACTTTTGCAAGCCACTGTATCTAACCTGGAAGGATAGTACGTGGAACAATTATGGAACAAATGGGGTGAATTGGAACAAAGTTGCATCAGGAAAATTAAATAAATAGAACAAAAAATAAATAAATAAATAAAAAGAAATAGAAAAACTTATCTATACAATGAGAGAAAAATATAAAGATATGGAAATAACTGGAAAAATTAACAGTAGAAATGAGAGCCATGTTTAATCGTGAAAGTAAGAACACACACACAGACACACGAGAAGTTAGAGGATTTGGACTAAACAGCTGTGGTGTAAAAAACCTACTTGTTAGTGAGACTAATCAGAAAAAAGGCTAGATAAAATTAGACTTTGGAATGGGATCAGTCTGGACTTATCAGACCACATGACCTTTTTCCATGTGGTCCAGAGTGATGTGCGCGACAGGGTAAGCGATAAACCCATCATACTTGGTGGCCACTCTGGACGCAGTGTTATGGTCTGGGGTTACTTCAGTTGCTCAGGTCTAGACTCAACAACGTTATGTGGCAAAAAAAAAGGAAGTCAGCTGATGACCTGAATGTACTGAATGACCAGACTATCACATCTATGGAGTTTTAGGAGGAATAATTTTCACACATGAACAGGGCATCACATTATAAATCGAAGCTAAAAACAGCCGGGCAGCTTGAATGATAAGTATTTAAATTCCTAATCTTTATGAAATAAAGCCGTCTGCTTTTAGGACCACATGAAACCCCTTTGCGCTGTTGAAACCGTGATCATGAACAGGATGAATGTCTTCCAGCATCCGTCACTAAACTGTTGCACTATAACTGCTTTGATTACACATCGCTTTCAGAAGAAAAGTCTGGTTCTGAGCAAACCACAATAAACTGTATTGGGATATGAATAATCATCATGCCTCGAGTGTGTCTTTACACGTGTATACAAACACACACAGAGAGAGAGAGAGACAGCCAGCAGTCTCCTCATGAGTCACTGCTTCCACAGTGTATACACACAGCAGGAGGTCTGCACTCACCAACACTCACCTCGTCACGATTACACAAGCTGTATAAATATAATAGGAAGTTGGAAAAAAGGAACAGGTTCAAGAAGAACTTGCTTTGAAGTGTTAAAAAAAAAAAAAAAAAAACCTTCAGTAGAATGGTGTGAAATATTGCAAGCGCTCAAAGGCAGACCCTGACTTCATGGCTATATTTACGCTAAACAGCCAGAGAGAGACACGGATTGTTTGTTTAGCTTGTGTGAGAAGTTCAGACAGAAGACAGACAGACAGACAGACAGACTAACAGCTTGATTCTAAATTCTCAGACATGTACGAACGATGAGCCAATACAGATTTTACACAGCAGGACTGAAAACAGTCAGCGGTGCTGTTAGACATCGAGATCATCTCTGAACGTCTCATGTTGCCAACACGAGGCGCTGTGAAGAGCTCCAGTGTTCAAATTAAAATCCCGTTTATGATCATTTAGTTGTTCATCCAGGAGCGAGACTCTCCACCAGGGGTGCTGAATAAAACCTTAACGAGGTCCGGTCAATAAAATGTTCTTTCAGCTGAGGTCTGTTCTTCATGTTTCTCTAAATTGTATATAGACGTCTATGAAAATAAGCAATTAAAATTTTCCATAGCATTTTAATAATATTTATTGCAAGTTTTCAGTAACTACTTTAAACATTTGGACAGTTTGAACTGTGTATATTGTCTTGTGTTCGATCTTCATTCGCACGCCGCTGGGCTGTAAATGAGTGTGAAGGGACTCTGGTTGCTCAGTCATACCGGGCTCTCGGTTCGGTTATTTTTGCACTCTCACCCCGGACTGCTTTGGATACATTTGCTCGAATGAGCCGCATTTTCTCATAGTGGCACTTCTCGTTACTGCTTTTGATTATCACCATGGTTTCAGGAACAGACGAGACAAACTGGTGTTAAAACTCCCTGCAGAAGGAATAAACATACTGTACATTTATCTGTCCATTCATCTTTGAAGGTTCAGTTTTCATAGTCTACTTCCCTTTCCTTTTTACCAAGTCATCCTGTGTCACACTTTCGGTTATGTTTCTTCCACATATTATGTATATACATGATAAACTATTGCATAACTGATCGGCTCTGTTGAGTAACGCGTATAGCCACGCCCACCTCAAGGAGGGGAAAAAAATGTCTAAATTATCGGAAAAGCATCAGAGTCTGAATAGAACCGTCACTTCGTCCTATACTATAGTTTGTATAGTAACCAATGTACATATTAGCTTGTTGAGACAGATATTTAGCATCACGTTTAGCTTTTAGAAGCATTTCTTTTAATATAACGATTTATTCATTTCTTTGAACAAATTTTTTTATAGGTCATAATGCTTTATTTCACCCTCAGTGTGGTGCTGTGAAAAACTTACTTAAAGAACAAAGAAATTCCAAAATCAAACTAAGATTTGGTGTAAGTAAAATTCCTTTTTAAATTCTAGTAATTAAATCATGTTCTTGCTGATTATCCTCTAGACTGACAGTAAGTTCTAGAAACACTGAAGGACAAACACAGTTTAGTTTTCTCTCTCTGTTTCAGTTTTGCGAGTAGGATCTGAAGTAAACAGTTTCAGTCTCGGTTTGAACAGTTAAGCAAAGTCTTTCATCTTCAAGCTTCGTTTTTGCCACACTGTCATTCCTTCACCAATTTTATATACCAAGCCAGATCTAGACAAACATTCATTAATCTGTACCGCTTTATCCCATGTACAGGGTGGCAGAAAGTCCGGAGTCTATCCTAGGAGACTCATGAACACACTATGGGTAATTTGGGAACGTCTATTAGCTAGTCGATTGCATCACTTCATGCGCTTCCATTCTTACTCTGACACGCCCATCTCCTTGGAATAGTGTCACATTGTGTGTGTGTGTGTGTACATTTCTCCAGAAGTTGGCAATTCACCACTAATACTTTAACAATAACAGGTTTTAATAATTCAGATGTTTTGAACATTTCCTTGATGTGCTTGATACAGACCGATAATTTGACCCTTCTGAAATGGTCACTTTGTCTTTAGCCAGGAAACGTACTATAGTTTGTGGTATAATTTCTAACGTGAAGGCACTACATTACCAGCATTGAGAAGAGAAGGGATGGCCACACAGCGCACCAGATCCTCCAGGAGCAGACACTGCCGCGCTATAAGGATGGCGACAAACGTAGCCAGGGAGTCGTGGAACGATAAATCGCTCACCTGCGGGGAAAGAAAAGGACATTATAGGCAGGAGACCTGTAATTAGCTTCGTCATGTCCAGCTCCTGAAGCACCCCAGAGGGTGGACATAATGGCGTTTAAAATCAAATCCGGCACCTGGCGAAACAGACAGACGGCCAGCCGCTATTAAAGTAACTGCTACTCATCACTCACTGCCAGACGTCCAATTGTCACCCTGCAATTGTCTTAAGCTGCGAATTTCCCCACAGACTTTTGTCATTTTCACTTTCATAGATATTTTACTAACTTTTCTGAAGTCTATCTAACTTTCTGTATGACTCCAAAACCGCAGTTTTACACCGCACCCAACAGCCTAGCGTTTTGTTTATCGAAGCTGGAAAAAACGTGTGTGTGTGTGTATACTCACGTCCACATTACAGAGCAGGTCGTTGAAGCCACAGTTGCCGTTATTGGAGGAGCAGCAAAGAGCCTTCAGGACTCCCAGCCATTCGGCGCTCAGAGAGCGGCAGTACGCGGTCAGCTCCGCACACAGGATACCGATATCGTTAACCCTGACACGAGACACGACACGAAGAAGTCTCAAAGAAAAATCAATCACACAACATTTTGAAAGAATCTTCTGTCATCATAATGGGGAATATTGTTTTTCTATTACCAGCCATCGAAATAAAAACAAATGCCAATTCAAACTTTTATTAAATACTAGTTGAGGAGAAAAGAGTTTGTAGAAATAGGTAAAAGGTTAAAACTAAAAATATTCTGATTAGCTTTAATCAGTGAATTTTTTCTTTTAAGTTGAAGCCCACGTACTGTACATGCCTGTCTTTCTGTACACCATAACTCTCTGCCTAATTTATTAACATAAAAAAAAAACATGTTAACATGACATTTATCAGAAACTAATCTCCGAGTATGACTGGGATCTGAGATTTCTGAATGGTTCGAACCTCTCCGGGTCTCGGTGGTCCACGCACACGTCCATCAGGACGTTACACACGAAGCTGTAGCGGTTAGCCGAGCTGTCGTTGAGAATCTTTCCCACCATGGAGTGGTTGAGGTTGTGGGCTGAAGGG
This sequence comes from Channallabes apus, assembly GCA_030522415.1. Classification (NCBI taxonomy): domain Eukaryota; kingdom Metazoa; phylum Chordata; class Actinopteri; order Siluriformes; family Clariidae; genus Channallabes; species Channallabes apus. Next base: position 15,872,564 of record CM060107.1, read on the forward strand.
TTCGCTATGGCGTCGATCATAAACACCTGGTCCCAGAGCATGTTGGAGTCTGATGGATCGATGTTCCAGTAGATGGAGTTCTTTACCTTGGAGCAAAACTCACTGAGGATGAAAAAACACCACCGTATTAAGGGAGGACTTGCGCACATGTGGTTAAGAGAGGACCTACTTGCTGATTGAAATGAACTTCGTCTCACCTGAAGATCTCTCCAAACTTGCTCTTCAGGTGACTGCAGGAGGTATAGAGGTCGTACAGGTAGGCCAGGATGCAGCGCTCGGCCGAGGAACAGTCTGCAGGATTCACGCCCGACTTCACCACGATGCGCAGCCTGTGTGTATACACACACACAGGCATCACAGTATTACTACAATATCCCCTCTCACACTGATTATCACATGCTCTAATACAATCCTTCACAAACTAAGAAATCCAAGCTACACTACAATGTGAAAAAACTCAATTAATCAGAGCTGACGATTGAAACATTAGAAGCAAAATGCCAGCGTGACGAGGTGACCAATGTTTTTTTTTATTACAATATAGCTTCAACTATCGCTCACCATAATACTTGCATGCAATCCTGTGTATAATTTATATGTACTGCCTATAAAGATGGATCGAGTAACTTAGTTTTTACACTACAACATTTTTTGTATGTCCGTGCGCACGCGTAAAGTGTTTTTAAATTGTGTGTCCAAGTGGAGCGACTGCTCTTTAGTAATTGCACTGTAAAAACAGCCTCCGTGAAGAAAAAGAGGTGAAAAAGGCTGCAGCAGAGCGGGAGATGAATCTGTTTAACCATAATTTAAAGTCGCACAAAAAAAAATAAACAAAACATTTAAATAAATAGTAATAACCCTCCATCATGATTCTTTTCAAAAGGTAAAGTGCAGGTTAATTTGTTTTATTTTTACTTTATTTTGCATAATTTTTATATGAATATTTTGGGGTTGTGGAACGAATCATGAGAGTTTAAATTATTTCTTATGAGGAAATTTGCGTTGATATACGAATGTTTTGGATTTCAAAAACACGAAATGCAATCATGCTTGCAATCCAAGGTTTAACCATTTTGTTTAACCACACACATTATACACACACACACACACACACATATGTGTACATGTTTCTCTATTTTCATGACCATTTACATTTTTCGATTCTCACTGAAGGCATCAAAACTATGAATGAACATGTGTGGAGTTTTGTACTTAACAAAAAAAGGTCTCCAAAGTCACCGGACCTGAACCCAATCGAGATGGTTTGGGGTGAGCTGGACCGCAGAGTGAAGGCAAAGGGGCCAACAAGTGCTAAACACCTCTAGGAACTCCTTCAAGACTGTTGGAAAACCATTTCAGGTGACGACCACTTGAAGCTCATCGAGAGAATGCCAAGAGTGTGCAAAGCAGTAATCAGAGCAAAGGGTGGCTATTTTGAAGAAACTAGAATATAAAACATGTTTTCAGTTATTTCACCTTCTTTTGTTTTGTGTTCATTCATAGTTGTGATGCCTTCAGTGAGAATCTACCAATGTAAATGGTCATGAAAATAAAGAAAACACATTGAGTGAAGGTGTGTCCAAACTTTTGGCCTGTACTGTGTGTGTGTGTGTGTATATATATATATATATATATATATATATATATATATATATATATATATATATATATATATATATATATATATATAACAGAAATAGACTAGAATTAATTCTCCATAATATGAACACGTCTAGTCCAGCGGTTTGCACAGCCGTACCCGTCGAAGACCTGCGCGGTTTGGTCGGGGTTGAGGATGAGGCAGGAGTGGTAGCGTCGCAGGACAGCCACGATGCACAGACACAGGCTAGTGGTGTAGCTGCCTGCCAGACTGGAGGACTTCAGCAGGAGCTCGGCCTCCACTAGACTCAGCTCGTTCAGCAACTAACAAACACACAAACGGTCACATCATAATCACATCGTGCTATTCTGTCCATTTCAGATGATAAAAAAATAAAAAAATTAAAAAAATACACCAAACAATGTTCCTATGATATTTAAAAAGGATAAAAAGACAAACATTTAGCTTCTTAGTACCTGAATTGCGAAGTCAATGAGGCCGCTGATGTTTAGTGAGTACTCCATGAGGTCAAAGATGAACTGGATGTGCTGGACCAGGGGAAGGTGATAGGACATCCCTAAGGCAAAGCTGGTGATTTGTTCCAGAACGTTCCTGGACACCTGGACACATCAACACAAATCTAATGATCAGCTGTTAACAGTGTTATTATTATTATGACGAGAGAGAGAGAGATTTGGACAAAGAATTAACTAAATATACCTAATCATGGAGAAACTCAAATATGAAATATCTTCAAATCTGAAAAAGAAATCTTCAAACTGTCCTGATATAAGGATACACAATATAAAAAGGGAGAAAATGTGAAGTCTCATGATGTATAAAGAAAGTATAAAATTCTGTCCTTCTGACCAGTTTAATAATCTGTCATTTGGAAGTGCTCATGTGCATACAGTATGTAAACAGTATATGTTTAGGAACTGAGAGTTACGCATTCGTGTCTCATACTGTTATACAAGTCCATCTGAGTGACAGGAGGAAGAAGAGACTCGAGTCGTACCTGAGAGGTGACCTGGTGTTGGTCAAAGTGGGAGAGGTGCTGAAACTTGGAGAAAATGTCTTCCGCAGTGGGAAAGGCCTCTGGCTTACTTTTTTTCCTCTTCTGTCCTTCCTCTCCTCCTGAGGCCAGACAGCGAAAGACACACATTAACAGCTATATACTCAATTATTTAAAAAAAAAAAAAAAAAAAAAACCTTCACTGCTGGAAAACATGGAGTACGTTTTGTTAAAATAAGTCTGTGCGCTACACTGCAGTACAATGTGTATCTATGATGATGATGATGATGATCAGAGATACACATTGTATCTGACAGAAAAATTAAACGCTTTAATAGCAACCGGCATAAAAGTCAAAGAGAACACACTGCTTTACTCCCGCAGACTGGGGCCAAAACATTTAGCAGGGAGATAATGAGTAAATAAAAGCTTATTAGCATGGAAACGGTCCGCAGATACACGCGTCCAATGACAGCTGTGGGTCAGTGATTAGCACGAACGTGTTCGGTTATTGGCAGAGAGAAAACAGGCAAATAAAGAGAGAGTGTAAGAGAAACAGATACAAAAAGGCAAATAGAGAGAGAAAGACAAAGACATAAAAGAAAATGAGAGAACAAAGGTAAATAGAGAGAAAGAAACAGAGAGAGAAAGACATTGATGGACAAAAGACAAAAAAGAAACAGTGAGAGAGATAAAGAGAGAAAGGGAGACTGAAGAGACAAACAGAGCGACAGAAGGAGAAGCAAGAGACAGACGGAGGGAGAGAATGAGGGAGAGAAACTGACTACCGCAATAATAAAGGAATAGGACAAGTGAGAGAGAGAGAGAGAGAGAGAGAGAGAGAGAGAGATAGAGAGAGAGAGAACACAAGCAGAAAATTTTTATAATTTTTTTAAATTATAAAAAAGCTTAACACCATGGTTACATGGTTGCTAAAAATGTTAAGTGGGGAAACCTTCTCAATATATCTGCTGAATCATCGCTCCAGATGTGTTCTGTCCAGATGTGGCCTAATATTCACAGCTAACAAGTGCACCTGCCCGTCTAAACCCCAAAGACAATGACCCTAAAGTGTAGACATGAGGTTTAAACCCCTTGAGGCTGGTTATAACACCTTTACTAAACCCTACGGTGAACTGATCGAATGATGGACTTCCGTGTTTTATTCCACAATAACAATGACGAAGCACTTTTCTTTTACCTTATTAAAAGTTGCTCACTTTAGAGGTGACAGTTTGGATCCAAAGCGACACAAGCTGTGTGATTGGTGAGCGTAAAGCATACACAAGGACCACACAACGTACACTGAGAGAACATCATGAATTATTCATCCTCTCAATTATTCATTAAGCTTATAAGAAAGCCAGCACGGATTTAGTTCCCCGCGCCTTTAATAACGTTGCTGAATATTTAACAGGGGGGTTCTGTTAAATCACAGTCCTCACGTGTCAAACAAACGTGTCTGTCACGATAAATCAGGCCACCTTTTAACCTCTAATAATATCTTTACTGCAAATGAGAGGAACTGGGCCTGGACTCTTTTAAACTTGTGGAATTATTCAGAGATTAGATATCCTGTGGGTCTGATGCGTCGCTGTAACTCGGATAACTTCATCACACTCACATAGTGGAGCAAGCACCCTCTGCAGTGCACTGCATTATGTGAGGTGTGTGTGTGTGTGTGTGTGTGTGTGTTGCTGTGTCAGTACCAGTACCAGTCTCGGCTGTGCTCTTGCGGTTCAGCACTTTCAGGATGTCTTTGGTGATCTTCTTGATGGCGTGCCGAGCCTCGTCTCGTTGCTTGCCCACTCCGTACAGAACAACAAGACGCTGGTTGCATTCATGACTGGCACTTTCCTCCTGTAATACACACTGGGGCATCAACAAAAAGGGCAACTCATGGAATAAGCCCCAACCCATTCCCGTACCCACATCCACTTAGAGCAAACCACACTCACCAACCCATTTCCATACCCACACCCAGCAACCCACATACTCCTACACCCACCAGGCCACACCCATCAGTTCACAGACCAGCCCTTTCCCACAGCCACCAACCCGCCAATAACCACACCCACTAACACAATCCATAAATATGACTGCACACTCACGCCTACAACCGCATCTGCTCAATGCTGATATTTCGCACCACAGCATTCCCTCTCGGGATATTGCTTAAATACATATTTTTCCCATATTTTTCAAGTCGAGACAAATACCAGTAATACCTGTATTCACTTCTTGGAATAGAGGTGACTATTCCAGTTCCCTTCCGTTTCTATAGCTTTCTCATGAACCTGCGCATTCCTAAACAGACCTCACCTGAGGGATCGGGAAGTGCGTGGCGTACTGGATGTGGCGCGGCTGCTCATACACCTGCGGGAAAGTCGGGTCCAAACCCTTCTCCTTGGCCGCGGACTTCCCATCCTGCTCTGGGGCAGATTTCTCTGGAGAGGGGCTTCCCTTCGACTCACAGTGCATCGGCGGCGAAAACATCTGTTCATAGGGAAGAGGGAACGCACGGTTTTATAGGCACTACAACGATGAAAACTTTTATCATCAGAGTATATTTTAAACTAAGGATGGGGCTGTGATTTAAGTGCTTTTAACCTAATTCAGTTGACAACCTGTTTACACCCCACCGCAGTTTATAACCCACCTCATCAAAATTGGCGCTGGAGTTGTTGTCAATTTCCATGGGTTCAGACATACCAGTGTCCTAAAAACAAGAGTTAGGGGGAGGGGGGGGGGGGGGAGAAAAACATTAATTCCCCAAACTAGTCATGAAAAGAAAAAAAAAAAGAAAAGAAAAAAACGACCCAGTTCAGAATACACATTACATGCCTCCATTTTAACTCCGCTTCCTGTGTCCTGCTCTTTGCGTTCTGATTCGTCAGAAGGTTCGTCGCTTGGGGAGCGCGGCCGGGGGAGGTGGGAATCCGAGGCCAGGTCGCCGCGGGAGATGAGCGTACACATGTAGATGTTGTGGGAAAAGACATCGTGACGGATGAGCTCACAGAAGAGCAGCACCAGGTTCGAGAACTCCACGCGCTCGCTCTCGTTACCGGGCTCCGCTGCACAGAGACGGACAAGGAGACAAGGCACGGTTTATTCGTGACTGTAATAGCTACACCTGAATGCTCAGAACTGACCGGACACACAATAAGACTCTCTCTTAATAAGATGCTCGTTTTAATACGTAAATGAGGAAGCTTGTGGGAGCGGGCGGTGAGGAACTCACTGAGGATCGGGGCCTGAGTGTCCAGGAACTGCAGCAGGACGTCCTGGAAGACGGGGAGAGTGGCGGCGGACAGCGAGCCGGACGACACGGAGCCCTTCTCATCCACCACCTCCGACTCACCGCACCTCTGTGACAAGGATGAAACGTATTCATTAAAGACTTGTTTTTTTTAAGTATCAGGAATCTGTTGTTGTAGTTGGTCTTTCGGCTGCTCCCGACACAAGGGGTCGCCACAGCGGACTATCCAGTCCGCACTACAACTTGGCACAGGTTTTACTGAGAACCGAACCCGGGCCTTCCGCATGACAGGCGAAACACCTACCACTGAGCCACCAGTGCCCCGATCAGGAATCTAGTTTCACGGTAAATAACACACTGAACCCGATAACTTGGCGCACGTTTCAGATTTGTTTGTCAGCTTTAGACATCTTGTCTTACTTTTCCTTTCAACCTTTCCTTTAAAAAAAAAATAAATAAAAATAAAAAAATAATAATCTCCCCATCCTTTTCCCCTCATCATTTCTTACCTCTCTCTTTTTCCTTTCCCTTCATTCATTTCCATCTCCTTTAATTCTAATTATTTATTTTACACGTTCTATCCTAATTCCCATTCGCTACATTCATTTTATTTGCTTCCTTCATTTTACTTTCTCTTCCTTCGTTTCATTTACACCATTTCTAACACTCTTTTCATGTTGGTTACTGCCTTCCCTTCCACATTTGAATAATTAGCTTTTTCTTTCTCCCCTTCTTTAGTTCTTTCCTTTATTTAGTTCTCTTTCCCATTCCTTCCCTTCACTTTATTTCCTTCTTTCACTTCATACCTTTTCATTCCTTCCATCCATTTCATTACGCTTTCTTTAAATTTTACTTCTTTTCATTTACTCCCCTTATATTCAACCTTTTTCATCCCTTTATTTATTTCCACATCTTTCCTTTTATTCATTTGCATGCCTTTCAAACCTGCTCATATAGTGAAAAACATTAGTGTACTCAGTTTTTTAAAAATTAATAAAAAAAACATTAGCACTGGAGAGGCTAAAAGACCTGAATGATCGACTGAAAAGTGGTTAGATAGAGATTTCATGTTTCTTTCAACATGTGTTTGTTTTGTTTTATATTTACAGTGATGCAGCAATAAGTATAAGTAATAAGTATAATCTTAATAATCAGACAAAAAGATAGGCGTGTTAACCTCAGCCTCGATCTCGGTCTGCCTCTTCTCTAACAGCTTGGCCACCACCATGGCTCTGTGCCTCCCTGACCGCTTACAGCACACAGCCCACTCACACAGCAGCGTGACCACCGCGTCGTCATCCGGACTCATCTATAAACACACGTGTACAAATACACAACACAGGTTAAAACACATCACCATCCATGCATTTACAGTCACTACACCAACACAACTCTCACATCATCCTGTGCAGAACTCAAGTGAAATCAAGTGAAAGACGCGACGTCGTTACCTCATGTCCGTCTTTACTCTGGCCTGACCCGAAGATTCGGTTGTAGAGCGAGTCCAGAGAATTACTGAAGTCAGACTTCTCGAAGCTGTGGTTGTCCAGAACCTCCAGTGTGTGCAGGACCCGACCGATTGTGAAGCCTGTGTCCAGACACAAAGACGGACAAACATTATGTTTCCACACAGGCGCTAAATGACTCAGCACTATTTCATTAATTCTTCAAAAATCCCCCCCCTTCCAAAAAAAAATAAATAATAATTTTTATATTATATATATATATATATATATATATATATAAATATAAATCAGTAAGAGAAAAAAATTAAACGGCTTTAGGTTTCCATGTACTGATACTGGAGACTCCTTCCATAAATGTTAAATTGGCAGAAAGAGAGAGATAAAGCTTTTTTTTTTTTTTATTATTTGTTCATTACCGATCTTAGATTACATTGAGCATCTACCATAAAGAGCACCAGGGGAGTTGTTACCATAGCAACAACAATCTGTGCATTAATATAGAACTGTAATTTGCCTTAAAGCTGTAACTACTGTCAGAGCTGCTATTGTAGAGAATTAATCAACCTTCTGACTAAATCACGCTAACTGTAGCATAAGTGGACATGAGATGAGCGTCGTGAGGGGGCAAAAGAAAAGGAAAAGAAAAACAAAAACAAAAACAAAAAAAAACGAGGGATGCATTAAAAGACAATCTAGATCAATAAATCCAGGGATGCAAAACCGTTTCATGAACTCACCTGCTGTTGTTTCCTGACATTTATCAAAGGACCAGCGGAACTCCACCGCCTGCCCCCTCTCTTTGATCTGCTCCTCGATTTCCCTCAATTTAGCACGGACCTATGTGCAGGAGGAAAACAAATACAGCAAGTCATTAATCAGTCTATTAACTTAAAAGAAATAAAAAAGCACCTCATTCCCCTCAGTACTCTAACGGTCTCCTTAGAGTTATTACATGTAGTACAAAAAAATAAATAAATTCATTCATTCATGACGAGATCACACATCAGTAGTGACGACACTCCAAAGGGGATTAAAGGAACCAGGTGAAGTTTGTCTGGTGTTTGCAAGTCTGATTCAGACGTGAAGCATGAGATTCCTCTTCATGGACATCTCGAGTGGAACCAGATGTTGTCTCCTATCTGCCTCATTATGCCTGATATACTTTTCTGCTCACTGTACAGAGCGGTTATTGAGGGTCGAGTCAGCTTGAGCCGGTCTGAACGTTCTCTGAATCAACAAAGTATTTCTGCCGACAAAACTGCTGCGTTCTAGTTATGCTTCATACTTTGTGGCAACAGTTTGGGGAAGACCCTTTTTCTATTCCAACATGACCGTGCCCAGATACGGAGGACTAAACATGACAATTATAAATAAACAAATAAATAAATGTGTGAATAAATAAGTAAATATAGAAATAAATAAATACACAAATACAATATACTCTAGAAAATTGCTAAATGTATTCCTACTTTTGTTTAACATATTTCAAGATTTATTTAATTTAATTCATTTAATTCTAAATTTCATTCATTTTTGTTTTGTCACATTTCTTTATTTATCTATTTTTCTATAGATTTTCCACATTTTTACATATATTTACTTATTCACACATTTATTTATTTATAACTATGCCATGTTTAGTCCTCCATACCCAGAGTAAGGTACATAAAGATACGGGAGATGAGTTCAGTGTGGGAAAAAGGTGACCGGCCCCGACCTCAACCCTATCGAGCACCTTTTTAATGAACTGGAACGGAGATTTGTGAGCCAGACCGTCTCGTCCAACATCAGGCGGGTAGCTCAGTTGTTAAGTAAGACATTGGACTACAGTTCGGAAGGTTCCAGGTTCAAACCCCATGACCAACAAGTTGCCACTGTTGGGCCCTTGAGCAAGGCCCTTAACCCTCAGATGTATAATGAGATAAAGTCACTCTGGATAAGAGCGTCTGCCAAATGCCTAAATGGATATCTTGTGGACGGCCTTCCAAGAGTGGAAGCTGCTATAAACTGCAAAAGCTGTACTGAAGTACATGTATTTGAATATAATGTGATTGGCCAGACTACTCTAGTTTGTATGGTGTACATAAACTATCAAGTGAAATACCGTACCTGCTGGTTGAAGGTGCTATTGGCGCCTGGCATGGGCAGGTTTGAAGAGGCGATGGGCAGAAGGTCCAGTGGAGATCCGGTCTTAATCCGGCTGTCTGTGAGTGAGTAGTGCCAGACCAGAGCGCTAGGACAGCACAGCACAATGCTCTGCACAGGTCAGAGACAGGAAGAGGAAAAACAAACAACAACAGTTAATGCACTTTGATAATTAGCAGCAAATTTCGAACATCACTCCAGACTGAAACGCGAACAGACGACTATCATTTCCATCACTTTGACCGGTGCCTATGGGCTGTCATCATGAGCTTCATTACAGCGCCTGGATGATGAACTCCTTTAATATAAACTGCTGCGTGTGTGTGTGTGTGGGGGGGGGGGTCGTAGCTGATCTCTTCTTGGACACAGGGTTCTTATGAGAAGTGTTTCTCGTTAGACCTCGTTAGGACTGCTTCTGAAAGATTTCAGAGTGTCTTCAGAAGAGTTCAGGTCTTTTACAGAAGAACAAGAAGAAATACTTCCTCTACAAGACGACCCGTTTAAACAGATCTCAGGAGTGAAGCTAGTTGTCGTCATAAGCCGTTTTTTGCCGATTACGCACACAACATTGACGAAAGTCAATAAGATCTGCACCTGGAGCATGCAGCTGAGTCCGAACACCACAGGCCGGTGCTGGGGGCAGATGTAGAAGTCGGTGAAGGGTGTCTGGGGCTGGGTGGCTCCTGCCGGCTGGGCGGTGGGGGTGGCGGGTAGAGCGTTACCCGGCTGCCCGGCGATGCCGTGTGGAGGGTGTCCTCCCGAGCTGGGTCCTATACTCCCGTCACTTAACAGCAGGTTTAGGCGGCGCGTGCAGAAATACGCCAGCCTCCTCGACAGATAAGCCGACTGCACAAACTCCCCCGAGTACTGGACACAGAATGAAAAGAGAGCGACACTTATTTCAATAATCACATGTGATAAAACGACACAAAGGACATCAGATCAGCGCTAGTTCTGACACGGTACAGTGTTGAAGTGAGACTCGCTTTTTCACTACACAGACGAACCTGTAAGAGGAGCGGCAGCAGCAGTTTTAGAAGCTCGTCCTCTCCTGGACGGATCTTTTCAAAGCATTCCAGGACCCACGTCAAGAACTCGTGTCTGTCTAACATGCCGTCCTGAAAGGAAAAAAAAAAAACAAGTCAAAACCAAAATTCTGTATTTGCTACCTTCCTGATTTATTTTTTGTGCATATTTGTCACTCTTAAATGATTTGGATCAGACTACTTTTAATATTATACAAGAATACCCCGAATAAATGGTGATTTCATTTGTTAAGGGGAAAAAAAAAAGCCATCCAGGGCCTAGATGATGGTCCTAGAAAATGCAAGGCTTTTTTTTTTTTCTACCACACAAATATTTTTATATAACTTTTAATTTGGAGGTTGGAAACCAGAAATGTTTTTGTACTAGTTCGATCATTAACTCGAACAGGAACACCCATGACTAGTCCACAGTAAGTGAACCACCGCGACACAACCGAACTCACCTGAAACATGAACATGGCCAGTTTCTCGTTGTACTCCCACTGCTTCATCGCCGTCTCCACCTCGGCCGGAGGCGCGGGCAGGGGAGAGCCGCAGCTCTGGCTGGGAGACTGCCGGTAAAACTCGGCCACCTTCTGCAGCTGCTCACAGAGGTACTTCGTAATGATCTGAGTCCATTCTGGGGGGAAATTAAATCGAGAGAGCGTGTAATTTCTGAGCGGGACAACGGAAGACCTCCGAACCCGAACTGAGGATTGTGTGAACGAGACTGAATGGCGCTAGTACGGAGTACGGTTACCTATGCACGGGTCGATGACGTGCCTCTTCTTGACTTTCGTTTCGGTTATGGCGGCATGATAAGCACACGTCATTTTAATCATCCAGGCGGAACGCATGACCGGGACGGAGTATTTGGCCAGATATCCGAAAACCTCCTCCTTCTTACTGAAGATGGGGACCTGGTTCGTTCAACAAGAAAGCGCACACAAAAACATCAAAGAGAATTCATTATATACCTACAGGAAGTTAGCAATTTTCCTGAAGGTACTTGGGTAACTATAGAAGCTGTACCTGGGCCATGAGAAGTAAAATAACATGTTTACGAGAAACAGTGGCTCGTCTCCACAAGATTAATTATACAGGGTGGGTCAAACGTTTCCATACAGGGGGAAAATACATTTATGATTTGTTATAAATTGATATTTTATACTTGAAGGCCATGGTGCATCAGGAAAAGATAGACATTTGAAGGACCGCATCACTATTCATGTTCAATAGAGGCTGAAACATAATTATGGAAATGTTTTCAAAACAATAGTAACCATGTAAAAAACACACACACACACATACATATACATATCTATATATATATATATATATATAAACTTAGTTTGGTGAAAATATACATCGTAAACAACATAAGCGCAGGAGACACACGGCACCGCTGGGGCAAAGCTGGAAATCCATCAGATGAAATCCAACCTTCTTAGCCAGCTGAGTGAGCGGCTTCGTCCCGGCCAAGTCTGTAAACCAGTTGTTGATGGAACTCTGCGACCTCGCCGTGACCAGCCAGAAGTTGTCCTTCTGGTTGACCTGTGGCTTCCTCTTCCCCGTGTCTGGGAAGGTGTTGCATCGCAGTTTTTCTGCAATGATGCTGCTGAAGTTTGAGCTAATCTGGAAAAAGAGGAGCAAAAACAAGTTTAAAAACCGCTCTGTAGGTGACCACACACAAACATAAACATCTTTAATGACGACTGTTTTAAGGGACTTACCTTAGAGGGGTTAAAGTTGACATTTTTAGCACTACCATGCTCGTCCCCTGATACAGCCGGCTGGTTGTTGAAGCCCTGCTTCACGTTCAGTGCAGTCAGTTCATCCTAAATGACAACAAGTAGAAACATTTTAGTGAAATTGTGAAAACTGGACCAAGATTATTTAATTCAACATACATACGCCTTGCAGTATAATAACAGGTGATGTCGCTAATTAGGTCTACACTGTTTGCCTGAAGAGTTGGGCTTTTTAAAAACTGGGTATGAGACAGAGGTATTCCACTTCTTGAGCCTGGGTCATCTTCAGACTGGGGATCAGGGAGTTTTTGAAGAATAAAGGACTTCATATTTCAATATTGCTTGTTCTAAAGAAATTTAATTGCAGAAAATATCAAATTATACTTTATATCTTGACTGTTGTTATTTAAATTAAGTGGCAGTGTCATTGAAGTGTGAAACTTCATAATTTCGTCCCAATTCTTTTGGGCAAAACGGTACACTTTATGATAATTTGTCTGTATTATGGTTTATTGCCATATCAGCTTCACAGGCTATTTCATGGCTGAAACATTTCTGTTATTCAAAAACTAGATAAGATTTTTAACATAAATTTTTAAATAAAAAAAAATTTGGATTTACTTGTTCAAAAACTTTTTTTTTTTTAAAGGATCAGAGTAAAACTAGTTCCTTAAAGGAGTAAAAAAGTTAGTCAAATAAAAAAGTTTCTGGATGAAAGTTTCTTCCTAGAAACAAAAGTGTAGCGAAAAAAATAAAATACTACACAGTAGGGCCTACGTACTTTAGAAACGTATTTAAAATATTAAACTAAAATGGTTTAGAAACTGAACTGCGTTCCTGGAAGAAACCAGCTCCACCTGCGTATTAACAGTTTATAACACTACTCACTCTGGGCGCGCTGCTCTACAGGCCCATTTATATTACACAACTGAATAAACAAACTAATACGTCTCAAGTAACTTACATCTTCTGGATTTTTGAGTTTAGTAAAGTTCTCGAATGTCCTGTGTCAAAGCAATTTGCTTATTATGATTTCGTTCAGAAATAAGAGTTTTGCTGATTATAGCTTAAGATCGGGGGAGAGTAATTCAATGAGGAAATTGCGATTCTTTTGTGATTCGCCACATAGACTCCAAAACTGATTTATTTTTTTTTAAATCTTTGGTTACATTTATAACCGAGATGAACTGGTGCGATCGGTCAGTGACCAGAATTGGCTGGTTTTCAGTTTGATTGGCCGTGACCGGTGATCAGTCAGCCTCAGATATAAACAATTCTGTCCCGAGTGGAGAAGTTTTGTAGTGGCGCAACAGAAGTGAAATTTTATGGTGTCACATAAAAGTCAAGTTGAGTTTTGAGACGTTCGAGGAGGTGAATTTGTGCAGTTTCTTTATAATCCTACAGTGGGCGCTCTCTACACTATTTGAAAAATTTTAGGATTGAATTATTTGCCAAGTTTGTCTATAAATAATTATGTTGGCCGACACAGATACGTGCTGCTTAGTAAAACAATATGCCTACATTTTTTGGATAATGAAATTTTAAGTTAAATGCTAAACTCTTGTATGTGAAATTATTTTGTACTGTTTAAATGCTGAGCTTGTTCTTCTTTAATTGAGAAAACTAATGCTATAAAACATGGGCTACAATTAATTAAAATCATTAAACGTTTAAAAATTGGGTTAAAAATTGTGGAAAAATGTAATATCGAATAAGGATATTTATAAACTAGTGAAACTTAAAAATTAAATCAAATAGGCACCTAGGTACCGTTATAATGATACGATACCTACTGTTGGTGAGTCCCATCCCTTACAATTACACATCAGAGATACCTGTCGCTTGTTAGATTTTTACAGCTTACCAAAACGAGCCATGAAAACAGACAGTTTGTCTAAAGACATCCAAGATTTTGCAAGATAAGTGTGGTTTCCTCGTGCAGTAGATGTGACAGTTTGATAAGTTGTCGGATAGCTACGTCTCATAAAAATTGACAGAACAATAACTGATGCTGTTTTTAATCAGATTCCAGTTGCACACAGTTTTTTTTTTTTTTTTTTTTGAGGTGTTTAAAAGTCATGAAAGATGCCAACGCCACGGCTTGAGACAGAGACTAGTACAGAACAGAATCCAGCTGCAGGTGTAACATCCATGCGAGATCATGGCATCAATGATTCCTGGATGCCGCTTGTCATCAAACAGATCTGCCAATCACTAGCTAGAACTAGACCTCTTGTGGTTCTTTTGCTTGGCAACTCATGTGTCACCAACACTGACCATGAAAGCGTTTGTAATTTATAAAAAAGGTTATACAAAAACACAACTTAGGAACATTCGAGTTACGAATTTCCACAGATACGAAGGGACCGGGACACTCGTAGACGTGAACAAATCGTGGAAGTAGCAGACGTGTATCGTACAAAAAAAATAGACACTGCAGTGCACCAGACACCAATATTTAAATGGCTAAAGTCCGGAATTTTGTATGCGTGTGTGTCGAGAGTGGGGGAGGCGCGGGTGAAATGAGTCGGCCTCCCTGGTGTCAATGAATCAACCCGGAGGCACGGTGATGGACAATGGCAAAAGAAAGAAGATGGTGAAAAATCCTAATTTCAGAAAATCCTCAACAAATTCACCATCAATGCAGCTCAGAAACAAAATGTAGTCCGTTCAAGCACATACTGTAGTAAACACTATATCTGTAGCGTTGTATAATGCAGAATCAAAAATCTATGTACGTGTTTTTTATGCTTTACATTGAGTACTTGTGTCAAGGATATACAAGACTCACTCTGTCATACTTACGAACGAACCCGACTAACGAAAGTACTCACGGAACGGAAGTCGTTCGCAAGTCGGGGACTTACTGTACATGTTTGCATTTGAGGTGGGAAAAAAAGTGGACAGATAATTAGGTTGCTTAGTTAGCTAGTTAGTTCTGTTGATTTATGTTGCTAATTTATGTTGTATATCCAGGTCCAGGAGGAACGTCGTTTCGTTTCACCGTGTATGGATGAAGTGACGATAAAAGCCTTCTTGACTTGAAGTTTGGCAGGTCCTTCATATTGCTACAGGTGGTGCGCTCCAAACGGTTTACTCATCAGCAGGTAGCACAAAGTCCTGAGAAAATTATTTGCTTATAATAATTTGCTAATACGTTGCTGAGAAACCTTAGCTATTAGTTGATGCAACTTATGTAATATATTTATCGTTGTATAAACACTAGACCTGAAGAACCTGTGAGGGAGTGTGACTGTTCCTACGGGTCCACATTTTAATCCCATTACATCTCCCTTATAGCCGTGAGTTAATCAGCTTTAAACTGCAGCCAGCACATTCTGGCAGTCCATCACACGAGGACATGCGCACGAGTGAAACATGAAGCACATCATACAGAGAAACCTTTAATACGACCTTTATTAGAATTCTGCTAGAACGTCAGGTTAGTTAGCGCCGTGATGTCTCGACGTGTCGAGTGTGTAAGGTCGAACCAGAGAGTCTATGGCTTTCAGATTTCACTGTAAGTCACCATCGCAATAATGTTAACTGGAAGATAATGACAATGTTAATGGAGATGGGTTTTACTGCCGGACACTTCAGACGATTGAGAGACAGAGAGAGGAAAACAGAAAAAAAGAAATATATAACCAAATAAATTAATTAAAAACTCCAGGATAATAAAGCATATAAAGTGTTCGGTCCAATAAATCAGTAATAATGGGGTGCATTGATTGTATTTATTCATAAGCCGCTATTATATATTTATTTATATAATGATGGGTCAGCATCAATTAAGGCAGTAAATGTTTTTGCAGAAGTTTTAAATAAATTAAGCACTTTTTTTTATTTTATTTTGAATGTAAGATAGGGTCGGTCAGGACTCATCAGACCACATGACCTTTTTCCATTACTCCAAAGTCCACCCTTTAAACTCCCTAGCAAACTGAATTTGCCTTTAATTCTGATTAGTCTCACTAACAAGTGTTTTTTTTTTTTTTAACCACACAGCTGTTCAGTCCCAGTCCTGCAAGTTCCCATCAGATGGTGTGTGTAGGAAAACGCTCTTACTTTCAGTATTCATCAAAGCTGTGTTTTTAACCATGTGACTTCACTAAGCGTTTAGGTGATCTCCATTCAGGATTGTTTGACCACAGTTCTTCGACAAAGTTGCCGGTTCAGCACTCTCCTCCTCCAGGTCCATGTAAGGTGCTGAGCTCCGGTAATTTCAGATCTCCTTATGGGCGAACATCCTCTAAACGACTTCTTTTGTGTCATTATTTGCTGTTAGCCAAAATAAATAAGTTTGAATACAAAATGGTGCATTTAAATTGTTATATATTGGAGTTCAAATCACAATCGCAATCCGAGGCAAAATAATTGCAATGTGATTTACTGATCAAATCATCATTCATTCATCTTCTGCAGAGGGTCACAGGGGGTCTGGAGCCTATCCAAGGAGACGTTGGGCACAAGGTGGGGGACACCCCCCTGGACAGGGTGCCAATACATCTTATTTCTCTACTTGTATTTTATAAGTTATTTGCCTCGTGCGTTCTTTTTTTAACAGATCATTTGTATAATACAAATAATACATAAAGTCCAGAAATAAAGATCAATAAATAAATAAAAAATCTGAAATCTGCACCAGTCAGATGCATGAATATAAAACAATAGATTTACAGTTTAAACAAAGTTCAGCTATTTCAATAACTTGAAGGAGGCTTGGAAATTTTCTTTTGTCCAGGAATCACTGACCGAGTGTCGGTTCTATTCGGACCCCGATGCTTTTCTGATAAACATGAATAATTAATGTACTAGTAATTTAGCACTTTTTTTCTTTTTTCCACACAATAAACCCGATCAAGGCGATCTTTTACTCTGTATAGACCGAGTGTAAGGAAGAAACAGAAAGAAAGCATGACAGCATGATTTACTCCAAGGAAAGGAAAGTAGGCTATGAAAACTGAACCTTTAAAGATGAATGGAAAGATCAATACATGTTCATTCTTCATGTGGGAAATGGAAATAAATAATATAAAGCAGTAATGTGAAACACCACTAGGAGATAAAATACGGGTCGTTAGAGCAAACGTATCCGCAGCAGTCTAAGATGACGGCGTGTAAAATACCCAAACCGAGAGCCCGGTATGACAGAGCGCCCAGAGTCTTTTCACATTAATTTTACAGCCTGCAGCATGCAACTGAAGCTTGATTAAAGATTAATTAATTAAAGACTGTCATTTGTATTCGATATAAATACAAGGAAATATACACGGCCATCAAAGTACAAACTGTCAGAATGTTTGACATGGATACTGAAAACTGGCAATAAATACTACTGGAATGTTATTTTTATAGACTTACAATGACCGCTTATATAGAGATCTGACTCCTAAAACAATGTTTTATTGACCGGACCTTATTACAGTTTAATTCAGTAACACTGGAGTAAAGAAATCCAATTAGAGAGAGAAACATTACTGCACACATTTAAATAATCGTGCTTTTATTTTTAACAGGTTGATTGTATAAGAGTTTTGCGCTCCCAGGGTGTGAGAGTTTTACACAATTTATGCGAGTATGGTACATTAAAACAGTTTGAACATGAGTTCGGATTTATTTGATACTTTCGAGGACAATACTGGAGATTTTCCAAACAACCAATTACTATTTTACGACACAAAAGTCAGTCTAAACTTTGTGAAAAAGAGCCGTTCAGAACTTGTTTGCATCAGAGGAAAGCCAAGTTTACATTTTTGTGTTTTTTTTCTCATTTAGTGGATGATTTAATAAAGACATAGCACCACAGATTCCAAAAAAGTTAGCAAGAACGGCAGTAAGAAGAAAAGGGAGCCGCTTTCGGTTTAGTTTTTTTATGGCAGTTCGAGTCAAGAGGAATCATAAGTTAAGGTTTAGTGAGGTTCAATATCTATTTATTTCATTTTTTTTCTAAATGTTTGACTGTTTTTACATGTCAATACAATATGATTACAGTGTTGGACGTTCGTCATATTTGTAATATCTTTGGGTGGCTGGAACAGATTATTTCCTATGAGAAAATGTGTTTCATTTGAAAAAAACAAAAACAAAAAATAACCCATCAAGCACCATATGAATGAAACTGTCGCTCATGAAGCCCTTCACAGGAAAACAAGACCAAGACTTTCCTCTGCTGCATTACGAGGCGTTACGAGGGATTTACTGAGCATCAGTAGCAGATATACATCTCAATATCACCTGTCCAGAGGAGATTACTGGAACACATGGCTTTCTACATTGTAAAACAATGTTGCAATCTTCTCCTTTGAACAGGTGATACTGAGATGTGTCTGATAGTTATGATCTATAAAGCAGTGTGTTAGTAACATAAATAAGAAATCTGTACTACAGGTGTTTCTCTGAGACCAAGACACACACACACACACACACACACAGACACAGACAGAGCAAAGCTGAGAGAGAGAGAGAGAGAGAACTAGCTAACAAGCCGAGTGTTTATCTTGACAAGCACACACACACACACACACACACATACAGACATACACACACACATATATATACACACACACACACACACTTCGGTGTTAGCAAGAGAGCTAGCTAAAGCTAATACAGGTCAGTTCTGGATTCAACATTTGTATTAACACTGTGTGTGTGTGTGTGTGTGTGTGTGTGTGTGTGTAGGATTGTTATACACACATTAACATTAATAGTTAGCATGTAGTTAGCAAGGCCTGTGGAGCTCTGAGAGAGAGAGAGAGAGAGAGTGTGTGTGTGTGTGTGTATGCTAGCTAACACACACACACACACTATGGTATTTTCTTTGTGCACACTTTATATTTTCTCTCTCCCCTCAACAAAAGAAACACACTGACCTCTTTCTGCTTCGGGTCTTGGGGATAAACATCCGGAGGACCGAGTCTGGGCCGTTTCAGTGGCCGGTGCTCATAACTCAACATCCCGAACGCAGCCATGGTCCCAGCGGCATAGCAGCGGCCCCAGGCTCCCTGTCTGTCGGTCTCGGTCTGTCTCTCTGTGCCCCTTTCCGCTTCACGACACGGATCAATCCCTTTCTCGGTGCTACTGCTTTTTTTTTTTGCCAACCGTTTTCATCCAAGCCCCGCCTCCGGCAATACTATTGGTTGATAAGCACGCTCCTCGTGTCCAATTGGCTAACCGGTAGTAAATAACCCTGGCTGACTAGCCAATATTTGCGCAGGAGGCGGGTTTTTAAAAAAAAGAAAACGGGTGTACCACTTGAAAATCATTTCCGGTGCGAGAGGATTGTGGGAAGACGACTGGCAAGTCAAAAGACCCGTATGTGTTGCCTAGAGAAGAGGTTTTCTCTCTCTCTCTCTCTCGCGCGCGCGCGCTCTCTCTCTCAGGCGCCTCAGCTTTAGTGGATGGAAGGATAAATAAATACAAGTGAATGAATCCCTACATGACTGCTGATATTTATTTCACAAACTTATCACAAAAACATTCATAGTCTCTAAATATTAGAGAAAACCTTTGCAAAGATGTGGAGTGTTCTTTCTTTTTTTTTATTTATTAGTTCTTTCAATACAAATTCCACTTTCTTTCTTTTTTTCTTTTCAATAGTTTTTTTTTTTTTTTTTTTAAATCTGTCAGATCTCATGTCTATCTATGGCTGTCTTTCTATCAATCAAAAAGTTTCGAGATTAGCTTTGTTTATAAGCTCTGCTTTTCGCTGCACGTCCTCCCTCAAACACCTTAAAACCTGGCAGTAAAATTGGCTATTTGATGGTCCGGATCCTGGGGATGAATTCTCAAAGCACAATGCTGGGAATGTCAGAAAAAAGGAGATGAGCATGAACGACTAGATGATGGGCTCTTCCATTTTGAAGACTCAGGGTTGCTTAATCTCAGGGTCGTACACATACACCATCTCTGGAAATGATCCTCAACATGGAGGACGAGTTCTTGGCAGACTTTCACGCGATGTTCCTTCTGTTCCTCGGTCAGCAGCGCATGTTCAGATCACATGTGAGCACTGCCTGGACTGTTCCGTATGCCACACCGACAATAGCAGCGGTATATTTTATTGTTCTCTGATGATCATCTTGCACAAGTTGCTGAACAGTTTCAACATGTTCGGGGGGTTAAGCTCGGGGGGTTAAGGTCGGGGGTCTTCCTGATCTCTCGTTGTCTAACTGTGATGTTCATACGCTCTTGAAGTGTGCATGCCACTCAAAAAACCTCAAAAAACTTTCACGCAATTTTTTTACGTTTACTCTTTGTTCTAACTTGTTCTGGTTTGATCCCCGGGTGATGCTGTAGCCTCCCACAGCCGAGGGTCTAGAGAGAGCTGATTGGCTGAGCTCTCTCAGTGTGGTGGGATGGGAGGCAGTTAGTGCTTTCACATTAATTACGGCTCTATGGCCAATCAGCGGTGTCTGTGACTTTACACATGCGGGAGAACACACTGTCCTCCGAGTGTGTTATGCCGCCGCCAATGGTGCGTGAGCGAGCAGTTCGAAAAGATGTGGTCGATTGGTGTCACATGGTTCGGAGGAAAGTCCCGATCGAGTGGTAGTAGGAGCCTTAATGTGGAAGACTGGTGGAAGTGGAAGACTAAATTAGGGAGAAAATCCAGGGACATGTGGACATCTGGCAATCTTCTTTTTATTCTTCCTCTTCTTCGTTGTTTAACAGCTTTTAGAATCAAATATTTTGCGTTACTTGCCGCTAAGACTTATTCCTTCTTATTTTCCCAACAGCCTTCCTTAAAAACATCTAATGCATCCTTCCCTGATCTTGTCTTGACTTGTTTTTTGTCTTGAACTCTTTGTCTGCTATATTCAACACCTTCCAAAGTCAAACCACTCTATAACACATCCCAATGACTGTCAGTGCGGTTAAGGTCAGGACTCTGCAGGGGTCAATTCATGTGTGGAAATCATTCCTCATGCTCCTGGAGCCACTTTCCCACAACTTGAGCATGACTTATCTTTGCATTGTTGTCCTGGAGATGTGATACCCTGGTCATTCAGTACATTCAGGTCGTCAGCTGACTTTATGCCATTGCTTCATAACGTTGCTGAGTCTAGACCTGACCAACTGAAGAAACAGTGAGCACTATGCATCACGTACCTTCTTACCCTGACATTGCTACTTCGCCAAGCGTTTAAGTAATCTCTGATAATGCTTACTCATGAGTTTTTTTTCCTCCAATCACATTTCTTCCGTGAAGTTGACAGCACACCACTATTCTTATGTTACTATGTTTTAATAACATGTTGGACAGTTCTTAACCCAATTCCAATAATTTTAGCAATCTCCTCAGTTATTTTCTTTGCTTTTGGGGTAAAAATTGGTGCCAACTGAACCGTATTAATCACTTCAGTGTCAGGGCACAGTATAAAACTTTGCCTGCTCACCGGCCTCTCTTAAAGTGAATAACAAAGCTCAAGGCTCTGTTCTGACTGTTATAAAGTGTTGAAATAAATTAGATTTTTTCCTAACAGAAGATCTAAGCAGTCCAGTTGCGGGAGGTCTAGAGCCCAGTCTATTCCAGGGGACTTGAGATGAGGACACTCACACACTACTGGGAATTTGGGAACACCAATTATGCTAACCTGCACGTCATTGGATTGTGGGAGGAAACTGGATTACCTGGAGGAAACCCACCAAGCATTGGGAGAACATGCACACTCCATGCATACAGACCCGAGGCAGGAGTCGGACCCTCGACCCTGGAGGTGCGATGCCACAGTGCTAAGCTCTAAGTCACCGTGCAACCTATTATTGTACTCAGTTATATTAATATATAATAAATTGCTATTTTGATCATAACAAGAGACAAATGAGGAATTTTCACTTAAACAGGTATAAAGAAAATGTGTGTAATTATGACGCAATGACTATAAATCTGAATCTAATCTAAATCTAAACAGTCATGTAACTTTATACTTTAAACTTCTGATATGGGGAACGTCTTCAAGACTCGATTTGTGGATGTTCCTCAACATGCAATTTAACTATAAAGGGATAAATATGCAACATGTTCATGAACAAATAAAGAAGTGCTATGACAAACTGCTCTGGTATAAGAAGAATAAAACTTCAGGATGTTCTGTTATTGTAAGTCTCTTCACCTCAGGCCATGACATCGTTAATTCTTTTTCTATAACAGCATGGCGGGTTACACTTCACTCAACACATATTATATTATAAGCTGTTCTGGTGGTGTAGTGGTTAGCACTGTCGCCTTGCACCTCCAAGGTCCGGGTTCGATTCCCGTCTCTGTGTGCATGGAGTTTGCATGTTCTCCCCGTGCTTGGTGGGTTTCCTCCGGGTACTAAAGTTTCCTCCCACCGTCCAAAGATATGCAGGTTAGGCTAATTGGTGCCTGTAGTGTGTGTGTGCCCTGCGATGGATTGGCACCCTGTCCAAGTTGTACCCTGCCTCGTGCCCGAAGTCTCCTGGGATAGGCTCCAGGTTCCCCGCAACCCTGAACACAGGATAAAGCGGTATAGAAAATGAGTGAGTGTTCTGAATATTTAATATGAAAGATTTTTTTCATTGAACTTATATTTAAATGCAATTTTGGATTATGCAACAGAAAATATTAACAAATACACTAATCAGACATAACATTCAAGCCGTTAGCATAAAGTCATTGGTTTTGGTTTCGCCTTGTGCCTTTGAGGCAGCTGTGGCCCTTTAGGTCATGACTCCACAGGGGGTGCGCCATCGTGTCGTGTCGGGACGATCCACCATTAGAGGTTAGAGGTGGATCATCCAGGGATCGGGTTTGTTTGTCTGGCACATCCCATGATTGCTTGATCGGATTGAGATCTGGGGAATTCGAAGTGTGGGTCAACAACTTTGAACTCTTTGCTTGCTAAGCCCCATAAGCAGCAGGCTGTGATGTGCTGGGTGTTCTGATACCTTTCGATCATAGCCAGCATTAATTGGTGACAGGATCATGTGTTCACACAAGGTTTATCAATAATAATAATTGATAAGCCTTGGGAGAACACATGATCCTCTCACCAATTTACTGGTATATAATTGATAATACATGTTATTCAATTCACCTGACAGTGGTGTTAATACTTGGCTGAAGTCATGTCACAAGTATATGTCGAAGTACAGTATATATTTGTACAATAGAAACAGGATGATTTAATATATAATAATATCTTTAATCAAAAAAGCATTTTTTCTGGAAAATGTGTAAAATAAACACTTTGATACAGCAAGAAACGTTCAATACGAGTTCAGTTCAGCATAAAGCAACGTCACGTATCTTATTTAGATATACAGTAAACAACAATAAATCATTCTAATTAAACATTCAGATTCCATCAAAACCTCTCCCGGAGGAATATCTGAATCTCAGAGCATAAGCAGAGGAAAAAAAACAAACACCTCCTGCATTATTGTCGTGTGATTTCAGACACCTTTTCCAGGATTCATTACAGCTTGCTGTGAGAGCCTCTACAGACTCCGCTCATCCTGAGAGGACCGACTCGCATAAACGTCTTGATTTAGCAACCACGTGTGAGAAAAAGAGGACGGCACGAGGAATCTCAAAGCGCTCAAGAAAGCTGAAGCTAAAACCCCAGCTGCATGCTTTTCCATCACCGAAACGCAGACACTGATTGCACAACGCATTAGGCACAACATGAAGCTTACAGTATGAGCAGAAATAAACCCTCAGAGGCATACTCTGCTGCTTTGTAGTGCTAACTTCTATGGAATGACTGACCCGTCTGTTCCTTTTCTCCCCCCTTTGGTTTCTTTACAGACTGCATGTCATCTTGTGCATTACTGCAGCTATTTACGAAGCACCGCATGTTTTTTTTATTATCTTTCAAGTACTTCAAAGGCCATTGCTCATTAATACTGAAAATAATGATATATTTATTTTATGTGCAAAATTTGCTACTACCTACATTATAAGAACATTATTTGAAAAACTTTATTCCATACTCAGCACAAATGCCCACACCTGAAATTGTCCTCATTTCTTTACATAATTTCAAAAATTCAAAACAATAGAAACGTCTCCTAAAACATTATTAAAACCGAATGCAAAAGTCTATAAAGTTGTAACTGAGTTACAGTTATATCGCACTAATAACAAAACAAATCTATCATTTTTTCCCCGAGCCAGTTGTGAGCTGGAATACGCTGAATTTAGTCAGCGCAGGACGATACTAAACACTAACACTGAGCTAATCGCCCAACAAACGGTCCCTTTGTCCAGGAGTTTCATGCAGCGAGGCGAGGTTTGGTAGAGAGCTCGGTCTTGTGTCCAGCGGCATGTCCAACAGCTGCTCAAGTTCTCTCCGAATGGACGACACTCTTGTTCGCTGCCTCCACCATGGCGCGGAAACACGAGTTCTCCTTCGCCAGAAGATTTGCTGGGCTGTCGAACTCCAGGATCTGTCTCACACAAGGACAAGGACAAAAACAGGCCCAAAAGACGTCAAGAACTGAAATGCATTTTAGGTGGTTGCACATTCTGTACACAACAGTCACAGCGACAGGGTAGTGAGAAAATGGCCAGATTTAAGCTACAATTTGATGATTCGGCTTGATGAATCATTTCCTATGAAAGATTGATCACTTCAATAGCTTGGACGGTTTTTAAGTAAAACTGGGATTTACATGCATGTCAATCAAAATATAGAAATATAGAAAGTATATACAGTATGGCGACATGGTGGCTTAGTGTCTTAGCACCATCGCCTCCTGCACCTTCCCGCCTCGGTGCATGGTGTGTGTGAATGGAGTTTGCATGTTCTCCCTGTGCTTGGTGGGTTTCCTCCAGGTACTCCGGTTTCCTCCCACAGTCCAAAGACATGCAGGTTCGGCTAATTGGCGTTCCCAAATCGCCCCATAGTGTGTAAATGAATGTGTGAGTGTTGACTATTCCTAAAATGGGAATAAATACAACGGTAATCACCACTGGCTACAGATGCGCCTACATAGATGAATGGATGATGGATAAGGTATGTATACTTTAAATATTAGCGTTTAAGCTTGTCTGGGGTTATCTTTTTTTAACTTATTCGATTTCAAATACTGTTAAACAATGATGAAAAATAAAAGAAGATTGCCACATGACAATTGTGTTTTGGCAATTTTATTATTTTTCCCCACGATTTTCTCCCTAATTGAGTCGTTTCCAACTCCTCCCCGTCACTAGGGGGCGCTCCCACATTAAGGCTACTACTACCACTCAGTCAGGGAGGGATGAAGACTATTACGTGTTTCCTTCAAACCATGTGACACCCAGCCGACCGCATCTTTTCGAACTGCTCGCTCACACACCGTTGGGGGCGGCATAACACACTCGGAGGACAGCGCTATCCGCCCCTTCCGCTTGCGTGAGCTCACAGACGCCCCTGATTGGATGTAGAGCCGGGGTTAATGTGGGAGCACGAAGTACCTCTCATCCCTCCCTGTGAGAGATTTCGGCCAATCAGCTGCGAGAGGTTACAGCATCACCCGGGAATCGAACTTGCGACCTCCGTGGACTTATCATTTTAAAGAAACTTTTCTCCACATAAGGCTCAAAAGGTTCCTATTTCAGAACAGTTTCCAGTTGTAAGCTACCACCATTAACCAGGGCTGCCTAAAAAAAACTCAACAAACGTCATTAAACAAATAAATAAAGAATGAGAAAAGAGTAATTGGAGGAGCGGACTGACCTGACCCAGGTCGAGTACCAGAACTCTGTCACAGCTGAGGACAGTATTGAGGCGGTGAGCGATGATCAGCGTGGTACAGCCACTGAAAGACGTACGGATGGTCTCCTGAATCAGCCGATCTGTCTCTGCGTCAGTGGCAGCTGTTGCCTCATCTAAAACCAAAATCTAACACAAACAGGTTCGAATTAAAGAAAAAAATTATGCATAGGATATAAACATTAAAGGAGCTGTTTGTAATGTTTAGAGCCCCCTGCTGTTTGAGAGGTGAACTGCAATACAAACAAAGTAGGAAATGAAGTAAACAGAAGCCATACATTTATGCATAA
Source organism: Channallabes apus (assembly GCA_030522415.1). Classification (NCBI taxonomy): domain Eukaryota; kingdom Metazoa; phylum Chordata; class Actinopteri; order Siluriformes; family Clariidae; genus Channallabes; species Channallabes apus. The sequence continues at coordinate 15,898,839 of CM060107.1, forward strand.
CAGAAGATCTAAGCTATATTGTATAATAATAATAATAATAATAATATTTAATTCAGTTTACACCAGATGATAAAGGAGTTATTTATGTTCTGTTTATGATCTTCCTGTCTTTTTTTTCTCACACCTTCTTCTTCGAACAACTGAATTCCCAGCATTGCTTGACTTTCAGCCATGTGGTGGCAATGTTTCACTATTTTCTCGATGCTGAGATTTAGCACAAAACTCCAAATGTGTGTGTGGTAAACTCATAAACAGCCTTTAAATTGCAGACAGCAAATAAATCTATAGGTAATGCTACAAAACAGCACACCGTAACAATTTCAGATGGAAAGAAAAAAAAATCCCATTCAAAAGCCTATGAGTAGCTCCATGTAAAGTCGATGTACGGCCATAATGTCTCAATATCTTGCCGATCGAACTTCCTGTTGTCTGGCAGCCGAGCACATGTGTTTTGAATCGCACATATTCTATTAGGAATGACTGTGTGGATCGTGTGGGAGGATATATAGCTACGGGCTGGTTATGTTTCCTGCCTAAATGCTCTCGTGGGACTGTGGGACTGAGTCTGAGCTCTCGTATAAACAGCCGTGCGCAGGTGAGTTCTGGTACCTTGCTGTGTCTGAGCAGCGCTCGTGTCACACACAGGAGTTGCCGTTCCCCTACTGAGAAGTTCTCTCCGTTCTCCGTCACCTCGGAGTCAAAACCATGAGGTAACTGGCTCACCTGCAAGCAAGATGAACACGTTATTCGTCCAAATTATACAAACCTGTACACACAGGACATGCGTCATTCAAATAAAAACAACAACAACAAAAAGATGATCCAAGATCAGTAGGATGACTTTGCATTTAATTAGTGTTGGTTGTTCATTTTCTTTCATTCTCTCACTCACTTTATCCTAAGTACTGTAAAGGGTCACGGGGAGATGAGGGCCTTAGGGCATGAGGTGGAGTACACCTTGGATAGGGTGGGTAATACACCGCAGAGCACACACACACACAAAACACAGAAAATTTGGGAACTCCAATTAACATAACCCTATATCTATGGACTGTGGAAGGAAACCGGAGTACCCAGAGGAAACCCACTGACTCACCACAGGGAGACCATGCAAACTCCGGATATGCAAACATACAGATCCAAGGCGGGAACTGAACCCAGAACCTTGTTAAACACCACGCCTTCCTTTCATTGTTACTCAAGTTTCTAACTGTAAATGCAATCATCATGCACATGTACATAGAACAGCATATTTATTATTATTAATGCACCTTAAATAGTAAATAGTATATCATAGGGTTTGTTTTTTTTACTTTGTGTCATTGCAATTTTTGCTTGTTACTTCTTTGTTGTATAATCAGTGAACTGGCTGCTGTAACAATACAATCAGCCTTTGAGGTTAATAAAGTCATCTATCCGTCTATCTACCCGTCTGTCCGTCTGTCCGTCTATCTATCTATCTATCTGTCTATCTATCTATCTATCTATCTATCTATCTATCTATCTATCTATCTATCTGTCTATCTATCTATCTGTCTATCTATCTGTCCGTCTATCCATCTATCTATCTATCTATGTATCTATCTATCTATCTATCTATCTACATGTATCTGTCCGTCTGTCTGTCTGTCTGTCTGTCTATCTATCTATCTATCTATCTGTCCGTCCGTCTATCCATCTATCTATCTATCTGTCCGTCTGACTGTCTGTCTGTCTATCTATCTATCTATCTATCTATCTATCTATCTATCTGTCCGTCTGACTGTCTGTCTATCTATCTATCTATCTATCTATCTATCTGTCTATCTATCTGTCCGTCTATCCATCTATCTATCTATCTATGTATCTATCTATCTATCTATCTATCTATCTACATGTATCTGTCCGTCTGTCTGTCTGTCTGTCTATCTATCTATCTATCTATCTGTCCGTCCGTCTATCCATCTATCTATCTATCTGTCCGTCTGACTGTCTGTCTGTCTGTCTGTCTATCTATCTATCTATCTATCTGTCCGTCTGACTGTCTGTCTATCTATCTATCTATCTATCTATCTGTCTATCTATCTGTCCGTCTATCCATCTATCTATCTATCTATCTATCTATCTATCTATCTATCTATCTACATGTATCTGTCCGTCTGTCTGTCTGTCTGTCTATCTATCTATCTATCTATCTGTCCGTCCGTCTATCCATCTATCTATCTATCTGTCCGTCTGACTGTCTGTCTGTCTGTCTATCTATCTATCTATCTATCTATCTATCTGTCCGTCTGACTGTCTGTCTATCTATCTATCTATCTATCTATCTATCTGTCTATCTATCTGTCCGTCTATCCATCTATCTATCTATCTATGTATCTATCTATCTATCTATCTATCTACATGTATCTGTCCGTCTGTCTGTCTGTCTGTCTATCTATCTATCTATCTATCTATCTATCTGTCCGTCCGTCTATCCATCTATCTATCTATCTGTCCGTCTGACTGTCTGTCTGTCTGTCTATCTATCTATCTATCTATCTATCTATCTATCTATCTATCTGTCCGTCTGACTGTCTGTCTGTCTGTCTATCTATCTATCTATCTATCTATCTATCTATCTATCTATCTATCTGTCCGTCTGACTGTCTGTCTATCTATCTATCTATCTATCTATCTATCTATCTGTCCGTCTGACTGTCTGTCTGTCTGTCTATCTATCTATCTATCTATCTATCTATCTATCTATCTATCTGTCCGTCTGACTGTCTGTCTATCTATCTATCTATCTATCTATCTATCTATCTATCTATCTGTCTGTCTGTCTGTCTATCTATCTATCTATCTATCTATCTATCTATCTATCTGTCCGTCTGACTGTCTGTCTATCTATCTATCTATCTATCTATCTATCTATCTATCTATCTGTCCGTCCGTCTATCCATCTATCTATCTATCTGTCCGTCTGACAGTCTGTCTGTCTATCTATCTATCTATCTGTCCGTCTATCCATCTATCTATCTATCTGTCCGTCTGACTGTCTGTCTATCTATCTATCTGTCTATCTATCTATCTATCTATCTATCTGTCCGTCCGTCCATCTATCTGTCTATCTATCTATCTATCTATCTATCTATCTATCTGTCCGTCTATCCATCTATCTGTCCGTCTGACTGTCTGTCTGTCTATCTATCTATCTATCTGTCCGTCCGTCTATCCATCTATCTATCTATCTGTCCGTCTGACTGTCTGTCTGTCTATCTATCTATCTATCTATATCTATCTATCTATCTATCTATCTATCTATCTGTCCGTCTGACTGTCTGTCTATCTATCTATCTATCTATCTGTCCGTCCGTCTATCCATCTATCTATCTATCTGTCCGTCTGACTGTCTGTCTGTCTGTCTATCTATCTATCTATCTGTCCGTCTATCCATCTATCTATCTATCTGTCCGTCTGACTGTCTGTCTATCTATCTATCTGTCTATCTGTCTATCTATCTATCTATCTATCTGTCCGTCCGTCCATCTATCTGTCTATCTATCTATCTATCTATCTATCTATCTATCTATCTATCTATCTGTCAGTCCGTCCGTCCATCCATCCATCCGTCTGTCTGTCTGTCCGTCTGTCTATCTATCTATCTATCTATCTGTCTATCTATCTATCTATCTATCTATCTATCTATCTATCTATCTGTCTAGTGATTAATGATAATGCCATCACCCTTAAAGACCTCTGCATCCACAGTGAAAGAGCAGCTGAATTGTTCTCACCCAATAAGTGCGCGGCCGATTTTCCTCTAGTCATCCGGGTTCATTAGGATCTTCCTAATCTTCCCAAATTATTCACTCATCTGGGTTCATTAGGATGCAAAATACAGAAATGTTCCCGTCTCATTTGAACAGTGTTGCCTAAAATCCACAGCATCTAATTACACCGCATTTCTGTAAAATCCTCAAAACGTCAGCATGCGCTTTATTTGAGCTTGTTCTATGAATAGACGGATTGGCAAAAATAAAGACTTCCATGCTGTTTGCGTCAGGTCTTTAGTACTTAATGCTTCCTGTCGTTACCTGTGTAACCTCCCATTAGAGGATTCAGAGATACATTTTCACTCTCATAACCATGTTCCTTTAGTAGAAAACTCAGGCCAGTTTTGCGCTGACAGACTTTCAGTCACCTTTACATTAATCTTATCGAAGTTGACCTACACTGTTTCCTTCCGGTACTCTGGTTTCGTCCTACAGTCCAAAGACATGCAGATTAGGCTAAATGGCGTTCCCAAATTGCCTGGAGTGTGTGTGTGTGTGTGTGTGTGTGTGTGCGTGCCCTGTGATGGATTGGCACCATGTCCAAGGTGTACCCCACCCTAAGTCATGCCCTAAGTCTCCTGGGATTGGCTTCAGGCCACCACGACCCTGTATACAGGACTAAGCGGTATAGTCGATGAGTGAGTGAGTGAACTTTTAGGCCAAAGTCTGATAATTCAATATTAAATTCAGAAGAGTAATTCACATGGCATTTATAAAACTCCTATAACAACATGCTAAATATTTCATAAAATTAAATATTTTGTTCCTTTGAATTACAGTATTGTACCAAATTCTTAAGTCACCCCTAATTTCTTCATAATAAATTACATAAAAGTTAAAGAAATTAACCAAATGTTTTGCATTTAATACAATTTAAAAATCAGTTGTTTATGTAACACCTTCAGCAGCAGCCTCGTTTCCCCTCTTGTCAGCATCTGCAGCTGTTTCTCTCTGGTTCATGCCTTAAGTTAGATGTTTTTATGCTTGAATGATTCATACTATAGGTAACTTTGTGCCTAACTAACAAACACATCCGTCTGTAGATGGTCAGGAAAATGAGAGGCAAAAAAAAAAAGTCCTTTAGGGACCTGGAAAACTATTCCTTAAGACTACATTAAAAATAGAAGAAATTCCGGCTTATTGAAAGGAAAATAAGAAGAAATTAGTGGCGGCGCAAGACCTCTGCGCAGTACTGCATGTTGTTGTGACATTAATAACTATTTCCATTGAACAGCTGCATGTTGTTTATGCATCCTAACCTTGTACAAAACTCCCACATACATCAATGATCTGAGAGAAACTGTGGCCTCATTTAGCTTTGCTTAATTTATAAAAAAAAAACAAAAAAAAAACAATAATGTCTGACGATCTGCCGGCATTGTATATAATCAGCGTTTTTAATTAAACAGAGAATTAAGACCATGCACTAATGATACTTTTAAGAATACTAATGTTAGTGATTGCGAAATTAAACCTCAATTGTTTGTGCGATTTAACATACACACACACACACACACACACACACTTGCATCACCATTGAGAATGTAAATGAATCATCAAAAAGCCATAAAAACATGCGTAATTCTGTTCTTTTCGGTTCCGAACTTAAGAAATCATCAGTAATTTCGAGAGTAAGTGCGGGTTTAGTCACTTTAGCAATATACTGTGCATTTGGACGCATTTAATTAATCGATGGTGCAATTTCCAGATATTAATCATTTAAATGATCTTTAAAAAACATTTTCCGGTGATTGCAAATTCTTATCCGCTGACTGCACAATTTTCCTTCCATGACCTAACAAAACCCCGTCAGCAACATAAGCAGGGAAAGAGGAACGGATCTGTCCTTACACATGACTAATGGTGTGATCAGTTTTGGTCTTGGGAGCTCTGAACTCCCACGTTCATTAGTCATCTAAGAGTGAGTATAGATTCAGTGCGACTGGGTTCATTAGGATGCCGAAAGCAAAAGTGACCCAACATTAGTAATCTATTAAACCTTTCGGAGAATTAATCAGTGTGGGCTAAAATCTACAGAAGCCATTGCATTTTATCAAAATATTTGAAGAGATAACTTGTCAAATATATTATCTTCATACTGTTTCATTTATTTTCCTGACCACAATGACTCGCTGTTCCCATCATACCCAAAAGACACCAGTTGAAAGAATGAATAGATGACGTAAACCACAGGGTAATTCTTTCATTTTGGCCCAATTATGCATCATTTAATAGTAAGTACAGCTTACACACACACTCGCTCTCAGACACTAAGGGAAAGTTAGGAACGCCAATTAGCCCAACCTGCATGTCTCTGGACTGTGGGAGGAAACCGGAGTACACGGTGGAAACCCACCAAGCATTGGGAGAACATGCAAACTCTATGCACACAGAGGCGGGAATCGAACCCGGACCCTGGAGGGGCAAAGCGACGGTGCTACCCACGACACCACCGTGCCGCCTACAAACATAAACAATAATTATCAATTTGCATTTGGTTGATTTTTTTTCATGATGATACAGATTTGGAACTTTTCAACCATAGCGACCAAATTCACCCAATAAGTGCGAGGCCAATTATGTCCTTTTAAGCTCTGAACTCCCACATCCATTAGTCTTCAAAGACCATGTATGTTGACATGCAGCACAACTTTAGCATCATTAGAACGCTCAAAGCTAAGATCATTGAGGATAAGCAATCATGCCTGGCTGGTGAATTTGTACAAAATCACATAATTAAAGGAGCTGTTTGTGATTTTTAGAGCCTTTAGATCTCGAAAGACGAAAGAATGAATACACTGATGAGCCTTGGCATTGACTTCAGCTGATTTTTAGGGCCAGAAAAACTTCTTTCGCAGTATAACAACCTACAATTTTTCTAACATTAAGACCATGCACTAATTATACTTTTAACAATACTAATGTTATTGATTGCAAATTTAAACCTGTGTGATTTAATCACCAGGGATCACCCGATACGATATTATCACGAAACCTACTGTACTGTAGGTGCTATTCGATTAATATTTTTGTATTTCCCCTAGAGATGTTCCGATACCATTTTTCCTCTCGCGGAGATCAAAGGCGCCCCCCTTTTTTAAGTCTCTGGACCGCATCACATCGCCCCGCTCTTGTGCCACTGTCTCTCATAAAATCCACCGCGTCGCAAAGTCCAGCTTCCCAACAGTCAGACCCCGAGCTACACTCCCCGCTGTGTTTTATAGCGCCGGGATCATTAGCGGCGATAGCTCATGGGCCGTTGCCTGATTCTGTGGCCCTGCACCTTCACATACCTAAAGGGGGGGGGGAGGCCGCCTAACTAGTGAGCGAGGAGCGATATCAATTTGGGCGCACGCCCATCACAGGCGCACGCCGTGACACTCTGTAAGTAAGCTAAGCTAGCAAAACTAGCGGGCATAAATAGGCTATGTTTAGGAAAATGGTATCGGATCGGTACGTGGACTCAAATACTCGCCGATTCCGATGCCGGATTTTTTTGTGGTATCGGCAGCATTTCCGATACCAGTATCGGAATCGGAACAACCCTAATTTCCCCCCCAATTTTCTCACTTTCTAATTCCTCCTGGTCACTAGGGGGCTATCACATTAATGCTACTCCTACCACCACACAGTCGGGAGGGCCGAAGACTATCACGTTTCCTCTGAATCCGCATGTTTTCGAACTGCTCGCACACACACCATCAGGGGCGGCGTAACACACTCGGAGGACAGCACTATCCGCTCCTGCCGCTTGCGTGAGCTCACAGACGCCCCTGATTGGCTGTAGAGCCGTGATTAATGTGGGAGCACTAAGTACCTCTCGTCCCTCCCCACTTTCGAGAGCTCAGCCAATCGGCTCTCTCTAGACCTCCGGCTGCAGCATCACCGGGGAATCAAACTCGCGATCTCCGGATGATAGGGCGAGCAGTTTACCACTGCGCCACTCGGAGGCACGGTTCTTTAAGTACCATGATTTTGCACATATCCCGATCTGCTAAACAGCAAATAACACTACCTGTGAATAGTTTAGAGTGCTCCACCTGTAGGATTTTAGAGGAACTGCACCTCAAATGCAAACATATATATATGAATTAGAAATTTAACAGTAAAAAATTTTTTATTGATTTTGGAGTCAGTGTGGCAAAACATGATTAATTCCAATGTGTAATTGAATCGATTTTTCCTCTCATCTCTGCCTGAAATTATTTCGATATCATTATTTCAAGTCCAGAAACACTTACAAATCACTGCAGTCCTTTAAAGATTTCTTGCTCCGAAGTTTCCGGGTTTGCTCTCTCGCTCATACCTTTTATATAGTTGTTATAGTTGACAAACCTGAATGTAATTTGTTGAACTCTGCACCTGAGCTCTGCTCACTCACCATGTCTTTGATATGCGTTTTCTCCAGTGCGTCCCAGACCTGCGCGTCTGTGAACTGGCCCCATGGGTCAAGGTTTGACCTGAAGACAGGAACATGAAAAACTGAAATACAGTATGCTGTACCAGGATGTCATTCCAGCCTTGAGCACGTGCGTGCATGTCTGAGCTGTGGCTGTGATGTAAACAGTACCTGACAGTACCAAGAAAGAGAACAGGCTCTTGGGGGATGACTGACAGCTTGCTTCTCAAGGCTTCCAGGCCTATGTGAGCGATGTTGACATCGTCGATGATGACGGATCCACCGCTGAGCTCCACCAGTCTGAAAAGTGCTACGCCGAGTGAAGATTTACCTGAGAAAACCATAAGGCAAATCGTTTACTTACCGACATCAGTGGTAATCAAAACGTACACTAAGAAGATCTGATGCAAGACTAGGAACAGATCAGTAAGGAATTTATAACTTGTACCGAATGATGTAAGCATGGATGGGCGGAGCAGCATCTTGAAACATCTTCATGATCATATTCATTGTGCTACAATTCAGCAATTAAGAAGACCTTACCAAGGTATACATACCTGAGCCAGTCCGACCGACGATGCCCACCTTCTCCTCTGGGAGAACATTAAAAGACAGGTTCTTCAGCACCAGAGGCAGGTCGGGCCGGTAGCGCATCTCCACATCCTGGAAGCTGATGCTACCCTTCTGTGGCCAATCAGATGAAGGGGCAGAAGCATCTTTGATCTGCTCAGGTTCCTCCATCTCCAGGTTCTAAACATGCAAATGTCACAAATTTGCTTTTAAAGAGTGCACAATAAAAAAAAAAAATCACTGTTTATTTTATATTTTTGAATTGGCTGGAGCTTAAACAATCCAATGAGATTTTCTCCCTAATGTGACCTCATATGAGGGATTCCCTCCTCCAGCTTGTTGCTCAGCTCTTCAGTTCTCTAGTGGAGCATGGCTTAGCAGTACCTCATTTACATAAACACTCAAATGCCACCAGAGTTCAGAGAAGGAGTAAAACAAGGGGAGTCTGAGGTACAGGAAAAAACAATACATTATCTCTGAGATATTTCAGCTGCAGCGTAGGCAGACTTAGGGGACCCATGAGACCTATGTTAAATGTACAAAATATGGGACCTTTAGAGGTTGAAAAATACCTGCTTTTTGCATATTTGTATGCAAGATGGCTGACATGTGCCACAGGCAGTTGAGTGTAGTGTTGTGTATTAACTACATTACTACAAAAAATATGAGATATTCTTTACAGAGTATTTTATATGGTTTATGTATACAAAAAAAGTAGATGTTGAAAACAGAATGATTTCAGAAACTCAACATACGTCAATACATCTCATGAAGTCCATGATGCCAGTCGAAAGTGGTAAAGAAGCAAAAAACATAATCACTTTAAATTGTTTTCCATCCATTCATCAATCCATCCACCCATCCATCCACTCACCCACCCACCCATCCATCCATCCATCCATCCATCCATCCACCCATCCATCCATCCAACCATCCATCCATCCATTCATCCACCCATCCATCCACCCACCCACCCACCCACCCATCCATCCAATCCATCCATCCATCCATCCATTCAATCCATCCAATCCATCCAACCATCCATTCAATCCATCCATTCAATCCATCCACCCATCCATCCACCCATCCATCCATCCACCCACCCACCCACCCATCCATCCAATCCATCCATCCATCCATCCATCCATTCAATCCATCCAATCCATCCAACCATCCATTCAATCCATCCATTCAATCCATCCACCCATCCATCCACCCATCCATCCATCCATTCATCCACCCATCCATTCATCCACCCATCCATCCATCCACCCACCCACCCATCCATCCATCCATCCACCCACCCATCCACCCACCCACCCATCCATCCACCCATCCATCCATCCATTCAATCCATCCATCCATTCAATCCATCCACCCATCCATCCACCCACCCACTCATTTCATCCACCCACCCACCCACTCATTTCATCCACCCACCCACCAATCCATGCATCCATCCATCCATCCACCCATCCATCCACCCACCCACCCACCCATCCATCCATCCATCCACCCACCCACCCACCCACCCATCCATCCATCCATCCATCCACCGACCCATCCATGCATCCATTCATCCACCCATCCACCCACCCACCCATCCATCACCAAGCACAGGGAGAACATGCAAAGTCCATGCACACAGGCCCACCGGTTCAGGAATCGAAACCAAGCTTTAAATAGTTTTCATTACAGCCTAATTATCAAATAGTAGCTGTTTGGTTAGTTGCTTTTCTGGACATCTGTAACCCAGGTATCGTCTGTAACTGAATCACATAGTAGATACAGCGTTTTACAAGATTGCTTATATATATATATAAAAAAAGGAGTTAAATGTGGAGAATCACTAAAATGTAGAGATGTGAGCATGGATGTTTCTCTACAGTGTGTCGTCAGACTGTAATGAGCCGATGGCCTCTGTATGCCATGCTGTTCCAATACGGAACTTCCCTTTCCGACACTAAACACTCTGTTCCTGTTTGTTTGTGCATTCACCTTGATGTAATGATTGATCCTCTCCACCGATGTAAATCGAGCCTCCATTTCAGACAGAAGTCTCACCGTGAACTGAAACAGACCGGTCAGCTGGAATAGAGATAGAGGTCAACTTCGGTCAGAAACACGTCCATATTAAACCTCATTAGCTTAAGATGTCTCTTGTTCACAAATGCAAATCTAATACTGTCTACATTAAGATTTTATAATATATAAAAAATATATTAGTGTCATACTGGGCAATTACTTCAATGTAAATGTGTATGTTGTATCTGTGTGTTTTGTGGGCTGAACACCTGCACGGCATAGGAGATGGCCAGACCGGCGTACGCTGGAGAGATGTGTCCGTGCATGATGACGATCAACAGAGCCACAACAGAGGTGAGTAAAACACTGATGATGTCTAAGCGCACAGCAAGCCAGCGCATGGCACAGTTGAACAGGAAGTAGGCAGACTGGTTAGTGTCCAACAAATCTTGAAATCTGGGCAAACACACAAAGTGCTTAATTACATTCCGTTTTTTCCCTATACGTATCAACATTTTTTTTTTATATTGAAGGATAAAAAAACCATTAAAACTTTTTCAATAGTAGTCACAGTATCTTGTTGTCGGTCTTATAGCTGTTCCCATCGAGGCGTCGTCACAGCGGACCATCCGATCCACACACAGGTTTTATGCTGGATGCCCTTCCTGACGCAACCCTCCCATTTTATCCAGGCTTGGATAAGGCTTATCCGGCACTGCAAAATGAAACATCCTTGCTCACTGAAGCATCAGTCTAATCAGGCTGTGGTTTGGGTGTTGGGTGGGAACTGAACCCAGTCCTTCCGCATGGCAGGTAAGAAACCTCCCGCTGAGCCACCAATGCCCCCAATCTACAACTAGTACAGTATGTACTATTATATGTAGTAGACATAAGCGGCTCAGTGGTAGGTGTCTCGCCTGCCATGCGGGAGGCTCAGGTTTGGTTCCCAGCCAACACCCAAACCCAAGCCAGTGGATGTAATGCCAGTTCGAAGCCAGGATAAAATGGGAGGGTTGCATCAGAAATGGCATCTAACATAAAACCTGCGCCAAGTTGTGTGTGGATTGGATGGTCCGCAGTGGCGACCCCTCGATGGGAGCAGCCGAAAGAAGAACACCACCACCACCACCACCACCACCACCAATAAGTCGTATTATATTTATTTGCTGCAGTCATCTCTCTTCATTTCCAAACTTCTCAACCGCACTTACCCTGGATCAAAGTCAAACACGTTAATTCATATTACTGTACGAGTATACAGTAGCAATTCTTTTTATATTCAAATGCATTATTGTCATGCACACTCAATCTGCGCCCGGCACTAGGACCCGGAAGTAAGGCGGGCGCCAAACCAGGAAGTATAAAAAGGTAAACAAACGTTGGCTTACCACTCAGTCATTGAGTTCGGCCCATGTCGGTTCAGGTTGGCGTTCATCAAACCGTGAGTACTCACTATCTTTTGGTTGTTGCTTCCTATCGTTGTGTGTGTATTTTAGGACGCGGGTTAAATTTGTGTTTTTCCCTTGCTCCGTTTTCGGGAGAGTCCTTAGAATAAATCGCGTGGTTATCCTGCCTACTCGCTGTTACTCCGCGTTTGGGTTTACCATCCACGCTACATTGGGCTAACCGCTAAGCTACGTCTTCTGGTCACCAAGGTTAGTTCATGACAGAATGACTGAGTCTCTGACGGTGAACCCAGCGGATCACGTGCGCCTCTGCGGCGTGGTGGATCGGCATACCGTGCTGGTTAATAGACTAACCGAGGAGGTCGCTACTCTTCGCCGGAGCGTCCAAGACATCGCGGCCTTGCGCCGCGAGGTTGCGGATCTCAGGCGGGAGAACGCGGATCTTCGGGCGGCTGTTGCCAGCGCGGCTAACCGGCCTCCTGTCGTGGCGGCCACGGCACCGCATCCCTCTCCCCCCCCCTCCTCTGACATCTTTATATCGTTACCAGAGAAATGGAATGGCACGGACGGGAGGTGCAGTGTGTTTTTGACGGCGCTCGACCTGGTGTTTGAGTTCAATCCCATCAAGTACTCCACCGATCGGATACGCATTGCTCTCCTCGTTTCGTTGCTCACAGGGCAGGCAGCTGAGTGGGCCACGGCAGTCCTCCAAGCAGACACAGACACCGCCCACTCATACAATGAGTTCACACATCAACTCCGGCTCACTTTTGAACACCCTGCGGGCGAGGTGGAGACCGACACCAAACTTTATCACCTGCGGCAGGGAGGATCGTCTGTGAGTCGCTATACCGCCGAGTTCCGCACTCTCGCCGTTCAAACCACCTGGGGCGATGCAGCGCTCCGGACATCCTACTATGAGGGACTGACGTCAAAGATTAAGGATGAATTAGCTGGGCGAGAGCTTCCTGCCACGCTGGAGGGAGTGATCCAACTCGCCCTTCGGATCGACCAACGCCTCCTCTCTCGCCCGACGCCGGCCCCTAAGACCCTGCCGCCAACACCCACTTTCACCTCCATCACTTCACGTCCATCAAAGTCTGCTACCTACACTTCCCAAGGACATGTTGGTTCTCCACCTACTGCCGTGGTTTACACCGGAGCCGGGGAACCCATGCAATTAGGGCGCGCATCCCTGACCGCTGAAGAACGAGAAAGACGCTTTAAGGAAAGACTTTGTGCTTATTGTGGGTCGGCAGAGCACCACAGAGCCATCTGCCCACGTCGCCAGGGAAACGCCCAGGCCCGGTGAGCGTTGGGAGCAGCTCACCGGGCCATCTTCACCTCTCTGCTACCATACCTAGCGTCTCTCGTCTCACGGTCCAGGTACACCTCCAGTTTGGCCACAAACGGGTCAGAAGTACCGCATTCATCGACTCCGGGGCTGCAGGTAACTTCATTGACTCTTCTTATGCCAAAAGTCTGGAAGTGGAATTTGAAGCGTTATCCCAGCCTGTTAAAATTACATCAGTCGATGGTCGGCCCCTCTCCTCCAGCCCCATTACCACTCAGACTCAACCCATCACCCTCATCATTGGTCAGCATCAGGAATCAATCCAGTTTCACCTCACCTCCGTCTCATCACCACCAATCATACTTGGACACCCGTGGCTTCTCCAGCACGATCCGCTCATTTCCTGGAATCAAAACAGGATCCTACAGTGGGGCCCGACCTGTTCAGAACTCTGCCTACGGGCTTCGGCTGGGACGTGCTCTAGGGAGTCCGAGGCCCCCGACGTCGACACCAACGCCATTCCCGCCGCCTATCAGGACCTGGCTGAAGCATTTTGTAGGCGACGGGCGATTCACCTACCGCCTCACCGCCCCTACGACCTGGCGATTGACCTTCAGCCGGGTTCCACTCCTCCCCGCGGCCATCTCTACTCCCTATCCACCTCCGAGACTCAGGCGATGGAGGAATATGTATCTTCGGCCCTACGTAACGGCACCATCCGACCATCCTCATCGCCTGCCGCCGCGGGGTTCTTCTTTGTGAAGAAAAAAGGCGGTGACCTACGCCCATGTGTTGACTATCGGGGGCTCAACAACATAACCATTAAGAACAGACATCCATTGCCGCTTACCAACTCTGCCCTGGACGCTCTCTCTGGTGCCACCATTTTCACTAAGTTGGACCTCCGGAGTGCCTACAACTTGGTGCGTATCAGAGAGGGCGATGAGTGGAAAACGGCCTTCATCACCCCCACAGGACACTACGAAAGCCTGGTAATACCTTTTGGACTTTGCAACGCACCAGCAGCTTTCCAACAGTTTATTAACGATGTCCTCAGAGACATGCTCGGCAGATGGGTATTCGTCTACCTAGACGACATACTCATCTACTCACACAGCCTCACCGAACACATTCAACACGTCAGAGCAGTACTAAAGAGATTAGTCGCCCACCAACTGTACTGTAAGTTGGAAAAGTGTGCTTTCCACGAGCACTCCACCACGTTCCTGGGTTTTGTTATCTCGCCCCAGGGTGTGGCCATGGACCCGCAGAAGCTAGAGGCTGTGCGTCATTGGCCCCTACCCAAGACCCTCAAGCAGCTTCAACGGTTTCTCGGGTTTGCGAACTTCTACCGTCGCTTTATCCGGGGCTACAGTACAGTTGCTGCCCCCTTAACTGCTCTGACCAGACTCTCGCCCCATCACTTCCAGCTCAACCCGACGGCCACATCCGCCTTCCATGAACTCTGCCATCGATTTACCACCGCCCCCATTCTCCTTCACCCGGATGCAGATCAACCGTTCGTTGTGGAGGTGGACGCCTCGGATGTGGGCGCCGGGGCGGTCCTCTCACAACGAGGTCCAGACCAGAAGCTGCACCCCTGCAGTTTCTTTTCCAAAAAATTTGATTCCACTCAGCAGCGATACGGGGTAGGGGACCGCGAGCTGCTGGCCATAAAGTGGGCATTGGAAGAATGGCGACACTGGCTCCAGGGCGCCAGAGAACCATTCCTCATCTGGACCGATCATCAGAACCTCATCACCATCCGCAACATTAAGCAGCTGAACCCTCGACAGGCGCGGTGGGCATTGTTCTTCGAGCAGTATAATTTCCATCTGTCCTACCGTCCGGGGTCCAAGAACATCAAAGCTGACGCCCTCTCCCGACAACATGAAGAGGACAGACCCCGGGCGGACCCCGCGCCTGTCCTGCCACCATCCAAGATCATCGCCCCACTCCGTTGGGAACTGGAGACCAGGGTTCGCCAGGCACAGTCTGCGGAGAACGAACCGGCAGGTGTGCCGCCTGGACGACTCTACGTTCCAGAGACCCTTCGAACGGAGGTCATCCAGTGGGGTCACTCCACTCCCATCTCCGGACATCCAGGCACCCAACGCACCATCCAGTTCATCCGCCGTGCCTTCTGGTGGCCTTCCATGGCCAAGGACGTCAATGAGTTCGTTCAGGCATGCCCAGTGTGCGCCCGGGCCAAGGACACAAACCAACCAACACCCGGGGAACTCCACCCGCTCCCAGTTCCCCGAAGGCCCTGGACGCACATTGCCGTTGATTTCATCACGGGCCTGCCGGCTTCAGAAGATAAGGACACCATTTTAACCATTGTGGATCGTTTCTCCAAAGCTGTGCACCTGGTGGCCCTTTCCGGACTCCCGTCAGCTAAACAGACAGCCGAGCTGATATTAGAGCACGTAGTCCGACTGCATGGGTTCCCCAAGGACATCGTCTCGGACAGGGGGCCCCAGTTCACTGCCCGGTTCTGGAAAGCCTTCTGCCGTCTGATCAACTCCACTTGTAGTCTCTCATCTGGCTACCACCCTCAGACCAATGGTCAGACGGAGCGGACCAACCAACAACTGGAGCGCTACTTGAGGTGTTTCGTGGCAGATCGTCAGCGCTCCTGGGCCCGCCACCTCACTTGGGCGGAACTTTCACACAACCTTCACGTCTCCACCGCCACCAAGCTAAGCCCATTTGAGGTGTGCCATGGTTTCCAACCTACGATGTTCGAACACCAAGAACCGGAGGTTGATGTACCCTCGGCCCAACAGTTGGTCCGCAGGTGTCGACGGATATGGCGCCTCGCCAACGCAGCCATCCAACAAGCCAACACTCGCTACGCCATCCAACATCGCCGTCGACACCCACCGGGACGATTGTACCACGTAGGTGACAAAGTATGGCTGTCTACTAGAAACCTGCACCTCCGCACAGAATCCAAAAAACTCTCCCCCAGATTCGTCGGACCATATCGCATCACTCATCGTATCAACCCTGTCACCTACCGGCTCCAGCTGCCTGCGGCACTCCGGATCCATCCAGTATTCCATATTTCTCAACTCAAACCATTCATCACATCACCCATGATTCCACCCACCCCCCCAGCTCCTCCTCCCCGGACCATCGACGGCGGTCTCGCCTACACCGTACGCCGAATCCTTGACTCGCGCCCTCGGGGCAGAGGTACGCAGTACCTTGTTGACTGGGAGGGCTACGGCCCCGAGGAGCGGTCTTGGATCCCGGCCCGGTTCATTCTCGACCCCGAACTGATTCGAGACTACCGTCGCGGGGTATCCTCCACCCCAGGACCATCAGGAGCCGGTCCTGGACAGGGGGGTACTGTCATGCACACTCAATCTGCGCCCGGCACTAGGACCCGGAAGTAAGGCGGGCGCCAAACCAGGAAGTATAAAAAGGTAAACAAACGTTGGCTTACCACTCAGTCATTGAGTTCGGCCCATGTCGGTTCAGGTTGGCGTTCATCAAACCGTGAGTACTCACTATCTTTTGGTTGTTGCTTCCTATCGTTGTGTGTGTATTTTAGGACGCGGGTTAAATTTGTGTTTTTCCCTTGCTCCGTTTTCGGGAGAGTCCTTAGAATAAATCGCGTGGTTATCCTGCCTACTCGCTGTTACTCCGCGTTTGGGTTTACCATCCACGCTACATTGGGCTAACCGCTAAGCTACGTCTTCTGGTCACCAAGGTTAGTTCATGACAATTATATTTAAAGGTCCCATATTTTATTACTTCTTTAACAAGTTAATATAGGGCTCAGAGGTAAGGTGTGCCTGTTAATCCTCCAAGTGAAATTAATTTCACATTTCTATTCTGAATGCGCCATTTCTGTATATAATATAATATATAATATATAACCAATAATCAGTTTTTATATCTGGTGCATATTATCGTATAAAGTGTACAATTTTCATACCTTTCATGTTAAGCAATGCTAATATGTAATGACCTCACCTGTGAAGGAAGTCTGGTCCTCTGCCATAAGCATGGATAGTGGACAGACCCTGCAGGCTGCTGGTGAGGTGAGAGGTGAAAGGCGACAGACTGATGTTCTCCAACCTTTTCAGTTCACGAATCAGCACCCTTTTGGGAGAGAGAAAAAGAAAAACCTCTGGAAAAATCTCACATCTCAGCCCGTCACCATGTCTCATAAGTCCCAGTATATTCTCAGTGAAGCAGGACTGAAGTGTGAGCGATCATAGCCGTCGAGCTGCATGTGACAGGTTAGTAACTTATAAGATGGACACCCACAGGGGACAATAAGTGTGCTGCTGAAGGCTTCCAGGAAGAGGCGATGTCATTGCTGAGACCTCAGTCCTAATTTATAGGCCCTTTTATAAGCCCTGCCACTTCAACGCTAAAAGCAGCCGGACAGCAGAGCCTCGGCCTGCAGCGATGTGAGAGATGGCTCTTTATTGGCTAAAGGTGGGCTGATTTCTACTTTTAGACACGGAATGAAATGGGCAAAAGGCTGCAAATAAAAGAACTGCTATGAATCATCCTTTTTCTCATTATAGGGATTGGGATGAGAACGAGGGAAAAATGGACAAAACATGAAAAGAATAAAAAAAAGAATAAATACCCGGCTCAAAACTATGTGCTTTCGGGTTATAAAAGAGCTGCTTTTTTTTTTGGTGGTTCATTTAAAAATCCATTATCAGGGAGTAAACTGTTTGCAGAATTAAGTTCAGCTGGGTTTACTGCTGCCATAATCTTCCATTCATTACCTATATTAACTTCATCAACAACAAATAAGAAAGAAAAATAATAACTGATGTGCAGAATTATAATTTATTTGACATCATTTTTTTGATTTTCCGTTCACAAAAGAAGTGCCAATACTTTTGCTTGTCGGAGAATCCAGATACCTTTTTTGAAATTAGAAATGGCCCAATACTATGCGGTACTAATTTGCATACTGAAATCTGATTGGTTGCTGTACTTTATGATGCAGTACAAGACCAGGTTGACTCAAGTCTATTTCTATTTACAGTAATGTGACACCGATGTGATTTTTTAAGTGCTGTCTGCACACACAAATCGATTTGAGAGATCCTTTTCGTATATGGTCCTAGATCTAATAGACATATATCTGGTACATGGTCATGTGACATGACCAAACAACTCTGAATTGAAGATGGTGGACTGTAATGTGAACACAGCCTTAGTTAAGTTCCTGTGGACGGAAGTTCATTTCTTTATCGTACTGCCTCTCGCTGAATATGTGAGGAAAATATTATGCAGCAGTGTGTGTGTGTGTGTGTGTGTGTGCAAAATGAAACATCCTTGCTCACTGAAGCATCAGTCTAATGCAACTCCAGTTAATGATACACATACACACTGTGGCGTGATTACTCACTGAATACACACATCACTGAAATCATTGTTACACACACACACGGATTCTGTGTTTGTGCTTATTCCTATCATACCATTTACCGCTCTAGTGTTTATATAGTCTGCTTATTACTCAAAGTACAATTACAAAATATGTAAGAAGCAAGGATCTGTGTATCCTTGATCTAGAAGCTGTGATTCATCTAAGAGCATTTGAGGAATTGTTCTTCGCTCTATTTCTGGGTCATGTCTTTAGGGACGTAGGATGGAGAAATCATGAATGCATGGATTAACGTATTTGGATGCAACCCACACAGGGTATTCTCAAGGTGTTTCAGTCTATTACAGGTCCATAAGCATTTTCCCAGGCTCTTATTGGAGGTCTGAATTCTTAAACCTCCTTTCTAATAAGAGAGCCAAGGAAGTTCAAGTTCCTCGATCAAGGTCCAACCTTACATGACATATAAGCCTGTGACGCCTGACCTGGAGATGCGATTGATGATGTAGAAGAAGGCTGCAAGAGGGAGGATGGAGAACAGGAACCATGGGAAAACAGCGCTCACCACTCCTAGACAGAAGAGCATGAATGTCATGTTCTGCAGCAGCAACTCCACCTGGATAGCCAGTCGCACATCCACTGCAACGAGAGTGAGGAAATCAGCGTCAGCCTGAAACAGCTCTATCTAGCTGACAGGGGGTGAAAGGGCTGGGCGGGGAATTCTCACACGAACCTTCATCGATGTCTTTGGAGAAGCGATTCAGGATGCGTCCTAGGGGGGTTGTATCAAAGAAACGCATGGGGCTGCGGAGGAGAGTCTTAAACAGCTTATCGTGGAGAGCTGAAGCTGCCCGCAAGGTACACTGTAACACACAAACATGCATGCATTATTGAAATGCATTCTAGTGCAACTGCTAACAAATTCACGATGCAAACAAGAGGACAAAAATTCATTAAAGGAAAAAATTAAGTCTTGTAAACAGCAACAGGCCACAAAGAAACAACAAGGGGGGCAAAATCCCAGAGCATAATGCTGGTGGGTTGTACATCAATGTACACAATCTAACAATCATTTGTCACGCGGAAACGTTTTGTTTCATTCAGTACTGTATATGCAAAAATCAAACATTATACTTTAAGCAGCAAGCAACCCAACAGTAAACACATACAGTACATAAAAGGCTCTTATATAACATCTATTCATTACAAACCAGCAACGAAAACTTGTGTAATTCATTTATTTTCTTTTTCACTGCTATAAAAAAAAAACGACTGTAAATATTTACACTCACGTAACTGAAAAATTAATGAACATTACGGGCACATGGATACAAAAGGACATCAGCTGTCCATAAGCTCCCTAATGCACCGTCAGGCCTATTAATGGGAAAGAAGGTTGCGAGGGACCCACAGAGACATAACACACACACACACACACACACAAGCCCTTTCCCGCTGAGAGCCGTAGCAGTGGACAGATAAATGGATTTAGCCTGCAGGCAATTTCAATTACAGAGCAGAGAAAAAAAGCCGAGAGGACACACAGAAGATAAAATGAGAAAGCTGGCCAATTAGCAAAGGCCATTCCAGTGTAGCAATGAACTCTTATTAAACAGCAGAAGGAAAACAGGACACCTGGCCACTGGTAATAATTGGGGAATATAAATTTGAGTTTAAAGGTCTATTGACCGCACTGAGACAAAACAGTCATTGTGGTGTCAATGTACCACACACGGTGACCCACCTCTGAACATTTGAAAAGTACACATTAACCTGTGCTACCAGTGTAGCTACAATGCCATCTTGAAGAGGGTGGGATATATTAGGAAGCAAGTGAACATTCTGGTCATGAACTTGATGTTTTGGAAGCAGAAAAAACAGCCAAATGTAAGGATTTGAGCGCCTCTGACAACCCTGACGAGGGTCAAATTGTAATGGTGGGTCAGAGCACCTGCACAAGTGCAGCTCCAGCGATGTTTCTGGTCTGTAGTGGTCAGGACCTACGAAAAGTGGTGCAAGGAAGGGAAACTGGTGAACTGGCAACAACCGGCCAAAGCTCACTGATGCACATGGGGAGCGAAGGTCCAAGCCAATAGAAGAGCTACTGTACTGTAGCTCAGATGGCTGATTAATCCTGGTTCTAATAGAAAGTTGTCAGAACACCCAGTGCATCACAGTTTGCTGCTTATGGGGTTGAGTAATTGCAGACCAGTCAGGGTGCCCATGCTTGCCGGTGTCCAGCACCAAAAGCATCTACATTGGGCACAGGAACATTGGCACAACGTGCCATATGTCTGATGAATCACGTGGACACCAACCACTTGGATGGCTATCCTAGTGTGCTTGCATGGATAAGGGATGGCACTTAGCACTGTGGAAAGAAGGTGGAGCCAGTGTGATGCTGTGGGCAGTGTTCTGATGGACAACTTTGGGTCCTGCCATTTATGTGGATGTTACCTTGACACGTAACACCTACCTAAACACTGTTACTGTCCAAGTACACTCCTTCATGCAAACAGTATTCACTGCCAGTGGCCTCTTTCAGCAGGACAATGACCACTGACAATAAGTCTCAGCTGGTGACTTGGCTTCCAAATTCTCCAGATCTAAAATCTACCAGAGATCTGTGGGATGTGCTGGGAAAACATTTCCGATCCATGGATGTCCCACAGGACAGTTTGTTGCCAGATACCACAGCACCCAAGAGGTCTAGTGGAGTCCATGCCTTCAAGGGTCAGAGCAGTTTGTCAGCAAAAGTGGGACCTACTCAATATTAGGCGGCGGGTGGTCCAAACCTTATGGATGATTTCTATGACACATGTTATTCTTGAAAATTCCCAGACATATCGTTGTCCGTAGATATTTTGTCAGAATTTTAATGTCAGATTCATAATTGTCCATTAGTAGGAGAGGAACTACCAGACCCCAGTCATCAACAGGAGCCCGGTGGAGAGAGTGGACAGCTTCAGATACCTCGGTGTTCACATCACGCAGGAACTGTTATGGTCCTGTCACATCAACACCGTGGTGAAAAAGGCCCGGACTTCAGACTGCCCTCCAAGGTGCTCAGGAACTTCTACTCCTGCACCATAGAGAGCATCCTGACGGGAAACATCACGACCTGGTTCGGGAACAGCACCATGCAGGACAGACGAGCTCTACAGAGGGTCGTGCGATCAGTCGAGCGCATCATCCGCACCGAGCTCCCTGACCTGCACTCCATCTACAGCAAGCGGTGCTGGACCAAGGTCAGGAAGATCATGAAGGACCTCAGTCACCCCAGTAATGGACTGTTCTCTTTGTTACGGTCTGGGAAGCGATTCCGCTCCCTGAAGGCCAACACAGAGAGACTGAAGAGGAGCTTCTTCCTGCAGACGATAAGGTCTCTCAACCATACCACCACACAGGATTAACAACATCTTTTAACATCCAAAATTGACTGGACATTCACGGACACTATGGACACATTCATGCACACTTACATATTTATATTTTCATTTCTGGACCATTGCACAAGACCCCTTAATAAGACCCCTTAATAAGACACTTTAATAAGACACTTTTTATGCATATTTGCACACCCACAGTCATTTTTATTTCATTAAATTTTATTATACTTCATTTTTTTTTCACTAAATTTCTAAATGTTTACAAATTTAAATTTTTTCTTCTATATTTTCTATATTTTGTTATATTGCGAATGTCCTTATTTGTACAGTACTGTATATACAGTACAGGAGCACTGATTGGCTCATATTCCTCATGTAGTAAAGCATCTAACCAATCAAAGATGAGATTGAATTCTTGTAACCAATCATAACACAGAAGGCGGGATTTATCGGAAAAGATGGGAAATCTAATCTAGAGTAACCTCGAAGTTGGAGAAAAAAAAGTTCTTCTGCTGGTTTCTGCTTGTCAAAGACGTTAAATACAGATTAAATGATTAAAAGCACATCTTATAGGATCAACTTAGCTCAAATGAATGAAGCTGGCAGACTTTCTGAGAAGGCTTTTGAGGTCAGATGTTCTTGATCTTTACTGCTAAGGCCTGCTAGCTGGATAATGCTGGATACGTGAGCATCTGATTTCTGCTCACAAACCTTTAAATGGTGTTGCGAAACCCTGGCTTAAGCTGAAGACACGTACCATTTAAATAACTGTAATAAAATGTTGTAAAGAGTTCTGGCGACACGGTGGCTCAGTGGCTCAACCGGTGTAGACCTGTGAGACAAAAAGAAAGAAAGAAACTCAGACATAAAGTGTTACCTTGACGAACACAACACCTCGAAATGTCTTGAGGAAGACGGTCACTCCCATGGACAGGGCATAGATGCTGGAGTAGTACTGTATGTAGGGGTTTAGGCTCATACTGCTGCTCGTCACGCTCTCGTTCCCCTGTAATACTGTTATGTTCTGAACACACACACACACACACACACACACACAAATCCCAAACTCAGTCATGTTTACAGAAGGCAGCGTCAAAAATAGATAGTACCGGCATCTGGGCTGTGATTCTTCCTCTGAGAAAATGATGTTCATTGTGGCATTGCTAATTAGCGCTGGGACTGATGTTCACTTTTGCCAAGCAGCAAAACACTGATGTGTTTAGTGTTATAAAAAGGAATGTTTTTTTTTCCCCCCATGAAATGCAAGCACTGTTAACAGCGATGGGTGAGGGAGGCAATTATGGCCTTATAATGGCTCCTACAATCTTTCTGTTATTATAACATTAGCTTTCCAGCTGAGGCTCACTCACCCCGCTGCCCTGCTTGATCCAGTGGCTGAGCCACCAGTTACTGAAGGCTATGCTGCCTGTGGTCAGGAAGAAGAGCAGGATATTGATAATGAAAGCCAGGGGTCCTCCTGCAGCCCTGATGTAAGTAGCGTAGACAGCCCAGGTGACCGCCCCTTGGCCCTTCTCCTCAGCCTTCATGAGCTGGTCTGTGGCAAGGAAATGAAAGTGTATGGAGAAAAGCGACTCACTCTTTCCTTGACTGAAAAGTCAGCTAAGCATACGGGATTATTGTCAGATTCCACAGCTCTCACCTCCTCTTGTACTCTCAGCGGGCTGCTTCGCTGCCGTCCCGGTGACAGGAGAGCACAGCGCTGAGTCTACCCCTTGCTGATTTTTCACGTTTTTCCTCACTAGGTTCTGTGAAGGTGAGAGAAAGGCAATCAAAGTATGAGCTAAAACATTTTTTGTCAGCTAGAACAATGAACGTTATGTCATTAAATAGGACGAGGACAAGGTCTTATACAGTAGGTACCACACTCATAGATCAATGCACTCCTAAAATATCGACGCCAGGAAAGAATGAACATTTGTAAAACGGCAGGCTTCGCAGGCCACGCTTCATGAATTGTGAAAAAGTCCATGTAAAGCACTACAGGAGTGAGTGACCCTGTGGTTTTCTCCAGGTGTGGTGGCAAACCGTACCTCCTGCTGTACACTGGTGAATAGCGTCGCATAGTCACGACCTCGGGCCATCAGCTGGGCATGCGTGCCATGTTCTGCAATCTGCCCGTCCTTCATCAACACCACCTCGTCACACTCGGTCAGGTACTGCCAGAAAAGAGATTTAAAGGCAACATAGTGAACCCGATCGATAAACAGATGGAAGACGGCGGATATGAGAAGGCTTGCACGGATACAGTTTCATAACGTACTGTAATGTCCCTCCAGGGAAATCTCAACCAGAGGAATATAGAAGGTCATTAAAGTCAGTGTGTAATAGAACGACTACCTAAAACTTTAAAGTAATATTGTGTATGTGCAAAAACCTGAGAGAGGGAAATGACCCCAGATACACCTGTTGAACTTTCTAACTATCTGATTTTGTTCTCACCAGTTCCCAACAACTCTTGCTAAGTCACATGAGACAGCTACCAACCAGTGGCGGGGCAAAAAAAAAAAAGTCGCATCTGAGACACGTGAAGACTACATCCATTTTTTTCACAAGTGTGAGGGACGTTCAAATCAAACCAGGACTTTTGATTGTGCAGAATAACAAAAACTTAGGGTAAAAAACTCCCTTTATGTGTCTCTATAATCCCCAGCTATACTAATGCACGCGTCAGTATTTCTATAGCGCATGGATACCAGCATGGTGCAGCGTTTTCTCAGTACACCGGAGCGTTACAATCAGATTGCTTCCTTCACTTCTAAAAACCACTAGCCTCCCAGGAACTCCTTTAATAGATCAGATGTTCAATTTGCTTAAGGCTGTGGTAAGTCAAATAACCACTCATGTCCAGGAATCTAATCCTAGAATGGACAGACACATTAAAGTGCATGTATTTCATCTACAATATTTAAAGTAACCAATACCATTCATTCAATAAAATAAACCTGTGATTAACACCTTATTAAGTTAGTTCTGGTATTACTGACCCTGGACCCTGCGATCCAGTTCCAATTGCAGTTGCACTTGGCCAAGCTGGAAAAATCCCTCCACCATGTCTTCAGGTTTAGCAGTAATGCCTTGGATTACGAATAGTTCCGTTTTCTCTCTACACTTCCCCTTTCTTTGCCACAGGTTAATCTTTCCTTTCTGTAAGATGTATTCTCTCCCTAGAACACTACAGCCGAATTTAACCTAGTATTTATTCTCCGGAACCTTAAACAATGGAAATACACTGAGATAAACCATCTGAAGAGTCACATTAAAGTGGAAGCAAATGTACCTCAGGCGTTCCTAATTCATGGCCATAATAGCTGGAAATGGCACATCCTTCATTTAAAGTTCTCAGAGCTCTCCCAGTGTGTAGTGTGTGTGTGTGTGTGTGTGTGTGTGTGTGTTAAAGCTCCAGTTAAAGTTGTGCCTTAGATAATGCATGCCCTTTGTTTCACTCCTGCTACGAACGCACCATTTCAGTGTTTATGTAAATGAGCTACTGCAGAGCCACACCCCTTAGAGACCAGCAGAGCTGAGCAGGGGAGGGGGTCTTCTTATATGAGGTCACAATAGGGGGAAATCTACACTACTGTACCAGACAAAAGTTGTGGACACGCCTTCTAATTCCGTGACCTTTCCATATTTTTCTTTCTTTCTACACATTTTGCATCCTAAATATGCAATAATCTCATTTAAACGGTTGATATTGACTCTACTCCAAGGTGCCGTTTTTTTAAATTGGTGATTTCTGACTCTAAATGAACTTTTTAAGTTTTAACTTTCCCTATAGTAACGACTTACACAGGGACTTGTACAGGGGACGTTCCACATGAATACATTTAAAAATGCCTGTAATCCTCGATATGAAGTTTTCTGCAAAGGCATGTTTTATTTAACACCGGCCTCCAGAGTGCACAGACTCAGCACTTTATAACAGACAGAAGTCAAGCTTTAACTTTAAGCTATAGCTGTAGTTTTCATACCAAATCTGGAGACAGGCTAGTGAGGGAGAAAATGTATATAATGCAAGTGATAACAGAGAAGAACCTCTTTCCCGTATGGTCCACGATATTCGAGAACGAGCACTGTACACTGCTTGGCCAAAAAAGCGACCAGAAAGATTGGGCTGCATAAGGGAAAGAGACCAACTAAAGAGATTTAAAATAACTGGAACTGGGTTAAGCACTCTCCAACACATTATTAAGACCTGGAAGGCTGGTGCTGGACTGGCCACTTCATAGATGTTCATAAATTATGGAGATCACTTCGAAATCACAGCTATTATTAATAATGGAAGTAAAAGCATTCCCATACACACACACACACACACACACACACGATGTGATGCGAACGCTCAGGATTGGGACTGAACAGCTGTGTGGCCATATGGAAACCACTTGTTAGTGAGACTAATCAGAAAAAAGGCTTGAAGATTGGTCATGTGGTCTGATGAGCCCAGATTGAGCCTCTTCCAGAGCGATGGGCGCGTCAGGGTAAGAAGGGAAGTGCATGAAGCGCCGCACCTACTGTATCATGCATAGAGTCCAAAGTGGAGGTACAGTAGTGTTATGATCTGTGGTTACTTTGCTGCTCGTTATAGTTATGTGGCAATAAAATTAAATCAGCTGATGCGCTGAATGTACCGAATGACCAGATTAGCACGTCTATTTTCTTCACTGATGGCACAGGATATGCATATTCCAGGACTCACATTGTGAAAGAGTGGTTCGTGTCTCGTCACCAAAGCTGCTGTAAATGTGGCCTAACACCTCCAGGATTGAGGGTTCGAATCCCGTCTTCACGACGTAAAAGGCTTGGTGGGTTTCCTTCATGTATTCCAGTTTCCTCACGAGACATGACGCTAACTAGCATTTCCAAATTGACAGCAATGTGTGAGTCGGTGCATGCCTGCTTGCTCCCTGTCATGGATCCCTGCTCCCTGTCTTTGTGCCCTGAGTCCCTTGGGGTGGGCCCCAGGCTGACAGTGAGTGATTGAGTGAGAAAGTGAGCGTAGTAGAAGTAACAGCACATCCTGCCATGTTTTGTTCTTTATTCTTTACAAAACTAATAGAATCTATAATCTGTATAAAATATGTGTAATTGCTGAAAACTGCGATCTATATACTCACTCATTCACTCTCACTCACTCATCGTCTCTACCGCTTTATCCTGTATACTGTACAGGGTCGTGGGGGACTTAAGCTGGGGAACTGACACACGATGGGCATTTTGGGAACGCCAATCAATCAGTCTAATCCGCATCCTTTGGACTGTTGGAGGAAACCGGATTACCTTGGATGAAACCCATTAAGCACACAGACCTGAGGTGGGAATCGGACCCGGACCCTTGAAACCACTAAGCCACCATATCGCCTTACTATATACTCTCCTTATAAGCACTATATATTATGCAATATATTTTTAAAATCAGTGCAATTTGAATTTTTTGGGATAATTGCTGAAGAAAAGAAAATATAACTCTTTTCCAACACATACGGGAATCAAAGGTGTTAATTTTGACCCAGTTCAAGTGGTGGCCATGTTTCTGATTCATTTACTTTCCTTGTTTTTTTTTAGCCTCATGATGATGTCCTTTAGTGGATCTGACACTTGTTTGATTCTCAGACTCCACACACTTTTCTTTCCTTCCCCTTTACATGAACTAATGATGCGAGAGCGTACAGCTGGCGAGAAAACAAGTGCACATAATTGCTCAGGGTCCTTAGGGAGCTGTGTAGGACAGCAACCGTTCCATATAATATCACCATGTGAGGGTTTAAGTCTGCTTGTGCACACTGAGAGTTACGCTTACCCTCTTTAAGTGAACGTACCTGGAGTTGGTGTGTAACAAATATAACGGTCCTTGCTCCAGCTGCACTGCAAATGGCACTGTGGAAGAGATGGGAAGCCACGTGCGTGTCCACGGCGCTGAGCGGATCGTCCAGCAGCAGGATGGGTCTGTCACTGTAAAGTGCCCGGGCGAGACTCACTCTTTGTCTTTGGCCCCCGCTCAGGTTGGCTCCTCGTTCCCCAATCTGTGTAGATACAGAGTGCCAATGGATGTTTCACTACATCATTACTACAGTACACAAGGGAACAGGAGCGAATAGCAATTAAGTGGCCATAAATTTCAATGAACGTCATATTATGACAAGCCCAGCGACAGCGCACTCAGCCTCATTACCTCGGTCATGTCGCCGTAAGGTAGCTCCGCGATATCAGGACTTAAACAGCAGGCCTCCAGAACAGCATTATACCTGAAGGGAGATTAGGCAAGTCAGAGCCAATTTAAATCTATAGACTTACTTTAAAACATATCTCAATCTGTGCACACAAGGCATCGGGTTCGCCCAAGCGCAATCGGCACAGCGGGTCTTACTTTTCCTCCTCGTAATCTTTCCCAAACAAAATGTTCTCCCTCAGGGAACTGTTGAGGATCCAGGCCTGTTGTGCGGCATAGGCGAAGCCCCCGTTTGCAGCCACCGATCCCCCGAGTAAGGTCATCTGTAGAGAAAACAAAAGCCCAGCTGAAGATGTCCTTCGTGTCTCGGAAAGCTTGACCCGTTTGGATCTCACGGGACATGTCCTGTAAGTCAGTACACTGTAGTCTTTTTTTCTTTTTCTTAAATTACTTGTATTGCATACACTGCAAGCTCAGCCTTCCAGAAAGGTCACAGAGATCAAGATAACCGGGGCATTTCACATGAAAGAAAACAAGAAAGAAAAACTGCTCTGATGTGCAGTGTGATCTCGCACCTGTCCCAGGAGTGCAGACAGCAACGAGCTCTTCCCGCTGCCAACAGCACCACACACTCCTACGAATGCACCCTGTGGACACAGAGATCAGAGCAGGGCGGTGCAACCTTGGATTACGGGGACAAATCATCCTCAAGACCGGTACGAGTTCAGGTGCCTTATTGAGCAAAAACTATTATCATTATTAATCCATTTTGAACCGAGGTATTATAAAAGCCCTTTCCCACTTTGGTCTATACATAAAGAATTTAAAATATAAATATTAATTCCTTATACATACAGTACCTTGGGGACTCTAAGCTGGACGCGGTGCAGGGTTTTGTGCAGTGGTGGACGCATGCTCTGGGTGGACGAGACGGTGCTCTGTGGACTCTCCTGCTCCATGTGTGTGAGGAGATGCTCCGCATTGGGCTCTTGACCTTTCGCCTTCTCATCCTCCGAGCTAATGTAGAGACTCAGCTTTTCCTTCCGGAGAACCCGGCGCATGCCTCCTCTCTTTTGGCCCGACTGGGGCTTTGCGCTTTTGGTGTGTGGCGGCCGAGCTTTGTTCCATGCCAGCGTGGCGTCTCTGAACTCCACAGCATTCTCAGGATCCTGCATTTTGCCTAATATGACCTCCTGGTCCTCCATCATGAAGAGTCTCTGTAATAGAATAAGGAAACAGTAAGAGGAGATATACACTCACCTGACACTTCATTAGGTACTTGTGTTCATTAAGTGCTAATACCTAATCAGTCAATCATGTGGAAGAAAATCAATAGAATCAGAAAGAAAGGGGATGTACGTGACTTCAGTTGGTGCCTGACAGGTTTAGGGGGAGTATTTCAAAAACTACTGATCTACTGTTTTTGTTTGGTACAACCATCTCTAGGGTTTACAGAGAACAGTCAGAATAAAAGAAAAGATCCAGGTAATTCTCAAGGTGTAACTCAGATAACATCTTGTTACAACCGATGTATGCCGAAGAGCATCTCTGAACGCACAACATGTCTAACCTTGAAGCAGATGGCTATAGTAGCAGAAGACCACACCAGGTGCCACTGCTGGCGGAGAGGAACAGGAACCTGAGGCTACAATTTACCCTGGCTTCACCAAAATCGGACAACAGGGGATTGGAAAAACATTGCCTTGTCTGATGAATCTCGATTTCTGCTGTAAACTTTGGATGGTGTGTAGGGTCAGAATTTGGTGTAAAGTACATGAAAGCATCCATCCATTCTGCCTTGTATCAATTCAATTCAACTTGAATTGGCCAGGCTATTGAGGGGAATAGGGAACGTGCAAACGACCTCAACACTTTCTTCAATAGATTTGATGTCCCTATGTCTCACACTCCCCCCGACTTCAACCCAAATCCACACATTCCTGCTCCTATGTCCTCCCCTACACAGAGAACAGTCACAGTCACTACTCCTGCACTCCCAGCAATCAACATCTCAGTGGATCAGGTTAAACATGGCCTGAGTAAGATCAGCCCTACAAAAGCTGTAGGTCCGGATAAGATCAATCCGAGAGTCCTGAAATCCTGTGCTCCCCAACTATGTGGTGTCCTCCAGTACCTCTTTAGCCTGAGTCTGTCTCTTCAGAAAGTCCCTGCACTGTGGAAAACATCATGCATTGTGCCGGTACCCAAAACACCACGTCCCTGTGCCCAGAACGACTACAGGCCGGTGGCTTTAACATCGCATATTATGAAGGTGTTTGAGAGACTGATCCTGGATACACTTCGTCCCCTGGTAAAGTCCTCTCTGGACCCTCTTCAGTTTGCCTATCAGCCGTTCATGGGTGTTGATGACGCCATAATACACCTGCTACATCGCACCTACTCTCACCTTGACAAGCCTAGGACCTCCGTAAGGATGATGTTCTTTGACTTCTCCAGTGCCTTCAACACCATCCAACCAGCAGTACTGGGGGAGAAATTAAGGAACATAAACATTGACACCCGCTTGGTTTCCTGGATCATGGACTACCTGACCTGTCGCCCCCAGTATGTCCGACTAAAGAACTGTGTGTCAGAGACTTTGATCTGCAGCACTGGAGCTCCCCAGGGGACGGTACTGTCTCCGTTTCTTTTCACCCTCTATACATCTGACTTTAGATATAACTCAGAGTCATGCCACCTGCAGAAGTTCTCTGACGACTCTGTGGTTGTTGGGTGTATAGAGGAGGGTGACACCTCGGAGTACCAGTCTGTTGTGGATGACTTCGTTTCCTGGTGTGAGCGTAATCACCTACAACTCAACATCAGGAAAACAAAGGAGATGGTGGTAGACTTTAGGAGAAACAAGACCCCTGTGACTCCTATATCTGTCAAGGGGGAGATAGTGGACATTGTCTCCGATTACAAATATCTGGGAGTTTATCTGGACAACAAACTTGACTGGTCACTCAACACAACGGCACTCTACAAGAAAGGTCAGAGTCGATTGTACTTTCTTCGAAGGCTCAGGTCTTTTAACGTCTGTAATACCATTCTACAGATGTTCTATGAGACCGTTGTGGCGAGTGTCATTTTTTACGCTGTGGTCTGTTGGGGTGGTAACATTAAGGTGTCTGATAAGAACAAACTGGACAAGTCAATTAAAAAGGCCGGATCTGTGCTAGGCATGGAGCTTGACTCGGTGGATGTAGTAGCAAAGAGGAGGATTCTGTCCAAAGTACAATCCATTGTGAACAATCCTTCTCACCCGCTATACAGTGTTTTGGCTGAACAGAGGAGCAGTTTCAGCCAGAGACTGATTACTATCAAGTGTTCCACTGAGCGTCACAGGAAATCCTTTCTCCCAACGGCCATAAAACTTTACAACTCTTCGCTGTAACTCATACACACATGTATGTGGATTTTTTCACTGACTGGTATACAACAGGACACTAATACTTACCCTTTTTTTTTTTTTTTTTTTTTTTTTTTTTTTTTTTTTTTTTTTTTCTTTTCCCACCTTCCTTAGTTAACAACTGTGAGCACCTGTAACCGAGCATAAGCAATTTCCCTTTGGGATTAATAAAGTTCTTTGAATCTTGAATCTTGAATCTTGAAACTTAACTTTGTTTGTATAGCGCTCTTAAAAATCGTTGTTTAAAACAATATACGGAAATTTTTGTATGAAATGTGAAAAATGTGTATGAATCAAAATTATCAGAGAGTCCATGATGAGCAAGCCAAGGGGCGACAGTGGCAAGGAAAAACTCCCTGAGATGGCAATAGGAAGAATCCTTGAGAGACTCAACAGGGAACCCATCCGTTATCATTTGGGTGATAACGGATGACAGTTCAGGCTGCGTGTGGTGGTGTAATGGTGCTTTAGGCCACTTAGCATGGTTTAATGCCACAGCATACCTGAGTATTGATCATGTCCATCCCTTTATTAAAATTTGTTTTGGGGGGATTTTTTCCAGATTTTTCTCCCTAATTTAGTCGTGTCCAATTCCTCCCAGGCACTAGGGGGCACGCACATTAAGGCTACTACTATCACTCAGCCGGGAGGGCCCAAGACTATCACGTGTTTCCTCCGGAACATGTGACGCCAGCCGACCGCATCTTTTCGAATCGCTTGCTCACGTAACACACTCGGAGGAAAGCACTATCCGCTCCTTCCGCTTGCGTGAGCTCACAGACGCCCCTGATTGGCTGTAGAGCCGTGATTAATGTGGGAGCACGAAGTACCTCTCATCCCTCCCCTCTGAGAGAGCTCGGCCAATCAGCTCTCTCTAGGCCTCCGGTAGGACCTGATAGGGCGAGCACTTTACCACTGCTCCACTCGGAGGCCCATGTCCATCCCTTTATGACAATTCGACATGTCACAAAACTAAGATAATCTCAAACTGGTTTCTTGACCATCACAATGGGTACGCAGTACTCAAATGGCCTCCACAGTCTCCAGATCTCAATCCAATAGAGTACCCTTGGGATGTGATCAAATCGGCAGCAACTGCATGATGCTATCATGTCATTCAAGATGCTGATGCAAAATCTCCAGCACTTTGTTGAATCGCTGCTATGAAAAATTAAGACGGTTCCAAAAACAAAATGGGTCCAACCCAGTGCTAGCAAGGTGTACCTTATAAAGTGGATGTCCCTTATACATACTGTATATAAAATGGGAAATGCACATCCTTGGCCTTGACACAGCTAGTTGTTAGTTGGTCTTAGATTTGCTTTGTTATACATTCTGTAATAACAATTGTGGGTATCATGGCACTGGTGGATGACGTAAACTACCGGCCAAGTAATATACATGGTATATACAATAATAAACATGGTGACTAGACAAAAAGAAATACTTAAATGAAATTTGGTGGACAGTTACTCTATCTGAAATGCTGATTAGCCACCAAAACAAGAGAAATCTTTCAACCCTGGATTGCTTGAGTGAAGTGTTTGATATTCACCTGGAATCTCTTAACGGCGACAGCACCTTCTGATAAACCACGCACTGATAAGGGTGTAACCTTTAGGGCGAATGTCATGGAGTTGAAGATGGCCACAACGGTGAATGCCTACAGAGAAGAAGAGATGCACAGAAAGAAAAGAAGGAGAGGACAAGGAGTTGGGAGTTGTTCATAAACTATGTACTGTGTATGGAGTATACTGTATACTATACTTTGGAAAGCGAGCATACCTGTGCTGCAGTGAGATCGTTGCCCAAGGCCATGTGTAGAGTGAAAGTACACACGCAGGCGATCACAACAACGATGGGAGCCACGCCAATGGTGAGACTTTGAACTAAACTGGCTTTTTCCAATATTTTCCTTTCCTCTGATCGAACCTCTAAAAACACAATCCAAGAATCAAGAAGAATCAGAATAGAGGCAAACCCATTTTCATCTCTGGTGCCCGAAGCGCTCAGAGATGTTTGTTTCTAATGGACAAACCTTGTTTTTTCCCCCCCCTGAACATAACACAGACAGAGAACTCGAGAGGAAAAACTGCCTCGGAGCCCTAAACTAGAATGAAGTGCCTGATGATGGTTGTGAGCTGCGAGTTTGGAATGAAGCACCCTGCGGCAGACTTCCTGCACCGTCTTAGTGTTTGTCTTCTAAATAGCTATGAACAAGCTATTCGGCTGGATGACGGCCAATTTCTCCTTCTTCCATCCAAAGACCACCCAGAGCCATGGCTATAACCTTTACAAAGCCTCAGTGCATCACTGATGTGTTCCTGCAACTCGGATACAAGGCACTGTGAAGGAAATATGTGCTAAAGATAGTTCAGTGTATATATAGTGTGAGGAACGGCATTGCTCAGGACCGTGCCTGAAATTACACTAAAACATTAAAGAGGTGAA
This sequence comes from Channallabes apus, assembly GCA_030522415.1. Taxonomy (NCBI): domain Eukaryota; kingdom Metazoa; phylum Chordata; class Actinopteri; order Siluriformes; family Clariidae; genus Channallabes; species Channallabes apus. The sequence continues at coordinate 15,933,140 of CM060107.1, forward strand.
TGACATCTTGAATCAAAGATGTCCAGATCAAGACCTGGAGGCCTGACATCAAGCGCTGTTTAGTGATTTCCCTTATTCAACACACTAGTGTTGGATAAGTGTTGGAGTCTTCAGATTTCACAGAGATGAATACACAGTATATACGGTTGCACACTCTCAGATTTTATTTCATCACTGCACACAACATGCCATCAGGGAAGAGAAACTCCATGTACAGTATGTGATAACCTGGTCGTCAGCACATACGGTGCTGAGCCTAGACCTGTCCAACTGAAGCAACCACCTCCGATCATAACACTGCTTCCAGAGGCTTGTACAGTGGCCACGATGCATGATGGGTAATGTGACACACTCATCACTCTGGAATAGGTTTAATCTGAACTGCACATTTTCATCTCCCCAAAGCACAATCTTTATGCTCCCTATCCAATTTAAGCCTTTCTTCTGATTAGTCTCACTGACAAGTGGTTTGCTTAGGGACACACAGCTGTTTAGTCCCAATCCTGCGCCATTATGTATATAGAAATGCTCTTACTTTCACTATTAAACATAGCTCTGGGTTGCACTGTTGATTATTATTATTATTTTTTACCATGCAATTTCATTTTCAATTTCAATTGAAAGCAATGATTTTTTCCAACCATATTTTCTCTACAATGACGGTTCAGCACAGTCCTTCCATTTTTTTGATAATGTGTTGACGTAACCCATTTCCAGTCATTTCAGATCTCCTTAGTTGTTTTCTTTGCTTGGTGCTGCCCAATAATTTGACTGTGAGGGTTGCCCACTAGAGGGCAGTGTTTAGTGTTGTAGTTTTTGGTTGTAGACCCAGTTTCCCAGAAGGCACCTCGGTCAGCTGACGCAGATGCCCAGCTGAACCGAGGAAGCTCATTAGCATTAGTATAAATACCTGTTTGTTCTGGGAAAGTGGGTTGAGCATTAATGTAATTTCAGTTCTGTTAAGTGGGTTTTGTTTGGTTTAATTATCGTTGGCCTTTTGGTTTCAGGAGCACTTTAAGTTTGTTTATATTACGATGTCCTTGTCTTTGTGTCTCCTAGCAGGATTAGCCTCTAGGAGAATTAGCCTTTTGTGTTTACCCTTTTGTGTAAGTAACCCCCATTGCATGTTTAGTTATTAGTCTGTATAAATACTAATGAGGGTGATACTAACCTGTTTAGATCATAGTCTGTCTAGTCTTCGAGTCTGTCTAGTCTCATCGTCTGGTTAGCTTTTAGTCTGTGTAGGATTTGCATTCGAACAGCTTCTGCATTTCTAAAATGTCAGACTTCTCCTTTTCTTTTTCTCTTTCACCGCCACTATTCACGTCATGTACCGACTTCTCCTTAAACATGAGCGCTTTCCGTAATTTAGTCGAACTGGTCTGTGGTTTATTTGGATTCTGTCTCTATTGTATCTGTTTCTGTTTAGCGTCAGTTAAATTAGATGAAGTTTTTTAGATGTATCTGATAAAAATAGCAAAAACTCTGAGCCTTTTGGCTTCCCACTATCTGGACCCCCATCTGTTTAATTTCCATCTTCCATAATGGATAATGCTTTTCTTATTTCGGTTAATGCTTAATCCTTTTGATGGGTTAGTTTCACACGTTCGCCTGGTTTTATCTTATTGCATGCGCTCGTTTGTGAAATATATAATAAATGTCTCTGCAATTCTTTCCTCCTTCAGTGCTTCCCTGCGCTCCGCTTGGGCCTTAGTCCTGATCCTGCAGTGTCGGTTCCTGCCACTTTTACCTGGTGTCTAAGGGTGGATTTGGTTTTCTGAATCTACCTATTACCTGAATATGCAGCTTTGAACTTTCACAGTGATTAGTGAAAAGCCCTGCCTATCATTCACATATATTATAACACCCTTCTCCTCTAAGCTGCCAGCTAAGTGAAATCTCTCCTCAGACATTAAGTACCAAAGAGTGTTAAATGCTTTTTAAATTAGCCTTGTAGCTCAGGGACTTTCGAAAGCCTTGACTGATGGAATATTCAAGGCAGAAAAGCCTCATAAAGAAGTTATCTCAGAAGTACTTTAAGAGGTCAGTGGGGGAGAAAATGGCCAGCTGCCTCTCGGAGAATGTAAGAGCATGGCAACTCGGCTGAAGAGCAGACGGGAATCATGGCTTACTGTGGACGTTGCTGGAGAAGGCTGATTCCCAGCAGTACATCTTAATGAACCTGATGCAGCTGATGATCTCATTCATCAGTCTGACGCGCTGGTCCGTGACTACCACACATTTCTTGCGGAAGTGGGCCGTCAGCTTGGAGACCAGCATCTGCATGAGACGGATAAGGGAATACACTGGGGTGTGAGGAGGTCCAGGATATTTAGAAACCAACAAGACATGTAAAATATTTATTTGGATTAACTATGTGTTTGAACAGAGTGCTTACAATCAGATCTGTACGCATTTGGACAAGGATACAATATGTGCATCTTCTACTTTGTACAGCACCACAATGGATTTGAAATGAAGCAATCAAAAATGTGATTGAGGTCTACAGACTTTCAGCATTAATTCAAATGGTGTAATAAAACAACAACATACTGCCGCTGTAGAAATTACATCTTTTTTTACACAGTTCCTCAATTTTCAGTTTTCCTCAATTTGTTCAGTAAGACTTACATTTTTATCTCATTACACATCTGAGCAGTTGAGGGTTAAGGGCCTTGCTCAAGGGCCCAACAGTGGCAACTTGGTGGTTGTGGGGTTTGAACCTGGGATCTTCTGAACCGTAGTCCAATGCCTTAACCACTGAGCTACCCCTCAGTTGTGTCCTTATTCTTGGAAGGCTTTCCCACATTCCCAAATTTGAACCCGAATTAGGCCGATCTTAATATGGAGGTTGTCAGGAGGTACATGAGAGATCAATACAACGCATCACAAAAGAAAACCTAGCCAGCCCCAAAATTATCATCCGAAATAGAAGTTGTCGCTGGCGCAATGGAATGCACTTGGTGACCTCAATGAGCCCAAAAATTGGAGGATCACCAGAATTCTTTTTAAGTCAAGAAAAGTCTCTTAACAACATCTATCCAAGCCAAGAACACTATGGAGGAGGTGGGTGTAAGCGTTGTCAAAGTCTACAATCAGGAGACACCTTCATAAATGGAAATACACAAGGTTGTCATCAAAATGAATTGGACAGAGCTTCAAAGTACAGACGGATAACGGCCCAAAATCTATCGCAAAAGCAACACAAGGCGAAGAAAAGACATTTTCTCTAATCTTCTTATTGAAGACAAAACTCAAGGCAGAAAGACACAAGCAGCAACTGAAGACAGCTGCTGCAAAGTCGTGGCAAAGCAGCTCATAGGCGGAAACTCAGCAGAGTTTCAGACTTCAGGAAGTTATTGAGTGCAAACTTTCTGAAGTGTTAAAATATTTATGATTGTGTTAGTTTGTCCAATTATGTTTGCTAGAGAGACTTATTTGATGGAGGAAAATGCAATACTTTTGATAACCCCCTTGAGTTAAAGCTGAAAGTCTAGACTTTAATCACATCTTGGTTCAAATTTATTGTGGTGGCAAAACTATGAAAATTACGTCCTTGGTCACATAATTACGACCCTGACTATATATCCAACTACAGTCATATCACTGTGTCATATTCAGAGTTAAAGAGACGTCAGTTTACTAATTGTCTGATGCTTATGTGTACATAATTGTCTGATGCATATTGTGTACAGTGGTATAGTGCCATGCAACATAGATTTCCCAGTGGCCCTATTAATATATTAAAAAACCTGATGTGCAGTCCAAGCCTTTCTAGTTTATCCGGCCGCCATGTTTATTACCTGGCTGATTTTAACTGGTTCAGTGCCATTGGCTTGATGTAAACAGGACCTCCTTCTGAGTCAGGATTATAATGTACAGTACTATATGTATATAGGGTGACTATATAGGTGACCTTACAAATATCTAATATCATAGAACACCATGTTTTTTTTTTACTTCATCGACTGTTTATGCTATTATTTTATCATCATGTAGGATATACATTACTAAAGCACGGCAGTCTAGCACATAAAACATCCTCACCATTAATGGATTGAAGACGATTAAGATGGCCGCGCCAATAAGTGCAGTTGGTCCCAGCAAATAGGTGTTGTAGGACAGGGCGAGAAGACCCACCACGGGTCCTCCACTTAGCAGGCACCCTACTGTTACGGCATCGAACAGCCGCTGGCCGTCACTTGAGCAAATGTTTACCAGCTGGGAAAAAAAAGGCTGGATGTTAACTCAACTTACATTTTCTTATCATACTCAAATATTTAACTGTATTTAGGTCAGACCTGAGAAAACATGCAGAGAAACGATTACAAAGATAGTATACGTAGTATCAACATTATATTCGTCATCTAATCTAAATCTTATTTTACAGTCTCTGCTTGTTATTTAGTCAATTACCAAAAATATTATTATCTATATTATACAATATTAATGGAGGATCGCTTAACTAAACCTTACCTGCAAGGCGTTATGCAGATTTTAAAGCTGCCTAGCTCATATTAAAGGTGCTGTATGTAATTTTTCCATCCATCCATCCGTTTAGAAACACCTGTAGTCCATGACTAACAGGGACTGTGGAGGCTAATTGTGACCACTGCATTAACTTCTATTTTTACAACCGTGGCAGGACCTCCAGTGAACATTCACACACATTCACACAGTTAGACTAATCTGCATGTCTTGGGACGCTTTGAGGAAACCAGAGAACCCGGAGGAAACCCACCAAGCACGGGGAGAAAATCCCAACTCCATGTCATTTTGGCCATACAGTTTAAAAGTATTTCTAGACCTGAAATAGACATATACAATACAGTACTTTCTGACATATTTTTGAAAACAGGAAGTGCATCTGGTCAGACGTGTCTATTTTGACTGACATTGCAGCCAACCAATCGGAAAACAACTAACTGCGTCTCCCCTTTCGGGTACAATTCAGTGCTCCCGTGTTCTTGAATTTGTTTTGTTTTAACTATTTGTATATATTATTCATTTATTATTATTTCATTTCAACTTGGCCCTGAAATTAACTCCACCTTTAATTGAATCAGTGCTTGTGGAGCTTTGCCAACATCTGCGTCTTAGATATGAACTTTTAACAGCCGTGTCGGGATTGATTTCCAATCTATCTTGGTTTCTCAAAATTGCAAACTGCCTCTTTAAGACTAAGGTGTAGTATGCAAACATATGAAAAAAACAGCGCAGGTTAGCCATGCATATCCACTATGTATATTACGTACCTCTCCTGTGCTGATCCCTTTAGTGCTGCGCAGACGTAGGATTTTCTTAAAGGCAAATGCGAGCGCTGCCCCTCGCAGACGTGCAGCCGTGCGGTAGTTAACAGTCCACACCATAGCCATAGACCAAGAGCGAATCAGCTCAGTGAGGAAAATCCCTCCGACCAAGGCCAGGCCGTATGGAAGCCAGACTTCTGAACTCTGAGCGTACTCCAACAACGCTCGGATCAGCACAGCCTGTACGGGACAGCAGAGAACAAGTCTATATCTTATAGAAAGGTGAATAAATGTGAGAAAAGTTATATCATATGCCATTATCTTTTATAAGTATTAAAAAAAAAAACATTCTTAACAACATGTGAGAACACTCACTCATCGTCTATACCGCTTACTCCTGTATACAGGGACATGGGGACCTGGAGCCTATCATGACGTAGTGTCCATCGCAGTTTGGAAACACCACTTAGTCTGATCTGCATGTCCTCCGGAGTACCCGGAGGAAACCCACCAAGCATGGGGAGAACATGCATCCTCCACGCACACAGACCCAAGGCGGGAATCGAACCCAGACCCTGAAGGTGCGAGGCGACAACGCTAACCACTAAGCCACTGTGCCGCCTCACACACACTACAGTAGCCTATTCTGCATGTCTTTGGAGTGGACGAGCATAGGGAAAACCTTTTAACTCCATGCACACAGACCCTAGACAGGAATCGAACCCTAGACCCACGACGTCACCGTGCCACCTATATGAATGTCAATGTTATTCCAGTCATTTATACTGAGCACAACATTTACATACAAACATTTTCTACAAAAAAAAAAGAAGATAAATATTACAGAAATAAAATATTGTATGTAATAAAAGAAAAGACGACAATAAACCACTTTTCAGACTAAAAACAACCTTAGCAAACAACTGTGGCGCATTCTGCAGCGATTCTCAGAAAAACATCACGCCACTGCTCTTCTGAAAACTGTATGAAGTGAACCTGCAATCGAGGCACAATGTTCTTAACGCCAGAGCATAGTCACATCAAATATTGACTGTTTTTCTCTCCAAAGATCACCTGATGAACTCAAGGTCAGACATGTATAAATACTCTTTACAACTGCGCTTTCTTTGTGCAGGATGTGAGGACATCTTACTCAGCCAGTGAATACAGAAACAACTCTCGCAGTGCGCTGCTCTCTGTTCATTTATTCAAAAAAAAGAGAAGAAAAACAAGATTTCACACATAAAAACTAACAGCAGATGATGGCCGTGAGTCTCGTACATTATTTATGGATTTCAAACCACGTTCTTTCTCAGCAGAGCATCTCCTCTCCTACTGTACCTCTCTAAGTTTAAGATTTAAAAAGAGCTCTTGAAGCAAAATCGTGAACTTCTGGTGCAAAATAAGCTTTAATGTGCTGACCGAGCTAATTATCTCTCCATTACAACCTTGCTATGAAATACAGAGGCTTGGTATAATTATTATTTATCATAATAACTGTGTATGGCGGCACGGTGGCTTAGTGGTTAGCACCTAGTCGTCTTGCACCACCATGGTCTGGGTTCGATTCCCGCCTTCGCTCTGTGTGCTTGGTGGGTTTCCTCCGGGTACTCCGGTTTCCTCCCACAGTCCAAAAACATGCAGATTCAGCGTGCCCAGATAGATTGGCACCCATCTAGTGTGTACCCCGCCTTGTGCGCGTAATCCCCGGGGATAGACCCCGTATAAAGCGGTATACAGTAGATGATAAGTGAGCGATAATGCTAAAAAAAAATACTATTTAAAAGTGACACCAAAAGACATAAAATAAGCATCCAAGACAAAATTCATAAAGAAAACACAGGGTACCAAAGATTGACTTCTGCATGACTGTGTCTATAAAAACCACTCTTCCACAATGATGGCACGGGCATACTGAGTCCTAAAATCTACCCCAGTGCCATCAGGGAAGAAAAACTCCACAGATGTGAAAACCTGGTCATTCAGTGCATTCAGGTCATCAGCTGACTTCATTTTATTGCCACATAGTCTAGACCTGCCCAACTGAAGCAACCCCAGGTCATAACACCGTCTCCAGAGGCTCGTACGCTGGCTCAAGTAGATGGATTGAGGTCAATTTGTTTTCTGAGCACATTTCTTTCAGGACGTTGACGGTTCAGCACTGTCCTTTCACGGCCCGTTCGGCAATATGAGATATCCTTATTTATCTTCTTTACCTGATGGAGGCCAATGGTTTGACCCTTTAAAAATGACGCCTTTATTTATCACCAGGCAGTGTATAAAAATGATGAATATCACATTACTTTACACTTTATAGCCACATTTAATATTCTAGAACATCCCTGAGTCAGAAAACCGGCTCTACCAGAACTGCACTAGCACTGGAGACTCCTTCTGTCGGCTTACATGATACATTCATGATACGCTATTTAAACATGGTTATTAGTATAATTATTATAGAAAAAGATTGAATTTGAGATAGGTGGCACGTGGTGTATTGGTTAGCTGTCGCCTTGCACCTCTGGGTCTGATTCCCAGCCAAGCTCTCCCCGTGCATGGTGGGTTTCCTCCGGGTGGGTGAGTGAGTGAGTGGGTGAGTGAGTGGGTGAGTGAGTTGGTGAGTGAGTGGGTGAGTGAGTGAGTTGGTGAGTGAGTGAGTGGGTGAGTGAGTGGGTGAGTGAGTGGGTGAGTGAGTGAGAGAGTGAGTGGGTGAGTGAGAGAGTGAGTTGGTGAGTGAGTGAGAGAGTGAGTGAGTGAGAGGGTGAGTGAGTGGGTGAGTTGGTGAGTGAGTGATTTGGTGAGTGAGTGAGTGGGTGAATGAGAGAGTGAGTGAGAGAGTGAGTGGGTGAGTGAGTGAGAGAGTGAGTGAGAGAGTGAGTGGGTGAGTGAGAGAATGAGTTGGTGAGTGAGTGAGAGAGTGAGAGAGTGAGTTGGTGAGTGAGTGGGTGAGTGAGAGAGTGGGTGAGTGAGTGAGTGATTTGGTGAGTGAGTGAGTGGGTGAGTGAGTGAGTGAGTGAGTGAGTTGGTGAGTGAGTGAGTGGGTGAGTGAGTGGGTGAGTGAGAGAGTGAGTGAGAGAGTGAGAGAGTGAGTGAGTTGGTGAGTGAGTGAGTGAGTGAGTGGGTGAGTGGGTGGGTGAGTGAGTGAGAGGGTGAGTGAGAGGGTGAGTGAGTGGGTGAGTGAGAGAGTGAGTTGGTGAATGAGTGGGTGGGTGAGTGAGTGGGTGAGTGAGTGGGTGAGTGAGTGAGTGGGTGAGTGAGAGAGTGAGTGGGTGAGTGAGTGGGTGGGTGAGTGGGTGGGTGAGTGAGTGGGTGAGTGAGTGAGTGGGTGAGTGAGTGAGTGGGTGAGTGAGTGGGTGGGTGAGTTGGTGAGTGAGTGGGTGAGAGAGTGAGTGGGTGAGTGAGAGAGTGAGTGAGAGAGTGAGTGAGAGAGTGAGTGGGTGAGTGAGAGAGTGAGTTGGTGAGTGAGTGAGAGAGTGAGTGGGTGGGTGAGTGAGAGGGTGAGTGAGTGGGTGAGTGAGTGGGTAAGTGAGAGAGTGAGTGAGAGAGTGAGTTGGTGAATGAGTGGGTGGGTGAGTGGGTGAGTGAGTGGGTGAGTGAGTGGGTGAGTGAGTGGGTGAGTGAGAGAGTGAGTGGGTGAGCGAGAGAGTGAGTGGGTGAGTGAGTGAGTGGGTGGGTGAGTGAGTGGGTGAGTGAGTGGGTGAGTGAGTGGGTGAGTTGGTGAGTGAGTGGGTGAGTGAGTGGGTGAGAGAGTGAGAGAGTGAGTGAGAGAGTGAGTGAGTGGGTGAGTGAGTGGGTGAGAGAGTGAGTGAGAGAGTGAGTGAGAGAGTGAGTGGGTGAGTGAGAGAGTGAGTTGGTGAGTGAGTGGGTGAGTGAGAGAGTGGGTGAGTGAGTGAGTGATTTGGTGAGTGAGAGAGTGAGTGAGTGGGTGAGTGAGTGAGTTGGTGAGTGAGTGAGTGGGTGAGTGAGAGAGTGAGTGAGAGAGTGGGTGAGTGAGTGAGTAGGTGAGTTGGTGAGTGAGTGAGTGGGTGAGTGGGTGGGTGGGTGAGTGAGTGAGTGGGTGAGTGAGAGGGTGAGTGGGTTGGTGAGTGGGTGAGTGAGTGAGTGAGTGAGTGGGTGAGTGAGTGGGTGAGTGAGTGGGTGAGTGAGTGGGTGGGTGAGTGGGTGAGTGAGTGGGTGGGTGAGTGAGTGGGTGAGTGGGTGAGTGAGAGGGTGAGTGAGTGGGTGGGTGAGTGAGTGGGTGGGTGGGTGAGTGGGTGGGTGAGTGGGTCAGTGAGTGGGTGAGTGAGTGGGTGAGTGAGTGGTTGGGTGAGTGAGTGAGTGGGTGAGTGAGTGGGTGAGTGAGTGAGTGGGTGGGTGAGTGGGTGGGTGAGTGAGTGAGTGGGTGAGTGGGTGGGTGGGTGGTTGAGTGGGTCAGTGAGTGGGTGAGTGAGTGGGTCAGTGAGTGAGTGGGTGAGTGAGTGGGTGAGTGAGTGAGTGGGTGAGTGAGTGGGTGGGTGAGTGAGTGAGTGGGTGAGTGAGTGAGTGAGTGGGTGAGTGAGTGGGTGAGTGAGTGGGTGGGTGGTTGAGTGGGTGAGTGAGTGGGTGAGTGAGTGGGTGAGTGAGTGGGTGAGTGAGTGGGTGAGTGGGTGGGTGAGTGAGTGAGTGGGTGAGTGAGTGGGTGAGTGAGTGAGTGGGTGAGTGAGTGAGTGGGTGAGTGAGTGGGTGGGTGAGTGAGTGGGTGAGTGAGTGAGTGAGTGGGTGAGTGAGTGAGTGGGTGAGTGAGTGAGTGAGTGAGTGGGTGAGTGAGTGAGTGAGTGGGTGGGTGAGTGAGTGGGTGAGTGGGTGGGTGAGTGAGTGGGTGGGTGAGTGGGTGGGTGAGTGAGTGGGTGGGTGAGTGAGTGGGTGGGTGAGTGGGTGGGTGAGTGAGTGAGTGGGTGAGTGAGAGGGTGAGTGGGTTAGTGAGTGAGTGAGTGAGTGGGTGAGTGGGTGAGTGGTGGGTGGGTGAGTGAGTGGGTGGGTGAGTGAGTGAGTGAGTGGGTGAGTGAGTGAGTGAGTGGGTGAGTGAGTGGGTGAGTGAGTGAGTGGGTGGGTGGTTGAGTGGGTGAGTGAGTGGGTGAGTGAGTGGGTGAGTGAGTGGGTGAGTGAGTGAGTGGGTGAGTGGGTGGGTGAGTGAGTGAGTGGGTGAGTGAGTGGGTGAGTGAGTGAGTGAGTGGGTGAGTGAGTGAGTGGGTGAGTGAGTGGGTGGGTGAGTGAGTGGGTGAGTGAGTGAGTGAGTGGGTGAGTGGGTGAGTGAGTGAGTGGGTGAGTGAGTGAGTGAGTGGGTGAGTGAGTGAGTGAGTGGGTGGGTGAGTGAGTGGGTGAGTGGGTGGGTGAGTGAGTGGGTGGGTGAGTGGGTGGGTGAGTGAGTGGGTGGGTGAGTGAGTGGGTGGGTGAGTGGGTGGGTGAGTGAGTGAGTGGGTGAGTGAGAGGGTGAGTGGGTTAGTGAGTGAGTGAGTGAGTGGGTGAGTGGGTGAGTGGTGGGTGGGTGAGTGAGTGGGTGGGTGAGTGAGTGAGTGGGTGAGTGAGTGAGTGGGTGGGTGAGTGAGTGGGTGAGTGAGTGGGTGGGTGAGTGAGTGGGTGGGTGAGTGAGTGGGTGAGTGAGTGGGTGAGTGAGTGAGTGGGTGAGTGAGTGAGTGGGTGAGTGAGTGAGTGGGTGGGTGAGTGAGTGGGTGGGTGAATGGGTGAGTGAGTGAGTGAGTGAGTGGGTTAGTGAGAGGGTGAGTGGGTTAGTGAGTGAGAGAGAGAGATAGCATTTGAGCTTTGAATTTAAGTGAGAAATAAACTGCAAGCCGCTTAGATTTGGAGTGAACACAAACATACACTCACAAGTAAACAATTAGGAAACTTCTACTAAGCAATCTCATCCAAAGTCCAATAAATGTTTATTTAATTTCGGGCAGGTCATGGGTATTAGAAATCATCAGAGCACCCGTTGTTATTGCTGTTTAATCAATCTCTGAACGTACACAAGGTTTCCTATTTAGTCAGTGGGAACTTTTGTTAATCTACAACCACATAAAAATGAACTGTGTTTTAAGTGGGTGAGCTGGTCTGAGAACTAAAAAAGGCTGTCACTCACAGGTCCGATGAAGGCAGTAAGGGTACATATGAGGAGAAAGATCAACGACACCAGCACCCGCGTCCTACAGAACCTCCAGAAAACCCGGCAGAGGGACGCTCCCTCTTCACCTTTACTCTTCAGCTCTGCGTCCCACAGAACCTGCAGCCTGAACCATGAAACACACAAACACACATCAGCATCCCCGTAGTGATGCATAGAGGGAACGACAATCACAAGAACACAAGCCATGGCTGAGTCCTTTACTGGTTTTTTTTAGAACAAAGCAAGTAAGGAATATGAATAGAGTCCAGCAGTAGGTGCGCTGAATTGTGATTGCATTTAGAACCACCGATGTTGTCACGAAGATATCTGTCTGTTGTTTCACAGAAATCAGGACGAAGATTTAAACCTCTAATGAGCCATGCCAAGGCAAACTCTTTGAGACGACATGATAAAGACCTCTCCTCCAGGACTTTTCCAATTTATTACAGACGTTAAATTTTTCCCGTTATAAGTGAAACGCAGTTAATGAAGAAAAAATATGATTGAAACCAACCCTAAAGCGGCAGCATCTCCGTCTCATTGTTTTTGGACTGCTTATGAGACTAGTCGCTCTGAGAGTCAGTCGCTCAGTCTATTTCCTGTTATACAAAAGCACTTTTGCCTATATAACACATACAGTAGAAGCATGTACTATCTATGGTAGTACTATCTGATATCACTAAGATGAAGGTGCGTTCCCTTTCGAGTCTGGTTCCTCTGAAGGTTCCTTCCTCATGCCGCATCGTCCACCGTCTCCTCCAGATTACTCATTAGGGACAAAGTAATAAAGCTGTGATTGTAGAACTCTAGATTGGAATTTTCTAAATCAGTTTATTTGAGTTTATATTTATTCAGATATTTTCCCATAATATTCAACTGCAGGTTCAGTAACATATAAATAAAACGCCTCTTCTGAATGAACAACAAATCTAGACTCATATTTCTGAGCACGTTGGGAGATTATGCAAGGATCCTTTATTATTATTATCCAGGCTTTCTAGGAATGGACACAGTATGATCCCGAACAGAACAGAAACATCTCCATCTTATCTTATCTTATCTTATCTCATCTTATCTCATCTTTGATTTTGAAAGGTCTTACACTGGCAACTGTTGCTTTCTAGTCAATGAGACGTCTAGCAGTTGTCTTCCTGTTTTATATAAGGCTCTAGTCAAGCCTCACTCTCTCCCTCTCACACACACACACACACACACAAGTGTTCTTAACATAGCCTGTCTAAGTTTGGCCCACGGCCAGTAACTAGAGAGTGAGACCTTGAGGCACGACACGGTGAAAAGTAACACCTGTCTCCTCTCCGGTGGCGGCTGCGAGTTTCTCGAACCTTATCGGCCCCTTTGATCGCAGACCGCGGGACCCCGAGACAGAACGTAGCCATTGCAGATTGCGGATGGATGTGTCCTGACTGAGTCAACAATCAGCTTGGAGACTCAAGTAGCCATGACATAACTGCTTAGCAGGACATGTCAAGGAGAGAACACGGCATCTCTGTCTAATCTCTAAACCTCGCTATTAATAACACCCGCACGCCAGAACTGCCTACAGCATGCGAAAGTGCTGTGAGACCATCCAGCCTTGATTCTCCAGGGATTCCCACATTAACCCCGAGTCTGCCAGCACTTTGAACTTTTATCCAGGTGCTGTTTCTGTCACCTTCTATATTAGTTCACATTTCGGCAAACATGAAAGCGCGTCCCGATCGCACTCAGCCTTCAGTCTGTGTATTTGAACAACTGGAAATAGACGCAGGGACATTTTATCATCACGCTGACGTGATCGTGTCATAAACGTGTCACGGTGTGAGCATCACCCGGAGCTGGACTCTGGAGCAGATGGAATGTGCAGGTTAACAGCAGCATGTTGGTAAGCTGGTGTTTTCAGGAATGCTGCTTTGATGCAATATAAAGGTGTCTGAACTGACAAACGCACTTGTTCCAAAGCCGTGCTCACCTCACAGCCTGCCTCGTGACCCCCGTCTGCTTTTACAGGAAACGAACAAAATGTAAACAGTGACAGGTGACAGTAACCCCTGTTCTTGGTGTTGTTTTTATCCCCCCGTGTCTATAACACACCTACACTGTACATTATATACACTGTAAACAATGGTGTGTACTGTATAAGAGCTGTAAAACTTACATTAATGAATATGAATAAAAGTCACAGCTTGTCATGTGACAGAGGAACCTGAACGCTTACAATAAACTGCCGGAGCTGCTGTTATAGAAAATTCATCAACACCTTCTTAACAGTTTGGTCGATTAAAAGAAGCATTAAAACCTGCTCACTGATCCTATAGGCTGATATACAGTAGTGTGTGTGTGTGTGTGTGTGTATATTATTGCTAATTAATATTTAACTGGTAATATTGTTATTGTTATAATATTATAATTTAATGATCTTTTTACAATAGTTACAATATCTTAAATATAGTCGCAATATCACACAATATAGTTACAATAGCTTACATTTTTATGCAATAACACCTTTTTAAACTGTGCAATATTCTATTACATAGTGCAATTTGATTGAAAGTGTAACTATTGTATTTATACACTGTCACTCTACTGGCCCTACTTTATATTTGCACATTTTTCTTTGCTTCTGTAACATAGAAATTTCCCCACAGTGGGACGAATAAAGGTTTCTCAATATTATATTGTGTGCATATACACACAGCAAAAAAAGAAACGTCCCTTTTTCAGGACTGTGCATTTCAACAATAATGAAATAACTTTACAGATCTTCATTGTAAAGGATTTAAACAATGTTTTCCATGCATGTTCAATTAACCATAATCAATTAATTAACATGCACCTGTGGAATGGTCGTTAAGACCTTAACAGCTTACAGAAAGTAGGCATTTAAGGTCACAGTTCTAAAAACGCAGGACACTAAAGAGACTTGTCTACCGACTGTGAAAAACACCCAAAGAAAGATGCCCAGGGTCCCTGCACATCTGCGTGAACGTGCATTAGGCATGCTGCAGGGAGGCATGAGGACTGCTGATGTGGCTATAGGGCAATAAATTGCCATGTCCGCACTGTGAGACGCCTAAGACAGCGCTACAGGGAGACAGGAAGGACAGCTGATCATCCTCGCAGTGGAAGACCACGTGTAAAAACACCTGCACAGGATGGGTACATCCGAATATCCAGAGGTGGAAAGTAACGAATTACATTTACTCGCGTTACTGTAATTGAGTAGCTTTTTTGTGTATTTCTACTTTTTAAAGTAGTTTTAAAAATCTGTAATTTTACTTTTACTTAAGTACGTTTTGTTTGAAGTATTGTAATTCGCTACATTTTAAATCATATTCGCTACTGAGTAAAAAATAAATGAATGAAAATTATAAAATAATAAAAATATTATGCTTTGTATAAATGCTCCGTTGCGCCGCGTGTGTGTATCATGTCCTGGTCGCGCGCCGCTCCAGACTCCACTCCGGGTTTTCTGACATCGGCATCACCTGACCTTCCACACGGTCGCTTCCGCCCTGAGTGACGTCATCGACTAGCGCGACCATGTACAGTATAACCCGGAGAGACGCGGGAAAGAGGAAAGAGGTTGTGATTTTGGCGTTTTGATATTTGGTTGTGTATTCCGGTTTTGACTTTTTGCCTCCAATTGACTTTGATTATTGCTTTGCCCCTTTGGTTTGGTTGGTCTTTGTATATATTTGTAGATAATTTCACTGTTTTTGGTTTAGGGAGTCCGGGAAGGTACCTGTATTTTTATTTGTGTGTGTTTTTTTTTTTTTTGCAGGTAATCTAGCTACTAAATATAAATACCATTTTGTTTATTATTTTGGCCTGGGTCCAACCTGAATCTGATCCTCCTCCTGGTGTGTGTGTGTGTGTGTGTGTGTGTGTACAAACCTCATTATTTCATCAGTTAATGATTGGATCTAGTTCTTTCTGCCATATACCACCATTTCCATACAGTTTAAAATAGAACCCTGAACCATTCTTTTGCTGTATGACCCTAGACTGGGACGTAACACCATATTTAAGTGACCACTTCGATTTTCAAGCACAAGAAAGACAACAGCTTTATTATGCAAAGTGTTCCTTCAGTTAAAAACAACTAGTTTGAGATTTATATCTGCTCATCTTTTTTTGAACTACGCTAGAATGCCTCATCCCACCCCGCTGTTAAAAAAATTTAAATAAAAAAGTAACTCGGTAACTTTTACTCTGAGTAAATTTTTTAATGAGCTACTTTTTACTTTTACTTGAGTAGATTTTTATAATTGTAACTTTACTTGTACTTAAGTAAAATTTCACTGAAGTAACAGTACTTGTACTTGAGTACAAAATTTTATTACTCTTTCCACCTCTGCGAATATCACACCTGCGTGACAGGTACAGGATGACCACAACAACTGCCCGAGTCACACCAGGAACACACAATCCCTCCATCTCACAGCAAGAACTGACAAATCTGGTCCAGTCCATGAGGAGGAGATGCACTGCAGTACTTCAAGCAGTACTTGAAACATATATATATATATATATATATATATATATATATATATATATATATATATATATATATATACACACACACACGCACACACACACACACACACAGTATATATACAGTATCCCTACGAATCCTCAGTTTGCATTTATGATATACAGGAGTGTGCATACCTGGTGCATAGGGAGTGTAGCCTACATGTTATTATACTAATGACTGACAGGACAATTGCAGTTATTCTTATAAGACTTGTGTTTATGACAGCTGGTGATGACTAGGCACTGCTCACCTGTGAACGTTTTTTTCGGAGGCTTCGTGGTAGGACACGCCCCAAATGTCCTCTAATGTCAGGGATGAAGCTTTGTAAGCCTTCCATGCTAGCGGAGAGAGCCAGTTCAGGGTCATGAAGGAGAAAAGGCCTGCGTTGTCCACGGGGTGCTGATGCCTGCGAGACAGCAACAACGACAACAACACGAGTTCAGACACACGGTGCTGTTGACGAGCGCTAGCACGGCCTCATGGAATACACTGTCTGGCGCGTTTGTGTTGGAACAGCACTTTTCAGCTTTCAGCAATAAGTGTTGTGGCGCAGTGAAAAAAAAACACTGCGAGGTGCTTTTATCAGTTGGTGTGTGTCCAAACATGGAGCAGGCTGTGAGCGGAGGATAAGGGCCTCCTTATCGAGACTGCAACGCTAATTCTCAACACTTACACTTTTCAGCTGCAGAAAAACAGAAAGTGTCTTAATATGGCGTGATAGCTGGAGTGAGATCAGCTTACTTGTGTGTGATCCTGAAAGGCTTCAGTAACTGCAAACTCTGATGGTATCGCCCTCGTTTTCTTGTCTCGTGGTCCAGATCGTCCTCTTCCAGGTCGGGCTGGGCCTCGGGGCAGGACGGGGGTAAACCCACCACCTGGATAGAAGCCTCCAAGGCAGCTGGGTCCATTTCTGCTTTCTAACCCACACACACACACACACACACACACACACACACACACGCTTAACCCTCACAATGTGACTTCTGTATCCTGTGTCATGGATTAGTGCAAGAGAGACAGAGAGAGAGAGACAGAGAGAGAGACAGAGAGAGAGAGAGAGAGACAGAGAGAGAGAGACAGAGAGAGAGAGACAGAGAGAGAGAGAGAGAGACAGAAAGAGAGACAGAGACAGAGAGAGAGAGACAGAGAGAGAGAGACAGAAAGAGAGACAGAGACAGAGAGAGAGAGACAGAGAGAGAGAGACAGAGAGAGAGAGAGAGAGACAGAGAGAGAGAGAGAGAGAGAGAGAAAGAGACAGAGAGAGAGAGACAGAGAGAGAGAGAGAGAGACAGAGAGAGAGAGAGAGAGAGAAAGAGACAGAGAGAGAGAGAGAGAGACAGAAAGAGAGACAGAGACAGAGAGAGAGAGACAGAGAGAGAGAGAGAGAGAGAGAGAGAGACAGAGAGAGAGAGAGAGAGACAGAGAGAGAGACAACTTTGGCAATACTAATGTAAATATTTGTCATGCTAATAAAACTCCTTTGAATCTTGAGAGAGAAAGAGAGACTAACTGTCTGTCTCCACTTACTACAGCTGACTGATAGCACCTTGCATGGTGTGTGTGTGTGTGTGTGTGTGTGTGTGCGGGTATAAATTTAAAGTGCTTATCTATTTAAAGATAGCAGATGCCGTCCTCAAGGTGTCATGGACAGCGAGTCCAACACCCGAGCCTATCACTGATCTATCTGTGGCGTAAGCGGTGATGACGTCAGTCCAGCTTAGAGAACACAGCAGTGCAGATCAGCGTGAAAATTAACAACATTTCAGCCCCGATAACAACGCGCATCCATTCTGAGTAATTATTGATACAAGATTAAGATTTAAATAGTGCAGGAAAGAAATTATATGATTGTCGATGATCAGATATGTCACAATATCAGACGTTTTTTGGCTTGAAGGCGGAATTGTGTTTATATATAAAAAGTACAGCGCTTTTAACATTGTCTCAAAACAGCTTTACACAATCAAAAGAATTATTTAAGCTTGTATGGAATGTGAATGTATATGAATCAAAATGTTCAGATAGTCCCTGGTGAGCAAGCCGACAGTGGCAAGGAAAAACTCCCTGAGATGGTAATAGGAAGAAACCTTGAGAGGAACCAGACTCGACAGGGAACCCATCCTCATCTGGGTGAAACAGATAGCAGGAAATGATCTGCATTTATACAGTGTGTTAGGTGGCAGACAGTTCAGCTATAATAGTTGATGTTAATTGATGTAAAATGGAGTCCAGTAGTTATTGGAGACTCAGATAGACTTGTAGAAAGTTCCAGTCCTGAACTATCGAATTGTCAAGTCCTCAGAGAAACAGCTGACAACACCAGTCGAGGCCAGAACCGTCTTCTAAGTAGAGAGAGAATCATCCCCAGACACCAGACGCATCCCAAAGAGACACACGGGGCATCCATGTTACGAGACCTCCAACCAGAAACGGGGCACCAGGATGGATCAGACAGGTCCAGAGGGCAGAGGGAGTCTGGATCACTGGCAGCTCAGGAACCACATGTGTAGCTTCTTATACTTAATCCGGAAATTATTCATTCATTCATTCATCTTCTATACCGCTTAATCCTGTGTTCAGGGTCGCGGGGGACCTGCAGTCTATCCCAGGAGACTTCGGGCACTAGGCGGGGTACACCCTGGACAGCGTGCCAATCCATCGCAGAGCACACACACATACACACACTCACACACCCAATCACACACTACGGGCAATTTAGGAACGCCAATTAGCCTAACCTGCATATCTTTGGACTGTGGGAGGAAACCGGAGGACCCGGAGGAAACCCACCAAGCACGGGGAGAACATGCAAACTCCATGCACACAGAGACGGGAATCGAGCCTGGCCGGGGAATCGAACCCAGACCCTGGAGGTGCAAGGCGACAGTGCTAACCACTACACCACCGTGCCGCCCCGGAAAATATTATTAAGTCTAAAGTGTGACCTGCTTTATGAGTGGGTCCTACTACACACTGATTTACACCTACGGAGTCCAGTATGGACATAAATGCTGTTCTCAGAGGGTCTTCTGGATTCTCAAAATGAATGTTAAAATCTCCAGCAATTAACACTTTGTCTACAGAAACGACCAGGTCTGAGATGAAATCTGCAAATTCACTAAGAAATTCAGAATACGGCCCTGGAGGTCTGTAAATTATAATTAGTGGAATCGACTGAGCTGATTTAATATACTTAAATACACTTATGTTACTATAGAGAATTTCAAATGAGTTAAATTTGTGTCTGTGTTTTTGTACGATAGACAGATTATCATTATGAATAACTGCGACGCCTCCTCCTCTACCAGTTAACCGAGGCTGGTGTATGTAGCTGTATCCAGGAGGACTAGCTTCATTTAGAGCTACATACTCGTCCTGTTTAACCCATGTTTCAGTTAAACAGAGTATATCAAACGCCTGATCTGCGATAATTTCATTAACAATAACTGCTTTTGATGTGAGAGATCTAATATTTAACAATCCTATCTTCAGATCAGAGGTGCCGGCTGCGCATTCGGTATGATCGGAGTTTGTGGACTTTATGTTAATTAGATTATTGAAACAGACTTTCTGAGTCTTTCTACATTTTTGCTTAGATCGGGGAACAGACACAGTCTCAATATGGTGAACCCTGAGTGACGACTCTATGCAGCTAGCAGACGGTTGGTTTAGCCTGTCTGTCTGCTCCCTGGCCTGGGCTCTGGATTGTCACCGATTAACTAGACCTCTACTGAGACTATGAGCTATACTACAGGAAATGAGAGAAGCACCTTCCCGAGTGGGATGGACACCGTCCCGCCCTAACAGGCCAGCTTTGCCCTCAAAGGTCTTCCAATTGTCTATGAAGCCCACATTATTTTTGGAGCACCACCTGGACATCCAGCGGTTCAGCGACCATAACCTGCTGTAAGCTATGTCGCCACGTCTCATTGGGATGGGACCAGAGCATACTACTTCATCGGACATCGCCTTCGCTAATTTAAACACCTCTGTAAAGTTACTCTTACTAACCTCTGACTGACGAAGGCGTATATCGTTAGCTCCAGCATGTACCACTATCTTAGAGAACCTGTGCTGTCCTAGAGCCCTAAGATTACCTGCTATGTCCGGTGCTCTGGCTCCCGGGATACACCTAACCACTGCCGCCCCTAAAGGTCTAGCTAATTTCACGTGCCTCAGTATAGAGTCTCCTATAACCAGAGCTCTTTCAGGTTTCTCAGCGGGTGCAGCACTGAGGAGAGCAAACCTGTTGGACACGTGACGTGCAGAGGAGGTGTGCTCCGGTGGCTAGCCTTAGCGTTAGCTTTGGCTGAACGAGTATGCCGCCGAGTCGTCACCCACTCCCCCCCCGCTGTGAGGGCTCTAATGCCGGAGTCGGGGGCTGTTTATCTCCGCCTGTGGCACCCAGACTGTCCGCTACAGGAATAACGCTGCTCTCACACTGTCTAACACTCTCTAAAGTCTGGATGGATATGAATTTAAAAGTAGCTCAGATTAGAGAAAACAAATGATGTGAACGCTCCTGCGTGTGCTGAATATTTCTATGAAAGACTTTATTCAGATCTTTATTATCTCCGTACTGACGCCTGTGCATTGGAAATAAGATAGATATACAGTAAGTATGCAGGTCACGCCTCGACGTTAAACAAACACAAGGCTCAGGTAGAGATACAGGTTCTCATGGTGTAATCCAGGAAGAAGGAAATTAGACAAGTCAAGTCCTGTAGGCTTTTATTGACATTCCAACCATATACATTTCAGTCCACAGTGAAGCAATACAACATTCCTCCAGGACCGAGTTGCTACATACATGCAACAACACAAAATGAACAACACAACTCTACCAGAACCAGCTACTGACGCTAACTAAGAGACCTAGTGTAATTAGCTGACGAGCTCAGACATGACAGATTTACAGTTTTTATTTTCAACTTAGCCTAAAACTACTTCTATACAAAAACGAGACAACAATAGACAACAGACAACAAAGTGCACATGCAAATGTGCAAACCAAGAGCTAGAGAGTGACAAACACAACAACGCAACAGGTTTCAGTACTTCTGTAGTGACGAGGTATGAGGTGAGGTAGTGGGAGGAGAAACGGTAAACATGGAACATTCCTGAGTATCAGCGAGGATTTAAAGATAATAATTATTATTGCTTTTTAAAAAATTTTTTTGATGATGGTCGATATGTACTGTAGTTATCGATAGAACGATGTATAGTTATGGATGAAATACGTAGTTATTGTCAGGCTATGATTAGAGGAAGTTTGACTTAAATAGTTGAAATTAATTATTATATAATAATGGAACAGTTTTCAAAGGTGGACAAAGTTGACAAGGGAAGCAATTTTTATTAATTATTTTTTCCCTCATTTGATAAAACATCCCATGATCAAATAATAATAATAATAATAATAATAACAATAATAATGGTGTATTATCTATTTATATAAAAATATATAAATAAATAATAAAGTGTGGAAGTGACTTACATTTTAGACTGCTGCCCACCACAGCTTCACTCTCTTGACTTAAAAAAAATAATAAAATAAAAATAATAATAATAAAGTTATTAAACCCCCAGGCCTGATCTCTTCCCCTGACTCTGTGTATTTCTTCCTCGTGTTATTAGTATAAGCAGTAAGTTATCCTGCTGCTCTGCTCAACATGGTAAATCTTCTCAAAGAAGACAAGAACAAGTCCTGTGTCGCCCCGAGACGTTACCTCATAAAAACATGAACTACAAGCACAAAGTCAGCGAGATGAACGAACACTAAGTTCCCAGCAGCAGCAGTAAAAGGCAGCGGAGTCCCGGCTTCACAGCGCACCCGGCGGAATTCCCTATATCACTCTGACGTCACTCGCAGCGCGCCAATCAGAGCACTGCTTTGGTGGTCGCCCGGGTAACAAGAGAAAGACTCACGGAGCGGCCGGTTGGACGAGCAGGGCGAGATGAAGGGAGTCACGTGATCAGGTTAAAGGGTAGACATTCGAATTGAAACGCTGTATTTGTCACGCGCACAAACATGCGGCGTTATGATACGCAGCGAAGCGCGTGCACGACTATTAGTAGTGACCTAAAAAACAAGTCAGGCCCGTAGAAAGGACTGGAAAATATAAAAGTCGATGTTATGTAGTAATTTGTTACAATAAATTCAAGTCGAAAATAGAAATATATAAAAATGTTAAAAAATAAATGTTTTTTTTAAAGTGACTATATTTGTATATCACTACTTGGGTGTTTCTACAAAAATTGTAGCTCTGCTGATGCCGAGATCATTTAAATTAACTTGCATATGTTCAGAAAATATTGTTTGTACTTGATCCAGTCATGAAATACATTTTCTTACTTTAATGTTCAATATTTAATTGTAGCATTAAAAAAAAAAAAGGTAAGGAAATGATCTTGTCACTTTAGCCCTGTTTACACTGCAGGTCTCGATGTCCAATTCTGATTTCTTGTTTACAGTATATCTGATTTATTTTGACCGTCTGTTTACACGTTCTTTCAACTATGACCCATATCTGATTCAAGTGTTTACACTTGCCACACCATCTGAAACATCGCGCATACTTAATGGGAGGATCTGGCGCTACACACTAGCCAAGATTCCAAAAAAATCCGAATTGGGTCACATTTAACTGACAGTGTAAACGTAGCTTTTGATCATACATCAAAGTGGGACCATATACGTTTCATCTAAAGATAAACTATATGGACAAAAGTCCTGGGCCAAACTTGCAGTTATACTGTATCTAAATATATAAACTTCATTATAGCTATAACAGCTTTCACTCTTCTTAGAAGGCTGTCCACAAGATTTTGGCGTGTTTCTTTGGGAATTTATTCTGTAGAGCATTTATGAGATGAGTTGCTGATGTTAGACGAGAAAGCCCTGGCTCGCTTTCTCCATCCCAGTTCATCCCAAAGGTGCCCGATGCGGCTGAGTTCTTTCACACCGAACTCATCAAACCATGTGTTTATAGTCCTCGCTTTATCCACTGGGACACAGTCACGTTGGAAAAGAAAAGAGCCTTCCTCAAACTGTTGCCACAAAGTTGGATCCAAGATGCCTTGGTATGCTGAAGCATTAAGATTCTCCTTCACTGGGGGAAAGGGCCTGATTGATACACCTCAATTCAATAATTAACAGGTTTGGCCAAATACCGTTTAGTGTATTTGTCAATTAAATAAATCTGATTCACAATAACATGAATATCTCATAAAATGTGTTAAACACTAAAATCATGAACCAATAATTGATTATATTGAATCATCTCAAGTTCAAGTTCAAGTAGGCTTTATTGTCACTTCAGCCATATACAGTTAGTACACAGTGAAACGAAACAACGTTCCTCCAGGACCGAGGTGCTACATGCAACATACATTTACAACATAAATTAATAGACAAACTAAACTAGCTAACTAAGAGGCCTAGTTAGCTGGCTATCAGAGACAAGACAGATAGACCTAACATAAATTACAACATAAATTAACAAACTGCCTTGGTAGTGTAGATCAGTGTGTTTGTGCTCGTGTTGATTAGTCAGTCCAGTCTCAATATTTTGAGGTAGTTGAGTTAAGCTGATTCGTGATGGTGGGTGTAAGTGCAACGGGACGGTAGTCATTGAGACAGGACACAGTAGACTTCTTGCACGATGGTGGTGGCCTTGAAGCATGTGGGAACGGCGCTGCTAATAGAGATGTTGAAGATGTTTTCTTCTTCTATTCTGCTTTATCCTGTATTCAGGGTTGCGGGGACCTGGAGTCTATCCCAGGGTGCTTAGGGTACGAGGTAGGGTACACCCTGGACAGGGTGCCAATCCATCGCAGGGGGCACACACACACACACACACACTACAGGCAATTTGGAAACGCCAATTAGACTAACCTGCATATCTTTGGACTGTGGAAAGAAACCGGAGTACCCGGAGGAAACCCATCAAGCACGGGGAATCGAACCCGGACCCTAGAGGTGCAAGGCGACAGTGCTAACCACTACACCACCATGCTAATTATAATCAGTTATATGAAATAATTTATGAACATTAATGACATTTGACAATTTGAAATTGTTCCTTTGTCCGAGGTCACTAGATGAAAAGCATTGGACAAATGTGATGTCATGTCAATGTCAGAGGTCTCGCTTCATTTGTTTAGAAATGCCATAATTTATTTTGAAATTTTATGTCCATCATTGGTGTCACTCATTTGATAATTATAGCCGTCAAACACTGAACAGAAAAACTAATTACATCTAATAACTAATTGATTTTTACATAATTGAAACAATGTGGTCTTACACATGGCAGCCGTATATATAATTTGATCTAAAATGTACGGTTTATTAGAATAGATTAGAAATAAAGAACCTCTGACCTCTTGTAGAAATCAGGTAACAGAGCGAGAAATAGTGCAGAAAATAAAATATTTAAGATATTAAACATTTACCTCCTTTGTATAATTAATACTTTTTTTTAAAAACAGACAAATTAATTATTATTTTAATTGAAAAAAAAAATCAAAGTGGTCTCAAACCTTACTGTGTCTATACATTATAGCAGGGATTCTCATATTTTTTTATTCATTTCATATTATGCAAATTGTTGGTTGTGAACCTAAACAGCTTCAACTTCGAACATTGGAAAGTTTACAGAAGTATTAGAAAAAAAAACTACAGTACATCTGTGACTGAATAAACACACTAAATAAACAATGTGCAGCTGTTTGGATGCTTTAATAAACCAATTAAACAAACTGACCGTAACACAACAGGGCGCTGTAATATCGAAATGACTTTGAAAGTAAAATCTCTAGCAGTAGCTCTGCTACTAAATTTAGATTAGATAAGATTAGATTCAATTTTATTGTCATTGTGCAATGTGCATGTACAGAGCCAATGAAATGCAGGTAACATCTAACCAGAAGTGCATAAATCTCCTGTTTACAATAAATATTAAATGTGGTAAATGACCTTATGGATCCATATGTACAGGGGTGAGAGTGATTAATGTACAGAAGGTACGATAGGTAATAAAGAAATGGAATATAACGGTAAAACATTGTGTCAAGGAGACTACATGCTCAAATAAACATGATATGCATACATCGATCAGCCATAACATTACGACCACACACTACTAGATTCCTCGATTTGGGGACACGAGATTTTCTGCGACACGGTCATGTGTGGCCAAGCTAGTGTAGATCAAATTGAGGGAATGTTAACGCTGGTTATGATCGAAAGGTGTCAGGACACACAGTGCATCAGTGTGATGGTGCTGGCGAAAGGGGGGACCCACTCAATCATAATGTTATGGCTAATCAGTGTATGGGATAAATCTGGGTGGAACATACGGTAGAGTAGTGCACTGATAAACAGTACTGTGTAGTGGATGATACATAGTACACGTGTGCATCAGCTGTTCACTGCGGAGTTTCAAGCAGCTGATCCAGGAGGACAGAACACAGTGTGTGTGTGTGTGTGTGTGTGTGGTCGCTAGACGGAGACACTGACCTTTTCTTTCCGCATGTGGACCGGTGTTCTGTTGATTTTTGCTGCCTTGTCGAAAAATGCTACCGTAGCAAAAATCGATAGCATAGCCTGTCGAGTTACGCTACCGCATCACTACAACTACACTGTGGACGTTAAATCTTATTAGAAGTATTGATTGTATTTATTAGCATTATCATAAATTGAAATTGAAAATGAAAAACGCATGTCATCACGTGCGTAAGCATTTATGTATGAACTACTCTGTGCACTGAATAGTGCTGCACACACATGATAACTACAAGATATTCAAGTATACAAAAAGATGTAAACGTATGTGTTTAAATTTGAAACACTGAACCAGTTTCAAGATTTTATTTTCCTCAACCTTAAGGCTCATTCACGACAATTTATGCAGAAACTCAAATGTTTCGGGCAAAGGAAAATGGTTTAATCCCACCGCCAACCGAAGTCTCAGCACCAAGGTAGTATGGCTTTATGGGCGTGGAAACAGTGTGCAAACTTGTGGGACTGCGCATGCGCAGATCCGATAGTTAGCAAAACTCGATGGGTAGCATTTTTTGATTGAACACCTGGACATCCTCAGCACACGTGATGTACACCGACAGAAGTCACGCGTTTCCGTGCGCGCGGTTTAGAACGCGTGAGCGTGCACCTGTTGGCCGACATCTGCAAAAACTCCGCAACGCTGACGACGTTGCCATGGCAACGGTGTCAAACCCGGAAATTATTACATTTAGTGTTAAACCTCGGGCAGAGACAAGCTTGTAACAATCTTTAAACAGATTAAAAAAAGATTTTATTAATGGAGTGCTTTTATTTCAAAACAGCAATGATACACTTTATTACAATGATACAATGAGTTTTTGAGTTTGTTGTACTCATTCATATGAAGCGTTCGCATTATTGAGTAGCCTAACTATTACTATTTAATAGCAATTATAATTTTTTTTTAGTTGTTGCAAATCAAATAAATTGTTGTTGGTCTTTGGGCTGCTCCCGGCACTGGGTCGCTACAGCAGACAATCCGGTCCGCACACAAGCTGGGCACAGGTTTCATGCCAGATGCCCTTCCTGACACAAGCCTCTCATTTCATCTGGGCTTGGGACAGGCACTTCATCCAGTTGTTGGAAATCGAACCCAGTCCTTTCGCATGTCAGGCGAAACACCTACCACTGAGCCACCAATGCTCTGATGATGTCAGACACAAAATCACTAGTCTGAAAGATTTTAAGTTGGTGGAACTTTAAGGTGACAGTTACTGTTACTTAAGTACTTATCAAATTTGTTCAGCTAACTTGAACAGTGTCATTTCTACAAACTCATAAATACCAAAAAGTTCTAAATACTCACCAAGGTCTATTAATTTGAACGAAGTGTAATTATTTAAGTTACCAGTACGCAATATGTTTAATTACTTAGAGCATTAGGGTTTATAGTGTAGTATGATGCAGGGTTTCTGGACACTGGACACATATATACTGTATATATATATATATATATATATATATATATATATATATATATATATATATATATATATATATATATATATATAAACCCTGGACAACATGCCAATCCATCGCAGGGCACACACACACACAAAACGAGGAAACTCAGCATGCACGGGGAGAATATGCTACACAATCTGACACGAGGCAGCAATTGAACCCTCCAATTGAACTGTCCACTACTCCACCATGCCCCCTATATGTATACAATGTGTGCAGGACATAAGAACCTGGATGCTAATTAACTTCCTTCTGCTTAATCCGGATAAGACAGAAGTTCTAGTCATAGGACCGCATACAGCTAGAAGTAAAATCTTAGATCACACTGTAACTTTAGATGGCCTTTCTGTTCCATCAAGTGCAACAGTAAAAGACCTCAGCGTGATTATAGATTCCAGTCTATCATTTGAAGCTCATGTAGATAATATCACCAGGATAGCATTCTTTCACCTCAGAAATATTGTCAAGATAAGAAATATATTGTCGCTAAACGATGCAGAAAAATTAGTTCATGCTTTTATCACTTCTAGGTTGGACTATTGTAATGCCTTACTGTCTGGTTGTTCAGTTAGGTGCATAAACAAGCTTCAGCTAGTCCAGAATGCAGCAGCGAGAGTCCTCACTAGAACCAGAAGATATGAGCACATCACCCCTATTCTATCCACACTGCATTGGCTCCCTGTGAAATTTCGCATTGATTTTAAAATACTACTCTTGACATATAAAGTATTAAATGGTCTCGTGCCTGTTACGACCCCCGGTCTAGGGTCCAGGGACGCAACAAAGAAAAGAATAAATAAAAGAATCTTTACAACAAAAGTTCCAAGGTGGGGTCTTTTATTGAGTTCCGGAAGCTCTTGGCGTCAGGGTTGGGCTAAAGGCCAAAACAAGAAACAAAACCCCTTTCTCCTCCCACAAACTAACTAAACTAACAAAGAAAGAAAATATAAACCAAACACACAGGGCTAAACTATCTCCCTGGCTACTAATACAAAAACTGGAGAAAAAAGGATCTAAAAAAAGGCACCCAACCACTACTGCTTCCTCAAATAACTATATACACAAAACAACAAAAGGAGAAAAGAACAGATATTTACACTATGTACACAACACCGGGCTATATACATTAACGGGTGAACACTTCAACCACTCAAAAACCAAAAGACAAAAGTGAAAAGAAAAGACCCACACCACACAAATAATCACAAAAATACCAAAACTATACAACTAAAAACCTATTTATTTAGCCAAGCATTTTTATAAATAGATTTGCCATAAGGTAAAGGAGCAGATCTGGGGGACTCATGGACGTAGAGTATTATGGTGAACTGATATGTTTAGATGCTGTCTTCCTCAGTCTCATTTGATCACTCAGGTTTGTTGACTGTGAGGTGATTTTTTGCTTTACATCTCAGGCAGCCCTCATGTTTGTGTTTCCTTCTGGCTCTCCCTTTTAGTTATGCTGTCATAGTTAGTCCTGCCGGAGTCCCTGCTTGCACTCTACAGTAAATATACATTCACATTATACATTGTGACTGTGACCATACCTAACTGCCATCTCTCCTCATCTTCTCTTTCTCCCCCTCTTTCTCTTTCCTCTCTCCCCCTGTCTCCCCCTTTCACTCTTTCTCTCTCTCTCTCTGTCGAGCTACACATGTGGTTCCTGAGCTGCCAGTGATTCAGACTCTCTCTGCCCTCCAGACCTGTCTGATCCATCCTGGTGCCCCGTTTCTGGTTGGAGGTCTCGTCGCATGGATGCCCCGTGTGTCTCTTTGGGATGCGTCTGGTGTCTGGGGATGATTCTATCTACTTAGAAGATGGTTCTGGCCTCGACTGGTGTTGTCAGCTGTTTCTCTGAGGACTTGACAATTCGATAGTTCAGGACTCAAACTTTCTACAAGTCTATCTGAGTCTCCAATAACTACTGGACTCCATTTTAACATCAACTATTATAGCTGAACCTAACACTTAACACTGTATAAATGCAGATCATTTCCTGCTATCTGTTTCACCCAGATGAGGATGGGTTCCCTGTTGAGTCTGGTTCCTCTCAAGGTTTCTTCCTATTACCGTCTCAGAGAGTTTTTCCTTGCCACTGTCGCCCTCGGACTTGCTCACCAGGGACTATCTGAACATTTTGATTCATACACATTCACATTCCATACAAACTTAAATAATTCTTTTGATTGTGTAAAGCTGTTTTGAGACAATGTCAATTGTTAAAAGCGCTATACAAATAAAACTGAATTGAACTGAATTGAATTAATTGACTCGATAATGTTAATTTTCTGGATCCACCATCACCTTTAGAACACTAAACAACAATGATGTGCATGATGTGTAGGGCTGCAGGGATTGTTCTTTTTTTTTATGAACAATCAAAAACTCACACTATGGAAAAACCATATTCAAAATGCAGGACCCAAAGTAGGTCGTCAGTGCGAGTGAATAAACCTGCGATCACTGACACATGAGGTATAAAACCTGTAATCATTAAAAAAATTTGAGCAGTCCAGTGATTTAGCCTAATTGCAATCACAGCATGGTTTGGTCGTCGCCCTGGTAACAAGAGAAATGCTCGGGGAGCTGCTGGCTGCAGCACAGCTTGAGCTGTTTATCCTGATAAAAACGTCATGTGTATCATGTGTCAAGGGGTAAAGATATAAAAGGAAAAACATAAAAAACTTGTAAAGTCTTACTCTGTATGTTTTAGAAAGAAATATTCACTTAAATCTGGTTTATGTTCATGTTTATATAATAATGTTTATGATATGCCAATACTTTTGCATGTGCCTGAACACTATGTATTTTTCATAAAAGCATCTCTAGAGCATTATAATAGAAATGCATTATTTAGATTTTTTTGCAAATTTAATAAAACACTTTATTGCAGTTAACATGGTCAATGTCACACATTTAAATAGGCCAAGAGACATAGTGCTGAATTTTAACTATGCAAGATATTGATCATTTACTTCATTTGTTTTAAATGTATAAAGTTGAAAACTATTCAAACTTCTATTTATCTCATATTTATAAAGAAATAAATTAACCTCAAAGTTGTTTCAGACGTTCAGCCGGACCCCATTGTGTGTGTATATAAAGTATACAGTATACTGTAATAATATACAGGACAGTACGTATACTTGTGTCATTCAATGTTTGTGAATGTGACCAACATCATTATGTATTAAAAGTAGTTAAAACAACCCAGTTAAACAAATGAGACGAAAAGTATTCAACTTCGTCATTTATTTATTGGAGAAAAACATAACCGAATAGCACATCAGTTTGTGCTACTATGTGACCTTTCAGAACGACTTGTTAATTTGAAGGTGAACTCTGAGGTTTATGAATCACTGGAATGTCAGTCAGGTAAGAGTGATATTTAAAGGACACTAATCTATCAAAGCCTGCACTTCTCGTGACGTGTTTGTGGATGTGTACCGTAGCTCGTACAAAAGATCTCAGAAAAAGAGTTGTTGATGAACATCAGTCTTGAAAATGTGTCTAAAGACTCCACCAATCCTCAGTCAGACAGACTGTGTAATAATGGAGGGAATGTAACACCGCTGTTACTCTTCTAAAGAGTGGTCGTGCATCACTTCGATGGCACAGCGAGG
This sequence comes from Channallabes apus, assembly GCA_030522415.1. NCBI lineage: Eukaryota > Metazoa > Chordata > Actinopteri > Siluriformes > Clariidae > Channallabes > Channallabes apus. Next base: position 15,963,702 of record CM060107.1, read on the forward strand.
CATGGAATAGTTTGAGAGGTCATGAAGGAACCCAGAGTAACGTCCAGCACCTTACAGTACATTGGCTAATGTTAACGTTCATGAGTCCACCATCAGGAGAATACTGAACAATAGCGTCATGACAAAAAAATAAATAAAAAATTACATATTGAAAAAAAATGTTGTAAATGGATTAGAACGTACTGTAATTGTGAACCTTATTCAATCTGTGACACATGGTGGTGGTAGTATCATGGTTTATCATGCCACATCTGGGCCAGAATGGCTTCTCATCATTGCCCTATTGGATAAAAATATAGGATATCCATATATATTTCCATATGTAGATATATATATATATATATATATATATATATATATATATATATATATATATATATATATATATATATATATTGCAATGAAGACAAAAAACATTATATTTATACTTTGTTTGTTAAAACATTATTGAAACTTTACACATGTTTAAGAATTATAGACACACTTTTATTTTGTTGGTGTGCTCTGATTAATGCCTGTAAAGTCAATTTTGTTCGAACTACATTAACATATAAGCATATTGTAAAAAAATATATATATAAAGAAATACATTAAAATTCAATATATTAAGTATATTGCTAAATATAAAATTATATTTATTATATATTTTAATATATTTCTCAATAGTGGCAATTCCTTATGTATTTTTCAATATATTATCATGTTAATACAATATATTATTCGGTATATTGTGAGTATGTATTTAAATAGGAATATCTTTTTTTTCTGGTCAATTATAAGTTAGTGTAGCAACGAGGAAAATAACGACATTATAAAATCTTTTCAATTTACCAGTAGATCAGAACACTAAATCATTTAGTATATCCACAGTTAATATATAGAGAAATATATTTTCTTTGCGTAAGGGAATTGCCACCAATTTTACCAGTGAATTCTACAAAAAAATATCAGGATATCTATCTATGAACTAAATGTTAAGATTGAGCTTGATATAATTTATGATATAATAATATGACTTGTGAATGGCAAAAGAAGTAATATTAGATCTTAGAGATGGGGTTTGTGAAGTTTTAGGTGCCAACACTTTTGCAAAGCTCGCCAAAATTTCAAGAAAGATGACAAAAGGATGAAAAAACCAGACTCGACATGGAACACATCCTCATGTGGGTGAGATCAGACAGCAGGGATTGATCTGAAATCATACTGAGTATTAGGAGTCTGGAAGTTCAGCATAACAGGAGTGTTTAAATTAATATAAAGTCCAGTTTTGTTATTGGAGGCTCAGGTATTAAGTGAGCGACTGCAGTCAGAAACCACCAGAGAGCAGCCATCTGCATCAGCAGCCATCTGCATCAGCATCCGAGTCCAACAGCATCTTCATGGTCAAGTGAAACAGTCCCCAGTCAGCACTCGCGTCCCAAGCAGACCATTCAGGGGACATCCTGGGCAGTAAGATGTGACCATGTGACGAGAACTGAGTCTGGAGGGAAAAGGGGATCTGGATCTCTGGCAACTCAGGACCACCATGTGTACAGGAGCTCGACAAAGAGAGAGAGAGAGAGAGACAGTAGTGAACTTGACCTTATTTATTGAGTCCCTTAAATGTCTCCAGTAAAGAAATTACAATAAATAAACAATGCTTTTACAAATTCCAGTATTATGGATGTGTTTTTTCTGCAAGTTTTCTTTTCTTAATGACACCTAAGTTTCGAAACGTCTTCGATATACAGTAGATGTGTGTTATTATAATGCTTTTACATATAAGTCAATAAAATGCAATACAATAAGGGTGCTTATGCTTTTACATGCTCTTTAGTGCCCGAGTCAGAAAGTCAGACAGCTGAGGTTTCAGAGCTCTATATTTGGAAAAGAGATGGAAGATCAACAAATGGCTCGAGCCAAAAACTGATGTGCAAAGTGTCGTATTTTTGGCAGTCCTGCCTGTAAGATGCTAAACTTGCTGGAAAGCCAGAGTGATTAATCATTTATAGGGCTGCAGTTAAAACCACATGGTCCACTGGCAGAGTCACAAACTCTTTCTAACAAGTCAGGAACATATGTTACCACTTTAAAAGATTCACATCATGAAAAAACAGGACAGATGTTAAAAAGCCTAATTAACATAGTGTAATGGCTATAAAATTTACTACAGTGTGGAAAAGAAAAATCCCTTGGTCCTGTTATGTCATGTCTTACTCATTAGGTCTGTGTACATCATCCAGGAAAAGTTGGAAACCTTTAAAAAAAAAAAAAAAAAAAAAAGTTTTCCACAACTTTTTATTAACTGATATAAGTTTTTTTGCTGAAAAGGTGGCTTAGTAGTTAGCACTGCCGCTTTGCACCTTCAGGCTCCGGGTTCGATTTCCAGCCAGGTTCCTTTCCCGCCTCGGTTCTGTGTGCATGGGGTTTGCATGTGGGTTTCCTCCAGGTACTCCAGTTTCCTCCCACAGACATGCAGATTAGGCTATCTGGCATTTCCCAAATTACATGCAGTGTGTGAATGAGTGTGTACTGTATTTGTGCGATGGATTGGCAGTCCGTCCAGGGTGTTCCCCGCCTCGTGTCCTAAGTCTCCAAGGATAGGTGCCAGGCCCCCCGCAACCCTGTACACAGTATAAAGCGGTACAGACGATGAGTGAGTGAGTTGAACATGTTGGTCGAGTAACTCTACCTTTAAAGGTGCTACTCTACATGGCCTCCATCATTCCTTTGAAGCAATCCAGGTATGCACTGTTGTAGCCACTTTAGTCTCAGTGGTCACAGTTGATGGTCTCGCACTGCGTAGTTTGTCTTCACTGCTGTTTTGCTCTTCTTTAAACTTCTTCACCCATCTGTGCACATTGCTCTTGTCAGTGCTGTCAGTTCCGTAACATTCTGTAGCCTTCTGTGGATGTCAGACCGCCTGCTTCCCTCCCTCGATCACGTAAGAATTACTGTAAGAGAAGAGGTACTCTACTACATAATGCAATTTAAACGATCTATATCAGCTAATAAAAAGGTTGTGCATACTTTTAGATTACTTTCAGTACTTTTGCATAGCACCCCATCATTTTGGAGTGGTGTAGAGAAAAAGATCTGTAATTTGGATTACGTTTAGTATGAATGTTCCTGTTTTTAATCGGTTCGGCTGTTATGTGCTGTGGTAATATAATATTGTGCTCACTTCTCGGCCACGTTTGTCTCACAGGACCACTATGGTTAAATAAAAGTTGGAATTTATACTACATAACTTATTATAAGTTAAGTTTAAACATTTTAGCCACAAATATAAAAGCCACTACATACAGTAAGTCATCTGTCATGAGGGTCTAAGCCAGCAGTGTCCTCATGAGACCTGAGCTTTACCCGTAATGTACATTACAATTTCTCCTCACTGGTTCTATTTATAAGCACATGATGACCAGCCAGTGTCTTCAAACAGGTCTTATGTTAAGTTGACATTAAAGTGAACTAAAAAAAGCCTGATTACGTCTTTTGAAATGAAGCTTTGGAGACATTTCTGGACATTTATATGTGCTGCTATATAAGTCTTATTACTGCAGGAGTCACTGGCCTTAAGCAAAGTGTTCTTTCTCATAGTCTTACTGTACATTATACACTGCTGTCCAGATTTATTAGCACTCTTCAAAGTAAAAAGGAACCAAGTTCATTCATTCATTTAGTAATTTATTAATCATCCATTCCTCCATCATGTCATCCATCCATCATGTCATCCATCCATCCATCCATCCATCCATCCATCCATCCATGAATCTATCCATTCATCCATCTATTCATCGATAAATCCCTCTTTCCATCCATCCATGAATCCATCCATTCCTCCATCCTGTCATCCATCTATTCATCCAGGAATCCTTCTATCCATCCATCCATCTATCCATTCATCAATTCATCCATCTATTCATCGATAAATCCCTCTATCCATCCATCCATGAATCCATCCATTCATCCATCTATTCATCCATGAAGCCCTCATCCATCCATCCCTTCATCCATGAATCCCTCTATCCATTCATTCATCCATCCCTTCATCCATCTATCCATCCATTCCTCCATCCCTTCATCCATCTATCCATCCATTGCTCCATCCTCTTATCCATGAATCCCTTTAATCATTCACCCATTCATCCATGAATCCATTCATTCATCCATCTATCCATCCATTCCTTCATCCATGAATCCCTCTATCCATTCATTCATCCATCCCTTCATCCATCTATCCATCCATTCCTTCATCCATGAATCCCTCTATCCATCCATTTATCCATCTATTCATCCATTTGTACATCCATGAATCCATCTATCCATCCATTCATCTGTCCCTTCATCCATAAATGCCTCTCTCTACCCATCCCTTCATCTGTCTATTCATCTATGAATCCCTCTATCCATTCATTCATCCATCCCTTCATCCATTCCTTCATCCATGAATCCCTCTATCCATCCATTTATCCATCTATTCATCCATTTGTACATCCATGAATCCATCTATCCATCCATTCATCTGTCCCTTCATCCATAAATGCCTCTCTCTACCCATCCCTTCATCCGTCTATTCATCTATGAATCCCTCTATCCATCCATTCATCCATCCCTTCATCCATGAGTCCCTTTCTGTATCCATCCCTTCATCCATCATTCATCCAGGAATCCCTCTATCCATCCATTCGTCTGCAAAAATAGTGTTATAAAGTTACCCAACAGCAACACTGATTCCTTAATGTTATTTAGCCAAAGCATTAACACAATTTGTTTACAATATTTTTTGCATTTTGTTTCATTTGAGTCATTAAGGCTCTGCAAATACTCCATTATCTTGAGTTATTTTGATGTGTTATGATGTAATTTCATTTAAATATACAGTCTAAATAACAATGGACTATGATGTTCTCAGATGACATTGTGCTTTGTAGCGAGAGCAGGGAACAGCTGGAGGAAAATATAGAGAGGTAGAGGTACAGCACGCTCTGGAAAGCATCGTAATGAAGTTTAGCCAAAGCAAGACAGAATACATGTGTGTGAATGAGAAGGACCCGAGTGGAACGGTGAGGCTACAGGGATCAAAGCAGAGGTAAAGAACTGGTTGGAACTAGTAGACAAAAGTGTCAGGTGTGTTGTGTGATAAAAGAGTATCAGTGAGAATGAAAGGAAAGGTGTACAAGACGGGTGAGACCAGCCATGCACTACGGCTTAGAGACAGCGGCACTGACAGGAGGTAGAGTTGGAGGTAGCAGAGCTGAAGATGTTGAGGTTCTCTTTGGGAGTGACAAGGATGGATAGGATCAAGAATGAGTTCATCAGAGGGACAACCCATGTTAGATGTTTTGGAGATAAAGTCAGAGAGGCCAGATTGAGGTGGTTTGGACATGTTCAGAGGAGAGATGGTGAATATACTGTATATCTAAAACGGAACAGCTGGAAGACAAAGAAAAAGAAACATTGTCGGCAGTTCACAAAAAAATTAAACAAAACTATACATGTACCTGTACGAAAAAAACATTTATCAGTGGTCTCTCTCTCTATACATATATTGTTCCCCAGAGCTGTATACATGTTAGCTCATGGTTATTCAGTGGTCCACTTCACTGAATGCTGCCTTACCTTACCTCCAGGGTTTGGGGTTGAACCTCACCTCAGGTCTGTGTATATACAGTAGAGTTTGCATGTTCTCCCTGTGCTTGGTGGGTTTCCTCCCACACTGGAACCCTGAGATAGGCTCCAGTTGCCCTTCGACCTTACACAGGTCAAAGATAAGGGATGGTTAATCATCTTTATAAAGGGTGAAGATAATTATGGTTCAGTCCAAAGCCTGAGGTGGCTAAAGCAAATGAGCGATATTGTAAGTGTTAACGAGTGTGTGGTGTCACCATCAGACGTGTTTTCCTTCCTCACACCCACTGTATCCTGGATTAGCTCCGGATTCACTATGACCTGACCAGGATATTTAAATAAAATACCCCGGGGGCTGTTTGCAAGACAATACTTCCAGCCACCAACGTTAACACAATTCCTAACAGAGCTGGAGAGCAGGCATTCCAAATTATATATATATACATTATATATATATATATATATATATATATATATATATATATATATATATATATATATAAATATATATATATTTATTTATATTCCATTACATTGTTTACCCCTTGAGCTACATGACTCAAACACGCACACAGAGCTAGAAATCGTGTCCAGGCAGCTGAGAGAGTAGAGATTGTGTGAAATACCAAACGCTGAAGAGTATAACAGTGAAGTTAATCCATTTATTCTAATTCCGAGAGGTTAAACGAGTGCAGAAGACACTCAGACGATGTGCACGTACAATCCTAAGAGCTTTAGTTTCAGATTCAGACATGGAAGCTGAAAAAGAGTGACTCTGATAATCCTCCCCATTAAAAGAGTGATGAAAGAGAACTCCAGGCTGACGGAGTCAAACAGGACAGTTAATACATGCCTCGTGTGTGATTAAACGCTACATTACACCGCGAACAAGAAAGAGGCTGCCGGTTGTTATGAGGCAGAAAATGTGTTCATTAGCGTTGTTATAGGGCTGTTCTTTCTGCACAACTGACCGTTCATCGGTGCACGAACCAAAAGGCGGCCATTTGACCGATTAAGATGCGCACAGTAGGGTCTTGACGCGCCACTAAGATGCACAAGCTTCTTGAAGAAAAAAAAGCGTCTCCGGGACGATAACAAAAAAATTAATAAATAAAAGCTCACAGTGTGTCCTATCTGTCAGAGGGCACCTATTTTTCGAGGTCTTGTCTGCATGCTCGGGTGCTACCACGGGGCTGTAGGCGCAGAGGAGTCATTTAAGCCGTCTCACTTTACTGAGCTGGGAAATTTGCTGAATGCAGGCAATCGATAAACTGCATCCAAATTTCCCTATCAAGTTCCAGGCAGATTCATGATGTGTGCCGTCTCACGAGCGGCCTGCGAGGATCCATCATGTCTGTGCTGTCGGGTTACCATGGTGAGAGTTGAGGGATGAGGAAAGAAAAATGGAGAAAAGGCGTATGAGTTGCAGCAGCTTCGCTAGCGTGTGGACCGACACTGGTGCGATGATGGAAAGGAGATCTATCGATGGAGGCAACATCCTGAATCCTGAGTGGCAGATCAATGCAAGCAACACTCCTTTAATTTTTAGACAGATAGATAGCTGGATGGATGGATGAATAGACAGATAGATACTGTAGATAGATAGATAGAGTACTTCATTAATCCCAAAATCTAAAACTGTACAAAAGGGAGGGCATTGGGTGGGAATAGATCCTACCACTGAGCCCGAACATGACATGGACATAACATCCTCGAAAAACAGAGATCTTTTCATCAAGGTCTAAAGATCTCAGAAATATCAAGGGCTCCATTGCGGGAGCGCCAATTAGACAAATCTGCATGTTTTTGGACAGTGGGAGGAAACCGGAGAACCTGGAGGGAACCCACCAAGCACGGGGAGAACATGCAAACTCCATGCACACAGACCCTGAGGCGGGAATCGAACCCTCGACCATGGAGATGCAATGTCAACTAAAATGTGATCGAGTTGAACTGAATGGACTGAAAACCAGACTGAGTGAAAGAATGACTGATCCGCTTTGTTCTTCTCATTCAGAAAGGAGTAAAGACAAATATTTCCATCCTATATCCATATCGATGCAGCCGATCCAGCTGTGAACGCTCTTACCAAACCTCATATGCGTCCTTTCACACGCCACGTTCTGGGTTAATCCTGTTATCTCACAGTAAACGCTGCCTCAAACCTTATATCAAATATATTTCTTCTAAAGATTGGATCGCGAGTGGCGTAAAATCGGAGGAACTCATAACCGCGGCCGCTGTCCTCTCATGCTCGGCAACATAGATTCCAATCACCATCATCAGAAAGCGCGAGGACAGACGGAGAGCTCATCAGTCAGTTTTAATGAGGGGTCAGTCGAGCGTTCAGAGGGAGCCTTCACACTGTCACGTACGATTCTGCCTCCACATATCCTCCAGATCTTTATTAAGTGGCACAGTCATAGATCACAACTCATTAAAGACAGGCCGCGATGAAGCAGCGGACTTAATGAACCCGAATTAAGAGAAACACACCCGACAGTGACGTATTCGGAGCAGATGACGATCGCAGTGTCTCTTCAGACATGTTCAGGTACATGTTGGAGTGAAAGTCAGACGGAAGTAAGGACGATTCTGGGTTCGGGTTTGTATTTTCGGCATATGAAGTCTCAGGAGCATCGTCAAAAATACTCACATTTTAAAATGTTCCTTTTTCTTACTTAAAAGCCGGTCAGTGATGAAACATGAAATATGCATTTGTTCATTGAAATGTGCAGTAAAAGCCGGTTTAAGTTGAGAATTTCAATCAGTTCCGGATGGAGAAAAGCATTAATGAAGCGGCAATGAAAATGACTGGAAAACTTTCAGCACCTGATCATATACTGGGCACTGCACAGGCGTGTAACCAAAAATCTGTCCCTTGACAGGCAAGATGGCAATGAATGAATGAATACATGAATGAATGCTTATTAAAAACAGTGTACTGTAAACTGCAGAAAATAATAAAGAGAAAAAAACACCCATCATCATCTTCTATACCGCTTTATCCTGTATTAGGGTCGCGGGGACCTGGAGCCTATCCAAATTTAATATCTAAAATATGGAAAGAATAGTATCTTAAAATGTGGATTTAAAAAGTTAATCTTAAAAATTTTCAACTAGAAGATTATTATTATTATTATTATTATTGAAATATGAGATTAGACCTGTTTTGGGGTTTTTTAGGGTTTTATCATTTCTTGGAGATAAAGGCAAATATGTTGTCTTCTTTCCATAAATAATTATTTAAATAATGCCGAAAAAAACATTATGATGCCATGCTCGGAAAAAGTCGAGATTAAAAACAATCGTACATTTGATTTATTGTAATTGTATAAATGAATGATGTTCAAGTCAAAAGGGGACTTGTGATGAAATTTCTCGCGATTGACAAGAGTTTGTGCACGGTACGGCGAGGAGACTCTTAGCCGCAGTAAAACTTTGAATTAAAGAGGCCGTAAATGCATGAATGAAGTGCAGTCGTTCCCAGGAACATTAAGAGAGTGGAACTGATTCTTCAAAATTGACAGACGGTGGTGTAGTGGTTAGCACTGTCGCCTTGCACCTCCAAGATCCGGGTTCGATTCCCGTCTCTGAAACACTTTGAGTTTGCATGTTCTCCCTGTGCTAGGTGGGTTTCCTCACACAGACCAAAGACATGTAGATTAGGCTAATTAACTCTCTACGGTATCCAAGCACTAGGTGATTATATAGAGAAATAAAGGGAGTTTTTTTACTCTCATAACTGCGCTCTGCGCAATCAAAAGTCCCGGTTTGACTTGAACGAACCTGGTATAATAAGAAATACTCAGTCAATCTCATTTATGTTGGTTATTTGGAGAACATTTTAAGCACCTCAGTTTCAAGGCCACGAATGAGACCCGGTACTTTTCGTCTTTTCTAAAAATACAGTTCTTGACAGTTCAGATATAATCAATGTCAGCATGAAGATTGATACTTCAGCGCTCTTGGGAAAGGTCAAGGAGATGATGAATGCAGCGAGATGGTTCGAGTGTCACTCATTAGGAGCTGCTATAGGAGTCAGGAGCTCTGGCATTTCAGATTCAACACAATCAGGAGCTCTGATTACACCGGGTACTAACCCAGATAGAAACTTCATCATTACAAGCACAAGACCAGAGAAAGATAGATAAGAACAAATAAAAGAAAAAGAAAAAAAAAAAAAGAAAAGCAAAAATGTGTTTTTACTAGTGGTCCGTCTCGCTTTGAGGACCTGTGCTTTTGAACCAGTTCTTTGATATCAGAAAATAAATACTGATGCATGAATGAGATAATGTGTGATGAACACAAACAACACAAAACAAGCACAAAACAGGATAAGAGGAGAACATGACATTCTGTGATGTTCTTCGATTGCAGGAGCTGAAGTTGTTGTTTATCAGCAGTTGCACAATATCTTCTGATGTCATGGTGTCGTACAAATGCTCCCTGGAATCTGTGCTTTTTTTTCTTTCCTCAACAATCATCTGTCTTGTTCCCTGCGACTGTTCTTGCAATATGAATCAATTTTCATCCACCGTCTTTGACCAGAATGATGATTTGGGTCTGTTTTTAAACGTATTGCCTCTGGTGGCTTAAATTACACCCAAAAACAATACAATCAAAGTGTTTTCTGAGTGAGTGTGAGCTGACACACCCATGGCGTCAAGGTTTTACCGACTGCCTGTTAGCTCTCGCAGCCATAAGGTGTTGCAGATTTGTACACACCTAATCCTAATGCTAGGATTTTATTATTATTTTTCTTTAAATCAGAACACTTTTCACTTTTTTTTTTTGCATATTTGTCTCACTTACAGTAAATGATTCAGATCATCAAACAAAATTGAATGTTACACTAAGATAACCCGAGTAAATACTGTACAAAATGCAGTTCTTAAATGATGATTTCATTTAATAAGGGACAAAAAGCTGTCCAAACCTACCTGCCACCATTGCTAAGTCATGAATAAATTGTGAATTTTTTGGAACAGTGAGTTAAATTTCACTTGCCACACCTAGACCTGATTGCTACCAGACCTGGTGAATCAAGAAATCACTTAAATAGAACCTTCCTGACAAAGTCAAGGCCATTAATAGACCTCAAAGAAATTCAAGAACAGACGAGAAATAAAGTCATTGACATGTATTAGTCTAAAATGGGTTACAAAGCCAATTCGGGGCAGTGGTGGCTCAAAGGGCTAAAGCATGGAGTTACTGATCAGATGGTCTGCAGTTTGATCCCCAGCAACATCAAGTGGCCATTGTTTGGCCCTTGGGCAAGGCCCTTAACCCTATCTCCTCCAGGGGCGCTGCATCATGGCTGACCCTGCGCTCTGACCCCAGTTACGCTGGGATATGCGAAGAAGGAATTTCACTGTGCTGTAATGTATATGTGACAAATAAAGGCTTAACTTAATTCTAAGTTCACAACGCTGAATCTTCACAGGAGTGGCCGGCCTACCAAAATTCCTCTAAGAACACAACGACAACTCATAAAAGAACAACATCTAAGGAACTGCAGGTCTCTCTTGCCTCAGTCAATGTCAGTGTTCATGATTAAACAATAAGAGAGAGACTGGGGCAAAAATGGGAGAGTTTCCAAGGCGAAAGCCAAAGCCGACCAAAAAGAACATACAAGGCTCGTCTCACATTTGCCAAAAATATCTTGATTATCCCCTCAAGACCTTTGGGCAAATATTCTGTGGCTTGATGAGACAAACGTAGAACTTTTGGAAGGTGTGTGCCTTGTTACATCTTAAGTTAAACTAAGGCAGCGTTTCATAAAATGAAAAACATACTAACAATCAAACATGGTGGTGGTAGTATGACGGTCTGAGGCCGCTTTGCTGCTTTAGGACCTGGACGACTTGTCATAATTAAAGAAACCATGAATTCTGTGCTCTACCAAAAAATCCTAAAGGAGAATGTCGGGCCATCAGTTTGTGCCCTCAAGCTCAAGCGCATGTATGTACTGTATGCAACGGGATAATGATCTGAAACACACCAACAAGTCCACCTCTGAATGTTTAAAAATAAATAAAAAGAGGGTTTTGGAGTGGCCTACTCAAAGTCTGGACTTAAATCTGATCGAGATGCTCGAAAACCCTCCAGCGTGGCTGCATTTAAACTATTCTGCAAAGAAGAGCGGGCCAAAATTTCTCCCCAGCGATGTGAAAGATTGATTGCAGTTATTGCCACAAAAAATGTCATAAACAGTTAATAGGCTTAGACGGCAATTTACTGTTTGGACAGCTAAATTGTAATATTAAAATTTGTATGATGATCTGAATCTTTAAAGTGTGATAAATATGCAATATATATTATATTGTACTTTTTCACACTCTAGTTCTTACCCAGTAGGCAATTTCTCTCCATTGCACAACACTTTCCAGTCTGGGTGGAGAAACACGTGAAACAGCCGCATAGTTTCGAAATGTCCAGTAAATGCAATGCAGCTTAGCTCACATGGGGAAGAACCTCAACAGCCTTCTCAACCTGATCTCAACAGACAGTGGAACAAAAGTGATGTGTGTGTTCATGTCACTACACTGTCGAGGCCGGCTCCTGATCCTCAGTATTTTTTTTTTTTTTTTTGCAGAAAAATTGAAGAAGTGTTTCGGCCTTACGTCTGTCACAGTGTGATTCCTTCCTCCTGTGAACACAGATTGCAGTGTACAAGAAAGTGAGAAGAGAAAGAGAGAGAGAGCAGAACCGGCAATGAGTTCTGGCCTTGGAGAATTGTAGCACTGCTGTGACTGGAGAATGTGTCATTCGGGTTATATTTATGCTAGATAAAGCCTGGAAATCCTGGAAAGTAGACCTTATTCAAAGCATTTGAGGAAATTTGTTGCTTCAAATCTTTCAGTTTGGAAAATTAGTTGTGTGTGTTTTTAATTACTTATTTATTTTTCGAAAATTGATTGAGATTTCATGTTGGGTTGAATACCTCCGTAAAATGATTAAGCTTGAGTAATCACTACAAGGGGCGTTCAAGTCAAACCGGGACTTTCTTGTGAAACACAGAACGGTGATGAGACTCTTAGCTGCAGTAAAACATTTGAATGGTGCAGATGTTTTAAAGCTTTAAAGCTGTACATCTGTGAATGACGATCCCGGCTGAGTGGCTCAGAGTCCACTGCAGTCGTTCCCGAGTGGAACACCCGAGTCCTGTAAATCGACCAACTTTTGGTTGGAGACATATCTGTCTGTGAGAACTCACACACAGGAGTTCCTGGGAGGTCGGTATATCAGACGGGAAGCAACCAGTCCTATCATGGCTCCAGCGTACTGAGAAATCTCATCCAGGAGTGAAACGCTGGGATAAGAGCATTAATACAGTAGGGGATTATGTAGAGAAATGACGGGAGATTTCACAGTTTCTCCTGTGTTCTTTACGATCAAATGTTTTACTTGAACTACACTCGCATACAGTACGTATGAACATAAGGCCATTGTTGAAGGTTTTTTTTATACACATCCCAGCTCGTTAGGAAGCTTCATTGGAGCAGATAGAGATAAGACACAGGAGGTACAGTAGCTTGGCAGCACTGGGGCTTGAACCTCCAACCTTCTGATGATTAACTCAGAGCGATAACCTTCAGTACTTTAGCTTCTATCGCCAAATTCCAGTTGGATTTGTCATGAGGACAAAGTTGAACTGTTTTGAAATCATCCGCTGAACCAACCTCGTCTCATTTGAGTCAATGTTAAGAGCTGAACTTTTAAATTGACTCAACATACCAGTGCATATAAACGAAATCTAGTTTAACCTCAAAAGACTACACTAGATTAAAGGTTTTCTTTTTATCAATGGAACATTTTGATGTTAATGCCGAAACGTGCAAAGGTGTGTGAGCAAGACTGTTCTTCTCCCCCACTTACAGTATGTTCAGTCCTATAGGAATTCATCCAGTCATGGTCATAATCTTGTTCTTTACAGGAACAAGGTAAACAGAATCCGATGTAAATGAATATGTTTAGAGCCACGGTTTGCACATCACCGTCTAAAGCTTGTATCTGATCCAGACACCCTTTTTTTTGGACACTACTGAGTTGCATATTGTAGAAAAACCTGGCAGATGTTGCTCTAGACGTGAGCTGTACAGTAACAATAAAAATAAGCTCAGCTGCCAATTTAAAGAACTGAAACGATATGAACGTCCAAAAAAAAATTATCCTTGCAAATGAACATATCTTGAATATAGTTAAAAATACAGTAACCTAACCGTAACAATCCAAATATAAGATTATTAAAGCTATTTACAGTCAAAGTTGACTAAAATTGTAAAGAAAAATATTCGGTTTTATTGGCAGGTCATTTTGCGAGTTTTAGGAATCGATTTCTTAAAAGAACCAAAACTTTCCGCCTATATAACAAGAACTTTTCATCTACAATCTTAGGAAGATTTGACTAGAAGCAAGTTTAAAAGTCTTTTATTTGGTTTGTTGTATACACAGGTGTGTTAGTTTACTCACTTCGTAGGGAGCCTGGAGCCTCTCATTAGACTTTGGGCAAACACTGGAGAGGGTGCCAATAAATCGCAGGTGTATTATTTCAAGCTTATTTATTTACTTTCTTCTTTAACAATGTAACGTAAAAAGCACTGAAGCTAGGAACGTACTTAGTGGCTTGTCTCTGGCTTTTAGTTGTACTGCAATTTGCTCTGAAAAAAAAAAAAAAGAACAAGAAAAGAAAAGCCTTAAGCACCAGCATCCTAAAATTGCTTTTGTTTTTTTGGATATAAGTTTTTACACTTTTTTTTTTAAAAACACTGCTGGTTGACTAGTTATAAATAACAGTCGTCCGACCCCTAAAAGAAATGATGTTGCACCCTTTGGGAGTCTTCTTGTATCATTATTAGGACCGGGACCTGGGCAGTGCCAGGCTTTATAAAAGAAAGCTGCTCCACACGGGCGCGACTGCAGGATCCAGAACTATTAGAGACCCTGCCACGCGGTCCTGACCTTTAAAACAAACCGATAACTTCTTCTTTCTCTGCCTCAAGTGGCTGTCCGTGTCCGGTATCAAGCTGTACAGAAAGAACCTGCTCTGCAAATTCCTGTGCACGAGCTCCTTCCTTTCCTCGAATGCAGAGTTGTCCAAGCTTGGCTTTCCTACTTGAATCTAACCCAGTGCTAGTCTCCCTGTCGCGAAAAACGAAATCTGCTCTCCACACATCATGTGCGTGTGGGTAAACAAGCGAGCTGAGCGGAGCCTGAGAGCAAAGAAAAGCGAGCTCTTAATATCAGAGTCGCAGCAGAGAAGGAACACCGCCGCTGGGGTTTGCGCAAGGGGAAAGGAAGGGGAATGTACAGCACCACTCCAGCACTTACTGTACCAAAAGGGGGTGCTGTTGACTCACTACAGAGATTGGTGACGCTTTCTCCATCATGCATTACTGTGGAAGTGGTGACTGTCTGGAGGGTTCAGCCACACACACACACACATACACACACACACACACACATAGTCAGAACTATAAACCAATCACTGCACTGGGGTTAATCGAGGCAGAAGAATCAGAGATACCTTAAACATTCAGACAACAGTATAATTACTCTTATTCAATACACAATTATATTCAAGGACGCAACAAGAATGGCACAGTACGTCGAAAAACATGCAGCTCTGACTGCCGAGAGAGCGATCCTGACATGACATTTCCTTTTTCTCCTGACCAAGGCTTACAGATACAGCACAATGTCAAAACACCGGAAGACCGTCCAGCGAAGACACCATGGCCTACGAAGCATCACGGCTCACGCGTCCTCGGCTAGCTCAGGACGATCGGCTTTCCTCAGAGCTGAATTAATGAGTTAGCGTCAGTGTTGCTGAACCGAGCGATGGGAAACGCACCTCATGGGGATGCAGGCGATTGTGTGATGCTGAGAACAGAAGAGTTGTTCTTGAACGCGTGCTCTCGAAGCAGTTCCTAGTTAGAGAAATGCGAACGGAAGACAATCAGCTACAGCTGGACGAAAATGACGTGAGGTTTTGCCTATAAGTGTCTCCTATTGAGACGGACATCGATTGTCTGGTCTGGTGCTCACCCAGATGTTTGTGGAAAACTGTACCTCTCCCCAAACATCTGGATGACGTCTTCACACCATCGTTTCTCAAGAATCAGGATCCAAGCAGAGGTTTAGTTGAGAGCGTACTACAGTATAGGCACTTCATAGGTGATGACAATAGATAACAAAACGCTGATAACAAAGCCGAGCTCAAAGGCTGACTCAGAGCCCCGTTAAAGCTGCTAACTCTGCAAGTTCCCAGCATCCTAGAGGTTTAACGAAAACACTTGTGGGGAGGGCTCGCTACGCCTTCTGCTCTCCTCTCCTGCCTTACAGTACATACAGATCTCATTTCTCTTCTCTTGGAAATAGCCTGTTTGGAATTTTACATTTATTATTTTTTTTTTTTTTTTTTTTTTTATGTGCGGTCACACAAACCCCCATAGGGGTGGTAATGGTGGTGGTGGTGTGGAGGGTGAGGGTGTGGGGTGGATTTACCTCATTAGAGCTTTTATTAATTTGCAGTGAAGAGGCGTTCTCTCTCTCCCTGTCTCTCTGTCTACCTGTCTCTCTGTCTCCCTTTCACTCTCTCTCTGTACACATGGCCTGAGCAGATGGAGGGGGGGGGGGGGGTGATGGACAAATCGGACCGTCTTTCCTCAGGAGGGGAGAAAAGAATAAATAAGCTGCTCATCACAGGTGAATTCTGGTGCTGGTGTTTTTTTAAGACGCAGCTCACACCATGTCCTGTTAACACACACACACACACACACACACTACAGCATTGTTAATTGGCCTTCATAGAGGCCTGCTTATTAAAACACCCAGTGTTACATAACACCTTCTGTAAGCGGCGAGCCGGCATCAGCTAGAGAAGAGAAAATTATTAACACTGCCCTAATATTTCCAGGAAAAACCAGGGCAAATAACCGTCCAAAGATGTGCCTTTTTTCATAAAGCAAGAAAACAGGAATATCTACTCCTCTGCATAAACAGCTCGGGGGATTCTCAGAGTCGTATCGTCTTCTTGGTTCTTTTTTTACATTATTTTTTATTTAAAAATAGTAAGTTATTCAAACATTTACAGAATATGTGAACAAAAAAAAATGCTGTTAGCAACCTATACAGAAAAAAGGAAAGAAAGAAAGAAAGAATGAAATAGATTTGATTTATGTCTCTTTTTTCATGAAAAAAAAAAAAAAAAACAGAAACAAAGATGATGTAAATTATTTTGTCCAGAGTTTAGTCTCCTTCTGTTTTGATAATCCCTCGGCAGGTCAGTGCTGTTTTATCTCGGTGGCTCAGACCGGTCCTTCCAAAATGGCAGCAACACACACACACACACACACATTAACATACATACTGACACGCAAACAAACAAGTCTGTGCTCAAACACTGTAGAACGTACACACACACACACACACACACACACACACCAGAGCGCAGGACTCCACACTTCCTGTCCGAACTGAATGAAAGTGTCCGAAGGTCGGCTAATCAGGAAGGACTCGATCCTTTCTGTGGACCTGGTTCTTGTCTCTGTAAGGTACCCTGGCGGTGCCAGTCTTTGGGGTTTATAACGCTCGGTGGAATGACTACGCTGTCTTGATGCCTTCAAATCCGCAGAACTTCCAGCGCTTTTCCAGACTGGCACCCACGCCCGTCAGCTCCTGCTTGAAGGTGTAGGGGAGTCGACCCAGCAGCGTCTCCACCTCTGTCGTGCTGATCTGGAGAGAAATGCGAAAAAAACAACAAGAATACGCTCAGTGCTTAGTGGGAACCATACAGTTAAAGCATTAACGATTAACGATATCCATGGCATCTATACAGCAAGTCAGCAGCTGCTTGTTGCTGTTGTTCCTAAATTTCTAATGCCATATGTGTTATTACATAATTTTGACAAAACAAAACAAAAACAGCATTATTCTAGAATATAGAAAATATTCAACATCAACATCAACAGAAACAGTCAGTTGTTATTCTAAGACACGAAGGTCACCAGTTCTGGAATGATTTTTGCAAGAACAGTATTGTGTCAAGTGCATTTGCAAAACCCATCAAGCTCCATGATGAAACTGTCTCTCATGAAGACCATCACAGGAAAGCAAGACTACAACTAAGGGCCTTGCGCAAGGGATTAACAGTGACAGCTTGGCAGTGCTGGGGCTGGAACCCCCGACCTTCAGTACAGAACAGTAACTCAGTAACCCATAGCCTTTACCATTTGAGCCTCCACTGCCCAGTGTAGAAAGAAACAAAAAAATCAGGAAAGACCAGGGAATTAGAAGATGTGTCCAAACTTTTGCCTGATAGTGTAGATTACCTCTATTGTTCAATTTGATTTTATTTGTATACTGCTTTTAACAAAGATCTATGCGGCAAAGCAGCTTCATAGAACCAAAAGAAAAGTATGGAAATGTGAGAAAATGTGTATGAATCAAAATGATCAGACGTAAGCCGCGGGCGATGGTGGCAAGGAAAAACTCCCTGAGATGGCAACCAGGAAGAAACCATGAGAGGAACCAGACTCAACAGGGAACCCATCCTCATTCGGGTGATAACGGATAGCGGGGATTTGATCTGCAAGTCATACTGTGTGTTAGGAGGCTGGAAGTTTAATATAACATTGGATGTCTAAGTTAATATAAGGGCCAATTCGTTATTGCAGACTCGGGTAGAATGTAGGACATTTCAGCACTAAATTAATGAGCGAGACCTCAGAGAACAGCTGTCAGCATCAGTCGAGGCCAGGACCGTGTTTTTTTTTTATATTGTGTATAAGAATAACCCCTCCCCTGGGTTGTTGCTGTTCTCTGAGGGGTGTGGCTCTGCAGCAGCTCATTTACATAAACACTGAAATGGTGCATTCGCAGGAGGAGTGAAACAAAGGGGATGTGGGTTATCTGTGGGGTAACTTTAGCTGGTGCATTTACACACACACACACACACACACACACACACACACACACACACACACACACACACGCACACACGCTACACTATGGGAGAGCTCTGAGACCTGTGTTAACTTGTTAAAGGAAAAGTAAGGACGAGACCTTTAAATGAAGGATGTACCATTTCTAGGTATTATGGCCATGCATTAGGAATGCATTAGGTACATTTGCTTCCAGTTCAGTGTGACTCTTCAAATGGTTTATTGCACCGCGGTTGCATTTACACTACAGTACAAAACACCTAGATGTGACTCCAGCCAGAATCAGCAGAATTATTAGCAGTGCAGCGCGTCAGGACGGCTTCATTTAGAGCCACATTTAAGCGAAACTTGTGCATGGAATTCAAGATAGTTCCCTTAAACGTATACTTTAAAGGAAACACATAGACCACAGATACTGTGGATAGAGATCGGTTTATATTT
The DNA here is from genome assembly GCA_030522415.1 of Channallabes apus. Taxonomy (NCBI): domain Eukaryota; kingdom Metazoa; phylum Chordata; class Actinopteri; order Siluriformes; family Clariidae; genus Channallabes; species Channallabes apus. The sequence continues at coordinate 15,982,700 of CM060107.1, forward strand.
AGTTTTTTTGGAAGTATCCCTATAAGGGAGATATGAATGGTGGGATGGATCATTAGCACATTGTGCTGGAGTGCCGCAGTTTCTGCTGAAAACAATTTCAAAAAGATACACAGCCATGTGTGGCGATGTAGTGTGTGTGTGTATGTGAAAGAGAGAAAGGGAGGGAGAGAGAGAGAGAGAGAGTGGGAGGAAAGATTGGGAACAGTTACAGCTTGAGCTCCAGATTTGTGAGTGAAATATGAAAATAAATGATAAAATATGTGTGAGAGACAGAGAGAAAAAATATATATAGAGAGAGAGAGAGAGAGAGAGAAGAAGGGTGAAAGAGAGCAAAAGGTCTGGAGAGATGTGACGACAGGCAGAGTGATGTTACACACTGTAATGCTTTAAGTAGGACAGCCATTTACACCTCAAGTCTGACAATGGATAAGAACAGGAAAGAGACAAAGGCAGAAAAAAAATCACATATAATTGTGTGCATGTGTGAGTGTGAGAGAGAGAGAGAGAGAGAGAGAGAGAGGGAGAGGGAGAGAGAGAGAGGCACAGCGTGATTGCTCTGCCCACTCCAGGAGCTCCATATGTCTAGTGGGTCGCTTATTTACGCTGCGGAGCATTAGGATGCCGGCGGGATCGGCGATAAACAATTCACTCTGTGAAGAGAGTGTGTAGGTGTGTGTGTGTGTGTGTGAAGCGAGTATACAGTCTGCACTCTGCACACTTGGAGTTCTGCAAAAGGTGTTTGAATATGATATGGTTGAGGTGCAAAGTGGAGAGGCACATCTTATTGGTTCCGGAAGTGGCGAGAGCTCATTGGCTTAAACTCCGATCTCCTGCTTCTCGCCGCCTCTTGGACGCATCGCAGACGGCACAGCAATCAGCATGCTCGCTCGACACGGGCACCAGACGAATGAGTCAACAACAAAACACAGAGGAGGTCTGGCACATTGGCACACTCCCTGCACTGGTGTGTGTGTGTGTGTGTGTGTGTGTAAATCCCCTACCCCCCCCAATGTAGAGCCATAGCTTTCGAGTTAATACGATTAACCGTACGGACAGAGCGAAATCGTCAGGTTGTTCTGCAGGTCCAAAGTCAAGGGGTGTTCAAGTCAAGGCGAGACTTTTGATTATTGAAAGCAGATACGCAGGGGATTATATAGAGATTTAAAGTTCACATATCTGTTGATTATTTTTTTTTTGTCATCTCTGGACGCTTCCATCACCAAAACAAATTCCTTGTATGTACAAACGTACTTGGCATCAAAGCTCTTTCTGATTCTGATTTTGAATAGAGTAGAGAAGTTTTCTCAGTCCGAAACCATGATCGTACTGCCTGCTTCATGTCTAAAACGCTGGCCCCCCAAGAACTCCATTAATGGCCCAATTTTACACCTTCATTCATGAGAAATGTTATCACGTTTGACTTGAACGCGCCTCGTAACTTAGCCAGCCGGGAAGAAAAAAACCCAACCGGGGATGCTTGTGTAGGAAAATAATAAATGCGCCGGTGTGATTTGGACTGGGTTATTATGAACATTGCATTGTTATAAGACAAATAACTGCAAGTCCTGTCCGTCCTGAATGGAGACTCCTTTCATAAATAGTAAATAATCCTCTCCTCACAGGGATCTTCACCATATACATGTCTATACTGTATGTGCTCTTCTTTGGTTTACATTGAGTGTCTCCCATACGGGTTCAGGTCAATTAGTTGTTACTATGGAGACTCCTTTCATAAATAGTAAATAATCATCCCCTTACAGACTTCTTCACCATATAAATGACTATATGTGTCGTTACTAAAGGAAAGTTGTCGTTACTATGGAAACGATAACGTTTAACGTTTAAATGGAGCGTGTTAGTGGTAGCTATAAATACTATCGAAATATAGAAAATGAAGGCGGCGCGGTGGTGTAGTGGTTAGCACTGTCGCCTTGCACCTCCAGGGTCTGGGTTCGATTCCCCGGCCAGGCTCGATTCCCGTCTCTGTGTGCATGGAGTTTGCATGTTCTCCCCGTGCTTGGTGGGTTTCCTCCGGGTACTCCGGTTTCCTCCCACAATCCAAAGATATGCAGGTTAGGCTAATTGGCGTTCCCAAATTGCCCGTAGTGTGTGAGTGTGTGTGTGCCCTGCGATGGATTGGCACCCTGTCCAGGGTGTACCCCGCCTAGTGCCCGAAGTCTCCTGGGATAGGCTCCAGGTCCCCCGCGACCCTGAACACAGGATTAAGCGGTATAGAAAATGAATGAATGAATATAGAAAATGAATCAACATCTTCTGACTAATGGTGGTATATACTGTACTGTACATCAAAGCCAAATAGCTTACATTTGATTTTGACACTGATGTCCTGTTTAAATGATACCATGACTACAGAACTTTGATAGTTCCATGGGTCATACGAGGGGCGTTCAAGGTAAACTGGGACTTTCTTGTGACGAAACGTCTTGCGAATGAAGCTGTAAAAACCGATTGACGTTGACAGAAGACTTCAAGTACAGTACGGTGATACGACTCTCGGCCGCAGTAAAACATCGGCTCCGGTGTACCGAGAAAACTTCCTCCCTTGACGGTATCCGAGTGCTAGTGAAACTACGTGTGTTAGTGTAGCAGAAGATTACATAGAGGAAGAAAGGTAGTTTGTACTCTTATAACTCTTTTTATTCTGCTTTTCAATCAAGTATTTTAAGCTTTTAAGTAGCTGTGTGGATCGTTTTAATACTGTATGAACACTGACACTGTGTTATCATCCTGAACACCAATAGTATCTGATCAACAGTAGATTCAGCCTTCTTAAATGAAAATATAAAATATACGATTTCAATTCACATTTATATAAGATTGATTTAGTTCATGCATATGATACAGATTGTTAAATTGATGAATGATATGATGATGCAGTGAAGGACAGTTTTTATTCGGCATAGTTATAAGCAAATGATGTTCCACACCAGGTTAAAAATATGAATCATTTTTACACACCATATGCGTGGTCTTTTTTTTGCAAGAAAATTCATTCTATTTTCTAATAATTAGTTTTTTATTAATGTTAAATAAGTGTTTCACATATTGCACGTTGAGTTTAAAGGAATAAGAAAGGCACCGGTTGGTGCTCACTGCAGTACCTTGGTGTCCAGACGCTGCAAGTACGAGCAGATGTACTCGATGCTGGCCCCGAACGGATGCACGTGGAGGAAGGTTGAGATGATTCCTGCAGAAAGAAATCGACACACTCAGCTCAGCACTAGAGATGCAGAAAAAAAAACCATGCAAGCTGGGTCATGTCCAAATCTGGCTCAGTAAAAAGCATCTATGTGTGAAATTTCAGCTGCTCTGTAGTTTGATGTTGTCATGTTGTTTAGAGCTATATAAAGGGGCGCGGCGCTGCCGCTGACAGGCCGTTGGTAGAAACGAAATCCTACTTATTTAAGGGACGTGACTTTAAACATGGAGCTGGAATGAAAGACCTACTGAGCTGATTTTCCTTTTATTTATTTATTTTTATTTCCAGTCAAGCCCTTTTATGTAGATCACAAAGGAAAAAAGAAATAGATAACAAAATATATATACATTTTACTTACTTTTATTTGTCATATAGAAAGATAATTACTTTATCGATCCATTAATGATGATATATATTATATATACATATTATATTATATGCATATTATGTTTTATTTCACATGCATTTATGTGTATGATCAGTTTAAAATAAAAAAAGAAATCTTGCATGACGATGCACGTCTGCACACTTCTGCTCACACTGTCGATACTCTGCAAAAACGTAGTTCTGAGGTGGTAAAGCGTTCTCCCTATAGTCCTGATCTCGCTTCTTCAGACTTTCACCTCTTTGGTCCCCGGGACGAAGATTCACTCCTGATGAACTATAAGTGCATTGAAACGCAAGGAGATTATGTCAGATACAAATATGATGTATCTGTCTCTTTTCTGAGAGTTAAAATAAAATCTCCAGGCGGAGTGCGGATAATTTGTGACTCACCCCCGTATTTGCATATAATCTTCATAGACTGGCTTTCCATATACTTTGCTTCATGTCACTGTTTTTTCTACAAGCTTTTCTAGCTCTAAGACTGCAGATCTAAAGACATCTAAGAAGTATTCAGGAACCTGTAATGCATTTTTATCATGTCTTATACTGTACATGTCTTACACATGTATTCTTCCAATACAATATAAAAAAAAATAAATAAATAAATAAAGCAAATTTAAATTATTGTTGCATGATTCGATAAGATATATTCAGACAGGCATGGAAATCTGGGTTTCCAAAGTGTCATACGCCTGATACCGCCACCAGACTTCAATCTGGCTAACAGATGCATCCAGCTACGAGTATAAAGGCATGTGGTTAAAAACCTTTAAGGAAATAATCAAGGTCTGGTTTAATGGTCTGCTGAATAAAACAATAATTTCACACCGCACACGTTTTTAGCTTTGTGAATCAGATTTAATAATGAGAAAATGCTGTAAATGTAAATTCAGGATTTGTGAGTTTGGTATTAGGGACTCGGTGCTATAAAACAGTACTTCCATCTTCGATCACCAGGGGCGCCGTGAGGCATGATGCTGCAAGTTTGCTAAAAGTCTGACCTGGTAGTGTAATCAGAGTTTTATAGTGATGTTGTATTCGTAACATTAAAAAAAAAAAAAAAAAAAAAACCTGAATTAATATCTCTCTCACTCTCGTTCTCACTCACTCACTCACTCGTTGAGTAGTTGTACATGAGTGCATTACACCTAGACATTAAAGGTATGTAATAAAAGCAGTTCTTGTGTATACTGTATGATGCCTCGAGTGAAAACAGAGTGCTTGTGCGATATTTATTTAGGGTAATCCACCGATCTCCAATCACATTTTTTACTACACAAAGTCCAAAACAGGCAAATACCAACACCAGGATGTACAAAGTAAGCCTGCTCAGATTAACAATACAAAATGGACCATACAACACAATAAGAAAGTCTAATAAAGAATGTGGAGAACAAACCAAAGACAAGGCTGGGCGAAGACAAGACTAGAACCAAATGAAAAACAAAAAAAAAAACAAATGCATGTTGCAAAACATTAACAGAACACATGCAGGACGAAGAACAAATGGAGGAGTAGTGCTCGCTGTGCTTGGAACCACAAGACATGTGTCGACCCCTGGCCTCAGTCTCTACCTTCTCATCCGGAGAAATGGAAAGAAGGCCTTAAATTGCTATCTGGAAGCCTTTCGCAATAATCCCGAACTTTACATCAGCTCAACATGTGTTATGGTTATGTGCATGCTGAAAACAGACATAACAAATCAAACTCTTGTCCAGGAGTTTAAAGAAGAGCAGTGGATGTGAATGTCTACAGCTCCTGGAGAGAAGAACTGAAATATGAGCAGCACTTTTAAAAGAGGGCAGGCCTACAGTGACTGCATCTGTATAGAGATTTGTGCGCTGTAATGACAAGATGGCAGTGATCAAGATGACTCTGGGGACAGAACACACTTCACACTGCAGCTTGGGGTCAGGTCTCCTGAGCACAGTGTACAGATGCAGGATGGTCAATATTCCATTCAGCACTAATGGACTGTTGAGGTGGTCTATAACGTATACGTTTTCTCATTATAGCGCGTGTTTGCCGACAGTTAGAAATCCATTGATCCGCAGTCGAAAGCTCCGGGAAAAGAGTGAAATGATCGGTCGCATCATCAGCGGCAGCGTGCGAGCAAAAGCAAATCAATTTCAATAATCATTTGCCGCACTTTTGGGCTTTCTGCTCAGAAACAAGCGTGGCGAAGGCTTGATGCATGGGTAAAATTCGCTAATTAATCTGCCTCCCAAATATGAAATATATTCAGGGTTTGAACAAATTTCGCACAACTCGCACCTTAAACTCTGAGCAGCAATTTGTCTGAATCCCAAATTGCTTCCTATTAGTCGTAAAGTGCTATACCGGGTAACGGAGCCATTATTTCATATGGCATGTAACGCATTAATACAGGCAATGGGGAGCTATTTGGGATTCAACACTGGCTTTGACCAGGGACTTGAAATCCCTGATCAATTAGGCAAAACTCCCAAATGCGAGAGCAACGATGTCAGAGATTTAGCTTCTGTAAAAGTTGGATGAACAAACTTCGTTGTGTAGGAGTTTTTAATTAGAGATTCCTAAAGGAAATCGTACATGCAATTTGTATTATATACCTTATATACCTTATATAAATAAAATAATCAAATACAAACAACGCAAGAGAACACATTTATAACACCAGGTACACAACTAAATCATCACATACTGCATAACTATAAAAACATGTAAGAGATTTATGGGCAGCTTTCATAATGCCTGATCCATTGCATTCAGAAGAGCAGGCATCCACGTACCAGAGGAGTTAAATTCTATAACAGCTTGATTCAGAATAATACAAAAACAATATACGCAATTTCTGGTCAGATCCTATGTGCACTGATAGCTCAGAGATCCCTGCGTTACAATCCTCATTCAAATCCCCCAGGTTATTCATCACTGCTAACATGATAAGGAGCTGCAGTGACATGAAGCAGGAGATGATCAGTTTATCTCAGGGTTGTGGGAAATGGTGAGGGGGCTCTGCTGCGGACGCGCTCCCTAAGTAATGGACGTCTAAATAGTCTCAGAAATAAGCTGATTTCATCAGCTCCTTGGAGGTAAATGCAGTAGACATGCATAAAAAGTTTGCCAGACTTACTAGGGACAAAACTGAACTTGGCACAAAGTGCCACATTTGCTACCCGTCGTATCGAGTCGGGTATGAAGTCACATAGGTTGGGTTTTCTGCTATGGTCGATAGAGTGCAGTAGGTGAAATGTATCCAATTTTCAATTTTGGCAAACAAAATCAGTTGATAAAACAACTGATTCTGTTCCTTCAATACAATTGATGTATTCATTGTTTTAAAGCACTTCAATGAACACTATCCAAGCTGTTTACTCCAGTTGATAGAAGAACTTGATTTTCTTCTCCTTCTTTTTTTTTTTTTTCAATAAAACTGCACTGCTGGACTAGCAGGGGAATCCTGGTGTCACTATGAGGCTGAGTGTTCACTCTTTCTTACTCCATCACAAAACCCGCAGTTAAATATTTCAAAAATAGGTTTTTGACATTCTCCTCAAGCCCATCTGCCATATCTCTCCAACCAGATGTGATGCGGTAATAGACTATCAAAATGGGGCTTACTGAACCAGGAATCTGAAACTGTGCAGAAGTCAAATCATAAAAGGCAAGACTACGTACACATTGCCAGCCTCAAGTAACTCAAGTCCAATTTCTTACCATAATGTAAAACAAATCAGATTTTTTATGCATGTATGAGTCACTTTTGCATGTGGTCCTTTGGATGGGGAAAATATCTGATGCATGGTCATGTGACTTAAATAAGAATGGGCAGATGCATGTGCGTAGAGCTTCTGGCTTTCTTTCTTAACTGCCTGGCATCCAACAGAGCAAAATCCCAAGCATATACAGTATATGTTGTTGCTGCTAAAATCACATCCATTGTTTGAAATACATGAGTGTTCACACGTGCCGTGTCAGAGGACAAATGCGTCCTCATAAGTGTCCGAGAAAAGCCACTTATAACTGTGATCACGGCATTCTGACCAAAATGTCAGAATTGAACAATGCGGCTTGTAAATGTGAACGAAGCCTTAATACCTGATTAGATTTGATGGGGCTCATTTTTAGAAACCATCAGCCTGAGAACACCATCATTACTTGTAAGCATGGTGGTGGAAGCATTACATTTAGCGTTACACTTATCAATTATAATTCGCAATGAAAAATGTGGAAAAGTTGCCAGGCAGTATCTACCAATCAGACAATGACATTATGACCTCAGACAGGTGAACTGAACAAAAGAGATCACAAACTATACACCGGCATACTGTTGACGGGCTGATAGACATCCAAGGCTCATCCATGCCCAAGGGACCGAAGCCCAGGCCATCCGGTCCGAGCCCAAAGTCAAACACCCAGCCTGCCACACACAGTTTCCTGCAGAAAAAGAGCCCAAGCCTGCCAACTCGACTCCCCAGATCCCAATCTGATTGAGCACCTTGGGATGCACCGGTCAAACAAGTCTGATTCCCGGAGGCCCCACCCTGCAACCTACAGCACCCAAAGGTTTCTCTGCCAATGTCCTGGTTCCAGACACCACTGCACACCTCAAAGGCCCTGCAGAGCCACAAGAGGAACCCAAAACCTACTGTAGGTGATCATAAAGGTAAAATTGATATACTGTACATATATCATATAAATTGTACATAATTTATATAAGGCTCTCACAAAATCTCTGCCATGGATGTTTCAATAAAAAAATTGAAACACTACAGTGTGTGTTTTTCTTCCATCTAACCTCCTGTGATCCTTTTTATGTTCCATTACATTACTCGTACCTGGTACCTCCATAAAAATTATACAAAACCATGGACCTACATTCAACGAGAAGTAAAATTCATCATCTACAGTTCCTTGAAGCGTAGTCTGGCTAGTGGCTTGCTACGGAGATTTCTCCGTAAAAAACCCATACAGAAAGGTTCCTCAGCCGTTCACTGTTCTGGAAGACCATCTTTATTTGATTTTCTTGAGGACAGGAGAGAAATAAAGTGAGTGACTGGGAGGAAGAGAGGGAGAAAACAGTGACTCCCCATGTGGAATGAGTTAAATTGGTGAGCAGGAAATCGCTTTCTTTCTCCCTCATACTTACTGCAATTCATCACCGAAGAAGACGTCAGCTAAAATGAGTCTGATGGAGAGAATGAGTGGAGAGAAGGGCAGCAAAGGAGATAGAGAGAGAGATCTGAACACTCGGTGTCCTCGTACAGAGGATCATGCAGGAACAGGCCATTAGCTCTGTAACCAGCTCGTCGGTACACAGCAACGTGCTAGACAACACAACGTCTCTCTCTCTCTCTCTCTCTGTCCTCAGTACAGCTATAGAAAGCCCACTTAACCTCCAGGCTGGCATTTACCTCTATGTTCATAAAAAAAATAACTAAAATAAAAAATAAACCAGAACAGCAAATCTGAATGGGTCAGTGCTTGAGATGATAAGAAATTACAGGATGATTTCACAGTAACGTTTCCTGGCTGAAACAGCTACTCCACAATGAAACAGTGCTATGGTAACATCCATAGGAACTTTAAAACTGAACCTAACTGTGGATCCCATTCTCATAAAGACATGGGGGTGTGTTCATTCACAGCAACCACTTTAGAGCCCCTTTATCAACTGATCCCGTAGACTGTCATTATAAAATTTTGCCACGACTTATTTTCTTCAGAAAATCTACCTGTCTAGTATTATCTTAATTGCTGTCATTAAAAAAAAATTGAGAATGAAATGAAAACATTGAATTTCACTTTTGTCCACCGCTGTAGAAGACATGACTGTGGTATCTTTTGTAAATTAGACTTTTAAGTACAGCATGTTATGTGAATATTAACAGGGTTGTGCAGCCAAATGTAATAATTACTCAGAACAGCATTATCTGCATGTTTTGCAAATTGAATATGTAAATGCACATGAACTAATCTCTAAAATGTCATTTGTAAAATATTACGACCCTTGTATTATAAGATAATATCTAATTCTGGGGAATAACTACCAAGAATAACAAACATCTTTACTTTTATAGGGCCTTTCTCAAACCCAGAGCCACTTTACACCAGAATGATGATAAACGATTCTCAAGTAAACGCATTTACAATAATATAAAAAAATCAGAAAATCCGCCAAAAGACGGATATACATACAGTAGGTAGTGGTATTGGTAGGCACTTTGGCCTCACACCTTGAGGGGCCAGGGTTCCATTCCCATCTAAGGGTCTGTGTACATGGGGTTTGTATGTTCTCCCCGTGCTAGGTGGGTTTCCTCCCACAGTCCAAAAAACATGCAGATTAGGCTAACTGGTTTTCCCAAATTGCCCGTAGTGTGTGAGTGAGCTTGTATAACCCTGGAACAGACTCCAGCTCCCCAGCAGCCTTGTACAGAATATATAAGTGGTATAGATAGTGAGTGAGTGAGTGAGTGCAGTTGTCGGAATGATCTGTATGATCTGCCCTGACAAAAAGAGGAGTAATTATGACCATTACGACCCTGAAGTTTCTGAGAACAGTGCATCCTAAACACGTTTATTCACATTATACATCAGTGATTAGTCTAGTGCTTGTGAAAGGATGGTACATAATACTGTCCATGCTTTTCATTGAGAGAAATATTTAATGTTCTGGAGCGTCCTTGAAATGAGTTCACACGTCTACTTCCCTCTAAATTAATAAGACAAAAAAACATGGCTTGACATATTCCAGAGGAAAAAATACAGAAAACTCTGCAATGAGAGGAAACTTTAACAGTTTTAACTCTGGTTTCAATTTGATTAGGGTCAAAACTACTTTCATAGAAAATGAATCAGCACCTTGTACTGTACGTAGCACCTGCCAAAGGAAAAATGGCCCAAAATCCAACAAGGCCGCCAAAATATTTAACTGTAAGTGCAACATCTATTACATTTGCATGGCTATTTTATGTCTGTGTGAAATACTTGTTTGATTATTAAATTAGATGCAGATTTCTGTTTTGTTTGTGAGCTGTTATTATGTTGGCGGGTGTGGCACACATTCTGACCAATCAGAATCGAGAAAGTAACAGAGAGGTCGACACCTACCCACGAGCAGGGCCTCCCTTTCGGATTTGACCGGACTGGGTGGACCCTTGTCTGGGACACTCTCTTTCTCTTGACTGCAGGACACCACTGCAGACGTTGCTGACTCCTAACACACAAACACACAGTTATATAATGCAAATTTGCTGCACACACTGAAACACACCGCGAGACACGGAGAGATTAATAGCATGCAGGGGGAGCAAGAAGCATGAGCAATGAGCAGTAAGTGCCCTGGCAGTACTCTACTCTGGAGTGTGTGTGTGTGTGTGTGACTGTAAGGACAGACTGAGTTAAGCCTCGCTGTGACCTGTGTCTATCACTCTTCCACTCTTATGTATAACAGTCTTCCTCTCAACACGCCCCCCCCCCCCCCCACACACACCTCGTCTTGTTTGGAGTCGCGTCAGAGTGATTGATGTCACCACAAATAAAGTTCACCTCCGCTTCACTGCCCTCTAATGATCTGGCACGCCACTAGCCTCGGCTACGGGACGAATCAGGGACGGAGAAAAGGCGGCGGGGGCGACTTTGTGAAATTGTAGCTGGGGGATTAATTGTTTTAAAAGTAACTGCAATGCATGATATAATTATCTTGCTCAATTTTATGGCACTATTATATTGCATAGCATATGTACAGTAAACAGCATGTATTAATAATGGAGTAATAAAAGTTCACACATAATCCCTGGTATATGACAGAGAGCCATAACAATATATAATTACCACACAGTATGTACACCAAGCAAAGTATATAATTAGTGAAAAAAATAATATACATAGGCTATTACGCGGGAACATTACACGATAGAAAATCATAATAGTAAAACAGTATGGTTTTTACATCCCGTAATACCGCGGGCTCGAAGGAAAAAGGTTGGGAACCGCTGCCGTAATATATGCGATTGATTTATGCCGTGCTGTATTCACAAATTTAAATACACTGCCACAGTCACCACCTGGATGTACGTAGCTGAGAAAATAGGTATTCAAGATCCTTCCCTTGAATAAATACTGCAGAGATTAATGCGGGTCAACAAGTTATTTAAAACCCAACTGATGCAGTGAGTAACTTCTCATTTCTTAAACATCCATGTCAGGAGAGATATTTACTCTGTTGCAGAAGAGTCAACTTATTGTCCTAAGAAATGAATTAAACTTATCAAACTTAGTGAAATCAAAAGGTTAAAAAACAACAATAATAATAAAAAATATAAACTTAAAAAAAATTAAAAAAAATAAATAATAATAAAAAAAAATAATAAGATAGAACTCACAGCTATGTTTAATAGTGAAAGTAAGAGCATTTCAACACTCATAATGTGGAGAGAACTCAAGGGATTGGGACTAAACAGCTGCGTAGCCAGAAGAACCACATTTTATTATAAGGAATGGACTGTGGGACACTGGAAAAAGGTCATATGGTTTGGTGAGTCCAGATTTACCCTGTTCCAGTGTAATGGGTGCATCACGGGTAGAAGAGAGACGGAGAAAGTGATGCATCTAACACATTTGGGTTTGCTTCTAGGTTCGGCATCGTTATGTGGACAAAAATAACAAGTCAGCTGAATACCTGAACATATATACTGAATGACCAGATTTTTCCATCAGTGGATTTTTTTTCTTCTTCCCTGATGGCACGGATATATTCTAAGATGACGATGTCAAGATTCATCAGGTTCAAATTGTGAAAGAGTGTATTTTTACGGTCACCACAGAGTCCAGACCTTAACCCCGATGAGAAAGGTTAGGTCGTGCTGCAGTCCGACTCTCCCATCATCAATTCAAGATTTCTGACAGAAATTAATGCGACTATGGGTGGAAATACACGTTGGACATCGCATAAGCTTGTAATAATGCCATAATCAAAGCAAAATGCGGTCCTGGAAAATATTAGTCTGCCCCATTTTTTTGGCTGCGCAGTGTATTTTTATTCATAATGATAAATTGTTTTTTTATTCATTAAGATTAGTTAGTACTGTAATTTTGCTATAATGCTTTCCTTTGTAGTGAACATAAACAGTGAGAAGTTGGGATTTGCTGCACCACTGAGATTCACACGAATCTCTAATAGCTTAAGAAACGAGAATGGAGCTAAATATCACTGAAAAGCCAATATTGATATAAGTAAATAAATAAACACAAATAAAACACAACAAAAAGGCACTTTAACCTTCTTAGTTAATTAATCTAAAAGCATGCTTCCTTTATTTAAATATTATTACAGATTTTTTTATATTGTTTTCCTCTGCTTGAGCTTTTTTCTTTCTTTTTTTTAAAAAATGCAAGTCCTGTTGATTAATGTGTTCGTCAAATAATTAATGATGCAGCGAGTTTTTCATGACAGTCCAGGACCTGTGCAGTCAGCTAGTTTATTCACGGCAATAAAATAAATGAAAAGACATTTCATTTTGTTATGACAGCCTACAGTTTAAAATACGAGCCAGGAAAAAGAGACGGTCAGCCAAATAATTGCAGGTACAAGCAAGAGAGGGGAGAACGGAGGAGAAGAATGAATGATGCCATGCGTGGGGGGTGGGAGGGGGGGGGGAGAGAAATAGAGTAGTGGAGAAGTGAGAGAGAAAAAGAGAAAAGAGAGAGAGAGAAGGAGAGCAGCAATAGGAGCGGGGATGAAAGGAAGAGAGTGGCGTTGGCATGAATCGGGGATGCAGAGCCGCTTCTGCCACTTACATTGGCATGACTTGTGTTTTCATCGTTGCCTCTGTCCTCCCACTCCGGCCTCTCCAACTGCAGGCAATTAAATGCAATTAAAAACAAGGAGAGGTGTTAGTGAGTGATGCCAGAGAGAGAGAGAGAGAGAGTGGATGGTGCTGCTTACAAAGCCTCCAGAGGATATCAAACCCAAGATAATTATAACACAGCGCTGTCAAATATGCAAAATCTGATTGGTCAGAAGCTCTTGTCTACTTTTTTTTTGGTATTTTTTTTAATAACAGCTGCTCTGACAGTGCTGTCGCCTAATTGAAGTCCCGTGTTTAGTATTGTATTGATGTGCTAGTTTAAATACATCAGTGTTTTTGACGTTGTGAAGTGCTCTCGATTGAGACGTTTATGGAAGGAGTCTCAGCAGAGCATTGAATTGCCATGCAGGTTAGATTCCCGAGCAATGCACAAACCCAGCCCGTGTATGTGCCGGTCCCAAGCACAGGTGGAATGAGAGGGTTGTGTCAGGAAGGGCATCTGGTGTATGATCGCTGCCAGGTTATATGCGAGTCAGATCATCGAGGCCTTGACGGAAGCAGCCGAACGAACAACAGTAGTCGAGATTCATATCTCAATGAGTTGCTATTTAACTTGAAGAGCAACGCGGAATAAAAATATACCGCTGGAAGAAAGTAGAACACCTCTTCTTATTGTAGGACTACAGAAAAATAAAGCAGTAAATTGATTTCCTCTAGCTCTATTAATGTGGCGGAATTCATCTGGGTATTAAGCGTGTGCAGCTTTTTCTCTTCCTGTACCTTCTACTGTTTCTCATAGCGAGCTCGTCTGATCAGACGCATCGTCGTTACAACATCTCCGAAAGTTTCTCTCCGCTCTGGTTTATCTGCCATCAGTCAGCCAGAAGCTTAAAAACTGATTAGAGAGAGAGAGAGAGAGAGAGAGAGAGAGAGAGCGGCTTCACGCTGCTAAAAGAAACAGAGGAACCTGCCAAAGAAATCAGCTAACCTGTCTCTGTAACAAGATAACAAGCCAATTCTGACATTAGCTTCCGTTATATTCTCTTCGCTATGTGGTTCAATATTTCGCTTGACCCACGGACCTTGCTCAATAACACTTTCCCAGGCATTGCTGTGTCCCTGATGAGGGGTGTGTGTGTGTGTGTGTGTGGAAACAGAGCTAATTGAAAGCGTCTGGCAGTGAATGATGGTGTAGTGTGAGGACTGTGTGCTGCAGTGGTGTCATTTGTTCTCATTAATGCAGCACACAAAACCTTGGTGCTCTTTCAGAACCTATTAGAGCCCTAGTGAGGTCACAGGGGCATCTGGTTGCTCTCTCACCTCCCAGAGTGGGATTAGTATTTTTAGTCTCGGAGTGTTAGTGGTAAAAAAAAACAACCAATCACAGAAGTGTGTGGGAAACATATTCCCTGAGGGTTTTTTTTTTGTTGTTGAGAAAGGCATGAATAATCTTCCAAAGCTTTTGTTCATTAGGGCGGTTTTGGCCCGTTTGAAATCTGGTTAATATCTGATGAGTCTAGACTCATTAATGGACACTGCACTCAAACTGACAGCCTCCATTTTCCCATAATTACCTAAACATACACGCACTAAAGAACAACGAGTGCTCCACTTCAGCGTGAAGCTCAAACAGTGACATATTTTCCTCCTGAAGGCTGTGTTTTTTCTCGACGTGTACGTGTGTGTGTGTGATACTCACAGGCAGGGTGATGTGTGATGCTGGGAAGGCTTGAATTCTGTCTTTAAGGCTTTGGATCTGACTCTCTAGCTGCTGTTTGTCCTCTGTACTCTTCTCCAGCTCCATCTCTCTCTGTTTCAGCTCATCACGGATCTTTAGCAGTTGCTGCAAAAAAGTGCACACGCAAACAAAAGACGTTTGATAATGATTTAATATCCAAACTAGGTCATGAACCAGGAAGCATTGCACAAACTGTTTTGTGAGATGAGGCTGATATCTCTGGATCTGTAATGGTTTTATATCATTATGATTAGGAGGTATTTACAGTACAATGAGACGAGAAGGCTGCATTACGGATGCACTAGGCGTGTTCTCCCTGCATACTGTACATGTGGGTTTAGAACTACTAAATCCAAATTGATCTTTTAATCATGTTCATTCTTAATCTTTGGCTAAGAATCATTTCCCATTTCTATTGCTTAAGCACATCCCAGCTGATCATTATCCATTTCTCTGACAAAGCTCAGGTTAGACTGAATAAATTCACTTCAATTATTTGTACTAAAGTAGCAAAATGTCACACAAGCTGCGAAATTCAGAATTACGACTAAACATAATAATAAAAACCCCCCACGCCACACAATCGAGCAGGGTAGTGCTTGAGCTGTAATGGGGAAAAAAATATTATGAGTTTTTGTCGGCGCTGTTTCAGGTCATGTTAGCGGATCATAATTAGAGTTCGTCTTTGAGAAACAGTAAACCAGCTCGACGTGAGGTCTTGGCAATCAGAATAGGGCTCTGTCGTGGGTGTGTGTTTTATTTCTCCGTGCCTCAGGCGCACTACGGAAACTAGACAGACTGAAACAGGACCGCGATTACCGTCCTACAGTCATATGATCAAAACCTGTAGTGATGGGAAGTCTGAATCATTTTCGTGACTCGGTTCTTTGAATCTCATTCATCAAAACGAACAAATCTTTTTTTGAGTCATTTAATTCATTTCATTCTTTTGATCAGAAATAAAATAAAACGTTACATTTTCAATAAAGGTGTAGTGGTTAGCACTGTCGCCTTGCACCTCCAGGGTCTGGGTTCGATTCCCCGGCCAGGCTCGGTTCCCGTCTCTGTGTGCATGGAGTTTGCATGTTCTCCCCGTGCTTGGTGGGTTTCCTCCGGGTACTCCGGTTTCCTCCCACAGTCCAAAGATATGCAGGTTAGGCTAATTGGCGTTCCCAAATTGCCCGTAGTGTGTGAATGGGTGTGTGAGTGTGTGTATGTGTGTGTGCCCTGCGATGGATTGGCACCCTGTCCAGGGTGTACCCCGCCTAGTGCCCGAAGTCTCCTGGGATAGGCTCCAGGCCCCCCGCGACCCTGAACACAGGATTAAGCGGTATAGAAAATGAATGAATGAATTTTCAATAAACAGACCCCCAACACGTTTACATACACAAATTTTGGCTCTAGTTCCAGGAATGAAAGTATTACAATGCAGCTAAGGACATATTATAATAAACAGAATGAGCAGCTCATCTCTTATATCTTCTGGTCCGAATCGTTTCAGGCTAGACTCTTGAGAAGACTCTTGAGAAGAAGCGCTCAATTCTATTTCCTGTCTAATGCATTGAATGGGAGTCACGTGACAAAAAGACGAACGATTCAGACTAAGACTCAAAGGTAATTACTCAATTCTGTTTCCTGTACATAACCTACAGAGGTTTTGCGATGCTTTGCACATGCGCGCCCAGTGGAAAATGAACAAATCACTCTCTGAGACTACTCGTTCTTCTGAGTCATGTTAAAGACTTGTTCAAAAAGAACGAATCGTTCATGAATGACCCATCACTAGTGTTGAGCTCTTGAGTAAGGTTATGTTTTAGCTTCATGTCTCATGTCTTGTGTTGATGCTGCCTTGGTTGTCGTGAATAAATAATACAGAGGAGTAGGTTTTATGTTGTTAAATGCACAGCAGAGAGGGTATATCACATGTATATTCAGTTTATTTCTTAATTTAAAAAAAATCATGTATATACAGCAGTGAGTTGTCCCTGAGCTAAGCTTAAGCAGTATGCTAATACAGCTAGTTAGCGCTTTATTAAAAAAACAACAACAAAAAAAACCCCATGAAGCTCTAACTCCTGAGTATCCACCAACACTCTTGTATAATCCATTCAACTCACTCACACTCGGGGAAAGTGTATGTACATTTGTGTTTATCTCACACACACATACACATTACCAGAGTGTGTGTTTTCACGGCAAAACAGGCTCTAGTGCTTTTCTCGGTAATTCAGAGAAACTCTGCTCACTGTGTCAGGGAAATGAAGACGGAAGCAGCCGGGGGCCTGAGTTAATCCCAGAGGAGTTTGATTAGAGAGCTGCCTGGGTGGCGGGAACCAAACTTTGCATACATTTTAATCAGAACCTAAAGGGCTGCACATGCAGAGATTTTTGCAAAATACAAATCAAATTATTCAGATTGCTGATTTTGAGCAAACTGTTTACATGTACAATAACATCATCAATCTCTGTTTAAAATGTACATGTGATCTGCACACACTGTGGCACCACATTGAGGTGCCATACTGGGAAAACAAGCTCATTATATACTGCTTGATTCAACTGAGCAAAGCCTGATGTGTCAGGTATTAGGTGTGTCTTATTATGCAGTGTTACACAATATTCAATCTCATCTATTTATAGGTGAGCAGACCACGTTGAAGTGTTTTATACACCAGTGTTCTGACCTATTGGCCAGTAGGTAGATAGGTAAGTCCGAACCTTAAAGAGCTGCTACGATTGGGCCATTGTACAAGTCCTTAACCTTCACCTGCGCAGAACAATACAAGTTATTTTGGACAAAAGTCAATAAAGGTAACACTGTTCGCTGATCATCAAGTAAATTTTTCTGTCAATGTTTTTGTAGCTAACAATACAGCTATATCAGAGTAAATCAGCAATGAGAATGATTTACACTTCCCTTCGAGAGGCTGAACTAATTTGACTAATTTCCTCATCAAAATAATCAACTTGCGTACTGTATAACATTCCCTACCCGCATGTTGCGCCAAACAAATGACATCAGAAGAACTGAACCAAGCAATTTTTCTCTTAGAACTGAATATGTACTTAAATATTTTAAACTAGCAATTATCAAGCACTTGATAAAAAAAGTTAGCTGTACTGTACAACTATGGACTAATATCAATTCTCCCCTTTAACTCCAAGATCCTAGAAAAGTTATCACAGCAGTTATGCTCATAAATACATAAAAATAACATTATCATTCATCTGGCCTCATTGTAGCCCAGAAACAGCGCTGGTTAAAGTGTTAAATGACCCCCTATTGTGCCTCGTTACTTGTGATGTTTGATCTCTGCCAACATAAATTATACTATCCTCCTTGATAGATTAGAAAATGTAGTAAGAGTTACAGGAATGGCCTTCTCCATGCTGTCAGGTGTTCCACAAGTTTCCATTTTAGGCCCAATGTTTTTTTTGTTCTCTCTAAATGTGCTTCCTCTCTGTAAACTTATTACATGGTATTAGATTCCACTGTTATGCTGATGACACACAGTTGTATGTTTCAGAACAACATGATGAGAGATACCAGTTTAAAATTGAGCAATGTTCGAAGGACAGTAGATGCTGGATTCCTAATAACTTTATTCTACATAACTGTGATGAGACAAAAGTACTGGCCTTGTTTATTCTCGTAAATATAAGTTTTGAGATGAGAAATATACCATCAAACGGTGGAGAGAAACTTGTTCATGGAGATTTTTATTACTGTATATTGCCCTTCACTCTTACAAGTTCACAGAGGTTTGCTATCAGCGGAGCGTCTGGCCACTTTATGTTCCTCATGTTACCTTCTGGCGCTCCCTTTTAGTTACGCTGTCAGAGCTAGTCCTGCTGGAGTACTTGCTTACACTCTGCACACAATGTACATTATCCGTCACCATTATGAGATAATGAGCATACCTAATTATCTCTCTCTCTCTCTCTCTCTCTCTATTCGCACATGCTACTCCTGAGATACCAGTGATCCTGACCACTTTTGAACCTGCCTGATCCAATCTGATGACCTACTTCTATTTGGAGTTCTCATCACATGGAAACCACTCGTTATTGTTAAGGATGGCCCATATGTACAGCCTAAATATAGACTTAGAAACCTGATAAGTTTAAAAGAGAGAAGGGTCCAGATGATGCATCCGCCGCGCCTCAATACACTTGCCGGCCGAGAGAGAGAGAGAGAGAGAGAGAGAGAGAGAGAGAGAGATGTTCTCTCCAGAGGTTTTTAAGTCCTAGGCCAATTCCTGAGTGGATATAAAGTACATATGTGTCATGTTCATCTGATATTAATAGAAACTGTCTGATAGAAATACGTGAAAACAAAAGAGTTCTGGTTGAATCATAGGACATATTACTCACAGACAGCAAAAAAAACAACAACAGATGGACACATGGGAAATTAACACTCTCTAGGTGAAGAATTATCCGACAAAACATAACAAAAACATAACGATGGCTTTGGACTGCAATCAATATAAACAGTTTGCTATGGGTTAGGACTACAATTGCTATCATAGGTTTAGGAATGCAACTGCGTCTCAATCTGTAAACAGTTGATAACTTCAACAAAGTAGACTTCCTGTTAAAACTATAATAATTTATCCCGGATACACGACTGCACTTTCAGCCTAAAGAACACACAATTACTGAGGGGAATTATTTATAATTGCACTATCTGGTGTTACCCAGATAAGGATAGTTTCTCTTTTGAGTTTGGTTTCTCTCTGGGGTTTTTTTCCCCCTCATGTTGTCTCAGGGACCTTTTCCTCACCACTGTTTGCCTCTGACTGGCTCATTAGGGATACATTTATACATTAAGTGTAAAACTTATAGACGAAATGTATATAATTCTATAAAGCTCCATTGTGACCATGCACGTTGTTAAATTCGCTGAATTGAATCGTTCTCTTAGGAGAGTCTGTTTTACATTTCCAGGTTATATTTAATGAATAAAAAACAAGACAAAATTCTAATTACACACATTTTTGAATGGTTATCATCCCGGAACATGTGTGCGTATATAAAACTCTACTTGCCTAATTAACACATACTGTATTTGGTGGAGTCTAAATGGCGCACTTGCAGCCGCATGCTTTTCATTTGTGCATGCATACCCGTCTCCCTTTCCTCATTTTGGGGTTTCAGAACGGTGCTCCGGAGAGCAGTCTATGTGCCCTTCATGCGCCATTTGGTGAAGCGGACTTGGCAGCCATTCAGGACTCACGGCTCCTTTCGAATATGAGCATGGATCAAACACTGCCAAGGGGTCCAACGCTCTTCAAATAATGTGTCCTAAAGTGTTTTTCAATATTAATTGAACTCCGGCAGCATTCGGGTTACTTGTGTGAAAGAAAGCAGTAAAATATTTAATTAAATCAAATATCAACCATGACCTGATGTTTATAAGTACCTCATATTACAGTATACCCAGCCTCGTTCCTGCCCACACAGGACTTTATATACAGCGGAGGTGCACTGTTTCAAGTTGTCAGTGTGATCTGCGCGGTTTATTAGTTAAGGGGTTGACAAAATTATAAGCTTCATTTGTCTCCGAATGGAAACGTTTACACTTTCATCAATGAATCATGTTGCAACCAATTATTTCTAATTATTTCCCGCTCCTATCGTAAACAAACAGTCCACTCGGGTGTCTGAGTGAGTAACGATTGAGCGAGTTTTTGGCGAGACATGACATCCAGTATTGAGGACAGCAACAAATACTAGCTTTTACAACATCCAGGCCTTCATAACATCAACTCATTAAGGATTGATCTGAGTTAAAGAACCTTTACTTCATCAGAATTTTCCAATGGCGAATTTCTAAGCTAGATATTATTCAAGGTGCATTCTCTCTCTCTCTCTCTCTCTCTTTTTTTTTGCAATACGAGAAAAAAAAAATTCTGTGCAGTCTTTCAGGAACCATACATACTTTTGAACATGCCATAATAGTGATCACGCCGCTACAGATATATACACGCAACAGTATAACAGACTAGGTGACATTCCAGCATCTAAGGCCAGAGTATATTTGAAAAAAATTAATAAATAATAAATGGCAGCATAAATCCAAGAAGGTCAAGAGCTCCATTTAATCTGCGACTAGCTCAGATTTATTTCATTAACATCCTAAGAATGTCACAAAAAAATCCGCATAATGTTCCTAGCCGTCATCCTTCATGCACACTGTCTCTGTGGCTGTCCGTGCTTTAGGTATAACTGTACTAAAAAAAGAAATAAATAAATAAGCAATGCATAGTCATTAATTATCACTAACTTGGATAAATTTGAATAAGCGGCTCATTAGACCAGGTATTGTTCATGCTGAAAGGAAAACTCCATTAAACAGTAAACACAAGTCTATAATAATAATAATAATAATAATAATAATAATAATAATAACCTACCTCTTGACTTTATTATACAATAAAGCCTCCTGAGTGTCTGGTTTATTATTAATGTCTCAAATTTCTTTACATGACAGAATCATGTCCGTCTTGCATCGTACTGTAGTTTAAGAATAAAGCGTGATGTGTGTGTGTGTGTGTGTGTGTGTGTAAGTGCGATATGTGAAGGGTTGCACCTTTTGCATGCCCTGCAGCGCTTGCTGGAGGAAGCTCAGCTGTTGTTGGCGTGTCGCGTCTTCCTCGCTGCGCGCAGGATTTGCTTTGCTCTGTTCCTGCTTCAGCAGCTCCACCTCATTCCTGTAGGCATCCAGCTGACATCGCAGGCTGTCGTTCTCCTCCCTCAGGGCCTCCACCTGAGCCAGTGGCCCTGAGACAGACCGGGAGGGGAAAGGGAAGGCGAGAGAGCGAGAGAGAGAGAGGGGAAGAGGGAGAGATTTAAGAATCGTGAATCTTAAATCTTGAGAGAGAAATTAAACTGAGAAGAAATTTGATAGATACAAAATCCAGATAAAGATATTCAGGTTTCGACCCCTTTCCAGCTGCAGCACCCAACACCCGAAAAGCACTTTGGAAATAAAACTCAACAGGAAAGAGAAAAAAAACGCCTAGCTGACAAAACCTTTTGTCGTTTTACTCTCCTTAGGTATTTTTGTGGAAGTTCACTCAAGCGTACCCCTGTAGGACATTACGTTTTACTTCTTAATTTCTCCTCTTTATGAGTGTAGTAAAAAGAAAATTGGGGAGTCTAGTATTTAATTGTTTTGCTAGACAGTTTGCTATTCTATTACCAATAGGATATTTTACAGGCAATAACCTACCGACTTTCAGGCTGACTTTTAAAAGCCTGAGTTTATTATTATTTGTTATGGATAAAATACAGCAGAGTGTACTTTTACAAATCGGGTGGTCGGATGCTAAAGGCTTTACATTGTGTCAGGAACATATTGTTTTACTCCGTAAGGTGAGCTCGAATGTGGCCTGAAGTGAGCTCGAAAATACCACTTCAGACTTTAAACGTCGACGCCTTTACTGTTTATTCCTTTCAAGCACTGACAACAAAAAAGAAAAATTTAATCAAATATCAACCTGATGCCTCAAGGTTATTGCTCCATGTTATGCTTAAGCCTAAGCTTAGGAAGCTCAGACTATAAGAAAGGACTATAAGAAAGTTAGATGATGGGAATAAGAGGGAAATTGTACATGGCAAAGTTGTATATGTATATGTAAGAAAGGGAAAAATAAAGCAGGGATCATTTTGCTCGGGAGAAAGAAACAGAGAGATGAAATGAATGATGACAGCGAGAGCAACATTTTGACTACAAACAAGGACACATGAGGACAGAACACGAGGGCTGGAAAAGGCGAGATGAAAAACAATACATGAAGCGTGTGCTCATGCCGAGATGAGAGAGCAGAGTTAAAAGAGTGTGTGTCAGGAAGAAGAATGAGAGAAACACACATCATGATAGCTAGGTGAGGTGAGGTGAGGTGTGTGTGTGTGTGTGTGTGTGTGTTCGTGCGCGTGTGTGAGTCTGGGTGTATGGAGACAATAAGTCACCCGCTGATGGTAAAGCATAGACGGGAGAGTTAAACGTGTGACCGAGAGACAGGAAAGGAAAAAAGAAAGTGTGAGTGGGAGAGAGGAGAGAGAGAGAGAGAGAGAGAGAGAGAGAGAGAGAGAGAGAGAGAGAGAGAGAGAGAGAGAGAGATAGCTCAGGCCAAAATGGGTCATTTCTCTGTGCTGAGCTGCTATCTCGAACTAATTAGGGAGGATTAAATGGAGGGGATGTGTATTGCTTAATGCTTGGCTTAATGTGACGTCGGTGCTGTTATCAAATGAATGTAATTAAACGATGGCAATATGGTTATTTCTATCCCGTCGCTCTTTTGTTCAGTCAGCTCTTAGCAATCAGTCTGAGGAGAGGAAGAACAGGCGGAACGCCAGGGGAAAGCACGCCATTTATCTGGGGCTTGGAACTGGTGCAAGAAAGTCTTACAAGGTAACGCCAGCTCGGTTTTACAGATTTTCTTTTTTACTATTGTATAAAAAAATGGTTAAGAAGGTGTGAGAAGAACTGATTCGTCTGATCGAGTTAATCGCCCTCCGCCAGCACTCAGGGAAAGGAAGTGCTGTCCGTGAGGGAAAAAAACTCCTCATCCCAGATATACAGTACGTCTATCCTCTGTCTGGACCGTCACTGATTGATTAAAACAAGGGTCGAACTGTCAGGGAAACGGTAATGCTACATCAAACAAGGACACTTAATACCTGGGAACTCCAGCCCTGGAGGGCCATAAATGGGAATGTTGATGTGTCCACATACATTTGGACTTTTAGTGCACAAAATGATGATAATAACGCCTTCTATATGTATCTCCATCCATCCATCCATCCATCCATCTAGGAACCTTTGTAGTCCAACTAGGGACTGTGGAGGTCAGTATTCAGCATTCTCACACTACTGGCAATTTGGGAACGCCAATTAATCTAATTTGTATTTCTTTGAGAGTGTGGGAGGAAACCGGAATACCCGGAGGAAACCCACCAAGAACAGGGAGAACATGCTGTGAAGACTCTTAGTCCTCCAGGTAGTTGAGTCATGTCAACTGGGCTTCTTCTTAGTTTAGTTTAGAACTGTTTAACTACTCATCCAAGTAGCTTCTTCAGTCTGAGGTTCCTCGTATTGAAGTCTCCATGCACACAGACGCAGAGGCGAGAATCGAACTCGGACACCGGAAATCTGCTGGTTCTGGAGGTCCCTGTACCTTCTCTTAAATGGAAGGAGGGCAAGAATTTGGTCACTTGAGTGGAAGAAGGACCTGATGATACTGTGAGGTCTGGAAAGACATCTACAGTACTGTGGTGAAGGTGTTTAATGCCTGGAAGGTATCATAGATCATAGAGCTTCAATATACAATGAAGATCCTCTACAGGCGATTAAAGAAAATCACTATGCTCACATGGTCAGTGATTAGGTGCATTTACATGGTGGGTAACATTAGGTGGAGTGATGAGTTTCTTGGAGGGAAATTTGGCTTCCGTTCCTAATCGGTAAACTCTGTAAGCACAGCGCTCTCCCTCTTCCCACTTTCACCCACTGGGTCTCTGGCTGAGGAAGGAGGACTGATTAGTTCCCAATTTCTCATGTGGTAAAGCGTCTAAGCAATCACAGATGAGACTGAATTATCAGTTGGGAAGCCTAATCAATCCATAAGGCTATAGAGACGAATAAAATTCTGATTAAATGCTTTAAGCATGGAGATGCACATCTTATCAGATTCTTGTAAACGGTGTAAGCAGGAATCTCTACTCGGACCGCTTTCAATTACTATCACGATCCATGTCCATGTAAATGTAGCCGGCGTGAGCTACACTTAAATATTCTTCAAAATCAGTTTGAAGCCAGAAGGATGTGTTGTCTGTCCTTTAACATGATGGTATCTGAATCTGTGTGAGTTGAGCTATGGGTGATCCTTTTAGCATCACAGCCTATGAGGTAAATAAAAGGTTCTTACTCTACCAGAATATCAGCTTCTTTTGGTCACAATGACAAAGAGATATCCATACAGTCTCTGACAGCAAAATCAGGCTAATATAAAAAATAAAATAAAAATCATACACAAGAGGCAAGGTGTGTATTTCTGTCTTGGCTGAGAGAAGTTCAAACTCGATAAGTGCGAAGATCAGTTTGTTGAATGACAGCTGTGAAATATTTTCCTTTCACAACGCGGGACAGTGTTGAACGAATCTAATCATCATCCAAGTGGATGGCATGCCCTTTCTCCCTATCGCGCCATCCGCCCGCACGCCTCAGAACACGCCGTCGGAGATCGTAATCGTTGTTTCCTAATAATTGAGGTCGCACCTGAAATGAAGTGTGGATCAAAACCTGTTAAACGTACGATTACATTTGCATACATCTGCATGCTAATAGGCGTCGCTGTCACACCTGGGGATCGGTGATAGCGCTGCCGGGATCTGTGATGCCGAGCAAGGGGTTGGGCTGCGATGATGATTTTCCCAGCATGCACCAGTGGCTCGCGGTGTGCTAAGCAGCTCTGGTGCGGGGCTGGCTCTAATGACTCGTCAGTAACGAGGGCGTGACGGAGCCGAAGAGCTGAGCGAGCAGCTGGCGGAGACGTTCTAAGCTGTGCGCCGCCGTGTTCGGCCCGCCGGAGGGGCTTATGGAAGCATAAAGGTCCTTAATGGTTTTGTAGCACGGCGGAATCAGTCGCGAGCTCGATTTGATGACTTGCTCTTGTAGACTAATGGCTCCTCTGCCGGCGATGAGACTGACAGCGGGGACAAACCGAGGACTGAAAAAGACAGACTGATCATTGACCCAGCCATAACCTTTAATGCTCTCTGATTTTTCTCTTCCCCTGGACAGCTAATTATTATTTGTTCATAGTGCTGGAATGGGAATGACGTGTCCAAAAAAAAAAAAAAAAAAAAAAACGGTGGCCTTGTTGTAAAATATGTCTGGCCTCCACATGAAGAGTCAAGGCCAGGGCTGAAGTTCTAGGAACTTTGTTAATAGTTGCTTTTCTGCAGAACCTGCCCGAGGTGAAGCCTGCTGTACTGACTGTTTCTGACTGGTACCGGATAAGCTTTATAGACTAACCTAATCTTTTTACATCGCAGAATTGGCAACGGACAAACAACAAAGAACAGAAATTCTTCATTGTCCAATTCACACAATAAAGAAGAAAAAAAAACACAACCCTGACCATGTTTGCATTCTTGAGATACCATAGAAGCTGCATCCTTGAAAGAGTGCATGCTTCATTCCAAAAAAAATAAATGAAAAAATTGGGAACTCTTTTGCACGTCAAGTGCGTCCTAAACCTCTGTAGAAATGTGCCGACAGCAGCAAACATGGCTGATTTATTTAAAGCCTTGCTTAGGATCGTCAATCCATGCGTTTTCTTAATCCCGGGGGATTCGTGCGACGCCAATGTGGTCTCTGTAATTTTCTCCCGGCTCCCCTTTTCTCCTTAAAACGTCAGCGCGTTTCTGCCGGCCGTGATTTCTCTGTCGCGAGCATGAAATGAGCAAGCTGTTGCTCGCTCGCACGGATTTTATGGTGCCGTGCGACAACAATGGAAAGAGGCTTCTTAATGACCTAATTACCACCTTATCTAATCTGCGCTGCTGTGCAAACGACTGGGACTTCCTGCAACCCAACAAACAGAGTGACAGAGTGTAGAGTGCGGTGCTTATTCCGCGTTATATAATCCCGACTCATAACAGGCATTCGGGATGAGCCTGGGCTCTAGTCGTATTATAATTGTGAGGCCAAGAGCTGTGTGTACACTGTGGTTTCCAATTACAATCCTCATGACACCCTGCAAAGTTGTATTGGGTCTCACAGGGACCTGGTAATTCGCTGACGAGCTAATCAGGACTAAAAAAAAAAACGTTCCTGTTCCATATTTCTCACATTTAATGAAGGGGGAAGCTTGAAGCTGCAAGCATTGAAGTGGGGGCATCTAGGAGATCTCCACTGCTGAAACCTGCTAACCACACACACACACACACACACACACACACGGATGGTGTGTTAGAGGATTATGGGTACCTGAGTCATCAGAGTCTTTGCTCTCTGGTGCATCCTCCATGTCGTCGTCTGACATTTCCATCTCCTCTTCCCGGCGGATTCCCATCAGCTCCTCGTTATGGATGTTTCTGATTTCCTGCGGAACAGGAGCAGAACGTTAAAATCTGAAGCCGCGGCGACTTTATCGCAGAAAGTTTATGAATTAAAAATGTTTTTTTTTTTTAACGAGCTCCTAGCAAATGCTCTAAGCAAAGGTGAAATCAAACTAGGAGAACGTTTGGTTGTCCTTGTTGGCTGACCTTGCCCGGGTTAGATAAATACCAAACTAAAACCATGTTTTTTTTTTTTTTGGGTGCGTTTTAATGCTTGGCATCGATGCTTGAATGAGATACAGATTTGCTGGGATGAGCAGGGGGCGTATGGAGCAGATGTCTCTGCATGGGTGCTGCCTGCTGGCCCACCTAATGGGGAACTCACCGTCTAATGAGGTGTGTGCACACATTCACTTACATAAAAGCTGCTATGGGAAGAGATGCTAACTCCCAGAGAAACTAAAGGCTTAGTGTAAACACCACCATCTGCCTGATGCTGAGGGGTCGAACAGGTAGTGCAAACACAAACACACCCATCTGGCCAGACAGAGAGAGAGAGAGGACAGAGTGGCAGGAGCTGAGGTTATACAGAGAAACGGACAGAAATAAGATGTCTAATCTGGTGTGCAGCAGTATGCCTTTTGAAGTTGCCTCTGTAAGTCCAGAGATTACAACTGTCAATGTATGAAGCCACACAGCCTGCAGCTGACAGCAGCCACCGCTCGATTCAGAGCTACCATCAAAAAAAAAAAAAAAAAAAAAAATCAACGTTGAGTTAAAACCCAAAAATGAATCGACACTTGATGAATTGTTCTGGCTCCCAGCTTGCCTACTTCACATCAAAATGCTTTCTGTACTCGATACATCTTCACGTATTACTTTCTGACCAGTCAGTTGAAGCAAAGCAAGTATAAGCCTGACCTCCTAATATTTTCTCCATCTTTTGATTACTGCAAGTGCGGGTCCGCACTGGAATCTCGGCATCGGAACAAACTCCGATCTGACACGATAATGGCTGTTAATGATAAAGGATAAAGGATTAAGAGAAAAACCCTCTAATTAACAACTCGTTCATAATTGAGCTCCTTACCTTCAGAATGACACGGAGCAGCTTAGTGACTGGACACAGCAGGGATTATGAGCATCGAGTCACATTATCAGCGCTGAACTCCATCTAAAATGCCCTCACGTGTACTGTAGATAAAACTAAATACGACATGTTTATCTCGCTTTAATCAAAAGCCAAACCAAACTTCAACAATTTTTGATGAACGTCAATCTTCAGGAAGTTAATGCATTCATGACCCAGATGATTTACATTTCGTGATGCGTCCACCAAAATAACTCCACTAAACAGCTGAAAACAACAAAATGACTACTAAAAACACTGAGAGCGCCACTTAAATGCAGCATTTTACAATAATGCAGCTCAGCCACTGCAGCGCATCACCTACTGTATCACAGAAGCACACTTTCTTTAACAGGACACCGATTCTTACTGTATGTCCTCATGTCTTTATTTGTGGGTCGCGGGAAGCCTGGAGTCTATCCCAGGAGACTTAGGGCACAAGGCGGGGTACACCCTGGACAGGGCGCCAATCCATCGCAGGGCGCACACACACGCATACTTATTCACACACAACGTGCAATTTGGGAATGCCAATCAGCCTAATCTGCATGTCTTTGGACTGTGGGAGGAAACCGGAGTACCTGGAGGAAACCCACCAAGCACAGGGAGAACATGCAAACTCCGTGCACACTGAGATGGGAATCGAGCCTGGCCCCGGGAGGTGTGAGGCGTCAGTGCTAACCACTACAATCTTTTACACTATAGTCTGGCAGCAACTCGTCACTTATTATACAATTTGAAGCTGATCAGTTATTCTGCTTATATGAAACTTTACATAAACTCACCAAGTTGCTCAGGATACAAACCTTTTTCCAAAGTAACCTGCTTTTCCCCCATAAATACCTTATTTCTTGTATCCCGCACACAATTTATGAATAAACATGTTCTTGTCCAGCTTGCTAAATCAGGCCCATCATGCCTGAAAGCCCATGGAATAAATGAAATAATAATAATAATAATAATAAAAAAAATAAATTAAATAAAACAAATGCTCAGTGTTTTCTGGACCCAGCCTCAATCAGGATCTGATTACTGGGAACCTTCTGGGAATCTTATAATTACTGTATGTAACACTCTTATTTTACGACTGGTGTGTGGTTCAAGCAGGACAATAAAGTCTTTCTGTGTGAATGAGATCATGGCTAATAGTAAGTGTAGCCAACCAGCGTGAGCTTAACAAGGACGATGCTGAAACCACGTTGCGCTTTGACTCCTCTAAGCTGTCAATACTAAAGAAGAAAAAAAAAAAAAAGAAGTCAAGGTATCCAGATTCCTGCTAATCACCCGACTCCGTTATGCAGGTTAGCTCGCTGAAACGAACATGAACTCAAACAAGACATTCAGACAGAATCAAACACCTACCTTATGTCACGACGAGACTCGTTTTTGCCTCAGCGTATTGCTTGTTCCAAATCCCGTACCCGTTTAAAGCTAATGAGATTACATGATACGACTCTGAAATGTGAACACTTCCTGTCGAGTGTATATTCATTACTCGCTTTCGAGCACTTTCGGATTAGCATAAACAGTATCAGCTCTGCGATTTGTGCAGAATGCTGCTGTGTTGCAGCCTGGAAAAGGAGATTATGATATTAATTACACACCCGATCCAGTGTTTGCTCACTTGGCGCTCGAGTGGCGAGTCTCAACACAACGGCACTTACCGAATGACCAGAAAAAAACCACAACAGAGTTATACTTCGTCATCCTTCTCCTCCGCCCAAACTGAGATCATAAACTTGCCTCAAAATAAAACAAAGAAATGGGATTTTGTTCATCTGTAAAATCCGGGCGAGACGGCGTGCGAGAAGGACGTCATTCTGTACGTGAAACCGAAGAGGTCTCTCGCACCCGACCGGCTCTTTGTGTGTGGCACTGCTCGCTCAGGTGTGTTACCTTCTAAGGGGTTGCGTGCTGATGTGAACTTGGACACTCTGGATGATTTACAGCTACAGATCCCGTACAGACGACTGTCTCCGTTACTCTGTTTAAGATCTAATTAGCGTACGGCTCAGGAGAGAGAGACAGAATGAAAAAGAGATAGATAGAGAGAGTGAGAGAGAGAGGGAGAGAGAGAGGGCATATGGAACTGCACTCGAGGATGGGCAATAAAAAGCGCTAATGGATCAGTTGTATGAAGTAAAGTCCTGCATAAACGTCAATACATTCAGATTAACAGAAAGAAGGAAACAATAATTGAGAACACCAACCTCTGCTTGCTTGCACCACATGTCCAGGTTCTTGCGTTGGGCTTTGGAGAAATGGTCCCATGCCTTTTGTTTGGAAGCAGCGTGGAATACAGACACAATCTGCTCAACTGTGGCAGGGGGACGCGGGGGGCCAGTATGTACCGTCCAAAGAAAGACAGAGAGAGAGGGGCGATTGGGGAGAAGCAGAGGAGTGGGGAAAAAAAAACTAGTGTCAGATAGGAAGGCAGTGAACTATTTTCCTCGCCCTACGCTCTCTCTATAGCAACAACACTAGTGAATGGATGACTAACTTTAATGCTTAAATAATTCACGGAGGAAACACTGGGGCATTGTGACCTGTTCGACTAATAATTCTGACCACTGAGGCAACTTCTGTGCACTTCTATCTCCTCTAAGATATCATGAACAAAGAGTTTTTTTTTTTTTAATTACTGAATCATCTCTGATCTCGTTTGAAGCTTTAAGCTGTCAGAGAGAATCAAAGGATCACTACTTTATTGGAGAAAACAGGTAGATGTGGAGTCTAATGAGACTCTTGTATAGGGAAGCTACACGTCATTGCTTTGCGCTTTGTGTACTGTATGTGTATGTGAATGTGTGTGTGTGTGTGTGTGTGTGGGGATCTGACAGGACGTTTTGCTTGTGTCAACTCATTAGCAGAAACCTTACAGAAATCAGTTCACCCGCTTGGAATTGAGAGATGGATGAGCTTTGGCGGTAATCCTTCAGGATAGAGACGGAATACTGCCGGAGCGGAGAGCACCGAGCATCGCATGTCAAACTCCAGCCGAACCTGTACCGGAAGCTTTTTTTCCCCTTGCTTTAACACCACTGATTCAGAACCTCTGCCAATTAACACGTTCTCTGTGGCTGAATCAGGTCTGTGGGAGGAATGTGAACGCTAAACCCCACAGTCCTATAAGACAGCAGGTGTTCGGTTCGACTGCGTTCTTCAAATACTGAGCATATTTGCTATTTGGTGAAGTTTTGTACAAAGTTGGCATTGGCTACTTATAATCTGGGATTATTGTATGAGGTGACCATAAAGTCAGGAACCAATAAGAGTAAAGCAGATTATATTTCATATTGTATTAATTATTTACAAAGGGGCGTTTGAGTCAAACCCGGGACTTTGATTTTGAAGAATAACAGAACAGTTATTCTCTAAATGATCCACTGCTACACTAATCCCAACTACTGTAGCGATTGAATCTGAAATGCTGATCTCCCAAAAACTAATTTAACACCCAAAAAAACAACAACATGTGTAGCGAGGTCAGGACTGTAGTCAGATGTGGCAATAACTTCCAAACGAGCTCCTGTAATGTGCAAGTGGTGTTCATGAGAGATTGTATGTACAGCTCCCACGTTCTGTACAGACGTGTCTGTTCCAAAAGTTGGTGACAAGTTGCCTGTCGATTTTCGAGTAACACATGTTCCATTCCCTCGCTGAATGTTCCCGGGGAATGACTTTGGAACTACACGGAGGTACAGCCTGCTTTAAAACCTTTTTGCCATTCAAATGTTTTACCTGCGAACAGTTTTGGGGGACGTTACTTTTTAAGGTAACATTACAAAATTACTGTCTTTAAAAAGTATTTAGTTACATTACAGCATTACTTTCTGATAAAAGTAACTAGTTAGAGTAATTTTCCATTGGAGAAAATGAAAACTCCCTTGTGATTCCTCATGCATGTTGTTTTAGTCAAGATCTTTATAATTATTCTACCATCATCACTCAGAAAAGTTTGGCTCATAATCTGTTAACTACTAATACCCCTATCTCACCTATGCGGTTTCGCGCTGTGGTCGTAAGTACGGTTCATCATGATTCACCGTGAGTTTTGGCGTTGTGATTAGGTTTCCATCCTTCTGCGTGTCTGCCCTCGCGGACATTGCAGAACTCCGCGGAACTTTGGGTGGTCATTCGCAGCGGATCACAAAGCCTAACACCGCTTCTCACTGTGAGTCAAACCGCATAGGTGAGATAGGGGTATAAAAGATATACAAGCAGGAATAATGGTGGGGGGGGGGGGGGGGCGTTTGGGGGAGACGGACGACGACAACTTTCACACACACACACTAACGGAATGACTGCTGTCTAGCTCACAGATTACATAAATTGTCTGAATTAACGGACGACATTTTTGAAAATATAACTAAATAACTGAGGCGGAACTAACGCGTTAGAGATTACTTGTTACATCGAAAAAGTATATATCGGTTTTACGTCTTCATTTCCAAGTAAGTTAACCAAATTCCCAGTTTGACTTGAACATCCCTTGTAATTAGACACTAAAATGCAGCTTGTTAGGTAACAAAGACGCCAATGCAGAATGTATTCTGTCTTGAAGACCCGGAATTCTGAGCCTCATTAGTGCAACTCAAAAACAACGAAAAAGAAAGATGTGTATGCGAAAATTACACAAGTCCCTTCCAATATGTTGTTACTATAGAAACAGTAACATACGAGAAAGAGCCTGTTCATTTATCCTCATATCACAGCTGTGCTACAGGTACTCATATATAAAATGAACTGTGTGAAAACCATTCGAGTCTGAGACACGCCCAGTGCAGGCGTGCTGCGTATAGTGAAAATGTCGCTACTATGATTCTGTGACGGTCACCCTCTCAAGGGTGCGAGGGAAGACTTTTCAGCATTTTTTACAATCTGTCTGGCGCTCTCCTTCATTTACGTAGGGCGAGGCTAATAAAGCAAGTGGAGTCAATAGGGTTGAGAAAGCTCAGTCTGAGATAAAGGCGAGCAAGAGTACTGTGTGGCGAGATCAATAATGGCTTCAGCATCCTTTAATTTGATGGGAGACATTGATTTAGAAGTAGGGAAAATCGCATAATTATGTGTATGTGTGTAAGAGAGAGAGAGACAGAGAGAGAGAGAGAGAGAGAGACGAGCGATTGTTAGTGTGATGAGTGCACGCCTATACAAGAGGTGCTCCTGGAGATACTGCAAAGCTGACTTTTTATCTTGCCTGGCCGTGGCTGTATGACTAATCGATTTGTTCTTAATTGATTTGTCTCAGGATGACCGTAACTCATCAGGGAAAAGGTTTTAGTGCTGGTCACTGAAGCAGACCCTCTTCTGACTAACTACAGCTGAGACTAGTTTACTGTACCAATAGCATTTCAATGAGGAAAACTTTGAAGCAGATGTTTAGATCTTTGGTATGTTAGTGCCTTCTCTTTGCAAGGTTTCGGGGGTTTGGTCTTGAGATGTGTCCTTGCACCTCCAGGGTCGGGTCAAGGGTATGATTCCTGCCTCGGGTATGAGTATGTAAGTTTGCGTTCTCCCAGGGCTTGCTGGGTTTCCTCCGGTATGCCGGTTTCCTCCAAAGACTTTGAGGGTATACTAACTAGAACCGCGTGCCCTGCGATGGAAGCGTTGTGTCCCAGGTCCCTGGGGACAGGCTCCAGGCTTCCCGTGACCCAGTACAGGATGAGTGGTATAGAAGTGGGCTTGTATGCTGTGCATTATTCGTCCAACACTTATTCTACTTCACACAGTGCTCTTTTAACCTCTACTGCACAGTCTAGTTTAGTTTTAGCTGTATTATTTCCTGAGCTAAAGCCTTTCTTTGTATCTTAAAGTTCATCTTTAAACTCCGCTATCAGCTCTGGGGAATACAATTCTGTCATATGATGACTTCGTTCCAGAGCAATGCTTATTGCTGAAATGTTGCGATGCAATAGAAATCTAGTAGATTTTGATCTGATTACTGCTGCTACCTGCTGCGGGTGATAATACTAGCACGGCTATGGGGTTTTCAATATTGTGTTATCTCTAAGCAACAACTGTTTACCTCCTCACATGGCCTTAATATACTCAGTTTTTCTAGGGGG
Organism: Channallabes apus; assembly: GCA_030522415.1. Taxonomy (NCBI): domain Eukaryota; kingdom Metazoa; phylum Chordata; class Actinopteri; order Siluriformes; family Clariidae; genus Channallabes; species Channallabes apus. The sequence continues at coordinate 16,017,105 of CM060107.1, forward strand.
TCAGAAATAAACCCCTCTAATTTGATATATTCGGCAACAGTTCGCTATAAATGACTAACGTGTCAGTTTACGTACCTGTTAGCTTTAAAGATGAAGTCTGGACGGGAATGTAGGTACATTTGAACAATATTTATCACCATTATGTCAAAAGTGATTCAATTACAAGCATGAACAATTAAAGTGCATGTATTAGGTCATGTGCTAACATGTACTGTACGGTACTGTGTGAAAGCCTGGAGCCACACCTCATTTTATTAAATTAAATGATGCTGATTAAATGAAAGAAATAGGAATAAATGCATTGCTGCATCTGGGTGCAAAGTGCCCAAAGATACAGTCTAAAAAAAATCGGTTGTTTATGTAACAACTTTAGCAGCAACCTCATTTCCCCTATCGTCTGTTCTAACCCCTCAGCATCACCAGTACAGTATATATCTGCACCTGTTTCTCTCTGGTTTATATTGTACTGTACCTTTTTTAAATGTTTGAATGATTCCATCAAGCAAAAAAAAAAAAAACATCCGCCTGAAACTGCTCAGGTATAGGAACTTGATTGACAATGAGAGACAAAAAGTCCTTCAGGAAGAAGGGAAAAACTATTCCTTAACACTACGTTGAAAAAGTCTCTCTGGAAGAAAAACTGAAAACATGATGGGTATCTCAATATTTTTGCACAGTACCGTACATCACTTTGCATCTGCTTGTGGTAATGTGACAGGTGCTTAATACAAACCTTATGAACCAAAGTATCCTAATGCACAGAGCAGATTTCTACATCTTCTGCAAAAAAAGTTTCTTACTGTAGCTTTGCCTGGGAAGTTGATTTGCAGTTACACCCCAACAAGCCTCGCTGATTTCCGTACTGACAGGAAACACATTATCTGGAGGGCTGTGTGCTTTTTAGCATGCGACAGGAACATCAAAATCCCAACATAACTGCTTTATTGATTGTTGTTTCAAAGTCCAGCCAGAAGAGATGAAAAACATGTCACATGATTACTGTGAAGTGAAAAAGCGCTGTGATCGAAGGCTGGTAGAAGATTTTGGTTTCAAACTACTTTGAGTTGTTCAATCTTCGTACTTTTGTGGAGGACAAGGTTTTTTTTTTTTTTTTTTTTTAATCATTTTGAAAAGTGGTTCCAAAGCCATATGTGTAAAGCTAGCTATATTTACATTCACAGCATTGGGTTCGGTACAGAAGCGCTTTGTACTGTACTGTAGCATGGTTGTAGGATTTGTGTCTGTTCTTAAAGAGAATTTTTTGGTTCTGAATTGGACTTGTCTCAGTTGCAGTCTAGGCAAATATTGCTTTCTTCCCCTCCAAAAAAAAAGAATAAATAAAATAAAGCTTATGATGTCTTCTTTTTGCAGTCATCAAGTTTAAAGAAAGACCATTCTTGTAGAAAACTAAGAATAATCCTTGGCACAATAAATGAACAAAGCCAACTGTCTAAAGTAACGGCTTGGCCTTGAAAAAGATTCGATGGATTTCAGTCTCAATCTGAAATCTACAGATCCATCAGTCTTTATATGGCTTTCACTTGGACTCGATCTTAACTTTGACCTCAGCCTCTAGTCTTGCTCTTGGACTAAAAAGTCCTGGTCGTGACTACAACTCTAATTTGTAGTGTAAAAAAAAAAGCATCTAGTATCTACTGGATTTATAAATCATTTACAGATCCATCAATAACGTCCATGGTTTTCAGAAATAACAATTTTTTTTATGATTTTATAAAAAAAAAAAAAAAAAAGCTAAAGAAAAGAAAAAATAAATCGACATAAGTTGCTTTTAAATGTTTTAAGATCTATGTATCTAAGAGAGGAAAAAAACATTATATTTCTTCCAACTTGGAACTTTTATTAATTTATTTTTCTATTACTGCACAAAAAATACTGTGCATGGGCACAAACGTCCTATTGAGTTTGTACTATAGTTTAGTTTAGTACTAGAGTTTTGTACACAAACGTCCTATTGAATCCTATAACGATTTTGCAGAAGTACTGTGGAACAATAAACAATACGACTCTCAGGACTAATAAGGTCAGATATCAACATCTTGCACGATGTTCAGTTCCGAGCGCCGGTTTCTACAAACATGAACATATGTTTGCAATACGTCAGCCGTTATGGTGGGACAGAGAGCGTCTTGTTTACAGTCTGTTAACAGAAACTGTCATCTTGACAAGCATATTTTGTAGTTTGATTTAGTTTTATTCTGAAGTTCTGGCTTGCAGTGATAAGCTGTGAGATCGCACAGTTCGGGATGATCTGATCAGCTCTCCTGCACAAACAAACATTTTTTTTCTCTCTTTTCTTTCTTTTTTGGGCTTATCACCCATGACTGACTACAAAGCTCACATTCTTGACAGAGTGACAGCACTGAAGAATTTTTTTTTCAGGTCTGACACACTTACAAGAAAAAGCTGCAGAAAAAAAAAGGGATGGTGTTAAATGCTGGAAGTCAGCCTTAACTCATTAATTCTCTGTCAAGTTAAATCCTCTCAGCGATGAAACGTGTGAAAACGACTGATCGGTTTTCTGTCACGGAGATAACTCTCATCAAATAAGGTACGTGAATAATCGTTAGTCAGTAATCGAAATCTATTAGATAAACCTAACTAACGAAACATAGAGTGATGGAGTAATAAGTAACAGATTAAAAGAGAAAAAAAATTAATACTGTAAATGAGTTCAGAACACTGCACAAAGTGATATCTTAGTGAAAATATCTTAAATGCAGTCAAAAATTTCTTAATATATTATTAAAACAAACTAAATATACTGTAAGATCATTAATATTATTGGGAGGACACTCGGAGGACAGCGCTATCCGCTCCTTCCGCTTGCGTGAGCTCACAGACGCCCCTGATTGGCTGTAGAGTCGTGATTAATGTGGGAGCGCTAAGTACCTCTCATCCCTCCCCTGTGAGAGAGCTCGGCCAATCAGCTCTCTCTAGACCTCCGGCTGCGAGAGGTTACAGCATCACCCGGGAATCAAACTCGCAATCTCATGATGAAAATTTCTTGTTCCTTTGGCAGAGAATTTTGATTCTTAAAAGAAGTAAATAAAAAATATAGACATTTCTAAAACTAGAAAAATTGCCTGTCAATAAAACAAACAATAAAAAAGCACTTAAAATCAGTTAAATTTGTCAAAAAAAAAAAAAAAAGCTTAGGCACCGAGGGGATTTTATTTACTCCCTTAAAAAAAAAAAAAAAAAAGGACTGAGTTAAGTTTGATTCTAAAACCTTTCATCGCTTAGGAATGACAAAAAAACAAAACAGAAATATTTTCCTTTTTCCACAATAATGTTATTTCTTTGACTAACTATTAAACCACAATCCGTACAAGAGATCTGTGTTGAACTGTTTTTTCCATCCTGCCTCAAATATTCTCCTGCCCACTTTTGGCACAAACCTGATCTCACTCCCTCTCTTGCTTCCCTGAGTGCAACCCTATATTTAATTTTTCCTTCTTCCATGTCCTTCAACAGCTCTTAAAAAAATTTACGCCCGATTGTAAAAACCAAACACCACAGTCTGATCTTTCTCATGTGGTTTTCACTAGAAATCTGCTTCTAATCTGTTAAAAATTAAAAATCATTAAAAATCATGAATTCGGTCATTTTAAACCTTAGATATTTTATAGAAGAGGTTTCTTCACACAACAGTAGAACTGGACCTGTGCAATGGTTTCATGTCCCATTGCAAGTTCTGTTCAATAGCGTCTACGGGTGTTACGGATTGCGTAATTACATTTTTGTTAGATTTAATTTGCTTTCTTGAATGCACTGTCGATTTTTTTTCAGGTCTGACACACTTATAAGATTATTAGGCAAAAGCGTCGGAATGTAGGACGTTCCTCGTGTGTTACCATTAGTTTCTATTATTTCTGCAGGTGCGCACATGCACAGTGGGGCGGCTAGACATTTGCCATTCCGCTGATTATTAGCTAGCGTGTGGGGAATTAGGAGCAGTTGGCATGGCAGGCAGAAATCCCCAAAATACAGCCAAATTGAAATCTAGCCTCCAAGGACTGATTAGAGGCGTGCACTGATAAAACACATAAACAAACAAATGTTTTTTTTAAATAAATAAAAATGCAAATGGGATGTCATTTGAAATCGTGTATGAGCTGTCACTAGCTATAGAGTGCAGTAAAACAACAACAACAACAAAAAACTTGGGGGGGGGGGGGGGGGGGGTGGAAAGGGGGGGGAATATCTATATCTAAATATATATACAGTGGTGTGAAAAACTATTTGCCCCCCTCCTGATTTCTTATTCTTTTGCATGTTTGTCACACAAAATGTTTCTGATCATCAAACACATTTAACTATTAGTCAAAGATAACACAAGTAAACACAAAATGCAGTTTTTAAATTAAGGGTATTATTATTTAGGGAGAAAAAAAATCCAAACCTACATGGCCCTGTGTGAAAAAGTAATTGCCCCCTGAACCTAATAACTGGTTGGGCCACCCTTAGCAGCAATAACTGCAATCAAGCGTTTGCGATAACTTGCAACGAGTCTTTTACAGCGGCTCTGGAGGAATTTTGGCCCACTCATCTTTGCAGAATTGTTGTAATTCAGCTTTATTTGAGGGTTTTCTAGCATGAACCACCTTTTTAAGGTCATGCCACAACATCTCAATAGGATTCAGGTCAGGACTTTGACTAGGCCACTCCAAAGTCTTCATTTTGTTTTTCTTCAGCCATTCAGAGGTGGATTTGCTGGTGTGTTTTGGGTCATTGTCCTGCTGCAGCACCCAAGATCGCTTCAGCTTGAGTTGAGGAACAGATGGCCGGACATTCTCCTTCAGGATTTTTTGGTAGACAGTAGAATTCATGGTTCCATCTATCACAGCAAACCTTCCAGGTCCTGAAGCAGCAAAACAACCCCAGACCATCACACTACCACCACCATATTTTACTGTTGGTATGATGTTCTTTTTCTGAAATGCTGTGTTACTTTTACGCCAGATGTAACGGGACACGCACCTTCCAAAAAGTTCAACTTTTGTCTCGTCGGTCCACAAGGTATTTTCCCAAAAGTCTTGGCAATCATTGAGATGTTTTTTAGCAAAATTGAGACGAGCCTTAATGTTCTTTTTGCTTAAAAGTGGTTTGCGCCTTGGAAATCTGCCATGCAGGCCGTTTTTGCCCAGTCTCTTTCTTATGGTGGAGTCGTGAACACTGACCTTAATTGAGGCAAGTGAGGCCTGCAGTTCTTTAGATGTTGTCCTGGGGTCTTTTGTGGCCTCTCGGATGAGTCGTCTCTGCGCTCTTGGGGTAATTTCGGTCGGCCGGCCACTCCTGGGAAGGTTCACCACTGTTCCATGTTTTTGCCATTTGTGGATAATGGCTCTCACTGTGGTTCGCTGGAGTCCCAAAGCTTTAGAAATGGCTTTATAACCTTTACCAGACTGATAGATCTCAATTACTTTTGTTCTCATTTGTTCCTGAATTTCTTTGGATCTTGGCATGATGTCTAGCTTTTGAGGTGCTTTTGGTCTACTTCTCTGTGTCAGGTAGCTCCTATTTAAGTGATTTCTTGATTGAAACAGGTGTGGCAGTAATCAGGCCTGGGGGTGACTACAGAAATTGAACTCAGGTGTGATAAACCACAGTTAAGTTATTTTTTAACAAGGGGGGCAATCACTTTTTCACACTGGGCCATGTAGATTTGGAGTTTTTTTTCTCCCTTAATAACGTAAACCTTCATTTAAAAACTGCATTTTGTGTTCAATTATGTTATCTTTGACTAATAGTTAACGGTTTTTGATGAGCAGAAACATTTAAGTGTGACAAACATGCAAAAGAATAAGAAATCAGGAAGGGGGCAAATAGTTTTTCACACCACTGTATATATATATATATATATATATATATATATATTTTTTTTTTTTTTTTTACGGGCAGTACTCATAAACCTCTGCTGTCAGGAATCCAATTTTGTAGTGACATTTATAAGAACTATGACACATTCATAAATAAGTTTAACAGTAAAATAAGTTTCCCCAAACACGTACGGTGAATGAATTCTCCTGTTTCTGTTTTGTGGGGTTTATTTTATTTTTAGGCCGTGGCGCATCGCTCGACACGCTCCAGTGTCCTTCCAAGTTGCTGCAGGTGAGCGGTTTAAGTGCGTGTTCGATGAAGCTGCTCATGTGCAGGACGGAGAGCCTCTGACCGTATCCGTTCCCCTTTACGGATCAACTTAGGAGTGATCAATCACATTATTGACCAGGTGACAGTGAGGAGCTGGAGAGTGCATGCACGCTCGGGTTACTGTATACACTTTAGCTGAAGTAAAACTGACGCAGAAGTTGCCATGGTGGTCTGAGATCCCTATTTTATTAAATTTTTTTTCAAAAAAATCATCCCCAGAGTTTTTCATTTTTACATTTTTTTATTTTATTGTATAAAACACATGTGTCTTCTGTTTGCTTTGCTTTCTTGGAGGAATACTTACTTTCGCATGCCCTGGCCGTCCTCGACAGGACTGCTGCTGCTATGTCACGCTACTGAAGGCTCCTGCTAATGCTTAAGCAGCTCTTCGTGCCTGTTAGTGGTTAGTGTGTGCCGAGGCAGGCTGAATACTCTACCTGCGTCTGCTTTCAGCTCCAGACTGGCTCAGACCTCTGGAGCACTTACTTACCTGCTGAAACTCCTGAGTGCACTCGCACCACTCAGCATGCACAAAGAACTGTACATCATATGACACGAGCGTGCACGCAACGTCAGTACCTGGGTCCAGTCCCAGTCCAGATGGGAATAATTACTCCATTCCAACTATTTTATCGAACTGATTCATTCAGAAAGGGATTCGTTTAATTAAAAAGTGAATGAAGTAAAGTTCAGTCAGTGTTTCGAAATTTGTCTCTTTAGCTCTGCACACACTTCACACACCCACCTTAAAGGAATATATACTTATGTACTTGTTTCTACACCCAAATCAACCTGCGCTATGCTGCTGTATGTTAGCATCTGAATCACTTTATACCTCGTACTTGACTCTGATTCTTGTGCAAAATGATTAAATGCATTGAAAGCAGAGAAAGAAAGTGATTCAGGATTAAATGGAGCTACAACTGGATACAGCTGTGATGACATTTTTACATCATTTTTATAGATAAACAATTTGTTAAAGTTGTTAATGCGTAAGTGGATATTAAACGATCCATTTTTCGTTAACCGCATTATCTCGTAAGGTCTACAGTAATACAGGGCTAACAAAGAAAACTTTACACACTGAGAATGTTTGGCTGTAAAATAAATCTTAAGTCATATCTTAAAACATGGCATTAATACTTGTACATCGTATTTCATCTCTTAAACCCTCAAACGTTATTCATATTAAAATATATACTGTATGTTTGGCAGTCTGGGAAAACCCGAATCAGATTTTTTTATTCATGCATTTATTGATTTTTTTTTTATATAAACATAATAACCATATTTCATTCATTCATCTTCTATACCGCTTAATCCTGTGTTCAGGGTCGCGGGGGGCCTGGAGCCTATCCCAGGAGACTTCGGGCACTAGGCGGGGTACACCCTGGACAGGGTGCCAATCCATCGCAGGGCACACACACATACACCCAATCACACACTACGGACAATTTAGGAACGCCAATTAGCCTAACCTGCATATCTTTGGACTGTGGGAGGAAACCGGAGTACCCGGAGGAAACCCACCAAGCACGGGGAGAACATGCAAACTCCATGCACACAGTGACGGGAATCGAGCCTGGCCGGGGAATCGAACCCAGACCCTGGAGGTACAAGGCGACAGTGCTAACCACTACACCACCGCGCCGCCCAGTAACCATATTTATACATTAGAAAACATAGAATCCGCAAATTATTATTAACCTGCCTTTGTTTTCAGCAAGCACCATGCTCAGTAATTAAGATTTTTTGTTTGTTTGTTTTACGTTAGCTTGGTATCTAAGTATAATTTCCTTACGTCATGCTTTGATCAGCTGCTGTTGGCGCAAACGAACGGAACTGACATGATGAATTCAGTTGTAAACAGTACAAATACCAGCTGTCAAATTAGCTATGAGTCAAACTCACTGACTACACACAGTGTCGAAATAACAATGTTGTAATGTTTGAATGATAATTACATCAAAGGGGGGGAAATTTAGCAAAGAAACCAAAACTCAGAAAATTAATTAGCAATTCTTTCCACACAGGCTTGTGAGTGAAACGTGATCAGTCATGTTGAGCGGCTGCTGTTCGGTAAACGTTTGACATTTGTTTCAGGAGAAGCAAGCAGAGACACTGACGGGTACGATCGGAATTACTACTTGCTTTTCAGTGATAAACATATAATTAGAGCTAAAGTATACCATCGTGTTTATGATGGCGCTGTTTTATTCATTACGTGTTAAATGAAATGCAAATTAAAGTAATGATCTAGAAATAGATTTTAAACAATCAAATTAAGAGGTAAACATTTTGTAATGAAAAACTAACTACGTGTTGAGACGTGATATATATAAGTATATATATATATATACACACACACAGACACACACACATACAGTATATACAGTACTGCAACAAGTAGTGGATATTTTTGATTACAAAATGGTTACACCTTAATTTGATAATCTGAAATCTATTTCTATATTATTACTTTCATTTGCATTTAATTTAACATGCAATGAATAAAACAAAGCCATCATAAATATGATGTGCACACACTGTCTGGAAAATATTAAAGGGGATTTTAAATGACTGGACTTGTGTTAAGAATTTAAACCTTGATTCACTGAAAATCTACTATGAATGGAGATCAAATAAATTCAATTTCAAAATCAATTAAAAGTTGCATTGTAAAACTCTTACAGTAAATAGGGAAATTACGAGCATTTCCATAAACACACACACACACACACACACACACACACACAGTGTGATGAGAGCTCACAGGATTGGGACTAAACAGCTTGTTAGTGAGACTCATCAGAATAAAGACTTCAATTCTAGGGAGTATAAAGATTCGACTTTGGAGCGATGGAAAAAGGTCATGTCGTCTGATACTGTAAGTCCAGATTTAGGGTAAGAAGGAAAGCACAGGCCTCTGAAGGTAGGGTGTGATCTGAGGCAGCTTCAGTTGGTCAGGTCGAGACTCAGCAATGTTATATTTAACAGAAAATAACAAAGATTTGAAAGTTTCCCCAGACGGCCATACTGTATATATTATTTATCTGCTCTGGATTATTTAGTGACTCCATTGGAATTACTGTAAGAGTGAAAACCTGTATACGTTTAAGGGGTTAAAAGGAAAAAATGAAAAACCTTACACAGTGCATTATTTGTTATTTGAGGAATACGCGAATACTCTGCACAATGTCGACGCTCTAAACAACGCCTCAAATTAATCTAAACATTTTATTTAGATTGCATCTTCGTTGTTTTTTTTTTTCTTTAATTGTAAATAATTCCCGACCCCAGCCCAGATAAATCCGTTATCCTAATAAGGTGTAAACGAACTAAAATAACAAGTTGAATAAGTTGTCTGACGGTGAGGTGGGACGTGATACCTGCAGGCCTTACTCCAGACAAAGTGCTTTATCTTGATTTTGAGGGCACATAAGACAAAATTGCTATTTGGCGTGGTATAGTTCACCGGTTTACACGTACTACATTTTATTCATCGCGCGCATAAGATTTTCCATCATACTGTATATATGCTCGAATGAAAACACAATCTAACGCTGATCCGGTGGCTTTTTATCTCTCGCTTTAAATATCAATTCATGCTACGGTAAGTACTTACATTTCCTCAGACTGTGTTTGTGTGCTGTGTGTTTTTCATATCCCTGGGCACTGGATCAATCATCTCTAAAGTGCCACTGCATTATGCTTTCCATTAAGATGGCTGAAAGTGTCGAGAGCTCATGTTTGGACAGACAGAGAGAGAGAGAGAGAGAGAGTGAGGGAGAGAGAGAGAGAGTGCAACCATTTGCTGAGTGTGTCTATTTTTCAGACTGTTAAAAGCAAGCGTTGCTTTAAAGGTGCGCAGGAGGACAGCACTCACATTGTACGAGGATGGCAGCCAGGGCGTTCTTAAACTTCTCCTTGGCTTCCTCCATTTCTTTCTCGTGCGCCGCTTTCTCGTTCATGAGCCTGCGGATGTGGCTGTTCGATGACTGGATCATGGAGTAGAAGTTATTGGCGTTGCGGCGGTTCACTTCACCTCGCTCCACCCAGGTCAGCAGGACTCGTACTGCCTCGGGGAACTTGGAGTCATCTGAAAAAGGGAAGACAGAGAGAGAGAGAGAGAGGCATACAGTGGAGAGTAGATGCATTAATACTGATACAAGTACCAGTCCATCACTGTCATTCACTCAAAAGCCTACGATACACATCACACAAAAGTATTCATGAGCTTGAGGACAAACAGTCATGAGCGATTCAATCCAGCGAGCACTGATCTTGAGTGTTCTCTTGATTGTTACCATTAGGTTCTCCTTAGAAGGTTCTGTTGCAATATAATTTAACTAATGTTCCTCTAGTGTTCTTATAGTGCTAGCTAACCCCCAAAAAAAGGACATACTGTATTAGAAAAAACGGTAAATAAAGAAAAAAAAATTTTTTTTTAGAACAAGCATTGATAGAGCTGAACTTGTTTCTTAGTTTCGGTTTTAATAACTAATTTTGCACAAACATTTAATATCTGTTTTGTTAAACATATGTTATAAGTATAATGCAAAAAAATAAAACATTCTAAAAGTCTAAAAGTACCATTTAATAACTCAGTAACCAAGATTATAAATGATGCACTGCTTTATCTTTATTCCATGTTGTGTAATAACATTAAAAAAAATGCTCTGTAAGTGATAAATGCGTATAATTAAAATAATAATAATAATAATAATAATAATAATAATACCAAACATAATTTGCACTTAGCGCTATCACCTACCAGCCAGTTCTATATGAACGCCAATCATCTGCATACTTCCTGACACTACTCTACTCTGTAAAATATACTGTTTAAACCACAACACATATTGAAACTGAACCCAAGATCACTACTTGAGGCATACAGCATTAACTAATATACATCAAATGTTCCTTGACACTTCTGATTGATTAATTTACTTAGTTCAGTATCAATGTTAGTATTCAAATATCGATTACAAATATAATACAAATTCTCTCCCAAAAGTCTACATACACCTGAGAAATAAAAAACACCATTTAACAAAATACATTGCTATTTACACATCTTTAACATTTGCCATTTCTTTCCAAACACATACACACCACCAATTGTGATCAACTCATTTTAGCAAATCTGGTGTCAGGCATGTTGTTGCAATTGACATGTCTATACTATGTGGGGCGTTCGAGTCAAACCTGGACTTGTGATGCCGTTTCTTGTGAATGTGTGAAGCTGTAAAACCGATTGACATTTACGGAGGACTTCAAGCTCAGTACAATGATGAGACTCTTAGCAGCAGCAAAACATTTGAATGGTGCAAACTCTCTAAAGGAGGCTGAACAAACGTGAATGATGATCGCAGGTGGCTCAGAGATTGCATCAGTCTTTCCTGTGAACATTCAGTGAGTGGAACGTCTCATCCTTTAAAATCCACGGATAACTTGTCACCAACTTGGGGATGAGACGCATCTGTTTGTGGGAGCTGTACAGAGAATCATTCACTTGCACATTACAGGAACTTGACGGGGTAGTTATTACCACATCCCAAGTAGTCTTGACCTCACTTCAAGCCATTTCCACATCCTTGGAGGCCAGTGTTTCAAACAAAACAGTGTATTTACTGTATTATAACGTTCCACCTTGATGGTATCCTGCAGTAGCACTAGTGGAACAAGTGCATTGCAGTTTAACTGCGTTCTGTTATTCTGCACAATCAAAAGTCCTAGTTTGACTTGAACTCACCTTGTACAAACTAAGCACGAATAACATATTAGAAGATGTTCCTTCTATGTATGGAGACCTTTGGGACATCCTGTAAAAAAAAAAACCCTTGGTCTGAAGCAGCACTATAGCTGCACCCTGGAGAAACACAATCCATTTAAGACTCAGCAGAGTCAACGCACATCAGAAACCTCAGAGAACGTCCAAGCATGTACACAAAAACTCTCAGGAAAGAACATCACAGAAGGAGGGACGGCATCCAAGCTGCATTTTGGCTGCTTTAAGCCGATTCCTAACTTGGGTGCCAACGGATGAACAGATTCTGTATTCCGAGACCAGGATGCGTAGGACAGGGCTAAAAAAGAGCCGCAAACTCACAAACGTTCCTCCTCCATACCTCATGTCAAATTAGCCGGAGGTTACCTTCCCAACGAATTGTCAAACAATTAAGCTCAGGGATACAGTACGCTGATGAAGCTTTCACACTTACATTCTTTACTAGTCTGTTTTTGAAGGTTCATGCACCATTAGACCAGAGACTTTAAAAGCCTATAAGATGTGAGAAATGTTCCGTAAGGCTTAAGAAAGCAGAAATTCGTGTCGGGTTATTAAAACAGCAGTGGTGAAGTCTGTGCAGGTTCATTCTGCACTAAAAGGGACCAGCTGAAGGAGACCTTGAGCATCAGATTCCTCAGATGTTACGACTGAAAATAACTGAAACACATTAACATTGCATTGATGCCTGCACTGATTAATCGTGACTCATAAAAGTAGCACTTCACGATCTATCAAAGCACCTGTAAGGAAATAGTTTGGATCAGGCCTTCAATAGTCACTGAATGCTAACCCAAAAAGTCCATTCGGCAAAATTAAATAAAATGTTGTTGATGAGAGCAGAGTGAAAATCTTATGTCTAAACCAACTACACAATAGTGATGGGAAGTTTAATAATTTTTTATCAAAATGAACGAATCTTTTTTTGAGTCATTTAGTTCATTTCGTTCTTTCAGTCAGAAATAAAATAGAATGTTACATTTTCAATAGACAGACCCCCAACACGTCTACACAAATTTTGGCTATAGTTCCAGTAATGAAAATATTACAATACAGCTTAGGACATAGAATGATAAAGAGAATGAGTAGCTCACCTCTCATATCTTCTAGTCGGAGTCGTTCACTCTTTTAAATCTATTGCACTACATAGCGTCTATGGGAATCACATGACAAAAGAACAAACGACTCGGGACTTGAAGACTCGTTGTGAATCGTTCAATACTGTTTCCTGTGTACTGCACCGCATAGCGACTATGGGGAGTCACGTGACAAAAGAACGAACGACTCGGAGTAGAAGAGTCAAAGATAACTACTCATTTGTGTTTCCTGTACATAACCTATGGAGGTTTTGCGGCGATTTGCGCATGAGTAGAAAATGAACGAATCACTCTCTGAGACACGTTAAAGACTCGTTCAAAAAGAACGAATCGTTCATGAATGTCCCACTACTACAGTAATGCTGTCAAACATGTACTGGTTTATTATTGTTATTATTATTTTTTTTAAATACAGGCTAGCTGACTGAAGTGACACGGAATACTGTATGTACAAAACACACAGCAACAACTATAGCACTAATTTAAAACACAATACCTAAAAAAAAAGACTAAGAAGAATACAGGAAAAATGGAAAATGTGACAAAAGTGGAAAAATAATATGACAAAATTTGCACATCCTGGCAAAAAAAAAAAAAGTTACACCCTGTCACATGCCACATGCCAGTTGTGTGTGAAAATGATTCCTCCTGCTCCCAGAACTTCAGGCTCTCTTTCACTATTTAAATACTCGAATATGGTGTGCCATCAGGGAATGCCATCATATTCATTTTATTGCCAAACTATTAATGTTAGTACCCGTCATTGATGGGGGGGAAAGCGTTAAAAGGTTAAAGCTAAAAATAATCTGAACACCTTTTATGCAATCAGTGATATTATTATTTCAGACTCAAGCCCACGTACAGTACAATACATGTCTGCCTGTCTTTCTCTACAGCAGAACTCTCTGTCTTACTTATTAATACAGCGAAATACAATCTTGCAAGGCTCTTTCTTCTTTCATCATCAGCCAAAAACACTCGCTGTTCGGTTGAAAAATCGAAAAATGTAGAACAGACGATGATTGCGCTTCGTCTTAAAACTATTCCAGTGCGTTAAAATTCACTTATACTGTACCACTACAGCGCTGCTTTTTCATATACCATTCATATTCAGAATTAATATCTATCGGCACAGGTTTTTGTTGACCTTTTTAAAATATCACGTGTATTGGAGCAATCCATGGCAGGGGGCGTTTTAGCGCATAACCCTGGGCTCTCATTTCAGGTATTATACTGTTTTTTAATAGCACAGATGAGAGGAGACAAACTGGTGTTAAACTTCCTGCAGGACGATTAAACACACATTGATCTGTCCATTCATCTTTGAAGGTCCAGTTTTCATTGACTACTTGCCTTTTTTCATTTTTGGAGTAAAAAACATGTCATGCTTTCGTTTGTGTTTCGTGACTGGCTTGAGGGTGCATTAACGTTGTTTTTGTGTATTCCGCATACTTCCGCATTGGCTCTGTTGAGTGACCACATGATCTTTATTCTCAATAGAAAATATAAAACTTTTTCCTGATTAGTCTCATTACCCTGGCTCTTTTTTATGCAATTTCTTTTGCCAGTGGTTGTGCCACCCCTTATGATATAATTCCAGATTTTTCTATCTGAAACAAGTGACATGACATCATAGAGGGAACTCCAGACCTGAAGTCCAGACCAATCTAGTCCAGAAAGCCAGGGTGCTGAACTCCTTTGTGACATGTTGCTTAAGTCCTGTGTTTGAAGTTGGCTCGTTTTTCAACACTAGCGAGAGATCCAAGCTGGCACCGTGGGCATCGGAGCACGTGCGCTCGTGTGCGTGTGAAGCGAGACGGGAAAACCATTGTAATGAAGGCCATTAGGATTCTGCTTAGAGCTCCAGTGTCTCCTTTTAGTGTCTCTATTCAAATAGGAGTGCCAACTGAAGACGTTTTCTTTGTTCAGAGTAAGTGCGTGGAGTGTGTGTGCGCTGTGTGTTTGTGCGGAGAGTGTGTGTGCACTGTGTGTTTGTGTGGAGTGTGTACGGGTTGTGTGTTTGCATCTGGTGCAACAGCGTCTGCTCAGCTTCAGCAACCCCGCAGGTCTGTTTACCATAATTCAGCCTCGATCGGAGCGCGCAGATAAGGGCACACACATTGATCTCTGTCACAAACAGTACAATAGCTATCAGTCTGTCCTTACTGTCCTGATCCATCACACACACACACACATGCATCTCTCTCGTGCTGTAAAGAGGCTGTTTGTAGCCTAGTGTGTACTGATCGTCATTAATCCGCCATCAGCACTTCTGAGACTGAATCAGCGTGTCATGTAGAGGACTCGTTCTAACTAGTTCAACACGCAGAGTGTAAAGTTAGCGCTATCAGTCTGACACTTTATATCCAGCACTACTGTAACGCCACACTGATCATATCCATGTCTGTCTGTCACAGCATTACGCTTATCTGAAAAAGCTGAAATGCAGCTCTGAGTACTTTATGTTCTTTATAGATCACACCAAGGACTTCTTCCCTGACTGATAAGGAATCGATTAGAATTGAGCGTTTGTGCAGAACGGTCTCTGCTGAGGCTCCTCAATCGAGATTATTTCCCATCATTCCCTGCATCAGATTATTTTTGACTTGGGTTTTGGTAAGAAATAGAGAGACAGAGTGATTTCATGTCACTGCCGCCATCGTCATCATCATCATCATCATCGTTATTATCATTACCGTCATCGCTGTCCTCCTCCTCCTACTCATCGTTATAATCATCCTCCTCCTCGTCATCATCATCATCATCAATGTCATCATCATCATCATCATCATCATAGTCTTCTTTGCCATCATTATCGCTGTTTTCATCATCATTGTCGATATCTTCCTCATCATTATCTTCCTCCTCATTATCATCATCTGCATCGTTGTCATCATCATAATCACCATCCTCATCATCACAGTCATTATCACCGTCATCGCTGTCCTCTTCCTCATCATCTTCGTTATAATCGTCCTTCCCCTCTTCCTCATCATCATTGTCTTTGTCATCATCAATGTCATCGTCGTTATCATCATTGTTGATATCTTCCTCCTCGTCGTCATCGTCGTTATCGCCATTGTCATCATCATCAGAATCACCATGATCTTCCTCCTCATCATCATCGTCTGTGTCATTGTCATCATCAGAGTCATCATCTTCATCACCGCAGTCTTTATCATCTTCATTATCATCTTCACTGTTGTCATCATCATCTTCTTTGCCATCATCTGTATCGTTGTCATCAGCATCGTCATCATCAGTGTCGTCATCTTCATCATCTGCATCTTTATTGTTGTCATCATTATCGTCATCATCCTCAACATCGTTATCATCATCATCCTCATCACTGTCATCATCATCCTCATTGTTGTCGTCATCATCTCAGCAAAAACCTCGGTTCAAGACACATGAACAATTGGACGTGAAAAATGTCCAATTTCACCTACCGCCTCTTTAGTCGCCGCCCTTCTTATATAACAGACAGCTTTTAAAAACATGCCACTGTCTCCTGCTGCTTTGCTTTGGGCTCTACATTGTAATTCAGCTCTTGGGTCTGACATGAAGGGAAAGCAATCTGTGGAGTCCAATTTCCACTTTAATTCTTCTAAATCTACCGCCTGAGAAGTGGCCAGGAATCATTTCCTGCCTGATTGAAACGTTATTGTTGGGTTTGATGCGATGTTCTGGGACCGGCATGGCGGCGGTGCATCCCAGGACCCAGGAGTCCCTCCTGGAGAGGAGTAGAGTGTACACTCTACAAGCATGTGAACATTTCAACACTATATTTAGTATCGTTTTTTTCCTCCTCATACTTTCATTGCTAAACTTAAATTACTCAAAACACACAGACACACAAAATCTGTTCTTTCATTCTGCCTCAGACTGTAGCTCATCATTCAAACACTAAACAGATGGTGCTTTCTATTTAGCAGCATGCTACTTCAAACCCAGAGAGACAGACAGCGTTTAGACATACATGCTTTATAAAAAGTCTGGAGATGGGCAAAAAAAAGAAATTGAATAGAAATGGACGATAAAATGTGCGCACCTTTGATTTTTTCCCCGAGCTGTGAGCATTCGTGCTCGGAGTAGTGAACGATGGGGGGCGGGGACGGCGGACGTAGGCGGTCTTCCTCTATCCTGCGCCGGTGTCTTTCCTCCCTGGCCAGCATGCGCTGCCGGCACTCCCACTCGTACAGGTCGTCTCTGGCCTGAGCGTAGTCCACGTGCAGCCGGCCCGTGTCCTTCTTATCCGTGCTGGACCCGAGACGGATCCGGTAACCTGCGCGTAAGAGAAGCCAGATCAACAGGTTTCCTATTACATGTGAAACCTGGGTGTCAATCAGTGCTACAGTACAATGCCAACTGCTAAGTGGAGGAATAACACACATGAGCAGACAGTGTAATGAGTGTAAAAACGCAGACTTCTTGAAACTTTTAATAGCGCCTGTTGACAGCCAACACAAAAATGGGATTTAATTGGTCCAGACGGTGTTGGCTGTTCAGCGCGGAATCTGCTCCACGTCCCATCCAGACGGCGCGGAATCATCGCCATCTTCTTCGCCATTATCTCGGGCAGTGCTCATAACTGGCACGGTGTCTCAGAAAATGATTTGACGAAGCCAAAAAAAAAAAAAAAACATTTTTGTAAAAACATCCATAATCAGCATTAAAAATAAGAAAATACTGAGCGATGTGACGAGCCCGTGATGAATCAATTTGACGCTGAAACCCATGTGTCGAACTTCACTTAACAGCGTATCTTATAAACGTCCGTAAACAATAAATAAAGTTTATCTTAAAGAAAAAAATAGTGTGTTTATTGCGTAAAAAGAGCACCTGCAGGGGAGAAAGCGTTGTTTATCCGACTGTATCCCTTGTGCTGCTAATGTACGCTAGTGTTTACTCTGTTCTTCCCTCTGCTGCAGCTGCAGCTTCAATACTGCAGAGAAAAACCTCCGTACACTCGGCGTAATTCTCTCTCTCACACACACACACACACACATAATGTACACATCCTCGACACTTCACACTCTTTTTCCCTTTGTGTTCACACTTCACTCCCCACAGGTAGACACTCCTTAGTGTCTGTGATGAAATCATGCTAAGATGTTAATTATACGTTCAGTAGAAAAATCATCCAGTTTAGTAAAAGCTTCCGAGACTGTACAAACACCCCCCCCCCCCCCCCCCCGGGGTGCTGAGCATTTACAGGAACGCATAGGAATCCCTGGAAATGTATAGAGATGAACAGGAGGACGGATTCTTCCTCGGTGTCTGGCTTAGGCGTAATTATACCACCCTTATTTCCGAATGAGTAATCTGCTCGGATGAGAGGCTTTCCATGAGTGGTGATAATGGACGGTAACAGCACTGGGGGCGATTATACAGTATGTATCACTCCACGTCACAGGTGTTCTAATAAGCGTTAATTACGCTAACTGTCTTTAGCAGCATGGGTGGAAGTGGGCCGTATGGAGAGAGCAGATGTCTGCCAAAACCCACATTCGAAAAAACCAGTCACAAACGCACTTTTGGCGAGAAAACGCATCTGATAACATTATCTCATGAAAAACAAACAAACAAACGAACAAACAAACAAACACTTTAATAATTGCTTCTTAGGCAATTCTTAATTGCCTCTGTGTTGTTTTATTTATGCCTAAGCTGAGCTAATTTCTAAGGTTGAATCCCAAATCCCTCTCTAACGCCTGATCAAGGGCACTACTTACAGTAGTAGTGTGGAACGGGGACCCGTACACACCTTTCCAGTTAACGCTATCTGGGATTTAATCTCATAACCCGGAGGTTAACATTGCTGATATAATAAAGTGGAAATTGTGTGAAGTTACTAAAAAAAAAAAAAAAAAAGAAATCTACTACAAATTACTGATAATTTGTAATTTGATTACATTACTGATTATTACATGTAAAAAGTAATCAGATTAATTAATTGCGTTACTTTCAAGTTACTTTGAAAACATCTGTCATACTGTAGCGTGCGCCTGTGTCGTCGCTCCTCGGTCACTCCGTAGGCTCCCTACAGTACGTAGAGCTCTCCGATGATTGATAAAAGCACGTGCTCGTTAAGTGAAGCTGCCACGCGAAACTCATTATTTATTTTTTGATTAAACATGGTAACTGTAATCAAATTACATGCTTCTGAAATGTTACGTGTTTTAACCCAACTCTGGGGTAAAACTCTTTTAGCAACCCGGCAAGGGTTTGAAAATACCCAGAATACACATTTTTGTTTCAATGCGACAAATGAAACATAACTAATAATGAAAACCCCAAATATTCTCAATAAGGAACCATATTACCACAGATGAATGAAAGAGGAAAAGGAAAGCCAGATGCTACATTTGTGTGAGGACAAGAGAATGTCGGTGTGTCACAGTGCTGGAAGGGCACGTTCGCCTTCGCATGTCAATCCGTAATCAGTGTGTGTGTGTGTGTGTGTGTGTGTGTGTGTGTATGTGTGTGCCGCGCTGCTCTGTGATGAAGCACAGCGATGCTGCTGGCTGGGTTTCACAGCAAGTGTGTGTTTACGTCACCGTCCTTCGTCTGTGCGATAGAGAAAACGTCTGGCACCGTCAAATTCATTAGAAATAAATTCAGGATAAAATTCAGATTTGATACCCGTCATTTTACTTAAAGTACGTAAGTGGAACAGTTTTCTCGTTCTGTTCTGATGTAATATTATACGTTCATTCTTCATGTAGAACAGGAAAAACAAAAAGAAAAAGGCCTCATAAAAGCCAACAGTGATGGATGCCTTTGTTTACGGGCTGGGTCGTGCACCTGGAGCACAGAGAGAGAAAAAGAGAGAAGGAGACAAAGAGAGGGAGAGGTAGAGAGAGATGCCTTTTTTTTTTACATGCTCACAGGTTCTGGGAAGAAAGAGCGCTCGGTCACAGATTGGCTGCGGAAATGAGACGGGTCTCCGCACTTTATTCTCGCGTCTGCCCCTCTGCTTTATGGCCCCTGGACGTCACTAAATATTTTATACGGTGTGTTCTGCGTCCCGAAATGAGTGCCTTTATTTATGGAAAGGCCCGCGGCGCTCCATCACGAGGCCGCGCGATATATGAGGTGCGGCTCTGGACTCGCGACGGCTCTGGAGTCCGGGTTCGCCTGAGACTGCTTAAGACTTGGAGATGTGTAAATAATGCATCCGCGGTATTACTGAACTTTAAACGAGTCTCTACACACCGTGATATACGGTTATACAGTACGCCAGCGTCTATATGTTTATATGTATATACAGTATATAGGAGCAGATAATAAACGAGCTGGCTCAGGCCAGGAAGCCGTGTGTGATTTGTATTCAGCGCATAGGTGGTGCAATCCATTCTGCTCCGCGCGTATGTGTATGTGTATGTGAGTGTGAGTGTGTGTCTGTAAATGTGTGTTTGTCTTCTTGTTGACCTCTGGTGTCAGGAGCGCTTGGGCATGTGTGAGTGTTGGCCTCCGCCCCTCTCTTCGGCACCCACGAGAGACGGAGCAAAGTCCTTCCTCTCTTGTTAAATCCCCATCAATCCATCAAGTCGAGCCCAGTCGCTCTCGCCTCATAGCCATTAGATAAAAGGTTAACTGAAATCGTTCCAAAGCGCTCTTATGAAAATCTCTCTGCGCCCGTGAGCCCTGGATCTATTCGTTTTCTAAGGAAAAACAAAAACGAATAAATAAATTTTTTACAAGCTATCTGAGTCAACGGGTGAAACAGAGAAATAAATCTATATTAAAAGAGAGACGGGGGGGGGGAGGAAAAGAAAAAAAAACAAAAACATTTGCAGGTGCATACCAGACAGAAAAAGTGCCTTGTCCACTGTGTGCTCCTCGGCGAAGCGAATATGGCAGAAGTTCTTCTTGCTCTTGCGGATGGCGCTGATGGCACCGCACTGCTCGAACACTTCTGATATGATCTGCTCGGTAGCGTTTTCAGGCAGACCTCCTACAAACACCGTCTTACAGCCCGGGGGTCTCTCGCGCGTAGCCGGAGGCGGCAGGTCTGTGGAACACAAGAGACATTTTGCACATCACTGGATTTCCTGTAGTTTGTGGAGGGAAAAAAAAAAAAAAAAACCTGGAAATGTCACCAAAGGTCAAGATAACAAATGAAAGGCTTGATTACACAGATTGATCATATTGAGTGTTCTCTTACAGGTAGCGAGACGAAGAAAGGCCGCTTGATCACACGGTCACACCAAGCGGTGAACCAATGAGGAGCTGCTGAGATCAATCCGAAAGCCTGGAGAAACAGAATTAGTTGGGACCATCGGGCTGGCGGTGAGTAATCGATGGAACGTCGTACACGCTGAGTGTTTTGGAGAATGGCCCGAGGCGGGATATCCGAAAGCGGTTAAACGCATGATATCCGCTTCTCGTGCAGGTTTTAGTCTAACGAGCTGACTGCGGTGCGTGCCGCAACAGAGCCAGCGGGTCCTCATCTCGCCCCCTTCTCTCTAACGCTGACTTTTACTCTTACAGGGAGCTACAACAATGAGCTTGACAGCGCCGCGCGTCTCCTGTTGTGGGAGATCCGATTCTGATAATGGGAGCTGATTTGGACGTGACCTGAGACTGGTGCACCGAAATGCTGTTCTGCAATTAAATAGCTAAAAAACGTCGACGAGACATGCGAAACGGCTAAGCCACCTGTAAATCGTCGCTGAACAGTATGTGAGCTGTCACTGTGGAAAATACATCAACTGCTCTTACAGTCACTCTGGCTATAATCAAAGCATAGCAAAGAGGAGGCGGGCGTCCCCTTTAAAGACGGCGAATTCTCACAGAGCAGGAGACAAACTGCTGTCTCTTCGACAGCGGCTATACTTCTAACGGAAAGCTCAGAATTCCCCAGAAACGCTCAGTGCATTAGTGCAGTAAAACAGCAGGTAAAAGGTGAATGTTGGTAACCATGGAGATGCCACGACTAATCATATAGCAGGAGGTAAAGGTATTTTAAACTCACTTCCTAGCAAGTAAAAATAAGAAAGTAATGAAAACAGGAATCTTTTTGTCTGAAACAGGGAATCATGGGTGATAATTAAGCAATATTACATGAGAGGGAGTGCTGCTGTGATGAATATCGGCATGGCTGGGATGCAGTCGTACTGATATTCATCACAACAGTATGATCTCAAGTGTGATATTGCTTTTATACAACAGTTTCACAAAAAACAACATTTATTACCAACAGATTATGTATTATGTGTATTCTAAAGTTAACCAGTTATTTCGCTCCGTCAACACTGGCGGGACTAAATAAACCGTGAACGGCGGAGCTGGCGGCTGACATTTAATTGACATGCAATTAAGTAGTTCTTAGCGGTACTGTCTAGCCAAAAGGTGAGGAGCCAGGGGTAGCTCAGTGGTTAAGGCATTGGACTACGGTTCGGAAGATCCCAGGTTCAAACCCCACAACCACCAAGTTGCCACTGTTGGGCCCTTGAGCAAGGCCCTTAACCCTCAACTGCTCAGATGTATAATGAGATAAAAAAAAATAAATAAATGTAAGTCGCTCTGGATAAGAGCGTCTGCCAAATGCCTAAATGTAAATGTAAATGTGAGGAGAATAAACCATGGAGGTGATCGACAGTCCTTTAAATCTCATACGTACGTTTCTCTTTATATTTACACTCATTCCACTTTAGAGTATCAGCTCAGTTCCAGGGTTAAATCCCAAATAGCGTTAAATGGAAAGCTAGTGCGCTATGTAGGGTATACAGTGCAAGGTCATTGATCAGGGGTTAGAGAGGGATTTGGGATTCAGCCTTGTGTTAGGAGCTAGTTAGCTTTGTAGCTCCTTAAACGACTCGGAGTCAATTCGGAACGAAGCAATTATTAAAGAGATAAAGTGTTTCTTTACGATGACATAATGTTATCAGATGTGTGTTTTTTTGTTGTTGCTAAAACTCTGTCCGGTTTTGATTGACAGCTGCTCTCTTGATTAGCGATTACAGAGGGATTTGGGATTCAGCCATGTGTTAGAAGCTAGTTAGCTTTGTAGCTCACCTTGGTTATAAATACAACAATGTAATTAACGGACAACAGCAGTTGCTACAATATGACGACGTTTCATACTGTAAGTAGATTCTACAAGCCAGAATTGATCATTTCCAGTTTCAATCAATGCATCATTTGCAAAAATTAACTATTCAAATAAACTTTTTTCTTCGCTCCGGTGGGGCAGTCGTTTCATTTCGCCTGCCATTCCATCAGCTATATAAAACAAATAAGAAAGATTGTAAGACCGTCCACCGTATGGTGTTTTTAAAACGTGTGTAAGTGAATCAGCTGTTTAAGAACGGGGTGCACTGCACACTTCACCGTGCCGAGGGTTAACATGGTGTTAAGTTACCCTGACGCAGTATGAGCGATGCCCTACTGCCCACTCTGTGTGTATGTGTGTCCACATGCTTTGGCTCTGAGCCACTCGCTGGAAATAGATGAATCCTTGTAGCCCCCCCACATGCACACCTGCTCATGCACCATCCATCATCAGGTAGATTATCCTAATTCCTGTTTATTGCTGAATCTCTGTTAATGATGAAGCCCCGGCCTACCTGATACTTCGGCTAAGGTCAGTTGCCTTCCTGTTAAAAAACGACTGGCGTTATAAAGCACTGCCTTTTATCTCCTAATGTGAAACAGGGTGGTAAACACAGGCGTTGCTTTATCAAAGGGCAGCTTCGCCGTGCACGTGACCAAATGCCAACTTTTCACCTATTAATATGACGTTGCCTGGGAACTCGATGCCTGAGACGGCCGGCGTGATAAAACGGAAAAGGTCAGATCCTGATTGTGGATTTAACGCAAAAGGCTGTGATATTTCTGATTCGTGTCGGCCCGAAAAGATTCGTTAACAAGACGTCCTGTTCCGACGTGTCCAACTAACACTTACGGTGGCGGCATCGAGGACTCTTAGGATGTGTGTGAGGGCGAAGCCGGTGGAGCTTCTTCAGCACAGGAATTGAAATATGTTGGAAAAAAAATATTGTGGCTTAATAAAAAAGTCAAGGACAATAGCATATCTTTGTCATAATTTGCTAGACTGGTGACATATGGGGGATCTGCACTTCTAACACGGAGACCAGCGAGAGATCTGTTTAGACAGAACTCCAGGGTGATGAGCGGGAAAACCACGGACGGTTCATTCAATAACTGCCATCTTGTGCATGCAATAAAATCCACACTTATTACTTCTTGCTCTGATGCCGAACCCGGGGTCCTCCGGTATCGCGTGATTGCGCCGCGCCGCTATCCATCTGAACGCTGACTGAAGATGACATGCGGGACGCCGGGACAGAAAGCTCTCCCACCGAGACCCTGACGCTAATCAGCCCGAATGATTGCACGGTCACATGTACTCGAGTCGAAGAAAACACACCACGTGAGTCTTGCACACTGGCGAGACCGAAGCCCTTGTGCACACACAGACCTATTTTAAAAGCGCGACAACTTGTTCGACGGAGATGACAGTCGGCGCACGCTGAGAAGAGTGAGAAAGTGGGTGTGAGACGAGTGGAGCGTTATCTGACAGAGTGAGGCGACACTCTTAAAGTTGTAAAAGTCTGATGTAAAAAAAACACCCGGTTCTATGAAACAGCACTTCGTTACCGGTGAATGACTAAAGGTTATAAACTAAACGCATTAAAGCGGTGCAGCTTATCAAGCTACCCGAACTTCTAAAGCACCTCTTTCACACTTGAGTTTGAACTCTGGCATGATGCAGCGTTCATCTACAGCAGAAGTCTGACAGGACCGAATCCATTGCGTCAATAAAACGTTGCCAGGCTGGTGTTACAGATGTTACAGTTGTTACGTCAATGCACAACATTAATGTTGCGTTGTAACACCTACTGATTTGAAAACTTCACACGTACTGTAGGGCGGCGCGGTGGTGTAGTGGTTAGCACTGTCGCCTTGCACCGCCAGGGTCTGGGTTCGATTCCCCGGCCAGGCTCGATTCCCGTCTCTGTGTGCATGGAGTTTGCATGTTCTCCCCGTGCTTGGTGGGTTTCCTCCGGGTACTCCGGTTTCCTCCCACAGTCCAAAGATATGCAGGTTAGGCTAATTGGCGTTCCTAAATTGCCCGTAGTGTGTGATTGGGTGTGTGAGTGTGTGTATGTGTGTGTGCCCTGCGATGGATTGGCACCCTGTCCAGGGTGTACCCCGCCTAGTGCCCGAAGTCTCCTGGGATAGGCTCCAGGTCCCCCGCGACCCTGAACACAGGATTAAGCGGTATAGAAGATGAATGAATGAACACGTACTGTACTGTAAAAAAAAATTTTGATAAATACCAACAAAAATGTACATCCAGTAAGAACATCACAAGTAAACATAATAAAAGAAATAATATCACAATGTGAATGAAATACATTAATGAACACCTAACGTCATACTAAAGTTCCTCATCAAACAGAAAGTTATATTATGTTATAACGCAGCCTTGAATCTGAAAAGTCAGAGCTTGTGCATTATTTTTGGAGTGTGTCTTTTATGACATGAAATTCTTTCCCGGGCTGCGCGCAGCATCAACAATAAACTTCTTACCATTGAATGACTTATACATATTTCCCTTTAGATTATTCAACACAGACATATTTCGTTTTTGTGTGTTTATACAGTACAGGCCAAAAGTTTGGACACACCTTCACTCATTCAATGTGTTTTCTTTATTTTCATGACCATTTACATGGTAGATTCTCACTGAAGGCATCAGAACGATGAATGAACACATGTGGAGTTATGTACTGTACTTAACAAAAAAAGGTGAAATAACTGAAAACATGTTTTATATTCTAGTTTCTTCAGAATAGCCCCCCTTTGCTCTGATTACTGCTTTGCACACTCTTGGCATTCTCTCGATGAGCTTCAAGAGGTCGTCACCTGAAATGGTTTTCCAACAGTCTTGAAGGAGTTCCCAGAGGTGTTTAGCACTTGTTGGCCCCTTTGCCTTCACTCTGCGGTCCAGCTCACCCCAAACCATCTCGATTGGGTTCAGGTCCGGTGACTTTGGAGACCTTTTTTTGTTAAGTACAAAACTCCACACGTGTTCATTCATAGTTTTGATGCCTTCAGTGAGAATCTACCCCATGTTAATGGTCATGAAAATAAAGAAAACACATTGACAGATAGATGAGAAGGTGTGTCCAAACTTTTGGCTTGTACTGGATATACAGTACATGTATGAACATTTTGATGAGAACAGTTTGAAGTGAGGGGACCGACAGAGAGGAGAGGCAGAGAAAGACAGGAAGGGGGGGGTGGAAAGACTTTAATACACTCTTTATTAGCAGCGATGTTAACGAACTTAACTTCTTTACACGTTTTCACCTTCTTTGTAACGACACGTGCAATACACCGGTGAATGGAATTTACATATTTACAGCTTTTTCTTTCTTTTTTTTCCCTTTATGTTTTAATTAAAGGAAATCCCACCAGGTCCCTCACCTACCACCAACCCCTCGGCCCCTTTCAGTATTGGTTCTATTTTAATCTGTAGGTCCGCATTTAATAATTTAATAAGGACCTTAGAGAGAGAGAGAGAGAGAGAGAGAGAGAGAGAGAGAGAGAGAGATGTTTATCAGATGTTAATCAGGAGTTTATGTTGTAGAGACAAACATGAGGTTTTACTACGAAGGGAAGCTACTGTAATGACTCTGTGCTACAGTATATGACTGTCCTGAATCTCGGCTTAATTACCTCGTTATCTGTTAAATCTGCTTAACTCATCACTTATAATGATGATCAGGGCCAAGGCAGGTTATGAGCAGGCCTTGGCATACATCACTGCACCCTTAGATCTACTGTAGCACAGCAAACAACCACAAGCACCAAATCTCCCCCTCCCCAACCACCCACACACACACACACACACACACACACACACACACACACACACACACACACACACCTGTTCTCAAAATACTGTACAAACTCCCTGACATAATATTCATCATCACCAGTGTAGTCGAGTGTGTTTGAAGATCGCCCGACACGCTGCTTGGCGTTAATTACGCTTGTGGATTTGCCATTGTCTGCTTGAACGTCTTGTGATTCTCAACAAATTCTCTGCTTTCAGCTCTCGGCTTCTTTCCTCAACAACAGAACTGTCACAACCAGTAATGACAAAACATTTCATTTTACACTCAGATAGTTACTTTCTAAAGGCTTATCATTGTTTATATCAACATATTATTTTACTTCTGTAAATAAGTATAATCTTCGTGAAACTATCACACGTTCCATTACACTGTATACGGATACTGTGTACATTATTTAAAGGGTTCCTATTATGCAAAATTCACGTCTGAATAATTTTTAGACTATTATATACTGTAGGTGAACACAAAAAAACTATTCCTTTGGCTGTTTTTTCTTTTTCATTTTTCAAACATTGTTCAAACAAGCAAAACAGTTCCCCTCCCCGCCCCTTGTGACCTCATATACAGTAAGAAGAGCCCCTTGGCCAACTCAATGCTCTACTCAACTCTGCCCAGTTTTGCCTAGCGTTGCTGTTCTCTGAGTACCATTTTTAATATTAACATTACATAAGGCTAGGCTAGCAAGTAGTAGCTGACTGCTAACAGTTAACCTACTTAAGTAAAAGTAGAAGTTCTCTATTTACATTTCCACCTAGTGCTAACAACTAACGGTTAGGCTAATCTAGTGTTCATCTAGGTTAAGACTAGTTTTTATTTTAACCTTTTACTGTACTTCATATCCCTTAATATTGAGGATATCATTGTAAATTAGCAATACATAACATACAAAGGGCCCCAACATATGTAGACACGTCAACAGTTGTTATCTATGAGTGAATTGAATTATAGCAGCAATGTGCAGTACAGTAAGGCCTTGTTCACACGGGCGTTAAATTTTTGGATAAACGAACGAGCTCAGAACGTCCTATACGTTGATGTTGCGTTTTGTAGTGCCGCTCGATTGATTTCTACACTGGCGTTCGTTTGTCTCTGTCTAACGACAGCCTGCAGCCCAAATTGTAGTTTGTGTGTTTAACCTGTAGGGGGCAGTGTGTCGGGAAGTGGATATGAAAGCCCTTTTTTAATTAAATTATTATATTTAAGTAATATATAAAAATATTTTTAAAAATAATACGGCGACGTAGGGAGAGAAAAAAAATCGCCGCTGCTACTGGGTTCACCCTCTGACTGCACAACGTCGGATTAAAGGAATTTTTTTGTGGTTTATGAAGAAATGCGAACATTTCCGCGCAAGTTTTATTTTTTAAGCATTTTATTTTTGCCTTTTTTCCGCATTTCCCTCTGTATAGCATGTAGGATCATGGGATATATCCGGTCCTCCGAAGCGTAAAATGGACGCGGAGAAAACGAACTAGACGCGGTTTCCTTGCGTTCGTTGGGATTTGAACGCCAAGAAATGCAACGTTTTTTTAACACCGTATAAACGCGCAGCCGGACAAACGCACGTCACCAAAACCCGTGTGAACACCGTCATTGACTCCTATGTGTAGAAAACCCTCTGCGCTTCATCCGCGCTCACCGGACACTACGAACGGCATAAAAACGGTCGATTTTAACGCCCGTGTAAACAAGGCCTAAGTCCCCAACATACGAACAAGTTCCGTTCTGAGAGCTCGTTCGTAAGTCCAATTTGTTCCTAAGTCCAACAGACACTGTCTAGGTCCTTGGATACTAACACAATTAGTTATACAAAGTATAAAGCAGCAACATGTTCCATGATCTTGTGGTTGTTCTTTAGAATCGTGCCGATGGTTGAACGGTTCATGTTGAAAGAATGAGCAATGCCTGCCATATTTACACCTCGCTCCATTCTCTCAACTATTTCCATCATTATTGCTTGGTGCTTCTTAGCAGTACCAGCTTCATCACCGCCGCTTTTACGCTTGCTCCAGGAACATCCCGGGAGGTGACGATGTACACTGGACATGTGATCTTACTCCTGCAAATGAACACGCATGAACAAATGTTCATACTGTATGTAGGGTTATTCTATTACGTTGTTCATCTAAAGATGTCAGAAGTCAGAGAAATTACTGATGCTATCAAGTGACCATCAAAAAAGAAAGACCATCAGAAAAATCAAGAAGCCATAGTGCATTATGTATTTTCGCTGGAAAATGACCAGACACAATTTGGAATCCTCCAAGTCTTATGCAAATTTGTTTACAAAGGAGAATGATATGTAAGCTTTAAAACTATCCCAGAATATAAATATTGTATATGCAGCTTTCCATGTCTACTAATATCAATATGCAAGGCATTAACTATAAACAGTACTAGTAATCTCTTAGTAATCTCACCTCATCAGCCTCATCTTTACTCCTCTGCATTTTCCACCATTAAATAAATTCGCACATGTTCTGTGAAAAGTGATTTGTTGTTCTCTTACTCTAAAGTGTCGGTGCAGACTGATGCTCTACATTTAATTGACGTTAATGAGCTCAACACTGCTAATGAGCTCACACTGGTTTACTAAAAATGAGGCAAATATCTTTTCATATCAGTGGTGATAACAAGGGCCTGGCTTTGGTGTGACCTGAGTTGCCATGACTACCATTTCAGCAACCGTCGTGTGTGTGTGTGTGTGTGTGTGGAAGAGGTTTGAAGGATTTTACATGTTCGTGCCAAATGTACGGCCTGGGTACTGCTGTTTGTTTGAAGAGTGTCTGGAGGTGACACAATCGCTAATCCAAACTCAAGGCACGCCTCAACCCGAGCCCTTTCCAACCCCCACGGAGCCGGTGACTAATTTCAAACAATTCCACATGCTTCAAACACAACTGGTTCCGGTGCTGAAATGCTGCTAACCATGAATCAGTGGTTGGACGGGAAAAAAAAAAGGACAATATCTTTCCTTTAAGGCAGTATACACAGAATCTAAAGCATTAAACAGTTTTTTTCTCCTGAGTCTCAGATAAGGAAACTGGACTCCATATTAACTCCTGTTATATTGAACTTCCAGCCTCCTAACACACAGTACGACTACAGATCAATCCCTGCTGTCTGATATCACCCAGATGAGGATGGGTTCTAGGTTGAGTCTGGTTCATTTCGTCCTGCCATCTCAGGACGCTTTTCCTTGCCCTCGGCTTCGACAGCAAGGACAAACTGATCACTTTGATTCATACACACATTTCCTCAAACATTTCAAACTAATTTCCATAATTTTCTTTTGATTCTGTAAAACTGCTTAGTGAGAATGACAATTGTTAAAAGTGCTATATAAATAAAACTGAATTTAATTGGCTATTCACATATTATTTGTTACATGTCCTTTAGAGTACAGTGAAATGATTTTCAGGGTCAGCCAGGATACAACGCTCCTGGAGCAGAGGGGTTTAGGGGACTTGCTTAAGACCCCAACAGTGGCAGCTTGGCGGTGCTGGGCATCGAACCCCCACCCTCCTGATCAGCAGTGTTGGGTGTAACGTGTTAGAGTACTTGGATTACTTTTTCGATGTAAAGTGTACTCTAACGCATTAGGTCCACCATTTAAGTACTCAGTTATTTAGTTACACTACCGTTCAAAAGTTTGTGGTCACTTGCAAATTCCTTTGTTTTTGTTTAGTGATTTATTTTCTACATTCTACAACAATACTGGGGATTTCAAAACTATAAGATAACACATATGTAATTAGGTAATTACGTAACAACAACAGAAACAACAGTTAGTTGTTATTTTAAGACACAGAGGTCGGCCTTTCTGTAATAGTTCTTGCAAGAACAGTATTGTGTCAAGTGCATTTGCAAAATCCGTCAAGCACCATAATGAAACTGTCTCTCATGAAGGCCGTCCCAGGAGGACGAGACCAAAACCTACCTCTGCTGCAGACCAGAAGTTCATTTAGAGTTATCAGCCTGAAAAATGACCAATTAACAGCAGCTCAGATTAGAGGCGTTATGAAGTCTTTACAGAGCAGAAGTAGCAGAAACATCTCAATATCAACTGTTCAAAGGAGATTAATGCATTTTTGGACGCCTTCAGCATTTCTACAATGTAGAAAGAAATAAAAATCAGGAACCATCATGGAGTTAGAAAGTGATCTAAAACTTTGAACGGTGATGTATATTTTAAAAATTTTTATCCGTTATTCTGACAATTTATGTAATCCGTGTGCCAGACAGCAATCATTCCCAATCCGTTAGTGTGTGTGAAAGGCATCCTACAAGGCCCGGCCCCCTATAACACACCCACCCTCTGTTATTCCTGCTGTTATACCCCTATCTCACCTATGCAGTTTGACTATGCAAGGACAGATGCACAGAAAGATGGAAACCTAATCACAGCGCCATCATGATGAACCGTACTTACGGCCACCAGGGTATTAGTAGTTAACAGATTATGGGCCAAACTTCTGAGTGATGTTGAGTGATAATGGTAGAATAATTATAAGGGTCTTGACTATAAAACAACATGCATGAGGAATCACAAAGCGGTTTTCATTTTCTGCAGTTGAAAAGTACGCGAACTAGTTACTTTTATCAGAAAGTAAAGCAGTAATGTAACTGATTACATTTTAAAGACAGTAATTTTGTATATTGTAATTAGTTACTTTAAAAAGTAACGTCCCCCAACACTGCCGATCAGTAATCCAGATCGAATTAAGAAATGTGATGTCCGGTGAGTAAACCTGCAGATTGTCTATGCACATACTGAAGAAGTGACTCATAATGAAAGAACGAATGGATGAACGAATATCTAAGCCAATGTGTTTTACACAAGGCACACATAACCTCTGTAATGGTTTGGATCTTAAACTGGTGGAAATACAGGCAGGGAGCTGAAAAGATTCTCTGGTTTGGGAAAAGCACCAGCACCAGAATCAGCTATGATTACACAGATTGGAACCTACAAACAGTTGTATTTGTATTTGTGTGTGTCTGTGTGCGCACACTCCATAAAACGCATCACATTATTCTCTCTGCAGGAGCAGAACATCAGTAAGAAAACGATGGGTGATCGCTGATATCTGTTGGAAATCCACCGATCGGCACGGCTTACTACTTGCTGTGTATTGTCCTTGCTGAGAAGAGGAAGCGCGGTGTATCTCGGTGTGGCGCCTCTGAATCCCGCCGTGATCACAAGCAGCTCAAGCAGGCGCTCCCCAGGGAACAGCGGTACATGAAACCACACTCGCTGTCGGCCAGCTCTGGAATTTGTCAAGGCCTGTTTTTATACAGTATAATAACAGAGGTATGTTTCATCCTGATCACCTGGACTGGACGTGTGGACTTTTAAATGGACAACAATTTTAAATGCCTTGTAATCGGCCAAGATAGATAGATGGACGGATAGATAGATGGATAGATATCTATGATAGAGAGAGAGAGAGTCTTTGGGGGTGTTAGGAAACAGGCCAAATGGCAGCATTTGTAGTTTGCAAAAGTTTTAAGAGACAAGACAAGCTGAGTGACAGAGCTCCCCTAGCTGCAAGCGAGACAGCAAGATTGAAAGAGGAAGTAAGACACCTGGAGGACACGAGAGAGAGAGAGAGAGAGAGAGGATGAGAAAGTGCATTTTTAGTCTGAGGGTGAAAGGCGACATACTGTACGCAGCCTTTGCCCTTAACGACAGCAGAGACAAACCAGATGTAAGGGTTACTGCTGTCCTTCTTAGATGAAAACAATCAGTAATGGCTCAGACTCAGAGGGAATTATATTAGGGAAGCGAGTCAGGGCACGCATGCTTTCCAAAGCCAAGATGTCAGCAAGGACAAAAAGCAGACAGGGACCCATTAAACTCGGCAGGGTGGAGGAAGATACTGTACCACGGGGCAATTCAAGAAGTTGAAGGAAACAAACGGGAATGATCGCGGCTTGGGTAGTTTGCTAATTATTGCCTCTCTGTTTATATCTGAATCCTTTAGACCCATGGTTCTCAAACTCTCTGACTTCTATGGCTCTGTTAAAACCCACTTTACAACTGTTATAGTGGTGGACGCACTGTTAAAATCATCATCATCATCATAACTATATATGCAGGTAGAAACTTTAGAAATAATAAGTTCACCTCACAAATATCAACTAGTTTACAGTAATAAACTCCACGTTCTCCACGTTCCAGCATGACAATGCCTCCGTGCACAAAGCGAGCACATGGTTTGCAAAGGGTGGCGTGCGAAAACTCCTGCACTGAGCCCTAACCTCAACCCCATTGAACACCTTTGGGATGAACTGGGATGAATCGAACCCTCGATCCTGTAGATGCAGGCCAGAGAGGTAATATACAGTGGTATTTAAAATGTACTATAACAATAATAAAACATTTTAATGAGCCAACATAATATCCAAGCATGTTCAGGGAACCTTTCATGAAGGTATTAAAATAATTCCACGCTTTAATGATTAGCATGTTAAACTGTCCATAAATAACAGTTAGGAAGACGGATACGCCAACTCACCAATGCATAGTAAAAGACTGTTTAGCTCACCAATTTGAGCTGCAAAACACTGATCTAATTAAAGTTATATTCATTTAGAGAGTTATTAAGATGCATCTCTGTCACACAAATGTGTAAAGATATTCTGCTTCAATATTTGGACATTACCATTTTTTTTTTTTTACTTCCCAGCTTTACAATATTCAGAAAATAATCCAGACTGCTGAGGTTTGGAAACATCCTCCACATGCAGCACTCAGGACTTTGTTATTGAGACTGAAAGGTTTTCTAAGTGATCCTAACAAATGAAACTATTGGTTTTCCTCGAAACTGCAATGCAGCTGTGGGTTTTCTGTACCAAATCAAACCTGCTTATGCTGAGGGCGGAGTGCATCGAGCAGCACATGTCCTTCACTAGCCTGTGGTCAGGGTCATCATCGAGGAGAACAAAGCTTCTTCTATGAGACTGCAAACCAAATCCCCCCAAAAATATTTTAAAAAATCTACAGGGGAAGACTGTCAGCCTTTGTGCAGTGAGGCATATGTCAGGTTTAATGCAAGCAGCATCCACTAGAGTCTGCACCGCTTTCATCAGTGTCCCACCTGCATCTCAGTCTACAGCTAGCTTAAGAAACCTTCAAATCACTCACATTGGCAGTCATTATATAAACCTGACCTAAAAACCATACCTTTCTTCTCTCCTCAGCTTGCTACAACACACACTTACAGCCTCGTTGTCTGTAAGATCGGAAAAAGAAAATAAAACATCTTTGCGCTGCTCAGGAGTACAAAGATCCTTTCCCAGTGGTTCTGCAGAGGATTCTGGGGAATCTGTGTGCGCCACACTTCTTAAAAGCCATGATACATTCGGTAGGTTTAGATCTCAATCCATTTATATGAGAGGAACAAACAGGAACCGATGTATTATTTAGGAACCAATACAATGCTTTTCTAATATACACTACTTGTTCACCTCTATTAAATCATTAAACGCTTGATGCACTTTTAGTATTCAGAAAGTACACTCTCTCTTTTCGTTGGTTGTACCTTTGGGTAGCGGTAAAAGTTTTATGTCGAACATTACCGCAAAGTGTTTTCATAGCTCAACTACCTTCATCACTATCTCATACGAAGTAGGCAAAGTAGGTTGCAGTTCAAACTGTTTGTAATTAGATCTTCGTAACACATAAACACGTTACAATTTAGACTATTAAGAAGTACTTGCAACAGCTAATTAACACTTCACCTCCTGAACAGATTTTAAAGGTATTTAAAGGTCCAATATGTTTTATAATTTATAATATATATATATATTTCAAATTCCTCCAAAGAGTTTATATTAACGCTCCAACTAAAATATGGCTCAGATAATGCATCTTCCATACTTACTGTAGATTTCCTTTATTTCATTTAATTTCAACCTCTACTGTATGTGACTTAGCTATTTCCAAGCCTTGTCCCATCAGAGAACAGCAAAATCTCATACAGTACACTGCCTGGTCAAAGCAAAGCCACACACATACGCTTTGATTACAGCACACAAAGTGGTGTGTGAAAATGATTCCTCATGCACCCAGAACCACTCTTTTACAATTTGTGTTCTGGAATACTGTATACCCGTGCCATCAAGAAAGAAGATATGATAACCTGGTCATTCAGTACATTCAGGTCATCAGTGACCTGACTTCATTTTACTGTCACATGTAATTGCCGAGCCTACAGTAGATCAGTTTCCCTTCTTACCCTGAAACATCTGGACTCATCACACCACATGACCTTTTTCCATTGCTATCCAATCTTTATACCCCCTAGACTGTTTTTTTTTTTTTTTTTTTTTAAATGAGTCTCACTAACAAGTGGTCTTCTTATGGACACACAGCTACTTCGTTGCCGTTCTCATCACATTGCATGTGTTTGGAAATTTGGCTCTTACTTTCACCATTAAACATAGCTATGTTTTTTTTTTACTGTTGATTTGTATTAGCATGCAACTTCACCAAGTGATTTTCATACTTGATTCTTTTCCCCAACCACATTTCTTCCACAAAGATGACAGTACAGCACTATCCTCCAGGTTCTGATAATGGTTTAAAGGGTTCTTAAGTTCCAGTAATTTAATTGCCTTAATTTGACCCTTTATTTATTAATTTATTTATTTTTACACTTAGAACCCATGAGTATCCAGCAGATCCTATAAGACCCTTGCTTTTTAAACACCTATACAGTACATGTATGTTGACTAGGTGACTCATACTGGATAATTAACTATTTTTAACTCTTCCTGATAGTTTCTTGTAACGTCTTATTTGGATCAACCCAAATGTTACTTAATGCTTTATGAATATAATATACAGAATAATATGTTTCTTCATTAGAAAAAAGATTACAAGAATAATTTTCGGAGGATAAAATCCCTTAATTATCAATAAACCCTTCAAGAACCATCAAAGAACCGCTTATCTAAAAGCGAATGTATTATCTGAGGTACAAAACTCCAAACTATTGGTAATTATTTTCTCCTTAATACCAAGTAGATGTCTGACATTTAAAGTTAAGCTAAAATGAATTGGCACTTGGTACACTCTTGGGGGAAAAAGGTTTACAAAATGTTCTGGAGAGGGTCTTTATTTCTTCTCCTCCTCAGCATTTTAAAAACATTCTACTTGGAATAG
This sequence comes from Channallabes apus, assembly GCA_030522415.1. Classification (NCBI taxonomy): domain Eukaryota; kingdom Metazoa; phylum Chordata; class Actinopteri; order Siluriformes; family Clariidae; genus Channallabes; species Channallabes apus. Next base: position 16,053,234 of record CM060107.1, read on the forward strand.
AGAGTATACTTTTAAACCCTTTAAAACAGAGATTGAGGTTATTTAAATAAATCAGCACATTTTAGTGGAGGAAGCCTTAAAAATTCAATGTACTGTACATAAACTGATAGAACAAAGGAAGGGTCTTTTTTTATCCAAAAAGATTTCAAGTAGAACTCTTAATTCTTCAGTAGGTAAATCATGTTGTGGTTCAAATGATTTGTATTTAGATCTTAACATATAACCACTTCACAATTTCGACTATTAAATGTTTACCTAAAGTGTTTTGGTACTTGCTTCACACATAAATGGTTCTTTAAAGGTTTATTAGCTAATTAAGACTTCTTATCCCCATTTAAAAGGTTGTACTTGGAAGTTTTCTAACAGAGAATTATCCTTGTAAGATGCTACTGTACATAGATGAAACTGAAGAATGCTTTAATGCTGAAACATCTGTGAAACATCTGTAGCTCCGTCTTTGTTTGTTTAAAATATTCCACAGAGGACATTTAAAGGTCCAATAATTTATGTTAATGCTCCATCTGAAACATGCCTCAGATAATTCATTTTCCATACATTAAATTTCCTTTATTTCATCACATTTTAGCCTCTACTGTATGTGAATTAGCCAACTGCCAAGTAATACCCCACCAGAAAACAGCAGAACTGAGCAGAGCTTCTTATATGAGGTCACAACAGGGAAAATCTCGGAAGGGAAAACAGGAAAAACTGGCTTCAATGCAAAAGATAATGCAAAAGATTAAAAAAAAAAAAAAAAAAAAAAAAAAACGGACCCGCAGTAAAGACACCTCTGAATGTCTAAAAACAAATAAAAAGTACATTTTGCAGACTAGCACCCTTTTAAATGTTCACACAGAGCAGTATCTCGGCAGTAAGTGAAAAAAAATTAGCTGGTCTTTTCCAATTGGTTAAAAAAAAGAATTAAAGGAATTAAAAGAAATTGAGGTGATAACAAGTACGAATTCAGGATATGTTTAGCCACTTTACCACCACAAAACTTCAGCATCGTGATCCAAACCATTGTACAGGCGTCTACTCTGGAGATCATGCACGGTGTCGTTCTATTTATCTAAGGCATCTCAATTGTGACAATTAAGCTAACTCTCGTCTTTACTAAATTCCACAATAAAAGCATAAAAGTATACAACTGCTTTTGTATAAAGTCATCCCTGGGCGTCTACCAACACCTACAGTACAGTTCTACTCAAGTAGTCACAGAAGACAGTGAAGTCCAACAACCAGGTGAAACGGGAAGCACTGACTGTATGAATCAGTGTTACTATTTGAAGTTACCTAATTGCACTCTCTATTGCAAGTACTGGATGTTGCCCCAAAGAAGGGTGATTTCATAACTGGCAAAAACAGTACAGTTGCTTGCTCAAGTTAACCCAAATCGCCACAACAAGGAGCCAAATTATTCCAGAAGGTCAGAACCATTATTAGGGTATCCGCCGTGACAATAAAAGAGACAGTTTGTCCACTTTCGAGCTTCTACTGTCATATTTAACTCTACAATATGCTTAATCCTGTACTGTATACAGTCGATCACAGTTTTCTCCATTATCTGGAGCCAATTAGCATAATCTGCATGTCTTTACACTGTGGGAGGAGGAAACCGGAGTACACAGAGGAAACCCACCAAGCACTGGGAGAACATGAAACGGGAATCAAACCAGGCCAGAAATTGAATCCGGAAACTGGAGGTGCAAGTGCTAATCGCTACACCACCGTGCCGCCACTTTACATGAAGTCTATATTAAAATACCTGCCGTGACTCTTTACCAGTTGAACACTTTCACATTCTAGGACAGCGGTAGCTCATTGGTTAAGGTGTTGGACTGCTAATTGGAAAGTCTGAGGTTCAAACCCAACCACCACCAAGTTGCCACTCCTGGGCCCTTGTGCAAGGCCCTCAACTGTTACTTTGTATACTGTAATGAGCTGCTTTGGATAAGGGTGTCTGCTAAATGTTGTCTCATGATTGCAACAGGAACTAAAAGAAAGCCTTGAATTGATGAGATAATGCACCTCATCAGGTCCATAATAACATACAGCTGCTTTATCATGTTGTTTCTGCACTGTTCTTGGGCGTACAGTTGAATGGTGTCCATATTTCACTGCCTAACCCGAGGACTATATAAAATGTCTCGAAGACATGGACCAGGTCAGGTAATTAGCTCATCCTCTCATCCCCTTCTGCAGCATAGCATATTTCACACGCCACAGAGGCACTCTGGAGACGCACGGCTTTTAATTACAGCCTGATCTTCACCTCAACATCCCCCAGACTGCTTTAGACCTTTATCTCTCCTCTAGCTCTATCTTTTAGATCACTGGGGTTCATGAAAGAACTAAACCGAGCGAAAGAAAGAGAAAGAGCGGGAGATACAGTAGATGGGAATTTTCACCTTTGTATGAAACCACAACTCCTCGGTAATCAATCACTCCACCCATGTGAGTGGCAGGTGGCTTTCTCAACAGTCAGGTCTATTGGCGTACTCCTCGAGGGCGAGGTATATCACCTGTCAGGATCATAATGTCAGGTCAATACAGGCTCGCAGAGCCTCACTGCAATGGAAGCGTAATCTTGACCAAAACCTTAATGACTGTCTGTTCGTCTGGTCAGGCAATTCAGAAAACATTGCCAAGTCAATAGCATGCTTTAAATGCATGAGGAGTGAAAATAATGCATATCGATGCATAAAGCCTCAGTAGGATTTGAGAGGTAAATTGAGTGAAAGTGAAACAGGATATTAAAGGAAGTCGCGATTGAGAAAGACTCACTAGGGTTGGGAGGAAACAAGGTGCAGCTCTTGGAGTGGATGATCTCCTTCACAATCGGTAGGTCTTGAGAAATAGGAGGGGGCACGATGCCCAAGCCGGGCATCAAGGGGTTCATCGGAGCAATACCCGTCATCAGGCCAAGGCTGGGGTCAAAATCTGCAGGGATAAAGAAAGTTCGAGTAAGAAAGGTGTCCAGGAAAACTTGCAGTATTTCATCATTGATGCATGAAGTGTAAAAGACTAAACGGTTCAAAGGATTATTCAGTACTGATGAGAGGCGAAATGTTCTTATGTGTAACAGAAATCTCTATGGTGGTAGAAAGCTAGCTAGATAACTTTTACCTGCTACATCCTGCTGCATACGCACATTTCTATCATGATGCGGGCAAATACTGTATGTATACCATCTGAATAAATACATGAAATATGGTCTGTTCATTTTTTATTAGATTTGAGAAAGCAATCAGTTTTGAGCAAAAAAAATAAAAATAATAAAAATAAAAAAGAATCCATATTTCATTTTAGTGGTTAGTCAGTGTATCACACAGCTTTTTTTTTTACTCATGTTGTGTATGGTGTTATGGTTTTGAAGCAATTTACAATTGAGCTGAGTAGATAAGAGTAAAGGGTGTTGCTCGAGGACCCATCTCAAACTGAACACATGTTTATTGGTTATAGTACATGGCTTATCCTTGATATTCATTCAATGAAAAAAGGCACATTTTTAAGCCTCTGCTCTAGATTTTTGCTCTTTTTTTAATTTCCTTTTTTCTCTGTAATGAAGTGCGCTGAACATTAATGGACATACACGGCAGAAATGCATCTATTGTGCAGACCACCTCATTTTCTCTCTCTGTGTGAGATATAATACTTCATCTGCCTGTTTTCTAAAAGCATGGAATGCTCAACTGAACAGCTAACATTGTGTTACTAGATAAAGCCTGTCATGTTCCACTGAGTATCGATTTCCGAGCGTCTAAACACAGCTTTCATGCATTTGGTCACAAATGTGCCATGCAACAAACTATATACTGCAATTTAAACAATCTCCAGATGGATGTTGTGGGGGGAAAAAAAAAAAATCAATGATATTTCTGTTCAAGTAATTTTTTTTCTGAGCCTGGTCTGCTATGGAAATCTATGCATCGCCTCATGAGTCACAACTTTACCACCTTGACAAGCTCTCATGGAAAGAAAAACACAATACAAATCAAATCAGTCAGCTTATAAGACATTAGCAGTAAAGTTCGAGCAGTAAGATTTCGGTCAATTTAACCTAGGAGATCCCATATGACTGCAGCTTTGAGACAAGGTGCCTTTAGGTGATCCAGATGGGTTTAAATGAGCCTCAGCAGGTGTACACTCAGTGTATTAAATTGCACACCTTGATCCATTAACAGGAAACCCCTTTAAAGGACAATGATGAGAACAGAGCCGGCGATGCCAAGCTCGCTAACCGCATCACCGCTCTGTTACAAAGGATGAACATGAAATGGACAGGGGCAGGCAGGGAAGTCAGACAGCAGCCAGATTTAGACAGATGAAGGAAGTGCAGGTGGCAGACGTCCTGTGCAATAGCATTACATTAGCAGGTCAGGGATGGAAAAGTACAGTATGATCAAATAGATGCTGGAGAGCCTGGAGAGTCACTCCGTCTGGCTTCCTGATTGCATTAGTAAAGGCGTTTGCATCTCACAAGCACTAATGGAGGAGGATGATAAGTCGCAGCCAAGACGTCCAGGTCATGACCTCTTTCTGTGGGGCTCAGGTGATGAGAAGAGGACTGATAGCAAGTGAAGTGAGACGATGTGATGCTGTCGGGCTGCTGGTCTGAATGTCAATGGATGAGGCTTGGCTCATCTGTTCCTGATTTAGCATCAAGAAGTGCACCGGTACAGGAAGTTAATGGATCTTGAGCTTGCATTTTTTTTTTTTTTTTACACCTGTACTGATCCAGGGTACAAATGCACCACACAGGGAGACTCATGAGAGGTAAATGGTGCAGCAGAGTGTTTGGTTGAATCACAATCACACCTGTCACAAGTTGCACTATCATCAGTGTCTGATAACATTTCCATTGAGCAGGATGGAAAACCTTGGTGGCTGCATTTGGTCAGCAGGTTTGTCTCTTCGAGTTAATCCAAATGCAGATCTTGAAGTTGCTCAACTGCTAGGACTGTTAATGGTGTTTTCTTTCAACATTGTATGTCATAAAGGATGGCACTACTCTGTAACTTCCTGAGAGCCCTGACAACTTGATTGGCACATGTGAGTAATGAGGTTCAACTGGATTACTGAGGGACCAGACCTGACCCACACATTCATTTTTGGTTCTTTACATAAGCTACACAATAGAACATAGAACATTCTGTAGATGGATGGGTGGGTGGATACTTTGTTGATCCTGAATAAATGGTTTGCCAATGCTGGACTGGAAGAACTCAAGAGACCTGCACCCCCTCACCTTGACTACCTTTGGGATGAACTGAAACATTGACTGAACCCCAGACCTCCTCATGCCTGATCGATCAGAAATCCCCTCAAACACACTCGGAAATCTGGTGGAAAGACAAGGATGCTACTTCAATCTACTGCTAATCAATCAACGTTGAGGTGGTCTGAAGTTTATTATTTTCCTATTACTTTTATAATTTTCCTATTACAGGATGAAAGTTAGTTGAGTTTTGTTTGTCTTGTCCCACAGCATTTTTTTTAAAGAACGCCTTATCGTACTTTTGTACTCATTTATTTACATCTTAGCTTCAGTTATCACTTACAATATACACTGGAACCTCCTGGAACGAAAACGTTGAACAATTCTGACTCCTAAGAGGATAAACTCTTACAGTGCTGTTATAGTGTGCCATGTTATATAAACTAAATTTTTTTTTTCTTTCAAGAGAGCCAAGAGACTACAAGGATGGAGAGACTCAGAGAGAGAGATAAAGGTGGAGAGATTTGTTCTGAGTTGTGAGGTTCACCGTACAAGTGTAATGATCTTATGAACAAAACCAACATGGAGGACTGCATTCACCAAAGACACAAATATATTCATCTCTTGTCACAGACTGACAACATAATAAAGCGAGCAGCAAAAATCCTTACGTAGAAGAAACAGCTGGTTTCACAGCTCATGCATACAACCGGAATCTACAACTACAACGCGTCCAGAATATGCAATAATCTCCTCTGAACAGATGATATTGAGATGCGTCTGCTCCGTATAGCCCTTATAACGCCTCTAATCTGAGGTGATGTTGTTCCATTAATTGATGATTTCTGAGGATGGAAACTCTAAATGAACTTCTCTTCTGCAGCAGAGGTACAGTAGGTCTTGGTCTTGTTCTCCTGGGAAGGTCTTCATGAGAGCCGGTTTCATCATGGTGCTTGATGGATTAATTGATGTTCTCTCCGTGCTTGGTGGGTTTCCTCCGGGTGCTCCGGTTTTCCTCCCACAGTCCAAAGACATGCAGTCTAGATGACTGACGTTTCTAATTTGGCAGTCATGCAGTCATGTCTCTAACATTTAAGGAGCATCTGCTAGTTTGGCCCAGGAGAGGTCTGAAACAGATCAGTATTTCATGTAGCTCCTGTGAGACTGTTTTTCCAGCACTCAGTACTCTGGCAGCGGGCTAACAGGCTACAGGCAACAGATAGATGTGGTTAAGGAAATCAAAAGCTTGTTTATAAATAATAATAATAATAATAATAATGATAAAAAAAAAAAATCCTATAAAATTTTGGGATTTGCTCCCACAGTTTCCATTCGCTCCAGGTAACACTAATTATTTAAGAGCTCGTGGTCGCAGTGGAAACCCAGGTTAAATTCGTCAGACTTAAATAACGACCATGTAAATATGATCTATGATTTATTTATTTATTTATTTATTTGTTCCTCCAATAACCCAAACCAGACTGGGGAAGATAAAGAGCTGCTTGCAAATCAGTTTAAAGCCTGACATCCTGTTTTCAATAAAGGTTTGCTGTCAAGAGCAGAATTTCTGTGGCTTTTAATTAGGAATGCATGCTGTATCTCAAATCCCAGACAGGCCTGATATCACTGAACACAAACACAATACAAAATGCTGCATCATGCATAAGCACAGAGTATAGCAGTCTTAATAAATGCATGCTGACTTCTAAATATTTCACACTCATAAATAGGGATATACCGTAGATAATTCATGTATAGTTCATTATGAAGACTAGTTGGAACACATTACACCGAATTGAACTGTCTTAAATATATTTTAGCCTCATGAGTGATTGAATTCCCAGCAACAATTAAATTCCCACCATGTTTTTATTTAGGAAATAAAGACGTGAGGAGGAGCTTGGCATGTTTGGGAAATTTTAAGTCTCCTTAGTGTAGCACTGTTCGTATACCATAATTTACAAATTACATCATTTACAAATTACTGGTTACAAACATTTTTTCATACCTCAACCTCCCTGTTTCACTCCTTCTCCAAATGCGCCATTTCGGTGTCTATGTAAATGAGCTACTGCTGAGCCACGCCCACCAAGAGAACAGCAGAGCTGAGCAACGAACCACAAAGTGGAGGGGCTCTTCTTATATGAGGTCACATTAGAAGGGAAATTAATTGGGTTGTTTATGCCACGTCAATACAATAAAGGGGGGAGAAAAAAGGAACAAAAAGCTGGGAAAGATTTTTTTTTCGCTCCTCAGTTAAAAAAAAACTAAACAAGATTTGTACATACACACTGGAGACTCCACCGAATGTCAAAAAAAATGACTAAAATGTGAATTATGCATAACATGTCTTTCTGTTTTACTATTCTAAACGACTAAAGACCCAGCAGACTGGTAGTGTACATGTAAAGTTTTATATACTGTACAACACATACCCACCAGAGACACAAGCCAGCATCAATTAAAAGTGCAATGCAGTGGCATTTGAGAGCAGAACCGCTGGCAGCTGGAGCGCGGTGTTGGACGCTGGAGCCGTCTTTGCTCTTCACGGATTTACTGGGCAAACGATTCTCCCAGCAGCAGTTCAAGTCAAGGGCATGGCTAACTCCTGAGAGCATGGTGCTTAGTCTCTAATGAGACACACACAGCTCCAGCCCCCAGCCGCTACTCCACATGCCAAAACGCTGGAGAAATCTGCAGCCCAGGGCGGGGAGACAGGCCGCTCCACATCACAATCAGACCGAGTCAAGCACGCTGGGCTGGGGGGAAGAAAAACTGTCGATTTTTCACTGCCAGGAGTGGAACGCCAAAAACATCTTTGGAAACAGATGCGATTTCATCATGTCGGACTTTCTCATTTTCATTAACATTGCAAAGATGCAACGAGAGCTAGTGCGCATACAGTAATACGCTGACGAAACGCAATACGGGGGAAATAAAGAAAATTCCAACCTGAGAGGAGGAATTCAGCATAAAACTGGTATTTAATAAGTAATTTGTCATTTTAGATTCTGCATATTTTCCTGTAGTCTCAGCGTTTTTTAAAATAGAATTCACACACTTTAAATCAGTGCAATAACCAATGATGTTTGGAACATTAATTCTGCCTTAGTTAATGAGGAAAAAATTATTTTTGTCCATTCTGAAAATTCTTGCGTAATTCATAAAGTATACAACCAGATATTTACATACACTCGATAAGAAACTAGTGAAACAGTATTTGGGGCAATTCTACCAAATACTAAGGAAGTGTATGTACATTTTTGACGGGTGGAAGTAATAAAAATAAAAAAACACAAACATTCCTCCTCGCTCGATTCTGACATTTAAGAACTGCAAAAAAATATGTTAATATTTATTAAAGTTTACTCTGATTTAATGTTTGACAGTAAAGGAAAAAAACTTTTTGTGTTTATTTTTTCTGAAGTGTAAATATATGGTTTCAATTGTATAATTTTAGTTTGTAACTTTCGTATAATTTGTACATTTCCAGCCGGCATGTTTCGATGTTTTTTTACTTTCATTAAAAATTTTTTTTAGATTGAAAATTGTACTCTCTAGTGCAAAATATGTCACTGTAGTGAAATGCTTTTATTTCAGGTCACGGATGATTGTCTACGCATTTCACTGCACTGTGTTTAATCGGGTACGTGACAAATAAAATTTGAATTTGAGATACAGATCACAGTAAAAAAAAAAGCGTTATGTTTTATACTATGTCATGACAGAGCGGCTGAAAAAAAAAAAAAAGATTCGGATGGCGTGAACCCCATAACGCAAACCATTAAAATGCTTTTAATTAATAACTATTAATACTCTTAATACTCGCTTCAATCCATCTCCAGAATGCCTCATTTTATCATCAAATAAAATTCAGCTGGAGCATTAACACACACACACACTTTAAGGGGGTTCTATGAACTGTGTTAACTCGGCATAGAAATCGTAACATAAGGGCCCTTTAACTTAGATCAATATCAGTACTGCATCTGCGCAGCTCAAACGAAATGTATGTACATGTACGTAGTCGCACCGAGGGCTGATGTGGACTTCTAAACAGCCTGCTGTTAATGGTGCTGTTTAACCGCTGAGGCTGATGCTCTGCGAATAACAACACGGCGAATACATTCACCTTCACAATTCAGTGCGCATAACAAGCTTGGGGAAAGAAACTCGCGCTAGACTACCGACCCCATAAGTTGTGTGTTGGTCACCTATAGAATCCTGGTGCTGCTCTTCGTCTTCCTTTAGGTTGCCTTGAGGTTTTGATGGGTTCAATCAATTCTTTTCTTATTCCTCGCATGCAGTCGGATCGGATTGTAATCAAAACATAAACAGAAGCAAATGAATGGAATCATCGTGCTGAAAGGAGTCATCTATTTTCATTAGCGCGTTGGCTGGAAGGTGCGACATGTGCTCTCTCTCTCTCTCTCTCTCTCTCTCTCTCTCTGTCATCTGCTCTGCCGATGGCAATCCGGCTACATTCAACACTATTGACTGTAAATGTCCCGCCATGCCTAGCGTAATTCCATTATCCAAAGGAATGGGCCGCAAAATCGCTACATGCTTGCGCAAAGTACGCCCAGGTGGCTGCCTCGAGTGCGCACAAAACGCCCGTCATAATCATCAGCAAAGGACACTGATTCCCACAAGGCTGCGTGCTAACGCCTGACGCTGAAATAACCACAGGGAGACAGGCGGATTAATGTGATGTATGTAAACGTATCCGAGTAACAAACGGATTCTTACTTTATAACCTTGATGCAAATTAAACCAGGCTTGTCATCCATATGGCTGTGATGACACATCTCTATTGGATCTCTATAAGATGGAACAGGTGCTCTTGTGTGATAATAGTAGTAGTTATCCTAAAACAGGGACTGATAATGTAAAGAAATGCAAATTAGAGCATCGAGACCCTGAAAGCACGAAGGCACCCGGAAAGCGGTATATATACAGTATGCCCTCTACGGGTTTGCTCTCTCACCTTTCCTCCTGGAGGATCTAAAGAGCGGTACTTTTAATAGAGTAACAGTTACCAAGTCTTATTTATGCAGCAGGATAAAGAGTCAAAAGCCAATCCGCTTGGCTTGAGCTATAGAGCTTTCTAAGCCGTGCTCTGTGCGACGACACAGGAGCTGAATCCTGCCTTAGAGAATTGGAGGAGGAATAAAGGGCTAAAAAAAAACAAGCTAAAACACACTTGCACTTAAGGGATCAGTCAGACTGAGGTAGCTGTTTACTCGGACTAAAACAGAACAGCAGCGCTCCTGATGCCGTTTGAAGGAGGAAGTGGAAGAGTGGCCCCGAGCATGTTGTGTGCAGAGCCTGTGAGCTATTTATACACCTCCACATTTGAGTAAGCGCTCCTTTAGTGCTGCAGATTGGCACACACGTGATGGTATTGTTAGTTATATTTGGCAAAGCAGCGGTTCTTCATATCCAGACCTGTGTACCTTTTGCACATCTGGAAAAGCTATATATATATATATAAGTAAGCTTTATCTTCTAGAGGGCAGGTCAGAGTATAAACCATACCTGCAGCACTACTATACTTTTGTTTACATCTACTTCTGAATTTTGCACTAGATAAGGGAGGTGAGAAGGTGAAATTATCTCGAGGAAACACAAATGTAAATGGTTTATTTTAACTTGTTATTACTCTCTAAAATGACACATTTGGAAATAATCCAATCCATATTCCGTCCATTGCATTTATCTACTTTAACTCCATTAAGCAGAAATTGGTTAGCCCTGTGACCTCGCCTGTGGCATCCCCAGTCCGGGCCTGTCTGCATCTTCTCCCCGTGCTTGGTGGGTTTCCACCGGGTACTCCGGGTTCCTTCCACAGTCCGAAGATGTGCAGATTAGGTTAATTGGTGTCACCAAGTTGTGTGTTTTGCAATGACTTGGCATCCTGTCCAGGTTGTGCCTCGCCTCACACCCAAATTTATTCTCAGTCAGCCACATTTTTGAAGAAAGCACTACAGTATCTGGCGTCCTTGACAAGCACATGAGAGGTTATGCCTGTGGAAGAGGGCAGACTGGGCTGTTTTTTTTTTATGCCATCTCTCCCAGTTTTGCTCGCTTGTCTACTGGTGCATGGATAGCTGGAACTCGACCTCATCAAGTCTTTTTGTCGCCACGTCATACGTCAGGAAGACACTCTAAACACATCCACGGTATGAAAACCATATCCTGTCTGGACGGTACATGGACCTTGCCGTCTATTTACAGTATATGGTCTACTTGTGGAATAAAGTAGCCATAATCCAAGAAGCAAACAGTAAGGGCTTGGGGAGCAGTTCCAACGGGCCTGCATTATAATAGTGTAATTGTGAGCAAATGTGCTTTATATAGCATTACCGCCTGTTAATTAGTATTTAAAATCAGCCAACCGTATAGAAGACGTTAAATGGTATGTTTGCGTTTGGCTGATTGGACAGTACAGGTCGAAAGTTAAAATGTGATTATTTCAGAAGCAGTAAAAGGTGCTGATGCGGCAGTGCTGGAGTGTGTAATAGAGGCAGTGAGAACCGGTGGTCCAGCGTAGGCGGGGAGGGTAGGGAGGCAACAGCTGCTTTCCCCTGTGTGATTAATGAGGAGGGGAGCAACGCCAGACAGCAGCAAACCCTCCCTAACACACCTTCCATCCAGTCCAGCTGCATAAACAACAGGACTACAGTAAAGGACTAGCGGACAGCCGAAAGTCTAACAAAGAAACTGCTCCTGCTATGAAAACTGCACGTTTTTCGTGGCAATTTTCCCCACAAAATACAGCATTAATCCAGATTAATTAGGATAATATTTCGCAGTGGGACATTTGGATCTTGGTCTTCATTCCTCAGCCAGCGGAGATGCAGGAAATCAGAGGAAACTGTATTCCCTGCAGAGGGGCTGATTGGAAGGCGAGGGTGAAACGAGAGAAATCTAGGGAAATAGGGCAGCGCTGGCAGCTTTACTACACGGCTCACAGGACAAAAACTTTCTCCAAACACTCATCACTATTCCAGCCTTTCAAAATGCAGCGTATAACCCGCTTGGCGAAGAATATAATTCGCCCTCAGACAGTGATCTTGCAAAAAGAGGGAGTATTGTGCACGAGGTACCATAAATAGGAGCAGTAAAACTTAATGTCGGGGAAAAAAAGCTACACGTTCGAAACGTGCCCTCGTGCATGGAGATGAGGGCTATTTTATCGACATGAGAATACAAAGAAGATGAAAGAGATCATTTCATCAAAGAGATCGCTAAGTGGATGAAGTGGCAGTTCCAACGGGGTCCTTAATGGAATTGCATAGCATTAGAGGAAAAAACTAAGCGAAAAACAAAAAAGATGCACCCTGGGTTTGTCAGATGGAGCTGTAGTGTTTTTATTTTAATACAAGTTTAAACTCAGGACAACTGTTTTAATATTCCTATTCTTGCATTTAAGTGGAATTAAACAACAGAATTTGCAAGAGTTGAAATCTTAGGACGAGACCTACGGTAGTGCAAGTCCAGGGTAATTATCGTAAACAAGATTAGACACATTATTTGAATATATGCCTTTTTTAATTGATAAAAATCTACATTTAAATGTTTATTTTTATATATATATATATATATATATATAAAAACCCTGACTGATTTAGAAAATCTTAACCAGGAAAAAGAGCCTTTTATACGTAATCAATAGATATAACCTTCCCCACTCTCTCTAGGAAACAACGAGTTATGGTCATAGAAATGTAGAATAATTTTAGTGTAGAAAAATAATTAAATTAGATTGTATCTTTCTGTTGCAGCCTTGTGTTCATCCACTTACAGTAAATGCTCTCTACAGAATGTATGTTCCAGCCCCCAGGGATGTGTCTTCCTCTACAGTAGTGTCTCGTTAGCCACCAACATGGTGTGTCGATGTGTTTTTTCTTCTTACATCTCATTTACTACTTATTTAACCGAGTTGAAGTATATAAATTTTAAAATAAACTGGCATTTTGTGCAAGTTTGCGGTTGTGGCGGGAACTTTTCAGACGAGAACTTTCTCAACATTGGGACTAATCGGCAACCAGATTCTGTCTTTATACAGTACGCCTGTGGGGCTTCACCATCGGTTACAGTTATTTCATTTTATTAAGAACATAACATTTTGTCATATCCTGATACTGCTGAAAGGTGTGGGTAACAGTGCTTGTGAGAACTCCTCCACATCTGAAAAAAATGCTCTGGCTTAACTCTTTGCTGTTCTCCAAATTTAGCTACATCACTATTGCTGCCCTCAAGTCCTCCTTGAAAGTTTGAGAGTTTGGAGGTGGTGGTTACAGCACGGTATGTGGGTTTGTAAGAGAGAACGGACAGCATAAGGGAAAAAAGGAATGGCATGAAAAATGAAATTAAATGACGTGAGAAACAAATAAAAAAAGATTGAAGATAAAAGGTGTGAGAAACAAAATAAACAGTGTAAGAAACAAAATGAAAGGCGTGAGAAACAATATAAACAGCAAGAAAAACAAAATAAAAAGAGTGAGAAATAAAATAAAAGGTGTGAGAAACTAAATAAAAAGAGTGAGAAACAAAATAAAAGGTGCGAGAAACAAAATAAAAGGTGGGGGAACAAATATAAAGAGGGCGGAGAAACAAATTAAAAGGTGTGAGAAACAAAATAAAAAGTGTGAGAAACAAAATAAAAGGTGTGAGAAACAAAATAAAAAGTGGGGGAAACAATATAAAGAGCACGAGAAACTAAATAAAAAGGGGTGAGAAACAAAATAAACAGCATGAAAAACAAAATAAACAGTGTGAGAAACAAATTAAAAGGTGTAAGAAACAGAGTGAGAAATAAAATAATAGGTATAAGAAACATAATGGACAGCATGAGAAAACAAAATATGTGTTCAAGTCAAACTTTTTTTTTATTGTGCAGAATAACAGCACAGTTATGAGAGTAAAAACTCCTTTTCTTTCTCTATATGATCTCCTGCTACACTAATGCACTTGTCCTAGTGCTTGGACACCGTCCGTGTTTGAAGTTTCCTCAGTGTGCCGAGTTCCTGTAATGTGCACCTGTAATTGGTGGCTGATTGTGTGTACAGTTCCCACAGACAGATGTGTCTCTTCTGTAAGTTGGCGATACGTTATCTGATGATTTTCAGGGATGAGGCATTCCACTCGCTAAATGATCACAGTCATTGACAGACGTACAGCCTTCTTTAAACTGCTTGTGTCATTCAAACCTCCTCCTGCTGCTATGAATCACATCACTGTACTGTGCTTGAAGTCTTCTGTAAATGTCAATTAGTTTTATGCCTTCATTCACAAGAAATTTCATCATGCTGTAAAAGTCCCGGTTTGACTTGAACGCCCCTCATAATTAATTCATGTAGTGTGCATGTGTGTTACACCTTGTGCTTCCGATATTTCCAGCTGTTCTCGAAGGCAGCAGAAGCAACTACTGTATGATGGTTGTTTTGGGTTTGTATTCAGAATGCTGTTGGCTGCTGTGTATCAGTTACTCTGACTTTCTGTGTGTCGAACAATTTTACAGAATTTTATTCGTATAGCGCTTTTAACAATTGTCATTGTCGCAAAGCAGCTTTACACAATCAAAAGATAACAAGTATATGTACAGTATATATACAATGTTTGCTTTTAAACAAGTTCTTTACAAGCATTATTTATTTTAACATACAGTGCGACTGACAATTCATCTTCGTGTAGTTAATTCTTCTTCTTATCTGTCTTTCGGCTGTTCCCTTTCATGGATCGCCAGAGCGAATCATTCACATTTACATTTACGCATTTGTCAGATGCTCTTATCCAGAGCGACTTACAAAAAGTGCTTTAAATTTTGAAAGTTTATTTCACTGGATACATACTTATACTGGGTTAACTAGGATAATAACTAAGAGTGCCATTAGTCCAACACAACTTGGAAGAGGTTTTTTTTTTTATGGGGGGGGGGGGGGGGGGCGGGAGGGATCATCTGCCTCCTTCTAGACCTCCTGCCTGGCAGTTCCAACCTCACAATCGACCTCACAAACGATATGCTCACAATGAACATGTCCAAACCACCTCAATCTGGCCTCTCTGACTTTATCTCCAAAACATCTCACATGGGTTGTCCCTCTGATGAACTCATTCTTGATCCTATCCATCCTTGTCACTCCCAAAGAGAACCTCAACATTTTTTCAGCTCTGCTACCTCTAGCTCTACCTCCCGTCTTTTCTTCAGTGCCACTGTTTCTAAGCCGTAGAGCATTGCTGGTCTCACCACTGTCCTGTACACCTTTCCTTTCATTCTCGCTGATACTCTTTTGTCACATAACACACCTGACACACCCATTCCAACCTGCCTGTACCCGCCTCTTCACCTCCTTTCCACACTCTCCGTTGCTCTGGACCGTTGACCCTAAGTACTAAAAATCCGACACCCTCTTTACCTCTGCTCCCTGTAGCCTCACTGTTCCTCTTGGGTCTCATTCACACACATGAATTCTGTCTTGCTGCAACTAACCTTCATTCCTCTGTTTTCCAGAGTGTACCTCCATCTCTCTAGATTTTCCTCAACCTGTTCCCTGCTCTCACACAATGTCATCTGCAAACATCATTGTCCATGGAGACTCCTGTCTAACCTCATCTGTCATCCTGTTCCTCACCAGAGGAAACAAAAAGGGGCTTAGAGCCGATCCTTGATGCAGACCCCCCTCATCCTCAATTCTTCTGTCACACCTACAGCACCTCACCACTTAAAGCTTTCATATCTATCTGCCAACGTTGTGGAGTTAATTCTAAACTGTAAAAGTTTATAACTATAATTATAACATACTTTTATTATAAATTATTTCAAATAAATAGAGGCTGGAAGATTAACTCCATAAGATGGATAACGGCACTTTTTCAGTTTACATTTAGGAATATGGCAGAAGATCTTATCCAGAGCGACTTACATTTTTTATCTCATTACACATCTGAGCAGTTGAGGGTTAAGGGCCTTGCTCAAGGGCCCAACAGTGGCAACTTGGTGGTTGTGGGGTTTGAACCTGGGATCTTCCGAACCGTAGTCCAATGCCTTAACCACTGAGCTACAAGTCTACAAGTGTAAGTGAAACTTTAGCGGTAAAAGTAGTTAAGACATCACAGGTTTTTATAGATTTTCCAGGCAAATCTCAGTAGACTAAAAAAAAAAAAAAAAAAAAAAAGAAGCTGACCGGTGCAGGATTTACGCAACATGTTTCCAAAGTGTGTAATGGAATATACTGTATATATGAAGGGTTTTGAAAATGAGCACTGCTAACAGCTGTCCCACCTCCATGGATGTAACTCATAGCAATGCCCCGGCTGATAAGTTCTGCTTTCCTCTCCATCTGTCTGAGACGCCTGTCCTGTGAGTAATTCGGGAATGAGTAGTGTGTTCACACTGCGCTACCATAAAGCTGCCGGCCAAAAAAAGCCCAGAGAATAATTATTCACGCTGACTGCATTGAGAGATCAGGGGCTCCAAGTTCACGCACAGATATCCGACACAACATGTTTCCTCCGTAAATGTGCCCATAAAGCCAACCAAAGCGCAATGTAAATGACCATTAAGCTTGCCGGTGGTTTATTCTCATCCAGCTAATGGCCAACATCAGGCAATAAAGTGCTTCTTCTTCAAAGCGCATAGAAGCCAAGAGTCAGTAAACAAACAGGGCTAACTGTCTTAACAGAAACATCTTGCTTGGATTACTAAAAGTTACATATCTGCTTTCAATTCATGCACGATGACGAATGTTTTGCTTGACAGGAATAACAGCTTGGTCTCTCTTGTCAAACGTGTCCATGTTTCCAAGAAACTTCATGCTGAAATGATCTGAAACTCGTGCTTTTTTCAAATTGGAAAAGGTGACAAAAAGTAATTAGTGCCGCAGACTTAATTATATTCAATTCAAATTTGGTTTTGTCACGTACACCACCGTACACTGCATGATATGCAGTGAAATGCTTGTATCGCTGTCAGTCACCTAAAATGGAAAGATAGCAAAAACAGAATGATTTCACTACAATAAAAGTGCAAAAAATCCCACTAGAAAAATACAATTAACCTAAGAATATCCAGTACTGAAACTCACGCAACTCACACGTGTGCCCAGGAGTGAAAAGAAAGTTGTGTTGTGCAGTCGTTGTTGGAAATGGGTCTCTCGACAGAGGAAAAAGTATTCATAGTTGAGTATTATTACCGCTCATACATACAGAAGCGACTGTGAATGTGGACCGAGTTTGAAAAAAACTTAAAAATTCAAATCGGGGGACCCATTTCCCCCGATCTTACACCACCTGTTTGTGTAATGTTAAAGAAGTGTGTTAAGAACCGTTCCTGCATTACACAAGCAAAGTGTCTCCTTTTACAGCCACCTTTGTTCAGGAATATGTTTGAGAATCTGCGTGAACGATATGAACACTGTCTACATCCAGCCGCTGCACACACCTCTTTCAAACACTTATATTATGCGTACTGTGATAAATCAACACTCTTATAGTGTGTATGTTGGTTTCTTCACTAACTCACCAAGCATGCAGAGAACATGCAAACTCCGAACACACACACAGACAGGAATTGAACCCTCAGCCCTGGAGGTGCGAGGCCACAATGCTAACCACTACGCTTCCTACAGTATGTGTATTACCAAGAAAATTACAAAGAATGTTCAGAATGTAACTGAGAAGTGTAACAATATATAAGGGTAAAGATGTGATGTGTGGGTATGACAGCAGCAGCGTTATTTCCCATGTTCCAAAGTGTACACGTTAGCTCTCAATTTACAGGTAAAACAAAAACAAGAAATGTGGCCGTGTGCAAATGTGCAATGTGGCGAGTAATGTACTTAATCATGATCCTGATGTGTAAGCAGGGTGTGTGTAGGGTGTGTGTGCTTGTTGTTTTTTACCAGTTCAAGGAAGACAAATTTTGCAATCTGCTTAATATTATAGCAGAAAAATGTCAATGTTCCTACTTTATTAGCTATGTACTGTATGTCTGGGTGAGACGACGTGAGATATACCAGAGCAGACAGATGCCGTTGATGATGTCATATTCCAAAGAGTGCTCCAACATCCATGCTCAGGATGAAAGCATATTTGATATGCTTTTATATTTGATATGTCCAGAGCCCGAGTACACTGTACCCTGCTAGAGACCGCCTCCTCAAGTAGACCTGAGCATCAAATGCTGATCAGTGAACGGGGTTGAACCCTTAACCTGCATTTGGACCTGGAGATTTTAAGTCGATCACTTTTTACACTGTTGCTAAGCTGGTAAAATCTGCTTTGGCAGCATCGGTTTATTCTGTAAACAACCATCAATCCTCATTCACAACCGAAAGGCGTCTTGTGCGGTATGTCATTTTGTATATAGTGTAACAGCAGCTGGAGATGATCATTTAGACTTACCAGGCATGAGAGGCTGTCCGGTTATGCCCATGGGCGACATTCCTAAGTTGTTCATGGCGGTGGCCCAGGCGTTCGGGTCAGATATGGGCATTCCCAATGAGCTGGAGTCCATTGCTATATTACGAAGACTCTCTATACAGACAAGGAGAGAGGAGAAGAAAAGTAGGATTTAAAACATTTCATTTTTTATTCTATTACCAAAAGAAATAAACATCTTCCTGAAAATGCAGGCTGTATAAAACAACATCGTGCGCACGTATGAGAAAGCTATCGCCTTGTAATCAGAATGATTTCGATTTCCCTATACGTCTGGAAAGCCTGAAGCGAAACATCCGAAATCCCCTCTTGGGAAAGTATCCGTCTTTGTCGTTTCTAGATAGTGACGAGAGCGCTCCGATCGCGCTCTAATTTACATCCGTCTACGTCTCAGCGAGGAGGGAAATGGACTCTATTATAAAACATTTAATCTGCTATTGAAGGGGGGGGGGGGGGGGGGAATCCACACGGAGTGCGAGCTCATCCAAAAGAGTAAGCACTGGCCTGTGAGCTGAGAGGTTAATGTTGATATCTGTCTGCAGTTGATGGATGGTGCACATGGGGACTTAGCGAGGCAGCGTGAGAAAAGAAGAAAATATGGTTTCACCATGAAGGGCTCTTGGCTTCGCAGCCATTGTTCCACACTAGGCTTTTTACAGAGAGCTCAATGTCAGCGCAGGAGATCAAGAAAAATACAGCAAGACATACTGTACCACTCTCTGCCATTCTCTACTGAGTGGAGTGTATGGTCACTGTTCAGTCATGGACACGAGGGACACAGATTTTTTTATTTCATATACAGTATATCTGTACAGCATTGAATAAAGTAAGTGCTACCATATGCAGCCCACATTCTTAGAAGTGGGGGGAAAAAAGTGCAGCAAACTTTTAAACTATTCTGTCAAGATTTCTTATCGTCATTCCTGAGTGTGACATATCTATTTCTGCAGGGTAAAGGTTTTTTTTTAGTTTTTTTGCTGTTGGATTTTCCATTATGATTGGACAGAAGGAGTTGATTCCAGCTGCAGGTTTGTATTAAGAAGTTTGTTCTAATCGGTATCAAACCTTATTGTATAGTAAATCACATGAAAGACATGTTTGACAGACTTTGTAAGAAATAAAAGCTGTCAATTTAAGACGCAAGGCTTTGTGGTTTCTTGGCACAATAAAATGAGCCGTCAGTCATATTAACTTCAAGTGAGAAAGAGAGAGAGAATGAAAGAAGCTGGTGAGGAAACGGTTATTGGTTAAATGGTTATACTGTAAATGGACAGAAGAAGCTGTTAATGGGTAAATATGACAGATCACACTTCAATAAGTACAAAAATTGTAGGCTTTGACAAATTTCCATAGAAAAAAAAATAAAACACCTGAAAGTGACCTACCAAACACATACTGTACCAAGCACACACCCCTCCCCCCGCCCCATCAGCACCAGACACACAACCAGTGCTCCCCAGTCCATCTCCTCTCCTCTCTTCTCTTTCTCTGCTCGCCACTTAGACAGATGAATATTTCATATCGGATTATTCAATAAACCGCAAAAAACTGAGCTGATCGATGCTTAATTTGAGCCGTGTCTCTGTGCATGCGGTTTCAGAAAATATGAGAATTTGACAGTTTGTGTTCCTGGAAATATTTCTGAAGAATCCATTGATTTGAGTACAAGTTCCAAAGAAACAAGAGTTGCATAACTACTTGGAAGAAGAAGAAGAAGAAGAAGAAGAGAGAAAAAAAAAAGATCAAAAAGCATGATTTCTCAATAAGGCTCATGGGAAATAAAGAATTGACAAAGGTTCCCATATTACAGGACATAATCAGTGCAATACATAAACATTTGGACTGCACTTAAGGAGAATTATGACTATGTAAGGGTCAAGAAATGAATTATAAATCACCACTAATAGCTGAAAAAGTGTTACAGTAAGTTCCCCTTTATGTATGTTGTTTTACACTAGAAATTTATGCGCTGTAATTTGTTGCCATTATTATGATACTACTTGTGTGCTTCATATATTTATTTATTTTTTATTTTTTTCCCCCCCAAAGAGGTCAGATTGTTGGTCAGTCTGAGGGTGGACTGTCCCAGAGACAAATAGCTAGTAATCTTGAAATAACCCTTTGCACCTTTAACAGAACTATAGTTCAATTTAACGGAAAGAAAAGAAAAACCTCAGTGGAGTCATGACCTGGCTGACCCGGGCCTTTTGAAGGATGTCTTAATGCTGTTTGAAGATCTGTTGAGAACACTTTCATTCTGTGCTTCATTCTTGCTTTTAAAGAAAAGTCAACAAAGTATTACTAAAGTATTAATAGCTTAGTTGCTTCTTCTTTTGGGGGGTAACACCATGGTCTTTCCTGATTTTTTTTACAGTATTTCTTTCTACGTTGTAAAACAATGCTTCCAAAATACACAATAATCTCCTTTACACAGTTGATATTGAGATGTGTCTACTCTGTAAATCCTTCATAACGGCTCTAATCCGAGGTGCTCTTTGGATTTAATTAATTGGTGATTTCTCTAAATGAACTTCTCCTCTCCAGCAGAGGTAAGTTTCGGTCTTGTTTTCCTGGGAAGGTCTTCATGAGAGCCAGTTTCATCATGGCGACCACCACTGGGACCACTTTGGCCTTCACATTCCACATCCACATCCACTCTAGCACCTCTTTCAGGCACTGACGCCTCCCAACAAGCTATGTCTATTTTCTGCTCCTTGTCTACTACTACACGGTCCAGTTGGTTATCCAGTGCCTGTCTGTCTGTGTGGAACTTTGCCCTGTTATTCTCCACAACATTTCAAAAAATTCTATCCAACCTGTTCACAGAGCCTGTTACATGGTTGTGTGTTCTTTGGTTTATGCTGTTCCTGCTAGCATTTTGCACCCGGGGTGATGTCTGATGTGTCTGATGTTCCTGTTGATCTGGTGCTTACAATCTGTTCTTGTTCTGCTATGATCATTGATTTACTGATGGCGGCCACATCAGCTATCGGTCGATTGTACATCACATTTTTTTTTTTTTTTACAGAATTCTCAATATGTGATTTACAAAAAAACGTGAAATTATTTCAAAGCTCAAAATTGTTATATAATCATTCTTTCCTAGGAAAAAATATTTAAAAACATTGTAAGCCTAGACATTCATGGTGATGATGAGTGGATGTACAGTAAACATCTGACCATAACCATATACCGGTATTATAATATGTATAATAGTATATATATATATATATATATATATATATATATATATATATATATATATATATAATTTTAATCAAAATAAACAGTCTAAAAGAGCTACATGACGATTCACAACCTGTAAATGCACGTGAACGCTTTTCACTCTTGTAGATTTACTGCCTAGATGATGATGATGATGCTGGATTTTCCATTCTTCACCACAGAACGCAGAGACGGAAACTGACATCTTAGCAGGGGGGGAGGAGTTAGAGCTGTATGATAAATACGTAGCCAAGCCTGCAGTACTGCAGATTCAAGTCACGGCATCTGCTTCATAAACAAGAATGCCCTTGAGTAGACTTTATAATGAGTGCAACCACTGCTTTAACTTTCCGTCCATTAAGACAGCAACACAAATCCAGATTGTACGTGGACAGGAAGCTGGACTCGCGAGACAGTTGTTTTTTCTTTTTTCAAAGCTTTCACGTTCCTTTTACTTTTTATTTTCGTTTTCTCATTTGTGAATGCGCACATGCACAATCACAATCACCGTGTTAAGCTCAGCTCATCTCGTCTCCCTCTCACTCTCTCTCTCCGAATCATGCCGTCTCCTACCAGACAAGCATATGAGCACATTCGCTGTAATCACCCACGGGTTAGATTCATCACGCTTTACCTGCCGGTTCGACCAGCCTCGTCTCCGTCTGCAGCTGATGCTCGACCCCACTGCCACTCACATAATCAGGTAATCAACATGAATAAATCAGTACGCTCTCAGTACAGTGAAGTTTAAAAAAAAACAACAACAGATTTTTTTTTCCCATGATAATGAACTGCACACAACATCAGAAATAAACAAAATAAAACGTTGTACCTTTAAATGAGTTATACTGTATATACTGTATGAGTATTAGCTTTAGATTAATCAACACACAGACGTATTCATACATTAAAATAAAACGAGAGAGAGAAAAAGAGAGAGAGAGAGAGCATCCAGCGTCCCACTCACGGTGAGATCGCAAACGACAATAATTCTGAATTATCACTTCGTATGTCGGAGCAGTATATTGAAAATAAATGTGTTTATCTGGCTTTTTAAACCTGTACAAATTCCAAATCTCTGAAGTGATATTTCCAACGTTTGTCATCAGTCCTAGGCCAAGTGCTGCCTGTTTATATTTTTAAATCTAAACTAAATCCTAAAGCTAGACTATATATTCACCGAACCGAACTTCCTGGACCGAATTTGAATATCTTGTACCGTTATATTCCTACTTTTGAATGTCACACAAACCCAACATCCTGTTCTCTTACATATTTCAACATTGATCTAATATTTAACAGTGATATTAAAGAGGGATCTGTTTCATTTCAGTTTGATTTCAGTTTGATTCCAGCTGGCCAATACAAAAACAAATCTGTTGTCATTTACAGTACGCAAAAACCAGCATTTGAGATAGAGTACAGTGGCATACCGCCATCTAGTCATCCTTGGTCTTCACTTCACCTCCTTATATGTAGGTATGTATTTTTTCTGCAGTTGTATGGACAAAACAAACGAAACAAAATGAAAAAACTATCTTGAACATCCTACAACTTTTCCAAAAGTAAGGTTTTTGTGCATTCCCCCCCCCCCCCCCCCCCCCCCCCCCAAAAAAAATCCTTTGTTGACTATTGATTTTCAATGTTAACAAAAAAAATCAACTACAAAAATGCTAGAACTCGGTGCATTCTTCAGGGGAAACAGAGGCTGGATTTTACAACTGAGGATCAATCAAGAAAGCAAAGAGTTCAGAAGCATTATTCATCAGTAGAGTTATGTACAGTAGAATCTCCTTAAGGCTTCTGGTTATGAGCAATTGGACTGTCTCAGTTATACACTGCCAGGGCATCACTTTTGAAAACGCTCCATCTGGACCCTTTTCCCCCTATTGCTCCAAAGTCCAATCTTTATGCTCCCTAGCAAACTGAAGACTTTTGTCTGATTAATCTCAATAACAAGTGGTTTTCTTATGGCAACACAGCTGTTGAGTCCCAGTCCTGTCAGTTCTCTTGATGTTGTGTGTATGTGTATGGAAATGCACTTACTTTCACTGTTCAACATACGGTAGCTCTAGTTTTTACTGTTGTTTTTTTTTAACCATGCGACTTCACCAAGCGTTTAAGTGATCTCCATTCATGATTTTCTTTCCGACCACATTTCTTACACAAAGTTGATAGTTCAGAACTGTTGAAAGGTTCTCAACCCAGTCCCAGTACGTTCAAGTCTCCTTAGTTGTTTTCTTTGCTTGTTGCAACCCAATAACTTGACTCTAATGAGGTTGTGACCTTTTTTTAATTTTGTTTTTACTTATAATACAGCAAGGTTCAGTTGCAAAGTTCAATACTGAGTCTTGTTCTTTAATGTTTAATTTCTCTGTTGTGACGACGTACACAGGAACCTTTAACAAAGAAAGAAAGAAAGAAAGAAAGAAAGAAAGAAAGAAGCTTTGGAAGAAGCCTCAAGTGTCGTTGCTTTTTAAATTTTATGTCTTCGGGATAGAGAATTTAGTTAAAAATAGGCAAGGCATTTTGTTTTATTAAAAGAGACATGTCACATCTCCAAAATACTCACATGGGATAGAATAAGGAAAATAGCATTGAGATTGCTTTACATTAAATACTACCTTTACTGGATTCATAAAACGGTCTCTCCTTGAGAAACTCTGAAGTGTACTTAGAAATTTTAGCTGAGTATGATAAAAAAAAAAGAAAAAGAAAAAGAAAAACCCTGAGTTTGCAGATATTTAAGCTGGGTAAACACAGAGCCACTTCTCAAAGCGGTAGAAGATTAGGTGGGACGTGAAGGCTTCTAAAGTGCTGAAACACAGGTCCAAGAGGTTCAAACACTCTGATAAAATATTAACTACGTTCTAATTGAATAATACAAGAAGCAGACTGCTATTTCCTTCTACAAGCACAGCCAAGTGGACGAAAAGAAGAAAGTGTCGACTAAGACTTTTTCCTGAATTGTTAATAACCAGTCCTTTCTTTTTTTTTTCCTTCTGGAAAGGAACTCATGAATTGTAGCTCTATCACTGGCAAGAGAAATAAAATATCACTACCCAGGAAGCCAAACAGTGACTTCCTTTAGGGAATGAGTCATATTTCCTGCCAAGAGTGATGAAGCAGCCGAACGTGCCGAGTCAGAGGGATGAAAACAAGAGGTCTGGAGGCTAAAGCCAACCTGAAGAAACGCAGAGCGTCGAGCTTTGAGAAAATTTGACCTGTCTGAACTTCTGCGCCACAATTAATGGATAAAAAGAGAATCGGAAAAAGCGTAGTGACCTCCAGACCACTTTCACAAAATTGTACTGATGTCAAAGCGGTTCAGTGCATCGTGTTCGGCTTCCTGCCTACTCGGGCACATTGTACAGAGTAATAGAGAGAAATATTCACCTCGAAGCTTGTTCAGTCGGTTTTTGCCTGTGAAAAGTAAAAGATCAGAACTGCATTTATTTAGTGCCGCAATCCATCGGCCAGACATATTAAAAAGCCATCACGATGAATCATCGCTGGGAAAACTTTCATTAACAAGACTTAAAAGTTTGCATAACAGCTGTCTTGCTCAGTCGATCTGTGTTCTTATCGGGCTGTGATTGACAGGACAGACTGTTGTCATAGCGGCATCGTCTTTATTTTTCCCCTTCACTACTGGAGCAAACGGATTGCCAGATCGCTTGCCGGAAGTGTCTCAGTGTGAGGAGATAATTTAGGCTCGGCAAGAAGTAAGATGCTGCTATCATGACAGCGCCGGCGATAGTTTTGATTCTGATTCTGTACAGCGGCGCTGTGATGTTATTCTTCATCCTGATTAGTCAGAACATTCTGATTCATTTCCTACACAAGCCGTGCTAACGGAGGTTCCTGCGGCAGGCCATATTGCAGGTTTATATTCACAGACTGTTTCTTTCACAGGAACTTTAATAGTGGAGTGAATGGATTAAAAATGTATTGTTATGGTTTAAAAAAAGGAAAGCATTTCTCATCACTGATATGGTGAAGATGTCTATAATGAGATGTTTGACATTTATGGAGAGAGTCTCCAGGGTGAGAGCTTTGTAACATTATGTTTTGAGGAACAAGAGAGTGTTCGGGGGAGAAAACTTTATATTTTTTAACAGATAAACAAAGAGAAAAAGATCAGGGCCCATATTAACTAAGCGTCTCAGAATCAATCGTAGAAATTGAATTTGAAATTTGAATTGGGCTCAAAGTTCATTTAGGACTAAAAATCTTCCTACCTCAGAGTAGGACATAAAAGTTCTTTATGAAGATTCCAACCCCATGTAGATACAGTGGAACCTTGGATTGCGAGTAACGCAGTTTGTGAGTGTTCCGCAAGACGAGCAAAGATTTAAAAAAAATTTTGACTTGGAAAACAAGCAAGTCTTGGTTTACGAGTGCCAAGCGTCACGTGATCACAACTGAGCCAACATTTTTTCTCTCTCCTGCGCTGCTCGGCGAGTGTATGTGTATGCGTGTGTGTACTGTTTATTATAACACACGTGTGTCCGCACGTGTAAAGCAAAAGAAAGTCTCATTAGAGAGGTTAAAGATCCATTTTCTCTCTCCCTCTCTATTTCAGCTTTGTGTTTGTCCGCGCGCATCATTTGACACCGTGCCCCTTCATATACACCCCTCCTTTTGCCTTCACACACACACACACACACACACACATAGATGTGTGACTAAAGGGAAACACTTATCTGTCAGGATTTATTTGTACTTTTTAAAGGTAAAGTGCAGGCTAATTTGTTTTATTTTTACTTTATATTTTGTATGAATTATTTTTATGTATTTATTTTTTGGGGGCTGTGGAACAAATAATTTGAGTTTCCATTATTTCTTATGAGATAATTTCCTTTGGTTTACAAGTGTTTTGGAATACAAGTGCTTCCGGGACGAATTGTGTTTGTATTATATATACTGTATGTATATATATAAATAACTCTTACTCCTACTCCTCGAAGTAGGACCAAAATGGCGTCATTCTAAGAATTTTTGCCTACTTAGGAGTGTTTTCCTACTCTGAGACGTGGGCCCAGCTCAACAAAATGTTAAACCAACATTAAAATGAACGGTGATTGCATTAAAAATTGACATGTTTATATATGGTTCCTGCTTCATGCTGGCCGTCTCACACCATCTTGTCTTTGATTATTCCCCTATACCAGCACAACAAGTGCTTTAATTCATGACATCCTCTACATATGTTCAATGCTCACTTCAACGAGAATACCCGAACACTTGCACATTCATGCAATTACCTAATCAGCACAATGCATTAAATCATGCAGATCCAGGTCAAGAGCTATGGTTCTTGTGGAAAATTTAGATCTCTTTGTGCTGCTTTAAATTTGGTTTTTGAAGAACGATTTGATTACAAAACAAAAACAAAAAAACTAATTTAAAAAACGCTATTATTTTGACACAAATCATGATTGTGATTCGAACTGCATTATGCAACGGCGTCGTACGGTTCCACCATTTAGGGGTTTAGCCCTGAATATTTTAATCTTAGTCATGAATATTTTCACCATGAAGGGTGCAGTAGGTGTCAAACAAACATACGGTATACTTTACTCGCATTCAGTGTCTGATGGAGGGGAGGGCAAGTAATTAAGCATCTGTCTGTGGAAAGTGTACACACAATCATAAACGAGCACGATTTTCACATTAGAGGACCTCAGCTGGGGTTTATTGCCACACCACTCATACAGTCCTGACCTCGCTCCAAGCCATTTCCACATGTTTGGGACATTAACAGAGTTCCTAGGAGGACACCATTTCAGATGTGAAGCAGGGCTTTGGCATACTGAGATCCAAGCACTAGTGAAACGCTGGTAAGTGCATTTTTAGGTTTTATTCTTCTAACTGTGTTCTGTTCTTCTGTGTGATCGAATGTCCCGGTTTGACTTGAACACCCCTCGTATGTAAATTATTAACAAACTTTACAATAATTTCTGACAATGCGTATATTACCTGTAATAAACTGCAACTCTTAGATGACTGCATAGGCACACGACCTTAATTTATTAGTTTTATTTTATGCGGCTTCTTGTGCAGCACATCGGTTTGAGTATTTTAGAAGAGGGAAAAAATAAGAAGAAAAGAAGAGAAATCCAGAGGTCAGAGGTCAATGGCCAGACTGTTCTGAGCTGACAGCACGACTATGGTAACTGTAATAACAGCTCTTTACAAACCTGGTGAGCAGAAAAGCATCTCAGGAGACTGAGATGAACCTTGGGGTAGATGCACTACAAGAGCAGAAGATCACATCACGTTATAGTAGGTACAGATTTGAAACCTGGTCTGAAATTGAAACCCGTGAAACACACACACACACACACACACACACACACACACACACACACACACACACACACACACACACACACACACACAGAGAGAAAAAAAAAGGAAAAGGAAAAAGGCCTGTTTAAGTCCAATGCTTAACAAATGATGTATTGTGCAGACTTTCTCAATAAAGCTGTCAGAGGCTCCATGCCTTTCTACAAAGAAAGCTGTTGGAAATTTATTTTACGACCTACAAGGTCTTAATGGCTAAAAGGGCAAATTACATGTTGTTAGTCCTGTGTTTCCAGGACACTTCCCTGATCGCTAAGTCAGCCACGCGGCTGAATAGTCACGTTTTTTCCTTTTCAGTGGAGTCCTAACGATTATAACGAACACATCAGGTCATATCGTCATTATTGTTTACCTCTGAGGTGGGCAAATGATGTCAAGACTTTTACAATGCAACAGAAATGGCATCATTAAAGCTGAAGAAGAAAAAAAGCACACACTTTTTAAACAGAAATATATATTTTTTTGTGTAAATTAGTCACATTTGGCGCCACATTAAGTCAGGGATGTGTGAGAAAGGAATAATTTGACACCTGATGATTCGGTGGGTGTGGGCGTGGGCGTGGAAGCCGGCGCTCGTCTGTGTCTGCGCCGCATAATTTGCCACGCGCCCGGAACGTCGGTTTTAATGAAACGCGTCTGTTAAAACATGGTTCCGGCTGCGTCGAGAGATCCTCTTCATTTTTAAAATGAGAAAAGCGTACATCCTGGTGTCCCGGGAGACGTGCAAGATTTTCAAATTTGGAATCATGCAGGCATTAGAGACTGTAGCACCGGGTTGATAGGCACTTCCTGAAAGCCTCATTAACATCGGGCCTTTTGTTGCATGACCTTGAAAAGAGAGGCATAAAACAACCAGCGTGTTATTTCCCCGGTACCGCTGTGAAGTCCCTCGCTGTGCTAGCTCTCCCGGTGCGCAGATACCATGCAGATTTTACATTCCGATGGTGAGAGCCTGCGCTTTTCGAGAACGCCGCGATGACTGACAGTAATAGAGATATCAGGTGTTCTCCTAGGGCGTCCTGCACATCGACGCGGCCCTCAGGTGCTGAAATATGAAGGCTACGTACTGATAGGAGCCGTTCTCTGACGGAATTTTCCTACCGCGGCTCGTGCGAATTCGATCCTCGTCGATGCGGATATGGAATCCCCATGGCTTGATTCGGCTCGGAAGGAGCGTGATTACATGAGTAATTATGCTAGAGACTTTTGTTTTTTTTCCCAGAGTATGAGGTGATATCGACATGAGGTGATATGAGACGAGTATTTATTTGATTACCGGTTCCAGTTACAGGATGGAGGCGAGGTGTGAGAGCAGGACGTCTGAAGTCGACGGACGGCTTGTTTGGGAAATTAGCCTATAGTCTATAAGCTTAGTCTTTTTTTTTTCCCCAAGTTGAAACTGAGGAATTTTAAAGGCAGACCTGAGATACGTTGTTGACTTTGTTCCTTCTGGATGCATGAAGAAACTTTTAAACGCTGGGAAAGATAAACAGACTTAACATATAACTGAGCTTCAGGGTTCTTGTGGTTCTCTGGTTTCCTCGCACGTCCTAAAACCATTGCTAGTACGCAGACTATTACAATATTAAATATGGTCTGTAATCTAAATGAAAGTAAATGAATGTGTGAGTGTGTGTGTTTTGCAATGGATCGGTGGTTCATTTACGTATGGCGTACTCCCAGCATGCTCTCCTGATCTGGATAAAGGTCGCGAACTGGAAAAATAACGGAAAGTTTATATGACTAGACAGCTCAGTAGCATTCAGTCATTTCGTTTTTTTCTTAAGTCGGGGGATCTTGCCATGGATCTTGGTCAAATCCCAGGAATACTTTAGGGCTACTGGAAGAACATCCTGACCAGGAAACAAACAGCACATTCATTCACATTGAGTTGGAGTTTTCAGTTGCACAAGCATGCTTTTAGTGAGCAGGAACTAGCTCCCAGTACACGCGTCATTAAACCTCTGGTCAGCTGGACATCATAGCAGCAATAGAAGCCCATAATCAGTTTTGAGCTCTAGTTTGGCACCGGTGGCCCATTTCGTGAAAGCACCACAGCTTTGAGTGTGTGTGTGTGTGTGTGTCGGAGCTCATCTGGGCTGTTTCAGGACAAGACAACAGGACAAAGAGGGGCTGAAAGTGGCGCCGCGGTGGCACCTATCCAGCATCACGACTGCGTGAGTTAACAGAAAGCAATCATCAACGACCGACACATCATTACCGACCCTGCAAGCTCGTTCGGAGCCGTTCTGGGTTTCTATATTGCGCATTTTTTTGCGCATGACATCACGCTGAGAAATGTATTAGCCAGACCCGGCTAGCTGCAGGTAATCATTTTGAGATGGACAAAAAAAATAAATGCAGGGAAAGATTATAAATGAAAAATTAGCACGGAACAGGCAAGGACGTTCGAAGAAAGTTAAAGTTTTGTATCGGAGCCGTAGAGTATGCCGTAGCAGGTCCTGTTTTTAACCATCGTGCATGATTGACTCGCTAATCGTGCATGTGAAATAGCATGAGGAAGCGACTCGAATAAACTAGCGTGCGCACAGCGTATTGACTCTGTGATTATTTAAACACGTCATGCATTATTCAGCAAGTTGAAAGACATTCGCAAGACTCACTCCTTCGCAACCGACGGATGTATATAGTCACTGCGGGAACATTTTGTTACACACGACTGGCACTTTCAGTGTGACGGGACGTACAAAATTGCCCGCGCCCCTGCGTAAAGCTCGAACAGCAGTCACTCATCAGCACGAGCAGCTGTGAACATCACGTTAATGGCTTATAGCCAGACACATCATGTTCTCAAGCCTCGTCTCATCACGGATTCCCCTCGACACACTCTCCAAAAATCACGGACGCAAAATGGGAAAAAAATTTATAATAAAAAAAAAAAATAATCAAACAAACAAAAACACACACACATACTGTATATATATCTACAGTATATCTATATATCGGGGCTGAAGTTTACTAGGTACATAAATGACTCCACCGTGGGCATTAGCGTCAGTTAGAGAGCAGATTTTAAGTGTAAAAGCAGTGCTGTGGGGCCTTTGAAACCCATCCTGGGTCATGTGACTACTATTTGAGATTAGCGCACCCAATCTCCCGGAGCTTGAGTATCAATTCAGTGCAGTTTGAGGAATTTATCAGGTACCGTGATCTGTAATATCTCTGGAGCCTCGCTCTTATTATTAGATTTAAGCAAAGCAGAGCTCGTCTGGATCGGAGATACGAGCCTGGGTTTGGGAATTAACGCCGTGCTTTCATGTTCGATCTGGTCGTGTTGTGATGAATATGTGAGCAACGTTTCGGCTGATGAGCGAGACAGAGAGGAAGAGAGAGAGAGAGAGAGAGAGCATGAAATAAAGAGAGGATGCATATCTATCAAGGTCTTAATATAAAGCTCAAACACTTCTGTTCAAGGTACACATCTAAAAACTGCTTTTCTCCACAGCAGGAGGAACGTTCGGATAAGGACATTTAAAGGCTGATTACTGGCCAGCGGCCCCTCATCAAGCTTCAGTAGTGGGTCATACTGAGCTTTACTTTGTGTTTAAGGGATCGTTTGGGTTTTTTTCAAGGCTGTTTTAAATCAAAACTGTAGAGGCATGTACTGTATTGGCACATCACCATAAGTCTTACTGAAAATGTTCCTGCTTTGTACACCGACCAAAAAGTTCTGGGTAGAGTTAAATTTGCACTTAATTCACTTGATAGATTAAATCATATCAACTTGATTTAGCTCTGCCGAAGTGGGACTGCGGAAGCGTCATATGTGACGTCTCAGGTGAACTTTGGAACACATTCTTGCATGGATAATGACCATTAAATAATAAATTATACAAACTTATTTTTGGCACTGCTTTATTATTAATCGCCTTTATAGGCATTGCGTCACTCTACGCCGTGCTCCTAGTGGCAGATTTTCGACAAGCACTGTAGCAGCACTTATGCTCAATAGCTCATGCTAATGTTAACCTGCGATCAAACCAGGGATTACGTACTGTACAGTGCCACCTAGCTGCGTTGTAATTTGAACTACACGTTGGTCAAGTCAAACTTGTGATAAGATTTCTCGTGAATGAAGCCGTTAACTGTTGGGGCCAGTGGTGGCTCAGAGGCACCGAGTTACTGATCTGAAGATCGGCGGTTTGATCCCCAGCTCCACCAGGTTGCCACTGTTGGGCTCTTGAGCAAGGCCCTTAATCCTATCTGCTCCATGGATGACCCTGCGCTCTGAACCCAGTTACGCTGGGATATGCGAAGAAGGAATTTCACTGTGCTGTAATGTATATGTAAGTAATGGCTTAAAATAAAATACGAGATGTGGAAGAGATGTGATGGTCTGTGGGAACTGGACATTATAAGTGCAGTAGTGTAGCTGGGGATGATGTAGAGAAATAAAGGTAGTTTTTACTCTCATAACTGTAGCTCATCATGATAACCTCTTGCAAAGAAAAGTAGTCCGATTCCACCAAGAGTTCTTAAACACCTCCAGCATCCTGTGTCCTGCTCCAGGCCTTCATTTAGATCCCTTCAACAGCGTCAACGGGGACACTCGCTCCCTGACGTTCCCCCACAGGACCTGATTTTCACAGCTTAATTTTTGCACAGTAGGAAGTTATCCAAGATAGCTCTACACAGCTGCATCATCTGTGAAATGTGCCAGATTTATATGAGGACCAGGAGAGCTGCTCTCTCTCTCTTTCTCTGTGTGTGTGTGTGTATATGGGGCCTTGATGAGAATCCTCACACATCTCTCAGAAAGCTCAACAGGGAGCAGGTCTGTATTACCATTAGAGACACGTCTTCAGGACTGTTTCCAGAGGTAGTGGCATACGTCTCTACAATCTACAAAGCTGTCCTCGTATGGATACGACACGGCAAATATATTTTCCTGCCGAAACTGAAATGTTTACCGAGTGTTGACCTCCAAATCAAATGCATTCCTGCTTAAAACAGAAAGAAAAATCCTGGAGGGAACTGTTTCTAGGAAATGCATCCGCGCAGAACGTCGCGGTCTACTAATGTCAGGACGCGCGGGAAACAAACATGCTCCGCCGTTTACGATTTCCCGACTGTACTGTATTTGACGAGTTTGAAACGTTTGATACGGTCAAGCAGAAAGATGAAAACACTGTTTTTTCGTGGAGCAGCGCAGGGAGTATCGCTGACCGCCTCACGAGCTGAGCAGAAATAAACACCTGAAACATGAAGAATGTTTCATAACCCTGTCCTTTACTCCTATTCACAGATCATGCTTTCCATCTTCTATGTATAAAGTTAAACTGCACTCAACACTCATAACACCCACAGCACTCATAACGACCTGTTTTTTTTTCTCTTCCTCTCATCTGGATGCTTGGCGGACTGCTTGGTGCTCATCTAAGCCCTCCGGCAGGAATATGTTTTTTGGTTCTCGAAACATGGTGTTGACGTTTATCTGGCAACATTAAGGAGGTTGGGGATAATGTTGGTAACTTGTGAGATCTGTTCTGTGAAAATGGATGTGATCCAGATTGATCGCTGAGCCAACATCAAATTACAGTACAGTCGTTTTGGAGCTTTTTCTCTGAATGAAAAATAAACAGAGAGGTAATGTTACAACACTAAGAGATGCTTTGACATGAGAGACACGCGCTGTGTGTGGGAAGCGGTGGCGTCCGCCCAAATCTCTGATCAGAACCCTAAACCTTGTTAAAATCTTAAGGGACCTTGAATGGTGTTAGACTTAATCGGCATACATGATCCAAATAAAGGTTACAATTCAGTATTTGCAACGTTGTGTTTGAGCATTCATTTATCAAAGTCGTTCGTTTCATCAAAGTCACTTTTAAAAACAATATTGTCCTGACACTGTATTACAGCCACACCCACCAACAAAAGTACCCAGCAGACATTTGGATGTTGAAATGACGTCCTCTGACACGTCCCTTCATGGTTCCAAAATGAGAGTTGAATGGACATGTTTGACGTTATCAACGGTCATCAACCCTCCAAATGTTTGCTTTGAGGGTATATATTGAACAATATTTAGCTACAAGTCAAAGTAATAGCTATACATGCAACTGTAGACATGTACAAACATATCTGATTGCATTTTTAGGAAATGTTCTGTGTTACAAGCTGCACATTGTTTACTCTAAAGAATATCCAATTTTCATTTCTATAGTATTATCCCTAGAGAACATATAACTGCATATATAACTGTACATTACCTTATCAGTCATCCAATCATAGGGTTCCTGATAGGACAGGGTTACTATACAGTTGGATTTGTTTAGAAAGTTGGATAAGTTTTTTTTTTCCTATCCAGTTGGATTAGTTTTTTAAGCATTCACATATAAAGAAACAAAACTGAACACAGTCAATTTTAAAGATCATGCTTTAAAGCCAACTTGGGGTCTTAGATTAGTAGTTGATTTTAACGCTTTAGCATCCTTACTCTAGACTTTAAATCATATAAGTCTAGTGCATGCCGTCTCCATATTTAACATATACAACTCACCAAAGATCTGGCATTATTGTTTGCATTACTTTTACATAACTTATTCATTGCGGTAGTTTTTAAATAGAATTTTTATAACATGCTGCACTTTGCAGAAGTCTTGAGCCAACCCTGATTTCTTCATATTTTGCTTCCAAAGAGCCAAAGAGACTTTGTTTGTATTTTTAATATAGTCTTGGGGAATCACTTTCCAGGCTTCCTGAAGCACTTATTGGCTCTTATTTGTAGCAAGTTGTTGGCCATGCCTTCTGTTTCATATTACTCTTTTAATTCTACAGTATGTTTGATATATATCCTTGTTTTATACCTATTCTTTTTATTTAATTTTTTACTTTTTTAGTGGCATTCATTGGGGGACGGCAAAGAAAGAATTTCATTGTACTGGGGGCTGGGGACATGTTTCTTTATACTGTGCATATGACAATGAAACTGAATGCTGAGTGGTTGGAACAGACGAGAGGGGAAACGAGGTTGCTGCTGAGGTTGTTACATAAACTGCAGCAAAATATTTACTCCTATTTCTTTCATTTGATCTGCATCATTTATTTTGAAGAAATGAGGGGTGGCTCAAGTTTTTTTTTTTTTTTTTTTTACAGTACTGTGTATCTTTATTTTGTAATATAATTTTCTTCTTATTTTACAATTATATTGTCTATTATTTTTTCCTAATTTATTTCTGTTTTTTTTTTTTTTTTTTACTTCAGACTGTAAATCACTATGGCACTATTATCGTATTATTACCAGTATTATGGTAGGAATAATATTATAATTTGGTTAGAGAAACAAACACTTATTTATAATTTTATTTCTGTTAAAGCTAGAATTGTTAAAGGTCCTCCTTGTTTCACTCATTAACACAAGTCATTATTATCCTTATTTTCCCTATTAACCGAAGATACACCACATGTAAAATAAATTTGTTTGCTTTGCAGGGAAACATGCTCAGAGCGTTTCAGCGAGAGACGAGCGGCGTTGTGTGAGAACCACCGTTTAGGAAGCAGACGCCGTTAATGCTTCATTAATGAACAAATGAGTGGGGTGTGCGATAAGCTAAGAGTTTACTGATAGACTGGATTGCTGCTTGCTTGACTGCTTGAGGGTCTCATCATCCTACAGACTTCCCTTTACTGAGTTTAATTAATCACAACAACTCAATTAACAGACTTTAATTATTGTTGAGGATGGCTTACATGGGCAGGGAAGAAGTAGAAGAAGAAGAAAAAAAACCCCACTAAATTCACCAGTGAATTTTATTCCTGCACTGTGGGGGGAAATAAACGGTTATGTAAAATAGGGAAAATAAACAGATGAAGCATTATTTTGCAAACGATCAACGAGAATGCCGTTTAACACAGGATTAGCAAGCTTCAATGAATTCCTCTACACGACAAAAGAAAACCCGCAGAGACGTCAGTAATTTCAGAAAGAGTGCGACTGATTTGGTTGGCATGCAGACGTAAATAAACCTTGAGGGTTTTATACTAGCTCACTGTCAGCCAAGGCGGGTTATACTCTGTAAATGGTGCATGAAGGATTAGCATGGCAATTTGAAGACATGACAATGTTCCTGTGTTACTGAAGAAGGTCCCACTTAAAGCATGGAACCAGTCAGCACACGCGGTGTTAATTAACATCACCAGGCGCTTCTTTTCTTAAAGTTCGCTCGAGGGTCTTCGTTATAAAAAAAATAAATTAAATTAAATAATAAATAATAATAATAAAGTTCCCACAGGAGAAAAGCCAGTCAGGAAAAGCTGTTGTTTGTTAAAGATGGTTCAAGGAGTAAGATGATCTCCGTAACTGAAATACCTGATGAATGCAGGAGGTTTTGCTGTGAGAGCACTAA
Source organism: Channallabes apus (assembly GCA_030522415.1). Taxonomy (NCBI): domain Eukaryota; kingdom Metazoa; phylum Chordata; class Actinopteri; order Siluriformes; family Clariidae; genus Channallabes; species Channallabes apus. The sequence goes on from CM060107.1 coordinate 16,089,855, forward strand.
AGCTCTGATTTACTGAGATCTCCGAGAAGGGGCTAAAGAGCTTGTGAACAAATTCAAAAAGAATGGGATCACAAGCTAAAAAATTATAATTTGTGGTTTGTTTTTGGATATGTGCAAAAAGTCCTGAGCCAACACTCATTTCTTCATATTTTGCTTCCAAAGATCCAAACCCTGATATATTGTAAATATAGTATTTTAAGTTTATGTGCGGTCCCTGCACCTGACCAGTTTCAGAGAAATGTTGTCTTCATAGGTAATTGTGTCGCGTAACAATAATTCAAGTATTAAAAAAAAATCTAACTTAAGGCATGAACCAGGCGGAGATGATGACAGACGATCAGGCCGGTGATTAGTATACTGGTGATGCTGAATGCAGAGTGGTTGGAACAGACGAGATGGGAAATGAGGCTGCTGCTGAAGGTGTTACATTATATATATATATACAGTGGTGTGAAAAACTATTTGCCCCCTTCCTGATTTCTTAATCTTTTGCATGTTTGTCACACTTAAATGTTTCTGATCATCAAAAACCGTTAACTATTAGTCAAAGATAACATAACTGAACACAAAATGCAGTTCTTAAATGAAGGTTTACGTTATTAAGGGAGAAAAAAAACTACAAATCTACATGGCCCTGTGTGAAAAAGTGATTGCCCCCCTTGATAAAAAATAACTTAACTGTGGTTTATCACACCTGAGTTCAATTTCTGTAGTCACCCCCAGGCCTGATTACTGCCACACCTGTTTCAATCAAGAAATCACTTAAATAGGAGCTACCTGACACAGAGAAGTAGACCAAAAGCACCTCAAAAGCTAGACATCATGCCAAGATCCAAAGAAATTCAGGAACAAATGAGAACAAAAGTAATTGAGATCTATCAGTCTGGTAAAGGTTATAAAGCCATTTCTAAAGCTTTGGGACTCCAGCGAACCACAGTGAGAGCCATTATCCACAAATGGCAAAAACATGGAACAGTGGTGAACCTTCCCAGGAGTGGCCGGCCGACCAAAATTACCCCAAGAGCGCAGAGACAACTCATCCGAGAGGCCACAAAAGACCCCAGGACAACATCTAAAGAACTGCAGGCCTCACTTTCCTCAATTAAGGTCAGTGTTCACGACTCCACCATAAGAAAGAGACTGGGCAAAAACGGCCTGCATGGCAGATTTCCAAGGCGCCAACACTTTTAAGCAAAAAGAACATTAAGGCTCGTCTCAATTTTGCTAAAAAACATCTCAATGATTGCCAAGACTTTTGGGAAAATACCTTGTGGACCGACGAGACAAAAGTTGAACTTTTTGGAAGGTGCGTGTCCCGTTACATCTGGCGTAAAAGTAACACAGCATTTCAGAAAAAGAACATCATACCAACAGTAAAATATGGTGGTGGTAGTGTGATGGTCTGGGGTTGTTTTGCTGCTGGAAGGCTTGCTGTGATAGATGGAACCATGAATTCTACTGTCTACCAAAAAATCCTGAAGGAGAATATCCGGCCATCTGTTCATCAACTCAAGCTGAAGTGATCTTGGGTGCTGCAGCAGGACAATGACCCAAAACACACCAGCAAATCCACCTCTGAATGGCTGAAGAAAAACAAAATGAAGACTTTGGAGTGGCCGAGTCAAAGTCCTGACCTGAATCCTATTGAGATGTGGTGGCATGACCTTAAAAAGGCGGTTCATGCTAGAAAACCCTCAAATAAATCTGAATTACAACAATTCTGCAAAGATGAGTGGGCCAAAATTCCTCCAGAGCGCTGTAAAAGACTTGTTGCAAGTTATCGCAAACGCTTGATTGCAGTTATTGCTGCTAAGGGTGGCCCAACAAGTTATTAGGTTAAGGGGGCAATTACTTTTTCACACAGGGCCATGTAGGTTTGGATTTTTTTTCTCCCTAAATAATAAAACCCCTCATTTAAAAACTGCATTTTGTGTTTACTTGTGTTATCTTTGACTAATAGTTAAATGTGTTTGATGATCAGAAACATTTTGTGTGACAAACATGCAAAAGAATAAGAAATCAGGAGGGGGGCAAATAGTTTTTCACACCACTGTATATATATATATATATATATATATATTTTTTTTTATATATATATATATATATATATATATATATATATATATATATATATATATATATATTTACCTTTGTATCTTTAGGCACTTTGTAGCCTGATGCAGTAAAACATTCGTTCCCATTTCTTTAATATAATCTACATGATTTAATATGAAGGAATGAGCAGTGGCTCAAGACTGTACAGTATGCCTACTGTAGATGAGAACAATTATGAACCCGATGATGTAGCTGAGGTTGAGGAACTGTCCGAGCCAGAATTCACACACCATGTGAATCCAGAGCTGTAAACCCACATTCAGATACGGATATTTAGGGCGGACAACCCTCATTTTACACTTTTACACATACTCATAGATCTGTCGTAAATAATAGCTAAAAACTGTCATGCGCACTCAGCCGCGACCGGCACTAGGACCCGGAAGTAAGACGGTCACGAACCTGAAAGCATAAAAGGAAACAAAATGGCGCCGCACATCGCTCTGTCATTGAGTTATGCCCAGGTTGCTTCGGAATCGTCGTTTGCATGTGAGTACTCACTTTCTTGGGTTTACTTTCAAACTGAGTGTGTGTTTATAGGACGCGGGTTAGATTGTGTCTTTCTCTTGCTCATTGATTTTGAGAGTCCTTATAACAAATCGCGTGATTATCCTGCCCTCTCATGTCCATCCACGTTTGGGTTTACCATTCACGCTACAGGGCTACCTGCTAAAGCTAAGTCGTTCTGGTCTCCTCGGGTTAGTTCACGACAGAATGACAGAGCCTAAAGCAGTAAACCCAGCGGATCATGCGCGCTTATGCGACGTGGTTGACCAGCATGCTATGCTAATTAACAAGCTACCCGGAGAGCTCGATACTCTGCGCCAGAGCGTCCAAGACGTCGCGGCCTTGCGCCGCGAGTTTGCGGAGCTCAAGCGGGAGAACGCAAGCCTCCGTGCGGCTGTTGATAACATGGCTAGCGGGCCACCCGTCGCAGCGCCCGTGGCCCCGCACCAACCCCCCCCCCTCCTTCTGATGTTTTCCTCGCATTACCAGACAAATGGGATGGCACGGATGGGAAGTGCAGTGTGTTTTTAACATCGCTGGAACTGGTGTTTGAGTTTAATGCCACCAAGTACTCCACCGACCGGCTACGCATCGCACTACTCGTCTCGTTGCTATCAGGGCAGGCAGCTGAGTGGGCCACGGCAGTTCACCCGTCAGCTTAAACTCACCTTTGAACATCCCGCGGGCGAGGTGGAGACCGACACGAAGCTCTACCATCTGCGACAGGGAGGATTGTCCGTGAGTAGGTACACCGCGGAGTTTCGGACCCTCGCAATAAAGACCTCGTGAGAGGCGATACCGCGAAGGATTGTGCGCCTATAGTGGCTCAGCGGCGCACCACCGAGCGACCTGCCCATTCCGTCCTGGAAACGCCCAGCCCCGGTGAATGACAGGAGAGACTCACCGGGCACCATCCACCTCTCCGCCACGACCGAAACTACCACTTCCCGCCTCACGGTTCAGGTAATCCTCCACCTTGGCCACAAGCAGGTCCGAAGTGCCGTGTTCATCGATTCCGGTGCCGCTGGTTCATTGACTCTACGTACGCCAAAGAGTTGGGGGTAAGAATTGAGGCGCTATCCCAGCCTATTAAGATCGCTTCCGTCGACGGGCGGCCCCTCTCTTCTAGCCCCATCACCCAACAAACCCAATTCATCACTCTCAACCTCGGCCAACGCCAAGAACAGATCCAATTCCATCTCACCCACAGCTCCTCTCCACCTCTCATCCTCGGATACCCCTGGCTACTAAAACACGACTCCCTGATTTCCGGGACACAGAAGCGGATCCTTCAGTGGGGGCCAACCTGCACCGAATTATGCCTACGGGCCCAGGCTGGGACATGTACCAGGGAGTCCGAGGCCCCCGACGTCGACATCCACGCAATCCCTTCGCCCTATCGGGACCTGGCTGAGATGTTCTGTAAACATTGTGCCAATCAACTACCACCTCACCGTCCCTACGATCTGGCCATTGAACTCCAGCCGGGTTCTAACCAGGAGGTGATGCATCCTCCTCACCTGCAGCCGCGGGGTTCTTCTTCGTAAAGAGGAAATGGGGCGAACTTCGCCCGTGTGTCGACTATCGGGGGCTAAACAAGATCGCTATAAAAAACCGTCACCCTTTGCCGCTCACCAACTCAGCCCTGGACGCCCTCTCTGGTGCCACCGTGTTCACTAAGTTGGACTCCGGAGCGCCTACAACTTGGTGAGCATCAGAGAGGGCGATGAGTGGAAGACGGCCTTCATCACCCCCACCGGACATTATGAGAGCCTGGTCATCCCTTTTGGACTCTGTAACGCACCCTCGGCCTTCCAACAATTTATCAATGACGTTCTAAGGGACATGCTAGGCCGATGGGTGTTCGTCTACCTGGACGACATTCTCATTTATTCACACACCACTGAGGAACATGTCAAACATGTTAGAGCTGTACTAAAGAGATTGCTCGCCCACCAGCTGTACTGTAAGCTGGAAAAGTGTGCTTTTCACGAGCACTCCACCACATTCCTAGGTTTTGTCATCTCGCCCCAGGGTGTGGCCATGGACCCACAGAAGCTGGAGGTTGTACGTCACTGGCCCCTACCCAGGACACTGAAGCAGCTCCAACGTTTTCTCGGGTTTGCGAATTTCTATCGTCGCTTTATCCGGGGCTACAGTACAGTTGCAGCACCACTTACTACACTGACCAGGCCCTCAACTCATCCCTTTCGACTCAACTCAACCGCCATCTCCGCCTTCAAAAATCTCTGCCTCCTCTTCACCACCACACCAATTCTTCTACATCCAGATGCCAACCAACCATTCGTTGTGGAGGTGGACGCGTCGGAAGTGGGCGCCGGCGCCGTTCTCTCCCAGCGAGGTCCAGACCAGAAGCTACACCCTTGTGGCTTCTACTCCAAGAAATTTAACCCCACTCAGCAGCGACACGGAGTAGGGGACCGTGAACTGTTGGGCATAAAGTGGGCCTTGGAGGAATGGCGTCACTGGCTCCAGGGCGCCAGTGAGCCGTTCATCGTCTGGACTGACCACCAGAACCTTCTCACCATCAGGAACCTTAAACAGCTCAACCCACGACAGGCGCGGTGGGCCCTATTCTTCGAACAGTACGACTTCCACCTGTCGCCAACACGAGAGAGAGACGCCCCGGGCGGACCCCGCACCTGTCATCTCACCCACTCAGATCATCGCACCTCTCCGATGGGACATTGAAACGGGGGTTCGCCAGGCACTGGCCGTAGAACCCACGCCGGCAGGCGTGCCGCCTGTACGACTCTATGTCCCACAGCAGCTAAGGCCCGAAGTGCTCCAGTGGGGCCACTCCTCGCCCGTCGCTGGACACCTGGGAACCCAACGGACCATCACCTTCGTGAGACGGGCCTTCTGGTGGCCCACGATGAGGAAGGACATCATCGAGTTTGTTCAGGCGTGCCCGGTGTGTGCCAGGGCAAAGGATCGAAACCGACCCACACCCGGAGAACTCCAACCCCTTCCCGTACCTTGACGGCCCTGGACACACATCGCCTTAGACTTCATCACGGGCCTGCCGGCTTCAGAAGGAAAAGACGTCATCTTAACCATCGTGGATCGTTTCTCCAAGGCAGTGCACCTGGTGGCCCTCGCCGGACTCCCGTCAGCAAAAAACACCGCCGAGCTGATACTGGAACATGTAGTCCGATTGCATGGTTTCCCAAGGGACATCGTCTTGGACAGAGGCCCCCAGTTCACCGCACGGTTCTGGAGGGCTTTCTGCCTTCTGATCAATTCAACCTGCAGTCTGTCTTCTGGTTACCACCCCCAGACTGTTGGAGCGTTACCTGAGGTGTTTTGTGTCGGATCGCCAGCGCTCCTGGGCCCGCTACCTCAAATGGGTGAGTTGTCACACAATCTCCACGTCTCCTCAGCCACCAACCTAAGCCCATTTGAGGTGTGCCATGGTTTCCAACCTCCGATGTTGACGTGCCATCGTTTTGGTTTACCATTCACGCTACAGGGCTAACTGCTAAAGCTAAGTCTTTCTGGTCTCGTCGGGTTAGTTCACGACAAAAACAGAACTTAAACCAGTCAAAATTTTTCTTTACTTTACATTATCTAATAACCTTACCTCTAGTAAAGTGTATATCCCTCTTTTTTATTGGGAAGCTTGATTTTAAGGGGAGAAAACATTTTGACAATGTTTGGGGATTCCCCTCTTATATACCAGAGCATTTTGTCACCTTTTCTGCTTCATATCTGATTCAGCTCAGCTTTAGACCAGGTTTAGAAGGTGTGTTTTTGATCAGGAGAATCACTATTCTGGCTTGATCTCTGGCAATCTCTCTTATCTGTGCAGTCTGTAGAAAGGGAATAATACTAGATGTTGTGATTCCTAAACCCATATAGATCTCAAAGCACAAAGGCAGGCTTTTTTTTCCCCCTCCCCTCTCTGAGATTGCTTCACAAATCTCGACAGTCCCCGGAGTGGTGACATCAGCCACTCAGATAAAGTCGATGTACAAGGGAGAGGGAGAAGAACCGGGAGGGGGAAGCGATGGTTCCAAGTTTCTTGACGTCTCCCACGTAAGGGAGATTAAAGAGCAAAATCCCATCTCGAATTTGAATGTGTGGGAGAAATTCAAGGGGCTAGCTAGATCAGAGAGGCGCTCGCATGACAGGACTTTCTCAAGAGAGACGCGGGACTGTGTCAGTCAAACGACGCCAGACATCAGAGAGGCAAAACGATCGAGCTGGTGCATGGAACATGGGTGCACTTCAGGACCCCGGAGAAGGTTTTTTTTTCTTTATTATTTTTTTTAATTCAGCACTACGATGCAGGACAGCGTCTCCTGGAGGAATCAATGGCGCATGGCTGATGGTTCAGGTTGGAGAATGTAGAGATGGAAAGCTTCCACGTCACATATAAACATCTCATTAGCTTCATCTGTAGGTCTTTCATTCAACTGTAAATAAAGCCTCCATGGATTAACCATGACTAGCAGCTGTATCCTGTCTCAAAAGAGAGTCTGAAGTGTTTTTTAGGGACTTAAAAATGAATGCTTTTGACATTTATGTTACTTGAGAAAACACAAGCACAAGATTCAATATTTTTCATCAAAGATGAAAAAAAAAAACAGGTTAATCCTATCTCACCTTGAGCTTTAATCATTTACAATATGTGAGAGTACTGTAGGTAAAACCTCTAATTAATTCTATTTTCATATAAAGTAAAGAAGAAAATTTTGATTAAACGACAGCAGCTGAAGAGCAAAAATACTGAAAAGCTAAATTACTACTGTAGAGATACGGCTTTCACCGGGGAAAATATAAAGTCACCATGCCGAGACATCATCGTTCATTTAAATCATTTAAAATCTAAACAAATAGAGACGCTTTCAACCGCCTTCATATGATCCAAACTCTGCTTGTGAAAATGCATGACGTTTTGGAGCGTGTCCTGCCTCCTACGGTGCAGAGAGTCGTTATACTGTAGATGTCTTTGGAAGCAAAAAGCCATGTAGGCTACAGATGTGATCGTGATGATTAGGAAAGGCACATGAGCTCCGGGTTCCCTAGCAGATCCACAATACGAGTTCCGGGGTTTTATTCCTGTCCGATTTTGTCGGCAACAATCGACGTCACTCCAAACGACGTTCTTTTCCAAAACTCAATTTTTTACAACCTACTCATATATTGTAAAAAACACTTTAATGCCCAACTCTATATGCAAGTTCTGTGAACACAGGGGGGAAAAAAAATAAATGGCTGAGGTCGTTAGGACGTTGTGTGTTAGAGAAGCACAGGCACTTCTGTGTGGTGAGCGTAGCGGGAGGTCATGCTTTATTATGGCTTGTTCGCTGAGTGAAACCCACATGCTGAGAACATGCGGGATAGAAACCGAGCCAACAGTCAGATTCCATTTAAAGGCGAATGAATGTGGCGGTCGCTCCCAAATGGTTGTCTTATAGCAAACAGGAATAACGTGTACCATTAACCTATGGCACCTATTTGCCTAATGAGAATGAATACATTACCAAAACTAATGTGTTTGCTTAATGTTAACACGGCTTAAAAAAGAGGAAGTGTCAATCAGAGCCCAAAAATAAACAAATATACTGGATGTGGGAAAAAAAATGTGCCGGATTAACGACGACTGGCAAGTGGTGAGGAAAGATTACGCACTGTAGGCAGAGAGAAGGTACAGTACAACTGTTACATTATGTATAATAAATGCTAGAAGTATTCAACACTTTCATACTGTACAAATCAGCCAAACAAATATGGTTTATACTGCACGTACACTGGCTACGAACCATTCTTTTTTTTTTTTATCGCAGCACAGCAGAGCTACAAAGCGACAGAATGTCTTGCTATTGTAGTGTCTACCCTTCTACAGCGGAAGAGCTTGAGGCACACTGTTACCTTACTGTAAAATATGGACCAGGAGGCATTTTAACCAGGGCTTGTATGTCAAAAAAAAAAAAAGAAGTGCTCTAAGGCTGCTTTTATACTAGACACGTTGTTAATTATTGTTCCGTACCTGATCACTCTTGCATATTTACACTCTCCGGTACACCACAATAAAGACAAAGAGAACAAGACAGCCAAGGACGTCTAAATTTATTGACATTTCAGGAAAATTGTCCAGAGTGACCCTCTTGCGTGCTTCATTAGCTGTTTCTGTGTAGCTCAGACGAGGAGATCGGCGCATGCACCCACGAATTATTCAGTTCCTCTGAAATACATAACAAAGCGTTTCCCTTTATGTGTGCACATCTGGCTGGCCAAAGCAGCTCACAACTGAAACAAGATACATCTGAGCAGATCATGGAGGAGGGATGCTGAGGGATTTCATCTAATCAACAATCATGATTTCTGGAAGTGGAGCAGAACCCCTTTCGGGAGCTAAGAACCATTAAGGAACCGCCATTTGTTTCGCCTAATAATGGCACGTACATGTACTAATGGTTTCACTAATATGTTATGACACAATTGTAATTTCTATCATATATAGTATTTAATTTACTATGCAGTTAACCAGAACATTGATGTAAACAGCCCTCTTAACTAGTAAACTTCACCCCTGAGAGTAACCACTACTTTGTAGTTAATTAATGAATTAATGAATGAAAAAAAAAAAAAAAAACATGCTTGATGTTTACAAGTTTATTCATGGTTCACCTACTGTACGCTGCACGGCAATAATGTATTTTTCCTTTAGCCAAGCAGCAGAGTTGTAAACACCATGACCCCTGGTGGTACTGTGCTGCATCTTTAAGTTGTTAAGGCAACTGTAACCCTGACTAACTCCGTGCTCACTGCGATACTGTTGCAATTAAGATGCTTTAGACGAGCTGGAAAGCTCTGATGTATTATGCTGTGGATGAACTTGGATGATGATCTTGGACTACACCTAATTCGTTGAATTTTTTTATTCTATTTTTTGCATTTTTCAAAGACCCGTTCCTGAATCTTGGACAATCCTGAGGAATCATCACTTGCACTTTCTTGGGCATTGAAGATCCATTGCACGATGATGTTTACGGTGTTACCTAATCATTACGTGGTAAACTTCATCATCTGTATCCCCGGTTTCAACGCTATACACCTGATAATTTAATCAATCCACTATTGGGAATGCCAACATTTTAATATGGAGAAGGTAAAAGTCAAAGCAGAAGCTTTTTGATCAAATCTGTAGTCCTCAGAACCTCAGTACTCTGTGGTAAACACTCAAACAACTCTGAGTACTTACACCACACAAAATTTACATTACAGCCTTGATAACGGATCGAAACGTTGATTTTGCTGTTGACTCAGCAAATCCAGCCGAGATCCAAATATGTACAGACATCTCACAAGACGTCCAGGAAGTCTCTGCGTGCCATGTTTAACATACATTTCCAGGCAGAAAAATCCATCCTGGTATTTAAACACCTCGCCCTTTCAGACTCTCTGCCTGTTATTAATATAAAGATTGACCACAGGGCCATTTTGCAGTTCCTGTTCTGTTTAACTCAGAAACATGTAGACAGTACATGAGGACGCAGGGTGTATCAGCCGGAACAGCATCAATGTATGAAAGCCAGGCGTCTCTAAGCTTACTGCTCTTCCACTTAATCTATTGATGAGTGTCCTCGAACAGGCATTATCTCAGCTGGGGTGTTGCTGCTGCCAGGATCTTATCAACTGTAGCCAATTATAAAGGAAGGAAACTAGGCCACTTTTAAGCAAATGTCAGCCTCTCGGTAACCCCTCGCTGCTCTTATCAGTCTTATCACACATGACACCCTGGCACTCTGACACTTGCACAGGCACCGGACCAGCAGGGCTCAAGAACCTGCTCCAGAAATGCAAAGCAGGATGTTGTTAGCATGCCGTCTTTTTACTGTTACTTGGGCGACTGAATTATTTATTATCTGCTATCAGAGGATGCGCATGAGAAATGACATTTGTCGCCCCACTTTTTTTAGTTTTTGTTGTTGTCATAATGGCTTGCGTGGAGAGCCCCGGACAGGTCGAGGTGGAACAACAAACCATTTATTTATCGGGAAATTCTGCCCTTCGTGAGTTCCTTTTATATGGCAGATTCTTCAAAAAGGGATCTCTGAGATCAAGAGGTTTCTGAGCTCCTGGAATTATTGATATGACCCCTGTAAGAGACTATGATTTATTAAACAAAGGAAAACCTATTATATGCGATCTTTACCACGGCTTTTGAAGATGTCTGCTCTGCCAGGGGTGTTAAGAGCGATTTAATGAAGTGAGCAGCAGATATGTGGCCCGCATGCTGTAGATGTTTGCCTGGGAAACGTATCAGTGTGATTAGAGTGTTGGAGAAAAAGAGGGGTAGGAGATTAGATTTCGCTGTGTCCAGTTGCCTTCGATGGAGCTACATGTATAAGAGGTCTCGCTCTGCTTCTGCTCACTTGAATGAGCTAGCTATCATTCTCAGGGCAGCTTATGGTGCTTGGCAACATCCCAGTGGACCACATGCTGATTCCAGCAACAGAGAGCGCCAGTGGTATGTTCTCATTTGCGTCTGCTAATGGCCTGAGCCGGTTAAATCGGCAGATATATGCTCCTGGGAAGCTGTGAGGGGCAAATGCCAAACTACAGGGTAGTTAGGCCATTAGGAAAGTCATCGAGCGCGTGGATGACCATGTTGCCACATTTGACATTGCGGCTGATCAAGGGGATGACAGAAGATCCGCACTCAGACATAGCACTGCGACATCACTTATCATTAGCCGCGATTGAGACATAAGGTAATCCTGCCTGTCATTCCAGGCTCTCCAGCCCCTCAGCAAGCTAAGCCAGACAAATGCCAGTAGGATTTCTGTCCAGAACTGCAGCGCCATCTAAAACCTTGCCCTCACAGTGTGAGCTAACGCGCAGGTCATACCGAGCTGAACTCCTGAGCCGAGGAACAGTGACGATTGGCTGTACAAAATGTGTTGCTAAAGGCACGAGTGACGTGTGAGATCTCCCCCCACGGTGAGAGATTTCATACTGAGGCTCAGTGAGCTGTCGGGTGCCTGGCTGAGGTACCCTGGGAAATATCACCTTGCAGCTAAATGAGTGATTCCCATAGCTCAGGGTGTAGTAATCAATGGGGTGAAGGGAAGAGAAGGATTTAGTTGCGACTGGGTAGCTCGCTATGCATGCAGAATAGCTGATATCAGGGGGACGGAATTAAAACCTCGTTTCCATTGGCTTCCATGTTGAGTTACAATCCTGATGAGAGGTTCTGGTCGTGCTCAAGTTCATAAGCAAGATGAAGGGTGAACCATTGTGTTGCATATTACCACAAACAAGATCAATGAAATCATCGTTGAGTATGACAAACGCCTAGATGAGTGGTACTAGATCGCTCCATGTGGATGTGTAGCTCCTACACAGCTCAGTCGGACATGGATTCTTCTTTCAGGACCACATCAGGTCGAAATGAAATGGGGCTCTGTACACCAAAGGTTTACCAAAAACACAAAACTGAAGGTTAACAGAGAAACATTTCTTGGGTGACGATGGCTCATTTCACATTGAAAAAACAAATGACATCTTTCCTCGTCTTGCAAAATAATATCTGACCAATGCAGAACTGTTCACATGAAAATGCAGAGAAGTTCTATAAACTTCCTCCATATGTTCTCCTTATGTTTTTGAGGTTTCCCAAACATACATCTGGGCCTGCATGGAACTGTCAATCAATGTGTTTCCTTTTTTTTTTTTTTATATGAAAAAAGTTGGAACTTGCCGTTACTATTCTCTGGCGCAATCCACTAGTCTTCACACCGAGTATGAACAAATGCGCTGGAGATTAAAATAAGCAGCAAAGCCTCAAACATTAAACAAAAACACAGCCACCTTTTATGAGAATTCAGGTCGAAGTGCTACTTATATAACATCTAGCGGAGTGAATGGCAAAATAGGTGCATCCACTCTCAGAAAATATAAAACGCCGTCATCCCAAAGCCTTGCCGCCTACGTCAGGAAAATGATATACTCAATAGGTAAGTAAGTATGTGTATTGCACCAAATAAAGACCGGCATACATCAATGTTCAGATGGACGATTGTGGGTCAATGTTGGCACAAAAGAAGATGGACACTTATTCACAAAAAAAAAAAAAAAAGGAATAAAGGGAATAATTGGCTGCTGGTCACAGAGCTGTTGCATATCGAGCAATAGATCTTGACTGGCAAAGACCCATTTAACAACAGTTCAGTCTGTGTGATTGGGAATTAATTGCTCATTTCATTTTAGCAGCAAGATGCACAGGAAAATAAGGATTAGGGCGCACAAAGAAAGTTCAGACTTTACAATACTACTATAGGTATTTAGAGTTATAGTGTTCTTTTAGGAGAACACAAAAAAATTGGTGGTAAAATGCAACGTTTACATCAAGTGTCACGAGTGGTTACTAGTGGTAATGCACAATGTTGAATAATTTTTTATTTGTATTTTTTTAACACTCTGTGATGTGACGTGAAGTTATACCCCTATCTCACCTACAGTATGCGGGTTGACTCGCGGTGAGAAGCGGTGTTAGACGAAGTTCTGCAAGGCCTGCGAGCTTCCGCGAGGACCGGCAAAAAAATTCAACATGTTTAAACGCAAAAAAATTCAACATGTTTAAACGCAAAAAAATTCAACGTTTAAACGCCAAAAAATTCAACATGTTTAAACGCAAAAAAATTCAACGTTTAAACGCCAAAAAATTCAACATGTTTAAACGCCAAAAAATTCAACGTTTAAACGCCAAAAAATTCAACATGTTTAAACGCCAAAAAATTCAACATGTTTAAACGCCAAAAAATTCAACATGTTTAAACGCAAAAAAATTAAACATGTTTAAACGCAAAAGAATTCAACATGTTTAAACGCAAAAAAATTCAACATGTTTAAACGCAAAAAAATTCAACATGTTTAAATGCAAAAAAATTCAACATGTTTAAACGCAAAAAATTCAACATGTTTAAACGCAAAAAAATTAAACATGTTTAAACGCAAAAGAATTCAACATGTTTAAACGCAAAAAAATTCAACATGTTTAAACGCAAAAAAATTCAACATGTTTAAATGCAAAAAAATTCAACATGTTTAAACGCAAAAAAATTCAACATGTTTAAACGCAAAAAAATTCAATGTTTAAACGCCAAAAAATTCAACATGTTTAAACGCCAAAAAATTCAACATGTTTAAACGCCAAAAAATTCAACATGTTTAAACGCCAAAAAATTCAACGTTTAAACGCCAAAAAATTCAACATGTTTAAACGCCAAAAAATTCAACATGTTTAAACGCAAAAAATTCAACATGTTTAAACGCAAAAAAATTAAACATGTTTAAACGCAAAAGAATTCAACATGTTTAAACGCAAAAAAATTCAACATGTTTAAACGCAAAAAAATTCAACATGTTTAAATGCAAAAAAATTCAACATGTTTAAACGCAAAAAAATTCAACATGTTTAATTTTTTACACGGAAAGACGGAAACGTAATCGCAGCCAAAACTCGCGGTAAATCATGATGAACCGTACTTACGGCAACCGCGCGAATACACGTAGGTGAGATAGGGGTATTAGAAGTTGAGTCATCATGCTGGTGAAATTCTGTTTCAACAAAATACCAGAAACAGAAAGGCGTTCATATATATTTAAATTTCCTTTACAGAGATGTCTATGTAACACTTACGTAAGGAGTCTCGAGTGTCAGAGCTTTGTAACAGTCACCCGTGAGAAACTCTTAACGAAACAGACAAGCTGTGTTTTTGTCAATTAAGACAAATATAGAAAGAATTATGGAAAAACTGTTTATAGCTGTTAAGATGTTAATCAAACAGTGCCAAGTGGTTTATTCGTTATGTATAAAACACAGTACGCCTGGACGTTCGCGATCTGATTGGACAGAGGGTGTCCATTATGTAGTAACACCTCATACACAGAGACTTGTGCTGCAGGTGATGTGGAATAAAATAAACATTGGAATCATTTGCAAACTGCTGTGGTCTTAGAGGAAATAATAAACTCCCGAGCATTCTGTCATAGTGGGTGGGGGAGGGGGGGGGGGGGAGCACAATACCGTATATTTGTATAACAGCATAGTCTGTAGTGTGTTATTCCATACTTATGAAAAAGCAGAAGGGACATTTATAAAGCTAAATATTCACCAGCAGTGAGTCCTGAATGTAAAATTTCAGTTGGGACAAGAAATTTCATTATGGTGTTTTGCTAAAATGTGTCAAGCATATGGCGGAGCGTTTAAAGTCATGAACAATGGAGGTTGCATGTTTCCCAGGCATTCCGAAGTAAGCTCGGTTTCAACACGAAATATGAAGCCTAATCAAATCGTATCAGCGTGACAAAAACGCTGCATTGTGTTTCTCGACTTAGCCGGGGGAAAACATAAACACATATGGAAACTATCACCGAACGAGAGAGAGAGAGAGAGAGAGAGAGAGAGAGAGAGAGAGAGAGAGAGAGAGAGCAGCTTCATGGCTCCAGCTGAGAGAAAAAGAAACAAAGCCATGTGTGTGTGTGTGTGTGTGCACGTGTGTGAGTTTGTGCGTGCATGTATTACTGGCAGAATAAGGCCATGAAACAGAAAGTGGGTTCCAGACAAAGCCTTCATAAAAAAGTGCTCCAGCTGATATATCATGTCCACGCGGAGGGAGAATACATCTGAGAAAATATGGGTAGATATCCAGTTTTCACACAAACATCGCCTGCGGCGACATGAATCATTAAAGAGAGGCGGGTAGAAATAGCTGAGAGTGCGAGGAAGGTCAGACAGGGCGTGGGCCCGCGCCGCGGCCCAAACAGCACTCGGTGGACGCTGGCACAGATGCCACGGATGCGTCCCGTACATCTGCCTGAAGGTGAAATGTAGTACAACTGCCAATTAGGCATAACGAGCGTCGCTGTGAGTCACTTATCCGTCACCATCGACGGCTGAAAAGTGAGAATATCGATGCCGCTACTACATACTGTAGCTGAACAAACTAGTTGTGCTAAATCTAACGCTAACGTGTCGCTGACTGGTGAGCGAAAGGTGCTGTTAATCCAATTAACACTCTCAACACAGAACAATGCGGCATTATGGATTTTTAAGACCCCCAACCGAACCAGACTACGAAACCTTCAACAACCCCCCCATCCCCCCCCCCGCCCACCACCACCACCACGAACTCTGCAGTGACATCCATCTAAAAACAATTTAAAAATCAGATTAAAAGGTGTGACATGACAGTAATTTAACGTCCTGCCTCGAGCCTTTATTTCTTCTGAAGGAAATCAATAAGGCTTTTTACTGCTTTTAATTAAAACGCGATGGGCCTCGGGTAATGCTTCATTATGGACAAGTGACTGCATCTTCCACCAACCATGTGCTAGCGAAATTAGTCGGAGCACAAAATCTAAACAGCAACACGTTATATATGGCGGAGTTTTTTCCCTCTAGCTCAAGCACTATTTCGCTGTGTGTTCACAACATTTCTAACAGAGATGATGTCTGACATAATGCTCCGCCAATGTTTTAACAAGCTTTAAATAATGTCAGTCTCAGCAGAATTCTTCCATATTCCTTATTAAAATGTCAAATACACTCTTTGAAACAAACAAACGAGAAAAAAAGGCCGTACACTCTAATATTTCATTGTACCGCCATCGTCTTTGATTACAGCACACAATGTGGTGGCCGGATCGTGTGTAAGGATGATTCCTCTTGCTCCAAGAACCGTTTTTGATTTCTGGAATACGCCTGTGCCATCAGGGAAGAAAAACCGATGGAATAATGGCCATTTAGGTCATTAGCTGACCTCATTTTACTGACACATAACGTTGCTGAGCCTAGACCTGTCCAATTGAAGCAGCGTCAGATCATAACTCTGCCTCCAGGGGATTGCACACTGGCCACTCTTCTTACCCTGATGCACTCATCGCCCTGGAACAGACTCAATCTGGACTCAACAGACCACATGACCTTTTTCCATTTCTCCAAAATCTGAGCTTTATGCTCCATAGCTGAACCCTATTTTTTCTGATTAGTCTCACCAACAAGTGGTTTTCTTATGGCCACACAGCTGTTTAGTCCCAATTGCAATTCATGAAGAAATTCTCTCAGACCTCAGATTTCCACTGATTTATTTTTTATGAAGCAACTTCATCAAGAGTTTAAGTGATCACCATACAGTATATGCTTTTTCTTTTCTTTTTTTTTCACACCGCAGTTGATGGTTCAGCGCAATACTTCCAGGGTTTAATGATGTGTTGGACTGTTCATAAACCATTTCAAGGTTTTTTTTTTCCTCTGGTGTTTGATGCAGGTTAATAACTCTGAAACTGCAACCTTGTTTGGCCTGGCAGTGTATATTCGGATATTCACTGGATGGTCAGTTTGTGATTTAATTGGATGCAAAGGTTATATTTCTGCATATTACACCTGAATAATAAACCACAGCACTGCTGAATTCTCCAATCTGACTAATCATAAAGTGTTCATGCATTTACTTATAAAACATAAAAAATAGTAACTAATATATACATATTAAAACTAATATATTATAACTAATATAACTAACTAATAATAAAAGTGTGTGGTTTCATTCTTTAATGCATTACAAATTAATAATCTTTGGCAATCTGCTATGGCATGAAATAAATAAAACGCATAAGAACATTGGAACCAACTTTTGGGCAAACGCCACTCACACAACACTGGTGTTAGTTATTCGTCTGTACAGTAACTGCAGGTCTTACAGTGTTTTATTAGAACGCATTATGGTGAACAATTCAGGCAAAATATTATATAATACAGGCATTTCTGCACTACACAATATGGTTAATGATACACACTATAGGTTTATAGGTTTGCCCTTAAACTGTCATATGTTTACAGTATGTGTTTAATAAGTGTATAATAAGGTTTATAGGTTCATCATAAGGTTATAAGTTTATAGGTTTAACAGAAGATTATAAGTTTACATGTTTATCATAAGGTTATACTTTACATATAACCCTGACCCTAACCCTAGGTGTATCATAAGGTTATAAGTGTATAGGTTTATTATAAGGTTATACGTTTATAGGTTTATCATAAGGTTTCAAGTTTACACATTTATCATAAGGTTATAAGTTTTTACTGTAGATTTATCATAAGGTTATAAGTTTATAGATTTATCATAAGGTTGTAAGTTTATAGGTTTATCATAAGGTTATAAGTTTACACATTTATCATAAGGTTATAAGTTTTTACTGTAGGTTTATCATGAGGTTATAAGTTTATAGATTTATCATAAGGTTGTAAGTTTATAGGTTCATCATAAGGTAATATGTTTACACATTTATCATAAGGTTATAAGTTTACACATTTATCATAAGGTTATAAGTTTACACATTTATCATAAGGTTATACGTTTACACATTTATCATAAGGTTATACGTTTTTACTGTAGATTTATCATAAGGTTATAAGTTTATAGATTTATCATAAGGTTGTAAGTTTATAGGTTCATCATAAGGTAATACGTTTACACATTTATCATACTGTAAGGTTATAAGTTTACACATTTATCATAAGGTTATAAGTTTACACATTTATCATAAGGTTATACGTTTACACATTTATCATAAGGTTATAAGTTTACGCATTTATCATAAGGTTATACATTTACACATTTATCATAAGGTTATACGTTTTTACTGAAGATTTATCATAAGGTTACAAGTTTATAGATTTATCATAAGGTTGTAAGTTTATAGGTTCATCATAAGGTTATAAGTTTACACATTTATCATAAGGTAATACGTTTACACATTTATCATAAGGTTATAAGTTTACACATTTATCATAAGGTTATACGTTTACACATTTATCATAAGGTTATAAGTTTACACATTTATCATAAGGTTATACGTTTACGCATTTATCATAAGGTTATAAGTTTTTACTGTAGGCTTATCATAAGGTTATAAGTTTATAGGATTATCATAAGGTTCTAAGTTTATAGGTTCAGCATAAGGATCTAAGTTTATACAGTAGGTTTATAATAAGGTTATGAGTTTATAGGTTCATCATAAGGTTATAAGTTTACACATTTATCATAAGGTTATAAGTTTACACATTTATCATAAGGTTATACGTTTACACATTTATCATAAGGTTATACGTTTACACATTTATCATAAGGTTATACGTTTACACATTTATCATAAGGTTATAAGTTTACACATTTATCATAAGGTTATACGTTTACACATTTATCATAAGGTTATAAGTTTTTACTGTAGATTTATCATAAGGTTATAAGTTTATAGATTTATCATAAGGTTGTAAGTTTATAGGTTTATCATAAGGTTATAAGTTTACACATTTATCATAAGGTTATAAGTTTATAGGATTATCATAAGGTTCTAAGTTTATAGGTTCAGCATAAGGATCTAAGTTTATACAGTAGGTTTATAATAAGGTTATAAGTTTACACATTTATCATAAGGTCATAAGTTTACACATTTATCATAAGGTTATACGTTTACACATTTATCATAAGGTTATAAGTTTACACATTTATCATAAGGTTATACGTTTACACATTTATCATAAGGTTGTACGTTTATAGGTTGATCATAAGGTTATAAGTTTACACATTTATCATAAGGTTATAAGTTTTTACTGTAGATTTATCATAAGGTTATAAGTTTACACATTTATCATAAGGTTATAAGTTTACGCATTTATCATAAGGTTATACATTTACACATTTATCATAAGGTTATACGTTTTTACTGAAGATTTATCATAAGGTTACAAGTTTATAGATTTATCATAAGGTTGTAAGTTTATAGGTTCATCATAAGGTTATAAGTTTACACATTTATCATAAGGTAATACGTTTACACATTTATCATAAGGTTATAAGTTTACACATTTATCATAAGGTTATACGTTTACACATTTATCATAAGGTTATAAGTTTACACATTTATCATAAGGTTATACGTTTACGCATTTATCATAAGGTTATAAGTTTTTACTGTAGGCTTATCATAAGGTTATAAGTTTATAGGATTATCATAAGGTTCTAAGTTTATAGGTTCAGCATAAGGATCTAAGTTTATACAGTAGGTTTATAATAAGGTTATGAGTTTATAGGTTCATCATAAGGTTATAAGTTTACACATTTATCATAAGGTTATAAGTTTACACATTTATCATAAGGTTATACGTTTACACATTTATCATAAGGTTATACGTTTACACATTTATCATAAGGTTATACGTTTACACATTTATCATAAGGTTATAAGTTTACACATTTATCATAAGGTTATACGTTTACACATTTATCATAAGGTTATAAGTTTTTACTGTAGATTTATCATAAGGTTATAAGTTTATAGATTTATCATAAGGTTGTAAGTTTATAGGTTTATCATAAGGTTATAAGTTTACACATTTATCATAAGGTTATAAGTTTATAGGATTATCATAAGGTTCTAAGTTTATAGGTTCAGCATAAGGATCTAAGTTTATACAGTAGGTTTATAATAAGGTTATAAGTTTACACATTTATCATAAGGTCATAAGTTTACACATTTATCATAAGGTTATACGTTTACACATTTATCATAAGGTTATAAGTTTACACATTTATCATAAGGTTATACGTTTACACATTTATCATAAGGTTGTACGTTTATAGGTTGATCATAAGGTTATAAGTTTACACATTTATCATAAGGTTATAAGTTTTTACTGTAGGTTTATCATAAGGTTATAAGTTTACACATTTATCATAAGGTTATAAGTTTTTACTGTAGATTTATCATAAGGTTATAAGTTTATAGATTTATCATAAGGTTGTAAGTTTATAGGTTTATCATAAGGTTATAAGTTTACACATTTATCATAAGGTTATAAGTTTTTACTGTAGATTTATCATAAGGTTATAAGTTTACACATTTATCATAAGGTTATAAGTTTACACATTTATCATAAGGTTATACGTTTACACATTTATCTTAAGGTTATACGCGTACACATTTATCATAAGGTTATAAGTTTTTACTGTAGGCTTATCATAAGGTTATAAGTTTATAGGATTATCATAAGGTTCTAAGTTTATAGATTCAGCATAAGGATCTAAGTTTATACAGTAGGTTTATAATAAGGTTATGAGTTTATAGGTTTATCATAAGGTCATAAGTTTAACATAAGGTTATATGTTTATAGGTTTGGCCTCAAACTGTCAGTAATAAAAATGTTCCAAGATGTTTAAATGAAATGAACATTTTATTTAAATAACCTTTTATTTTACAATATCCAAAAACAAATGCAGATCTTTATACTGCACCATCTGCATTAAGTAAGTTGCATTGTTATGATTGTTATAGATGTCTTCAGTCATAATGAAAGGATGTTCCTTTTCATCAAACAGTGATGAAGTGAGAACCCTTATGCATTAATTAAGAAGGTTTTTTTCCCCCATGCTCGGAGGGGAAACAAAGCATAAGGAAACATGAGGTAGGCAGTAATATGGCAGCGCGCCAGATGGACCACAGATCCAGGCAGTGTGGAGATGACAGGGAGAACCGCATTAATGAGGAATGTATGTGCTGAACAGGCAGGCTGCAGATGAGGAAGAGTGGGGGGAAAAAAAGAAGAAGAAGAAGAAGAAGAAGAAGCTATAGTGAGAGCAGTGCTTCCTCTTAGATGAAAGCATGCTACAGGGTGTGATGGCAGGACAGGGGGGTGGAGGAATGTGAGGATGCGATCAGCTTTGCAGCAGCTCATTAGAATGCCCGGCAGGACAGAGGTGTCTTCCTCCTGGGTCAGTGACTACGCTTGGCAATGTGGTGACAGAGAGAGGGGACACTTCCAGCATACATTTCACCTGCCACGGGCCACATAGGACAGCCGAGTTTAAGAATTCCGCAGAGTTCGCCCTCCGGTTCCGCGGCGCATGAGCCTGGGTTTCGCTTTACATTAAAAAATAAGCTAAGGAGAAAGGACACTTGTAGACCTCTTGCCTTGGAATTCATCAGTCTGCTTGAGTGTAGCACCATTTATCTCTCTAGCAGCAAAAACATTTTTCTTCACACTATTCGTGCACATACACTTACTCCACACGCATAAAAGAACATGCGGACACTTCTTATGCTAAAAGAATTCCTTTAATAATATGCATGCTCATGCAGCTATCCGGCGCCGCGCTGAGATAATGACTCAGTCCCAGTGTGTAATGATGACTGATACTAATAGAACTGTCCTTTGCTATGCAGCAAAGGAAGCGCAGGTATTGCGGACGAGAATGGATGACATTTACTATTCACTCATCGGTGTAATACGCCGCTGTAGCGGTGTAACACACAGAGAACACACACACATTCACACGCACACACAAAACCCCAGACTTTTAAGAAGCCGTCGACTTCTCGCCTACATCTGAGAGCGGAGCGTTGACACTGAATGACATGTTTTTGCTAGCGAGCGTGGGTGGGTTTCTTTTAAAATGCGTACGCTCCTTCAAGTCGAGCCTCGCTGCTCACGCTACCCTCTTTTCTAATAAATACAAACAAAGCAAACAGTGTGCTCGATTCCCGATGGCTCAGTAAACTTAACTTTTAAAAGAGTAAACTGACAAAACTAAACATTTAATTATCCAGAGGATGAGGAGTTAGCACTGTGTGTTTGTGTGTGTGCATTATGGCTGGATGCACAAACAGCGCTTTATTATGCAACGTTCAATATGCAATGTTCATGAGGAGACTCCGTATAAAGTAAGTGGCCAGTTTCATAAGTTAGCATTGAGTCACATGACAAAATAATAACGATTCGGACCAGAAGACTCCCGAGATGAACCGTTCACCATTTCCTGTATAATGTTTCCTGTGTAATGTACTGGGGCGGCACGGCAGTGTACTCTTAGGCACCGTCGCCTTGCACCTCCAGGGTCCGGGTTCGATTCTCGGCCAGGCTCGATTCCCGTCTCCTGTGTGCGTGGAGTTTGCATGTTCTCCCTGTGCTTGGTGGGTTTCCTCCCACAGTCCAAAGACCTGCATGTTAGGCTAATTGACGTTCCCAAATTGCCCTTAGTGTGTGATTGAGTGTGTGAGTGTGTGTATGTGTGTGTGCCCTGCCATGTATTGGCGCCCTGTCCAAGGCGTACCCTGCGTATCCAAGTCTCCTGGGATAGGCTCCTGGTCCCCACTACCCTGAATACAGGATAGAAGATGAGTTAGTGAGTGAGTGAGAGTCATGTGACAGATGAAAGAACAACTGGGACCAGAAGACTCAAAGGTAACTACGCATTTCTGTTTCCCGTACAGAACCTACAGCGGTTTTGCTTTGCGCAGGTGCGCCCAGTATAAAATGAAACAAATCACTCTCTGACACTACTCGTTCTTCTGAGTCATGTTAAAGACTCGTTCAAAACGAACGGATCGTTCATGAACGACCCATAACTACTACATATACGATTTCAGAATAGAATAAAAAAAAACTACATTTTTTTGTTGATTCTCTTCAATATAAATTTTTTATTGTCTCGAGTAGCTATATTTCTTCCAGCTTTTAAAGTATTAAAACTAAAAAATTTTATCTAATAAGCAGTGAAATGCGAATGTAATCATGTATCTTGTAGAAAATGCAAATCGTCTTGTCCTGCTCATATTCTGTTTTATACTCCAGTTGCACTAACCACATAAAAAAAAAAAAAAAAAAAGACGAAGCGATACTTTCCAAAACGTAAGCATTTCTGCAGTTGGTATTTTCTACAAAAGCTGTGGTAGATATTTTAAAGAAATTTGTCAATTTTAGACAATGTAATGGTTGTAAGTTTACCTAAACCATTAAAAACCTGACAAAACAATTTAGTTGTCCAAATCATCAGACAAAAAAAAAAAATCTATTAAAAATGTCAAAATCGGTTAAATCGCACAGCTCTTATCTAATAATCTGTAATCTATCATTTTCTTATAATACTACATCTGAGCAGGACGCATGATCTTTAACGGGGAAAATGTCTGCAGTAATCAGAATCATGTTTCCAGCAGACGTCCACGTCTTACATTTTGAGTTTCGACACGTCTTCCCTGCATCATCTGAACGCGGTTTTCTTTCCCGCTGCCTCGTCTCGCATTCAGGACCATTCAGGATCTAAACCTACATCCTGACTTCTGTAAAGCTGCTTTGTGTTAATGTCTTTCCCTAAAAGCGCGACCCGAATCAAAGCGAACTGAATTGAACTGAATTGATTTCCTAACTGAATACGTGACCCGATACGAATGCACGTGGACAAATTAAATCGTGGGAGAGCTTTTCCTGGGAGCGCGTGTAAAAAAAAAAAAAAAAACCATGGCAAAACAATGGAGCTTACATATGATAGATAAAAGAACCTCGGAAATGCCTTACAGCCCACGTAGATGTTAAACCCTGACACCGCTCAAATATTTATCGTAACGCAGCAACCAGCCTTTAACAGCCTATGGCAGCCATTTTTGATGTACTGTCACCCACGGTACATCGCCTTGCATTGGAGTTCAGAAGCAGAATCTGACATCGTGCATCTCGTTCTGTCTTGAGCTGCTTATACTGTACAGCCGTGTGTGCTTCGGCTCAGACGTGGTCGTTGGTAATTAAACTGTGCAACTGTTTTAAAAGGTGTCCTACAACACAGATGGTAGAGTTAGCATTAGGCTCTCGGATATTCCGGATTATCTGGGACATGTCGAGGAAATCAGAGCCAGACGCAGGCCAACCCGACACATAAACATCCAGTCATGCCAGTTGGTATGTAATTTCCACAAGCTGCACGCACATCAAATCCCACGAAGGAATTCTAATATCTTAATATCCTCGGGGCCGACAGATGCATTCAGCTTCCCTCTGCGCTCTATCCACACTGATCTTCCCCCCCTTTTTCTTTCCTTCCCTGTATGCAGCTGTACTGTATAACTCATTCATTCCTGAACATTTCCCCGTGTTTAAGAACAAGACAGATCATAAGCATGGTGATGCATTTATGGTACCTGAAACATATGCCTGAACTACTTCAATAAATTGGCCCAATAGTTCTGTGGCTTTCTTGTCAGATGTTACAGAGAACATGAACTGTAGCACAGATACAGATTATTATTATTTTTTAATACGTCTGAGCTGAAAAAAAGATGAAGCAGACAAAAAGTACGCATTAATATTTAAAATATTCCTCCTTAAAATAACCTGAAATGCTTTTAATCACGTTAGAAGGTGGAGAAACTATTGAACTTTGTTATCACTCACTCGCGGTGGGACTGGAGCCTATATCCCAGGAGATTTAGGGAAGAAGGCAGGGTTCACTCTGGACAGGGTACCAATCTTGTGGGAGAGAACCATAGTACTTCTGGAGGAAACCCACCAAGCATGAGGAGAACATGCAAACTCCATGCACACAGAGGAGAGGCGGGAATCGAACCCGCACCCTTGAGGTGCAAACTACTATGTGGGTCGGGGCTTCCCATTCACTCTCTTTCCCTGTGTCTAAAAAAGAAAAAGACTCCAAGGATGATAACAGTATATTATTTGCTGACAACAAGAAGTCAATACTGTATGTGGGAGACTCCCAGAACTTCCGGTAGAGGTGGGACGTCTGATAATACAGTACAATGCATGCTGAATTTAATACTACTTCTGAATCCAATACTTTTCCCAGTGAAGATTTAGATGAGAAGATTTAGTCTGCTAGTGTAACATTAGGCAGCAGTTCAACCTCATCATTAGTCCACATTTGGTTTTGCCATATTGTATTCATCACGTTGATGCTTTCCCAAATTTCCCATCCTCCACTACTTTATATGCGACCTCTCTTTACATCACTGTCGACTTGTTTGATGTGGATGGAATGCTTTTCAAAAAATATCAATAAACATCGGAAAGGAGCCTCGTATCATTCGACCCATTGTACTCAAGTTGCTGTTAACAATTCATCAGGAACTGGCTTTGCATCAAGAACTGGCAGACAGACAAAGGTAAATCAAGTGAAGGAGGGAAAAAAAGAGAAGAAGAAGAAGAAGAAGAAAAAAAAAACAAATCAAAACAAAGAAAAGACCTGATGTCCTGCCAGTTTGGCATTCTGATCCAGCTGTACATCTTCCCTAATCCTCTAATCATGGAACCCAATCTAACATCTATGATTTGTAGCATACACACGTCCAGATCAATTAAAAACCCGTAGTCGAGGTCGATGCATCCGAAACACAAACAGCTGAATGGGAGATGTTAGATCCACAGCTGCCATGGCGTGATCAGAGGACTGCTCGAGAGGAGCCAAGCTCCAAGCGCGCCAGACGGAGATAACTGTTTTTCTGCACCATCGCAAACCGAGGAGCGGAGAATGCAATCTGTAGAGCGCGGGCATAAATCTGATGAAAAGAATAGGAGGGGGGGGGGGGGGGTTTAAAAAGGATCTTGTTTTATTTTCAATTTATATTACTCCAAAAAAAAAAAAAGTCATCACTCTTGACGGAAATGATTCCCCATGCTGTATTATGTTTCCCTGGAAGCTCTACACTGTCAGGAATAAGTTTTTACACAGAAACACCGGTGTTCCTCCATGGTACAGACATTACGAACGGTACGAGCGCTCACCCCTGGAACAGTGTTTACTCCAAGTGCAGCACGATACTAGTCTCAGTTCCAGCTTAATAATTCAGTTTCTCTAAATGAAGATGAAAAAGCTCTACCCTTGAGGTTACAGCTCCACTGACAAGCTCTAAAACAGCTAACTAATGACACTGTCCCAGCTTTGTGTTTTTCTATAATGCAATAATAGAAAAATAATCATCTGACGCAATGTTATATTACTTTATAAAAGATGAAATTAAACCAATCCCCATGGTGGTGAGCAGTTTATCACAGACATTCGCAATAAACAGTAGCCTGGCAGTACATTAACTGGATTATAGTTTGTATTTCATTATTTATAAAAAAAAAAAAAAAAAAACTATAAATAAAAAGATACAAACTGTTTCTAATCGTATTTTTTGCTTTAAATTGCATTTGATGCTTCGATCATTTCTAGAAAGAAAAAAAAAACATTGCTCTTGTTCATTTAAAACTGTAAAAAAAAAAAAAAAGAAATTAATGTAAAATAAAACAAACTAAAATGAAATAATAATAAACGTACACCCAAGTTCAATCCTTCTTTCATACATCTTTATTTAGCAGTTTATCCTGGTCAGGGTCACTGTGGATTTGAAGCCTTTCTCAAAATACTGTGTGTGAAAACATATTTAAAAAACCCTCTCAGAGATCTTTTTTCTCTCAAGGTATAGCTTTACTCAATTTTTCTCTGAATGTTTAGCTTCACACTATCGAGCCAGGAAAGAAAAAAATACATGGAAGAAAGAAAAATAAAAATCTTCAAAAATCTTGTGTAGAAGAAACCAAGAAATGTTTTGCAAAATCATCACAAAACGCAGAGTGACACGTATATGAAATATATATTTTAAATTAGTTAAAAACACATCAGTTTAAGGCCTGCCTTCATGTTTTGGGTTTTTAACTGATTGTAGACAAAGACAGAGTTCTGTAACCAATCATAATGCGAATAACCTCACATAAGCTTGCTAACACACGCCAGCTAATAATTAATCAATTTAATAATCATCAATGATTCATTCATTCATCTTCTATACCACTTTATCCTGTATTTAGGGTCGCGGGGACCTGGAGCCTATCCCAGGAGACTCTGGGCACGAGGCAGGGTACACCCTGGCCAATCCATCGCAGAGCGCACACACACACACAACCACACACTCATTCACACACTATGGTCAATTTGGGAACGCCAATTAGCCTAATCTGCATGTCTTTGGACTGTGGGAGGAAACCGGAGTACCCGGAGGAAACCCACCAAGCACCGGAAGAACATGCAAACTCCATGCACACAGAGACGGGAATCGAGCCTGGCCAGGGAATCGAACCCGGACCCTGGAGGTGCAAGGCGACAGCGCTAACCACTACACCACCGTGCCGCCTATCATCAATGATTATAGAGATTTAATACTTGGACAGACAGACAGACAGACAGACAGACAGATAGATAGATAGATAGATAGATAGATAGATAGATAGACAGATAGATAGATAGACATAACTTTATTGTCATTGCATATTGTATAAGAACTTATTAACGAAATGCAATTAAGCATCTTCCTAAAGGACTGTTGGAGGAAACCGGAGTACCCGCAGGAAACTCACCAAGCACGGGGAGAACATGCCAACTCCATGCACACACAGACCCCGAGGCGGGAACCGAACCTCGACCCTGGAGGTGCGGCCCTGGTGGTGCTAATCACTAAGCCACTGTGCCTCAAAGTGTGTGTATATGTGTATGTATACTGTATAAATACAGTGTATGTACAGTTAATGCAGTAAATATTATATAGCATGTCTATACAGGAATTACAGAATGGATAATGCTATGTACTGTATAAGCTTAAATATTGTGCTAAACTGGGATAAAAACACAATTCAGGTGCTCAAGGTGCTCTAACCAATTATGGAAGAGACAAAATTCTTGTAACCAATCATAACGCAGTAGGCGGGAATTTATAACCTCACACAGGCGCTTGTAATTGTATTTTTTCTTTCCCATATATATATATATATATATATATATATATATATATATATATAGCAGATTCACACCTGGGAATGTTGTTCTACCACCATTTAGACGCAGCAGGAGGCACCAATGTTTACACACACAAATATGCTCCTCCCCTGGATATGGACACATGCACACACTCACACACAGTTAGAAGGTAAGGTTGGCTGTTGTTGACTGATGCCTGGGGCTCCCTGAGACACAAAGACTTATGTAGATTTATCTCTCGTCTTTTCTGGTGGAGTGTTAGACAACGCTAGAGACACGCCACCCACACTTCTGAGCACAGCCGGAGACGTATGGTGGGCCCTTTCAACACTGCTATGTCAATCTGATGAAGTGATGAACAGCAGTAAACAAGGCGCACAACTGCTAATTAGCTGCAGCGTTGTCGTTGCTCGTCCTGACGAGGAGACAGAGTTGAAGCAAGAGGCAGAAACGTGAGCAGGACACACTGATCGACTGAACGCAGCTGCCCCTGGTATAGGGATCAGTGCAAACATTTGCGACACGTATCACCAATCAGTTGGTGTCAGTCCTCATCTGAGGAGTCACAAGGTCTTGTGGAGCTATGGGCACAATGCTAGCAGCTGGCACAGTGGGATGGCACCTGGTGGTGTGTGGAATTATATATCGGTTTATTTAGGACCAGCGTGACATACATTAAAATAGTTACCTTGAGGATAATATAAGAGGGTATTGACTTTACAGCTCTGTATTTACCGATCCTGTTGTATGCCACTGCATCGTGTTAAGCTTTAGCATCATGTATTTAGAGGAGTTACATTTCAATCCTATCGTTACTTCTGTCTCTATTATTATAGGACCGACGGTAATGATTCGACCTGGTCTGGAGGAACTATTTGTCATTCCCAACATTCAATCTTTTTATGATGGAAAGAAGCACAATAATGATACGACTCATTCCAGAACAACTATATGTCATTCATAACATCTGTCCATGTCAGGGTCTGTTCTTGTCATTAATCCTGTCCATGATGGGAGGAATGACAAGAACGACTTGATGTGTTCTCAAGGTTTCTGAATCTCATCCGTTAGATTTGTCTATGCCGACAGGAATGACAGTAATGACATCATTTAGTCTGGAAGAAGTATGTGCCATTTCTAACCTTAAATCTGTTTATGATGAAAGGAATGACAATAATGACATAACTTTTACTGGCAGAACTATATGTCATTCCTAACATCTGTCTATGATGAGGGAATGACAACAAATAAGAAATGGCGATAATGACTTCCTTTAGTCTATATGTCCTCTGCCTAGGATAAAAAGAATGACAATAATGAGTTACTTCGAAACGAACTATATGTCATTCGACTAACATCATATGACATTCCTAACATCTACCTATGATGAGGGAATGATCGTAAATAAAAATTAACAATAATGATTTAATTTTGTCCAGAAGGACTCTGTCATTCCTTAAATTAAATCTCTTTATGATGTAAGGAAACAGAATAATGATATAACTCATTCGAGAGGAACTATATACTGTATGTTTACGCTCTATGATTTCTATGATTAAATTTGTCTACAGTGTGATGCATAACGATATTGACGACTCAGTCTGGAGGAACTGTATTTCATTCCAGACTTTAAATTAGACCAGGGTGAGAGGAATGACAACACTGACTTATAAATATAAATACAAATACACATATAAATATTTACATATAATATAAATATAAAATAATAACTTGACTCAATCTAGAAAAAACATATACCATTCTTAACATTAAATCTGTCTATGATGAGAATAGCGACTATAATGACGTGACTTGATGGAGGGAATGACTGTAATGACTTGATGTCTTCTAAAGGAAATAATGTCATTCCTTACATTTGCCTATGCAAAAAGATATGACAATAATAAGACTAAGAGAATAAGACTCATTTTAGAGGAACTGATACGTCATTTCTGTGATTAAATCTGTCAAATATGGCGGAATGACAATAATGACTTCATTTAGTGTGGAAGAACTATGTGTCATTTCTAACATTAGATCTGTCTATGATGAGATGAATAACAATAATGATAAGACTCATGCTAGAGGAACTATATGTTATTAAATCAGTTCATGACGGCGGAATGACAATAATGACTCGATTTAGTCTGGAAGAACTA
Source organism: Channallabes apus (assembly GCA_030522415.1). Lineage (NCBI taxonomy): Eukaryota > Metazoa > Chordata > Actinopteri > Siluriformes > Clariidae > Channallabes > Channallabes apus. Next base: position 16,120,249 of record CM060107.1, read on the forward strand.
TGTGTCATTTCTAACATTAAATCTGTCTATGATGAGAGGAATGACACTAATGACTTGACTTTTACTAACAGAACTGTATGCCATTCATAACATCTGTCCATGAAAGGGGAATGACAAGAACTTTATGTCATCCCTAACATCTATCTATAATAGGGGGAGTGACAATAAATAAGCAATATACAGTAATGACGTTATTTAGACTTTATAAGGAACGACAATAATGACTTCACTTAGTCTGGAAGAACTATGTGTCATTTCTAACCTTAAATCTGTCTATGATGGGGGAATGACAATAAATAACGACGCTATTATGACGGAATGACGATAATGACTTAATTTAGTCTATATGTCTTTCCCAACGTTAACTCCGCCTAGGACAAATTGACAATAATGACAAATGACAATAATGGCGGTACTTCTTCTAAAGGAACTACTGTTCTAAATATCTGTCTATGATTAGAGAAATGACAATAATGATTTGCCCGGGTATTACTAAAGCCCAGAGATGCACAGCACTGCATGACAATCAGGCTGGTGATAAACAAGCAACCTTCAGCTTTTCTGCTTGTCTCTTTATTGCAGTACTGGTAGTTTAGTATTTTTTTTTCTGGCACTAAAAACCATTTCAACTGATCATCAGCCAGCAGCTTGTGGCACTGCTGGACCTTGATCTCAGAGCTTGATTTTCTGAAACGGAAGCTTGGATATACTTCTACAGTTGCAGTTTTAAAATGCTCTTGAACTTGAGCTGGGCCTTGTTTTTCTTTTCATCCTGGTTGTTTGGCCAGGTCAATTTCGGCATACAAAGAAACGTAGTTCTGTAAATGAGCTGAGAAACAGCAACCTGTGAAGGGTATTACACTATGACTCCATAAGCACCACAAATTGTACATTTATTCCCACTTAAAGGGATAGTTCAGATTTTTCAAAGTCAAAACTGGGGTGTATATCAGTACATTTCAATATGCATTGGTCGTTATACGTTTTCCTGCTCTGCGCCCCGACCCTGGGGGTTGTTATCCAGGACGCGAGATTGGGGCCAGATTCCACAACCCTCGTTCTGTCCAAAAAATACATTCCGAAGCTCAGCTGAGACTCGTATGAAGCTTCTGCAGTCCAACTGAGATAAAATGATTCGGAATCTTTCAAATTGATGGTGTATTTAGTACATATTTAATTCTTTCCCTGGAAATAGGAGTGTTGCTAACTAGAACTAGGTTTATGGCTGTATGGGGAAAGAAAAGACTAATCTAATGTTATCACACACTACTACACTACCGCTCAAAAGTCTGGGATCACTTGCAGAGTTCTTTGTTTTTGTTTACTTTCTACAACAATACTGGGGATTTCTGATTTCTGATATAACACATATGGAATTACGCAATTATGTAACAACAACGACAAGAAGTCAGTCGTTATTACAAGACATGAAGGTCAGCTATTCTGGAACAGTTCTTACAAGAACAGTATTGTGTCAAATGCATCTGCAAAACCCATCAAGCACCATGATGAAGAAACTGGCTCTCATGAAGACCATCCCAGGAAAGCAAGACCAAAACTTACCTCTGCAGAAGAAGATTTAGAGTTACCAGCCTCAGAGATCACCAATTAACAACCAGCACCTCAGATTAGAGCCGTGATGAAGGATTTATAGAGTGTAAGTAGGATAGACATCTCAATATCAACTGTGCAAAAGAGATTCTTGGATATTTTGGACGCCTTCATCATTGCTTTGGAATGTAGAAAAAAAAAAGGAAGGACCATGGAGATAGAAAGTGATCCCGGTAGTGTACAGTATGTCTACAGTATGTTTATACTGTACAACCTGAACAGTGTGTGCATAGTGCATGTAATGCAGTGTAATGCATAGTGCATTTTACGCATAGGAACTATTTGTTTTCACAAAAAAAACAGACAAACATGTAACTGAATAAGATGACCTCATATAAACAAATTGTTTCCATTGTTTCGGGGGACAAAGTCATATGGGTCCAAAAAAACAAACAAACAAACAAAAATAAGGACACTCAATTTGACTTTAAATCCAGATTTGGAGAAACATTGTGTGCACATCCATAATCAATCTAACTGATGGACTTGACAGCAAGATGAACAAACAATGAAACAAGCACACTACACATATACTGTACACACACACACACACACACACAAACACCAGCCCACGCATGCCCTGGCATACCCATCAACTAGAAAGGTTTCACTAGTAAAGAATAGATGTAGTATGACAAATCCTTGTCTTCCCTACTCCTGTGTGTGTGTGTGTGTGTGTGTGTGTGTGTGTGCACGTCAATGCTAAGCGGCTACAGCAGCCAAACACACGGTCGTACACACAAAGACGGACGGAGTCAGACAGTCCTGACATCCTCCCACATTCCCCTTTTCACTAGACTTGCTCTGCTGCTTTTTCTTTTCGGTTCGGCGAGAACAAAACCAGCCTGCTTCCTTTTCCCTGCACTCATCCTCCTCAGAGACAATCAATAGTGTCTTTAGCCACAACTCCCGGGCACCACTTAGTAAAGGTTAATGCGCACACTGTGGCAAAGGCCCACTGTAGCTCGGCTCGCCCGTTCCGCTCCCGTCCCACCACACCGCCGACCTTCGCTTCCCGTTCCTCTCGGAAAAGGATGGTTTTTCGAGAATCCGGGAGTTGTTTCTCGGCAACCCTAGGCAGACTTTGAGTCTTTTAAGATGCAAAAATCGCAGCTTGGTATGCGCGAGGGGTTTCTTCGCATTTATAAAAGGAGTCATGACATCAGTGCTGCTAAGCGCTCAGTGAAACCCGGGCAGCCGTGTTTTTTCCCATGGTTAGAATACTGAGCTGGTAAGCTGACGAGCACGCATGCTTATAATGGCCTTCTGAGCAAATGATATGAATTATGCAACATTGCGTGCAAGTTTCCTTTAGGAGAATTGCTTAGCAACAAGAAGGCCTAATTCTCTCTAATCAGGCCAGTTTCATGGGAAGACAATCACTAAATTGAGTTTGGAAGTGGGTGGAGTGGATGCTGAGAAGGTTAATAAAACCACTTTTCAATCACTTGGGAATTTTTTTTTTTCTGTCAGGTATCAAAGGACTGAGGGCTGAAATGACAATAACTTTGGATAATATAGCGCTCTGACGGCGGTGAGAGATTACTGAGCGTTGGGTGGATGGTGTGTGGGTTTGGCTGCTGCCACTACATACAGTATATAAATGTTAATCAGGCACTCCAATCAATCACACACATTTTTATCATCAGCATTGTGGGAATGAAAGCTGGGGTACTCTGACTACGGAGTACCAAACTGGGAATTATTGAAGAACTGGCATAGATCTTTACCGGCAACAATGCATTGGTCAATGACTGTTTTTAAAAATATATAGTGTGGTGTGAAAAACTATTTGCCCCCCTCCTGATTTCTTATTCTTTTGCATGTTTGTCACACAAAATGTTTCTGATCATCAAACACATTTAACTATTAGTCAAAGATAACACAAGTAAACACAAAATGCAGTTTTTAAATGAGGGGTTTTATTATTTAGGGAGAAAAAAAATCCAAACCTACATGGCCCTGTGTGAAAAAGTAATTGCCCCCTGAACCTAATAACTGGTTGGGCCACCCTTAGCAGCAATAACTGCAATCAAGCGTTTGCGATAACTTGCAACGAGTCTTTTACAGCGCTCTGGAGGAATTTTGGCCCACTCATCTTTGCAGAATTGTTGTAATTCAGCTTTATTTGAGGGTTTTCTAGCATGAACCGCCTTTTTAAGGTCATGCCACAACATCTCAATAGGATTCAGGTCAGGACTTTGACTAGGCCACTCCAAAGTCTTCATTTAGTTTTTCTTCAGCCATTCAGACGTGGATTTGCTGGTGTGTTTTGGGTCATTGTCCTGCTGCAGCACCCAAGATCGCTTCAGCTTGAGGTGACGAACAGATGGCCGGACATTCTCCTTCAGGATTTTTTGGTAGACAGTAGAATTCATGGTTCCATCTATCACAGCAAGCCTTCCAGGTTCTGAAGCAGCAAAACAACCCCAGACCATCACACTACCACCACCATATTTTACTGTTGGTATGATGTTCTTTTTCTGAAATGCTGTGTTACTTTTACGCCAGATGTAACGGGACACGCACCTTCCAAAAAGTTAAACTTTTTTCTCGTCGGTCCACAAGGTATTTTCCCAAAAGTCTTGGCAATCATTGAGATGTTTTTTAGCAAAATTGAGACGAGCCTTAATGTTCTTTTTGCTTAAAAGTGGTTTGCGCCTTGGAAATCTGCCATGCAGGCCGTTTTTGCCCAGTCTCTTTCTTATGGTGGAGTCGTGAACACTGACCTTAATTGAGGCAAGTGAGGCCTGCAGTTCTTTAGATGTTGTCCTGGGGTCTGTTGTGGCCTCTCGGATGAGTTGTCTCTGCGCTCTTGGGGTAATTTTGGTCGGCCGGCCACTCCTGGGAAGGTTCACCACTGTTCCATGTTTTTGCCATTTGTGGATAATGGCTCTCACTGTGGTTCACTGGAGTCCCAAAGCTTTAGAAATGGCTTTATAACCTTTACCAGACTGATAGATTACACAATTACTTTTGTTCTCATTTGTTCCTGAATTTCTTTGGATCTTGGCATGATGTCTAGCTTTTGAGTTTTTTTTCTACCTTAATAACGTAAAACCTTCATTTAAAAACTGCATTTTGTGTTCAATTATGTTATCTTTGACTAATAGTTAACGGTTTTTGATGAGCAGAAACATTTAAGTGTGACAAACATGCAAAAGAATAAGAAATCAGGAAGGGGGTAAATAGTTTTTCACACCACTGTATATAAATAAAACAACTCCTTCATCTCGACCAGGGAGGCTTTAGCCATCAAACTTTACTTTTATACTAGGCTTTACTTTTAAAACGTGCAAAATGTTCCGCTACAAAAATATGCCAATGATGTCTCAAAAAATGTCAAATTCAACGAATGCTCATATTATTATTATTCACAGACACAACTAAAAACTAACATAAAACGTGTGATCACATTGTACCTGTGCTATTGCTTTGCCTATGTGACCAATTTTTACATTTTTGCTCAGTCATGAATTAATTAAATTCATATTATGGCCTATAGGTTGTGGTTGTCACTCTATATCGCACAATCCGAACCCCTATATACCTTTATTAAAACACACAAATGCTAAAAATGCTCTAGGTTTTAAAGGCTACGACAATAAAGGGGAAAATAAAACCAAGAACAATCTCAAAGAATTAATCTCAATTGCTCTCTGTCTGTCTTTGGGGGTTGCGAAAAAATAAATTTGAAAAAAAAAAAAGGACCAATTAAACTAGAGCTGTAAATTATAGGTAGCCTTGATTTGAAGTTTGGCTATTGCAATTTTTGATTTAATTAAATTCAATAGCACTTACCTTTGTCGTCTGATTTGTCTCTAGGAGTTATACTGTATACTGTTATACCATATTTCTAACAAGTTTTGAAGTGTTAAAAAAACTATTAAGAGCAAGCTTATACACATCGACATGTCGTGTAACCAGTGTTGTTGACTTTAAATGTGACGTATATGTACAGTATATATTTTGTCCTGCTAATCATGTACTTCACACTCCAGTTCGACAGGGGGAAGTATTGCACAAACCACCCATAAATTCTAAAAACACAAGAACAAGCGATAATCTTGCAAAACACGAGTATTTGCGGAAGTTGCAGGCAAGTGGTTTGCATTTTCATAACAAAAAAAAAAACACTGGTACATGTTTAAAGATTTTGTCAGTTTTAAAGCAATTAACAATTCCTAGATTTCCTCTATACAGTAGGTTAAAGTGAATCTATTCTGAATTGGAAAAAAAAATTACCGTAAGTGAACATACGACTACTCAAATGTAATTTGCCCCATTGAGAGGTTTGGGAAAATAAATCAACAAAAAAACAGCAGATGAAAGAGGTTTATGATATTTGGACCACAGAGGGAAAGGTCTCACAGTGCTCTTCTTGTAGATTGGTTGCTGTGCTGAAGCAGTGCTATCCATTGCCACACTATCCCCCAGCCTGACACACAATCTCCTTTGAATTCCTCGTGACTCTTAATGAACCTCTTCGTTACTGAGGTGCGGATTTAACATCGTCGCAACTACTAGCATTGATAAACGCTCGTCATGGCGAGCACATGATCCGCGCTGACCCACAGACCTTTACCCGCAGCCAGGGATGGAACCTCGCTAATGGTGTGCCATGGCTAATGAGATGAATCTATCCATTACGGCGCTTTAATGAGATTAAATCTGCATGGCTAGTAATTAGTCACCACCCTCCCTAGCATTAAGATCTCACCTCAGGGACAGTAAGAACCTCCCTCGCTTAGCTTTGCCGGAGGATATTAAAGGGACTGGACAAATGGTAATCCCGATGCTGTAAGATGTTGTTATTTCAGAACAGTATATACATTATTGCGTAAAAGTGCTGGAAATAAATGCAGTAGAGCAAGGATATGTTTGAAAAACAAAAATAAAAAAAGCCCTATAAAGAAAGCCTAGTGAACAATAATTAGGAAAAAATATATATATAACATTTTTATGTCAGTTACAATTTGTGCAGTTTTACAAGGAAATCGGCTTTAAAGTTTTACAGAGCATCCTGCACACACACACACACACACACACACACACAGTTCTTCTGAGGACTTGGACTGTTGCACCTGCTTCTTTTTGGAATGCAAAATCCAGCAGTTTTTATTTTTGCTCTAAAATGTAGTCGCTTGTATAATGTGCTGCTTTCTTTTCTTTTCTTTTCTTGCTGTACAAATCCTTTCCTGTGACTTTTAATTTTGTAGTGGAATACTATCGTTTGAAAATCAGGAATGTCTTTGGTCTGACTCAGTAAGAAAGTCATAAAAGAAAGTTTGTACTAAAAAACAACACAGTAGTTAATTTTTTCATTCTTTCCTCATAAGGGAGCAAATTGATCAGCCACAGGCATGGTGGATGAAATCGAGGCCTAATGACAAACTGGGCAGCTATAAACCGAAGAGCTATTTGCAAATTCTTTAATTCTTGATTCTAAGCTGCGTGCTGGAGTCGTTCAGAACAGTAATGGAGCAATGGAGGGCTTGGGAAGCAGCGGAGCACTGCGAGATTCTCTAAACAATTCTCATTATTCAAATGAATGTAATCAGGGGCTTATCATTTTTATTTTTTTTCCGAGGGATGCTAATTGCTTCGTGCGTACTTTCTTAGCAAACTAGTAAAAAAACAAATGTCTTTTTGCTGGGAGATAACGCTGTACCGCAACAACAACGAGGCCTGCATCACGCCTCCTCGTAACTCAGTGGTGCAGCCGAGCGCGGTGGACACCGGAGAGCAGCAGGTTTATGCGTTCACAACGATCATTTTCTCTAGCGCACGGAGTCCACGCGGTAAGAAAATGAGCGGAGTGAAATGGGCAGATTAGATTAGCGCTGAGAGGCTTTGATCATGCCGGCTGACTTTGATCTGCACATCCGGCTTCTGACTGCGACCGCAGCACAATGGCCCATTTCACTTTCATTTGTGTCAGCTGTGAGGGTGTATAAAGAACAGAGCGTGAATGAGAAGCACGTCGTTTGCATTCATTTAAGCCCTAATCACAGTCACTTCAAGCTCTGAGTGGCTTCGCTGCTCCAGAGGCAAATAGGACCACCAAGAGTCAGGAACTAACAGGAGTGTGCGGCGCTCTCAGTGATGACTGCGTCAGCCTGCGATCTCGTATTCGAACGGTGTCTGTGTACACCTCAGGTCTGACGAGGTGCCGTCGTGTCTGACTGAGAACGGCGAGAACGGTACAATAACAAACTTGAGAAAAGATGAGCTCATTAACACGGACGATTCATCCGATGTAATTAACAACACCCGTCTCTTAAAGTGCGCATCAGTTATTCTTCATCTTCACTCTCAGCATCCTGAAATAGTTTTGATGTCACAGGGAAGTAAAGAAAGTAAGCAGGTAGACCCAAGTGTTCACCTGAGGGGGGGGGGGGGGGGCTACGCAACACTCACAGCATAATCAGAGAGGTCAAGTTCTATACGCCTTGTTTAGAAGCACCTAACACTCCTGCTGTTTACTTTCCTGCTGAGACATCAATCCCCGGACAAGCAATCCAGCACACACCAAGAAACTGTAAGGGCACTGGTTTGAGCAATAAAAATAATAATGCTCACAAAAAGAAGAATGTTCTACACGTTCGATTTGCTAAACTCCTTTCTTTTTCTGGACTTTCCTGGCACTGGTAGCTCAGTGGTACGACTCTCGCCTGCCATGTGGATGGCCTGGGTTTGATTCCCAGCCAATGCCTGGACCCCATCCACCAGTCCCATGCCTGAATATAATGGGAGGGTTGTGTCAGGAAGGGCATCCAGCATAAAATCCTGTGCCAAGTTGCTGTTCAGATCGGATGGGCTGCTGTGGCGACGCCCTGACGGGAACACCCGAAAGACTAACGACAACTTCTCGGGATTTAGTTGTAGTCAGTTACTACTCATCATTATGGCACTCCATCGACAAGACTACTTCCAACAGGGATGGCGAAGGCTATCGCATGTTTCCTCCGAGACACGTGATGCCAGCATCTTGTGTGAGCTCACACACTCTCATGATTGGCCAGACCTGTGGCGATTGAGGTGAGGGCACTTGGCCAAACAGGCTCCAGCTACAGGAGGGTACAGCATCGCTTGGGATTCGAACTTGAGGATGACAGGGCGAGCTCGTTACTATCAAGCTTACTTTGCATGAAGGCATTTCCACATAATGCTCTTAAATTCACAGAAGTACCCTGTGGCCAGATCCTAAAATGCTGCCTTATGTACAGTATAAATAAGCAAATTCTGTATTTAACTGCACTTTTGTTTTAATGTATGTTGTATTGATTGCAGATTAAATATTACAACTGTAGAAAAGCACAACTATGCATAAGGTGTGTAAAAGTCTGTCATGATACAGTACGGACTCCATGCCTACCTGGAGGAAGATTTGGTCTCTTCCTTTTCTTGCTGCCGTTGTCTGTACTGGTCTCCAGAGGACACTCGGACACCAGGGGCCCATTGGAGTTATTAAACTGCAGTGGCTCGTTGTTGCTTGCGGGGTCAAAGGGTAACGGGTTTAGTCCTGGGAAAGACACACAAAAATAAAGAAACACAACCTGTTAGGTGAACTGAATTGAAAAAAAAAACAGGCAAAAAAATCTAACTAGCCAAAGAATAACCCTGGATAGAGGATGTCATGTCCTTGGACACGAGCACAGGTGGGTAGTTACATTTACTCTGTTACATTTATTTAAAGTAACTTTTTGAAAGAAATGTACTTCTATGAGTAGTTTTACCGCACTATACTTTTTACTTTTACTTGAGTAGATTTGTGAAGAAGAAACGCTACTCTTACTCCAGTACATTCGGCTAGACTCGACTCGTTACTCTTATAACCATTTATTCTACACTTTAGATATTCTTTCTTTTTGCCAGAGAGTGGATCTACTGTACCACATGACTGTGTTTCACCAATCAGATGTAGCAAAAGTAATCACATGACTCCGTTTGACCAATCAGCCACAAAACCAATAACTGCATGGAGTCAAATGAACACACAGGTGTGGGGGACGGGGGAGGGGACATGTTCTTCAAATCTGCTGAGTCATTTGCACGGCAACTGAACATACAGTCTATCTTACACTGGAAATAGTTTACACTGTTCAAACATCCATATGGTACCTACAGTAGGTGTTTATTTCAAAAACTTTATATTGTGAAAAAACAAGATTAGGAAAATTGTGTTTCTTATTTCTTCATTTGCTATTTTGTAAAGATATTTATTTTTATTCATTTATGTTATTAAATTTATTTTATTCGTTTTATTATTTGGAAATGTCACAATTTGTACATTATTTTATCATTTTGTTTGACTGCTTACATCATTTCTAAAAAGTAAACAAAACAAAAAAAACGGACATTATGATTGAAGCAGGTACTCAGTCCTTGCGTATCTTTTCACCAAATACTTTTTTACTCTTACTTGAGTAATATTTTGAATGACTACTTTTTACTTCTACTTGAGTAATATTATTTTGAAGTACAGCTACTGTACTCTTACTTGACTACCCATCTCTGGACATCAAAAGGAGAGAGACTACGATGAGCGAGAACTCTGAGAGAGTCGCTCAGCATACTGCATTGTTCTTTTTAATTCTCATTCAAAAGCCAAAAAGACAGGATTAGCCACGCAAAGGTTCCCGTTAGTTATTAACCCCTCTGGCTTTTAATAAAATCCCATTATATAAACTGGCTCCGAGCTCATGCACACTACAAGCAATCAATATCCAGAAACGACACTCCTGTTCATCTTGTGAAAAAGAAAGAAAGAAATTAAAGCAGAGATAAGACAACAAAAGCCAGTTTATCTGATGAATTATGGATTCGGTAACAACAAGGAAACTGCCACAAAACTCAGGCACAATAAATCAATAATTAAAGTTATTGTTCTGTTTAACATACAGCTGTTCGGGTTATCTCATATAGTTAACGTGAGGCCGCTGTTTAGAAAGCGAACGGGAACGCGGCACTGTTCTCATGCAATATTCATCACCGATTCTTGTGCTTTGTTTTTCTTAAGAAAACAGGAAGTGTGGAGAACCGGAATGTCACCTTGTGTCCTGTAGCGTCCAGAGAGAATAAGGATGACACAAAGTTCAGAAACTAGCACTTTAATTGTGTGCCTTAATGTCCTGCACCTGACCTCCAATTCCTGTTCTGACAGTACTGGACAGTGGATACAGAAACTCCGTCATAAAACGAGGGATTGAGGATGCAAAGCAACTTGAATATGGAGTGAACAAGCAAAAAAAAGTAAGAATAGAACTGAGAAATAATGATGACTATGAATATGTTAGAGAAAAAAAAAATATATATGCATATATCAGAGGACAGGATTTGGAACAGTATGATGCCAAGAACAACGAAGGAACAGACACTGATGACAAGTTAAACGGGGCTTTATGTGGTATCGCTTTCTCGCTATCATTCTCTAGAGAGCTTTGTAAAGCAGTGAAAAGTCCTTGGCACGTAATGGGCTGCTAATGAGAGACGAAGGCTGCTGGTCTGCTATGAGTCATAGAATAAAAACTCTAAGATCTCGGCACGCTCTCATGACACTCTCGCATTTTCTGTCCATTAAACCAAGCCCTCGCATGGAAAATGAGATTCGATACACCTGCTTGATCCAATGTTGGGATTATGGGCCTTAATGCACTATGAATATACCATGAGATGCTACAGTAGTTTATCAGGTACAGCACTCATAGGTGCCCTTTGCACAGGCCTACTGTTGCTAAAGGTAGCTCATCCATCACTTATGTACAAGGGTGAGTCAAAAATGCTCGCGGTGCGAGCGAAAAAGGATGTCCCCTTGTAGTTTGCATGAAAGAAGGGCAGTGTTTCGTTTATTTTTTTTCCTTGTGGTATAAGGGTGGTGTAACCTGGTGCCGAAACAACTCACGGAGGAGCAAAACAGAAGCGTTTGAATATCTGCTAAATAAAAATTTGAAACTAAACTTGGACAGATACTCTAAGGAAGGTAAAACGTTTCTTAAAGAGAATCATTACTGGTGACGAGACGGGGATTCATCACTACGAGCCCGAGAGTAAACAACAACATCCTCAGTCGCTCAACGAGAAAATGTTAAAAAGTCAACCAGCTGGAAAGTCCACGCTGTCTGGGATTTTCTAGGGACAGTATTGCAACATTATCAGGAAAAAGGTTCAACAAACAACAGTGCTCGTTACAGTGAGATGCTTATTGAAGACCTGAAGCCTGAACTTCGGATTAAACGCAGAGGACTGATATCCAATGCCGTTGTAATCTTGCATGGCTATGCACGTCTGCACAGCGGTGAATCTGCGGCTCAGAGCTCAGCGGGAATTGACGGAATATGAACGCTTGTTGACAGATGGACAATGTGTATTTAAAAGCAAGGATATTATATTTAAAAAATTATGCATTTGTCCTTTCTAAAAGTTCATTAAAATTAATTCTACAGCCAGTGTGCAGATAATTTTTGACCGTTAATTGATTTACATGATCAAAAAAAAAAAATTATAATAGTGTGCCTCTGTCCAGATATAGTGCCTACTGCATGACTCGCACATAGGTACAGTATATAGTCGCTTGGAGCCCACTTTGATTATTAATACCTTTTAAAGGACGCCCATAAAACCACCACTTAACAGATATGATTAAGTGAGTCCACTGTCACATGACTACCATACCATTATGCTACCCTGCACCCTTGATAGTCCTTTTTCTAATGGACAGCCACAGGATCCCTTTTAACTTTAACTTTTATCCCTTTGAACTGTGCGAGATGTGAGTATTTCCTTTGCTAGATTGCTACTAGTGCACAGCTGAAGGATGGGAATCTGTGGATGTTTGTTGGCCTTATTAAACTTGGAGACTAAACTACACTTAGAGATTAGAGACGCGTGGATTTATTCAATCCAGGGGATCATCTATAGGATTGGTCCTTTGTTGTCTTGATGCAAAAGTAAAGAAGGACGGATTTTGTCTGAAAGACACGGCTTGCTACTGATGATTATACCGTACATTGTGTATTTACACCATAGAGCAGCGCACACATACTGTAGTAGGATGCTTCCTTAACGGTAGTAAACCCCTTCCATGCCCATGGAGTGAAAAAACAATCAATGGCAGCACAAAACTACTACGGAGAAAACCCTAAACCCATTTTCATAGAAAGAATAGAATTTTGAAATTTCTCTGTTTAAATAAATGGGAAATTGTTCCTTTTTTGGCTGAGAATAGTGCACTCTTCCCTCAGATAGCGATGCTTCAACAGAGCCACTGATGAGATTTAAATGAGTATTACTCCTCGAACCGCTGATGGGCGGCTGAGGACTGAGACGGATGCGGATCACATACGCAGAACACATACACCATGCTTATCTTTAGACAGAGACAGCGTCAGAGGAGAGGTGGGGTGGGCCTGGGCATGGGGATGAGTAAAAGAATGCGCGGGAGTAGGCTGAGAAATGAGAGAAGGAGAGGGAAAACAAGTAAAGAGCGCGTGAGAGAGAGAGAGAGGGGGTGGGAAAGGCAGCTGATAGAGGGCAGTTCCTGTGAGCGAAAGCTCTTACTATTCTTCCAAGGGAACTGCGGGCCGCCGGCTGCCTCCGACACCAGATGAGGCTCATGCATTTATTCATGTCAGAAGAGTGCGCTTTGGTGAACGTTACTCTCTCTCTCTCTCTCTCTTTTTGTTATCCAAGTGGAATGATTCAATAAAATGTTTACAGGCGGATTTTAAATGTCTCGGAGCAATTGATGGTGGCGTCCTGCACTTCAGTCTCATCGACGCCATGATGAATCTTTCCTTTAGCATACATAATACACTACAGCCTCTCTTCTTTTCACATACGCTCTTGGCTTCTCTCTTAATGTTTCGCTCACAATGTAATGGTGTGTTTAAAAGGAACACCGCGTTCCCTTTCCACTGGGCTTCTTGTCGACAGGTCATGACTACTGTGTGCTTACAGTATAAACTGCCTAAGATGGAATACACACACGAGTGCACATCACCTCGTCCTCGAACGGATTAAGGGGAGGCACATGGGAAAAAAACTAAACTTTTTTTCACTGTCGTTTCTCTCTTCCTGTTAGCTACAGTAGTTCCGAATTCTAGCAAGTGCGCTCGTGTACCGCGTGCAAACGTTCAATAAAACGCTCGGATGCGTTTCCGCAACGAGTGCTTGTCGCATGACTGAGCGCGGTTCCTTTGAGGTCAGTTTTTACGTCCGGTGAACATTAAAACGCACGACACGAGAGATGACTGATTTACTGTAGTCCTGCGCACCAGTTTCTTTCGCTGTGTCTCTCTCTCTCTGTCCGTCACTTTCCCGTCTCCCTACGTACAGCTCGCTCTCCATCTGGCAGCCTTGGCAGGTCTTCCCAAATCACCTCTCAGGTATGAATGATGCTTCAATTAATCTCGTAAAACATGTTGGCCGGTCTGCTGGAGGAGCGTCTAATTTACACCAAGCTTTTTAATTTACGCTGGCTTAAGAGATGAGTTGACTCCATGGGTCTCCTGGGAAGACGTGGATGGCGTGGAACAAGCACGAGAGCGGAGGGTGAAATCGGTTTATCCTGCTGGCTTCGACACAGTCGGGCACAGATTCCGGCTTATGCGGCGACTTGGTCAGGATTTACTTCATTTGTTTACCAATTATTTCTAAATCAAAAAGAAGCCGAAGACTTATTTTCAGTAATTAACTACGCGCTTAAAGGCAAGTTCGCTCACAAGGTCAGATTTCGAGTGTCTGCGCTCATGCTTCTCCCTCACACCCCCGACCCCCCTTTTTCCTCTCTCTTTCTCTCTGAAATTTTTTTAAGAATCTGTTTCATTTTCTTTCTTTCTTTCTTTTTTAACGCCATGCCAGCTTCTACGGCTATATTCATGGCCAGAGTCAGTTTTTGTTATTCAATATAAAACTAGATAATCAGATGAAATATGTTTAATGGACAGTAGGGTTCTACATGATGAACACTGCTGCAGTCTAAATTGTATATCTGGCAAATAAATAGTTGTAATGTTGCAGCTTACAGTTTAGTCCTGGGACATACAGTATCATGATTTATTTTTCTTAGCTACACCCTTCCCAAACACCCTTCATTCATACACCCATGTGGTCATAGTTCAAAAATGTGTCTTGTGCAATCTATGTGCTCGTTACAGACAAATAAATGTAGGGAAGAAAAAAAATCACATGCACATTTGTCTTAATGTGAAATGTGTTTTTCTTTTTAGATGGCTTCGAAACTGTTAAGAGAAGCTCGAGCAGAGCTCACACAGAGATGCTGCTGATGAATTTTACAGTATTTACTCGTCTGTCTAAGATCCCAGACCTTTAGACCACCTCGTACACAGGATAACCGCTCTTGATGTGATCTCTTAATTGGAGTATCGCAGATCACCAGACGCTCAGCTGTAATTAAACACAATGGACGTGTTTAGTACAAAATCTGACATTGGACTTACCTGTCCCGATTGCTTATCTTCGGAGGCCCGGCCGAGAATCCCGATGCGACCAGAAACTGAACGGGCTGAACTTGTTCATAATAGATATAAGTAGATTTTACACTTCAAGGTCTACACTGAAACTCTATCTCCTACTGAGCATAATCCAGGGTCACCTTGGACTCCAGCTTCTCCGGGGACTCTCCATGTCTAAAGACTCCATCCTTCTTCCACCTTATCTGCGATAATACAGAAATGAGGTCATCGTTCTCTCAGCACAGAAATACTCGAGGCATTCATCTTGAGATGCCGGCTTTTATTTGGGACCGAATAAGCTCACAATCTTCCACTGCAGCTCCAAAGCGCTTGGAATGCGGCTTTAGAAATCGGCGTCTATCAAAGCGAGTTTTGTCGCACCGCAATGAGACGTGCCGGAAATATTGGACTGAGGCGACTGGATTTGTGGAATGTGTGTTTACATGAAGCCCTGGTATCCTACTAATAATCAGAGTAATAGTTCGGTTGTAATAAAAACGCATCACATAAACGGAACAGTTTGACCGGATCAAACCTTGACGTAGGGGGTAACAGTAGCCGACGTCACAAGTTTACGGGAAGAAGATTTTGCATCCGATCCTGACGGGATAACCTCAGCGCGGACCATTCTCTCTCCTCTTTCAGTCTCCTTCCAGTCTTTACTTCGGACTTACTTCATCCACTGGGTCTCTTGTTGAGGAAGGGGCACCGACATTTATGGTCCATTTATGGACATTATACATTTGAACATTAATGCACATTTGCACTCACCCTGGACATTTCATTTAATTTGATTTTGCACACTTTATAGACATTTCTATTCATTCCATTTTGCATACTTTTGCACATTTCACCATACATGTATTTGTACTGTACAGCTACGTTTCAAAAATATATTTTTTATATCCGATATTTTATATTTTGTTGTTGTATTTTTCTCTGCAGCCAAGTTTTTCTACAGTATATTTGATTCATATTCCTACTCCATTCCCTAATTTATTTCTTATTGAAAAGATTGTTTTTAAGGTCACGAGCAATCGTATTTTACTGCATATCGTAATGTGTATGACTTTTACGTGACAAAATGTTAATGTTATCTTGAATTTGATTGGCTCGTCAAACTACCCGATCACAGACGAGACTGAATACTTGTAACTAGGGCTGCACGATATTAGCAAAATATGCGATATTGTTGTTGAATATTGCGATAACGATATTTCTTGCGATATAACATTTCCCTAGAGAAATGCATTTTTTATTATTATTATTGCCTATTTTTTAAAAATCATTTATATATGTAATTATCATACTAAAATAAAGAGGTAATAGATATTCATCCG
Organism: Channallabes apus; assembly: GCA_030522415.1. Classification (NCBI taxonomy): domain Eukaryota; kingdom Metazoa; phylum Chordata; class Actinopteri; order Siluriformes; family Clariidae; genus Channallabes; species Channallabes apus. The sequence continues at coordinate 16,136,675 of CM060107.1, forward strand.
ATGTAATTGAATCAAATTCAGGCTAAAAAGAAACTATATGTCAAGGAAGTTGCAAATATTTAGACACTATGAATGACTTAAAACCCTCAGCAGATATTCTAACTTCTGGTTTGCTGTTACTATAAACCTGCCAACACAATATGAATTACTTTCAAACATTACTTTTTATTTACGTGTAACCATACACTCATCGATTTCATTTATCGCAATTCCTTGCGATACAGATATTGCATATACCATTATCGCGATAACTATAATATTTCGATATATTGTGCAGCCCTACTTGTTAACCAATCATAGGTCAACGTAGACCTGTGACAATGTGGCTTTTGTCCTGTCCACTGGCTTGAGTCTCTTGTTGCACATACATATGAAACAGTAAAAATACTTTAAGGTTCTCCGTTCCTATTTTCTCCCTGCTAATCTTCTTCTGCTCCCTTTACTTGTTACAATTTATCATTTCAGTCTGTCGCACTGTCCATGATTTCTTTGCAGTTTAATGTTTTTCATCTCTCTGGTTGCTGGGATTCACAAACCCGCCGCATGCCTCCGGGTTAAACAGACTTGAATGCCTTCCTTATTTTATTTTTTTTTTAACTCATGGCGAATGAGAAATTCTCAGATTCTCTTTTCCGTGGCGCGGGGTTTGCTTGCATGAATACTAAGGTGGTGAATAAGAGCTTCTCACATTCCATTTTCTATGGCTTCTCTAGATTTCTTTCTTTCTTTATTTACATCCACACGAAAGCAACGCCTGCCTCTTGTTCGCCAAGGGGCTCTGTGCTCGGTCACCCTGGCTTTCTGGACTCCTCCCAGCAGGGTCTGTCTCCTCCATTAGAGCGCAGTCGCTGGAGTTATTTAAGCACCACTCAGCAGCTGGTCAAAACCACTTCTTCGGTTATGAGGATAAAAAAAAAAAAAGATGAAGGTAAAATACTGCCCATGCATCAGAGAGAGAGAGAGAGAGAGAGAGAGGACAAAGATAACATCACTATGGCTACAGAAGAGTGGATGTGAAGTGAAAGGAATAGGAGGCGCAGGAGGTGTGAGTGCATGACAATGACTGAAAGCAGAGGATATGCAGCAGGAATAGAGGAAATGGGAAATAAAATGTAGTGCGGTCTGGGTAATGACACAGAGCGAGAGCTTTATCGGCCATGAAAGACCCTTATAACAGGGTTGTAACGTACCTGGATCTGTTTGGTATTTGGATCTAAACCCAAAACAGACGTTTTTTTCTTTTCTTTTCTTTTCCCCTACTCAACTCTCCTGTTTGTGTGACTCAGTAACTTTAATAACCAGATGGAAATGTACGGAAGAGCAAATCAGGACCAGTCCAGATGCTAGATCCTGGTGCAGCTGTGGCTCCCTCAGCCAATGCCCGTGAACGCTCGGTGCACCGCTGTCACTTTTTCCTCTTTTCTCTGTACGTCTCCATCCCAGTCTCCCTATCAAAGGGTCTTTGAAGTCCCAGCTACAGTTTTGGAGCTTCCCAGAGACCGTCGTTGAGAAACGGTGCAATATTTATGGTAACAGACGACTGATCGTTGAAAATACCTGGCTTCGGCGCTATACCTGCTGCACGCTGATTCTGCAGACTCGCAACACGTGAAGCAGGAGTACTTTAATCACGAAGTACTGATGTTAGACCTTCTGCTGCTCCCCTGGCGAACACACTCGTCATGGATCTATCATCACTCCGGCGTTTAAAAAAAAAGCACCACACATCGCTGCTTAGGCTGAATCGTCTCCGATGCAAATCGATGCAGTGAAAGATAATAAAAGCACAGATGATCTGATGACATAAAGCACTGGTGGGCATTGTTTACAGACCAGTGGTGGGGAATGGAGGTGGTTTATTGAAGATGCAAGCTGCTCTGCATGAATAGAGGGAGCCTCGAGGGAAGGCCTGGAGTGTGTAGAGCTCGGATAATGACACGCTTTTTGCTGTCCCTCCCAAACATTGCAGAGATTCCACTTACATTGTCCGTGTACTGTATGGTGAAATAAATTTCCATACATAAACATTGATATTTCTGTTTCCTTCAGTGGTTTTTATTACTTTTTTTTTTTTGGTCTGGTTGCGACTCTTCAGAAATATAGATTGGATTTTGTAATACTTCCCTACCGCTGGACTCCACCTAAATCATACTACAATCAATTCCATGTCTAAACGCAAGATGCACTGAACGCCCCTTGGCTGTGCGATGCGATATTAGAGCTGTGGATCAAAGGACTGTCAATTCGATTCAGTTTGACTTATGGGCATCGTGATTCTCACTTCAACTTGATGTTTATTGTCCGGTTTGTTCGAAGCAGCTATATTTCGTAAAGGTCTAAAAGTATTAAAAATATTAAACATATAGTGAAAGAGCATGGCCGCGAGAGTAGGTCTGTATGGTCCGCAGTACTGAGGAGAGAGCAGCTGCCTACCAAAACCCACATTCAAAACCAGTCACAGAAGCACTTTCAGCAAAATAAAAACAAAAAACCCACATCCGATAACGTTATTCCACCTTCCACATTTTGTCTTCTTAGTAAAAGCTTCTCACACAAGGATGCATCCCAAACCACTGAACCAGGGCACTACTTGATGATTATACACATTATCGAGCTCGTTCTCAGAAATAAAATAAAATGGTACATTTTCAATAAACAGACCCTGAACACGTCTACATAAGCAAATTTTGGCTATAGTTCCAGTAATGAAAGTATTACAATGCAGCTTAGGAGATATTAAAATAAACAGAATGAGTAGCTCACCTCCCATATCTTCTGGTCCGAGTCGTTCTGTCTTTTGTATCTTTTGCATTGCATAGCGTCTTTGGGAGTCACGTGACAAAAGAACGACTGATTTGGACCAAAGACTCAAAGGTATCAATTTTGTTTTCTGTACATAACCTACAGAAATGTAGGTTTGCAGATATGCGCCCAGTAGAAAATGAGCGAATCACTCTGTGAGACTACTTGTTCTTCATGATAACGTTAGACTTTTAAACGTTAGTAAAAGTACGAATCATTCATGAACGACCCAACACTACCTGCGGTGATGGGAAGTTCATATAATTTTACCGACTCGGCTCTTTAAATCTCGTTCGGCAAAATGAAAGAACCTTTTTTTCCTAGTCATTTTGTTCATGTCGTTCAATTTAGGATTAAAATGTACTCCCTTTACATCTACTACTTATGCAAACATTGGTCACATAATAAATAAGACAAAAAGATAATGTTATGAGTAAAAGAATAAGATTAATTCATTAAGTCAGACTGCATTAGTTAAGCTCATGGAGCTGTCACATGATGAACGAATGACTCTGGGAAACACGAGGACTTGAAACAGATGAACTGATTGCTGTACAGAACGTGTGATGGGCGACTGAATGAATCTTTCCCTGAGACTCGTTCTTCCTGAGTCACACCTAAAATTTGTTAAAAATGAACGAATCATTCAAGAACGTCCCGTCGCTAATACTCTACAAATGCGGAAGATTAGAAGTGGGTTTGCCGAAACCATCATATACCTTTCAAGAATTTGTCCATATTAGACAATTAAAAATTCGATTGTGAATTTTCCTGGATTCTCTCTCTCAGCTTATAACAACAATGTGATACTAACAACATAACATTTTAGGGCATCCCTATCGCTCCTCATTATGCATGAAAAAACACGGTCACCTCTTATCACTACAACATTTCTAAAGGCTTGACAAATCCAAACAATTTCACCATCCTGTTTCCTTTTGTTGTTTGGAAGTCTACAGACGTCTGTACAGAGATTTCCTGCAATATTTTTAGTCTGAACTATCAGGTGAAATAGACCACAGAGTATCATTTCCACCCCTTCTATATCTTTTACACTGTTGTGGAGAGATCTAAACCGGACAAATCCTAATCCTCAAACACACACCTGCTGGCCTGCTACTCGGAAATGAAATCCGGCTTCACATAAAAAAAAATAAAAAATAAAAAACCACGATCTGTTCAAGATGTAGTTAGCTGGCTTCATGTTCTTTCCCATTACATTAGTGCCAGTACAACACGTGTCTCGGCAGACACCGGAGATCGACGGCTGTCGGACGGACTCCCTCACGGCTATGATACAGTATATTTTGACTCCATCCCAGTACACTGCTTTTGATACGGTGGAATATTCCAGAGCAGGCGTCTTTCCCTTTAACACCACAGGCTGTATTAATACCAGCTGGGTTGATGTCACCGGTGCTGTGATTTATTCAACGCGAACAATGTTTCAATCAAAGCCTTGCGTTCAGCAGGACCTGAGAGTGTCTGAGCGTCACAGTGGTGGTGTGTGTGGGGGCTCAGAGGCGAGCCATTAATCTTCCCTGAGCCTGAACAACAACTTAACACAAAGATTAGGCCCAATTTATGCACCTGAGGAGGAGGAGGAGGAAGAGGAGGGGGAGAGAGAGAGTGTGTGTGTGTGTGTGTGCCGGTGTGTGCCACGGAGCATTAGCACATCACTGACCTGACGCATTAACGGATTCGGAGGACTTGATCTGCATCCATTCTTTCTGCACATTCTCACCTGGGCTCTAAAAGACGGAGGGAAAGAGATACGCTGATGATTTTTCTCTGTCTTCGCTTGTAAAAACCTCCAGCGTAAAACTCAAATAACAGCCCAAACAGTGACACCAAAGCAAAAAAGTCTTAAACAAAGCCAACAAGATTTTCACCCTTAAATGACATCATAAGAGCCTCACCCTCAGCTTTGACTCATTATTCTGCACATTGTCATGCTCATGACTGGACATGGTTTCTATATTTCACTTCGCTTCTATTTCATTTTATTTTATTATTTGTACAGTACAAGCCAAAAGTTTGGACACACCTTCTCACTCAATGTGTTTTCTTTATTTTCATGACCATTTACATTGGTAGATTCTCACTGAAGGCATCAGAACTATGAATGAACACATGTGGAGTTATGAACTTAACAAAAAAAGGTGAAATAACTGAAAACATGTTTAATATTCTAATTTCTTCAAAATAGCCCCCTTTGCTCTGATTACTGCTTTGCACACTCTTGGCATTCTCTCGATGAGCTTCAAGACGTTGTCACCTGAAATGGTTTTCACCATATCAGGGTTAATAAGTGGAATTTCTTGCTTTATCACTGGGGTTGGGACCATCAGTTGTGTTGTGCAGAAGTCAGGTTACTAGACAGCCGACAGCCATATTGGACAACTGTTAAAATTCATATTATGGCAATAACAAATCAGCTAACTAAAGAAAAATGAGTGGCCATCATTACTTTAAGAAATGAAGGTCAGTCAGTCTGGAAAATTGCAAAAACTTTAATTGTGTCCCCAAGTGGAGTCGCAAAAACCATCAAGCACTACAACGAAACTGGCACACATGAGGACCGACCCAGGAAAGGAAGACCAAGAGTAACCTCTGTTTCTGAAGACAAGTTCATCCGAGTCACCAGCCTCAGAAATCGCAAGTTATCAGCAGCTCAGATCAGAGACCAGATAAATGCCACACAGAGTTCTAGCAGCAGACCCATCTCTAAAACAACTGTTAAGAGGAGACTGCGCAAATCAGGCCTTCATGGTCAAATAGCTGCCCGGAAACCACTGCTAAGGAGAGGCAACAAGCAGAAGAGATTTGTTTGGGCCAAGAAACACAAGGAATGGACATTAGACCAGTGGAAATATGTGCTTTGGTCTGACGAGTCCAAATTTGAGATCTTTGGTTCCAACCGCCGTGTCTTTGTGAGATGCAGAAAAGGTGAACGGATGGATTCCACATGCCTGGTTCCCACTGTGAAGCATGGAGGAGGAGGTGTGATGGTGTGGGGGTGTTTTGCTGGTGACACGGTTGGGGATTTATTCAAAATTGAAGGCACACTGAACCAGCATGGCTACCACAGCATCCTGCAACGACATGCCATCTCATCCGGTTTGCGTTTAGTTGGACGGTCATTTATTTTTCAACAGGACCATGACCCCAAACACACCTCCAGGCTGTGTAAGGGCTATTTGACCAAGAAGGAGAGTGATGGAGTGCTGCGGCAGATGACCAGGCCTCCACAGTCACCGGACCTGAACCCAATCGAGATGGTTTGGGGTGAGCTGGACCGCAGAGTGAAGGCAAAGGGGACAACAAGTGCTAAACACCTCTGGGAACTCCTTCAAGACTGTTGGAAACCATCAAGAGAATGCCAAGAGTGTGCAAAGCAGTAATCAGAGCAAAGGGTGGCTATTTTGAAGAAACTAGAATATAAAACATGTTTTCAGTTATTTCACCTTTTTTTGTTAAGTTCATAACTCCACATGTGTTCATTCATAGTTTTGATGCCTTCAGTGAGAATCTACCATGTAAATGGTCATGAAAATAAAGAAAACACATTGAATGAGTGAAGGTGTGTCCAAACTTTTGGCCTTTACTGTATATGATTTTTCAATATTTCTAATTTGTAAAAAGAAAAAACCTCTTCATACTTTACAATGTATTCTTATTAAATATTCATCCTGTGTATGACTGGAGTATTAACAGACACACTCGATTTGTAGGAGCTCTCAGACCTTTGTTAAAGAAACAGTAAAATACAGGACCTTTGATTATGATGTACAGGAAGCAACTTGGTTTCTATCTGCTGCTCTGATGTCACTCTGCTAGCTACAGTTACAATGACCTAATTGTTTATCAAAAGAAAATGAAAAGCATACAGGATCTTTACCATATAGGATAAGGATTAGGATTCATGTGTTAGCTCAGAAGAGCAGAAACGACTTTTCTCACTCGCTTCTCGATGTAGTCAAAGATCTACGAGATGGTGCATAGTTAGTTAGTTACAGCAAATGAGATGACAAGAGAAGAACGAAAGAAGAAGGGCGCTTTCACGGTAAACACTATTGATTTGTACCGCGACCATGAACAATTGCCGGCCCCCTCCTCACTCCCCCGCTGGCTGGCGTTCACATTATTATTATTCTCCGTACTCAGGTATACTTGTGTATATTCACCCTGCAGGTGGCGATAGGTTCTATTGCAAGTTGCCATTAAATACAAATAGAAGAAGAGAATGAGGAAATGTAATGTCATGATTTGCCTAATGTTATTTACATTTCAGAAAAAACATCAGGAGTAACCCTCTCTCGCATGTCTTCCCACTTTATTGGCGAGTTCTAGTCACGCATGGACATTTCGGAGAGACAGACTGATGACATGCGTTCTACTAAACGATCCAAGCACCTTTGGCTTTGTTATCTGATTCAATCAGTGCCTAGTACCGTACTTGAGACCTCCTTTTTTCTATTGGTCTTGGCACAGTCCCCGAGTGCAGAACATTTGTGTTCTCAATGATCAAAAGTGTTCTCGGAAAAAAATGATCCGAGATCCGTGATGTGAAAACACCCTAAAGCACTGCTGCTTCGCTGTCTTTTAGGATATAAATTGCCAGTGGTGCAATTATGATCAAGGGCATTATGGGCAATGTAGGAAATTATTAACCAGAGTTAAAAGTTGTCAATGTCAACATCAATGTGTTTAAATTTAAAAAGGAAACAAAATACAACCTTTTTTTTTTTTACAACAAATTTTTTCTTCTTTTAAGGAACTGTACATTTTTGCTTTGCTTTTTAATAGGCGAATAAGGCATATACAGTGGTGTGAAAAACTATTTGCCCCCTTCCTGATTTCTTATTCTTTTGCATGTTTGTCACACTTAAATGTTTCTGCTCATCAAAAACCGTTAACTATTAGTCAAAGATAACATAATTGAACACAAAATGCAGTTTTTAAATGAAGGTTTACGTTATTAAGGGAGAAAAAAAACTCCAAATCTACATGGCCCTGTGTGAAAAAGTGATTGCCCCCCTTGTTAAAAAATAACTTAACTGTGGTTTATCACACCTGAGTTCAATTTCTGTAGTCACCCCCAGGCCTGATTACTGCCACACCTGTTTCAATCAAGAAATCACTTAAATAGGAGCTACCTGACACAGAGAAGTAGACCAAAAGCACCTCAAAAGCTAGACATCATGCCAAGATCCAAAGAAATTCAGGAACAAATGAGAACAAAAGTAATTGAGATCTATCAGTCTGGTAAAGGTTATAAAGCCATTTCTAAAGCTTTGGGACTCCAGCGAACCACAGTGAGAGCCATTATCCACAAATGGCAAAAACATGGAACAGTGGTGAACCTTCCCAGGAGTGGCCGGCCGACCAAAATTACCCCAAGAGCGCAGAGACAACTCATCCGAGAGGCCACAAAAGACCCCAGGACAACATCTAAAGAACTGCAGGCCTCACTTGCCTCAATTAAGGTCAGTGTTCACGACTCCACCATAAGAAAGAGACTGGGCAAAAACGGCCTGCATGGCAGATTTCCGAGGCGCAAACCACTTTTAAGCAAAAAGAACATTAAGGCTCGTCTCAATTTTGCTAAAAAACATCTCAACGATTGCCAAGACTTTTGGGAAAATACCTTGTGGACCGACGAGACAAAAGTTGAACTTTTTGGAAGGTGCGTGTCCCGTTACATCTGGCGTAAAAGTAGCACAGCATTTCAGAAAAAGAACATCATACCAACAGTAAAATATGGTGGTGGTAGTGTGATGGTCTGGGGTTGTTTTGCTGCTTCAGGACCTGGAAGGCTTGCTGTGATAGATGGAACCATGAATTCTACTGTCTACCAAAAAATCCTGAAGGAGAATGTCCGGCCATCTGTTCGTCAACTCAAGCTGATGCGATCTTGGGTGCTGCAGCAGGACAATGACCCAAAACACACCAGCAAATCCACCTCTGAATGGCTGAAGAAAAACAAAATGAAGACTTTGGAGTGGCCTAGTCAAAGTCCTGACCTGAATCCTATTGAGATGTTGTGGCATGACCTTAAAAAGGCGGTTCATGCTAGAAAACCCTCAAATAAAGCTGAATTACAACAATTCTGCAAAGATGAGTGGGCCAAAATTCCTCCAGAGCGCTGTAAAAGACTCGTTGCAAGTTATCGCAAACGCTTGATTGCAGTTATTGCTGCTAAGGGTGGCCCAACCAGTTATTAGGTTCAGGGGGCAATTACTTTTTCACACAGGGCCATGTAGGTTTGGATTTTTTTTCTCCCGAAATAATAAAACCCCTCATTTAAAAACTGCATTTTGTGTTTACTTGTGTTATCTTTGACTAATAGTTAAATGTGTTTGATGATCAGAAACATTTTGTGTGACAAACATGCAAAAGAATAAGAAATCAGGAGGGGGGCAAATAGTTTTTCACACCACTGTATAACACCGCGACTTTGTTAGCATGGAATTTAATTGCACACTCATACTGTAAGCGCGTATTTAAAAATGTACAGCGGCATCTGTTGAATTTTGAGATGAACTAACGATTTTTCCAAAGCCGATTTTTTTTTGCCATAAGATTGCTTCCCATGGGCCGACTGCGATTAAACAAAGCTAATATGTTATCTCAAGCTCAGCCAAATACACCTGTGAAAACCCCTTTGAAATTCGTTTAGCAGTTTTCATGTGATGCGTGCACAAACAAACAGACAGACAAAATTCCAAAAATCATCTTGATATCTTGAAGTGTTCTATTACTCATCTTGCGTCTCCCCAAATTAATTTTTTTTCGCAAATATTACCAATGTACAGACATGCCAACTTTACAGTTTCATTAAATGTAAAGAATGGACCTGAAAGGTGGGACGGTGGGGGTGAGGCATGAGGTGACATTGTGTTGAAAGGCGAGGTGACACTGTTCAGTCCTGGCTACGAACGCACTAATGTAACAGATCCTGTTCTGGAAGCGCTCGGTGCACTGCACTGCGCCAGCCACCAGATGCTGGGGAATAAATATACGGCTCTGTGCGCCGTAGCTGCTCTAGCACTTCAAGGTCAGATGACAACCAGGTTCTGCCACTCCGCTGAGCCCGAGTGCCAGGGCTGAGAACCCGGGATTAGCTGGCAGATGAACTCCAGTCCCCTAATTCCCGTGAGCGTGGTGATGAAACGACAGTCATGAGGTGTACGAGCCGAGGCAGCACTCAGAAAGGAAGACTTGAGCGTTGATTCGGGATAACAGATACAAGCGAAGCGAGGCGCGTCTCTATTTTTAGCGGCGCTCGTCTGGCATGCTTGATGGCACAGTTTTAAATGCGCGCACCGACTGTGTGGAATGGACGAGGCCTCCGACGGATAAACGAACCAGCATTCTTAAATGATCTCGCTTACACGAGGTGTGTGTGGAATTCGTACTGGTCTATTAGCATGACTTTGTGCTCGTGTGCTCTAGAGCAGAGAGAATCTGTGCGTTATCCTGAATTATTTGCTTAATTATCTTTCTAATAATAGACCTGACAAATAAACGGCACAGGGTGGGGGGGGGGTTAAAAGTTTCATGGAACACGTGTACAGATGTCTCCCCCCACACCACCCGAGTCCATGGCAGTCTCAAGGCATGAACGGACTGGAAGTGGAGTGAGCTTTTGAATGAATCAATTATGAGTTGTGAAGTTGGCTCCGGGAGTGTAAACAGGACCGCTGATTGGGCTTTAACGCTGCACGTCTGGCACAGCGGGCTCTTTATAGCGCGCTGGGTGTGATGCTGGCCACACTGCCGACTCTCATGAATGGCACGCAGTGTAGAGGTTTTGCTCAGCGCACACATGAAAGAGCGGACGTGCTTGAAGACAAACATTCGCAAAGAAAAAAGGGCAATCAGGCAGGACAGAAGCGTCTCTATGAAGAACACGGGCACAGAGAGACGGCCGTAGAGACCGACTCCGGAGTGACTGCTCGTTAACCCTTCTTAATTACGTCTTCCAGAAATTGTCAGCCTAACATGCCGAGCCTACTGTAGCATCTTCTCGGTCTGAACTGCACTAAACTGTCTCTTCTTTTATAGACATCTGGTTAAAAAAAACAAAAAAAAAACAAAGCTGCACTGTAATCGTTATAATAATAATCTTAAATCTATCAAGATACGTGTGATGCATTCCGACTTTCCGTCCTGTATCTCCACTATCATTTATGCACCTCCATCAATCCTATTCCATCATCATTTTATGCACCATGGTGCATAAAACCAGCTTTATAAAAAAGTACTTAATTATTTGTGGTTTTGCTTCATATTAGCAAAATCTGATGACACTTTATTTTTTTATTCAGTCAAAAATGATCAATGCTTCGGGTATTTAAAAATTTCTGTTGGACGCACTGCTTTATCATGTTCCCTTAAAGGCTACTATCAGGCTAGTGTCCCCAGTCACTGCGGTGTGATGAAACAACTCATAAGTGTTTGGATATCTGGACAGATTTTTCATCTTCTTTTAAAGAGAACCATTACTGAATCATTGAGAGGTGAATTCATCACTACAAGCCTGAGAATAAATGGCAGAGTATTAAACGGAAACATCCTTAATCGCCGACAAAGTTCAAAAGTCAACCATCTGCTGGAAAACAGTTTTCTGCGATTCCTAAGAGCCGGTATTGGAATATTATCAGAAGAAAGGTTCAACAATCGACAGTGGTTGTTAAGGTGAGACGCTTATTGAAGAGGTGAAGCCTAAACTCCGGACTAAACTCAGAGGACGGCTAACCGAGGGTCGTCTGCATGACGGTTACTTTCGACACTTTGTTTTGAGGCATTAAAGCATCCTCTTGATAATCCCGCTCTTGCTTGAGGACAGAGATTCACTACTGATGAAGAAGTGGAGACAGCGGTGCATTCGTGAAACCTGTTTAATGAGGGAACACAGGTGCTTGTTGACAGATGGACAAAGTGTAACAAAAAGCAAGATTATGTCGAAAAAATAGTGTATTTGTCTTTTTCAGAATTGATTCGAATAAATTCTACAGCCAGAGTGCGGAGAATTTTTGACTCACTCTCGTATTTATAAGCTTTCATCATTTTATCTCAAACAGAAAAAAAGAGGCGTATTTCAGACATAGAAGTTTACAAAAGTTTAGTCGTTACAATATCTACACACATTAAGACAGCACACAGACGTCTTCTTCTTCCTCTTCATTACATCACAAAAGCCTCATTTATCATTTTACGACGTCAGTGTGAAAATATGATTATTTCTTAAATTGCACACAATAGCCGTACTCACAACGTAAAATATATATCTTGGTAAACATTTTCAGCGCATACCTTATTTATTATTAAAACAAACAATCTCATTGGCGCCGCATAAAGAGCGCTCTTATATACAGTAGGCTAGTTTTGTCTTACAGCGGTCCGCAGGGGACTCGGGCCTCGTCTCTCATCGGATGAAAGTGACTCACATGCCACTCATCCTTGTGGGGGCAGAAAAAAAAGTGTAATCAATCTGGGAGAAGTGAAAATCGTGCTGCCTGGCGAGGGCCTCCGAGGTCGGTGGTTCACTTTCACGCAGCGTAGTGTTGTTCATTAACACTATACGCCCGCGTATTCCTGGTTCATTTCAAGGTTTAAAGACCACTAGAGGGCAGGTCATAGCCGAGACAGTCCCGGCTGTCATTTGGTCACTCGATCCTGGATCGTATTGGGTACAAGACTGGAATACGCACTAGACTACCCTTTTTTTGCATTCTACACACACATCTTATTGTTAAACATAACAAAAAAGGAAAAATAAAGATGCTAGACAGAATTAAATTATTATTTTATACACCAGCTCGCGCATTAAAATCTGCTAATTTATGATATTACTCTGTATAATCCCCTGCTACACTAATGCACTCATCCCAGTGTTCCACTAGTGGTTGGATACCATCAAGGTAGAACGTTTGCTCGGTACGTCAGCCGAGCTCCTGTAATGTGCAAGTGGTGTTTGTGAATGATTGTGTGGACAGTTCCCACAGACATATGTGTCTCTTAGTGGATACGGTATCCATAGATTTTCAAGAATCAAAAGTCACTGAATGTTCACGGGCGCCCTGAGTCATCTTGACCCCTTGATCATCATTCACAAACGTACAGCCTTTTTTTTATTCCGCAGGTCTAGAGAGAGCTGATTGGCCGAGCTCTCTCAGAGGGGTGGGATGGGAGGTACTTCGTGCTCCCACATCAATCACAGCTCTACAGCCAATAAGGGGCTGTGAGCTCACGCAAGTGGAAGGAGCGGATAGCGCTGTCCTCCGAGTGTGTTACTCCTCCCACACCAGTGCGTGAGCGAGCAGTTTGAAAAGATGTGGTCGGCTGGCGTCACGTGGTTCTGAGGGAACACGTGATAGTCTTCGGCCCTCCAGACTGAGTGGTTGTAGTAGCCTTAATGTGGAGCCCCCTAGTGACGGGGAGGAATTGGACACGACTAAATTGGTGATAAAAAAAAAAAAAAAAACTAAACAAAAAAACTGACAAACATACAGCCTTTTTAAAATGTTTAAAATGCTAAGAGTCTCATCACCGATGTCTTCTATGGTTTCATTCATGAGAAATGTTATCACGAGTCCCGTTTGGCTTGGTATTAATGGTTCACCAAATGCAATAGAATTGAAATGCTCTTACTGTATATAATCTTAAAGCAATCACCTCTGTTAAAATACTCATTATCTTCAGCAATCAATCAGCGGCCGTCCAAGCACATCGATCAGTCTCGATCTCTATTCCTCAATAATAAAGAATTGAAAATCATAGGAACACCCGGTAGAGAAGAAAAGCCAGAGCGAAGGTTTTATTTGAAACAGACAGCAGGTCGTGGACTCTGTGGTGAAGCACTGCTGGACATGATGGATGCTTTGTTGAAGGTTTCTCCGAAGGGAGGGACTGATGGGATCGACTAACCCCTGAGGCGATACCTTGGGCTCGTGCGTCCGACTGGTGTAGAACTGCTTCAGGGAGGCTCACACTGCGAGCGGCTCTCTCTTTTCTCTCTCTCTCTCTCTAGCCTCAATTCTGAGCCGACTGTGTGGGGGAACGGTGGAAATCATTAAACGTTGTCACTATATCCGGTAAAAAAAACAACAGTTTCCAAAGACGCAGCTAATGAAGGTCAACAGGATGAAATTTACGGGAAAACAATGACCGTGTCTCAGAGACCCAAGTGAAAGTTAATATATTCCCATTAGGTTAGGGTGACATTTTCAGGAAGTTGGACGGGGGGAGGGAAAATATGCAGCAGACATCGTGGCAGCCTGCTGTGCTCAGCATTCATCCGAGTCATGTGACGCAGTGTCAAGCAGGAAGCAAAAGAAAAAAACAACAACACCACCACAGCTTTTTCACTGAGGTTGTGTTGTAGATAAACGACTAGAGCTTCACCCTTAAACCTCTGGGACATCCAGAGGAACACGTACACTATCATGGACGTTTTTCCTGGAAAATGACACGACGCTCACCGTCTTTCCTACACTACACACTACAGTCTAGGGTTTGTGTTGCGTTCGATAATTTTTCTCTCGAGGAAATGAAAGCGAGCGCCTCATTACTATCACTCGGGTTCAATAGATGTCAAATACACACCAGGAGCTCTTACTGAGCTGTTTGGTCGCCGTGTCGCGGCTTCTGCTTGCAATAATTGCCAAAATTAGAGCAATTCGCAGCGTCGACCCTTAATATGCTGTAATTATCTCATCTGTCTAACAGCAGGGCAAACAAAAGTCTCGTATTCATTTTTTCCCTTTTTTTACACAATTAAATCTAAAGCAGTAAAGTTTATTAGGTATTTAACACTATAATATGAGTTAATACAATATCCTAGGGATCAGCCTGTTTAATATCTGCTCTTTAATATCTGCCTCATTTAAGTTACTTCATGAGAAAAAAAAATTGCTAGAAGAATAATAAAAAAAAATAATAATAGTTTTGGAGTCAGCCAAAAAAATTTATACATTCATCAGGAAAAAAAAATAGTTTGATATATTAATATTATTATCATAATATCATATGTAGCAATATATAATGGAAAGCAATACATTTAGCATTGAAATATTTATACTTACAAACTGGATTCCAATAAAGTTGGGACACTAAACAAATTGTGAATAAAAACTGAATGCAATGATGTGGAGATGGCAAATGTCAATATTTTATTCAGAATAGAATATAAATCACGGAACACAAATTTAAACTGAGAAAATTTATCATTTTAAGGGAAAAATATGGTGAATCAAAATGTCATGGTGTCAACAAATCCCAAAAAAGTTGGGACAAGGCCATTTTCACCACTGTGTGGCATCTCCCCTTCTTCTTACAACACTCAACAGACGTCTGGGGACCGAGGAGACCAGTTTCTCAAGTTTAGAAATAGGAATGCTCTCCCATTCTTGTCTAATACAGGCCTCTAACTGTTCAATCGTCTTGGGTCTTCTTTGTCGCACCTTCCTCTTTATGATGCGCCAAATGTTCTCTATAGGGGAAAGATCTGGACTGCAGACTGGCCATTTCAGTACCCGGATCCTTCTCCTACGCAGCCATGATGTTGTGATTGATGCAGAATGTGGTCTGGCATTATCTTGTTGAAAAATGCAGGGTCTTCCCTGAAAGAGATGACTAGATGTTGTTCTAGAACCTGAATATATTTTTCTGCATTGATGGTGCCTTTCCAGACATGCAAGCTGCCCATGCCACACGCACTCATGCAACCCCATACCATCAGAGATGCAGGCTTCTGAACTGAGCGCTGATAACAACTTGGGTTGTCCTTGTCCTCTTTGGTCCGGATGACATGGCGTCCCACATTTCCAACAAGAACTTCGAATCGTGACTCGTCTGACCACAGACCAGTCTTCCATTTTGCCACACTCCATTTTAAATGATCCCTGGACCAATGAAAACGCCTGTGCTTGTGGATCTTGCTTAGAAATGGCTTCTTCTTTGCACTGTAGAGTTTCAGCTGGCAACGGCGGATGGCACGGTGGATTGTGTTCACTGACAATGGTTTCTGGAAGTATTCCTGAGCCCATTCTGTGATTTCCTTTACAGTAGCATTCCTGTTTGTGGTGCAGTGTCGTTTAAGGGCCCGGAGATCACGGGCATCCAGTATGGTTTTACGCCCTTGACCCTTACGCACAGAGATTGTTCCAGATTCTCTTAATCTTCGGATGATATTATGCACAGTTGATGATGATAACTGCAAAGTCTTTGCAATTTTTCGCTGGGTAACACCTTTCTGATATTGCTCCACTATCTTTCTGCACAACATTGTGGGAATTGGTGATCCTCTACCCATCTTGGCTTCTGAGAGACACTGCCACTCTGAGAAGCTCTTTTTATACCCAGTCATGTTGCCAATTATCCTAATTACTGTTAATTGGTCTTCCAGCTCTTCGTTATGCTCAAATTAGCTTTTTCCAGCCTCTTATTGCTACTTGTCCTAACTTTTTTGGGATTTGTTGACACCGTGAAATTTGGAATCAACATATTTTTCCTTTAAAATGATACATTTTCTTGGATTAAACTTTTGTTCCGTGATTTATGTTCTATTCTGAATAAAATATTGACATTTGCCATCTCTACATCATTGCATTCAGTTTTTATTCACAATTTGTTTAGTGTCCCAACTTTTTTGGAATCCGGTTTGTATATTATATAAGTATTTCTTCTAAGTATTATATATATTTATATAAATTGCAATTTTTTTTCCCGAAATGTGTGTCAATTTTTTTGGCTGACTCTGTACAGTATATATAATACTATAAAAATATATGGCGCAAAGCTATCTAAAAATTTTGCTTCATTGTATATCACACACAGGAATAGAACAAGTAATTTTTCCGGCTAAGAAATGATCAATGGACTTACAATCTCGTCGCGCCGGTTTGCTCTGAAGCGAGCAGCCGAGTGTCATGCCCTGCGAGCAGGAGGGAGCTCTGCTCTGGTTCGGAGTTAAGTGACAACACGCAACAATAACAGACGCGAGCCGTTATACAATCACAAGTCATTATACCGGCGACGCGGGATAAATTCATCCTCACCTCCTGCCATTCTTCAACGCGCGCGGGGAGCCGGTGAAGGTTAATTTATTCAAATCTCTCAAACACTCATCTCTATTCCATTAAACAAAGCTAATGAATCTTTGGTTAGTGTCTAATCAGCTTCACGCTGTCACAAGCTCCAGATCTTTCCAGGAATCACTGCAGCTGCGCCATCGACCAGACAGGACGGCCTCTCTGAACTTTACGGCAGTACTAACAGTGAGGCCTACACTTGCCTGAGTAAGAGAGAGAGAGAGAGAGAGAGAGAGAGGGAGAGAGAGAGAGAGCAAATCAGGATAAAAAGAACAAAGACTGAAAACAGACAGAGAGTGAATGGAGAGATAAAGACCTCTGCAGTAAGATTATGTCCTTGGCTGTTTTTCAGACGATCTCTTTCAGTTATATAGAGCTGAGGGAGGCTTCTGTTACATACATCACATACACCTTTACAGTTTAGGAGTCCTGGAAGAAAACACTACGGATACACATATTTAAGGAAGCGTATTTGGCATAAATTAACTTTTCAGTCATCTAAACAGCAGTGGTAGTTACTGACTGGAAGGATGGCAGTTCGAGGCCCCGAGCTCCACTGGGTAGCCGTTGTTGGGCCCTTGAGCAAGGCCCCTTTACCATATCGCCGTATCATGGCTGGCCCTGTGCTATGACCGCAGCTATGTTGGGATATGCGGAGAAATAACACTGTGCAGTCATGTATATGTGGCAAATAAAAACTTTAGTTAACATAGCTTAACTTATTCCACAGGTAGTCTTCAAGTGCCCTGAATTATTGGCTGAATCTGTGCTCTCTGGGGTCCAGGGTCCCCGTTCTCGGCTGTTTTTTCTGTTCGATACGGCTGTAACGACTGCTTACTGTATTTATGTCTATAGTGTATGTACAAGCAAACATAAAAAGGACAATCTTATAAGCTCCCTATTTATTTATTTATTTGTATATTGAACAGGGTTTCAACAGGCCATTTACATCTCACCCACTCAATGTGACCTCATGTTAGTGTTGCTCAGCTCAGCTGTTTGTCTGAGGGGGCATGGCTGAACAGTAGCTCATTTCTGTAGATACTGAAACAGTGTGTTTGGAAAAGGAGTGAAACAGGTAAAAAAAAAAATTCAGGTATAAAAAAAAAAAAAGAGAAGGAAATAAATACTTGTTACTAGTTTAATAACCAAGGCTGGTTGAGAGTTTGGTAAAAAATAAAAAATAAAATAAAATAAAATAATAATATATATAATTTAAAATTATTATATATAATATATATATATATATATATATATATATATGTAATTATTTTTATTATATATATATATATATATATATATATATATATATATATATATATATATATATATATATATATATGCATTTTATTTTACCGAACCAAAGCTGAGTGAGGGTGTGGTAAAATAATTTTTTTTTAAAAGAAGAAAAAAAAAAAAAAAAAATATATATATATATATATATATATATATATATATATATATATATATATATATATATAATTTTTTTTTTACCAAACCCTTACCCAGGCTTGGTTATTAAACCAGTAACAAGTATTTCTTCTTTCTTTCTTTTTTAATGACAGTAATTTCCAATTCAGAGAGGGAAAAAACAATATCAATTAATCAGATAACTGTATACCCAGAAGCATAGAGTTAATTTAATAACCTTCCTAAATGTGGAGCAACTGCTTGAAAACACACTAGGAGGCATGAACAGGGATTACATACGGTTTCCATGCCATGGTTGTCGGTGCCAGGTGAGTATTTGGAGTATTGAGTATTTCAGAAAGAAAGAAAAAAGCCGACCTCCTGGGGTTTTCACACACAACAGTGTATACAGCAGGGATTGCACAGAACGACGCAAGAAATAAACAAGTGACAAAAAAAAGAAAAGTAGAGAAGTAGCAGCAGCTCTGCCGGTGGAAACACCTTGTGGTCCGAAGGGAACAGGCAGACTGGTCCGAGTTGACAGAACGGCTGCGCTAACTCAAATAAGCACTCGTTACAGCCGTAGCCAACAGAAAAACATCTCAGGGCAGGTTGGTGAGCTACAGAAGCGAGAACGGGAACCCTGGACCCCGGTGAGCACAGATTCACCCAATAACAGAGTCTGTTCTAATGAATCTCACGTGATGCTTATCTAACCTTATTAAATTTAATCACAGGCTCGATCACAGAGCCACATCTGAGTGGATATCAGTAACACAGTGCAAGATTCACAGGATTCAGTGTAATCACACCGGCAGTAGTGCATCAAGATCAACATCAACGGTATATTTGTTTATTATGATTAATTAGCTTTATCATTAGAAGTATTATTATCACGGCAATGTGCCCATGCAAGCAAAAAATGTCATTATGTGCGAAACAAAGCTGGCCAGGTAATTAATTAAGCTAACAAGATATTCACTAATGGGGGGAGAGAAAAAAAAATCACTGCAGCTAGCAATAAAATGGAAGCAAAGACAGGCTACTGTTTAAAATATAAAGAATTATTTGTCACATATTTCTTCACATATCCTAGTCCTGGGGGTTCTGAGGTCAGAGCGCAGGGTCAGCCAGGAAACAGCGCCCCCCCCCCCACCACCACCACCACCTCCGGAGCAGATACGGTTAAGAGCCTTACGCAATGGCTCAAGTGTGTCAGCTTGAATCCCACAACATTCCGGTCAGTAACCCAGAGCCAAAACCGCTTGAGCCACTGTTGTTGATAAAGTCTGGCTTAACCACGTCTTAGATAGATAGAATCTGGGTAGCCAGGGTACGCTGGAGTGTTTTGTCGAATTTATTTATTTATGGTTTACGTGTCCCTCTGCATTCGAAAAAGATACGAGCGTGGTGTTGTGTGTGACTGAAAATAACTGCCTGGGAAAACTGCCAAGATGGCTGTCGATCGGGCTATAATGTACAAACCTTGTGCATGTGCATAATACACTGGTGCTGGAGGAGAAGTGTGCTATTATAAACTGAACAATGGACAGTCGTTAGAGCAATTAATGCCATTCATTAGGAATACGAATTCGGGGCGAAGAAAACCAACTTGAAATCCCTACTGCGGCTCAAACGGGTTTAAATGTGCTGGGATGCCTTAGATTGTAACGCAGCGTTGTTGAAACTTGTTGAGAAATTGATGCTCAATGATTCAACGACGACAAATTTAACCACAATTGTTTTTCCCCTAAAGCATTCAGCGTTTTATCATGTCTGTTTAATTGCAACTTTCCTTTAAAAAAAAAATTTCTTTTCCCTCTAGACAAAAACTAAAAAAAAAAGCTAATTTAAACTCATAACTCTTGTGGTCAGACTTTTAAACAAAACCAGGCTGTGTTTGCGAGTTTGGAGGAACACAAAGTGCAAATAGCAGTAAACCAGTGAGCGCCACTGGAATGCCCCAAACTAAACCCCAAACTACTGCACGCAGCCTGTACACAAAGCGAACCACTTCTTTATCCAACATCGCTGCTTCTGGGCTCCTCAATTTAAGAAACAGAACATTAATTCAGATCTAACTTTATAAAAACATGCACTGTAGACTAAATTAGCTTCAGAGTGACTTTTTTTTTTTGGCTGACAGCTTGTATAATACCTAACATTGGTTGAGCGTGTGTTTACAAATTAAGGATAAATACCCAACTAATCCAGCACAGATGATTAGAAGAGCAGACACAGCAATAGCGATGTGCCACGAATAAACCCGGGCTTGTTATGTGTGAGAGATTCCAGTCATTCCCCTTATGTTATGGAGCTTATTCCTCTGTTCAGATGCACGGCGACCAGAATATCTCCGCCACGGGGATCAAAATTACAGATTGATAGAGGCACGAGGGTTTAATATTCAGGGGGGTGGCGAAGCAGTTAAACCCGATTAGACAGGATCTCGGGGAGAAATACGTTAAGTTTTAGGGCTAAATTAAGGGGCCTATGTTTGTAATGTAATAAAGAATATATATAAAACAGGAGGAGACATGTTAAATATGTAGCCTGACACAAAGTGGAGTTACTGATACAACTCTGAAGTTGATTATTTTCCTATAATAGCATGTCCTAAATAAATGTTTGATCCTTCTTGTCCTTACTTACAATGCTATCTTGAAAACCATCCCTGTGGTGGAACCTGTATAGCTTTACCTCACCTGCTGATACTGGAGACTCCTTCAAAAATTATAAATAAACCACTCCTCACAATCGTAATGATTTGAATACTTCTGGGACCAACCAAGAAGCTGTCTGCCCTCTTCCACATACACAAGCTCAAAGACGCCTAATGATTGGCTGGTGTTGATCTAATTGACAGAGTAGAAAAACACTTTCTCATGCACTTTCAAGCATGTCCTATTGGCCTAGTCCTAACAGGACTATTAGACAAAACTAATACAGGTGGATCATGTAAACTGGATTCATAAGCACAGTTAGAACATGAAGAGTCATCATCTCTAACTCTCTGCTATCTCTCCTTCTACAGTACCTCCACACACACACACGGACGGGCCATACCCACATGTGGAGCTCAGCATTAATGAAATGTTGTGTCGCAGTGGAAAGTGCTTAAGTAGTCGTGGGAGAACAGAGCCAGTGCAGCACTTCATCCAAACGATGGGTGTTTGGTTACTGTTGCTGAAGAAAAGTGGTTAAAAGTGGAGCGCTTTATAACATGACAAAAAGCTTCTACAGGGTATGTAAAGTTGGGTGGGGTTCCTGTGAAGGACGACAGCAAAACGAGACACAATTCCCACAGATGAAGCTCTGATGTTCTGGAAAAAGCTAAGGCGTGAAGATGAAGAAGGGGACAGAACCTTGAGATTGCACTTTTTTTAATAAAAGAGCCACAAGGACCACGAAGGAGAGATGAAGAGGACTGAGCCACGCCCGAGTCAACACTTTGAAAAACTGAGCATGAAGAGTGGGCATACCAACTGAAGCCATTACCCCGATCTACACAAGAACCAGTGCGTGGAACGCGAACCACTCAACCTTAAGATTGGCAATACAGTCATGCACATGCAAACTACGACTGGGGGAAAGTACAGCATAAATGCTCAGAGAATAAACAAAACTTCAGGAAACTCCAGCTTACATTCAGCTGCTGCATAATTAAATGCAAATCTGAGAATGCGACGCAGTGTTGACGTTTCAACTCAGCTCACCAACTGTCTGACAAATCCTCTCGCAGTGTGGGAGGTAGGGATGCTTATATTAACCGTTTAACTGTTAACCGAAATAATTAATTTTGACCTATTATTATTAAACAGTTAAACGGTTTAAAATGTTTTTATTTATTTATTTATTTATTTAAGTGTGGCTAGGCGCACTTATTACTCTTCCCCCAGAAATCCATTTATTATTCTTCCGCCTAAAACTGTGGACCGTTTCTCGCCCCGCAGCTTTGAGACGGCCCTCACGTATGTTACACCGTTTCGCGCGGCTCGATCGGGAATGGTGTGCTATCACTTTTGGTGGGGATTCGTCGCACGGTTTTCCCACAGATCCCCGAAAACCGCCCCAAAATGTCCCGTACACCAGGCTTTGAGACCAGCATCAGCTATGACATCATAGTTCCGTCTATGATGCCGCACACAGATGGCCCAGCAGAGGCATAGGCACACTTAAAATTTCTTAAGGAATTTTTGCTCTCTAGTTATTATTATTATTAGTAGTAGGAGTAGTATAAAGTTTTGCGGCATAAATATACACATACGCTATTTGTTAACTCATGGGGCGTTATCATGTATTTTGCCTGGCAAGTAAATGAAGCGAGAGAAAAGAAGCCACTGATTATGGAGCAGAGGTGGACATTTATATGAGAGACGATCCGTCCTCTTTGGATATTCATGCTCTAGACTGGTGGAAAGCAAATGAACAGCGCTTCCCGAGACTGGCCAATCTAGCGCGGCGTTCTCGCTGCATTCCTGGGACATCTGTGCCATCTGAGAGGGTGTTTTCTACCGCGGGTGTTTAGGTTGCGCTCCAGACTATCCCCACAGCACGTTGACATGTTACTTTTTTTTAATAAAAACTAGACAGTTTGTGGTTTGAGGCAGGCCTGCTATTTTTTTTAACTGAAAAAACTTAGTAGCCAATGTATGAAAAAATTTGAGGCAAGCTTTAAAGGTATTTCAGCGTGTTAGCATTTTGTAATCTTAATTTGTTATTTAAGTAAAAAATATTTAGTGCAGGCCTATTTATTTTATTCTTTTTATTTATAGTACTTTGTTTTTCTCTGTTGTCAGAAACGCTGCAGGTGCGTGAAAATTTGACGATGTGTGAATCCAGATTCTGTTCTTGATATGTTCTGTGTGCTGTTGTTCGCACATGTTAAAATAAAAACTGAAAAAAAATGTTTGTATATTTAATCAGACACTCCTCAGTTCTATTTTCATTTAATATTCTAATCGGATCAGTTAACAGTTAATGTTCGGATAACGAACGGCGGTTGTCGGTTGGGAAAATGAATCGAATTGAGCATCCCTAGTGGGAAGTGATAAAGGTTTCATCCAACCATCTGACCATTTATTCATCCATCCAACTGTACACCTAACCATCATCCATTCATTTGTCCCACAAAATGTATATCCATCCAATCATCTATTTATCCATCCATCTATGCATTAATCCGTCACCCATTCATACATCAGTCCAACCATCCATACATGCGTCCATACAACATTAATCAAGCATTAATTCATCTGACCATCAAGTCATTCACACATTCAACCATCTGTGCCTACATTTATCCTTATATCTGCACAACCATCCATAAATATGTCCATCCTTCCATCCAACCTTATTTATTTATTCATATGACCAAGAAACCATCTATCCATCCAACTATCCATCCATTCACTTATCCATTTATCCTTTCAACTTTCCAGCCATTCATGCATCCATGCATCCATTATTTCATCTATCCATCCATCAATCCTTCAAAGCACACATCTGTCCACCCATCCATCCAGCTATCCATCCATTCTGCCCAGACATCCATCTAGCTCCCTGAAGCTGTTGAGCTCAAGAGATCATGATGGTACCCGCCCATCAATCCATCCATCCATGCACCCTTTTTCGATCTCAGCATCGGAGTTGGCTCCTGAGCTTACACTGATAAGAACCCCTCTGAAACCTGATGGATTTTGTGACTCCCCAAGCATTCTGTCCCATTGATCCGAAGATCCGCATATGCTCCTATCCATCCATGCAATTTATTACATTTAGTCTTTCCATCATTTCCATGCAATCCATCTGTTCATTAACTCTATCAATCAATTAATCAACTCTCTGCTCATCTGTTCATCCATCCATCAACTCACCCATCTTTGAGATCTTTACAACCTCAGCCACCCTGAGCTCAGCTTTGGGGAAATGAAATGCATACATACATAAATCACGGTGTTGTTCTCTAAAAGCTGTGAGGTTCGGGAACCCCAGAGACTGCTTTTAACCATGACTCTTTGAAAGTTTCCAGAGTGGCTGAAAGGGTGAACAGGCTCTTAGCGATTATGCTTTATTCCTTTTCTCCTCTTCTTTCTCTCAGTCGTGGGCTTTCAGTGGAAGACGTGTAACACAGATAGAGCAAATGCGGTGCGACCGTAATGTGAGGTCATGTGACCATTAGCATCTGGGCAACGGCACGTTTGCCAGCTCTTTGTCGCCTTTTTCAGTGAAATCAAAGCAAAATGCCATGCAACAAATCTGCTTTCTCCCCCAACAGATATGCTTGCGAGTCGAAAGCCCTGCAGCAAGTACACACACACACACACACACACACACACACACACACACACACACACACACACACGGTCCTTTCAGACTCGGTAAGGTCACTCAGCCCATTAAATTATAAAGGACAGGGCCAATTAGCCTGCTCGTAGATTGCAATTTTTGCGAAGCTCTGAAATAAAACCGAGCCAACGGTGTAGAACTGCGTGGTATTGAAGAGACTATCGCAGTCATGCTGGATTGTGTGAAACATGATACACAAAGTGAAAAATAACAAAGCATTCACACCAGCTTTGATAGAAATCTGCTTTCGCTGTATGTGCTTGTCTTACAGGCTGACTTCTGTCCAGTCAGTCAGGGTTTTGTTTCTCCTGAATGATAATTAAGCAATGAAATGAAATTTATTTATTGTGGAATTGAGATCATGATATTCTTAACAACCACAGAAACGATCTGGATGATTATCACTTACTGTATATATATATATTTGAAATAGAGAGCGGTTGAGCTTCACTTCCCTCGCGTGTACGTGTGAATTACACACACGCATTTTGAAAGACTGCTTTAGTGATGCATTCCAGCGGTAATGGGCTATATCCTGAGGCAAATACCTGTTATTGAGTATAAAACTATAATCTTATAAACTATCCATGAGCAGTATGCCCTCCCAAAGTTTTTTAGTTAGTGCTTTGTTTAGTAATTGCTTAAAATGTAACGCTGTATATGCAATATTCAATATTTGCTTAGCCTTATGAAAAAAATATTTTTTTGCATACACACACACACAGTGATTTTCTTTTGTATAAAGTCATCTAGGTTCACTGGGGGAAAACTGTGTACTGTATATATAAACATCACTGTGGATTCCTTTTTTTTTTGAGTGTCAGTAATCGAATCTAAGTCACACCAACACACTTTAATCTCCCACGAATATATATGAATCTTACAAGCGTTGTGAAATGACTCTTAACTCTTCAGCGAGTCTTTTAATGCATAATGCAACACGATCACGAAAAAAAAACAAACAGCTGACGACGTTTCTGATTAAAATCTGAGAGTGCCAGAGCCATCAACAGGAGGACAGTATAACTCACCAGGTGGCTAAAAATATGGCAACACCGATGGCAAGACATAAACAAAACATGTTACCTGACATAAGAATAACCTTAACGTACTATAGGATGGCTGCTTTTTATTTACTGCACGTGCTGACAGATTGTAGTTCTGAGCAACACGTCATCTCACGATTCGTTGAAGACTTTGGTCATGAAAGAAAATTGGGATCTCGTATAGTGTGGAAAATACCGTGTCAAAAGACTGAGGAAATTATAAGAGTGTCCATCCAAGTAATGAAAACAATCCATTTATGGAAGGAAATAAGTAAGCAAGATTAGAAAACAAATAACAGCCTTAACAGTAGGAATGGGAATCACCAGGGAACATCTGATACAATATCATCACGATACAGTGGCTTGCAAAAGTATTCGGCCCCCTTGAACTTTTCCAATATCAATACAAAGTGGTGTACACGTGAGAAGTGGAACGAAAATCATACATGATTCCAAACATTTTTTACAAATAAATAACTGCAAAGTGGGATGTGCCTAAATGGAAATGAAAATGATGGAGAAGAAACACACACTATATATATAATCAGCCAAAAGTGTGTGGACAATTGACCATTAAAGCCATATAGGCTTGTAAAGTATATTCCATTAGTGTGACTGATCATTCAGCTACATGAGCATTAGCAAGATGATGTAGTGTGAAGGTGCAGTCAGTGTTTCATTGACATAAAAAAAAAAATGATATTAAATTCAGTTTTATTTATATAGCGCTTTTAAGAATGGTAAATGTCTCAAAGCAGCTTCGCAAAAATGAAAAGAAAATGTGAAAAGAAAAGTTATGGAAGTGTGTATGTGTGAGAAAAATGTGTCTAGATACAGTAATAATGAGATTGTCTCTGATGAGCAAGCCAAGTGAGATGGAAATAGGAAGAAACCTTGAGAGGAACCAGACAGGGAACCCATCCTCATTTAGGTGATAACAGATAGAAATTATATAACATCAGGTGAGTTATGCAGCTGAAAGCTCAATATAACAGAACTTCTTTAAATTAACATGAAGTCCAGTCCAGCATAGGGATCAGAGTTAGTAGGTGCAGAGGGCAGATGGGGTCTGGAAGAGGACAGGAGCAGCATGTATAGCTCCAACCATCATAAAGCTGGTCCTTCTCAGGATCCTCTCTACTCTCTACTGAAGCTGGCACGATCTCCAGATGCCTCGGGATGGGGAGAAAAATACTACGGCAATAAGCGATACATTGTGTGCTTCCAACTTTTGAGGCAACTGTGTTAGGGTAAGGTGTCCACATACCTTTGACCATATAGTGTTTGCCGCACAATTTTCCAAACCACTGTGATCTTAATGAGTGCAATAGAGGTTTCTAGAACCTCCAGACATTTGGACTGTACCTCTGTGCTGATAGCGAGTCTTTCTCTTCATCAAATGAATTCTGGGTAATGTACAACAGGCCTGCCCACTCGCTCCCACCAGCAACCTGACACGAACTCCTTCAGGAAATGCAAGCGCAGTTCATTTGTGAATACACTTAGCACATGGTATCTTGGAGACAAGCTCTTCTCATTTCTCTTTGATCACACACACACACACACACACACCACACTTTTGCGAGCATGCCCAATGTGGCATAATTGAATAACTGTTAAGAAACAGGGCTGCTTATGACTGGAAATACTTCGTGCTTAGCCGAGGATGTGGGAGGAATTTATCATGCTGATTCACGTCAGGAGTTAAGAGGAGTGAGTTTTCTCCTCATTCTGCCATTTTAAGTGGCTAGTGGAAAATTGTAGTGATGTTCCTAGGGATTTGTTAGGGAGCCACGCCTACAGAAAGTATATACGCTTACCCGTGGGAAAGGGATGAGAAAGTGCCTGAATACAAAAGCTCAGAAATGACAGTGTGATTCAAAAGAAAAGAAACGGTAAGAGAATTATAGGAGAGATTTGAATAAGAAAAGCCACTTTTACAACAAATGTTTTTTTTTTGTATGTAGGAACGGTTTCGCTTGGTTGGATATGGCGTTCTACTGTATATAGGCAGGTTAAAGAAAACTTCATTGAGAAACAAATCAACATTTTATATTTCTGACTAGTGGTGGGAGTTGGTAGCTATTCCAAAGTCGATCATCGGTTCTAGTAAACCAATTGAGGATTCATTAACAATCGGTTTAACCACACAGGAAAAAAAAAATACACACACACAAGCGCTAAAAAGTGAACGGCTTCATGGGAGTCCAATCAGATCGCAGTTTCGGACTTTAACCGCCATCTACTTTTTGGTCCAACAATGGGCGAAGTATTTTCTGAGGAAAGAAAAGACTTACATTGCAGAACGTTCATATGAGTCTGAGCACTGGAATGTTATTTTTCACAGAACAACATTAACATTGCCATTTTTTAAAAATAATTCATTACTTCAAATGCTGAGGAAATCTTTTATAATCGATGATTGTCCCACCAATAAGTTTTGATGATCAGAAAACAAATAGAAATCCCTTTCGCTCTAAAATGATATCATGAAGTTAAAGCGTAGGTTAATGTATGCAGAATGTGGACTATATTAACGTCCAATACTCTGATACCAGACGTTTGATAAAATAGTACTAGCACTGCTCGCGTGTGCGGAAATATTTTGCATTTTTTCCCCGATTCCAGTAAACGCAAATGATAATGTTGGCTGGCTATTGAACACCTACGCTTCTGTGGGGATTTTTAATCCTACAGATGTATTTACAAATGGCAATCGGGAACTGAGCTGGAGAATAAGAAAATCCCACAGTGCTGCATTTTCGCCGGTTCCAAGAAGCTTAGCAAGCCAATAAGTGTCAACTTCACAGTAATAGAAAAGCTTAAAACAAGCAATTACCTGTTTATATTCATGAAACTGTAACACTGAAGCTACGAGCCTAGGGTATGAAAAAAGAAAAAAAAAAAAGTGCTGAAATTTAACAAGTAGATTACGGGGAGGTGAGGGAGACAACACTAATGAAGTTTTAATTAAAGAGTGCTAATTGCTGTGTCATGGGCAGAAGCTTAGTTACGATGCAGATGGCTACGGTTCTACTAATAATCATCAGTGAAATGACATCGTAAAACTTTCTGCAACCTGACTCCAGTGACGGATGGCTTACGAGGCAGTCACCTCTCAGGCCGTCACGATTTACAGTCGGATAGAGGCGGACGCGTCGCGATGATGGAACGATAGCTTTTTAATTGATGGTCCACGGACACGCCCACGGTGCCAAAGTCGCGAACGGCATCCGATTCACCTAGCTATTTAAGGCGTGCGGAGACGAACCGTCACAGAACAACATATCCTTACTACGCCTACTCTTATCATGATCTATTTCGGTACTGTACTATTACAGGTAATTATTAAACAAATGACAAGACATGCTGCTTATTATTCAGCGTCAAATTGCCTGTGGCGTGGAAGCGGTGGGCTGGAACAGATGCGTCACCGGCGTGACAAGCATGACTCTCTTGAAATAAGGTAACAAAACAGTCGCTGCTGTTTGCTGTGTGAAGACGCCAAAATGGAGCAAATCAACAAAGTAAATCGCACATGAAAAATTGACGGGAAAATGGAAAATAGTAATAATAATAATGGTTTCATGCAGGGAATTTGCGAAATGCTGCTTTGTGATTTGATCTTTTATTACATGTCGGCCCCACTCCGTTCAAAAGACTCTCTCTTCAAGCTTAAGGAGCAACCAAATATGCACTGACCTCATTTGGAGTGGATTACTCACTCTGAAGGTAAAAGCAATAGACGAAAATGTGCCTGAGGCTCTGTACTGTAGGCTGTTGTGACAACAGGAAGGGACAGTGACTGCTGGCATCAAATCTCGCTTTTTATTTTTATTTTGCTGCTAATGAGGCACAAACTAAAATAATTAACAGTGACAAAAACCTCATAAAAAATAGGATTCCACACGAAAGCCTGTCAAGTCCTGGATAAACCTGCTTAATTAAATCTTCACCGCTTGGGGCAGGACGAGAGTGGGGACGTGACTGACCGATCATATGCACGGTGCGAGCGGTGTTGCCACGGTAACACTGGCCGTGGCCAGTCGTTTGAACATCCATCAGCCACCTGCGTTAATAAAAACCAGGTGCAAACTCCCATCGCTCCAACGTGAGACGTTCTCAGGGTGACCAATCTGATTTTGTGATGTTTGAGAATATTAATGTAAGAGTGTTAAAACACTCTAAAAATTTGTGTTACTACACCAACACAAATTCACAAAGAATCCCAGGCTTGTCGAACTCTTTTAACAGTCGGCTGATTAGATAGTTTCTCTCGAATGCTCGGAGGTAAATCCTTTTTCCGAATCTGGCCGCACTGCTGTGAACTAATGAGAGCCTGGCTTCGTATCTGAATATGACACATCTTTAAACAAACCTGTGAGTTTGCCCAGGGGATCCCTTTAACGATGCGTTCTCCAGAGAACCGGACCTGTCCAAGCCATCACTTAAATTTCACACCGTGGGCTGTAGCCAGGAGTAGAAACATACCAGGTAAAGAAGTGTTTAAGAAAAGAAAAGAGAAAAAAAAAGGGACTCAATCAATTCAAGTAAACACTCCCGTCTAAAAGAGGTGCCTGGTAGCTAATTCCCATGACTCATGCAGTTATCATCAAGCCGGCACGTAACTGTTAAGTCAAATTTATTTCTAAACTGTTCATGATACGAACAACAGTAAGATCGTTCCTAACTTAGCTCACTGTCACGTAAAAAAAAATAATACAAATTTATAATCAGGCCACGACAAAAACAAACATATTTCAATCAGTCAAATATGCAATGGAAGCAGCATGTACAATTAACACACTGCTGACAATCTGAAACAGTAAGAGCTTACTGAATCACTCCTAATTGTGCTGAAAGACATGAACCGGTAGGCGTCTGCAAGCCGAGCCGTGTATGTTCGCGACTGGGGACATCAATTAAACAGGCCGAGTTCAATCCATTAACATGGCAACCGCAGTCTTCCTGACGACCCGGCCATTAATTATAATGTGGGGACTGGAGGGGAAGAAAAAAAGAGAAAAAAAACTAATTACAAAAGAAAAATACAATGTATATCAGATGAGAAGTCCTGACTCTCTTCCTTTAATCAGCGTCTACGAGTAAACAGAGGGAGAA
The DNA here is from genome assembly GCA_030522415.1 of Channallabes apus. Taxonomy (NCBI): domain Eukaryota; kingdom Metazoa; phylum Chordata; class Actinopteri; order Siluriformes; family Clariidae; genus Channallabes; species Channallabes apus. Next base: position 16,167,501 of record CM060107.1, read on the forward strand.
GACAAATGCGCGAGCAGCTCTGCCAGCGTTGCTCGGGCAGTGACCACACTTGGCTCTTCCTTCCTTCATCCATCTCCATCAGCACCAGCCGGCCCTGCTGGACTCCACGGAGAGGAAGAATGGCCAGTTTTTGGAGAGCAGCGGGGGAGGGAGATGCCCGACTGCGCGCCAACACGCTTCTCTCTGCGCCCCGTCTGCTACCGAAATGCTTACTAAGAGCGGGCAGACAAACGAGAGGGAAATCTTTGGCACTTTTGGATTTTCATCTACACAGGGGGCCGAAGCAAACGTCTCTCTGATACAGGTGAGTCACTTCCGTGTCAATTAAATTAAAACCTCTAATCAGAGAAAATATCAGTTTTGAATAGTTTTAGTTTTAATATCTTTCACCTGTATCTTGCTCCAGGCCCCCTCGACCTTGTAATAAAATAAGCTGTATAGAACAATATAATTATAGTATACTTGAGTATAGCATAGTATAGTTCATCATTGCACCCATCGCTCATAAACTAAAAAGATGAAGAAGTGATACTCTTGCAAAATGTGAGTATTTTTTTGCTTGGTTGATTTTACAAAGGCTGTGGTAATTTAAAAAGAAACCTGTTCAATTAAGACCACTTACTGTTTGTGAGGTTTACCCCGAATAAATTAAAAAACGTGAATCGATTCTGATTTGAAAACTGATCCACTGATTCAATGAATCAAATTTAATCAAACAAAAGATTACATAATAGCCGAGCTGAGTCTCCGCCGTAACAAACAGCTGTAGTGCATCCTCTATCTTTGCATCCGGGATTTACCTCAGCGTCTCCGCTACCTCTCTATTGGATTTCTCATCAGTAACTATGTTAAAGGTCACTGGAAAGCTGTAGATGAGAAAAGAAGCTCTTGCGGGTTTGTTTTTAGGATCTAACGCTTGAATAACAAGAATAATGCATCGGATAAACCCGAGCAAAGAATCGATCGGCGTAGCATGACTAAGCGAATTCCAAATTTATATTTCGATCAGACATACTGGATGCGTTTTTTTTTTTTTTTTTTTTTTAATAGAACTTTATTAATCCCGGAGGGAAATTGCTCAATTTTCACATATCCCAATTAGGAAACTGGGGTCAGAGTGCAGGGTCAGCCAGCTTACGGAGCAGCGCCCCTGGAGCAGATAGGGTTAAGGGCCTTGCTCAAGGGCTCAACAGTGGCAACTTGGCGATGCTGGGGATCGAACCCCCGACCTTCCGATCAGTAACCCAGTAACCCACAGCCTTAACCGACTGAGCCACCACTGCCCCCTAAACACCTACCCCTACTGTTTCGGGGTGGTGTTCTCCTTTAAAGACATTGCCCAAGTGCTGGGATTCTTCTAATTAGTAGTTAAAGATCCACCACAGCCTTTCAAAATGTATACAGTGTCATAATACTGGCTAATTAATGCTAATAGCCAAACATGATTAAAAGTGTTTCTTACTGACCAACTGTTCCTCAGACAAGCTGGAAAAACACAAGCGCTTTGAATAATCTTAAAGCCACTGAAGTGTGTATTTAAATCCCGATCAGAGTGAACTTCATTATGTTTTTACACAACTTTGATCCGCTTAATTTTTTTGGATAATGATTTCCCAAAGACAGTGTGCTGCTAGCCTCCAGGATCACTGTGTTTTTATGCCTTAATTGTTCAGAAAGACTAAGCTAAGCATGTTTAACAAGATTCAGTGCAAAGAAAAAAACTCTTAGAAATACTAGTGGTTTGTTTTATTCATTAATTCCTCTTTTATACTGCTTATCCTGTACAGGGTCGCAGGCAGTCAGACTCAGGAAACTACGGGCACGAGGCGGGGTACAGCCTGGACAGCATGTCAACAGATCTCAGGGCACAAACATGCACGCACCACACGCGTGTAAACCCTACAAGCAATGCAGAATTGGACTGTGAGAGGAAACCGGAGTACCCAGAAGAAACCCCACCAATCATGGGGAGAACATGCAAACTCCCGAGACCCTAGTTGGGAATCAACCCTCATCCCTGGAGGTGCGAGGCCACAGTGTTAACCACTACGTCACGGTGCCACCTGTGTTGTGTGTTGCTCCCCATTCACTACAGATGCAAACTGTGAATCATATGTAGACTGACAATTTAAATTAATTAGCCAATTTTCGGGAATTAAGATTGTGTCCCCCCCCCCCCCCTAATTTTCTCCCTAATTTAGTCGTGTCCAATTCCTCCTAGGGGGCTCCCACATTAAGGCCACTACTATCACTCAGTCTGGAGGGCCGAAGACTTTCCTCCGAACCACGTGACGCCAGCCGACCACATCTTTTCGAATTGCTCGCTCACGCACCGTTAGGGGCGGAGTAACACACTCGGAGGACAGTGCTATCCGCTCCTTCCACTCGTGTGAGCTCACAGATGCCCCTGACTGGCTGTAGAGCCGTGATTCATGTCTCGTAATTGTTTTACATTTACATTCATGGCATTTGGCAAGCACTCATTTCAAGCACGGCTTCATTACACATTTGAGTAGTAGAGGGTTAAGGGCCTTTGCTCAAGGGCCCCACTAGTAGTAACTTGGGGTTTGAACTTCTAATAAACCACTGAGACACCCACTAGTAAAACCTTCAGCAATAAACAGAAGAAGAAGAAGAAGCGATACTCTTGCAAAATAAGAGTATTTTTCAATTACATTGCAGGAATAAAAGCTTTAACAGATTTCTACTGAACTCACTGATTATAAATAATTTTGTTGATTCTGAACAGTGGGAACAAAACGAATCATCCTCTAAAACATCTACTGTATTCGATCACATATTCTGTGTTAATCGCTCAGCTCCGCTAGAAACCATTTCAATCCACCACTTTTTGTGCGCGACACAAAAACTCCAGCTGCATGCATTTTAAGTTTAAGTTACCGATAACGTTTATGGTTTTTAGTCAAGTAACGAACGCAATCCAGAATCATGAACAGGTTATTTCACAGCTGCCATCATTCATTTATCCACTCAGTCAAACCAACGTTACCTTTCATTAGAATGCAATTTTAAGCAAACGTAAATTAAACAATTACTCGAACCTGAATTTTATACCCCACACCACCACGAGCTCATGGCTGCTATAATTACTTTGCATGTTAATTTTATATTCAGATGTGATGAATGCATATTTGCTTAAGTGCTATTTTTCATACCGCCCATGTAAAAAAAACAAAGAATGAAAAATTAAATATCTATTAGATTCCACAGAATTGCTCTGCGACGGTCGTAAATCACAAGGAAAATAAATGTTCAGCAATCAGAGCGTTACAGGTCATTACGTACAGTAGGTGGTTTCCAGACTTTTCCCTCCTCTCATATTTTCATCGACACCATCATCTTAACAATCCAACAAAAGCCCAGGAGCCTCAGGGATGATATCAGTCCCAGACAGCTGTCAGTATGTCAGTATGAGCTGCCGTAATTCGTCAGCATCAGATCCTCTGCAACGTCATGCTTGTGGGATAAATCACTACAAAACCTGACAGACAAAAAAAAAAAAGGCTTCTTTTCTTCTTGTACTGTTTTTTTCCTCCTCGCTCTTTGAGGAAAATGTAAGCCCCGTCGTCACAGCTGCACAGACTTGACGCAGCACTGAAATGAAACGATTTCATCATGATTAGGATTTGCTAGATGGTATTAAAGCTCTATAAAAAAAATTAAACCTGTCTTATAACAATCAATTTAAAATGACATCACACAAGACAAAGAGAGAACTGAAGAGAGAATTCATGTGCAGATCAATACTTATTTCACTTGTTATAATGCCTACATTTCCAGCCAGCTCAAGTGGCCGATAAGTCTTACATTATAACACAAAACATAATTACATTTACGCTAAGCGTGATATATGCTGAAATCTGGAGCACTAAAGTTAGGCAAGACTCGAAACGATGAAACTGGAAGACACAAGTCATAATTATAAGTCTACTGTTATGTCAAAATACATGGTAGCTTTATAACCGGTGTTTCATAGAGATCAGGGACAAAACTCCAGGAGAATACAGAGTTCATCATTTCCCGAAAAGAAAAACAAAACACCTGCCAAGCTTTTTCTTTTTTGACAGATTTTACAGACACCTTCAGGGCAATTTCACACTTGTCTCAAGTCTGGACTCATGATCGATTCCCAGGATGATTTGTTTTCACACAGATTCCTTATGATCGCCTTTACGGCTTTCGGCATCGCATCTGCTGCGTGTGGAATCAAAATAGAAGACAACACGAACATCGGTTTATTGTTCTCAGGGTGTGAACTTCATGGCGGCATTTTAACCTTGTCCCTTCACCACTTGTCGTGACACTTTATTAATTTCAGAAACCACACAGGCATCAATTTGCTGTGGAGTGCCTTGGTTAGGCGTTTATTTAAATAAAAAAATGTAAGTAATTGAAATTCTTACATATACTCTTACACCAACCTCTACTGGATGGCATGCTGTCAACACGAAATTTAACACACACACACTCTATTCTGGTTGGCGTAGTGGTTAGTACTGTTTGCATGCTTGGCGCTTTCCTCCGGCACTCCGAACACATACAGATTAGGTTAATTGGCGTCCCAAATTGCCCCATGTGTGTGCGCCCTACGATGGATTGGCACCCTGTCCATGGTGTACCCTGCCTTGCGTCATAGGCTCCAGGCCCCTCACGACCCTGTACACAGGATAAAGCTATACACATGATGAAGATTAAGATGCTTTCTAACTTTCTAACCTGATACAATAAAATGCCAGACTGCTGTGCTTGCAAAAACTGCAAGCTGCAGGTCGCCCAGGGCATGACAGATAGGAATTGTTTAGTTATATAACCGTGATAATATTACACGAAATATTACGCTCAGTATTGTGTGGGTTCTCCTTGTGCGCCCGGAGCACTTCTGGCACCTCAGGGCATGACTCCACAAGATATCCGAGGGTGTGCTGTGGCGTCTGGCACCAGGATGTTTGCAGCAGAACCTTTGGGTGCTCTGGATTGCGGGGTGAGGCCTCTGTGGATCAGACTTGTTTGTCCGGTGCATCCCAGGGGGGCTCGATCTGAGATTGCGTCGGCAGTCTTGGGCTGTTTAGCTGTTAAAAAATAAAACAACCCTTCCTGCCCTTGCGACGTTGCCTCTGTACCCCCTTCTAGTACTTCGAAATCACCCTGCTGCCCCTGTTATTTGTCTGACATTCAAGCCAATTACTGCAGCGGCCCTTGTGACATGTAATTCATACCCTGTGTCCTTATGAGAAAAAAAAATGATGAAAGGAATAAAACTCTGCTGTTATGGAAAAATGATCAAGGATGTAGTGCTGTGGTGCAGTGTAGTATAATCTTTGTCCTCCTATACAACAACTTTTTTATTTTTAAAAACCCTCAAATTTTAAGATCTGTTTAATGCTGTAGAATGTCCAAGAAACTGGTTAGTCTCGTCATCTGTGAACTCCCGTTTCCTCACGAGCTTCAGTTTGTGCCTCTTTCTTAAAGTTAATGATAGCTTGTCATGTCCTTCCTGTGTCTAAAAATGTCATTTTAGGGAATAAATACCAAATAACTTTTTTTTTCCCGCAGGGAAGAGTCCATGTGGAAGCTGTTATTAGAGACAAAATGACACACTCTATTAAATTACTTAAAATCTTACTATATTAAGTAAGAGCATTAAGTAATATAACTCTTGCAGCTTAAACCAACCGACACCTGGTTTAAAAACACACAGATTTCAACCATGACCAGATACTTGAGTGTAGACAGAAAAAAAAAAGCATGAAAAAGTATGAAACGCCCTTAATTACAGAGAGTGCAGACTCGAGGGCTGAGAAGAGCCTCTTTATTTAGAGAAAAGCACTGCAGATGAGATGAATGTGCAGAGGATGCTGGGATGCTGACAACTCTGTGGCGCTCCTGGAGCTTGGCCCAGACCTGTCTCGATGCAGCGCCGCTCCACTGAACACACGGACACTCCGGGAGAAGAGGAACAGATTTCATCGAGCATATGGACGCTTGACAGGATTCAAATAAGGAGATCGTTGGCAGTGCCCTGCTTACCTGTGGAAAACAATTAATCCTCGCCTTTCCCCTTTTTTCTCGCTGACTGAGCTGTACATCAAACGAGGGGAGACGAGGGAGAAAAAAAAAAAAAAAGGGACAAATCAGGAAGTGTGGCTTTGAAAAGCGGGACAGGACGAGGGTCGGGGTTGTCACTCCTGTCATGTACACAGGCTGTTCTTATACTGACCTTCACTTCTGGCTGAATGATGAGAGAGGGCACGGTGATACATGTTAATATACAGTCTGAGGCTTCTTTTAAGAGATTAGAGAGTACCCGGTATAAACGGTAATCAATACAAGTCTAATAATCTAAGCCAAGAGCGGACATTTTTGACCTCATTTACTGAACAAACATGATAAAGAAAAATAAACAGCTCACCGGGAATATTAACGTTTATTTTGTGGGGGAATACAGGTTCCTTCTATTCAACAGGGTATATATTTGTGTCACTGATACTACTGGAAAAAAAAAAAAAAAGGTCCTTGAGGGGTGAAAACTAAAAGCGTACTAAGTGTCGTCAGCATCAAAGCGGCCATGACGAACTCCCAAGCAAGCAAGCGATATTGGGTCATAAAAGCTGCGCACCACTATAAACCTGTAGCCATCTGCTGATTTGTGGATCCAATTACCTCTCCTCTGTAATGGCTATGTTCAGTGCCATGATGTTCAGTCAGCTGTTGTCAGCATCTGTCTCGATTTGCGCTAAGCGTTGGCTAACTCTGACCTCTACAAAGTGAGCAAAACAACCACGTCCTAAAAAGTTTAAGCTGGCTGCTGGTTAAGTTTCGGCTTGCCGTGACCGCCCGTCGGTCCTGATGCTGGGTGATGCTCGCGATTGTTTGTTGCTAATACAGCTCCGCGGCTGCGGGTGCCTGAGCCTGGATGTAAGCCGGATTCTCCTGTCAACTCCGGCGGACAAGACACTGATGCTGGAGATTAGATTCAAGACCTGTCTGCAGGCTATAAGGGAAAAAAAAAAACAATCAGCATTCCCTTGAGAAGAAGAAGAAGAAGAAGAAGGAAAAAAAAACAGGTCTCCTTTGCTGGCACCCTTGCACCTATTCGCTGGTCTGAATACACACTTCCTGCTGAGACACAGTACTTTTCCAGGATGAACGCTAAGCTAGACAGATTGCCCGGGCCGCACGAGATACATGGCAGCGTTTCAGCGTGACATTAAGGGGTGTGGAGGAAGCGCTATTCTCTGAATAATCGGCAAAGCGAATAATACACGCTTCATCACACGGTTAGCCATCAAGGCAGTGATCGCAGGAGAGGAGTTCAAGTGGAAAGAAATATCAGGCTGAAGTGTTAGAGGCACATCGGCCTGCGCGGAAATGGCATCCTACTGATTTCAATCTCACCAGAAACCCTTGATGACGGAAGGGTCTTTGGATAGCAAACGGAAGAAAGGCGCTTTAAGACGGCTACGTGCTTTCGCTGCGGAGGTTTCAGACTGGGAAATTTCTGGGGTAATTCTTGAAGCTCAAACTGAAAACTTCAAACTACTGCCTCTTTATGATTCTATACTTTACTGTATATCCTAGTACAACCATCTGCTCCCACCTCTTATTTAACAAGCCGGATCTACTGTATGTATGTAAGACAAGAGCATAAAAAAGTTTAAAGTATACACCCTAATACATAACATATGGCTAAGACGAGCAGTTTGACTAGACGAATAACTAATTAAAGATGCACTTCAACAAACAAAGGGATTTTTAAACTACCTTCAGATCGCAATGTTAACCCAGGCTGACCTCTTCTCGTTTAGGGACGCTGATTTACTGGCCATCATCTCAGCATGTGTTCCTCTAGTAAAAATAGGCACGGCAATAAAGTCGAGGTAGGGTGAGTACTACTGTAAATCAGTCTGCTTTTAATGTGCTGTCTTTTCCTAGCACAAAACCACCACGCACGCAGCGGGCAAGGAGGGGAACGTCGACACGGCGGACTCTGTAACGCTGTTAGCTTTTGCGATTCCACTAAAAGGTTTAACTTTACTTCGAGGCGAATCTGCAAGCTAGTGAACGCGTGCGCGCACAGACCTTCCTTTGACGTCGCACACTGAGCTTATTCATTCCTGCCCTTAAATTCCGTCTTTCTCCAGTGTGTGTTTATTCCTGTGGGATGGAATCTGGTGTGGTTGTGTATTTATGCAAATGCAGCAGTGTTAAAAGATCACTTCAGAAAGCCTGATGGAAAATTACTGAGCTGCACAGCTTGATTTTTTTTTTTCTTCAGTAGCGTATGACGAGGCCTTCGAGTGATGAAGGGGATAATGGAGCTCACGTAAGAAAGACGGAGGAGAATTTCACGGCATTCGCAAATGCAACGGTTGCTGTTGGTACAAAAGCAGATCCGCCTGTATTTATACCAACGTTGCTTGAGTGCAGACAGAAAATATTGTTAAACGAGTTTGTGATTCAGTTTGTACTTTTCAGTGCTGGCTGTTTTGCCGTCACACTGTTGAACCGAGGTTATTTTTGCCCACACCAACCATACATGATGCTGTACTGATAGATAACCTTTATCTGCATAGTGTTAGTATTTCAGCAGACAGATGAACTCTAGGGATGGGAATCACCTGGGCCCTCCCGATATGATATTATCACGATACCTCGGTGCCGGTCCGATTTGTATTGTGATATTTTTTAAAGATTATGTTATGATCCTAAGTAAACTTTGCTCTACAACGCAGGATGCTGTGCTGTGAGACTATTCTAAAGTAGACATGTTCCGATACCATTTTTTCCCTCCCGATACCGATTCCGATACTTGGGCTCTGGGTATCGGCCGATACCGAGTACTGATCCGATACATGGGTGTGTATCTGTACAGTGTGTGTGTGTGTGTGTGTGTGTATAATTTCTTTTTTTTTTATTAAAATCCTACTAGCCCTGTGTAACGGGTTCGATCATAAGTGCACGGGCGACATGAAACACGGACACGAGGTGAGGTCTTACAGGGAAAAGGGTCATTTATTTTAGAAAAATGGGTAAGGAAAGGGTTAAAGACTCTATGCGGTCTTTTCCGCTTTGGCTGCAGGGATGCGAAGGCGGGCTATACGCGGAAGTGAAGGTGCCGCGGGAGCTCGCGCAGCTCATTCATGCGCTCCTCTCGCGGAGATCAAAGGCGCCCCCCTTTTTAAAGTCTCTGGGCCGCATCACATCGCCCCGCTCTTGTGCCACTGTCTCTCATAAAATCCACCGCGTCGCAAAGTTCAGCTTCCCAACAGTCAGACCCCGAGCTACACTCCCCGCTGTGTTTTATGGGCCGTTGCCTGATTCTGCAGCCCTGCTCCTTCACATACCTAAAGGGTGGGGAGGCCGCCTAACTAGTGAGCGAGGAGCGATATCAATTTGGGCGCATGTCCATCACAGGCGCACGCCGTGACACTCTGTAAGTAAGCTAAGCTAGCAAAGCTAGCGGGCATAAATAGGCTATGTTTAGGAAAATGGTATCGGATCGGTACGTGGACTCAAATACTCGCCGATTCCGATGCCAGATTTTTTTGTGGTATCGGCAGCATTTCCGATACCAGTATTGGAATCGGAACAACCCTAATTCTAAAGCACATCACTTGCAGGATTATTGAGAAACTGTAACAATTTTACATCTTCCAATTCAAACTTATACAATTAAAATGTATTAAAAAAATTATACAATTCTGCCCATACTGTACATGAATCGCCAAACAAACACTGCAAAAAAATTACATCTTAGCAAGTGAATAATCTTGAATACAATTAAAAAAAAACATGATTACAACAAAGCAAATATAAGATTATTAAACTTATTTCTAATCATACTACTATGATTCACTAAGGAAAGATTTTGGCAGATAATTTTGCTAGCAGGAATTTATTTCCCAGTACTTGTAAAAAGTAAAATTCTCTGCAAATGGAAATGTTTCGCTTACAAATGTAATAATATTTCACTAGAAGTAAGCTTAATCAGACTTGTTTTGTTGTAATGTAATTAAAAGAAATTATAGACAGGTTTGGCTGGATTCAAAAAGATTTCACTTTCCGAGATGTGAAGATTTTTTTGCAGTGAGAGAATCGTGATAATCAAATTTTCCACCATCTCTGATAAACTCATCGCATTTTAACCAAATGCCTTCATTACTAATAAATTTAAATGTATAAAGAATGAGTTTCTTTTTGGAAACTGTTGCTCTATAAAAGAGGGTCAGTTTTTCCTCTAAAAGCTTTCAGTTGAACCACAAGGACACACACGATACACACCAGTGATACACTTGACACGTGACTGTGGGTATGCATACTCACCTGCGACCCTTTGTGAATCTGAAGGAGATTCGCTTAGACGGAGTGTCAGCGCTGCGACCTCGGAAAGTACTTCTGAATGTAGAAGGCTGTTAATCGTATCTCTAAGTAGTGCACTTTATTCTATTCTTTTGCTATTTAAATGCTTAGAATTTTATAAAAACATCAGTTAGTGCTTGTATTTAAACTGCAGCAGGATGCATCAAACTTGAAACAAACACTTAAGGATTAGCATGCGCGATGAACTGTTTAAGATTTTGCAGATACAGGTCAAGAGCTTCAGTTAATGTTCACATCAAACATTAGAGAAAAAAAATCTGGTCATGGACCGGATAGAATGGGTCGGTTGTGCCAGATGGGTTGGTTTGAGTGTTTCAGAAACCGATAACTTCCTGGGATTTTCATGTACTGTACAACACTCTAGAATGAGAAGAAGGAAAAAAAACTATTGATGGATGGCAGTTCTGTGGGGGGAAACATCTTGTTGAGATGAAAATCTGAGAAAAAAAAAAACAGCCAAACAGGTTTGAGCTTACAGGAAAACTATGATAATGCAAGGAAGCGCTCTTTACAAAGCAGAAAAGCCTCTCAATCACGCACATCATGATTTGGGGGAGATGAGCCATCACATCAGGTTCCACTCCTGTCAGCCAAAGAACAGCAATCTGAGCCAACAACGGGCACGGACTCAACGAAACTGGGCAACTGTCCAGCGAGTGTATACAGTCTCGTTGTGTCGCATTGTGCTATCCTGCCCGTGCCAGTGTTGCATCTCTGTAATGCGAAAACATCTCAGGACTTGAGAGACGCAGTACATTTCCTTGGCCTTGGAGGCATCTTATGAACCAGATAAAACAAAGAAGAAGCTCCTCATCAAAAGCCCAATCACAGTCAATTTGCCTTTTTTTCAGATTGTATTACACACACACAGTAATGTAAAGCGGCACAAAAAAAGGGACTAGCGAGCAGAGGCGTTTCTGAATCACAGTAAACTCCACAGGGTGCCATGAAAGCGATGCAGCCGCAGAACATGCTTAGCAAACCTGAGGCTTCGCTGAGTCGTATAAGAAAAGGAAGCAATTTCGCTCCAGATTTATAACATCATAGAGAAACACAGGAAGACATGCAATCTCTCCCATTATCTCTGAGAAGCCAGCTGGACTCTTTCGTATATATGTTCTGAATGATATTGGTGAACGAGTGCCCCGAGTCCCTTGGGTGATCTATTACAGAACGTGTTGCTCGGTTTCCAATAGTTTTTTTCCTAGGCGGATTTGGTGAGGAGCAAGAAAAATATCACAACAGCAAAAAAAAAAAAAAAAAAAAAAAAACCTCAGGTGCACTTTGTCTCTTTTTGACACCTCTGCGCCGCCACGGTGATATTGTATCTCATCTCGTCTCGACAGTCTCAGAATGCACAGGACCGAAGAGCTTCACTTTTGCAAACAAGGCATAAAGAAATAGACTAGAACTTTATCATGTAAGATTCTGAAGTCAAAACCATGGCAGTAAAAACACCCAAGACTACTCACTATTTTTTTAACTAATATGACTGACGGGTATTAATGTCTGCATATACTGTATCAAAAATCTGAAAGTTTCTCAAAATGAGGACTTGCACCAAATTTGGTTTCATATCTAATAATTTAACATTATACCACATGCCTGCATATGTCTGACAAATGAAAGTGCTACTAAGGTTTTGAGCCACCATGAACCATTTAATTACTTCTAAACAGAATGCCCACTCATGTCTACATCTTTTATGTTTCATTTATATTTATGTTTTTTTTTTCAGTACATCTGAAGGCTTAAGGCTACTTCAGTGTAATACATGATAAGCAATTATGCACATTAGGTTTAAGTTCAGTTTTCTTCTCCGGGCGTCTCTTGATTTAAAAATTGCAGTAGCTATCAAGACTAATTATCGTGCACTGCAAACGCTTTGATATAAAGTTTCCTTTGTCTGTTTTTACACATGACCTTAATCACACAGTTATTCTGTGGAAAAATAATTAACAGCAGGCTCAATAATTGTGAAGTAAATCAAGACCTGAATATGTCTGAAAATTAGAGGTTTCAGTTCACAAGAGGTCAGGATCATGAAATATGTTTTTATTATATATATGACATATACGAACACATATGGATATTGAATAAAACCATTATTGAGAAATTTTCACTACATTTGGTGACATTTTGGATCGCATTTAGCGAGTTAATTTAAACAATCTGTGACTAATGAGACCTTTTTGCATCCAAAGAGCAATCGCTGATCACCATGGTTCCCAATACCCAATCACTCATCAACATGGTTACCAATAGCCAATCAGTCATCAGCATGGTTCCCAAAACCCAAGGACTCATCAACATGGTTACCAATACCCACTCACTCACCATGGTTCCCAATACCAATCACTCATCTTCATGGTTACCAATGCCCAATCACTCATCACTATGGTTATCAATACCCAATCACTCATCACCATGGTTACCAGTACCCAATCACTCATCAACATGGTTACCAATAGCCAATCAGTCATCAGCATGGTTCCCAAAACCCAAGAACTCATCAACATGGTTACCAATACCCACTCACTCACCATGGTTCCCAATACCAATCACTCATCTTCATGGTTACCAATGCCCAATCACTCATCACTATGGTTATCAATACCCAATCACTCATAACCATGGTTCCCAATACCCAGTCACTCATCTCCATGGTTACCAATACCCAGTCACTCATCTCCATGGTTACCAATACCCGATAACTCATCACCATGGTTACCAATACCCAATCACTCATAACCATGGTTCCCAATACCCAGTCACTCATCCCTATGGTTACCAATACCCAATCACTCATCACTATGGTTACCAATACCCAATCACTCTTCACCATGGTTACCAATACCCAATCAGTGATCACCCTAAAAGATTTGGCAACATTGTTTATAACAAACCATTTTTATTCATAATACTTGTGGCTTTTTTGTATTTCAAAGCAGAACAGTATCCCGGATACAATCTTGCTGTACAATCTACTGAAGCCAGCAAGACGCTACGGTGATATATAGACCAGCCACAAAAAAATCTGATTTGCTCTAGACTATATTTTCAGTATATATAAAAATATACAGTATATGGGTGGTTTATACTGTAATATGCATTTTTTTAATACTTGATCTACATTCTGAATTGTCCATTAGACAGTATGACAGCTCAACCCATTCTTTACTGCGCTAGGTTCAACGAAGAGCTGTCAATGTTACTTTTTTAGCACAGCCAGGAATGCGGCTCCCTCTCCCTGGCTGCTTACTTTAGCCTAAAGATAATAAGGCCGGGCCAGCTGGAAGGAGTTTGACGGCTTCCTGTCTCCCTCCTCACTTCCACTTTCTGTCTGAAAGGCCCCTGTCATGGATACTTGAACCCAACAGGCATTGCTCACAAGGGGTAGAGGCCAGCGGTCTTATTTCAGTTAAATCGTTCCTGATAAAATAACTGTCTCCTCAGAAGGTTTTTTTATCGCATAAGCAAACGCTTCTGATTTCCACAAGAGTACTCTGATAGACAAAAGCCTGAGGCGGGAATAAACGTGCAGCTAGACCTTTATATTGTTATTATTTCTTAAAAAAAAAAAAAAAACTCAATCAAATAGACAGAAAGCTTCAGTCTGAAGCTACAGCAAGACAGCTCGCAGATGCACCCAAAAGCAATAAAAACACCACCGTTGCAATTGTGTTACAGCTGACTCCCCTGTGTCCGACTCAACAGATGGAACGGGACCGCTGCGACGTTTCTCTCTGACAGACGATGGAACCGAATAAATAAACAAAAGGTTTGAAAATCCAGCCTCGCATCCCTTTCCAATTGAGACTTGATGTATGTGAAGGAAAACTTCTGTAAGACAAATATTTTTATATATTTATGTATTATTTCTGAAAGACAGTCCTGGTGATTATTCCAGACCAAACAATACTGAACCAACCAAATAACAAAAAAAAAAAAAAAAAGCCATGACATGAGGGTGAAAACATTGGCATTATTTATTAAGCTGGTTGTGAGCTTATGCAAGAAATTTGGTATTCATGAAATTTAAGGGGGAAAAACAAACATTTTTATTCTACTTGTGCTCCTGACTGTGTGTATGAGAACGTACAGTACAGTACAGTATGAAAGAAGGTTAAAGGGTGATCGAATGAGTGAGAGTGAGAGTGTGATGTTGTTTTTGAGTTGATCAACTTATTTTTATTATTGTTAGCAATTCTAATTAGAGTCCTGAATGCGCATGTTTTAAACAACTTCTCTTCTTATCATTTAAATCCAGATGGTACAAAATTGTGTCATCAGTTGTAGCATAAAGCATCTGACACGTCTGGTGTCATACCATGATTGTGAGGGTACACGTGATGTTCCTAGCAGCTTGTAATACGTAGTTCCTAGCACAAGTATGGAATCACAGTCAGGACAGATCGAGAAGGTTCATAGTTAAATAGTGGCAAACAGTGTTTCTGACTCTTGTGGATTACACAAACATTTACATAAGAACTTTACTACAAGATTGAGGCCCATTGAGAGGAACCAGGCTCCAAATGGAAGTCATCCCCTTCTGTGTGACACTGGATAGTTAAATAATCATCATAACTCTTCCACTGTATACTGCAACGCCAAACAATACCGCGTGTGCTGAGGGGAGGCTTGGGATGAGCAGATTGTGAATGATTCCTGGGATGAGCACAGGACATTTTTAAGGATTGCAGCAGCAATTGTTTAGCTACAAAACCGCAGTATATGGGATAGATTATCCACTAAAAAAAATTAATCCGTATAATATCCATGTGGGACAATCGCCATGAACAACAGAAGGTTAAAACCATTTGTGACGGATGCCATGCCACAAATCCGACTCTAGTATGCGATATTTGCACGAACATCTGTGTGGATACCAGGATTAGTACAAAAAAAAAATATTGACAGCCGAAGTGCTGCAGCTGCACAGAGAACCTAATTTACTACTGATTGCTGCCAGAAGCTAATCTAACACACCCAAGAACAACAACTTAGTTTCGATATTCTTTATGCTCTACTCGTCCAACAACCGGTGAAATAAACACAAAAGTAAATATTACATTTCGTAAGTTTGTTCATGCGCAACACTTTTTAATTGGTTCGCAGGTTTCGCCTCGAGGCAATGGAGTGTGCGAGTGCTTACTAATCCTCATAAATATCCTGATAAATGGTTGAGTCTTGATAGGTACTATTGTTTCTAGCCATATTAATGAGCTGAACAGATTTCCAGAATTAGTGAAAAAAAAAAAAAAAAAGTGATTATAAGACGCCGGTGCAGCACTAATACTATTATACAGCCCTAATGCTAGCACAAGACGTAGCCTCCTTAATGAAGGCGCAAGTTCTTACTCTCTGGTAAGGTCTTCACGGGTGATAAAGAAACACCGCAGGTTGTAGACCAAATGCTTTCTGCCTTTTTAACTGCTATGTTAACTCAGTAATTCATCACCAGAGACGTTATCAAGAAAGGATAAAGCCTTGCATAAAAGTGGTCCTTGTCAAGGATTCAAGCACTAGCTTATTTGGTACTAATGCATTTAATTAGCTTAGGATATTTTGGATTTTAATATATCCTGCTTTTTAGCCTACTTAATTGTCTCTCCAGGCAAGCACAACCTGGAACTGGGGTTCTCACTAGGGTTGGGTACCGAAACCCAGTGCCAAGACGGCACCGGTACCTATAGAACCGGTATGTACCGGACCGAAACAGAACGCGAATTTCGGTGCCTCATTTCGGTGCCACTTAAATGCCTGAACTGTCGATTGAAATATTTGTTCTCTAGATTCATATATTTTTGTAGATTAATAGTTTATTAGATTAAATAAAAAAATTAAAAGCACAAATCATCCGGAAATGAGAGACCATCCGAGATGCGCGTGAATGCAGTAACTAGCGTTACACTCGCTCTGACGGCAGCAGGCGGTCTACCGATAGCTTAGCATGCTAAATTAAACACCTCTCGTTAAAATGCCTAAAACTAAACTGTCGAAAGTGTGGCTGTATTTCACAAGAAAGGATTCCGGCACCGCGACGTGCAGCGAATGTCTTACAGCAGTTGCGTGTAAAGGCGGAAACACGTCAAATCTAATGAAACATTCGAGGGCAGACGGAATAAAGTTAAAAGCAGAGGGAGGCACCGTGTTTTCTTGCGGACAACAGCTGGCGCTATCGGTGTGGACGACCCTCAGTCCCAGTCTCACCAAATGTAGCAAAAAGGAGTCACTGATTATGATTCCGACAGCAGACTTTCCGCAGGTTAGTAGTAGGATAATGTAATGTTAATAGCAAAATGCAAATCTTGCATTCATGCTAACAAATAGTCAAACGATTTGTAAAAAACTAATATAACATGGATTCTGTTTATAATTATGGCTTTCCAGCCTGTACTAGTAGCACTACACCAGTGACCCCATTTACCATTGTAAAGAAGGCTATACATGTCCTGTGCAGAGCAATAAGTCAGGAAAGGCGTCATATTTTGCCAGAAAAGGCAAATATGGTGAAGTTTCTGCAAAAGAATTGCTAAAATTTGAAGCTTACATATTCATATATACTTTAAACTTTTAATATATTGTTCAATTTTAAGCATAACATTTTTTGTTCAATAAAAATTCATTCTTGAGTCATCCACTATAATTTTTTGGCTTAAAAGTATCGGTTCAGGCACCGTTTTGGCACCGGTACCGTTTTCAAAGTATCGATTTGGCACCGGTATCGAAAAAAACCAAACGATACCCAACCCTAGTTCTCACTGGAGTTCTGATTTTCCCAGGGGTCTGGGAAAAGATTATTATTATTTTTTTTTTTTTACTATTTGCTCACCCTTGATCAAGTTAATTCCTCGCAATGACATGCAGGCATGACTACGCTCTTACAACAAGCTTTTCTAAGAAAATTGCAGTTCAAACTTAGTCCTGACCTTGAATTTGCAGCTCGAATAAAAAGCTTAGATTTATTTATTTTTTTTTTAAAAACAAAAAAAAACAAACAGACCGTCTTCCTGCTCTTGAAGGACACTGGAGGCGTGCTTTGCTAAAAATGAAGTGCATCCTCTCCTGAGAAAAGTAGTACTCATGTTCTTTACACAGAAGTCTGGATTATCAGCGTGAAATTTAAGCTATTAACGTTCGTGATAGGAGCAGTGGTAAATGACACTGTAATCATTTCTGTATAAGAATCATTCTAGCGCACTAGGACACAATTAAACACACATCTTGACTCATGCACTCATCTTTAACTTTTTTGTAATGTCATTATCATTTCGTTTCAGTTTTGCTCCAAACATACAGTAAGTCACTGCACGACTGCCAAGTCAGATTCCTCGTAAGTGATTTCGTACTCAGTCAATAAAAAGCAATCTGATTTTCATTCTGATCATACTGGACTCATTTTGAACTAAATTCCCAGGAATTGTCTGCTGATCTAACTCTATTAACACAAATCAGACCCAGATTTCCTCCAAACGATTTTCCCGAATTTGAGGGTTTTTTCTTTTCTTTTTTATTCTCATCTCATAACTCTGGCGAATTTCTCCGGATTAGATTTTCAGATCTGTCGTTATAGCAGACAATAACTTGGAGAAGTGCAGCTTCAAATCGCACGGATCTTTCCTCCATCTGCAGATATTACCCTCCACCCTTCTGCTCTTCATCCTGAAACCCATTTCTGATTTTTAGACGTGAATCATTTCTGTCCTCTTGGTGAAAATGCGTTTTTATTACGTTCCTTTTCTTTTCATTTCATTCTCCAACACTCTGCTGGGAAAGGGCCAAGACGGTCCGTAATGTGTCGTTTAAAAAGCCTATGTCTGACCCCATCGCCGACGAGCTCCATCCTTTTTTTCGTTGTAATCTTTTTCATTCAATCCTCATTTCATTCAGGAAGAATCTTGAACAAGACCTGATTTCTTTGGCAAAGTCTAAGTTAAGAGATGAGATTTCTTTTTCTTTTCTCAATCACTTGGTGGAGTTCCCTCACGCACACCCTGACTCACAGATCTCCCATAAGTCTGTGCAAATTCAATGCCAGGTTACGAGGTTGTAACATTTAATCCTCCCCGGCCATTCTGAACGAGCTCCTGCTGCAAGTGTCATTTATATTAGGCTGATAAAATGCCATGCTGGATCGCGGATACCAGTGTGTCAGCAGTGTGAGCTAATTGGCCTAATAGCAGTCGCTACAGAGCACAAGTATCCGTTGCGTTTGCCTTTGCTCTCACCGGCGGCTACAACAAACGATCCTGTCGGCGTTTTGCTCCTGGCTTTCATCACAGAGGCTGGGATGGAGGAGCACACCACCGTTGAGAAAAAAAAAAAAAACACAACTCAAGGGACTTTGACAAATGTCTCACAAACTGTCTGTTCCACGGTGCTATTTGGAACAACAACGCTCTGCGGGCTACACAAAGATTTACAACAGAGCTCCATCTGTTAAATGTACTGCAACAGCAAAGCATGGCTCTGTTTGTGAGTGCAGAGCCCGCAACAGATTGGTCACAGTTTTTTTAAGTGTAAAGTGTGTTAACTTTGCAGCACTCCATGCTTAAAGAAAACACACGCACCTTCCTGTTACAACAACAACAATATTAATAATAATAATAATAATAATGACAAAAAAATTATAATGGTATAATAATAAAAAAAAATCAGATTTTGTACTTGCTTTTAGCAGCTGGTTAGATTATTGAAATAAGTACAGTATGAACTATCTAAATGCATTTTTAGCCAAATTAAATATTTACTACACAAACATTCATCCTTCATGCACCTTTGCTCCAATACTACATCCGAAGCGTTCACATCATTCATGTTTAACGAGCATTTCGAGTAAAGTGTTGAAAGCCGCATCGGTGGTGCTCGTTCCCTACACTATATTCACACTTCCAGGTTAAAGACACATACTACTGAGCTTCGAGGGGAAACACTTTTGCGACAGGGAACACATTTCTGAGAGCGCTGATTAACAGAGTTCGCAATTATCAGCTGAGACTACAGTAGACATGGAGATGCTGAAGAGGGGGAAAAAAGGACTTACATAGAAAAAAAAATGAGATTAGGATTTTTTTTTTTTTTTTTTTACAAGTTGTCTATCAGAATTATAGTATAAGTGAATACATGAATTAGATTGAAGGGGTTTCTAAAGCAGAATAAATGAATAAATGGTTTGGGGAATATTTGTGTCATGCTACAGAGATGATTAAACAACATCTGGAGGCAGATGTTGAATAAATGACACAAGTCAGAATTCATACTACTACTTCTGAAGAAAAAAAAAAAAAAAAAAAAAAAAATATATATATATATATATATATATATATATGATCAGCCTTGCTTCATCTTCATCTTGTACTGCCACTTTAATATAAAATCCTACTGAATGACCATGAATAAGGTCTGAATCTCATCTTCATCCTCATGAAGTGTGTGTGTGTGTGTGTGTGTTGCTGGAAGTGAAGCAGCAGATCAGATCCTCGAATAAAATCCCTCCTGAAGGATGCACAAGGCGTGGAGGCTCATTTACAGCTCGAGTACGAACACACACAAACACACACACACACACACCGGCTCGATCGCTCCGTTATCTCCGACATTATGCGTCATTAGGAGCCGCGCGGAGCCCCGGCACTCACCGCTCCGTTAGTCTCCATTCATCCGCTGCGGCCACCTCCCTGCGCGCGCGCGCGTGTGTGTGTGTGTGTGTGTGTTCATCGGATCAGCGTATATATTATATTTAGAAAAAAAAAAAAAAAAAAAAAGTTGTTTCCATACCTGTGTACTGCACCAGGAACATGGTCCGAATGGCGGGAAACGAAGCGCTACAGTGTTAAAGTCCCGGCACTTTGATCTCCTGCTTCAGTCGCTCTGGAGCTGCTGCTCGCAGTCTGTCCGCTACACACACACACACACACACTCTCTCTCTCGCTCTCGTATACACACACTGGAGACTGGAGGCTATAGAAGCTCCGGAGAGGAGGATCTTCCCGCGCAAGCGCGCGCACGACGCGCACAAAACAGGGAGCGCGCGTGCACCCGTAATACACCTCAGTCTCCGCCTGAAGCACTCGGAACACACACACACACATATATATATATATATATATATATATGCGCGATATCTATGCATTCATTCATTGTGTTTTGTCCTCGAGCTTGCAGTATCCTCATGGAGCTCAGGAGGTCGAAACACTGTTCGTACAAACCTGCACTGCCACTGTACTGTACTGTACTGTACTGTATACACTTCACCATGTTTTGGGAGTTGGTCCCCCCCCCCTTTATTTCAGCTACTGTATAACAGCTTCCACATCTTCTTAAAAGGCTGTCCACAAGATTCTGGAGTGTTTTCTGTAGGGATTTGTGTCCATTCGGCGAGAAGCTCACGATCCGGCTCGTTCTTCCGGAAGGTTCCGGTCAAAAGTTTCTCCACGCCGAACTCATATCCGATCAAACCATTTCTTTATAGACCTCTCTCTCCAGTCATGTTGGAGTAGAAAAGCCCTCTGGACCTGTCTGATTCGTCCTGGTGACCCGCTTCTGGGTTGGAGATCTCGTCACATGTGTCTCTTTGGGATGCGTCTGGTATCTGGGGACGGTTTCACTCTACCATGAAGACGGTTCTGACTGATGTTGACAGCTGTTTCCCCGAGGACTTGACTTGGCTGCAGCCGCTTGATAGTTCAGGAGTGGAATTTCCTACATGTCTACCTGAGCCTCCAATAACTGCCTGGAATCCATATGAACATCAATTAACATCAACTGTTATACTGAACTGCCTGCCACCTAACACACTGTATGAATGCAGATCATTTCCTGCTTTCTGTTTCACCCAAATTAGGATGGGTTCCCTGTTGAGTCCGGTTCCTCTCAAGGTTTCTTTCTCTCAGGGATTTTTTTCCTTGCCACTGTCACCCTCGGCTTGCTCATCAGGGACTATCTGACCATTTTGATTAACCACAAGATTTTGGAGTGTTCTGTGGGAATCCGTGTCCATTCATTCTGTATCACAAGATCCGTTCCAGTTCTTCCAGAAGGTTCCAGTCAGGTTCCTCCACGCCAAACTCATCTGATCAAACCATGTCTTTATAGACCTCACTACAGTCATGTTGGAATAGAAAAGGACCTTCCCTAAACTGCTGCCACAAACCTGAAAGCATGATGTCTTGGTATACTGAATCATTAAGATTGCACTTCACTGGGGATAAGAGGTCTCATTGAAACACCTCAACTCAATAATGAACAAAATACATTTATCCATATAGTGTATCTTTGAAGGGGTGCCAAGCACTCACTCATATAGGCTATATATCATATGCTACAAAGAATATCTGTGGAATGTGGAGAAGGAAATCAAAAAAGACAAAACGGTATTAAAGTGTTTTTGGAGGTTCCACATATTTAGTGCAGGTACTGTACAAGTCTGGAGTCTTTAAGTTAGATGATCATATCACACTTTCCTGTCGATTGTTTTACTCTGGATATCATCTCATTTCAGTCAGCCTCTCTACTCCTTCAGAAATTATAGGTACCAGACGGTTCTTTTTTTCTCCCTTCTCTTCTTTCCCGGATAGAACTTGATGAACTCCAAAAGCTACTCTCCGAAAGAAAAGTACAGTTCTACCAGTGTGCTACGATGCTCAACAGAACGAACGCACCACAGGACCAACCTCTAACTGCTGAACCATTCTCGGTACAGCAGTAGGATAAAGAAGAAGTCACCCAACCACAAATACAGGCTACAACTGTGCTTACTGTGCTTTAGTCAAAAAACTTGACCAAGGATGATTAATTCATCTTGAAAAAACCTTATTGTACATCTACTTGGAGGATTAATTACATCAACAGTATGTGTGCCATAAAGACGCCTGTAAGACGCCTGTCTCATTTGTACAATTATCTGTCACTGCTGCACTTTCATTAAAACAGGGTACTAAACAGTTAAAATGTTTTAAATGTATTTGAACTGAAAGTATGCCTTAAAATGTTTAAAGTACAGAATTAGATAAAAAAAAATTGGAACTTGTACTCTATGCACCCTTATATACTATAGGTTAAAAAAAAGCACATTAAAAGATGTACGCTTCCACTGTAATGAGGAATGGCACGGTTTAGTACCCTTTACCTGCTCAGAGGTCCTATAAAAGCACCTACAAAGTGCAATACCTGATCGTATGGACTTCATTTCACATAAAGTTCAGTTTAGTACGCTTTCCCCGACTGTGTTAATTAGCCCTTGCACTATATGTTCCTATAAAGACTGGTCCCAGTGCACACACAAAGAGAGAGAGAGAGGAAGTAGTGGTTAAGTTGAGTGCCAGCAGAGGGAGCAGAGCGAGCAGGATGTACTACAGTATATGCAGAGCCACCACCAAAGCACAGTAAGAAATAAGGGCTCATTGCCATATAAACTATACATGGCTTCCTGCTAAAGCCTCGCAGCCTTCTAGCCTTCTCAATTATTCATAAGTGTGAGCCAAACAGGAAAGCAGAAGCTTTGTACAGGAAACTGCTGCACCCACTTTACTGGAATGGCTGGGAAAGAAAAAAATCCATCAGAGGATTGTGCGTTATAATTTAGCAAGAAGACTCAATATAATTTGATGTAAAACTCTACATAAAATGTAACATGGATGACTATAAATAACTTAAATCAGATTCATTATTCATCCTTTAATGAAGAAACTCTGTTCCGCTTGTTATGCTTCATTATCTGAACAGCCTGATCCTGTTACACAACTGCTCTGCCACTTTGGACATAGTTCCCTATTACATAAAGCACACAGCTTCTATATGCAGTATGTCTACACTCAGTGGCCAGATTTCGAGGTACGCCTACCCTGCATCTGTACTGGTGTTATAGGCTATAGGAAATATTGTGTGTATACGATTACTAACTGTAGCTCATCTGCTTGTGTGGAGGATTTGGTCATTCGTCGGTGGTTTAAAACGAGAACCATAGGACTGAGCAGATGTTATTTGGGTATGTGATCTTTCTTAGCACAGCTGGGACACTGACTTTGTTGTGAGATGGCCGTTATTGGTGGTGGTGGTCATGATGGGGGAAATATTAAACACCTCATCGTCACTGCTGAGAAACAGTCCACCAAACGGAAATGTTCCAGGGAACTGCAGCGACCACATGACCACTAATGAGAAACACGGGATGATTAAGACACACGGAAAATGATGAGTAACCGTCTCTGACCGTGCACCTCATTGACTGACAGACGGTCTATATAGGGGCAGTGGTGGCTCAGTCGATTAAGGCTGTGGGTTACTGGGTTACTGATCGGAAGGTCGGGGTTTCGAACCCCAGCATTGCCAAGTTGCCACTGTTGATCCCTTGAGCAAGGCCCTTAACCCTATCTGCTCCAGGGGCGCTGTAAGCTGGCTGACCCTGCGCTCTGACCCCAGTTTCCTAATTGGGATATGCGAAGAAGAAATTTCACTGTGCTGTAAAATGTGACAATATTTGAATATTCTTCTTCTTTTATATTTATCATCTTATAATTTGGTTGTTTAAGGTCAAGGCTAACGCATGCTTTCTCTGAAACACATGAAGCCAGCCATCACAAATTGTCTTGTTCTTGCAAAAACAGTACTGTCAAGTGCATTTGCAAAACTCATCAAGCACCATGAAGCTCTCATGAAGATCTTCACAGATCTTACAGGACCTCACAGATTGCAGCACGTTACTAAATGCGCAACTGGTGGAGTTTCTGCCTAAAAGTACAAAGTTTAGTGGTGGAGCCCAGTTCAAATTGATCATTTAACACTAGCAATGTGATCAATTTCCTAAACTACAGCAGTGATTGTAAGTGCAAATTAAAACATTCAGGGACCACAATTTGCACCAGTCCCATTCCACCAGATGAGGACAAAATTCTATTTATTAGCTTTATGCCTTAGTATCTCGATATGAGCAAATATTTTCCTAAGATGCTAAAGTTTGTTTCACATTAGGCATTCAGCACACATTCACACCTCTGATCCTGACATCATCTAAACAGAGATTGCGAAAAATGTTTCATTCACACTTGTTTTTTTTTGTTTTTTTTCAGTGCAACTCAGCATTTAGTAAGAATTATGTTATGCATGTGTGGCTAAGATTTAGTTTCACTTTGACTTTTTTTGAAATGCCCTTAGATATCTGAACTTGTCACGGCTATTAAAAACAAACCTTGTACTTGTAATTCAAAGACATATTCTTTGATGTCTGTTCTCTTGTAGTAGTAAATTACTGTGAATTTTTTTTACCTAGGCATGAAGATGTGTTGTGATGTGCACTGAGGATCAGGCTGCTCAATAAGGTTAAGATGGAGACCATGCAGGACGTTGAAGCGATGAACACATTCGGCTGTGATACAAAAGAGCATGGGTTCTCGTGGGAGTCTCCTCAAAAAAGTTTTCTTCGTCACTGTTGTCTCACCTCTGGCCTTTGTTAGTTTAGAATATACAGTCCCTGACAAAAGTCTTGTCGCTTATCCATTTTGTAGATACACCTGCTATCAACCTGACTTTTAACTAATCACTTGGTATCAGAAATAGAAAATGTTTAATGCATTAAAATGAATTAGTTTCAATGAAAAAAGATTTATCATTTAAGGAATACAGAAAGGTAAGATTTTGGCAAGACACAAGTTTTGCCGCCTACATAAAGTAATGTGAAAATTGAACAAATAATTTGCTTCAAATACAAAAATGTGTTACATATAATCAGCGAATGAAATTTAATATCTTGTATGACTTCCATGAACTTGACGGACTGCATCCATGCGGTTCAGCAAGGATTCATACAATTTATTGATGAAGTCCTCAGGAATAGCAAAGAAAGCAGTCTTGCATGCCTCCCAGAGTTCATCAACATTCTTTCGTTTTGTCTTCCATGCTTCCTCTTTCATCCTACCCCAGACATGCTCAATGATGTTCATGTCTGGTGACTGGGCTGGCTAATCCTGGAGCATCTTGATCTTCTTCGCCTTGAGGAACTTTGATATGGAGATGGAAGTATGCGATGGAGCACCATCCTGCTGCAGAATTTGGCCTCTTTTATGTTTGGGAATATAGGAGATAGCTAAGATTTCTTGATATTTTAGTCTATGGATGTTGCCTTAGACCCTGCAGATCTCTTGCACACCCCCATACAGGATGGAACACCAGACCATGATTTTTCCACCACCAAACTTCACTGTTTTCTGGGTGAATCTCAGATCCATGCGGATTCCAGTAGATCTCCTGCAATATTTGCGGCAACTGTGAAGTAACTCAACACAAGATTCGTCTGAAAAAAAATCCACCTACTTCTACTTTTCCACCGTCCATCCTTTTGGCACGTTGTGGGCCTTGGCAAATGCCACACGGTTTCATAATTGTCTTTTGTTGAGTGCTGGCTTCTGGGCACTGATTTGACCATGGAGGCCATTTCGAGACAGAATTCTACAAACTGTTCTGGTTGACACGGGGACTTCAGGTGACCAGGTCGTGTGGAGCTCTGCTGCAGTGGAAAATGGGCTGGCCTTGGATTTTCAAGCCAACAAACGGTCCTCTGAAGCAGTTGTCTTTCGGGGTTTGCATGACCTGGGCTTGTCAAAAACATCTCCAGTCTCTTCATATCTTTTTCTTATCCTCTGGACTTGATCCTGAGACACATTGAAGGTGTCTGCCACGTCAGCAGTGGATCTGCTCTTCAGCCTCTTGATACTCAACACTTTATCGTTGATAAATGATGTTGATATTATATTTATAGTCTCAGGGTGAATCTTAGGCATGTCGTCAGAGGTCTAGTTGCAGTTAATGTACTGGGCTCTTTTTATACACACCTGAAACTTAACTGATAAATTATTAGTCACAGGTGACAAGACTTATTTCTTTGCAAAAATTGACTCAATGGGCTTTGCCAAGCTGTGAATATTATAATACTTTTCAACAGTTTAGTTTTGCACCGAAACATTATTACAAAAGCTGTTGGGATTAAAATGAGCCATTTCTTGTAAAATAATTTTGAGTAGTAATATATTTGAGGGGCACTTCAGGTCAAATTGCACCCAAGCGACAAGACTTTTGTCAGGGACTGTAGATCTACTCCTTTGCACATAAGCAGTATGGTACAGGAATTTTTTTTTACATATGCTTTATGATGGTGATGTATTATTATATACCTGAGTGTAAGCTGTGAATCATAGGTGGACTGTGGACTCGATTTTATTCAATGTTTGGGTGTTTGTTGATCTGCAAACCACTCTCCAATCCAAAAGGTGGCGGTATTACACCGACTTCTCATAAATTCAAAAGAAGAAGTGCTAATCTAGCAGAACATGTGAAGATGTGGTATAATTTTGAGAAGTTCAACAATTTCAGACCAACATTTGTCATTCTAATTTCTAAAAATGTGACTCGGCTACAAAATCGAAAAACTGACCAACAAATAATCAGTTAAATTGCATGATCAATCAAATGGCACAGATGTAGTGGCTATGCTGTACAATGGTCTTGCTCAGGAATGACATTCAGACGTGCTTGCAATTTAGACATTTTTTCAAAAACAATCGACGAGCAATGTGTGACCTGAAACATTCCTCACACCATCACACCAGCACCACTCTCATTGATACCAAACAGAAGGAATCAATAGACTCATGTTTCTTTTTAACAGTTTGGATCGCTCAGCGGATGGATAACAGTCATCAAAATCTGTTCACACTCCCTGCTGTCCAACAGTCTAAACTTCTAGGACTAACTACAAGGCAATGTTAATTGGTTTTACATCTTCATTTATGGGAAATTTATATTTATGGAAACACCCACCGTGTCAAATCATTTCAAGGTCCAAAACGCATTCCAGTACTCAACTGAACACTACCTACTGTAGGGCTGCTGGTCCCTACTGTACCCTAAAGTCATTCTGCACGTGTATGACAACTGAGTTACATTTAATATTGTGCATGACAACGTGTACCTACACCGGGACTTAAAATAATAATGAAAGGTTATACATATGATATCATAACATAGCATTCAAACTACAGTGTCAGTGAACATCCTCGCTGAAGAGTATCAGGTTGGTAAATGTCGCATTGAAAATCAATAAAGCATCGATCCCCACTCAAGGGCAGTATTTCAAGGTTAAAAAGGGAAATGTCACCAGAATCCACACAAATCTAAATTGTTGAGAGTACAGTATGTCCTCTTGGAGTACAGTTTAAAAATTTTGTGGCTGAAGTCGATATTTGTTGTTTAATTGTTAGCTGTTTCATGCGATTTTTTTTTTCTTCAAGCAAGAGTGTTTTTTGCTTTCTTTCTTTCTTGAAGAGCAGCTTTTTAACAAACATAACATCAAAGAGGATAAAACTATTAGAGTTCACATGCACAATCATAAAAATTTCGCTTTGGCTTGAAAAGCAAAGAAGGTCAGCAAGGATTGAACATTTTACATAGAATTCAATAGAAAGCGATGCAAATTAGCTCAGTTTTAAGAAATCATTGCCGCTGGCATTTATTTTGGTCTCGGCAGCGCTTTAAAAGATCAACTAATTCAGTGTCAAGCGTTGTTTTTTAACATCCTGGATAAATGATCACACGTTTAGGGGATACTTGAGGACAAACAAACAGTTTGCTGCAATTGAAAATATTTTTTTTACACACAGTGTCCAACTCTACAGCGATGGCAAATAACCCGAATCGCCAATGTTAAATCAATCATCGTGTCGTGTTTATTACTGATGTTAAATAAGTTAGCTAGGACTTTTTAGGATCATTTTGTGTGTATCTCACGAGATAATTAATATTATTAAAAATTAATAATATTGCTTAATTGGCAAGAATTACAGATGAAGGTGTTTATTCCTACAGCAACAAAAAGAAATAAAGGTTCAGTTCTTTATCTCTGATCTCTGATTAGACGTTAAAGTTAAGGAACCATCTCTCACGTGGCTCCTCCGGCACAATAACATACCTGCAGGTGAAGGGACTACTGAGGTGAGCATTATGGGTTTGACATTGGATCAGGGATCAGACGGTGTCGAAGGAACCTGCAGCGTGCTGTAGCTCCTGACCTCATTAGCATGCATGGAGATGGTCAACAGTTTGTGTCCTCTGTGTCTCTATGCTGTAGAAATCCCTGTCAACAGCTCTTGGTTTCACAGATTTTTACTTATGTGGAATTAAAAAAAACACAGTAATCCTTATAGTCACACATCCACTCCGAGTAAACATCTCACAGCAGTAAATACCTAGGAGTGAGTTGCGCAACACGCTGTATCCCCTGGAGTCTATCACTAAACAACGGCAGCATGACACTGCCAGTAGTCTAGCCAATTTAACGCATCATATTTTAATTCCCTCTTCCCTCAGACTACACCCTGAAGGATAAATGAAGGCTGTTTCTATCAATTTTGTCTAAAAATTGGAACTGAAACTGTGCACGAATGGCCCAACTGGCTGTACTAAAACCCTCCTGTTACTGATTAACCCAATCAAGAATTGATGCATCAACCCCCCTGGGACACTCATTTCTTTCTCTCTCTCTCTCTGCCTTTTTCCTACTCATGCAACCTGTTAAGTGCTGCTCCTGCTTAATCATACGCTTGCTGAAAATGTTTCCAGGAAAATATATGCATCTGAGATATTGTTTTTCATGTCTGAGAGCCCTTAACATTCACATTTCAGACATGCACTGGACAATCAGACATTTATTTCCAGTGTGAGTGTATCATTACTTAACTATTTAATTTTCTCCTTTCATTAAAAAAAAAAAGGCTTTAATAAGTAATTTCGCCTTGGGCTTACACTTGGTTGGTGAGCTGATCTGAAGGGCTTGTTTACTTCAGCTAAATCAGCTGGGGATGAGACCACAGGCAAAGAAAGCAATTTTAAGTAGCACTTACATGCTAGGGAGACTTAAAGAGAGCTTTTGGTCTACAGTATGTACGTGTTCATGTTCTCCATTTGCTGTGTGGGTTTCCTCCACAGTCCAAACACATCCAAGGCTGGTTAGTGTTTCCAAATTGGCTATAGTGCATGAATGTGTGTGTGTGTGTGTGTGTGTGTGTGTGTGTGTGTGTGTGTGTGTGTGTGTGCCCTGTGCGATGGATTGGCACCTCATTCAAGATGCGGGTCCCCACACACATTGTTCGTGGTGGTGTGTCTCATGGGTGCACTTTCTAGAATGTTTGAACAAAGCATTCTGTGATTTATTGAGTATACTGTGTACTTAGACAGGATTTAAACATGACAAAGAAAAAGCGCACTTTTATTGTACAAAGGGCGAAGAAATTTTCTTAAGGTCTTCTTTGGATAAAATATAACGGGTGTCCAAATCAAAGTGGGGCATGAAATTTCGCATGAATGAAGGCGTAAAACCGATTGACATTTATAGAAGGCCTCGCGCGCGGTACGGCGGTGAGACTCTTAGCCGCAGTAAAACTTTGGATTTTGCAAAGGTTTTAAAGAAGCCATAAATGCACAAATGATGATCACGTCCGTTGTGGCTCGGAGCCGACTGCTATCATTGTCAGGAACATTCAGCAAGTGGAAAGCCTGCTCCTTGATAAATTGTCGCCAACCTGCGGAAGAGACACATCTGGGAACTGTACACTCAAACATTAACCAGCACCACTTGCACATTACAGGAACTCGTACAGTCCTGACCTCATTCCAAGCCATTTCCACATGTTTGGGCCATTAAAGGAGTTCTTGGGAGGCCGGTGTTTCAGACGTGAATCAGGCAGTCCGATCATGGCTCCAGCGTTCTGAAATAAACTTACCTTTTTTGTATCTAAGCACTAGAGTGAAACACTGGGATAAGTGCATTACTGTAGCAGGAGATTATATAGAGAAATAAACATAGTTCCTAGAATCCATATCTCAATAGTCCTGGCTTTATTTGAACGACCTGTCTATTTTCCAGGTACGTGACTTGCCGAATATCCACACAAATCACATTTTATTACTTTTATTACGTTCTTACTAATTCATTAATTTGTCTTGTTGTTTAAAAAATAATAACGATTCTCAGCAGTCGAAAAATGAGCTTGGAGTTTTATGTTGACATAATTGTTTTTTTCATAAACCCGGGGACATTTGCTGTGGAATTTCACTGATGCGTGCATATCTCCACTCATCACAGGGTAACAAAAGCAGCCAGACTGTCACCCTCAAACACTTTCTGTCATTCTGACAAACATTTCTGAGGTTTTTAGTAGCCAAACAAAACAGGAAGGAGGCAAAAAAAAAAAAAAAAACGTCAAATAACATGTTGAATAAAAAGCTGTCAGACTGATTTCCAGTGTGGAAGGTAACCAGCATTAATCTGAAAATGATTCTGTCTCCAGTATTTCCTCCTTTTTTTTCTTTACCCACAAATATTTTTTTTTCAAAAAGTCTCAGGCAATTACAGAAACAAATGAGGCGTGGAGCAGTTAGAGGTGAACGCAACCATTACTGTTTTAATCTCGTATCACTCTGATAACTTTCAGATGGTGCATGCAATACGGAAGTTGGCATGTTGTTTTCATTTAAATTGCACCCAAAAATAAAATAAAATCAAATAAAAATGTAGCAGACAATTAAGTTAACACACTGAGCACAGCACAACTAAAATGCTGCTGAAAGAAAAGCAGGAACAAATTTAGTGGCACAGCAGCAGACAAAGGTTTATACATTTCTGTAACACGTGAACCGTGCTCAGACAGACGTGCGACTCTTTTAAATGTCACGGCTCTTTTGTATGTAAATTAGCCCGATGTGGGGGGAATAAAACGATGCATTAGCCATGCGGTTTACATCACAGATGCTTCTTTGGGGAAAGACTAAGCGAAACGTCAACGGTGGCTAAATAAGCTCGGGCGCTTGTTCTGTGATGTGGGTCATGTGTGGAAAACAAAGTTAAGTGAACGGTTATCGGAGCGAGCACACGTTTTGATTTTGAAGACCTGTGCTCTGTCAGCGTGGGGGTCAGCACTAATAAATGCATGTTAAATGCTTGCCAGGTGCAATCAAATAATTTCTTTGCTTCCTTTGTAAATGAGTGAAAGCCAGCCTAAACTCTTATTTCATTTATTTCATCCTTAGGGACTGTCTGTTCCTATTATTTCCTCGCAACCCTGCCCTTATTTTATTTTTTTTTCCCCCCTCCTCTTTTGAACGCTGATGTTCGCTCGGCAACTTTTTTATTCTACGAGTGCATCTGAATCAAAAAGTAATTTGACCTTGCACTGCAAAAAATGATCGGTAATTACAATGGGTTCTGGCCGTTATTACGGCGATGCATTAGCGCTGTGGCAGCACATTCATGAAAAGGAAAAAAAAAAAAAAGAAAAAGATGGTTTAAAAGAAAACCATAAATCAAACTAATCATTTCGTGGCCAATTTCATTTCAGTACGAGAAAGCGAATGAGAAAGGAAATAGTTTCCAATGCAGTGGAGACTAGAAAAGCTTACCCACTTAATTTCTGGGTCGTGCACCCAATTCAAAGCACTGACAAGCTGCCAGTCATTATGGCCACCTTATCCTCAACATGGGAAAGCTAGCACTTCAGTATAAACCTGCAGATCAGACGTATACACTACAGGAGAGATCTCCATTAACATAGTCTGCCAACCACCCACACCTTTTTTCCCACCCGTTTACAGGGAGTTGAATGTTTTACTGTACATACTCTAGGAAAGCCATCGTGTCTGAATTACAGCAAAGTATGTGTCAAGAGAAGGTGTCAACTCATCATCTGTATCCGGTACAGTGGAAAACAAGCCTTTCACAGGATCACGAGCATGAGGCTGGGACACACACACAACAAACACACACACATATACTGTATATCCTGGATAGGATGCCAGTGCTGCCAGTAAATTAGTGGATTTGGTGTCGCTCCCGCTCGCATTGTAGCGTAGCATGAAGCACAATTACTGTGTTTGAGCAGAAGATTCATGATGTGACGTGTGAACTGGCAGCTGTCAGAGGAACAGCTCAAGCTCACTGATCGCTGGACACCTAACTGACTAACAGGGATGTAATGATATGTCTGTTCGGATTCCGACCGTTTGGTAGAGGATGATCGTTTCAGTGCACGTTGTGAGCCGAGTGAACACAGCCAGAGTTTAATTAGTGCTGGGGGATTTTCTTCATTAATCCAGTTAATTCGGACGAGTGAAATGGCAGCACGTTACTGAGGATGTATCCTATAGCGAAGGATTTAAATGTGGAATTTCAACAGGTTTGAAAAGATGAAGAGACGAACGTTTGCTTTTTGTTAGCAGCATGCTAGGCAGCTAAGTCGATGAAGAGAGTCGATTAAGATCTTCTTAATAACTAATTTAAAGTTCTCTATGTTGTTTATTTCTGATGCTGCCAGCAGCCTTGTTGGTATGAGGTCGCGCCATGAATGAGGAAAAACTCAAACTGAGAAACAATTCCCCAAGCTGACTTCTGTTGCAGTGGTATTTAACAGTATGTTGATGATGGACACGCTCCCCTTTGACGCCGTCACAAAAAGAGGTATGAAAAAATAGTAACACTGACATGATCATGAATAAACATCGGTTGGAAGGAAATAAGGGAGAGTGGCTTTTTGTGCATTTGTCACGTGTTCAAGAAACGATGGTCAGTTTGTGGCTGCTTACGAGTCTGTATACGTTGATATGTTTACATGTGTTTAAATTCATAAAAAGTGATATAACATGGTGGCACAGTGGCTTAGTGATTAGCACCGTCAACTTGCGCCTCCAGGCTCCGATTCACGTCTCTACAGGTATGTGCGTAGAGATTGCATGCTCTCCAGTTTCCTCCCTCAAAGACATACAGATTAGGCTAAATGGTGTTCCCAAATTGCCCGTAGTGTGTGAATGTGTGTGTAAATTTTGCCCGTACAAAATGAGAGGTCACCATTGGCCTTCATGGCCCCTAGTTGGACTACAGCGGTTCCTAGATGGATGGATGGAGTGCATGCACATTTTTTTCTGACATAAAATGTAATATTTTTGTTTTAATTTTATGCTGTAAAACTAACAACATGAGATCAAACACAATCAGACATAACACCACTCAACATCTTTCTTTTTGGTCATCTAACGTTACAATGAGCCCAAAACAATCGCTGCACTAAACGTCGAAATCATTTCTGTATGTAACAATCAGTTCTGATACATTAAGAAATGTTCAGTTAAATAATAACAAAATATCAACATTTGTAATTTGAGTACATAAATATAATATATTGTACAGTTGTGTCTATGTTTTGACTGAGCAGCGAGAGAAGAGAGTGTAATGCTCTTGGCAACTCATGTCTAAAAGTTACAGAAGCATTTATGTAGCTACATTTGTAAGCATCCAGAATCAGGTTTTACCCCAGCTTAATTCAATTTTACAGCACGTAGTTCATGGCGTCGGGTTGTTCTTGACTATAACCATCAAGCCAACCCAGACCGTTAGACCCATGCATTCCTTTTAAGCCAGAAAAATATCAGGGTTAAAAAAAATAATAAAAGATACAGAATAAAAATACAAGCAGTGCATATTTTTCATGGCTTTCAAATCTACTAACACAAAAAGTAGAAACCCATTTAAAAACAAACAAAAAAATAATAAAATAATAAAAAAATAAAAATAATAATAATAGTATAATAGTGTATAAAAGAAAAATTAGAAGCGTTGAAAAAAAACTTTTAATAGAGTCTAATATATTGCAAATATATTTCAGTGTGAATAATTAACCTAAAAGAATTGGATTCAATTCAACAATTTGGCACAGATATCCTCATTATTCTAAACGGTATATAACCTGATATAATTGATTCATCATACTGAACTAATTTGTATGTTTATATACTGTAGCTTTCATTTCTTCATATATAAATCAAATCATGAAATTATAATATGTGAATGAGAATATTTTATTACATATCACATCATCTATCAATTAACAAAACAATGCCAATGTACAGTACTTGGCAATAATTTGATTACTCTTGTAACAAATTATATTTTTGATAAATAACATTTATAAACACCTTCTACACTTCATTCTATTAATCAGACCTTCTAGATGGAATTCAGTCTTTTACTGTATTAATTCATTTCTGTTCTGCGTTATTAAATATTAGTTTTCTTCAGTTCTTAATGCACACACACACACACACACACACACACACACACACACAAACACGCACACATACTGTATTTGTCATGTTTAGCATGGCATTCAATCCATTTCATAAAGTCTGCGAGGAACCTCAAAAAAAGAAAAAAGGGAAATTCTGTACAATTATATGAAATAATATTTTTAATCATCTGTCTGAACCTGCTAATGTCGGCTGCTTGTAGGCTCCCAGTTTGTAATTACCCTGTCGTTATTTATCATTAAAGCTGATTTATGCACCAGAACAGACTCTATGCAAGTGAACAGAGAAATGAACCGTGTATATTACTACAGTAATTTGGGCTTTTATTTCTCCTGCCTCCTGTTTGGAGTTTTCACTAGCTTAAAGTGTGAATCATTTGACAAATGTGCGAAATATGCACACGCACAAATATAAAGCTTATGACAATAAAAAAAATCTGGTACCTCAAAATATTAGCATATTTAATTCTTATACTATTTATACAGTTTGTTTCAGTCTTGTTCAATACATGTAACCACAGTCATGGGGAATACTACTGACTTGATATCTGTCCAGAACACGATCATTAACACCTTTCACAAGGAGTGTAAATTACAGAGAGTCATCACTGAAAGGACTGGCTGTATGCAGAGTGCTATATCAAAGCATACTCATGGAAAGTTGACTGGAAGGAAAAAGTTTGGTAGAAAAAGTTGCCAAAGCAACAGGGATGAGCGCAGCCCCAAGAAGATTATCAAGCAAAGCTGATTCAATACTGTACATTTAGATCTTGGCCAGGCGGCTTGACTGACCTCCCATAGAGAATCCATGGGCTATTATCAAGAGTAAGATAAGAAACACTCAACTCAACAATACAGATGAGCTGAAGGCTGATATCAAAGCAACCTGGCCTTCACTAATGTCACAGGCTGATCAGTGCTACGAGCTGATCACCTCCATGCCATGCTGCACTGATGCTAGTATTGAGTGTATAAATTAGCATACTTTTTAGAAGTTGGACATTTTTATATTGTAAATCCTTCTTTGGTTAATCTTAGGAAATATTCGGAGACACTGGATTTTCAGCGATAAATCACTGAAATTAAAACAAAAAAAGTTTGAAATATTTAATTTGATGTGTAAAAGTTTACTATCTACTGTATATATTGTACATACAAACATCATCTTGTCTCAACAGTGAAAACAGAAAGAAAGAAAAAAACTGTACTGGCTGCATTAAACTTCAAGAGGCTCAAGGGCAAACTTGTGCATGATGGGATGAATTTTGTGGCCGATGCAAAACGTCCCTGCGGAGGACAATAGCGAGGTGCAGAACTAGAGCAATATTCCAACAATTGGATTAGAGCTGGGACCCACCTGCCAAATAAATATTGATAGATGTGGGTGGCTGATGCAGCTGGAAAGCATTTTAACCTCATTCTGCAGCCCGGAATGTGTCAGGACTCGCTATCTTATCACTCCATGGCTGTGGGTCACCATCCACCAAGTTATCCCATTCCACTCTGATAAAGGGGGTGAACGGAAGGGCTTTATAGAGAAAGAGCACTGCTCTGGCTTATGAGTCCTTATGATTCTTGCAATCATATGAAGGACTCAAACCAATATTTCACAGATATGATTTGGCTATGTTTTAAGTGAAAGGCTGCTGAGATATTTTTATAGCAATTTCACCACTCGCTCTAGTCCAGAAGGCTTAAAGCCACAACAGACAGCTGAATTCTATGAACACTGAAAAGTTTTGTGGATATTAATTGCCGGTTTTGAGTCACGCAGCGCAAGAGCGAGCCCGTCCGCTCGGCCACTTTGCAGTCCTTGCTTCTATTATACATTATATCAATCAGACACCCTGGGTTCATTAAGATGACTTATTCACCTGGGCTGTGAGCTCATTATGGACCGCTCTGATGCCAGTCACAGCTCAAGCGCGAGCCTTTTCACAGTTCAACACCCTCCCCTCTCCATGGGGAGAGAACTGGCCCGCAATTTCTCACTCTCATGCAAGTAATCAGGTGTGAAGCCGAACTCAGGCACTTAAAGCAATAGCTGCTAACCCAAGGAAAAACTTATCATGAAGGGCACAAGAGCCAGAGTGCAGACCGCAAAGGTGTCTTTCGTGCATTTAACTGACAGACATGCCGTCCACTGAATGATGAGTCATAGTTCTGGTTAATGGGAGTCAAACTCCTGAGTAAAGAGGACGCTTTGGTTCTTGCAGCTGCAGCTCAGGACTATTGAGTGTAAAAGTGGCCATGTGTATGACAGGCCAGTCCTCTGTCTTGGAATTCAGTGCGAGCAGACTGCTCTGGGCAGCCTAGCGTGAGCTTAATAGAAAAAAAGCATGCTCATCCCCTACAGCCATCTTGTTCCTTTGAGCTTTCACAAAATTAACTACTTTCATTCCCTGACAGACTCGCTCGTTGTTGACCGGCTCAATCGGTCTGTCTGGGTTTGATCCCGGGTCTCCTTTGTGCTGCACCTTGTAGTGGGCCTGTGTTGTGCTTTTTGTTCATCTGCCCTGCATTCAAGAAAAACGCAGCGGTACACTGAATTACTGGAAATAAACCATAATAAAAAAAACTGACTTGACTTTCTAACAGGAAAATGCTAGCATGAAAGAAAAAAGCTTGCCACAGAATTGCCACGGAATTCTTGCAAACAGTATAAGTGATAAAATATGTACAGTACTTATCTGATATTTAACACACATTGTTTCTAAGGGGTGGAATTATGGACAAATTTGATTTAAATTTATATTTTAAAACTGCGGCGAGTGAAATAAATTTGATTTTAATTTATATTTTAAAACTGCGGCGAGTGAAAATGTCACTTTGTGCCACCTGGTGGTCATTTCACAAATGACTTTAAAATGCAACTGATTTACTTTGGCCGCTGTCGTCTTGACACGGCGGTAATAGGTATTCTGGTTGTCTACCTTCTGTATGTAAAGTACAAGCGTTGTGCCATTCAAGACATTTTCCAATCTAATCTTTTGTTGGTTGATTTGATTAACTGAATCGTTGGGTATGTTTTCGATTCAGAATCGATTTACACTTGTACAGTTATTTACATAAACTTGAAAACATTAAACAGTTAAAAATTTATATAGCCCTTAAAACCATCACAACTTTGGCAGAAAGTAGCGACTGCTTGTGCTATACCGCTACCGACTGGACTGGGGCAAAAGATTTCCAGGAAAAGAGGTTATCGCACATACAAGACACAAGACACTCAGAATTTTAATATACTGTATTGTATTGTTTTTAGTACTTCAAAACCTATAAAGTATCAATAATATAGAGTAGGTGCTTGCTTCCTCATCATTCAGACATCACAAGATCAATTCTTGGGAGACGCTACAGCCGCCCGTATCCGGGATCATAGCAACACTAGCCAAGCATGGGTGTCTGTGAACTCACTTAGTCAGAAGGGGTAGATAAGGGGTGGATAAAGGGAAGTGTTTGGTCTGACAGCTGTTTTAAAGCGGTTTCACAACCATCAGTCTATTTGGCAAATCTGAATCAGATATTGAAATCGATATCACTGGCTCGGTTGTTGTTTGGTTTGGTGATTCTGTTTCAAAGCCAAAAAGCAAACAAAATGAGGCTGAGAGAGATGCATTTACTCTAAAATATTGGCATTAATTTTGACAATAAGTTGTCAAAAAATATGGCAAAAGTATTTAAAAAAAAGGACAACAGCAAACAAGTATCTGATTATATAGTAGTTAGCAGAGAAAACCCAAGATTCATGACATGTTTCAGAAAACATATCATGGTCCAAAAAAAAATCACTAATGCT
This sequence comes from Channallabes apus, assembly GCA_030522415.1. Lineage (NCBI taxonomy): Eukaryota > Metazoa > Chordata > Actinopteri > Siluriformes > Clariidae > Channallabes > Channallabes apus. Next base: position 16,205,820 of record CM060107.1, read on the forward strand.
ACAGCTAAACTGTAGATGTTAGCACTTTTGAATAAATGTAGACCAAGTGTGGTTGAAAATACTTCCCTGCCTCATTTAAAGCTGCTGAAAGTCTGTCGAATAGGGATGCTTAAACAGTGGATATAAATTATGCATACCATATCTAGAAAATGGCATGAAACTAAAACTTTCTGCTAGGAATCTTTTTCTTATTAAATTCACTTCGATTCAGTCTTCCTCTCGATGTGCAGCCTAAACCGCACAGTTGACGCTTGGTTGACAAAACCTGAAAATCTGAAACTTGTCAAACTGCAGCAGCACCGTTACTGCTCTCTGAAACGGGGAAACTTTCTCCCTTTTAGAAAACACAATCTATTAATAAATAGAGTGAAGCCACAGAAGAGATTATCAAACGCATAGAGGAAGTCGCGCCGGCAGAGTCACGTTTTCCAGCTGGAAAGTCAGAAAGTCGCTCCAGCATCCCGCTGTGACACTGAGGTATGTGTTTGCCTGCAACACATTCGACTCTTACCTGTAGATCTGCCAGATCTGTAATCCTTGTACATTGCTGTTTCCTCTCACTGCAGCGCTCCTGTGAAAAGAAGAACACATTAACTAACAATCAAGCTCTCCTCTCATCCAGTAAAACTCACACGTAATTTCAGAGATTTCTTTTTCTATTTATGTTAATCTAAACAAATTCTCCACTATTTTAAACAGAACATCCGACTTATTTTATCAGGCAATTCAAAAAGTGCCCTCGTGCTTAGAAATGCAAAACAATTTGGCAGCAAAAATGCTTTGTTCCTGCCAATAGTCATCTCTTTCCTCCATACACTTTGATGCATCATTACATTCAAGATCATCAATTTAGAAATTTCATTCATTTGTCTTCATCAGGGTCGTGATGGATACCGAGCTTATACTGGGAATACTGGGGGAGAGGTTGGAATCCACCCAGGATGTAACACCCAAACACAAACATGAATACACACAGATTTACACACTTACTGTATACAAACCTAGGGGCAATACTCTATATTGAAGCTTAAACTAGCAACTGCCTTCAATCCAGTTCTTTATTATATACAGAAAAAAATCTGATCTCTTTGACCTTGGCAAGGTTTTTGGTGCCCGGTGGGCTAGTTTTAGCATTTCAGAAAGTTTAGATTTCCTGGGATTTTTTATTTATTTATTTATTTACAAACAACATTTTGTAGAGTTTGAACAGCATGGTGCCGGGGGGAGGAAAAAAAAAACATGATGTGAGCGGCGGTTATGTGTGTTAATAACAATCTAAGTAAAAAGGTGACAGGAAGGCTTAAATAATAACTCTTTACAAACTCGGTGAGAAAAACAGCAAATCAGAATGCAGAAAGTGCCAACATCGGGTTCTGTCACCTGACCCTGATCCATCAAAACCCAACAGCTGAACGTTGTAAAAATGTCACCTAGGCTTCTTCTTTTTCTTCTTTTTCTCACAGATATCAATAATAACAAAGTCATTGACCTTTTTTACAAAAAAAACTTACTTTTGGTCCCATAATTTACTAATTTATAAACAAGTTAACACAGATCTCAGAAATTCTGTGTTAATACTTAAAATACTTAAAATAGCCCTCAGATGCACTGCATTTTTTCATACCAAAACCTCTTTCACTCCTCTTCAGTATGTGTTGTTTCAGTGTCTATGTAAATGAACTACAGGAAACAGCAAAGCAACAAGTCTCATCTCAGCTAATCAGCTAATTAGGTTTCTTAGTTAGCTATTTAGTTTCTGTTAATTTATGTTGTTAATTTATGTTGTATGTATCTCCTCGGTCCTAGAGGAACATTGTTTCGTTTCACTGTGTACTAAACTGTATATGGTTAAAATGACAATAAAAGCCTACTTGAAATTAAATTTGGGGGGAGGGGATGTTCTCATATCAGGTCACATTAGGACAAAAGAGGGGAAAAAGACTCATCTAAATGTCTAAAAATTATAAGACCATAAACACACCACCTCATACAGTATAAGGACATGAGATTTTCTCCCAACTACATTGTCCTTACATATGTCCTTACACATCCTCATATAAGGACCATTAAAAATATATATATTTTTTTTTCAATTCAAAGACACTGACTGAACTAATATTCATCAGGTGATGGTAAAGAGAAACAGTGAGGAGTAAAACGCAATGTAAACAACCGTCCAGGAACATTGTCAAACTTGGGGTCACACAGTGAAGGTTTTTATAAGCAGTGCCTAAATAGCTTAGCACTTAAACATAACAAAGAACTACCGCTAGATAGCCAGGTGTAAATTTATCCAACGTGGAACCAGCCAGAACATTAAATCAACAATAGTCCTGGTCACAGAGCTGTCATTAAGCGAGCCCATGTCTGTTGGAATAAGGCTTGATAAAAAAGAGCCGATGTAGCACTTCTCAAGTTGGATATTTATTAGAAGTAGTTATTTAACTGTTATTTATTAGAAGGAGTGATGAACTGTTTATGTTTTTTCATTGGTTGGTTATCGACCAGGCGGCGCGGTGGTGTAGTGGTTAGCGCTGTCGCCTTGCACCTCCAGGGTCTGGGTTCGATTCCCCGGCCAGGCTCGATTAACATCTCTGTGTGCATGGAGTTTGCATGTTCTCCCCGTGCTTGGTGGGTTTCCCTCCGGGTACTCCGGTTTCCTCCCACAGTCCAAAGACATGCAGATTAGGCTAATTGGCGTTCCCAAATTGACCATAGTGTGTGAATGAGTGTGTGCGTGTGTGCGTGTGCGTGTGTGCGTGTGTGCGTGTGTGTGTGTGTGTGTGTGTGTGTGTGTGCGCTCTGCGATGGATTGGCACGCTGTCCAGGGTGTACCCTGCCTCGTGCCCTGAGTCTCCTGGGATAGGCTCCAGGTCCCCGCGACCCTAAATACAGGATAAAGCGGTATAGAAGATGAATGAATGAATGGTTATCGACCACTTAGTTGAATCTACAGTACTTTGAATAATTGTTGGGTAACTTGCAAAGCTGTCAGACACAATAATTGAAATCGACTGATTACTACATAAGCAAAGCTTTTTTTTACTTTCTTTTTCTTTTTTAAAAAGCTACATTTAAAACACATCAAATGGGCAGGGAATTCAGAGTCGAATTATCCGTGGATATTTCACACCACGAAAGCACAAACAGAGATGTATTTGCTCTAGGGTCAGGGTTCAGAGCTCGCTGTTTAACAGGTCCCTGTGCCTAGCTGACGGATTGGCAAACTCCACAGAAGCGTGTCGGAAATGAAACACGTGTAAAGCGGGCACATCCCCGCGGCGCTCGGAGACAGCGTACGTGTGACCTGCCTGTCAGTTTACCGCTGCGCAGACCTGTATATCCGAACTGATCTCGATTGTAAAACCTCACACCGAACTATTCGAGACGGGCAAACTCTTCTTAAATGTACTCGATGTTGTGCCACCTTGATACGTTTACACGCGTAATGTAGTTAATCGAATCTAATAAAGTAAGAAGCCATAAAAGAGGACACGTCTTAATTAAGAACAGAAGCTTGCCATTTCCCCTCATAAAGTCTTCAATTAATTAGGTCGCACTGAATTAACACGACATGTAGCAGGGTCATGGCAGCTTGTAACTTTTTTTTTTTTTTTTTGAACGCAGGTATTAAAAAATTTTACATAAAAAGGAAGTATAAATCCTATACGGCTCGAGTTGTGATCTTAAGAGCACTCGTCAAATTAGCAAGCACATATGCTAGAACTGACTGCTTATCACGAGTGCAGCGAAGCAGTAATTATGGCACTGAACGCATAAGAGAGCTGGTCAAATAATGAACGGCATGATTCGTTAAAGGAGAAATGTTCCCCGTGGAGCAAGGTAACAGCTGCAGCTCTAGGTCAAGCTTTAGAATAACCGCACTTCATCACTCTCCAGCGGTCAATAAGGCCTGCTGATGCACATTGACCTTAATCATAACCTTAGAGCTAGTCCTTTTCACCTGAGCTCAAACCACTCGTAGAAAGAAAAAAGGTTGCTTTAGAGTGAAGGATGAACACAGGAAGGACCTCATTCTCTGTTGCTGAACACTTCAGAGCGCAAAGCTTCTTTGCATAGATAACATTTAAAAACCTTTAACTTTTAATCTCAGAGTGGTATGCAAACTTTTGTTTAGACATCAGGATGAAGTGGGTGAAGGATATGACAGAATTAACTACTGTGGAGTGGATAGAAACATACGCACTCTACCAAGCATCTACACTAAAGCAGCTGTAGCACACCAAAATCAAGCTATTAAGGTGATAATACCCCCTCCCCCCAGCTTGGTAACTCACACTGAACCTATAAATCCGGCACTAAGCCACCTCTGAGTTTGCTTTTAAAGTTCGCGCGGCATTTAACACATCATCGTCGGCAACAAGCATGACATGTACTGAATGCATCGGAAATTCCACACACACACTACTGCTTTCGAAACAACATGGGTGAACCGAGTGTTAAGGTGCTATCCGTGCATATTTACATCACTCGCCAAACATCGGACCCCCTGTCTCCGTCTTTCACAGAGATCTCCTCTTGGCCCTGCCACTATCTCTGCTCCCGGAATAAAGAAGAGTCTAAAACGTCCCGAAGTTCCACCTCTGTTCCTTTCGTACAGAACGCCGAGGTGCAGGAAAGGTCAGTGCTCTTTCACACTGTTGAGTCTGTGAAACTACAGCACATGTTTTAAATCAGTGCATTTCAAGTCTTGTACATGATGAATTGAGGACATGGTAATCTAAAAACATTCCCATAATTACATACCCACATGTTCTCACTAAATAAATCTTCTTTGTTTGGCTACTTTAGTCATTGTTCGTTATCTAGACAGTTACTTACTGTAAGGCATAAACCTGTTTATACAGTAAATGTGTACCTATTCTTATCATAAAGTTAAGTAATGAAGTAATATAATAAATTACGATCCATTCTTTTTAATTAGAGATTTATGAGAGAAATCACCTAACGTTATTCTTCCTAGTTTTCTAGGAAAAACAACAATAATTTCTGATTAACTTTACATTAGTACACATAGCCTTACCAAAAACAGACAATACTTTATTTAATCTTACCTGATATGAAGTGACAAACATTTATGATGATCGCCTCAGTCCAAGCATTTTGACTCATCTGCTCTAAACAAAGTCTTTCTCACTTTTACTTACTAACAGTAAAAGCTGGTCTGTGACAAAACTTCAAAAATTCGAGCCTTTACTTGGTCAATTCTGGCGCACAACAGCACAGCAAGGTGACATTTTCGATAGATGACGTTTCTAAGGTTCTGTTGTTCTGCCTCCAGGGAGCACCGTGACGTGATCATGATGTCGGCTCTAAATGGGTCTATAGAAAAACCTATAGAGCAGATAAAGAGAATCAATAAACCCAGCACTTTAAACCTTTATACTGTATGAACGTTTCCATACAGAAAATGCAAACATTTGAGAAAATTACAGTAGGATGCATTCAATACTGTGTTCATTAAATTACATTTGTTACTTAAGCAATAAAATACCATCCCATTACATAGCATCATCCTAAATCTGATAAAACTGTATATCTTATGGTGTATAATCTCTATCTTCATCAGAATCTGGAATGATTGATCCCAGAAGGTTGCGTGTGATCATTTTAAGTGCACAAAAAGGTATTCCCAAGTGTCAAGCAGTGAAGTGAGCGTGGAAAGAAACCTATGTACTGTACGTGCACTGAGCTCTGAGACACTCTCTCATGCTACTGTAGATTGCAAATTTTACTGACTAGGCTCAGATACTGTTCATACAGTACATAACGACTTAAATGTAAAATCTTAAAACATAAAACTCCCGAAGAGCTTCCGTCGGCACAGGGTAGCAATCAACATAAGGAGAGCTAGATAAAAAACGCTCCATGACAAACCTAATACTTTATACAAAGCAGGTTACACGTTGATGTAGCAGCATCGGGTGTGAGACTTATATGCATTGATGCTACTGAGAAGTTCCTAGGACAGGTAGCATCTCTCTCTCTCTCTCTCTCTCTCTCACACACACACATATACACACCAAATCCCAGCTTAGGTGTTTCTCAGAATGTGCTCCAGACTCTGCTGCTTCAAAAAGACAGCACAATTTTATTATTCTAGTCAGGTATAGTGTGAGAATGAGGACAGAAAAAAGTGATAAGACACCCAAATACTGTAATTCTACCCTCTCTAGTCTATTCTACATACAGTAGGTTATGCCAAAGAATACTGATGCTCATCCAAGTATTGTTTTTGCCCTTTTTTTTTTTTGGGCATTTTATTTTATAAGGCAGCGGTTCTCAGCTTCCAGAAGGGATGTCAGAAATAAACAAAAATTAATACGCAAGTAAAAGTACGAGTACTTGCCTTACACTGTACTCTGTTACAAGTAGAAAGACCGCTTCAATTTTTTACTCTAGTTGAAGTACTAACTACATTCTCTAAAATGTACTTTAAGTTAAAATGTGCAAGCACTCCACAAAGAAACTGATTTTTCTGGATATCTGTCTGATTAAGCAGTAACAACTGAAGATGATGGTGTTGATAAGATGCAAGTAATGTGCAAGTCTAGCAAAGATTGACAGCGACAAGATTTGGCAGGGAGGATTACGCAGCCACAAGATTACACATGGGCGGTATAAAAAAAAAATAAAAATACACTGTTAATGGTGTGAAACGCAAACCAAATGCGTAAGAGTAGGAGCCACCGATAGGACCCATAAAGGGGCTCTGGGTTACTGATCAGAAGGTCGAGGGTTCAAGCCCCAGCACGGCCAAGAGGCCACTGTTAAGCCCTTAAGCAAGGTCCTTTACCCTGCTCCAGAGTATGCTAGCTGACCCTGCACTTTGACCCCAGATTCCTTAATGGGGAAAAAAAAAAAAAAAATATATATATATATATATATATATATATTTATAAATATATAAATTTCATTTCCCATTTTTAAAACATAAGGAGTAAAAGAACAGGGTTTTCATAAAAAAATGTGAAGTAAAAAGTATGGAAAATACACACACATACATGAAAAAACATACTTAAGTACAACTGCTTGTCATCCATTTATGCCCCCCCCATACCCCCCCCCCCCCCGCCCCCTGCCAAGACGTGTGTCTCTGAAAATGGATGTAAATCCTGAATGGTTAATGCCTCACATTTGTCAGACGCCCTTGAATTAAAGCTGAAAGCCTTGACTCTTCGCTCATATCTTGAAGCGCTCCATTGTTGTTGTTGTTTTTTTTTCCTCTTCCACAGCTGGAGATAATCGAATCTGGTAGCCCTCTTCACACAAGCAGATTTTTTCCATCAGGCAAGCGATAATGATTTATATTAACCTGAGCGCAAATCGGAGCTGACAGGATAGCAGCATCACACATAAACCTCAGACTGAGAGAATTAGACACTTTACAAACATGTCATTTTCGACGCCGTTCACAATCGCTTATTCCACTGCGGCGTTTATAGTGCTCAGGGTTAGCTAATTAAGTGCTTCGATTAGAGTGTTTGCTTGACTGTAATGCAAAACCGTATGAATCGGTGGAGGTGGTAATAAAAACAGAATGAAATATGTGCACGCAACATGAATTCAACCTGAACTCCCTACATGCCACTCTTTCACGGACACGTTTGACTAATTTAAAGGAGTAATAGCGGCTGACAAAAATGCAGTTCCATATTTAAATAAAGGCAGGTGAAGGAGAAGGAACAAAAAAAAAAGCACACTGTGAAACATTTGGTAATAACTGCATGTGTAAGGCATTAGAAAGCTCCCGAGAGATTACACAGAGCGTCTCCTTCCAGAACACAAAACACTTTCTTCCATCGTGTTTTTATGAGAGCCAAACCTCTCCGTGAAGCCTCAGTCTGATCATGATGGTCAGTGGACTTAAAGCGTCTCTTCGTGCCCCAGGAGAGCTTTTATCGTGGTTATGAGCATCATTCCTTTTCTCTCTACGAATTCCCCCAAGGTCTTTCCTATAAATGCTATGCAATAAAATCTCGAGCTGGACGCTTTACCTCATACACTAACTTGTCTAATTTTAAAGATCTACAGCTTTCACAGCTGTTAATGTAAGATTCCTATTATGGCATTTTGACGAGCCTTTCTGCAAGAAAGCATTGGATGATGAGACGTCTTCTCTTGATCGTATTGATTTAATCAAGCGAACCTTGACCATCTTGATTTGAGCTGACGGATTTAATTGATTATGCAATATACAGTAATCAACCTTTTACTTAATTGAATCGGTGGGTCGGTTTTCGATTTCAAAATTGATTCACATCTTTCCAAAAAACTTTTAAGGTTACCTTACAAATTCGCAAGAGTATCGCTTCTTCTTGTTTTGAGTTTAAGGTCAGTTAGCACGTTACCGCCACCTATGGGATGGGAGTGTAGAAGAGGCCATAGACCTTGATAACTAATAACCATCACAGACTGCAGGAAAAAAAATTATCACTTTGTAAAAGACAAGTATCGGCAAAATATACAGTACTGAATCTCGCGCAACTCAGAGCTCTAGCAAGTTGTGCAGAAGTGTTGTTGGAAATGGGTCTCTCAACAGAAGAACAAGAATTCCAACACAACAGTTGAACAAAACTGATCAGCTTAACTTAATAGATGCAAGACAACGTAAACAGGCTATTTATAATCAAACTAATGAGCCACCTCGGTTCAGGTGAGTGCTCTCATCACCTGACCGAGGTGCATGCTGGGAAATGCAGTCCAAAACTAACACAAACACAAAAGAGTCTCTGGGCGCAAGGCGTCCTCTAGGGGTTATCCCTAACACTAATATTGTTCATCTTTTCATTTCAGTACTGTATATTTTGATGCATACTGTACAAACAGCACAAGCTGAACAGCATTTAATGTTGTTATATTTTACTTATACTAAGACGTTTGTGACAAATCCGACGATAAACATTACTGAATTGAATCAACAGTCTATGTACGATTCACAGCTCAGGGCTTGACAGACCATTTAGATATTTTAATATGCGTTGTTATTGTAACTCATCCACCGAATCTGTCTTTAAAGAGCTTACATGACCTGCTATTGAAGTACCTCAAAGCCGAATTAAAGGATCCTTTTAGTTTTTTTTTTTGTTTTTTTAGCTGCTTGGTTTGGTTTAGTTTCACATTCCACAGAACCTTTTCATTCATTAGTCAGAGATATAATGACAGAACACAGATGGTGCTCAATAACTCACTATTTAATTAAATTATTTATTTATACAAATATCTAACTGCAAACTTCCAGCATGGTACCATATGTGCGGCGCTAAATATGTGCTCTTTGGATCAGCTTGCAAATTATCCTACTTGCAATAATTCTACTTTTTCTTTTTACGGATTACAGATTTGGTTCACTTCCTGTCTTGTTGAATCTGTTGAGATTCGAAACATTTCTCGCTGCATATAAACCAGGTTGGAGTTCACTTGGAAGCAGACTGAGACGGCGCTCACCTCAGACGCTCGTTTTGGTACGCATCCAAGGTCGATTGCCATGGTTTCACGTCTTGAACAGAGTTTCACACTGAAGAGGAAATCTGCCTCAACATTCGCAGTGCATATGAGAAAGCGTCTCTACATAAAAGCAATATAGTGCGCTCTGTTTACTCTGTTGGAACTTTGTTGAAATCATGAATTTTCAACCACAGGAAACCATCCCAGCACCTTCTGTGTACATAGACGCTGCACTCTTACTGCAGTTATTATCGTCATATGTCACTGTCATAGCAACGACACGCAGGAGCGCTGCAAAGGGCAGGTGGCGCATTAGAATGGTGTTAAACGATAGGATTCCCAAACATGCCGTTGCTCACTGAATCACACCATGCCTTTTATCTTCACTGAACATGCTGGTTATGGCAATAAAATCTAGGTCTATGCTTTATTTCTAACATCGTTTTAATCAGGGAACTATACTATCTTTACAGCTCGAGCACCAACGACATACAGTATATGACTGAGAACTTGATACATGATAAATTAACTACAGTACTTTAAACTGCCAGCTCTATTTCAGTATCTATTATCAAATTAGCAAGGACATGGCGAGACAAGCCTTCTTCATCACCTATATTTAGACAAAGTGACAGGAATCAAGGTGGTGAGATAAATCAACTTCCACTCATTAAAAGATCTGCCATGATGCTAAACACAAGTAGTGCAGTGAAAGAGAAGTTTTATTTTTCTGTAATTTTTTTTTTATCATTCATAGATTATAAATATCTAAAATATAGATCAATTCAGAAAACCGTCTCTATGAATGTGCACTATATATATTTCATCTTGAGCAGCTTTTTCAACATGATTCCACTGAGAATGCACTTTTGAAACACCTGCCATCACAGCACAAGCAAAGAAAAAGGAAAATAAAAAAAGCCCTTGCTATGGCCTGTTATGTTCCTTGACACTTCAGCCAGTTCAATACAACCTGCACCTCCCCTGAGACTGAGAGCTGCAGCAGAAATGGGACTGCCAGATGGATAGTGGTGTGTGCCGTGCCCAGGCAATCAAGCAATCTCCACAAAGGCTTATGTAAAAATGCAGCAGAGGGCATCGTATACATCTGCTTTGAGGTGTGCTTTGTTTGCAGTGGCCAAATATTGTTGGGAAAACTTTGCTCAAATGGTAAATGCGATATCAAACTACTTTCAATATGACAGGAACTTGACAGGTAATTAAGTAGGTTGGTAGGATACCTGGTGGGAACGTAAGTAGGTAATTTAGAAAAAAGGAAGAAAATAAATAAGAGGGTAACAACATTAGTAAATAGCTAAGTAAGGTAAGGTAAAGTTTGAAAGTAAAAACATAAGTAAGTACGTGCATAAGTAAGTGAGGTAAAGTAAAAAGTAAGTACTAGATATGCAAGCAGAGGTGTATGAAGCAGAGAGGGGTTGCTGAAGGGGAGAGGCAGGGTCACAAATTACGCGCGTGCACACACATAACACACACACTCCGCAGCGCAAGAGAGAGAAAAACACACACACACACACACACACACACACACACACACACACACACACACACACACACACAGCCTGTGCGTATAATTGGAAATACTTATCTGTTAGGATTTATTTTTACTTTTTTTTTTTAAGGTAAATTGCAGGTTAATTTGTTTTATTTTTACTTTATATTTTGTGTTAATTATTTTTAGTGTGTATTTATTTTTTTGGGCTGTGGAACAAATAATGTAAATTTCCATTATTTCTTATGGGAAAATTTGCTTTGATTTATGAGTGTTTTGGAATACGAGCCCACTTCTGGAACGAATTATGCTCGTAATCGAAGGTTCCACTGTATATATTAGTTTATAATTATATGATGTGTATTTTTCTATATGCAATTAATAAAACGGTTGCCAGGCCTCACAGTTCCACCTTCTGGCCTTGGGCCTAAAGTAATTGTTTGCCTTGTCTATTGAAAAGCAACATTTCTGTATGTAAGTAATGAAAATGTAAAAAAAAAAAAAAGGTAATGTAACTACTAATAAAGTTAGTAAACTAAAAGAAATAAGTAACTGTGTAAATAAACTAAGATAGGTAGGTAGGTAAGTAAATAGGTACGTACTGTAAGTAAGCAAGCAAGTTAGTAAGTAGATACATACTGTAAGTAAATAAGGTAAATAAGAAACTAAGTAAGTAAGATGAATAGGTAAGTGAGAAGTAAGTAGGTAAGATAAAGTACAAAAGTAAAAAAATAAAAAGTAGCTAAGTAGGTAAGTAGATACATACATAAATAAGGTAAATAAGAAACTAAGTAAGTAAGGGAAATAGGTAAGTAAGATTAGTAAGGTTAAATGAAAAGTAAGTAGATGTGTAAGTAAACAAAAAAGTAAGAAAGTAAGCAAAAAAAGTAAGTAGGTAAGTAAGGTTAAGTAAAAATTTCATAATCGTGAAAGGCTTAATTAGTACTGAGGTTAGTACAGTACTTTTAATATAGAGCAAATTGTAAATCAAAATGACAAACACACTCCCAGGTAAAAAGTAAGTCCTTTCAAAAGTCCAAAAAATATCAGGAAAGTATATACAGTAGCTTAAGTATGGCGGCACAATGGCGTAGAGGATAACATTGTGGCCTCACAGTGGGAAGTAAAAGAGCTAGTCCCAACTTCATTCATCCTCATTCATTCATTTTCTATACCGCTTAATCCTGTGTTCAGGGTCGCGGGGGACCTGGAGCCTATCCCAGGAGACTTCGGGCACTAGGCGGGGTACACCCTGGACAGGGTGCCAATCCATCACAGGGCACACACATATACACACACTCACACACCCAATCACACACTACGGGCAATTTAGGAACGCCAATTAGCCTAACCTGCATGTCTTTGTACCCGGAGGAAACCCACCAAGCACGGGGAGAACATGCAAACTCCATGCACACAGAGACGGGAATCGAGCCTGGCCGGGGAATCGAACCCAAACCCTGGAGGTGCAAGGCGACAGTGCTAACCACTACACCACCGCGCCGCCTAGTCCCAACTTTTATGATATATTTTAACTGGTGTGTCTACGGTTATAACATACTGAAAATCAAGTAATGTAAATTAAGACTCTGATACCCACTGATAATAAACTAGCCAACACACAAACTTGACTAATGTTATTGGTGAACTTGGGATGAAATTCTACTTGTAGATCTCATAAATGATTGCTAGGTCACTGGTAGTTGTGAACTTTGCAGTAAAATTAAACATTAGCATTTACATACAGTAACACGGAGCAATTTAGAATTCTAGAAAGACTTAAATTTAAGGGTACTCATGTTAAGGTTACACATTCAAGAAAATCTTACGTCGTTTAATAATTTTAAACAGTAAAGCTATTTTATTACTTTTTTTCTATTTTCTACCTAATTTAGTCGTGCCCAATTCCTCCCCATCACGAGGGAGCTTCCACATTAAGGCTACTACTACCACTCAGTCAGGAGGGCCGAAGACTATCACGTGTTTTCTCCGAAGCACGTGACGCCAGCCGACCGCATCTTTTCGAACTGCTTGCTCATGCACAGTTGGGGGCGGAGTAACACACTCGGAGGACAGCGCTATCCGCCCATTCCGCTTGCGTGAGCTCACAGACGCCCCCGATTGGCTGCAGAGCCGTGATTAATGAGGGAGCACGAAGTACCTCTCATCCCTCCCCTCTGAGAGAGCTCGGCCAATCTCTCTCGCTAGACCTCCAGCTGTGAGGGGTTACAGCATCACCCAGGAATCGAACTCACGATCTCCGGATGATAGGGCGAGCACTTTACCACTGCGCCACTCAGAAGCCCCTAGCTATTTTATTACCTGAAATCTAAACCAACGTGCATGAACATTAAAACATACTTGTACCTGTGGGAAGAGATGGGATGATTTCTTTTCCCTCTCTTGATACTATTTGATAAACGATATGATGATTATGATACGACACAATCACGATACAATGAAATTAAAGGTTGAGATACAACAGCAACGCATAACTGCCAAATAACTTTTCTTTATTTTTTATTTTTTATAATTTTCCAGCATGGTTGTGATTAAAAATGCAAAGGACAACTACATACAGTATGCTGCAAATAATTTGGTTACGGTGTTATGACTGATCAGTGAATCTCACTGTAGCTCTAGATGTGTTTTGAATCTTGAACTCTCCAAATATGAACTGCCCAATCCCCATGGAGATTTCTTTATCCAGGGGTGAAACATTGAAGAAACTCTCCACTTCTTTTTGCATCCCTGGACAAAAAGCCAAGAGCTGCATATGCAGTAAGGCGCATTGACTAAACATGATGCGAATTTTCACATATAGTATTAAAAAAAAAAACCTTTCCATGTCACATTCTTATTCTAAGAAATCAGCGACAACTCCAGCATTAGATATGCCATCAATAGCATTTTTGAGTATGTATGTATAAAAATAAATACATAAATAAATAATAAAAAAAACACACAGTGTAAAGAGTGCGACATTTCTTCACAGTATCTTCCATCACAGTTCCGTTCTCCTATAGCCAACCCTTACTTCCAGCAACTTCACAACAATCATTCTTTGTATTTCTCTTTTTCCTAACAATAGAGCTCACAAGCTATCACTAGATAACCAATAACTGCCCAGCCTCCATCTCGACACATGATTAACAACTGTATTTGTTTATTTATTTTTTGGGACGCCTTTTTCTCCCTGCGATTGAAGGCAATGTCTATTATTAAAAGTACTATACAAATAAAATTAAACGGAATTTCTCCAAGATCTCGCCAGGCGTGTAATTTGTGAGACTTGTCTGTGATCGCTATATCCAAATAAATAAATAAATAAATAAATGCTACAAGGGCTAAAATATAGGTTCTCTAAGCGATAGAGCCATTCTGAGATTTTGAAAGCTGTGCAGTATCATTATTGTGACTGTGCTTTCTGTACCCTGACTTTTCCAAGATCACGATGTCACATCTTATTTTCGAGAGAGTAAAAACCAAAACATGCATACTGTATGGTCATTTCCAAGTGATCGAATTTATGTTCAGGGAAAATGTGGTGCAGTGAGAGAGCAAACATTTTTTTTCACCAAATAGAGAGCAGTTTCCCAAAAAATGATATGACTGTGTCAATAACCTAAGTGTTTAATAAGCGTGTGCATGCACGGACTTGGGTACGGTGCCAGCGTGAAGGACTGAGGAAGAAATTCCTGGCAGTCTCTAATGGGCCAACCCATTAGCTTTGGCTAATGAGCAAACCCATGGGTCTGGCAGATTGAAAACCTGGCATCCCTAAGAGGACAATAAATTTCACTACGGCAGAAAAACAAATACTTCTCAAAAGAATCTGGTAATAAATGCATCCATGTGTGACTTAGTGATTGACTGTGGTGCACAACCGACACTCAATATTCATAGAACAGATACTCATAACCAGATGAAGTGTTTTTGACTGCAATCAACATAGATTTGATAGAAAGAGCAGAAATAGAACTAACTTATAACAAGCCATGAAAGTGAATAATAAGGCAATAAGAGTAGCGAGTGAAATAAATGCATTTTCCAACACCATTGGAAAAACCATTGCTGTCATTCTAAAGAGTCACAGTCATGAAACCACTTGAACTTATGAATTATTCAAACCTGTTCAAACACAACCGATGCTTATTCTATTCTATCCCTTTTTTCTCTCTCTCTCTCCTTCAACCCGAGATTGGACCAGCAATTACTTTGCACTGAAATTCAAGATGTTTTCTCTATTCAACGAGCGAGAAATGTAATTATTCCTGCCACTAAGAGAGAGAGAACCATATTCTCCTTCGCCTAAAAAATTGATTAAATAAAAAATATGTAAAAGCACGACTTTTTTTTAATCTCTACATAGATGTTTACACTGTCATTACACCAACCAGCGTCAGCGCAACCGTGTACGAGAACAATTTCAGAAATCAACACAAAATGGCGCAAACAAAAACAAAAGATGCTTCAGGTTCAGCACTGGTAGTTCTCTAGGGCAGTATGAAGCGAAAAAAAACCATCCTAAAATCATGAAATCATTTAATAATATAAAGTAGAGACAATTCCAGAAGAGCTTATAAAGCAGGGGCAGAAAGACCCCTGCTTTACTAGAAGGAAAATAAATAAATAAATAAATAAATAAATAAATACAATTTTCATTCGTATCACACACTGTTCCCAGGACATTTTATGACTATGAGGAATTTATGACTCCCTGACTGACTCAGTGAGTGTGTGTGTGAGTGGTAGGGGCGGGGTTTAGCCCAGTTATCATTATCTTGGGTGTCTCTGCACAGCTCACTCACACACAGGCAGTGTAACATGATACCTTGCATTGACTTGAATGGGGAAGTCGGTCCTCTGGTTCTGAGCCAGATATCTTAGGATCTGTTAGTGCTCAAGCGTTGCATTTTGGGATCGTTTAAGAGAGGAGTCCGTGTTGAAAATGTATATAAATTTTGTGCAAAATTGTGTATGGCTTGTCAGATTAGAAGAGGTTTTTTGTTTTGCTGAGTCACTGTCTCTACACTGTAAAACCTCATACATTAGCAATGGAGCGAGTTTTTGAAGGGGTTAATTATTTTTGATTGACCTGATTTTTGAGCCGTTTGACGTGATGTGACGTGTCTCTTTTTCACAGGTCCAAGAATACGCGTGAGCTAGGGGCTCGGGAGCAAAAAGGGGATCATTGCTGGGGCTCCCAAACTAAAAGTCTCATCTCACTCCTCTCATTGTCTTTATCGCTTAATTCTGTATACAGGGTCACATGGGGCCTGGAGCCTATCCCAGGAGACTTAGGGCACAAGGTGGGGTACATCCTGGACCCGCAATCCATCAGAGGGCGCACATACATTCACACACTTATACACTCATTCACACACTCAGGGCAATTAGGGAACGGCAACCAGTGGACCCGGAGGAAAACCATCAAGCACTGGGAGAACACGCTAACTCCATGCGTGAATCGAGCCTGGCTGGGAATCGAACACGGACCCTGGACCCGGTCACGTATCGCCTATCGCCTGCTAAGCCACCGTGTCGCCCAAACAAAAAGTCATATCTCAAAAATGGTGGAGTTTCTATAAAATGTCAGTTTCCTCCCATGGCTGAACATTTTATATGATAATTTATGTATATGAAGTTTCACTGAGGTGAGTGCAAAATGAAGGCAGATACGGTTGTCTGGTCCAAATCATGGTCCAAAAAAATTTATTTTGGGAAAACCATCGGTCTGATTCCTTAGAAAAGTAATAAACAAGTCATTCTTGCTTTCAGCTTTTACTAAAATAAATAATAAAAAAATAAATTTGCCAGCACTATCTTCTTAATTTATTTAATAAAGAAAATCTAATTTATTAAGTTTTTGTTATCACTAAAGTGCAGTCCTTCACCAAACTTTGTATTTTTTCTCTTTGAGATAAAATAAAAATAAATAAAACTAAAATAAAACACACACACACACACACACAAAAGTATAAAAATCAGGTTGTCATGTTAGGAAGGAATTGCAAAGAGAAAAGTTCTCAAGATTTTCTCCTTGTTGGAAAACGTACTGGCGGTTACAATGTGTTGATACTGGAAACTCCAAAAAAAAAAAAAAAAAAGGTAAATAAACATGTCCCTAGAGAAAGCTTCACTACATCAACATCTGGATTTTAAAAAATCCATTGATATAGCATGTACTGTACACAATGCAAATTCCATGTGAAAGCTATTAATATAGAAATGATTGCAGATTACAGCATTAATATAACCGTGTCTTGCTGTTATAAAAAAAATTATAAAAAAACACCTAAGAGCAACACCTTCTGTCCAATCAGAATCAAGCATTCAATGGCACACTTGTTCATATAATAACATTAAGTACTAAACCGTATGTTGCACTCATGTTTTCCAAATTAAGGCATGAAAAAAAAGGTTAAATATCATTTTGGCAGCTCTTGCAAAAATTGGTTGCCAAATGTGTGAAAGTGTGGGAAGAATAAGAAAAACAACAGGTGTGGGGGGGTGGAGGGGGGGGGGGAGTAGGCAAGAAAAATGAGTACGCATAGCCTTAAGCTGTATATCAGGTTTGCTCCCTCTAGCTCAAAAACGGGTTGAAGGGAGAATCTAAAATATAGATATAGTGCTGGCAGTGCATGTGGATTCTGTGGGAGATGAAGGATAAAAGAAGTGAAATGAAGGAAAAGGACAGGCAGCGGCAGCTGTCAGTAAACCAGCGTTGTGGGCCGACGGCATGAAACACTTCGATCGCGCTGTGGAAGCTTTGGAAAAAGGCCGTAATAACAAAAGGAAGGAGGAGAAAGTTAGACACTAATGACTCGAAGAGAAATGTAGGAAAATGTTTGCTTTAGGCAGACAGGAAGATGAAAGAAGAAATGCTAACGAGGGACCCAAAATCCATTACATTTGTGACAGTTGCTCCGTTTTAGAGCTCAGTGATAATGACAGAAATCCAATGAAGTCCCGCCCATTAGACATTACCCATGCTCTTGCACCAGATTGTGACTTGTTTTCCAGTTATGTGCAGTGACAGCACTATATTTTGCTTATGGGCTCGACGTTCTATTCATTTAAGACAATAATTGAGGCTAAAACAGATGCAAATGTGTACTAGCGTTAATGATGAACAAGGATCCTCAATCTGTCTGTCTAATTATTCCACTGTCTGTGTGTTAAAAAAAAGAGCATACACGAGTCTTACAAAACTACTGTGTTTAATCAAAAGTCTTTAAACTCAAAACACTTACGGACAAAGTCCTAGTTACATCAGAACAGCAATCGAGAACAGCAATCACCCAGCAGACACCCCAAACGATCTGTCCCCTTAATCAGAGCTGGGGTAAAAGGGCACCACACCGACCCAGCTGCTCGGGTGTGTTTCTCGTCACTGCACGGGACTGGCAGCTGCAGATTGACCTACAGTAGGAAGACACCTGTTTAAGTTTACAGATAATATCGCAACCACCTCGCTTTATCCAGTCATGGTGTTATCAAAGTCTATCAAGCAGGTGGTCCTCCAGCGTGGTACCAAAGAAACCTGGTTATACTGGATGGTACTGGGGAACCAAGAACCCAATAGAAGTTGGGTGTCAAGGGTTTGCTGACCAATCACTGACCAGGACTATGAAACACCTGGATGAACTGCAGATGAAACAGACCACAAGAAACATCCTAGACGAGGTGGAGAAGGCTTTAGGGTGCCTATGGATTCAGGGGGGATTCCCTGTTCTAGTGCGCCAATAAGACACAAGTCACGGGGTGATTACCCCCAGCTGGGCCACCAGGGTGAGGGTTTCTGATGATTAAAGATGCAGAACAGCCTGTGACCCAGGGTTCATTACTGAAGATGTGCACCAGTAAATGTATTCCAAACTCACCAGAGGTAAGTTTTGATCTTTCTTTCCTGTGAAGGTCTTCATGAGAGCCAGTTTCATCATGGTGCTAGATGCGTTGTGCAAATGCACTAGACACAATACTGTTCTTGTAAGAACGATTCCAGAAAGGCTGCCGTCCGTGTCTGAAAATAACAATGGCTGTTGTTCTTCTTTGTCGTTCGGCTAATCCCTTTCAGGGGTCGCCACAGCGAATCATCTGCCTCCATCTAACCCTATCCTCTGCATCCTCTTCTCTCACACCAACTAACTTCATGTCCTCTCTCACTGCATCCACAAATCTCCTCTTTGGTCTTCCTCTTGACCTCCTGCCTGGCAGTTCCAACCTCAGCATCCTTCTACCGATATATTCACCATCTCTCCTCTGAACATGTCCAACCCACCTCAATCTGGCCTCTCTGACTTTATCTCCAAAACATCTAACATGAGTTGTCCCTCTGATGAACTCATTCTTGATCCTATCCATCCTTGTCACTCCCAAAGAGAACCTCAACATCTTCAGCTCTGCTACCTCCAACTCTGCCTCCTGTCTTTTCCTCAGTGCCTCTGTCTCTAAGCCGTAGCACATTGCTGGTCTCACCACTGTCCTGTACACCTTTCCTTTCATTCTCACTGATACTTCTTTGTCGCATAACACACCTGACACTTTTCTCCACCCATTCCAACCTGCCTGTACTCGCCTCCTCACCTCCTTTCCACACTCTCCATTGCTCTGGACCATTGGCTGTTGTTGTTGTTGTTGTTGTTACATAATTACCTAATTTCATAGTTTTGAAATCCCCAGTATTGTTGTAGATTCTAGATCTATCTATTGTTGTGATCACAAACTTAGTGGGAGCGGTAGGAATCAAGGTCTAGTACCGTATCATTTACAAAGTTAAACTGTTTGAGCCATAAAATATTCAATCATTTATTTATCTTCGCCTAGTCAGAGTTGTACTCCCACAGACTGCGTGGGATGCCATGTCACTGCAGGGCATAATCTGCAGACATTCATACAGTAAACTCCTTTACATCAATTTATTGTAGCCAATCCACCTACCAGCAGGAAACTAAAGAGGCAAACCAATGATTGTATGGAAAGAATGTACTGTAAGAGTGGTAAGAGTGTAACCAATTTAATCAAATAGTCACAGAGCTCAGGAGCGAGAATGATGGACTCGGAAGAACTAAGGATCATTTTTAAGTAATAAATGACTAATTACACATAGGCATTCAAGATCAGCAATGCAAGAAGATTTGTGATAGTAGTTGATAAACAAGAACAAATAGTAAATGACACAAAGTTTCCTTTTGTTCTACTTCTGAATTTAAGTACTACTGTACATTCAATGCCACTAATCTAAGTACACTTGCAAATCATCTCAAAGTCTTTGTACTCTACTGAATTGGTTTGAAACATATTAAACAGATTTTTCAGAGCTTCTTGTACTGGTTTCCTAGACACCAATACAGTACTACATCTACTGTATTATGTTAAAAACATAATAACTGTATTTTTAATTCAAATACAGGCACATTTTCCTCAGACGTAGTGAAACTGTGATTCTGTACTTAAACATCATCACAGCTTCCATCTGAGTTTAGAAAATTATGTCGAATCCATATCTACATGGCTTTTTATAGCATCACTATTAAACAAACCAGCACTTTTTCTCACGTTTAAAACGTTTATGCTTTATGCTAGGGCTGCAAACAATGACTATTTTGATTTTAAAGTAATCTGTTGATTATTGTAAAAATAATAATAATCCATGTTGAACATGGATCTTCAATCCTGACTGTCTGTCCTCAATCCTGGCTTTCTGTATAATTATTCCATATTCAGGTTATGCATTGTGCAAATACGCAACATCTTTTATTCAATGTTTAGATTTTTCAGCTTTTAGTTGATGTTATTTTTAGTTTGTTTCAGGAATTTGCTAACTAACAGTAGAAACAATAAAGATGACTACTTCATGAGGAGTACTGTATGTGGATAATTAGTGTCTACTTGTTGCTGTGAGCAGGAAATAATAGAGAGAGAGAGAGAGAGAGAGAGAGCACTCTGAAACCAACAGCATGTGTATGTATCGCTTGATTCACTTTAAAAATAGAAGTTCACCAAAGAGAAGTGGAAATATACTGTAAAGTCAGTTCAAAGCTACACGCAGGCACAAATTAGCCACATTTACCTCAGGTGTGAATCCTTTCTCATTTATGTGACTCTTGCGCCCAGTGAGTGTCACCACAAATTCCTTTCTTTTCTCAGCCAACTGGCTGTTTTTAGTCGTAATGGCGGTGCCATCGTGCTGTTACTCACTGTTATTCCAATGAGCTGTAATGTCTACACGTCAGAACATTTAGAGTTTGAGGCAAAAACACACAATTACATCATTAATTGGTCATCTATTACACTGGAATCTAATTTGGCCATGGACCTTAGTTGACTACATCGATCATTCAATGCACCCCTTCTGTACTGTATACAAGTTATGGCATATTAGTTTGCATCATTTCCAAATGTATAACCACCATAATACGGTTCTTGCCTAAACTTTTGGCACAAAGATATTTCAAACAACAAAGATAAAAAGGTCCCAACCTGCTTGAGCTTGACAACGCCCCTGTCCACAAGAGTGGGTCTATGAAGACGTGGGTGGACAAAACGCAAGAGTCCTGCACAAAACCCTGACCTCAACCGCACTGAATGCTTTTAAGAAAGCCTTCTCAGAAGGGTATTATAAAAGTTAAGAGCACCAACATCGTATTGACTTTGGAGCATGATGTCCAACAAGGGACTCGTGATGATATTTGTGTAAAATCAATTGGCATTTACAGAAGACTTTACTGAAGCACAGTACGGTGATGAAACTCTTAGCCGCAGAACAACACTTGAACGGTGCAAATGTTTTAGTGATGGTCCGTACGACCGATCCTGGCTGAGTGGAACGCCTGGTCCGTGAAATTCGACAGATACCTTGCAGAAGAGACGCAGAGACACATCTGTCTGTGAGAACTGTACACACAATCGTTCACCAACACCACTTGCACATTACAGGAACTCGCTAGGAATTATTGCCACATCCCACGTACAATCCTGACCTATAGCTATAAGCTAATTCAGTCCAATTATGGCTCCAGCATACTGAGTAAACTTTTCACCAAACATTAGTGACAAGTGCATTAGTGTAGCAGGTGATTATATAGAGAATTAAAGGTAGTTTTTACCTTCATATCCGTGTTCGGTTATTCTGCACAACCAGAAGTCCCAGTTTGATTTAAGTGTCCCTCATATATCGCCTACACTGATCGTCCTTAATGGCAGTAGGCAACATAACTAGGGGAAAAAAACAACAAAGATGGAGCTTAAAGCAACAGTGAAGTCTTGGTGTAAATGCATAGCTGTGACTTGACATTTAAACCCCACACTAGTCCATCATTTCCTGATCAAGGAACACAGCACAAGTCAAGCCTCACTTTCCACGATGATGATGATGATGATGATACGTTGAGTCATGCTTTTTTCTCTCTCAGCAACATCGCTAATATTTTTGTTGGTGTAGGCAAAAATACAACGTGTCTTAATCCCTTATCAAAGAAAGCATATTAGCCCATAATTTAAGATCATTGCACGAGAAACGATTTCTCGCGTTATCGCTTCGGTCTCGAAAAAGGCTGTGATCCCTGAATTCCGCACAGATTATGTTACAGATAGTTTTAATATCATGTGCCGCCTTGCTGAACTGATCTCAAGAGGAAAAGGTATGAGGATCTGGAGCACAATATGCTACCTAAAAACAATATGCTAAATTTTCCTTTACATATCCCTTTATACATTTTTAATACCGTTGATGTTTACAATGCATGCCACTCAAGCTTTATGTTCACATCGATCACACTGTATGGATTTTTTTTTTCTATTAACACTTTTTTTTAATACCCTTCATGTTCACACTGAAGAAATTCACCCATCCGTGTATATACAGTATACTTATAGGTTTTATCTCTTTGCTCTAATGCACGAGATTAGATGCTAATTTAATTTTACAACCAGTTTATTATATATATATTAGTGCATTACTTTCATTGTATTCTTTCCCTCTATTGTTTACTAGGCTTTGCTTTAACGATGTGAAATTATCCCATGTTGTATTATTATGAAAAAAGAAAAGAAAAACAAAAAGATTACATTATATTATATTACAGCATATTATATTACAGCATATTATATTATATTATACTAGATTATACTAGATTAGATTAGATGCCTTTACAAATTCCTTGTGCATTCCCACGTTACAGTGTACTAATCGATGACATAAGTGTCGACGGAGCAGGATGTAGGGGTAAACGCCGATTCATAATGGAGCTATGCATTTCATATTCTCCTCTCTTCCTGGTGTTTAGCGCACAGCCGCCCTCCCCACCTCTAGACGGTGCAAAGTTTACTTGCAGCCAGGCATTAATAATTCATGGCTAGCACTGGACACGATGAATACCAATTCCCTCATATTGCGATGCACTATCATCAAGGCTGATTGTGGCATCTAAGGTCATTAACTTCATCTTTGGCAATGTGCCTGCACATTCAAATGACCGGCACGGACTGCTGACACCAAGGTTACGCCATGCGGCGTCTTCGCCACACAGAGCCACAGTGAGCCGGAGAAACGGAAATCTAATTGTAGAGTTCAAACGCTTTCGTTTTTTTCGCTTTAGATTTCGCTCTTTGACCTCTGCAAACATGAACCGTGGTTTGCTCTTGGCAAAAAATTTTTTTTAAGTGAAATAATTAAATAAACAAACAATTTTGCAGAATATGAGGCGGGATTGTTGCCCAAAAGGTACCATAACAATAAACTCTTAATTCCAAACGATAAAATGAAACAATCAAATGCGCTACACTCTCAGCACTTTGTGTTTGTGCTCTAAGGCATGCTTGTGTTTTTCTCTTTCCCATGTGGCTCAATCAACTCAGCAATTCCTACAGTACCTTCTTTGTCATAACAGTTAACCAGCACCAAAACCATCCATCTCATTACAATGTGGTTAGGTTTTGTCCTGACGAAGCGTTGTCCATAATTACAATGTGAGACAATTCCCAAATCTTAGGCTTGATTGGATTTCGTTAGAAATGAACACCAAACAGCCATAACATTAAAACCATTAGTATTAAAACCACCTAGGTTTTAGGTTTCCCTTCTACTGCCGGGGTAGTCAGACTATTCAGGGTGTGGTTCCACCGGACCTCTGGGAAATCAGACATGTTTGTCTGATGCATGCTCGTCTGTATTAGAATTTTAGAGGCTGGATCAACAACTTTCAACTCTTTGTCCCGTATGCGTCAGGCTGTGAGGCACTGGGTGTTCTGATACCTTTCTATCACGGCCAATCTATACTGTATATTGACTTTTCTGTGGTATGTGACCACACGGACTGGCTTCTGGTCTTCACAGATATACAGTAGATGAGCCTTGGGTGCCCATGACCCCGTCACTAGTTTACTGATAGATAACTGATACACAATATTATTCAGTTAATGTTCTGCCAGATTGGTGTAAATCACTGATTCTAACGACATATTTGTTTTCACAGGATCAGATTCCTGAAAAAGAATCAGGAAAAACAAAAGCTTAAGAGATCTTCAAATAATGGTTTCTGATAGCATCACAGTAGAAGCGAGCGTATACAAAGGAATAAAATACGGCTTCTGTGGGTTATTGACTGACTTGTGGCTTTCTGTATATTTTCAGAGTGAACCGAATCCCTCCTCATCCCTCACTTCTCTGCTGTATAGCTAAATCAAGACATTATACATCACCAAGACTGAATGAGGTTTGCTTACAAAATCCACAGCAGGCTTTCTGTGCCAATTAAGTCACGCAGTCTAAAAGCGCACAGAGTCTTTGAATCACACGTTGAATTGTCATCACTTTTCTTCATCTGGATCCGTCGATATTCACAGCTGGATAATGTTCTTGATGCACGTGAAATCCAGCTTACAGAAGGCAGAGAACCCAAATAGAAATTATAAACTGCTCCATTAAGGCTGTAACTAAAAATCCAGGCTTAAAAAATATGCATGAAATATATATGACTATTATATTTATCCTGCATTTCCATATGGAAACAAATTATATGAATACACACACATACAACACAAACCTATATGCACAAATAAGTCAGTGTATCCTTTTGCATTCAGCCGCAAAACATTTTTTTTTTTAATTTCTTCATTGCTGGCACATCACACGTTCTCATTGCAGGCTGAGCCTCTCTAAGAGTTAAACGCTAGAATCGCCCATGGCTTACAGAATAATTGACTGTCTGACTCAGAATAGCTGTTGGTGCTCTGCTCAACTGACAGCATATAGCTTCCACTTTCCTTAAATGTGTTTTCTCCCCCCTCAAAGCTTCAAAGGCTTTCTAACTGACTGGCACAAACAAAAAGCCACTACGTATGCGGGTGCGGAGGCAGCGGACCAGCTGAGCGAAGGTTACAGCAGCGTATGCTCTGCTATATATTAAAAGCAGGTCTGGAACTGAAACAAAAAGCATTCAGTTTCTAGTGCAATACAATAATGTCAATAAAGTCAAACCTGCAAACATGGAAGCGGCAGACGTTAATAACACTGCATTGTTAATTCTGAACTGAAAATATAGTCTACAGTACATAATATAGAGATTTTAAAGGTGCTGATGACTTCTGCTTGGACCCAGATAATCACAGCTTAGTCCCCAGTGATCACCTTTGTGCAATTGTAAGGCATTTCAATGGTAATACATTCGATGCCTTAAGTATACAGTATCATGCTTCGATTCCCAACACCTGCTGCACCACACACAGCAACATTGCAGATAATCCTCCTGTTAACATCATTTCATCAGTTTCTAGCCTTTTTTTCTTTACTTATGGTATTGTATGATGACATAACACCATGGCACAGAGCCAAACCTCTTATTCCGTATTAGGACACTTAACTAGCTCTTTACACTATTACATTATGCTACCTAGAGCCTAGTCACTTAAATGTCCAGATAAACACACTGGAGTTTCTACTTGCCTGTGGGCTACATAACATATTTTTGATTTGTTCACCCCGCCGTGTTTAATGCCACAACACTGCCTGGAGCATTGCATACATTAGTATTTTTTTTTTTCAAGAAATATATTTCATTTTAAAACAGACAATATTTGTACAGTATTTGTATCATTGGAATACAACTCCTGTAGAATTGAACACACCTGAATACAGGTCTGCATACGGTCTCTAGTGCCATGCCGCGTCAAATTTGAAGAATAATTTAACAAAGGAATCAAAAAAAGGACATACAATCTGATTATGCAGTTCAAAAAAACTTTTAAACAGCTTTTTTCCCCCCCTATCGAGAGGGAGCAACAGCCAGGTGTTCGGCAATAACACTTGGAATCCCCTGGCCGATTGGAAGTGGAGATTGGTAAGAAGATTTGATATCGAGAGGGAGAAATTATACAGAACTCGAACAATTCCTCCACTTTCAAGAATCTGCGCATTATTCGTGCTCACGGCACTCTATAATAAAATAATACCTGCCTTTTTATTCATGAACCAGTTTGGCTGATTCAGATATAGCTCTCTGATGCTTTGACTTGGGAAGCCTGTCATGGTTGGGCTAGCACAAAGCCAATATACTTTCAAAAGACAAGGGGGAAAAAAAGCAGCCATAGTCAAACGAAAGCTCAAAATCTGACTGACAGATAATGATGATTTCTTTTCTACTGAAATAATAGATTTGGTAATAAACAAATAAATAAATTAAAAAAATTAAAAACACCACTTGAACGCCTTCGAAAAAGAAATGCTAGGTTGGTCTTAAAGGAATCATCTCATGGCAACATAATAATACAAGCTATTTTTATTCATTTATTTTTCCCTCTCCCTTAGTGTAGTGTAGAAAGCCAGGCAGATAGACCCAGTCTGGAGACCTTATCTTACTGAGAAACGTGCTTCGTGGTGCCGTTTCTGTGGGCATGATGATGGAGAAAGGGCATGCCTTCGTAGATAAACAACTCCTCTGTACTCAGCGGTGCTTCCTAGACCTACTGTCTGCTGCGGGATGTTGCAGAGGCTGGTTCGACTATGATTAGCATCCAGTGCTCGGCCGAAGCCGGTCAGCCCACCGTGAATCCCAATGAGAAAGTATATAAAGAGTGCAACGCATCGAATTATCATCATGCTCGGGTTAGCATGGCTGGTCAATACTGCGACTGCCAGAACAAACGAATACATTATTCCGTATGCAACTATTTAAATGGAAAGATTTAAAAAGGAAGATCATACAGCCAGTGGAAATGAGTACACAAGACACTATTTTTGTTATTTAATATAATTCCAGCTCATAAATACACTTTGAATTTACATTTATAATCTTCTTATTTTGTACTTACAGTATAAACGCAATAGAGCTGTGAATAAGAGGTAGATTGTTCATTCAATTTAATTAGATTTTGGGGCATTGTGATATTCAACGTGATTGAATTTGATTCAATAGCACTAGATATTACTGTCTAATTTGTCGCACACAGCGCTATTCCTTTCCGAGATTTTGAAGTGTTTAGTACTTTTAGTAAAAGTACTAAAGTTATTTCTTTAAAAAAAACTAATAAAGTATGTGATTAAAAATTAAAAATTTTAATGTGAAACATTTGGTAAAATGTCACGCTTTGTACAAAGTATATTCTTGACAGTTTTCTATTCCACCCTCCAATCCAGTAGGTGGCAGTAATGCGCCAACTGTCCGTAGTCTTAAAAAGAAGAAGAATCAATAATCTTGCCAAATGAAAAGGAAATAAGGTCTTTGATGGCGACTAATACAGTTTCTGTTTTCTGCAAACGCTGTTGGTTGGATGGATGCATGGATGGATGGATGGTTGGATGGATGGATGGATGGATGGATGTTGTGGGACCACAACTAACTGTCTCTGGACAAAATGCGCTAAGATTTATGACAAGGAAAGATGGAAGCCAGGAATAATGAGAGATGAGTAGCAGCAGGAACGAGAGTTACTGCACTGCAGTTATCTCCAATCCTACAGCTCACACAAACCTCCTGTGCTAACACAGAAGGCACACATCATTAACAAAAAAAACAAACAAATCGGACCTCTTTCTGAACGATAGACTCTGGCCAGAAGAAAGAAAAACAGAACTCTTTAGGAATAATTAATCGATACATGTTTGGAGGGAAAAGGTTTAGTGTACGATTTCAAAAACATTAATCCCACAGTAAAGCATGGTGGTGGTAGAATCATCAAAACTCTGGAGTTTCTTTGCAAACGGTACACGTCATAGTCCAAAAATATTCAATCTCATTGTCCTAAAAACTGAAAAATTGACGTTTTATCTGAGTAACCCTGAAATCTTGGGGGATTAAGGACCAAAATATCAAGTCCAGTTTTTTTTTCCAGCTGTCTTACCAACAACACAGTTGGTTGGATGGATGGATGGATGGACGGACGGACGGACGGACGTTCTGGGAGTATACTAACCAGCAAAAACAAATGCCTGAATATTAAATTCCTTTCACCTTACTAGGAGGGGTATTGTAAAGACACTAATTTTGATGCAAGGCGATTTGCTCATCTTGTAAAAAACAAAACATGGAGCCTGACTGAAACATTACACTTTGATTGATTGTTGCATCTCTTGCAACAACACGCTAGCCGAGACGACAACAACCTTGTTAGTGAAAAAGCTGACTAGGGCCTGGAGCTGACTAAGCAGTTTTGCTTGCAAGTAGTTGGTCGTGGTGGTGGTTTGTGTGTGTGTTTTGGGAGGGCTGGTGATGAAAAATGACATCACCACTGTAATCCAGTGATGTACAACAGCCTCTGATATGGACTTGGAAAGGTCTTGTAACTGATTACTACAAATTAATTAACACAGTAAAGTCTTGTTTTGATTGGTAATTATGTTTAGGATGCCACTAATCCTAAATCTACACCACAATCACCAATCAGTACACGAGGAAACCCAGCAAGCACATGGAGACCATGCAAATTCCATGCGCAACATTACTAACTACGAAGCCAATATCACCCATCATACAGTATATGGCCAAGCATTAAAATGTAGTCGTTACGGCCATGTTAGTTGCTAATCCCTAATTTCCCTGGATTACATTCTTCAACCTCATTTTGTAGCACTACTGCTAATGCGCTAATTAACTGCTAATACTACTCATTCTTTCTCACTATATTATTGTATAGCCATTAATATTAATATTATACTTCTGCAGCCATTTTTGAAGGAACATGCCTTCAAAGAAAAGCTTGTGCACCTATATTTTTAAAAGTATTTACTCCCCCCACAGTCAGTTGAATAACAGGCTAGTGCCGAACATCCGTTTAGCCCCTGTGCAGAATCTGTCACTCAGTAAACCATGTGGTTATAAAGCCCCCGGGTATTGAATGTAGACTGCACGTGTGCATGGGTGCCTTGCTGTGGGCCAGTTTCACCAGGAGCGGCACTCTGCGTAACCTTGGCGACGCTGTGGGAGAACCGAGCTGAGTGTGCAGATCGGACCACCTGCCTCAGTGATCCTGCCATTCTATTTATACTCCTCACAATAAATGACTGCCGGCATGCCAGGAACCAAGCTATGGGAGGAGGGGACCGCTAAGTGCTTAGTGGGAAGAAAAACAGAGAGAGAGAGACAGACAGACAGACAGAGAGCGCTTTTAACCTTTTTTCTTCTTCTTATGTAATCCAAATAGTGTATGTATACCATGGGAAAAACATGAAGCTCATTGAAGATCATTTCTTTTTGTTTTTCATATCTTATGTGCTCAAAAGGGCATCAGAAAATTAAATATAAAACCCTTTAGAAATAAAGCATTATTATTGATCGTTTTCCAATGTTGAGCATGTTGCACATTATTATATAACCCTTAAACGCCTTTTATTGTAAATAAAGATTAGGAATTAGAGTCCTAACAACGACACGGACATCCAGGACAGGAGCCAAGGGAGCATGCTTTCGTACTTGTCGGTGAAAGTGATACTAGCTAACTGCGGTGTCTGTGAACTCATGTACAGTATGTGGAAGAGGGCAGATAGCGCTTCCCACAGTTATGCTACCCTTTGACGCAGCATGAACAGAGGAATGTGTCTCGGAGGAATCACATATCCTTCACCCTTTCCTGTTTTATTATCTGTTGTATGATAGCAGAGAGTTTGCTCATGGAGGGGAATTGGCAGAGATTAAATTAGGCAGAAAATAGTGGAGAAAGAAGAAATTGAACTACCTCATACACTTTTTTGTCGATTTTCCTTTTAGTCAATTTGGGCAATTTTGTGTCATACAAAAAAAAAAAAGTCCAAAGACAAACCAATTGACCTGAGAATAAGGCAATGATAACCGATTTGAGGCATTTACAGGAGTCTACAGTATATATTTGAAGCAGCACTCGGTTTCTGCAGGTAAGTGAAATATTCTTGATCAGGCGTAACATAACATGAACCTGAAGCTGAAGCTTCATACTATCCTGAGCTTTATGAACAGCTGCTTGGAGTGCACAGAGAACTGCTGGGAAAAGTGCAAAGGTGACAAATATCTGAGGACGGTGGAGGGGCATGTTACTAATAGCTTAGACCTGAGTGCTTGGCGTGTTTATCTCTCTCCCCTCCTGCCTGGGGCTTGACACCCGATTAATGTCATGGAAGCCCTAAGTCACGCCGGTGGGACACTGTAGAGTTTTAGAATGGTTAGGTCACACTGTAGCATTGAGTTAATCTTAGCAAACAAGCTCGATTGGCCTTTGACACAATGATTTATAATCCAAAAAGTATACCAGGCAAAAAAACAAAAAGAATCCTTGATTGAAATAGATCAAAAAGAGTCTGAGATTGATTTAGCATTAAAAACTACACTACTTATGTAATTATGTACGTGATATTACAATTCCCCAATAAACATAAACATAACAGGCGATATCATATGAGAATAATGCCCTCCCTAAAAAATAAATAAATAAATCAGCAGGAAGCCTTGCTTTGTGTCAAGATAAATAGGGACTCATTAACATGGAATAAAATCTGAAGATGGTTACTATAGAGATGAAGGTGACTGAAGATGAATGACTTGTGAATTTTCTTTCTTTTCTTTTTTTCCCAATTTTGGCTCCCACTTTTAATCGAGTTTAGACATTTCATCTATACTTTTCACTTCTCTGTACTTTTTTTTTCCCACCCTGTTCTTTCACCTGTGCATCAAAATTGGAAAAAAAAGAGAGATTAACAAGAAGGATAGAGCGAATCATGATAAGACGATTTTCTGATTAACAGGATTCAAATGTGGCAGGAATACGAGTGTCAAGAACTGTCAGGAGCAACCACTTAATAAATCGTCACGTCAGAAACTGGGCCAGTCGACTCAAACGAGGACACGTTTAGTATGATGTTCGTGTCCTCCTTTGCACAAAGACGATTTCACTTGTACAGCCGGGTCTATTAATTTAACCCAGATCCGAACTTATTGCAGTTTTCATTTTTTTTTTATATTTCTCTCAGTATCCTACGGGGAAAATGCCTACTGCTGTGTGTATGCTGATATTCATTTACATTTTTCAGTAAACTTTGAAATGATTATGATTTTGACAAGCTAAATAATATCCTCTTCAAAGCTTCTCATACTAAATATGAAGAGATTCTTTGCCTTTGTTTTTTAACCGATGCTGCATTCAGATAAACAAGTGGCCCAAAAGTATCGACAAGCCCTAATCCCCTAAAGCAAATCAATATGCGACAGCCTCTTGGTAATTGTCATTGTAAGGAAAGGAGAACTTCAGTGCCTTGTCCTTCAAGCTTCTCCTTCACAAGGTTGGAAAGATGGTCAAGTTTTTAAAGCTTCTGTCCTTCAACGAAACTTCTGTCTGACCTAATAGAGATTACACCACAGTCATATCTACTGTAACTGTCCATCACGCTCAACAGCCTGGTACAGTGATGGCAATAATCAAGGATTAAAACATGCAGGGGAGTGCTTTTTTAGGAACATAATCAACAAATGAAAGCTGTGTTATCAAATTTTTATTTTATTGGTCACATACACAGTCATATACAGTACGAAATGTAGTGAAATGCTTAAACGATCCGCCTGTGACCTTTGATTATCATCACCTCCTATTTGTTATTTTCAATTAACAGAATGCCCTGAAATGTTTCAAGTGCTTTTCACCAATTGAAAAAATTTTAAGTCCAGAATATATGATTTATTCGTTTACTTTTATCTTTTTAACAACCACATTAAGAGAAAAAGCAACCGAATTTTATTTTCTTCGTATTTTGTTTTTATTTGGGGCGGTAATACCTGTTATTATTATTATTATTATTATTATTATTATTATTATTATTATTATTAATATTACTATTAGTATTATTGTTTGTAACAGAGGATATTATGAGCCTCTTCCAAACGGTTGAGATGTCACTTCATGGTAAAAGTATCAATATTTTTACAAATATATCATTATAAAACTTTTAAAAAGAAGAAGTAATTACATGAAATGCTCAATTTGTTTGTGTACTGAACCAAGAGTGCAACTACCTTTGGCACCAGATCCAGTTTATTTCTCATGGTATGTTACAAAGCAATTAAAAAGCAATACTATTTAAAGACATAAGTGTTATGCACTATATGGAACAACTTAAATTAAGTGGTAGAGATTGTTTAATCACATCCTTCAATGTGATATAGTGACTCAAAATGTGTCCCAAGAGGTTAGGCAGAATCTTAAAGGGTCAACAATGTGTTATCCTTTACATTATTGTGGCTAAAAACAGTGATTCACTTTGTCAAAAAAATTTATAAATAATACTTTTCCAAATAGAATCCATACAATGGCACAACAATCCATGGACTTTTTTTTTTTCAGTTTAAAGTTTTCTTCCAGTCCTTATTGACTGTTTCAAAGCACTGGACCTACAGTATAAACTTCTTCATACGGTAAAAATTAACTAAATAAACAGTTAGACCTTAAAAATAAGACATATCCCTAAACCGGTTTATTATCATTATTTGATTGTGTGAAGCATCTAACATACAAGCCCTTATGGACAGGGTAGAAAAGTATAATAAATTAATATTACCCTGTGAAAGGACTTTCAAGCTGAACTTAAAAGAGATGTGATATAACAAAGAATAACACACCAACAGACAATAAAGAGAAAAGAATCTGAACATCTGAAGGGTTTGGGGTCAGACCACCTCCTGTGACTAATCAGACCAAACACCAGCCTCTCAATAATGAGGTAATGCTCTTCAAAACTTTCTTTAAAACAGAAGACAAACAAATAGCCTAGATCAGAATTTAGGCATGTCGCCATCTCTCATCAAATTACATCCTCATCCAAAAAGCAGACTGATCAACACCATTATTTTTCTCTGAGATGCCAGGCACCCTCTGAGTAAACTGTCAGTCAATGACAAGGGAAAATAATCAAAATCTGAATCATTACCCGTGTGCATTTGCATATTAGTGTTATTAAGCTGTCAACTATACAGATGTGCGATGCATTGATCTATAATATTTTGACAGGTAATGACAATGTCAGCTCAGTAGGTGGATATAAATTTAAAGTACATTTGTTTAACTTGCTCTTCTCTTAGTTCTCGAAATCTAATTCAATCAGACCTGTTGTCAATGCATTAATGATTAAACATCAGTTGTGTAAAGAGCCTTACACACCACAGCGCTGTCGAATTCTCCATTCTGATTGCTCAGAAGAAGCGGAGTTCGTTTTCGTTGAGGGGGGGGGGGGGGATATAAAATTTGATAAAGTTTATAATGAATTAGAATTTGTCTAATATAAATAACCACAGAGCATGTTGTTGTTCCACAAAGAAAAATGAATAAACAAACAAATATGAAGTGGTGTGACAGAACTGTCTCTTTGCACTTCCAGGGTCGAGGGTTCAATTCCCTCCTTGGGACTGTGTGTGTAGAGTTTTCTCCATGTGCTTGGTGGGTTTCCTCCAGGTAAACTGGTTTCCTTTCACAGTCCGAAGACATGCAGATTAGGTTAACTGGCGTTCCCAAATTGCCTGTAGTGTGTATGCGCCCTGCATTGGCATTTCATCCACGGTGTACCGCGCCTTGTGCCCAAAGTCCCCTTGGAAAGGCTCCAGGCCCCAGTGACCCTGGACAGGATAAGCGGTATAGAAGATACAGTAAATGAATGAATGAATTAATGATATGGTGTACAGGAACTGTTTATCTACTTTGCATTTATGGAAGGAGTCTCCAGTGTCAGCAGCTTGTAAGAAAAGGTAAAGCTCTTAGCGTTAAACTTTCCACCACAACAAGGTTGCCTTCAGGACAACTAAATAAATAAATATGTGTGTTTACTTATTTATTTGTACTATAGGTCCTATAACATGAATGAAAAACAGAAACTAACATCTCTCAATAATTTGTGTCATTCTATAGTCATTCTTAAGGAAATAAAATTTATTAGTTTCAAGTTTCCAGTTTTATTGTCATATACACAGTAAAGAAACATGTTTCCCCCATACAATGAAATTCGTCCTTTGATGTCGCCCAATGAATGCCACTAAAAAGTAAAAAAAAAAAAAAAGATAAAATGGAATAAAAAATTTAATAAATAAAAATAATAGGTTTCAACAACAAAAAAAAAAGGTAGTAGAAATCTTTTTTATTTATTAATTAATTTAAATTATTTTTTTTTATTTTTCCCCCAATAAGATGATTTTGAGTATTTGGTGGTATTAATAATAATAATAATAATAATAATAATATGAAAAACCTTCAGGCTGGTGACAGTTAACTCCACTTCACATCATGCTGTATCACACAAATTTTTTTCAAAAAGATTTAGAAGTGCACGGGTGTGGTTTTCAATCTGATTTCCTTAGCAGGCATCATAAACGAGTCTTAAACATATCCACCTTGCACCTCGCCAAACTTTGATTACTGGAAGAAAAGATGTCTTACAGATGACTGTATGACATAAGATGTGACACTATCCAGGTCAAAAAGGGACAGAATACATTGTACAGCTGGAAATACAGTCACATCATGGATTAGTACGACATGTTCTGTCTCATTTTGGTTCATGGCATGAGTAGAATGATCATTTATTCACATTTATATCACCTATGTTTTTTTCCCCTCTGACAGCAGCTATTACTGTGCTACAGAAAATGTTTTATTACTTAAGCAATTCCCCATTGACAACAATTAATGTGATTTTTTTTTGGCGAGATGTAATATCTGTCTCTATTTCTTTAAGAGACTCTTAAGCAGCCTTGTTTAAGAAAAGATCTGATTATTAAATGGCATTTATTCCGCATATAGTAGTTAATACGCGGTACACTTACACATGTTTGCTTATTGCTGCAGGTCTGGATGTGTATCAGCAGACGTGTGTCTACAGTGTCCTTGCTGCCTTTAATCCAACCAGACGAGGTATCAGCGGCATGATTAAAGGTAGCACGTTCCTGATCCCCGAGCACTATGAATGGAACTTTAAATATATAATTTTTTTTTGGACTACAGAGTACTGAATCTGCAGAAAAAAGCCAGATGGCTTTTCCAGCATGCATTTTTCAAAAACATTTCCAGACATTCAATCCTTCAGTGAGCCATGTAGATGAAAACCGCAGAGCCTGTTCTGATCTCTAATCCTGAGTTCTGATCCGAGGCTTTCTCCTGTCTGTCACCATGGGAAAATTCTGTGATATAAATATTGCTCACTGATGAACAACATTTTCTTCGGAGGAAGATAGGAAACGTGTGCTTCCCATAAATAGGAAAAATACAGTGCTTTGGGCCTTCCATCGTAGTGCAGATATAGAGAAGTCAGCTTTTTATTTTATTGATATATATCCCAAATTTGGAGATGAGTATTGAAGGGCAGATATTTTATTGCACACATTCATAAATGTTTTCAGTATGTGCTACTCTTTCTGAAAGTGCTCTTAAATGTTATTAACCAATGCATTAACTCTAATTACTCTAATTAATAACTAAGTACTTACTTATTTATTCTATTCTATTTTATTCTGTTTCCCTGATGCACATAAGTGACTTTAAGTATGACACTTTCTGGTATATTTGCACACCCCCTGGATATTTCTATTTATATCTATAACTTCATTCCCACACAAAATTTCCATACATTCTATATTGTACAGCTAGGTTTTCGTATTTTTCTTATATTGTATATTTTGTATTGTACAGATATTTTATTCTTTCTTAGTTAAATAAGAACTAATATATTCTTTCTTTTTTCATATATGTATTTCCTATTAATAGTCTTTTATTTTAAGGTCACGGGAAGTCAACAACTGCAGATACTGTGTATGACTTTGAATTTGTATGAATTTGAATTAGCTATCCTTAAACCTGCTAAGTCAATGTTTTTAAAAATAAATGCTATGTTCATTAATATTTGACTTCTAGACAACTTGTTTTGAGCACTTTTAATTTTTTCCCTTCACTTATCAGTTGGAGGACTTACTTTTAACTGCAATTGGCAATATATATATATATTTATATATAAGAACAGGTCACTATGTAAGAAAAGACAGACCCCTTTCATATGCAGGAGTCTGACAAGAAAAACAATAACTCCAATTTTCTGCAAATATATACAGAATTATTGGACCGGTCAATTTTATCTGTAGGAAAAAAAAAAAATCTCCAGGGCATTATTAGACTCACTCCTGGGCACTCCACAAAGTCGCAGGGCTCTCGTGGTTCTCGCTGACCTCTTAAATTCAGGGAAACAAAAAAAAAAATGAAAGAAATTCTCTGCTGTGTCCCTTTAAAATACCCTCTGTGACGCTGTGGTAGTTCTCTTTTCCCTCGCTCGTGACGCTCTCACCAAGCTCTCCTCGCCTCTCCTCGTCCTTGTATATGTAATTCCTCATTCTCGCCGTATGCAAAACCATGAGATTGGTGGATAATCCTCATTCTCCCCGAATGCTCGCTGAGATCTACTTGTCCTCGTCAGAGCTCTCCCAAAATCTGTACATCTTCTTCGTCTAAATCTCGCCATTTTCTCACTCTCTACAAGGTTTCTTGTCGGACTCCTGTATGTATGAAAGTTGTTTTGAGTAGTGTAAAAGGAAAATCAGCAGCGAGACAGGTGGGATTACACTCCTCAAATTGTTTTATGCCTGAAATTGGGCAATTACAACTGTAACAATAACGATTTCCTTTTAAAATTAACCACCTATTATACATTTCCTGTTTAAAAGATTTACTTGCTGGAATCTCTTATCCTGCTATATCTGTTACACAAAGCCTTCCATTTTAATAATTAATGGTCTGTTACAAAGCGCTGACACTGAAGACTGAAAACTGTCAGAGTAACAGTCAGGGACTTTGTACGGTGGTCAAAGGTCGGGGTCAGAGAAAACTCATTATATCCATTTGGGGATCTTTGTCCAAAAAGTTATGAAAACTTCAGACTTGTGAGATAAATGTAAAATCAAAGGTACTATTATATAAAATTCACGAACAAGGTTGTTTGAAATCAAGTGACAATTATAATGTGTGGCATCAATCTGAAGGGCAGGAAATGAAAAAAAAAATGGATGAGGTGCTTATTGAGTTAGTTTTTATGGTATTCCCAGAAAATGGTACAAACAGATCACCAGATATGGTGTGTGTGATCCTTTATGGTTCGAAGAGAATCGATTTTACAACAGAATTGAAAGACATTCTTGTTATCGCCTGTTATTCTTGTAACATGACGTGTTGCTTATTCCTGCCCTTCTCCTCATACTATCCTGTGATTGGTCAATCAAGCTGGAGGTTTCTTTTCAATCACCTTCGTCTTTTGTGCAACTGTTAACCCTGATTTTAGCGCCGTGGTGTTTTCTTATAGCCGTTGTTTTAAACATATCACTCGTGCATACTCGCTGTATGCTAACTAGCACTGAAACTCACTACGAGCAAACCTGAGCAAAACTGTTGATTTGCCAAAACTAAAGGAATCACGAGAGAGCAGAGCAGGTGTTTGAGTGCCACAGGTCAGCAGTATCCATCTGCACTTCAGCACAAACAACACTTTATCCCTAAGCTATAAAAAAAATAAATAAATAAATAAATAAAAAAAAACTAGCACTTATAAAACTGATCTCTATCCTCAGTCCAATCTCCTGGGCACCTCTGCATTAATCCAGCTCTGGCGCTGCACGTACGCGAAGCTTATGGTTGTGTGGGAAAAGCAGCTGTTTGACATCGTTATTCCCTCTGCGGTTCATCAGCAATGCGAAAGCCATGCGTGTTTCTGCTGTGGCTAACGCACACACTCATTTACAGCCAGTCAGATGTACGTGATGTTTTGTAAGTGCAGGATGTTAGAAAGTCCATCGATTAGATGTTTTTTTGAAACTTTGCAAAATGAACAAAACTTTCCACTAGCTTTATCTTCTTTGTGGGAATAGAATGCCATTCGATTATTTATTTAATGCGTCACCTTAAGGGAGATTAATCTAGAGAGCTGCACACAGTGCTGTATGCAAAGGAAAATTTAGCAAAACTCTGAACTACGGTCTTTTTATGACTCATAAATACTGGACAGTCTTATAGAAACCTGTGTGAGCCACATTTCCTGAAGCAACTTTATTCTCCCAACTTTATACATACACACACACACACACACACAATATTAAAAAAGTAGATAGTTTATAGAAATATATAAACATGATTAAGCCTTTTTTTTTTTACTGGATAATTGTATTCATTTTAAACTTAACATAATGCGAACATGTATTTCTTTTCATGACGCAAATGTATCTGCTTATAATAAGCATAATAGTCTTACATTTGTTACATAATAACCTCATAATGAGAAATATCATCTAACATTTTTTTTCTTTTTAATTCTTATTTTTTCTTATCTTCACTTACCAAGATATCATCTACTTCAGCCTACAAGCATTTCATATGATTAATATTTACACAAGACATCCTTCTTGGTGTGATCATTAAAAAAAAGAGAGGGGGGGAAAAAAAGAAAGAAAAAGAAACAAGGAGACTGCTGTTTATCTTTTATTTCCACATGTCAGCTATTATTAAAAGAGAATCTTTTCAAGGAGAATATTGATTTGATATCAGTCACATTCTCAAGCTGTATTTTTGGCTTTAAGGAAGAGAGAGAGAGAGAGAGAGAGAGAGAGAGAGAGAGAGAGAGAGAGAGAAGGAACTGTTTAAAGCTGTATTAATGCATGGTGTGTGCATTCTGGTAGAATATGCACACGGTAGAAATAAACAACAATCATGACCGTTCATTCTGTAATTACTAAAAATGCAAAAATAAATGTCGGCTGTGGTATAAAAGGTGAAAATTTTAATTTTATTGGGTATGGTATAAAGTTATCCTTACAGTCTTATGCAAAAGTTTAGACACCCCTTGACAAATGCGTAACAGATTTTGGTGATTTTTTAAAACTGAAAATATGTTAACACAGTCTCTCTCGAAAATGGAAAAAAACAATGCACCATATTTTCAGTAAACATTGATGCATAGTTACTTCTTGTGCCATAAATTGAACAAAAAATAAAAACATTATAATGGCACTGTGCAAACGTTTGGGCACCCTAAAGTCTCGGTTTCAGACCTTAATCTGCTCGTTAGATCCTAAACATGGCAACAGCTGTCATTAGTAAAAGCCAATTTCAAAGCTTTACAAATACTTTTCAGACCTTGTGTAAACACTTGCGGACACTCAACAACCATGGGTTCCTCTAAGAAGCTGTTGTAAGACTCTGAAATTTAAAGTTATTGATGCCCACAGTGCAGGAGAAGACTACAAGAAGATAGCAAAGACCAAGAAAACTCTTGGGGAGAACTGCTCGTATGCTGGTCATAAAGACAAATCAAAACTCCCCATTTGACTGCAGGAAGATTTAGCAGACTCAGGAGTCGTGGTGCACCGTTCCACAAGACCTTCATGGAAGAGTCAGCAGAAGAAAACCGTACCTGCATCCACATCATAAAATCCAACGTCAGAAGTACGCAACAGAACATCTACAGAAGCCTGATGCGTTTTGGAAAAAAGTTCTGTAGGACTGATGAAGTTAAAATAAAACTCTTTGGCCACAATTAGCAAAGGCATGTTTGGAGAAAAAAAAAAAAGGAGCAGCATTTCACGAAAAGAACACCTCGCCAACTATTAAGCATGGCGGTGGATCTATCATGCTTTGGGGTTGTGCTGCAGCCAGTGGCATTGCACGGGTCGAGAGAAGAATGGGTTCCACGAAATTCCACCAGCAAGTCTGGAAGCAAACATCACACCATCTGTAAAAAAAAGCTGGTTTCTACAACAGGACACGGAATATTACAGAACTAGAAGCCTTTTGCAAGGAAGAATGGGAGAAAATACCAAATACAAGAATTGAAAGACTTTTCGCTGGCTATAAAAAGCGTTTGCAAGCTGTGATTTCTTCTAGAGGAGGTGTTACTAAGTACT
The DNA here is from genome assembly GCA_030522415.1 of Channallabes apus. Classification (NCBI taxonomy): domain Eukaryota; kingdom Metazoa; phylum Chordata; class Actinopteri; order Siluriformes; family Clariidae; genus Channallabes; species Channallabes apus. The sequence continues at coordinate 16,246,167 of CM060107.1, forward strand.
GGTTATGTAGGGTGCCCAAACTTTTTCACAGTGCCACAATAATGTATTTATTTTTGTCTTTGTTCAATTTATGACATTTCATTGATTGAAATCCATCATCCTTACCCTACACATCTCGTCCTGTGTTAACTCCTTCATTTCCTATAACGATTTCACTTACCTGATTGTCTAAACGGATACATAGCAGAATATTTTTTGTACCCGGCTATAAATGTTTATTTCTATTGTAAACTTGACCAGTTTAACAACATGGACTGAATGACATTCATGGAACTGCATGTTTTGACTGTTCTACATAACTTTTTATTTATTTATTTATTAGAATTGTGCCACTAGACCTGTTTACCGTACTTAATTATTGTTTGTTAACATGTTTAACTACAGGTAAAGAAAAATGTGTGGAATTTGCAACTAGGGCTGCACGATATTAGGAAAATATGCGATATTGTTGTTGAATACTGCGATAACGATATTTATTGCGATATAACATTTCCCTAGAGAAATGCATTTTTTTATTATTATTGCCTTTTTTTTTTATTATTTATTTATATGTAATGATCATACTAAGATAAACAGGTAATAGATATTCGTCTGATGTAATTAAATCTAATTCAGGCTAAAAAGAAACTATATGTCAAGGAAGTTGCAAATATTTAGACTTCAAAACACTATGAATGACTTAAACCCCTCAGCAGATATTCTGACTTCTGGTTTGCTGTTACTATAAACCTGCCAACACAATATGAATTACTTCCAAACATTACTTTTTATTTACATGTAACCGTACACTCATCAATAGTGTCTTAAAACAAGAGCATCTTTTAAACTAAATATTCTCTTTGGCTTGCCTGTTTTTTTAAAAATAAAAATAAATATTATTAAACAAAAATTTTATTTAAAAAATACTATTTGTCACACACACACACACACACACACACACACGCATGCACACGCACGCACGCACGCACACACACGCACGCACGCACGCACACTCGCTCCGCGACCGGCACTAGGACCCGGAAGTAATGCGGGCGCGAACCCGGAAGTATAAGAGGAGTAAAGAAACCATTGCATACAGCTTAGTCACTGAGTTCGCCATGTCGGTTCAGATTGTTTACTTTCTGATTCGAGTGTGTTTTTATAGGACGCGGGTTAAATGTGTGTTTTTCCCTTGCTCCCTTTCTTTAAGAGTCCTTAAACTAATCCGCATGGTTATCCTGCCTACTCGCTTGCTTCCGCGTTTGGGTTTACCGTCCACGCTACAAAGGGCTAGCGGCTAATCGCTAAGTCTTCTGATCATCCGGGCTGGGTTCTCGACAGAATGAAGTATAAAGATATATATATATATATATATATATATATATATATATATATATATATATATATAGATATATATAGATATATATATATATATAAAAAAGATATAAGCGGGTATATAAACATAGTAAGGGCCCATCTGATTGGTCAAACTCTTTGCGATATGGTTATCGCGCATGTCATTATCGCGATAACGATATTTTTTCTATATATCGCGCAGCCCTATTTGCAACCCTATAATATTCACAGCAATACAATCTCAGGCAAAACAAAGTCTTGTATAGTCAAGTGTGTCTTAGTATTTAGCATTCATAGAACGGACACAATCAAGGAAGAACAACAGATTTTTCTTCGCAGTGTCACTAGAGCTTGAAACAGACAAAACCACCATCATATGCCAACTGGACAACTTCCAGCAAATCATCAATTACTTCTCAGTGTGAATGTTCTCGAAGCTATGATTTAACAAGGCCAAGAAAATAGGTTGCTGAAGAAACCTGCTGTGTTAGTGGATATAATTTATTTAATTAGCCATTTTGCAAGATTACTTCCTTCATAAGACACAGATAGCAATGTAACACTTACACTCCTCCAGACAACTGTAGCACTTTTCACTGTTCCATTATGACTGCTGAAGCCATTTTCCATGAGTCTCCTCCTAATTTTGAGGTATCAGATTTCCCCGTCTTCGAGGAACTCCCCCATCAAAAGCAACCGCTAGCGGCCCAGACAGGCGAAGGCTAATGGTAGAAAGTGCTATCAGAACATTTCTGCTCAGATCTTGACAGTGCTGGATCAGGGGGAACATTAGATGTGAGGCAGGAATATATCCTGATTGGGTTATTAGTTTATCACAAGCCACACTGCACACATTTATACAATCAGGGCAATTTAATACCTTTAAAGCAGGTGGAAACCATAGAATCTGGGGCCAACCCACACAGAAAGCCAATATACAGGATCAAACACACAGGGAGTCTGTGGTAGACAGGCAGCGACACCACCTGCTGTGCCGCTGTGCAATCCTGAACCACTCATTAACCTTTTCATCTTCAAGAAACCACTACTGAATCCATACTCACATTTCTTACCATCTTCCTATATTTTCCAAAGCACAGACTAGACCTGCAAAAATACACAATATGGGCGAAAGTCCTGCACAAAAGCCTGACCTCGACCCAAATGAACACCTTTAGAATGAACTGGAATTGGGGGCTGGGGTCATGGGGACCTGGAGCCTATTCCAGGAGGCATGAGGCAGGGTACACCCTGGACAGGGTGCCAGTCCATCACAGGGCACATACACACTCATTCACACACTACGGGCAATTTGGGAACGCCAATTAGCCTAACCAGCATGTTTTTGGACTGTGGGAGGAAACCGGAGTACCCGTAGGAAACCCACAAAGCACAGGGAGAACATACAAACTCCATGCACACAGAGACGGGAATCGAGCTTGACCGGGAATCGAACCCGGACCCTGGAGGTGCAAGGCGACAGTGCTAACCACTACACCACCCCTGATCTCACTAATGTATAATTTAACTGTAGCTGAATGATCAAAAATATAGCATCACTCTTACATCAAAGGAGGGAATAAACACTGAACAGGATGTTCAACGAGCATACAAGAACATGACGATTGGGTGTCCACAAACTTCTGGCCCTAGTGTCAAAACCGTCTGGATCGTGTGGCTCCACAGAGAGCTTAGAGAGCAAATTAAATAAAAGTGTAATTCTCCATCTATAAGCTTAAGATGAGACGTCAGAGTACTTTTCCCAGGCGCCAGTTCGGAACGTATCAAATTCTTTAAAATGGACTTAAATCTTAATCCAATTAAATATCCCAAGCCCGTGGTCGGCTAAGTGGTAGAAAGCACACTGAGTGACACTTTACACTCCCTACAGTCGGCTGGCTGCCACCACGCCATGTCCGAAGGTGCTATCAGATTCCACGTTCCTAATTCTCGATGCTAATGCGTCAATTTCTCCAACATCCTCACAAAGCGTTGACTCAAGCTTCGGCATGTTGAAGGAGCTTCTGTCCGTTTAAGGTCCCTGCACTGTTAGCCAATTTGGCACCATGACATTTACAATATTTGTCTTTACAGGAGTGCTTTATATTGTCCATCAAATAAATTGCACAGCTAAAATGTTTTTTTTTTTTTTAATCAGTGCTTTGTTAAGTGTTTGGTAATATGATGTGCCTTGAATCTTCATTTAAAAACAGGCAGTGACTCAGCTGTTTGGACAGACAGGGGAACTTCTGGATGCCAGCACACATGGATGCATAGATGTACGTCATCCTTGGTCGAAAATGGTTAGTCAAGTCAGGTAACAAGTGAAGAAGGTTTGATAAATGGCTTCAAGTAGGTCTATGGAAAGGCGATATATAAATTTTTTTAAGGTGTATCGATATATTTTGAAGGGAAATAAGGGAAATGAGACGATAGCATATATAGATACAGTATTGGATCGAAAGCCTTGGATTGCGAGCATAATTCCTTCCAGAAGCGTCCTTGTTTATAAGCGTCACTTGTATATCAAAGCAAATCCTCCACCCCCCCCCCTTAAGAATTAATGGAAACTCAGACGATTCGCTCCACAACCCAAAAATTCCCCACTTTCACTCTGACAACCACACTCTCCTCAATTCTACCCCACTCTCCTTGTGCGTCTCCAGGTAGTGCCGCCCTAACCCCTCTTCCAGCCTCCCCCTGTATCTCCATGCACCACACCCTAAACCTGTCTTCACTTTCCCTCTGTGTCCACTTGCAGCTCCACCCTAATGTCACCCCTTTCCCCTCTCCAGGCAGCCCCGCTCTAACGCCCCCAGACCCCACTCCCCGTCCCACTCACCATCTACATCTGTCTCTCTATTACCTCTATGGGGGCTTCCTCATCTACCTCAGTAGAAAAATTCATCAGTGCAAGTAGGTTGGTTGGTATTTTTGTTCTGGCTGCATTTTATCGTTCTTTTTAAATCCATTGTAATCAATCTGTTATTGTTGTTGAGGACGATTGAAGGAGCGTTCTCAGAGACAGGACAATTTTTTTTACATACAGATTATTTAGTTTAAAATATTGTTTAGAATTTTAAACAGAGATTAAATCCCTGCTTTTACATTTTATTTTAATCACAGTCTGTTTTAATAAAGGGGCATACAACCGCTCACATATGACTTTAACTTACGACTGATTTTTGCCCACTAAAGAAGAAAATACCTCAATATATATTGTGTATCGATATTTAGCCGAAATAAAACCAAGATAACATTTTTGGCACCTTCCAACTGCGATGTGGTCGCTGTAGCAGATCCCGCACACTTTAGTCAGTGCTCCTGATTCTACCAGAACAGCTCTCCGTGAAACTCTGCTAAAAATACGGCCTAGTCGATTTTTGATTGTACTGTAGCTGCTTCTGAGACACTTCTGAAAACAGCAATCAGCTGGTAGGGCTTTCCTCAGGAATCTACATACCAGGCCAAAAGTCCAGTCGAGACGCTCCACGACCGAAATACTTCTAGAAGAAAGAAAGCCTTGTCACAAAATCCACTAAAAACACTAAAAGGCACCATGGAAATCTCATGACCGGGTTTGGATAGAACACACAAATATTTAAAACAACTTAAACAAGTGTTCAAACGTCAAACTGGATTCTGGCCGGCGCAGGAAATGTCAAGCCTGATATGGATTAAACTGACAAAACAAACATAATCAAAATAAAGCTAGTGGAAAGGATGCTTTTAAAAGTGAGTAAACTGAGACATCTTTCTGCACCTCTGCTCGCCTTTTTGTTGTACGCATGAATTTTTTAAAAACCCAGACGAACACATCACTTCTTATTTTCTGACTGCTGAAACTCGTAAAAAAAAAAAAAAAAAAAAAAAAGGCTCTGAAACTCAAAGTCTTCCTGAAATCACCTACCAATAAATTGTTAACTGAAGTCTGGCCCGTGTGAAGCCTACAGACCAAGGAATGAAAGTAAAGGACTGCTAAAAACTTATTGTGACTGATTCTGGGCTTCTAAAAGCAAATGATAAGCAAAATCCTTGGCTAAAAGATGTGTCTTATTCAGACAGAAAAAAATTGTATAAAAATAAAATAGGATCAGACCTGTGGCTTCAGCTTACATTAGCTTAAGAATAGCTCAGACGCATTACATCTGTTTCATTACAATTTCTTACAGGATGCTTGAACGCTACTATACTGTATTTAAAATGACCCTGAAAACCTAAACAGTTTTTTTCCCCTTTGGTAGAAAAGTTTGCAAAATCATGGAACTTTAAGGGTTTTAAACAGAGACTAAAATGTCTTAAAGAGACTTAAAAGAAGCTGAATGCTTGTTATACGGTTTACCCCCCCCCCCAACACACACACACGAAGGCGTTATTGTGATTGAGTTAATGGCGGCTTAATGTCTTCATCTGCATATAAATATGTATTAATGAAAACGTGGCACACACACCGACATGACTGTGTGCGCGCACAAAAAAAAAAAATGAACAAGAAAGAAAGAAAAGTCAAGAACCGTACATGGAATTCATGCAGATTCCTGATTGTTGTTTCAGTTGTGTGGAAATTAGACAATAATTGACACTGGTGTGAGATGAGAAAACAATGCCGCTGAGTGAAATGAAACACTTTTAGGTATAAGACAATGATCCTATCTATAGCCTAATCCACTTTCGGCCATTACAAAAGTCACAGGCTCATTGCTCAATCAGGCTGCCTCTGGAATGAACAGCAGGACACCAATTAGAGCCAGGAACACATGGTGAAAATGACAGGATGTGATACACCACCCTCTCTCGACTCGCCTGTGCCGGGTATTATCGCACACCAACGCCTGTAAGGCATATTATTAGGATCCGTGAAATGCAAAGCACCCAGACAGAGACCCACAGACGTTACTGATTACACCAAGTGGTTGATGAGGAATACAGACTCACACGGAAACCCTCAACATGCAGAGTGCGTGTGTCAGTTTTTGCAGAGGACAGAGATAGCCGGTTGCTCTGATGGACAAGTGCTGACTACAAAACAGCGCTATTGATTGGTAAAGGTGCCATCTTTTGCTATCTACATCTTTTCTCATTTCCCCCGGTGCCCTGAGGGTCAACGCAGTCTTTTGTGATGAGAAGCGCTGCTCTGCTTTTCTCTCAAGCCAGACAAGAACAACAGGGGAAATAAACGTGTGTTAAAAGAAAAAAAAATTTAAATAGTGGCTTGAGGGAGGTGAAAATAGATTGTAGTGTGGTGCGGTCAGGTTTGGTGACGTGGGTTCTGTCCAAGACGTGAAAGCCGGTAAAAAAAAATAGGCTGCCCGAGTGGGATCAGCATCACACGAGGACGCCCAAAAATAACTCCGACAGCCTTGATAGGAGACAGAGAAGGAGAGAATGCCAAAAACAGGCCAGTGGAACTTCTCATCCAAATGACACAGGAATTTACATCCTGAGCCTATATAATATAATGAGGATGAAAGTCATGGCCATGCAAAATATCCAAAATATTGTTCCCATAAAGTGTATATTATAAACCTCCATAATGTGGATAAAAACAGTTTCAGCACTGGACAGTGCCTCAAGAGTGTTCAGGGTGGGTTTTTTTTTTTTTTTTTGGTAATAAATAAATAAATAAATAAATAAATATGCCATGAGGAAAGATAAATAATACATTTAAGCCTGGAATTAAGTCCCAAGTTCTCCTACTGTATTAAACCAAGCCTGTTTAACTGATGTTAAATGTAACTATAAATGGATAAAAACTATGACATTCTTCTTTAACGAATACAGAATGTAACTGATGGTAATTTTAACAAGATGAATAAAACTATTTCGAATGTGCTCTTAGGGGAAAATGTTCAACTTTTAGGTAATAACAGTACCACATTCACCAAATTACTCACTTATTGATTATTTTCCTAAACAGTATGTGGTGTTATTATTATTATTATTTTTAGTAGTAGTAGTAGTAGTAATAATAGTAGTGATATTATCTTATACTGTCCGTCAAAAAAAAAAAAAAGTCACTGTCTGGATTTAACCGCGCAAATAGTTAAGAGCCTTCCACTGGATAATTACTGCAGGGATTAATATGGTCCGGCTGGGAACAAGTTGTTTAATTCTAACTGATGCATTAAGAAGCTACTTATTTCTTAAACGACCATGTCAAGAGACACATCCTGTGCTTATAGCAAAGATGCTACTCTGTCAAATTATTGACCTGCATCAAGAAAAGAAAACAACTAAACTTGGTTAAGAACTTTAAACCACATTATAAAAGGATAGGAAGGATAGTAGTGAACCCTCCTTTTCCAGGAAGAAATTAAACATCCTGAGTGATGGTACTGTAGATTAAACACTTGAACACTTAGTGAAACCAAATCGTAAAACAACAGTATAACTCACAGCTATATTTAATAGTGAAAGTAAGAGCATTCCCATATGTAGAGCGCAAGGGGAACTCTGAACAAAGATTGTAAACAAAGACTTCAATCTGCGAGGATAAAGCATAAAGAGTGGACTGTAGATCACTGGGAAAAGGTCATGTGGTCTGATGAGTCCAGATTTATCCTGTTCTAGAGTGATGGACAAATCAGGGTAAGGAAAGTGGCAGATGAAGTCATGCACCCATCATGCCTGTACAAGCCTGCGGAGGCAGAGTTATGATCTGGGGTTGCTTTTGTGGCTCAGCTATAGGTTCTAACATTATGTGCCCAAAAAACTAGGTCAGCTGATGACTTGAATATACTGAATGACTTGGTTTTTCCAATAAATATAAAAAATTGTATTCTACGATGGCACAAGCATATTCCAAGATGCCAGGTTTCATCGAGCTCCAATTGTGAAAGAGTGGCTCAGGGAGCATGAGACATCATATTCACATCTGGACTGGAGTTTTTTTTTACAAATACAAAATGTGCATTAAAAAAAAAGAAAATTTTCTTCTCTTTGTTGTGCTATTTATCTGTGTGAACTGTACACACAACCATTCACCAAAACCACCTGCACATTAGAGAAACTCGGCTGGGATATACTGCCACATCCATAGTACAGTCCTGACCTCGCTAGGACTTCCTGGGAGGCCAGCGTGAAGTGGGATCATGGCTTCGGCATACTGAGAAAACTACCAAGCGCTAATGAAACGCTGGGGAAAAGTGCATTAGTGTAGCAGGGGATTATATAGACAAACAAAGATAATTTTTATTCAAATTACTGTTCTGTTATTCTCCGCAATCAAAAGTCCTGGTTTGACTTGAGTGCCCCACGTTTAAAAAAAGAAAAAAAAAACATCCGTCTTGTTCCAGGCTTTCATCTAATTAAAGTACAAACACACACCAAGTTCAAACTATTTCTAAACCTCCACACTCTCTGCTCTACTAACAGAAAACACGGTGATAGTAATCCATCTCAAGCTGAGACAAATCCATAAACTCCAGCCATTACAAGGACGATGAATCCTCGCAATGAGCTCAATAGGAAGCCTTGATGCACATCGATATCACGGAGGGAAAAAAATTATGTGTCACAAACCACCTTTGCAGTAGAAGAAAGTTAACAATCAGAAAATCTACCACACAAGGCTACGCGCTTTCACAAACACCGTAACAATAAAACACACTGTGACTTGGCCAGCAATGTCGTAGATGACTCTGTTTGGATCACCTTTGACCTCAGCGTCAACAACGGCTTTGTGATGGCGAGTCCTTGAATGGTGTGCATAATAAAATGCGTTATACATTTTACAATATCTATGGAACTTATTAGAATGGTTATTATTAATGCACAACGTATTTAAACAGCCTTTAATCCAGGTCTCCATTGATGCGCTCATTCGAATATTCTCGTAAATATGCAGCAATTGAATGATTAGTTAATAGGGGTGAAAGTCACTATTTGGTTTAAAATACCACATTCACAATACAATTTCATTTGGATCGACCAAGAAAAAATGCTTCCTATTTGAATTCTATTTAAAAAAATATTGTAAATCAATTTTTATTTTTGTTTTGTTTTTTTTGTTTTTACTGTAAGAAATTATATAAATGAAAAACTGGTGCAAACAGACATTTAATATGGTAACTAACTGTGTAATGTAAAAATTTATTACAGGTCCAACAAATAAATAAAAATTAATAAATAAATAATTTTTAAAAATTTGGGTCGAATAAACAAAGCATTTGACCTGTAGCCCTTGAATGAAGATCAAAGAAGAATTAGAGCGCAGCTAAAACTTAAAAGCTCTTGGTAAAATGGTTAGGAAAAAGTCTTTGTGAACGGTGCCGATTAGATGTTATTCAGTTGCAGACTCGTCATGGCGAAACACAATCACGAAATCATTGTCCTCTCCGTATATTTAAACTCTACATATTGTGTAGATTAGGACCTTTGGAGTTTAATTAGTTTCATCGGAGTTAATTAATAGAACGCTGAATAGGATTTTGAGACTCCAAAATGGCACATCATCTCATTTTTCTTGATGCTATGCTACATTATGCGTCATAACACCCCTAATATAATTAATATGGTGAACATTTCTGTAAAGAAATATTTGTGTCACATTGATAGAAGAGGAGTGTCCAGTGTCAGAGGTAAAGCTGTTCCTTTAAGTTTGCAGGAGAGAGAGAGAGAGAGAGAGAGAGAGAGAGAGAGAGAGAGAGAGAGAGAATGTAAGGGAACTACTTACTATTTATAGTTGCCATCATATGCAGTAAGTGCACCCATTTTCATGGACGTTCCTATAAAAGTATAAATATAAACAAAAAATATATACATCAATAAAGGAATAGGAATACAGTAAATAAACAGAAAGTCGTTGGTAGGTTTGCTGTGGTATTAGAGGACATGCTCTTATAGGAAAAGAGTTAACCTTTCGGGGCGGTGACATTAGCTACACTTCAGGCATCAGGGCTGAACTGCACCATATGGTTGTTGATTATTTCACTATAACATGCCTCACCCCATTAGGTTTAATGTGACAATGATTTTTTTTTTCTAGCTGAAAAGAAATGCCGTTTTATTTGGGGAATCAAAGTACTGTACTGTAGATCAGACCAATATTTTGAAGTCATCTGCTCAAATGTCATCGGCGTGAACCCGTAACTTGCTCATTAATTTCCCCTTATGAGTGGCATTTCAACACAGCAAATGATGGCCCTGTCTCTCACATCTTGGCCTTCTTTTTTTATTAAATTTCCATGTCGGAAAATCCCTGCGCATCCTTTTTGTTTTCGATATCAAGAAGGCAAAAAAGATGGCAAGGATTTCTTTATATTGCCTCTACACCGTGAAGCAATGTGTTTCTGAAGCTATAACGAAGCAGCAGCTTTTTATTCACACTGTTCTGTTGCAGGACATGTTTTTTTTTTTTTTGCGCTCACAATTTGCCAACCCCTATCTTAGGATGATGCATATACAAACCATATTGCTTAGTTAGGGTTTCGCCCTGCTTGAAGAAGAACACAAAATGTAATGCCGAACAGAAAAGCACGTAGTAGATGTGTTGCCTGCATTGTACAATGAATCAGCTGCATGTACCCCATGCGGTACAGTTGAGGTGACAGCAAGCATTTTATATTCAACACCACACACACACACACACACACACATCCTCATCTTGCCCTCTGTGAAACACTATGGTTCAATGATTACCTTATCATCTGAATGTGAAAAGCAAACCTTCGTTGCTGTAGACAAAAAGAGAGCGAGAGAGAGAGAGAGAGTGCCGCACGTTCGAATTACATAAACCACCTGGAAATCCCCAATGACAGCATTCTAAGAGATAAATTTACAAAACTGTGTGACAAGAACAGGGGCTAATGGATTTTCAGAGCTCATACTGGACGCACGCAGGAGAACTCGTCTGTTTCGTTCCATCTGAATTGTGCTTTCGAGGCGATCGCCATCCAAACCTATTCAAAACCAGTTAATGGCTGGACCTGTGAAGGGGCTGCTTTTATTAATTTTTTTTTCTTTATAGGATATGGCTTAACAGAAAACACATCCCGCAATGGATGAACAGAAACGCAAGTTAATCCACTGTGGCCCCGCTGGCATTAGGCGTTAAGATGGACAAATAAAAACTCGGCATGTGATATAATCAACAATGGTGTAGGGTCATTAACACCACCGAGCTGATTATATTCCTGAGTATCAGATACATTACTATGAGCTATAACCTTCTCTTTAAGTATTTTTTTTTAAATACAGTTTTTTATTGTAAATCCCAGAGGTGGGTAGTAATGAGTTATATTTACTTGAATAATGTTTTTTTTTTTTTTTTTTAAAGGACTTCTATAAGTAGTTTTACTGACAATACTTTCTACTTTTACTTGCGTAGATTTGTGAAGAAGAAATGCTACGCTTAGTCAGCTTACACTCAACTCGTTACTTTTCTAACCATTTAAAATATGTAAAATATTATATATACACAGTGGAACCTCGGATTACGAGCATAATTCGTTCTGGAAGTGGGTTCGTATTTCCCAACACTCGTAAACCAAATAGAATTTTCCCATAAGAAATAATGGAAACTCAGATTATTCGTTCTACAGCCCAAAAAAGTAAATACATAAAAATAATTAACACATAATATAAAGTAAAAATAAAACAAATTAACCTGCACTTTACCTTTAAAAAAAAATTTAATAAATAAATCCCAACAGATAAATGTTTCCGTTTGTGTGTGTGTGAGTGAGAATCTAAAGGCGGGATACTCAATAGGCGGACTCCAGTCCGCATCCGGACCCAAATACGGTTACATCTGGACTGACGCCAAAACAAACATGCTAATTTAATCATAATCCAAATGAGTTCTCTATGAAGTGCTCAACTGTATTTCCGCGCGATACGAGAAGAACGAGTCGTCTCCGAGAGTGATTCGTTCACTTTCTACTGGGCGCGCATGCGCAAATCATCGCAAAACCTCCGTAGGCTATGTATTGAACGGTTCTCAACGAATCGTTAAGTCCCGAGTTGTTCCGTCCTTTGTCACGTGACTCCCATAGGCGCTATGCGGTGCAGTAGATTCAAAAGAACGAACGACTCGTGGAAGATATAAGAGGTGAGCTGCTCATTCTGTTTATTATAATATGTCCTTAATATCCTAATGGTGTGCTCAAAGCTGGCCATTGATATAAGTTGATTTTGAAAAGAGCGAATTTAAGAGTGAGTGGACAGAAAAATATGCACTCGTGCTCCCCGTGGGAAGCAGAAAACCAATGTGCTTAATCTAGAAATCAAAAGTGGTCACCTTCTCACCTTCTGGACAAAGATGGTTACTGCAGCAGGTGTTCCTGTCCTGCAGAAAATGGCCCTTCAAATTCTCACAATGTTTTCCTCAACGTACAGTACTGTTGTGAATCTGTCGTTTCAGCTATGAGCATGGGGTGAAAAACACATATCACAGCACCATCACCAATGAACATTTACATCAGTGCCTCCACCTGGTCTTCACACCTTTTATGCCCAAGTCCAAACAACTGGTGGCACAAAGATGATGTCACCTTTCACACAAGGACTACCATGTAATTTTTGGGTAGTGTTCGAAAATTTTGGGTTTTACTTTTTTTTTTTAGTTCTCTATTTGAAATTGGACTGTCCTTTTTCCAGACCTCGGACGGAATAGAAATTTGGTAAGTGGATCTTTCAAATTTATATTTTGGCGCTTTTCCACTGCATAGTACGACACAACACGGTTCAGTTCTACTCACTTTTGGGGGGTTTTCCACTGGGAACAGTACATAGTACCTGGTCCTTTTTTCAGTACCACCTCAGCCGAGGTTCCAAGCGCGCCGAACCGTTACCAAAACGTGACGTGTAAACACAGCTGGTCACTGATTAGCCGGAGAAAATCGTCATTACTGCGTCACCGAACTTGCGACACGAGACACAACAGAACCGCTATATTTAGAACAGCCAGTGAAGGATCGCACGCACCTTTTTGTATTAACCGTCGGCCTCTTTTGAAACAAACTCCTTCGTCTCGCTGTTAAAAACATCCACATGCCGAGAATGAAGAACACCATGCTGACGATATGCTCCATTGTTGTGTGTTTGTTTGTGGCGCGTTTACGATGACGTCACGGCAGTAGCGGCGCCGCGACTAAACGACACGTGAGTAATCCCGCCCACGCTAAAGCGTTACTACACTGCAGTGGAAGCGCAAACCGAGCCAAACTGCGCCGAACCGAAGTGAGTTGAACTGAACCGTGTTGTGCCGTTTTATGCATGGAAAAGAGGCATTTGAGTACCCCTGACCTAAAGTAAGCTCCCCTCTCCCCCTTCTCGTCTTACACAGTTACCCTTCCTCCACTCTTTTAACACACACGCTCACACAATGGAAACACTGTTTTTATCGTAAAAAATAAAAAAGAAGTCTCTTTAATGACACTCGATTGAGCGACACACTAACGGAATCACTGCTGCAAAGTAAAAATAATAAAAATTGACCTGCACTTTACCTTTGAAAAGACTCATGACAAAGCAGTGTTTCTGTGTGGAGGGGAGAGAAAGAATGTGTGTGTGTCTGTGAAGGCGAAAGTAGGAGGGGTCTGTGTGTGTGTGTGTGTAACACACAAAAAGCATGCTGATACAGAGAAAGAAAATGGATCTTTAAACTCTCTAATGAGACTTGCTTTTGCTTTACATGCAGGTTGTACACACGTGCATACAGACACAAAATGACATATGTTTTACACTAGGGCTGCACGATATTAGGAAAATATGCGATATTGTTGTTGAATATTGCGATAACGATATTTCTTGCGATATAACATTTCCCTAGAGAAATGCATTTTTTATTATTATTGCCTATTTTTTAAAATAATTTATTTATATGTAATGGTCATACTAAAATAAACAGGTAATAGATATTCGTCTGATGTAATTAAATCTAATTCAGGCTAAAAAGAAACTATATGTCAAGGAAGTTGCAAATATTTAGACTTCAAAACACTATGAATGACTTAAACCCCTCAGCAGATATTCTGACTTCTGGTTTGCTGTTATTATAAACCTGCCAACACAATATGAATTACTTTCAAACATTACTTTACTTTATTTACATGTAACCATACACTCATCAATAGTGTCTTAAAACAAGAGCATCTTTTAAACAAAATATTCTCTTTGGCTTGCCTGTTTTCTTTAAATAAAAATAAATATTCTGAAACAAAAATTAAATTAAAAAATACTATTTGTCACACACACACACACACACACACTCTCGCTCCGCGAAATAATGCGGGCGCGAACCCAGAAGTATAATAGGAGTAAACAAACCATTGCATACAGCTTAGTCACCGAGTTCGCCATGTCGGTTCAGATTGTTTACTTTCTGATTCGAGTGTGTGTTTATAGGACGCGGGTTAAATGTGTGTTTTCCCCTTGCTCCCCTTCTGTGAGAGTCCTTAAACTTATTTGCGTGGTTATCCTGCCTACTCGCTTGCTTCCGCGTTTGGGTTTACCGTCCATGCTACATAGGGCTAACGGCTAATCGCTAAGTCTTCTGATCATCCGGGGGTTAGTTCACGACAGAATGAAGTACAGTATAAAGATATAAATTTTATATATATAAGCGGGTATAAACATAGTAAGGGCCCATCTGATTGGTCAAATTTGGACACACAAATGCTTGGCAAATAAAGTATTTATCGCAACTCTTTGCGATATGGTTATCGCGCATGCCATTATCGCGATAACGATATTTTTTCGATATATCGTGCAGCCCTATTTTACACAGTAGACAGTACAAGCGTACACGGATGATTATACCAGTAAGAAACAAGTACTAAGACCCAGCCGGGGAGACAATTACCCAAAATTACGCAGCACAAGAGAGAAAAAAAAAAACGTTGACGTGACGCTCGGCGTCAAAACAAGAAGCGCAAGCGTGATACATGATACTCGGTACCAAGATTTGTTCGCTTTCCAAGTCAATATTAAAAATCTTTGCTCGTCTTGAGGAACACTCGCAAACCGATATATTATTATATTAATATATTACTATAAATTATAATATATTATAATATAATAATATATTATAATAAAAAAAAAAAAAGCTACTCTTACTTGAGTACATTTTTGGGTACTCTACCCACCTCTAGTAAAACCACAAAGCCTTCTGGCTACTTGAGCCGTGCAATTTAACAGATTTTTCAATTTAATCAATCTTTTAAGTTTAAATTTAATTTTAGGTCAGTTTTCGTTTCAGAATTGGTTCACAATTTTTAAAGGATGTAGGTAAACTTACAAACATTAAGTGGCAAACTCAATTTCAAAACAGCAAATACAAACTGTCTGCGTCTTCTGCAAATACTCTCATTTTTCATGAGTATCACTTCTTCTTTAGAGTTTAGGGGCAATTGGAGAGTGGAGCAGAATACCTTAAGGCAGGGAAAAATATCACTTTGAATGGGAAAAATCAACGCCACACTTTATAGAGCATGTACATGCTTATAATTTAGGTATTTTTTAGTATTTAAAAACCTGTAAAAGACATAGCTGCTTAAAATAAATCAGATATTCAACTTTAATGCTGTTGAATGGAATTGGAAATCTTTAAAATCAAATCTACAGTTAGCTTATGATTCATGTCTTTGGTGCCTTAGGTGGAGAACTTAAAAGTTACAGCTTCACCTTTGGCTGTTATAATGCTTGAGACTGAAGACTCCTGCCGTAAAAGCTAATTAATATCCCCTTCGATTAAATATCAATCCCCTTCTCAGACTCCTGAGGTGCTTCCTCCATACAAATCACTCACACACTTATTTTCTATACTGTTTATCCAATTCAGAGTTGCAGCAGGCCTGGAGCCTACAGTATCACACTAGACGATATACACCCTGGACAGGGTGCCAATCCAACACAGGGGACACAAGCACACTTAAACACAAATGCACAATGGGCGATTTGGGAACGCCAATTAGCCAAATCTGCATGTCTTTGGACTGTTGGAGGAAACCAGAGTATCTGGAGAAAACCCACCAAGTACGCATAGAACACGAATGATAGAACTCAGACCAAACCAGGAATCGAACCAGGGTGTTGGTGGTGCAAGGCTCTTCAGCATACACGTCCATGAGAAATAATAGTTACTGGAGGAGCCATGTTTTAAACTGAGAATGTCATATGAGATATACTGTAATCTATACCTTGACCAGAGGTGGAAAGAGTAATAAAATTTTGTACTTAAGTAAAGGTACTGTTACTTTAGTGACCTTTTACTGAAGTACAAGTAAAGTTACCCTTATAAAAATCTACTCAAGTAAAAGTAAAAAGTAGCTCATTAACAATTTACTCAGAGTAAAAGTTCCCGAGTTACTTTTTTTAAAAGCGGGGGTGGGATGGGGGATGGAACACCCTTGCATAATAAATCTGTTCCCTTTGTTGTGCTTGAAATCAAAGTGGTCGCTTAAATATGACCAGGGGTTTGCTTCATAAGAATGTGTTGGCATTTCACTTTCAGCGTTTGTTCTCCACGCCCATCAATCAATCAGTGCAGTGGTTTCCGGGGTGCAATTTATTCCCTTCCCCGTTTAATTATTTTTATAATTTTTCATTTTCATTCATTTATTTTTTACTCCGTAGCGAATATGATATAAATGTAGTCAAGTACAATACTTTAAACAAAACTTTCTTAAGTTAAAGTAAAAACTACTTGAAAAAGTAGAAGTACACAAAGAAATCTACTCAATTACAGTAATGCGAGTAAATGTAATCCATTACTTTCCACCTCTGACCCTTGACCGATTCTCAGAGCTGTTGTTATAGAAATTAATCACATTTTCTGACCAATCAGACCTGAGCACTTGTCATGAAGATATTACTTGTAGCTATTAGCAACAAGGGAGTTTTTTTTTAAACAAGGGAGATTTAAAATACATGCACTGATATCTTGCATACACTAAAAACAAGTCTTGCAATATGATTTAACATGTTACAGACATATTATCATGCGGATGATCCGTGACAAGTCACTGGTATTTTTTGTTGCGCTTTCAACGAAGAAACATTCAACCTAAAATAACCCAATCCCAAGGAATTATATATCATACAACATAAATTGGATCATACAGAAGACATGACTGTTAGAAAACCAAGGATTTCGTGAATAATTAATGACTCTAAATTTCCCCAGAGAGCGAGCCTAACTAAAAACTGTTTAGTGTTCTCGATGGGATTTTTATTTATTTTTTATTACAAGTATACACTCTTATTTCACAAGACCAAACACAAATGAAGTAAATAAACAAGGGACGAAAAACAGATTGCTGGCTTCGAGACATTTTTTTTTACGCTTGACTGTCAGTGAGTTTCAAACGGAATAAATAAACAGTCTGTGCAGACAGAAAAAAAAGAAAAGAAAAAAAAAAAAAAAAAAACAGCAGGCAATAAATAAACCTGGTTACGAGGCAAATAATATTTCTTCATGTGGTCAATGTGAATCCTGGAGGGCCGCGATCACTTCAGAACAGCCATCAGTCACCCCTTCATTAAAGACGTTATCCAAGCATCCTGGATGAAGAGGATAAATAAATCCTGGATAAATAAATAAAAGCCTGTGAGACATGAAAAACCATCCAAATCCATAACGATACTAATGGAATGAGGATAGGGATTAAGGACACGGCACATTGTTTCAGATACACGGTGTGGCCTTACAACGTAATAAATATTTTAAACAAGGTTTGGGGAAGGGGCTCAGCTGCAAGGCAACCTTATATGAGCTGTTAAAGGCTGACATGCATTACAGAATGGTTAATGCGCAATCTTTTTACTCGACAGGTTACGTACGCATGCTCCGAGATAATGGAGGTCAAACATACATCCTTCAGGAAAAAGCTCGGCCTATCAATCACACGGTACTGTCTGTAATAGAAATGCAAATTAAAGAGAGCGTGTACATCAATTTTATAATGAAAACGGTATAATCTGGTTTATAGCAATATCTTTTTTATCTTATTGTCAGTTATTTGTTATGCTTATTTGTTTTAGTTCCAAATATGTTTAACTTAGACCTTGTGTTGAGACATTTTTTTTAATGAAGAATACTACAGACTGCATTAAAAGCACTCGCTGGTCGAAGTAAAAATTATATGATATATGATGATGTATGACAGTATGCTCCGTTTATGGTACTCTGCTTTAAAGGGGACCAACACTCTACGGTTTAATTCAATAGCCTTTAGCTTTGATTACAGCACACAATGTGATGTCCAGTTCATGTGTAAAAATGATTCCTCATGCTCCCAGAATCACAATTTGACAATTTGAAAATTTCACTCTTTCACAATTTGAGTTCTACAATATGGCCAGGGAAAACAAAAAAACCCACATACAGTAGATGTGATAACCTCAAGTCAAGTCAAGTCAAGTAGGCTTTTATTGTCATTTCAACCATGTATACAGTTTACTACACGGTGAAACGAAACAACGTTCCTCCAGGAGCAAGGCTATACATGCAGCATAAATGAACTAAACTGGCTGAGAAGACAGATAGATATATTTAAATTAACATTTTCACTACATTCAGGTCGTCAGCTGACTTGATTTTATTGCCATAATGTTGCTGAGTCTAGACCTGACGACCTGAAGCAACCCCAGATCATAACACTACCTCCAGAGCCTTGTACAAGTGGCGACTATGCATGATGGGTGGATCGCTTCAAGTGCTTCCCTTCTTACCCCGACACGTCCATCATTCTGGACCAGGCCGGATCTAGACTCATCAGACCATTTACCTTTAGGCATCTGGCAGGGACTCTTTTCCAGAGTTTTAGTCCTTAGAAGTTTCCGTCATTGGATAGATCCTTAAACGGGTTTACTAGGTTTTCAACTATAAATATCACCAACAACAATACTGCAAGTTCTAACAAGTCTAATCTTTATGCTCCGTAGTAAATTTTTCTAATTAGTCTCTCTAACAAGTGAATTTTTTTGTGGACACACAGCTGAGAGTTCTCATGACATTGTGTATATGTATGGAAATGCTCTTATTTTCACTATTAACCATAGTTATGATTAGATACTCTTTTTTTTTTACCATGCAACCTCACCAAGCTTTTCAGTGATTTCTTTTCATGTTTTTTTTGCCACATTTTTTCTTACAGAGCGGATTATTTAGCACACTATTCTTCCAGGCTAACGACTGACTGGGTTAAGGCCCCTACAACACATTCTCATTGAATGTGTTGAAGGGGCCTTAACCCAGTTAGTCGTTTTCCGTCCTTGAAGCTTAACGATTTGCCAATTCTGAAATGGCGACCTTTTTTTGGACATTTTACAATATGTGGTAATTTTTAAAAATTCAAAGGGGTCCATCCTTTTGTCATTTTTTTCCCATTGTGTAAACAGATCAATTTGATTATACCGTTAATATGACCCCACATAAGAAGATCCCCTACCCTGGCTAGTTGTTCAGCTCTGTTGGTGGGCAGGGCTCAGCAGGAGCTCATTTACATAAGACACTGAAACAGCGCATTTGGAGGAGGAGTGAAACAGTAGCCGTCTGAGGTATAAAAATCTGCATTGACTGAGAGGAATTTCAGCAGGAGCATTAAACTCCCACACACATCGAGGGACCTCTGACACCGGTGTTTGCTTGTTAAAGACATAGTAAAATATGGAGCCTTTAAACAAGCGGAACTATGAAAAGCACACATGCTACTACGAGTGCTCATTAGAATGTTAGCTAGGTGATATAAAAGTGCATTCGCTAGCTACATTAGGTACCTTGCAACGAGTTGTTACAGTAAAAAAAAAAAAAAAGAGAAATTCTTCAGTGCAGTTGTAAGAAAACATTTTGTTTTCATTATATTGGAATCCCTCCGATTTTAACAACCGATAGCAGCTGATGGCCAAGAACAACAGGATGTGTTATTTTTACTCACTTAGCGTTGTATACAGACATGTTTTTCATGCCTAGCCTGTATTATCGCTGCTGCGTGCTGCTAGTAATGAAGTCGGCCTGCTGAGTTTAATGTGTCAGATGTTTTATCAGGTTACTTGTGTTGTAGGAAGACTATGCAGCTCGTCTTCTTTGTATTTTTTCAGAGAGCGCTGTTTACACTCAGCTCTGCTTTGATTGCCACTAATAATTGTGAAAGAAGTCCAGAGTGTTATTATTTCATGTGTTCCTTTCAATAGCATGACATCATATCATGATATCATTGTATACTATTAGGAGATGAAATAAAAGCTTTGTTTTTATGAGTATGAATAAATGTTCATGATGATGATGCATCTATAATGCATACGTAACAGATGCGGTAACAGAAATAGAGCATGAGAAGCAGGTTTTCTTTAAGTTAATTGCATTGTGAAGAGGGATGTCTGAAAATGTACTTCTATGTCCAGACACACTTTGGGAGGAATCTCAAGGTGTTTCTGAGAAAGAAAAAAAAAACCTAAATAAATAAATAAATAAAAATGTTCAAGTGCTCCCTGAAGAGCTGAGGCTTCAGGTGTTTCTTGAAGATTGTAAGAGAATCTACAAAGTAAACAAAGCTAGAAAATAAATTCCGCCATCTGTAGTGACTGGAGTGTAAACAGACTTTGTGCTGGTGGATGTTGCCAGGGTGGCCACACGCTGTACTGTAGCATGCAGAGTTAAATGTTCATCATAATGAGTGACACCGTGTCAGTAGTCAAACAAACCCGCATCAGTGACTCTACATCATGAACTGAATGTGAGCAGCTACTCTGATTTACTTCGGTGACCTACAGAGTGGCATAACCTGCTCATTCAGCTTTGTCTCCTTCCTGATTCAACAGGTCCGACAGATTACACTAGAGCAGAAAGTAATCGACTTAATTAAAAGTACATGAAAAGATGGAGAAATGGTGTCCTGTTGTATACATGTGCAAATATGCCAGGCTTAGCAAGGGCACTTCTCCTGAGAAAGTGCAAAGACTTGTCGGTTTCATTGCCCTTAAAGCGAGTCGGGTATATAGAGTTTGTGATGGCAGAGGAAAGGCGGCATTGTGAACGGCGAGCATTTAATCAGATATGTGAGATTCTGCTGAATATAGATGTAAAAACAAACAGTGATGAATGTAAAAAAAAACTTTTTTTTTCTTATAGCGAGATTTTTAAATCGGTTCTTAGGAAAGGGCCATAAATAAAGCATTACAACTTTAATCAGCCATTAGTATTTTAGTCCATCATAACAGCTTAAAAGCCAGAAGGTTATACTTTGGAGCCAGATAATTAAAACACAAAGTATAGATGTCACTAGACATAGGTAAAGTGCAGACTAAAATGACATTAACTTTACAGTGCAGTCGTATAGTTTTGAAAGAGGACGCAATAGTAACACTGACATGTACGCTAACGCTCAAAAATTTTAAATCACATTGGGATCATGCAAATTTCTTTAATTTTGTTTAGCGATTTTTTTTTTCTTATACAACAATACTGGGGATTTTAAAACTATGAAATAACACAATGGAATTAGGTAATTATGTAACAACAACAACAGTCAGTTATTTTAAGCCACAGAGGTCAGCCTTTCGGGAATAGTTCTTGCAAGAACAGTATTGTCAAGTGCATTTGCAAAAGCCACCGAGCACCATAATGAAGCGGGCACTCACGAAGATCTTTCATGCAGACCTTGAGTTGCAGATACATCTCAACATTAAATGTTCAAAAGGAGATTATTGCATATTTTGGACGTCTTCAGCATTGCTTTACAGTGATCCCAAACTTTTGAGCAGTAGTGTATATAATTAAAATTGTACTGTTTGATACCTACAGTAATTTTGTTTGTTCAGATGATTTCTAACTTAGATACAGCATGGAACTGAGCACAACGTTTAAGCAGGTTTAAGGTTTTTCATGAACAACCCCCTCATTGTGGTTCCTGATTCCATATATGGTGACACTTCCTATATTGTGTTCAGACAAATATACACACATATTGCTTGTGTCTGCTTTTGTTTAACCGGAAAACGTCAATGCATTTTCTGTCATCTGTGTGTCTCTGGGTATCTTTATGACTTGTATGTTATATGGAAGCGGCCCTAGCACTGAGCCTTGCTGGACACCAGCAGAGAGTCTGCTTTGAAAAGATATGAATGACACCTTATTCGGCTGTTCCTCTGGATAGGAAGGAAATCTCTTGCAATTGATTCAGAGGCTTCTGTGGATGTACATGGTACGTATAATAAAAAATAATAAAAATAAAATAAAATAAAAAAAACGGCATTCAAGTCAGACTGGGACTTATCATCAGATTTCTCATGAATGAACGTGAACATAATTTTACACGTTAATGACGAACGTACGTGGCACAATGCTCCTGGAAAAAAGCTTAATGCGAGTACAGCTGACAAGATGGATGTATCAACAAAAATCAGGGGACTATGTGACCTGGTACTGGAAGCAGTAGAGGGATCGAGTCAGATTGTGGATTGTTGCGGAAATGGATATACAGTGGTGTGAAAAACTATTTGCCCCCTTCCTGATTTCTTATTCTTTTGCATGTTTCTCACACTTAATTGTTTCTGCTCATCAAAAACCGTTAACTATTAGTCAAAGATAACATAATTGAACACAAAATGCAGTTTTTAAATGAAGGTTATCGGCGGCACGGTGGTGTAATGGTTAGCACTGTCGCCTTGCACCTCCAGGGTCTGGGTTCGATTCCCCGGCCAGACTCGATTCCCGTCTCTGTGTGCATGGAGTTTGCATGTTCTCCCCGTGCTTGGTGGGTTTCCTCCGGGTACTCCGGTTTCCTCCCACAGTCCAAAGATATGCAGGTTAGGCTAATTGGCGTTCCCAAATTGACCGTAGTGTGTAAATGAGTGTGTGAATGTGCGTACATGTGTGTGCCCTGCGATGGATTGGCACCCTGTCCAGGGTGGACCCCGCCTTGTGCCCTAAGCCTCCTGGGATAGGCTCCAGGCCCCCCGCGACCCTGTGTATAAGGATAAAGCGGTATAGAAAATGAATGAATGAATGAATAAATGAAGGTTTACGTTAAGGGAGAAAAAAAACTCCAAATCTACATGGCCCTGTGTGAAAAAGTGATTGCCCCCCTTGTTAAAAAATAACTTAACTGTGGTTTATCACACCTGAGTTAAATTTCTGTAGTCACCCCCAGGCCTGATAACTGCCACACCTGTTTCAATCAAGAAATCACTTAAATAGGAGCTACCTGACACAGAGAAGTAGACCAAAAGCACCTCAAAAGCTAGACATCATGCCAAGATCCAAAGAAATTCAGGAACAAATGAGAACAAAAGTAATTGAGATCTATCAGTCTGGTAAAGGTTATAAAGCCATTTCTAAAGCTTTGGGACTCCAGCGAACCACAGTGAGAGCCATTATCCACAAATGGCAAAAACATGGAACAGTGGTGAACCTTCCCAGGAGTGGCCGGCCGACCAAAATTACCCCAAAAGCGCAGAGACAACTCATCCGAGAGGCCACAAAAGACCCCAGGACAACATCTAAAGAACTGCAGGCCTCACTTGCCTCAATTAAGGTCAGTGTTCACGACTCCACCATAAGAAAGAGACTGGGCAAAAACGGCCTGCATGGCAGATTTCCAAGGCGCAAACAACTTTTAAGCAAAAAGAACATTAAGGCTCGTCTCAATTTTGCTAAAAAACATCTCAATGATTGCCAAAACTTTTGGGAAAATACCTTGTGGACCGACGAGACAAAAGTTTAACTTTTTGGAAGGTACGTGTCCTGTTACATCTGGCATAAAAGTAACACAGCATTTCAGAAAAAGAACATCATACCAACAGTAAAATATGGTGGTGGTAGTGTGATGGTCTGGGGTTGTTTTGCTGCTTCAGGAACTGGAAGGCTTGCTGTGATAGATGGAACCATGAATTCTACTGTCTACCAAAAAATCCTGAAGGAGAATGTCCGGCCATCTGTTCGTCAACTCAAGCTGATGCGATCTTGGATGCTGCAGCAGGACAATGACCCAAAACACACCACAAATCCACCTCTGAATGGCTGAAGAAAAACAAAATGAAGACTTTGGAGTGGCCTAGTCAAAGTCCTGACCTGAATCCTATTGAGATGTTGTGGCATGACCTTAAAAAGGCGGTTCATGCTAGAAAACCCTAAAATAAAGCTGAATTACAACAATTCTGCAAAGATGAGTGGGCCAAAATTCCTCCAGAGCGCTGTAAAAGACTCGTTGCAAGTTATCGCAAACGCTTGATTGCAGTTATTGCTGCTAAGGGTGGCCCAACCAGTTATTAGGTTCAGGGGGCAATTACTTTTTCACACAGGGCCATGTAGGTTTGGATTTTTTTTTCTCCCTAAATAATAAAACCCCTCATTTAAAAACAGCATTTTGTGTTTACTTGTGTTATCTTTGACTACTAGTTAAATGTGTTTGATGATCAGAAACATTTTGTGTGACAAACATGCAAAAGAATAAGAAATCAGGAGGGGGGCAAATAGTTTTTCACACCACTGTATTACAGGCACCGATATTAACTTAAGAACAATACAGGCATCAATCAATAAGCACCGCAGGAAATTTGTAAGCGGATGTTATAAGTCAAAAGACACATAGAGCATACAATAAAATCACGTTTACAGAATTGAGGAGATGCCATTATCCAGAGAGACCTACTGTATAGTCTTTATCAAAAAAAAAAAAAAAAAAAAAAGTCAGGGTCTAAGAACACCATGAAACTAAAACCCCGTTAGAAAGGATTTCTACAAAGAACAGAGTCAGAGTTTTTTTTTTTTTTTCTTCCCCTGGATTTGAGTCATCAGTCTTTGAAGACAGACAGTGACTCAGCTATTCAGACAGCCAGAGGAAGTTCATTCTACCACCTTGGGTGCCAGGACAGAATCTTGAGTCTGGATGAATGTCATCCTAGTACCTTGAGGGATGGTGGGTTCAGTTGAGCTGTCGATGGGGGAGTGGTGCAGCGTGAGTGTTGATTAGTCCCTTTAGGCAGGTGGGGGTCCAAACATCAGTGCTTATAAATCTGATGTAATGCTCGTACAGGTAAACTAGTGGAGCGAATGCGGCAATGGGGTAATGGAAAGCTTATAAAGGCTGAAAAGTAGCTGTGCAGCAGCATTCCTGATCAGTGGTAGAGTACGCAGGCAGGGGAACACCTGCCAGGGGTTTACTGCAGTAAGCCAATCTCTAAGGAGCGCAACGAGTATGCGAGTAACGAGCTACCAAAAAAAAAAAAAAACATGGATAGAAATGGCTGGGTTTTCTAAAAGGAACCTAAAAGACTAAACTTAAGTTTAAATAACTGAGTCAAGACAGTGATATAACGAGAAAAGGAAAGTCGTCAATGATGACTACAGTAAAGTTATGTGCGTTGTCGGATGGTATGAGTTCTTCTGAAAGATCACAAGATCCTGACCTGCATTTCAAAAGACATACATACACAGCTCTATCTTGCTGAAATTTCAAGACACGGGTGATGAGCTGCCATCTCTGATGACAAATCTCAGCATGGCTGCCAGATCTGAGCTGAAGTGTCTGAGGGAGGAAAGGACAAGATATTGCTAGACAACCGTGCACAAAATCTCTAATCACTTTTAACTAGGGGGAAATTAAAACAAAACAGAAAGACCACATCTGGCTAGCACAATTTTGATGCAGACAGCATCATTGTCATGGTGTAAAGTTAAAGTGTGCATTGGGACTGGAAAAAAAAAAAAAAAAAAAAAAAAGAGTCTCGGACCCTGGAGGTGCAAGGCAACAGTGCTAACCAGTACATCACCGTGCCGCCTATATTGCAGCGACACTGAAGACATGTTTTTGCCCGATGTTTAGTATTTCTGTAGATCATTCCTCTAGGTGAATCTCGGGTCAAACATATTAAACAACAGTTTAATTTCATGGAAACGTATTAACCAAACGGTCATTCATTACCTCTTATAGATGGATGGATTTTTGAATAATAAAATTAGCAAGCAGGAAATCCCTTATTATGATCTCACACTGTCACACACGTCTATGGTATACAGGAGCGGCCCTAGCACTGTGCCTTGCTGGACACCAGCAGACAGTCTGCTTTGAGAAGATATGAATGACACCTTATTCGGCTGTTCCTCTGTGTAGGAAGCAATTCTCTTGCCATTTATTCCGAGGCATCTGTGGATGACCATTGTGATCCATATCAAGGCTGTCAATGGGTCAAGTACCACAAATGAGGATGGTCTGGTTAATCAAGCTGCATGAAGCTTTGCATTAATCTCTCTCTCTCGTATGTATATAAAAAAATTTTTTTATTAAAAACAGCGTTCGAGTCAGACCGGGACTTTAAGCACAGTATGGAGATGAGACTCTTACCTGAAGTAAAACATTTCAACGCTGCAAAGGTTTTAAAGAAGGGTGCAACGCCTGTGAATGACGATGTGGCTCGGAGCCCGCTGCAATCTTCTGATCCTAAAAAAAAAAGAATGTATAACCTGTTGCCAACTTATAGAAGAGACACATTTATCTGTGTGAACTGTACATACACTCATTCACCAACACCGCTTGCACATTACAGGAATTGGCTGGGAATTATTGCCGTACAGTCCAGACAAAGAGAAATAAAGGGAGGTTTTTTCTCTCTCTCTCTCTCTCTCTCTCTCTCTCATAAGTGTGCTCTGTTATTCTGCACAATCAAAAGTCCCAGTTTGACTCGAACGCCCCTCGTATCAGGGGAACAATACAGCATGACCAAAGTTACTATTAGTTCTTGGATAATTTTACAATCAGCTTTTGAAAAAGCATGCAGACTGTAATTTGTGCAACTGAATGCTGTATTATTAGTATTGTATTAAAAATGGAAACAAGAAAGGGAAAGTTACATCCCTAGTGCTTTCATCCACACACACACACACACACACACACACACACACACACACACACACAAACACGCACACGCACAAAAACCCCACTTGGGTTAACAGGCAGCCTGCAAAAAGCTGCCTAATGTCTACAACAATGAACATCGCAGGCTTATTCCTTTCAGTTCCTTTCAGGTGGGTATCTGATAAAGACTGAATCCACTCTAACACTAGAGATTTCATTCACAACCAGAACAACAGTAGGACAAGGATAAAATGGCCAACGTTCAAATCAGAGATCAGAGCTGCCAAATTTAACCAGAGGCTACTGATAATGCAGCACCCTCGAAAATATAAACAGAACTGTTTCAGGATTATAAAAGAGTGTCTCCTGCAGCTCTGCTGAGCAGTCTGTTTCCCCTCATTCACACTCCCACACACACACTCACCCAGCAAATGAATGTGTCACTCTAGAAGAAGGACTCAGCTGATATTAGTTCCGTCACACCAATTATGTATTACCCTACTTCAGGTCCATTTTAATCACGCTGTCACTGGGCCACTTTACCGCTTCTAATATCATACTGGATTAATAAAATGCGGCTGCGTCACAGAACCACGTCAGGCCCTAAGGTACCTTTACAACTTTTCTGCCTGCAGTGCTATGAACAATAACCGAAAGAGGGGGGAAGGGGGGGGAATTATATATATATATATATATATATATTATACAGTACACACACACTCAGCAAAAAAAGAAACGCCCCTTTTTCAGGACTGTGTATTTCAACAATAATGTTGTAAAAATCCAAATAACTTTACAGATCTTCATTGTAAAGGATTTAAACAATGTTTTCCATGCATGTTCAATTAACCATAATCAATTAATTAGCATGCACCTGTGGAATGGTCGTTAAGACCTTAACAGCTTACAGAAAGTAGGCATTTAAGGTCACAGTTCTAAAAACGCAGGACACTAAAGAGACTTGTCTACCGACTGTGAAAAACACCCAAAGAAAGAAGCCCAGGGTCGCTGCTCATCTGCGTGAACGTGCATTAGGCATGCTGCAGGGAGGCATGAGGACTGCTGATGTGGCTAGGGCAATAAATCGCCATGTTGCACTGTGAGACGCCTAAGACGGCGCTACAGGGTGACAGGAAGGACAGCTGATCATCCTCGCAGTGGAAGACCACGTGTAACAACACCTGCACAGGATGGGTACATCCGAATATCACACCTGCGTGACAGGTACAGGACGGCCACAACAACTGCCCGAGTCACACCAGGAACACACAATCCCTCCATCTCACAGCAAGAACTGACAAATCTGGTCCAGTCCATGAGGAGGAGATGCACTGCAGTACTTCAAGCAGCTGGTGGCCACACCAGATACTGACTGGTACTGACTGATTTTGAGCCTCCCTTCATTCAGGGACACATTGTGAAACATTTTTAGTTTATGTCTTATGGTGTTGACTCTTTTAGTGTTCATACAAATATTTACACATTAAGTTTACTGAAAGTAAAAACAGTTGAAAGTCAGAGGACGTTTCTATGTTTGCTGAGTATATATATATATATATATATATATATATATATATATGGTGCATTTATAATAAATAATAATATTAATTAATTATTTTCAGCTCTTTCAGTAAGTGCGTTGTCCTGCTCACTGTCAGACAGTCTACACCAGGAAACACTAGGGTTGAGACTGGAATACACTACAGATGGATGGATGTTGCGTTCAAGAGGTAAATTACGTAAACTTTTTCTGGAGAAAACACCATAACCCG
Source organism: Channallabes apus (assembly GCA_030522415.1). Taxonomy (NCBI): domain Eukaryota; kingdom Metazoa; phylum Chordata; class Actinopteri; order Siluriformes; family Clariidae; genus Channallabes; species Channallabes apus. The sequence goes on from CM060107.1 coordinate 16,275,067, forward strand.
AGCTCAATGACCCGGAGACCTTGTGTATGTACTGGATGCACGAAATCTAAACATAACTACATCATTAAAAAAATACATCAGGTGATGTGATATCTCGCATCATTAACACAGTTGTTGTACAAGTTAAAGACGAGATTGTTCTAGCCTTGACTGTGTGTCATTGAAGTGGGGAAGTGCTCATACCCAGAATTATAATAAAGTGCATATTTGTCCTGTCTTACGTCGGCTGATTATATAAAAACTAAAAATAAACCTCGTCAGTTCTTCCCAGGTCACCCAGGTCATTGTGTTTCAGCAATATTGTTAACAGAGAGTGCAAGTACAGAAATGTGTACGGACATTGGTGAAGGCGAAGAAAATACAAAACGACTGAACAATGTGAGTCGATAATTATCCACACTCTGGCTGTAATTTATATTAATTAACTTTTTAAAAAGACAAATATAATTTCTCAACCACCTCGTTTTTCAATGCCCTTTGTCCATTTGTCAACAAGCTTCTTATTCCCTCGTTAAACAATGTTTTAGACACAGCTTCGAGCCATGAATGCACTGATGTCTTCTTCATACAAGTGGATCTTCGTCCTCGAGGAAGCTTTAACACCTCAGAACTAAGATTTCTGCAGAGTGTCCACAGAGTGGGAAGAAGTGTAAGGACGTGCATCATCATGCTAGATCACAAAGCCCTTGGATATCGGTCCTCTGCGTTCATTTAATTCGAAGTTTAGGCTTCACTCTTCAATAAGCGTCTCACTATAATTAGATAATGTTCCAATACTGGCCCTTGAGAATCCCAGAAAAATGCAAGGACTGACTTTTCAGCTGGCTGACTTCGGACCTTTTTCTTGGTCGGTGATTGAGGATGTTTCCGCTCCATACTCTGTCCTTTACTCTCAGGCTCGTAGTGATGATTCCATGTCTCGTCACCAGTAATGATTCTCTTTAAGAAACTTTCACCTTCCTTAGAGTATCGGTCCAGATTTTGTTTGCAGAGATCCAAACCCCTCTGTTCCATGAGTTTTTTTTTCGACACCAGGTACAGCCTCAGACCACAAGAAATTAATCACTGCACGCTGCTCTCCTTTTGCGCAAATCACATCCATTTTTTTCACGCATTGCAGTTACAAATGAACTTGGGTTAGGGTTAAGTGACTGTGAAGACAGTAGCCATGAACGGAAAGCGCTGATTAGACAGTACATCCAACAGAAGTTTGAATATAACCAGAGTGCAGATAATTTTTGACTCACCCGTGTACAATCACACAATAACAACAAATAGAAACCCACCCCTGTTAAAGCCATCTGTGCAAAAAGACTAATGAAGATCATTTCCGTCTTTGAAGCTTCTTAAACAGCTTTGTTGGAAAACATTCAGTTTTTTCAGGATCCTACATAAAACCTTTAAAGGAATTGAATAATCCTCAGAGTTTCAAAATTCTCAAAAAACAAACAAAATGAATAGAACTGAACACAAAGGCATTTTCTCTTTGTTTTAACAAAGCGCATATACAACTCTCGAAAACGAACAAAAGCGGAACCTGACTATAAACCAGGCTTTGATCGGACTCTTAATAATGTACACACAGCTGCTCGTCAGTCAGCACGATCGGTTTCGGACGATCCTGACAGCTGTGTCCTGGATGTGGTGGATTTGCGAGAATGTTTCGCATCTAAACTTTTCCATAACGACCAGCAGTGTGGACATGATGTTTGTGCAACTGATACTCGTGGGCTCTGTGTCGTTCGCCGCCCGCTGCTCTTTGAAAAATAGTTAGGATGCACGGGAGGGTAAAATCTAAAGGGAAAGTCAATCGCAAAGGAAGTGCAGCAAGGTACGAAAAGAAAACAAATAAACAAATAAATAAATAAATAAATCCTACCAGGACTGAGGAGGTCAAAATCCCATCTGACGCACAGAAGCGGTTCAGAGAAACCTGTCAAGCTCAGCGCACGCCCAGCATGGAAATTCTTGCCTACATTTAGCAGCATGATCTCTGGGTCTAGCTTTCAGTCTATAGGTACGCCGCTGGTGATTTGTGTGGGGAGGTTTTGAAGAAACTCTGGTACGCTCACAGCAGGGGCAAATATGAAGGCAAAAGGACCTGAGTGACAGAAATACATTTCACTTCCTACCTAAAAACCGTCCTGTTTGAAGTCTCGAACATCTTCAATATCATCTTATATAGAAAAATCTAAGTCGCTCTGGATAAGGACGTCTACCAAATGCCTAAAGGTAAATGTATATATAATTGTGCTCAAACATTTGCCTACCCTAAAAGAAATTGTTAAATATTGCCATTCATTTGGAAAATATGACTGATGATGCAAACTTTTTTTTTTTTTCAATTTAAGGATTGTGGTCACATGAAATAATTATTTATCACATAGTTGTTTGACTCCTAACCAAACCTAATGATAAATGAAATCACCCAAACAACGCTGATCTAAAGTTTACATATCCTTGAATGTTTGGCTACAGGTTGACACACACAGGTTTTAAATTGCTATTAAAAGGGAGGTTTCCACACCTGCGACTCAGTGTAATTGTAATTAGTGTCTGTGCATAAATAGTCAGTGAGTAACAAAAGAACTGCCAATGGACCTGTGTAATAAGGTAGTTTATAAAGCAGGAAAAGGATATGAAAAGATATTTCACCACTTGAAAATGCCGGTCATTACCGGTGGAAAATAAGAGGTTCTGTTGATACTAAGCCACGATCAGGTCAACCAAAAAAAAAAAAAAAAAAAAGATTTCACCCACTACTGTCAGACGAAAAGAAAAACCCATAAACAACTTTGAGAGAAATACAGGCTGCTCTGATAAAAAAATAGTGTTGCATAATAAGGACATATTCTCACAAAAAGGCCTGCCTTGTGGTACGCCAGACAGCAACCTAGACAAGTCTCACAGCTTCTGGAGCAGAGTCATTTGGGGTGATGAGTCAACAAGGCCAATGGTGAAAAGTACACCATCCCCACTGTAAAGCATGGTGGAGAATCTCTTATGTTTTAAGGCTGTGTGATCTCCAGTTAATCAAAATTGATGGCAAGATGAATGCAGCATGTTATCAGAAAAATACTGGCAGCCAATTTGCATTCTACACGCACGCTGCACAATGGGACGCACTTGGATGTTCCAACATGACAATGATCCAAAACACAAGGCCACGTTGACCCTCCAATGGCTAAGGCAGAAAAGGGTGAAGGTTATGGAGGGTTCATCACAGTCTCCTGACCACTTTGGGGAGATCTCAAACGTGCAGTTCATACAAGACTACCAAAAGATTTACAGGAACTGCTGGTATTCTGTCAAGAAGAATGGACAGCTACATCACCTGAGAGAATGAAGGACCCCATGCACAATTATTACAAAAGACTGCGTTACAATATTAAGAGCTAAAGATATGTAAACTTTTAAACAGTGATTATTTCCTCGTTTTCTTTAGTTTGATGATTGTGCCATTCTGTTATGGCTTACATAGGAACTTAAATCTTATAATAAATAAAATAAACGTGATTTGCCTTATTTATTTATTTTTTTTAAATGGTTCAGATCATGCAAATTCTTCCAAGATATGAAAACTTTTGAGGACAACTCTATTTTATTTTTATTTTCAAAAAAGGAATCATTTATTCACAAGGTTATCTCCAATCTCCCTGACACAACTCTATTCCAGTTTGCTGTTGTGCACTGAATAATTGCTTCGTTTACTAATTAGTTGGCAGCTATGAATAAGCTGATGGAGAGATATCCACAAAGGGAAAAACAGCTGGTGTTATTTTTATTCATTTACATGTGCTGCAACTGTTGACTGTGAAAAGGACCTTGGGCTGGCTGCTGTACACGCAGTGTTTCAGGAGGAGTTAGCTGAAATTGGTTAGTCTCATCCGGTGCTTTTTTTTTTTTGGTAGGAGAAAACTGGAGAAACCGGAGGAAACCAACACAGACACAGGGAGAACACATGGAACCTTTTAGACGATAACCCGAGATCAGGGTCATAAATGTGCATGTATTCATGAAAATTTGTCTTTGTCTAATTGAACATGCATACATTTGCATATATACTAAAAATAGAACTGGCCCTGATCAGATTGAACCAATAGCCAAAGAAAAAAATAAAATAAATCGATTCGATCCTGTAACAATTGAACTTTTCTTCTGGAGGGAACAGGTAATTTTGATGATGAAAAGTTGGATACAGGCTTGGGCATCTTTTTGGGTTGTAGGTGACTGAAAATGATTTATCAACAAAATCGATGGTTTGGCCTTCTAGCGTGATTGGTCCACTGGTGCAGCAGTTGTTCTTCATCGCCTAGGTCTTGTTCCTGTTGATTTACAGACTGACTTTTGTAGGAGCAAGTTCCTATACCATCAACTCGGCAACGTCTATACGTCGTAGGCGAACAGGACAATGTTGTCAAACAATCCCGGACTAATTCGCCAGCATTGTTCAACTGTGACTGTGAAACGTGGACAATGCGAGGAACAAAAGAGAAAGAAGCTACAGACAACGCAGAGAGCAACTCAAGATCCGTCTTGAAGATAGGATCTAAAATCTAAAATTAATGTGACAGCAAACCAAGTTCAAGGAGGCCTACGGAGATGCCAGAGAGCAGAAACTCAAATGGACACAAGGCGCAACAAGACGACAACCACTGAATTACTCGAGCAACGTTCTGGAGGCCCTATGACATCGAATGACCACAAGGACCGCTGGCGGAAAGAAATGGAAAAGTTGTTTGAAATAGCCAGAAATTGCAAACTTTACAGAAGGCGGCTTAAGGACCTACTCCGCCATAACGGGGGATAAACAGGGTCTTCAAGTATCAAGTAATGTTTCTGTATAAATATCTAGTATCCTGTTAGGATTGGATTCAAATGTTAGACTTTATTATGAGGGTAAATAAAAAAAGATATGTAATTTGAAAGTTATGCTGTAACCGTGAGCGGGAAAACAAGAGACAAAGCATGCAGTGAAAAACAATACCCATCTTTCTCAGGACAAAAGGAATTCAAATGACGGCCTTCTGCAAGAAAATCATCATGACCATGATGAATGTACTATTATGGTGCCTTTTACAGGACAGGGACAATCAGGAACGAGTGCAATGTACTGTGGTATGATCAAACAGAACTTGAAATCTGAAAAAAATTAAATTTATGTTTCTTGCTGCTTCGTGACAGTTCATGTCCACGTGTAGGGGCCTCAGTGGTGGAGGCAGTGTAACAGCTCCAGTTTGAACAACGTTCACAACCACTTTACCGCTCTGATCTAGCAGAACGAGACTATCACATCTTTGATCCACTTACACAGACTCACAGGTTCACCTCTGATGATGAGGTAAGGGAACCTGGACTCTGGAGCAGCCAAAAAGCTGTTTTTCTAAAGGAATGAAGACGTTAGTGCAATGATACAAGAAGTGCATCAACCTGCTGGAAGACTTTGTGGAGAAGTGATATAACTTGCTCAAAGCTACCGTTTATTCAAGAGTAAGTGACCTTTATATTTTGATTCTCTTTCATGTATTTGCCACTGAAGTGATTCTTTTCTGTTTACAAATGTTTCGTGAAAACCAAGCTTTCAGCTATGCATTTGCCCTGTAATTTTATTTTAGAGTGCTTCTTTTTTTAAAAATAAAAAAATCATTCTAAAGCTTAGTAGTTTTAAAGGTAAAGAAAAACCATTGGGGTGTTGACATCAACTGCTATTCATGGTTTTGAGATCATATCAGAAAAGAAAATTGCATAGTGCCATGTGTAAATAAAACCAAAAATGAGTTTCTTTTGATACTGCTAGAAATAAAATATTTATTTCACTGCATTCGCAAGTTTCTCAAAATGGCATTTCTTTATTTTTTTTTACAAATTAATACAAATGGAATTTTTGATAATGAATATAGAAAAAAAGGTTATATATTTGAATTGATATTTAAGTTTGTAAAATAAATTGCCACATACATCTTAATCACTGGCGTAGTGGTTAACACTGTTGCCTCGCAATTCCGGGTTGAGGGTTCGATATCCGCCTCGAGTTTTCCGAGATTGGTAGGTTTCCTCTGGGTACTTTGGGTTCCTCCACAAACTGGCTGCAGTGTGTAAATGAGTGTGTGAGTATCTGTGTGTGTGTGTGTGTGTGTGTGTGTGTGTGTGTGTGTGTGTGTGTGTGTGTGTGTGTGTGTGTGTGTGTACACTGCCTGGTGCCCAAAGTCTCCTGGGATAGGCTCCAGGCTTCCCATAACAATGTACAGCATAAGTGGTATTGAGAGCGAATGAATAAATGAATCTTAATCATCCAAAAACTATACGATCAAAAGTTTGTACACTCTCCTACACCATTACACCCATACTGTATGTGCTTGTTGAACATTTCATGCCCTTTTGTTGCTATAACACCCCAGAATCTTCTGGAAAGGATTTCAAATAGATTTTGGAGCATTAGTGATGTCAGACCCTGACAGGCACTGAGATCACTCTGGTTTAAAAGGAATAAAAAAAAATCTCAGTATGTGCAAGATTAGCAAAAATAATGCTTCCCGGCAATTACTATCACACCAATCCATCATTTCTAATTTTTGTAGAACAGCATGTCCTATTGCCTTATTCACATGGTGATTTTAATTAAATTAATGAAAATCATTGCTAGGTACACCGCTGTGCCAGTGTCAGTGCGGTACGGTAAGATTTATGACATGAGAAAGTCTTTAAGAACTTAGAAATTTGCACTTGTGGTTTATTAGTAACAAAAGAAGCTGCATTTTGTATTAACTAATGTATGTAAGGCACACGGGTTACTCAGGAAATGACTGCTTATTATTTACCAATGCAGTCGCTCGCAAAAAAAAAGTAAAAAAAAAATTTTTTTAAACACCTCAGGATATGCTGTTTTTGAAAAATAACAAGGGTGATAACAGTAATTCTGCTTCCCAGCAAGCCCTACCACACCACTCCATCATTTATAAGTCTCCTATAACCGCATAACAAAAACCTGCCTGAGATTTGCCTTAAATTGACTCCCTACTCTTGTTTAAAATAATCAACGATAGTGCATCAGCTACAGGCGTGTTATGATATAGGTCTACATTACATCCAGCATATACAGTAATATAATAAGGAATTTCCAGGGATTGAAAATATATAGCCATGCTTTTATATACTGTATAGTATATAAAAAGCATGGCTGTTGGCATTTGTGATCCTTCAGCTACAAGAGCATTAGTGATGTCAAGCACTGATTGAAGCAGACAGCTTTCCAGTCCAAGTGCCAAAGAAGTTCAGTGGCAATGAGGTCAGGGTCCTGCACTGGACATTCAAGTTCAACGAGTCTAAACCTTGACAAACCATGTCTTCCTGGACACTACCATTCTTGTATGATAGTTATAGGCAGACTATATATATATATATATATAATCTCCTTCTACACCTGAACAGTTGAGGGTGGTTGTGGGGTTTGAACTTCAAATCTTCTGATCAGTAATCCAACACCTTCACCACTCTACTACCCCTGTCACCTGCTTGGAACAGTTGGTTTGTCCCTCTTAGTTCCAGTGAAGGGAAACACTAATTTCAAGATATTCCTGACACCTTTGTAGTAACAGTTTATTAAGGACCACATTGGCGTGTGATTGGTCAGGCATCCACATGCATTTGGCCATACAGTGCATACCAGGAAACAAGCTTTTCAGTGATGTATGATTTGACATAGCAGGTCGGCGGAGCTTTAGACTCTTTCTAATCAGGTCATGTGGTGTCAGGATATAGTATGTCCACCTCTCAAACTTCAGTCATACCAGGGAAAGGGTGCCAATCCATTACATGCACACACACACAAAACCACAATCACACTATAGACAATTTGAGAACACCAGTAATATGCATGTCTTTGGAGTGTGGGTGGAAACTGGAGGAAACCAACAAAGCATGGGGAGAACATGAAAACAGCAGACCAGAGGTGTGAATAAAGCACTAAGCACTTTATATCTATTTACATTTTATATCCTTAATAAATAAATATACAGTCAGGTTATAACTAACTAATAATTGTCTATAATAGAATTTATACTTTCTGCATGCTATAATTAGTTTCATACTTTATTGCACATTGCACATTACACAGCAGCAACACGTGCTGATGTGAAGATAAGGGCATGGCGAGCGTGCAGCCCGACACGTGACGATTTTAAACGACTTTTGCGCGTGCACAGTTACTTTCTGCTGAAAAATCAATCTTGGTGCCTCTTGTATGTGTGTCTCTGCTTAACCAAACACTGCACAACGTCAGTGTGTCTCATCAGCACTGCTCTTCGGTAATTTATTTAGTTTTTACTTTCCTGTATCTTTATTAAAACGAGAATAGAGCATAAACACGACGTTTCAATGACGTGTGTGGGGGCGTGACTTGAGAAGGAAGGAAGGAAGAACGTATAAACGGCTTTCCATAGACAACAAATTCGAGAGAGAAATAAAGATAACCAAACTTTTGGTCAAAAAACTACAGTAGGGACCAACCACGATCAGGGTTTATTCTGAGTCTACAAGGAAAGTCAAGATAATATAGATATTTAAAAAAAAAACAGCAGCACTGAGCTGCAGGAGCCAGAGAAACAACTATAATACTAATATTACAAATAATAGAAGAAGAACCCGTCACTAAGCAACGAACTTCAAACGCTGTTTCCTTATTAGCCAGGATGCTAACCGCTAACTGACACTCACAGCTACTTAAAAAAAAACACATGTTTTAAAATCCGTGTTATTAGTCCTATTTTCGCCACCCTGCCGGTGGTTCCGGTAACACGGTACGGTACTCACGGCGTAACTTTTCCCACCGGCGAACAGGCAGCGAGCGCGACCGCTCGGACACTCCAACTTCCGCTTGGTTACTAGGCAAGCTGTTCTGAACAGCAACGCCGCTGTCAGTGCACGCATGTAAACACTGAAGGCATTATGGGAATGCCGAGCTCGGACCACGCCCCATCGCGAAACAAAGCCCTGCACAAGTGCGCTGCTTACTATGATGTAAAACGAGACGTGATGCACCCTACTTAGTGCACTAGAGTTTGAATATAGAGCTATTTGAAATCCTGTGGGTTCTGGTCACACGCTGCAGGACAGCGTGCTGCGCCATCTACAGGCAGTTAAACGTAAAAATAATTAAATAAATTAATGGGTGATTTACAGTCTGTACAACGTTTCTAGAAGGCTTAATATTTTAATTATTTCACCTCAGTGTGGTTTAAAATTAATTCAGGCAAAGCTGATAAATGTTAAGACTCTTATTGGTTGCAATTAATACAAACCTGCCAGTCTTGAATAACGAGCATGTTATGATTAATCAACTAATAAGTAATTACATCAAGATTTCACATGAACAGCATTAACAGCATGAGAAAACATGTTGGACATGAATGCTTATGAAGCATGGCTTACTGGCAATAAGGAGTGAGAGAGCTTTGCGTGTTTCATAGGTATTAGCAAAGTGCGGAAAGGCACATTATAACATGTTCACTGATAAGCCATAACATTCTTACCACCTGCCTAATATTGAGTAGGTCCCCCTTTTGCCACCATAAGTGCATGTTCTGACACGTTTCTATCACAGAATTAACCCTTTCCTCAATTTGATCTGGACTAGAGCTTCTTTTGGATCGGACTAGCCTTCAATCCCCATGTGCATCAATGAGCTTTGCCCACTCATGACGTTGTCACTGGTTTGCAGTTTTTACTTACTTGGATCACTTTTGGTAGGTCGGTCCTGACCACTGCAACTTAGGAACGTCCTATAAGAGCTGCAGTTTTTGAGTTGCTCTGATCCATTTGTCTATCTACCTCAATTTGGCTCTTGTCACAATATCTCATTGCAATGGCACTTGGAAGTGAGTGGGATATATCAGGCAGCAAGAGTTCATTTTGTCCCTTAAGCTGATGTTATGGGAAACAGAAATACATGGGCAAGCATAATGATTTGGGGCCAGTTCCTCGATAATGCACACTATCTTACGTTAAGTGATAACTTTTCTAAGTGTATTTCTCGAACTGTCTCTTAGGAGTCTTCTTAAGTCGCTGCCTCTTACTGTACGTCCAACGTTACGCGGCGCTGTCTACAGTGAAGGTCCTGAATTAGCGGACATCGGTGGCTCAGGAATCGATTTTTGACTCCTTTTTCATGACACCGTTAAGAAAGACGGCACTATGCAAATTAAACATTGCACTAAATTCTTTTAATAGCGTTTATTTCGACATGGGTTAACTTATCAATAACATGCCATAATAGACAAATATATAAATTAAATCACCAAACTGTCGCTAATACTTTCATGTAAGCTGTGGCAGTGAAACGAACCGGGTATCCAATCATAGTTGATGGACAAACAGCTGATAACACTCTTCACCAGCTTCAGAAACAATGTAAAACATGTCAGTTGTTGGGGTTGTATAGCGCACTTATGGAATGAATACGATGAGATGACAGAGTGAAGGTGTAATACCCCTATCTCACCTACGCGGGGCCGTAAGTGCGGTTCATCATGATTCAGCGCGAGTTTTGGTGCCATGGTTACGTTTCCATTTTACCACGCAAAAAAATTAAACATGTTTAACATGTGGAAGCTCGCGGACCTTGCAGCCCTTTGCGTACCGTTGGGCGCCGGTCACTCGATGCGGCTCACGGTGCCTAATACCCCTCTCTCACCTGTGTGGCCGGACTCATCTCCATGAGCTGCCGCGATCCCGCGACGTTCCTTTAATGTTCCGCGAAGTTCTGCAAGTTTCCGCGAGGACTAGCAAAAAAATTTAACGTTAAATTTTTCACGCGGAAAGATGCGTGCAAAAACTCGAGGTGAATCATGATGAACCCTACTTACGGCCACAGCGCGAGACCGCGCATGCAGGTGAGATAGGGGTATAACACCGCATCTCACAGCGAGTCAAACCGCATAAGTGAATAGGGGTATTACACATTACAATCACCCAGAAAAATGAATGGATGTGGGGTTTGACTCCCAAGGTTATTTTCTCATTTAACTAAATCAAATTTCATAAAAATAAAACGTGTCAAAAGAAAAACCCATAAAGTTATGGATAATGGCTAATGATCAATGAAACATATTTTAAACAAAAAGCAGCGAGCAGCTGGACATCGGGACGGGGAGTGTACAGTACAGTAAGTACGACGCGTTGGTCTGGCACGCGCAGGTCTGAGCAGCTCAAGAAGCTCCATAATCTGTTGCCTTGGAAGGCAAAACTTTTATTTAAATATTTTTTTAAATAACGACCACGGGGAAAATATGAAAAGGGCTGAAGTTTTGTCTAAAGGAAAAATGTACATGACCCACACGGCTCCGCGAACGGCGCCGTCTTCAGTTTAACACAACACCACGCTGTATCGCTGCCAAATTGTTCGCCACCTGTTTAATATTAATAGTGATTGCCGATTTTAATGCATTAGTCACATTATGAAATAGGCTAATTAAAAGTCACTCTATTAGTTCTGATATCAAATAAAATAACATTCATAAACAGGTCTACAGTATATTCCATCATTAATACGACTTTGATAACATGACATAATTTGTTTCCATACACCGCTGGTTTATAAAGACTGCTGCTCAGTGGCGGCGACTAGCGTCTTGAGCTGAAACTACGCTAAGAATGAGTTAAGGTTGGTCCAGACCAACCTTACGAACGTGTGACTTAGCTAAGAGATACTTAGCGTAAGAACGTTTCTGGAAATGCGCCATGAAGTTAAGAGAGAGGTTAAGGTACAACATAAGAATGACTTAGCGATAAGAAGCTTTCGAGAAACCGGGCCTTGAGTGACTTTGACAAGGGCCAAAGTGTGTTTGCTAGGGGACTGGGTCATTGCAACTCCAATACTCATACATTGGATCTTGTGTAATGTTTCTCGTCTGCAATGGTCAAGAACTACAAAAAAGTGGTCTAAGTAATTAAAAATGTTGAACCAGCGACTGGGTCATGTGCAGGCTGGTGACTCTAAATGAACTTCTCGTCTGCAGCAGAGATACGTTTTGGTCTTGCTTTCCTGGGACTGTCTTCATGAGAGACAGTTTCATCATGGTGCTTGATGGGTTTCGTCAATGCACTTGACACAATACTGTTCATGCAAGAACTACTGACAGCAGCTGACCTTAAAATAACAACTGACTGTTGTTGTCCATTAATTACCTAATGCCACATGTGTTCTTTTATAATTTTGAAAAAAAAAATCCAGTGTGGCGGCGCAGTGGTGTAGTGGTTAGCACTGTCGCCTTGCACCTCCAGGGTCTGGGTTCGATTCCCCGGCCAGGCTCGATTCCCGTCTCTGTGTGCATGGAGTTTGCATGTTCTCCCCGTGCTTGGTGGGTTTCCTCCGGGTACTCCGGTTTCCTCACACAGTCCAAAGATATGCAGGTTAGGCTAATTGGCGTTCCTAAATTGCCCGTAGTGTGTGATTGGGTGTGTGAGTGTGTGTATGTGTGTGTGCCCTGCGATGGATTGGCACCCTGTCCAGGGTGTACCCCGCCTAGTGCCCGAAGTCTCCTGGGATAGGCTCCAGGTCCCCCGCGACCCTGAACACAGGATTAAGCGGTATAGAAAATGAATGAATGAATGAATGAATGAATGAATGAATGAAAAATCCAGTGTTGTTCTAAAATTTATTCTAAAACACTGAATTAGAAGGTGTACCTAAATATAAACACATATACAGTGTAACATACATGTGAGGTCAGAGCGTTAGCCATTAAGCCACTGTGCTGCCTAATATGTAAATGAAAATTAATCATCAATTCATGACATGCAGAATATATACAAAATAAATTTACAACATAAATTTGATCTTTTGCTCCGACTACAATATATAAACATAATATATAATACAGACTATCAATATATAATACAGACTATGATTCTGTTTTAGACTAGCATCCCATTCAGAGTGTATTTCTGGCTCTTGCCTATTATAATCTCCAGATCCACCACAACCCTGACTGGGGTAATTTACTGATTTATAAGTCAAACTTATTCACCCACTTATTCAACTTCTTCTCCCACTTCACCCACTTATTCTCAGGGACTTAAATGCTGGATGCACTACATAGTCCAACCAGAATATAATTGGAACTAAAGATAAAATGTTGTTATTTACCAAACAAAATCCTTTGTTTCTATCCTGACATTTTCTTTAAGGAGATGGTTATTTAAGAGGGCAGAGGTTGAACTTCGGGTGTTTCAGGTTTGCATCATTAAAGAAAAATTACTGCAAAAAATGTTACACATTGTCAAATAATGTTCAGAAAAGGTCAACAGAGTCATCCTTGGGGTTCTGTTTTTACCTCCCCCAGATGTCAAATGATTGTGTAACGTGGAATTTAATTTCATTTTGCTTCTTAAATCGCATTACGACAAGATCGTTTGACAGCAGATCATGCCGTAATTAAAATAGCAAATTTATGTCTGGCATCTACCCAAAATATATAAGAGTGTCACAAGGAATTAATTGAATTGTTCAGATCACATGGTGATTTTAATTAAATTAATAAAAATTCATTGCTAGGTACACTGCAATGTGCCAGTGTCAGGGTTTTGTAACACTAAGATTTATGGCATGGGAACAACTTAAGAACTTTTCACTTTGTGGTTTCTTATTAACAAAACAAGCATTTTTTGTATTATTAATCTCAGAGACAAAAAAGACACACGTGGAACTCAGGAAATGCCTGCTTTATTTGTAAAGGTAGTCACTGGCTAATCATTTTGGTTTAAAAGGGATAAAAACCCCTCAGGATGTGCTGTTTTGGGGAAATAATCAACTTCAAGGTAATCATAGTAATTCTGTGTCTCAGGAAGTCTTTTCATTTATAATTCTCCTATAACTGCATGCCCCATTGCCTTATTTCCTTGTTAAACTGTTAAACCAAGCAGACTACTGTAGGAACCAAATTATTCCAAAATTTATAAACTACTGGCGTAAACTATAGGCATATTATGATATAGGTCTACATTATGTCCAGCATATACAATATCACATTATAACATATAACATACAGTAATATCACATACTGTACAGTGAGTATAGAAAAGAATCACTCATATACTTTGCAGTAAAGCAACAAAATGTGATTATTTTAAGGGATGGGTGATTCTTTTCTATACTCACTGTAAATTGTACATTATATATTTATAGAGACTGAAAATGTGTAAAAAATTTATGTCTATAAAGATATCCTCTGTAATATAGTACACAACATTGCTGCACCAATCTAATCTGTTGTAGCCCATAATGACCCATGGTGACTTACAGTACTGTAGGTGACACAAATAATTAAAATGTTCTGGAAAGTTCCTTATTCACCTTTGTCCTTGATAAATCCTTTAAATAATGAATGCAATCATGTGACAATCCGTGAATGTTTGTACCCATTTCATCATTTCCAGAATGATGGCGTGCCTGGGTAGCACATGTGACAAAACTAGCTAATTTACTGGAAGTACATTTCGTCCGTTTTAACAATTCCGAGCGTTTATGACTGAATACTGTCTCATGATGAAAATATCATTGTGACATGTGTCAGGAGAAGTGCCATGTAACACCTTTCAAAATGTGTTCTGCGGACTATTGGGTCTGTGTTACTTCCCCCATAATGTCCCTTAAAGTAAAAATAGGTCTGGACTCTTATTTCTTTAATTTTGCACAGATTAAATAAAGCAGTTTACTGAGCACTGGCTTTCTTATTGCTGCTCTTACCGTCATTACAAAGCCTTTAATCTAGCAAAATGAGCACATTTCCTTTATTATATAAACACTGCAAAAATACTGCAAGTATCCAGTTTAGAATCATGCAATCAAATAAATTTCCAATATGCATGAGTGAAATTGTATTGCATGATCATTACTACTATTATTACCTATAATCCTGTGCTACATTTTACATTTTCATAATATTACAGTACCCTGCTGAACTTCTTTTGCCGTGCACATAAATCAAACCTGCAGGAGCTGCACACCTCTGTTCGTTCCCCCAGTTTAACATGAGCGCTTATCTCATGTTAAGTCATGCGTAGAAGCAGAATCATGTGCTATAAAATGATAAGAAAAGTCAATTAGAATCAATTTCATAAGCTTTTTTTTTTTTTTTTTGCTTTAAGAGCAAGAGAATGCCAAAGCAACCAAATCCCTCAGGTTTGTCCTTCTGTATGCACATGTACTGTAATCTTTATTTTATCTTGAAAATGTGGATTCACAAACAGGGTAGCTACAGTACAGTAGCTTTCAACTGAGCAAAATAGCACGAGTCGTTCTGTTAATGAGTATGTCATTTTGGGGCATTTCTACTTTTAAGTGGAAGGTGATGCTGTCACAGTATCTCATAAAATGCTAAAGGGCAATTCCGTGCAAAGGTCAATCTTACTTTTAATCTTACCGTGGAAAAAAGTAAGCATAATTCACAGGGTTATAACCAAAACATACAGATAGACTAAAAATACTAGACAAATTGTATTTGCTTTTATTCACTAAACCTTTCCTCATAGTAAATTCCAATGCTTTGTGTCAAAGGTGCAAAAATGATGAAAACTCCAAAAAAAGAGTTTTCTCCGTAGTTTTTTATTTTTCATTTATTACTATTTTAGTGTTTCATGTTCTTTGTATAGTGTGTATGGGAATAACTCAGACACATCACATCCATTGTGTGAAAATGCAATGTACATTACACATAATACCAATTTATCAAAAATCAATTATTCCAAAAAAGACAAAATTGTCTTTAAAGTTTGGAGTAAACCTGTACCCTGACATACAGTAAATGTCTGTGTTTAATGCTTGACTTGTTATGAAATTTCTTGTGAATGAAGATGTAAAACTGATTGACATTTACAGACGACTTTAAGCACAGTACAGTGATTAAGTACAAGCCGTTGCATTCGTTCCCTTGAACATCCAGAGAGTGGAACGCTGAAAATCGATGGATAACTTCTCGTCAACTTTCGGAAGAGACGCATCTGTTTCAAGGGAACTGTACACACAATCATTCATGAACACCACTTGCACATTACAGGAACTTGGCTGTAAGTTATTGCCATATCCCTTGTTTGCCACATCACATGTTTGGGTCATTAACAGAGTTCCTGGGAGGCCAGAATTTCAGACGTGAAGCAGGCTGTCTGGGATACCGGGAAAACTTTCTACCTTGATGGTATTGAAGCACGAGTGAAACTCTGTGATAAGGACATTAGTGTAGACGACATTATATACAGTAGATACAGTGGTGTGAAAAACTATTTGCCCCCTTCCTGATTTCTTATTCTTTTGCATGTTTGTCACACTTCAATGTTTCTGCTCATCAAAAACCGTTAACTATTAGTCAAAGATAACATAATTGAACACAAAATGCAGTTTTTAAATGAAGGTTTTACGTTATTAAGGGAGAAAAAAAACTCCAAATCTACATGGCCCTGTGTGAAAAAGTGATTGCCCCCCTTGTTAAAAAATAACTTAACTGTGGTTTATCACACCTGAGTTCAATTTCTGTAGTCACCCCCAGGCCTGATTACTGCCACACCTGTTTCAATCAAGAAATCACTTAAATAGGAGCTACCTGACACAGAGAAGTAGACCAAAAGCACCTCAAAAGCTAGACATCATGCCAAGATCCAAAGAAATTCAGGAACAAATGAGAACAAAAGTAATTGAGATCTATCAGTCTGGTAAAGGTTATAAAGCCATTTCTAAAGCTTTGGGACTCCAGCGAACCACAGTGAGAGCCATTATCCACAAATGGCAAAAACATGGAACAGTGGTGAACCTTCCCAGGAGTGGCCGGCCGACCAAAATTACCCCAAGAGCGCAGAGACAACTCATCCGAGAGGCCACAAAAGACCCCAGGACAACATCTAAAGAACTGCAGGCCTCACTTGCCTCAATTAAGGTCAGTGTTCACGACTCCACCATAAGAAAGAGACTGGGCAAAAACGGCCTGCATGGCAGATTTCCAAGGCGCAAACCACTTTTAAGCAAAAAGAACATTAAGGCTCGTCTCAATTTTGCTAAAAAACATCTCAATGATTTCCCAAAAGTCTTGGCAAATACCTTGTGGACCGACGAGACAAAAGTTGAACTTTGTGGAAGGTGCGTGTCCCGTTACATCTGGCATAAAAGTAACACAGCATTTCAGAAAAAAGAACATCATACCAACAGTAAAATATGGTGGTGGTAGTGTGATGGTCTGGGGTTGTTTTGCTGCTTCAGGACCTGGAAGGCTTGCTGTGATAGATGGAACCATGAATTCTACTGTCTACCAAAAAATCCTGAAGGAGAATGTCCGGCCATCTGTTCGTCAACTCAAGCTGAAGCGATCTTGGGTGCTGCAGCAGGACAATGACCCAAAACACACCAGCAAATCCACCTCTGAATGGCTGAAGAAAAACAAAATGAAGACTTTGGAGTGGCCTAGTCAAAGTCCTGACCTGAATCCTATTGAGATGTTGTGGCATGACCTTAAAAAAGGCGGTTCATGCTAGAAAACCCTCAAATAAAGCTGAATTACAACAATTCTGCAAAGATGAGTGGGCCAAAATTCCTCCAGAGTGCTGTAAAAGACTCGTTGCAAGTTATCGCAAACGCTTGATTGCAGTTATTGCTGCTAAGGGTGGCCCAACCAGTTATTAGGTTCAGGGGGCAATTACTTTTTCACACAGGGCCATGTAGGTTTGGATTTTTTTTCTCCCTAAATAATAAAACCCCTCATTTAAAAACTGCATTTTGTGTTCAATTATGTTATCTTTGACTAATAGTTAAATGTGTTTGATGATCAGAAACATTTTGTGTGACAAACATGCAAAAGAATAAGAAATCAGGAGGGGGCAAATAGTTTTTCACACCACTGTACTGTATATAGATAGTTTTTACTCTCAGAACTGTGTTCTGTTCTTCAGCACAATCGAAAGTCCTGGTTTGACTTGAACACCTCACATTTTCAGGATGTAAATGCTTTAATGGTTTTTGAGGATTTGTTTACTTCTAGCTGAAAAGATTACATTAAATGTTATGCAAATTCAATGAAACTAAGTCGACTATGCTCTGAGGATTTTTGTTTCCCATTTTGAGTCCAAATGTCACATCCGTTAAGGCTGGAACTAAAACAAAATCTTGAAATGATGACTTAATATCACTGCATAATTCAACAGAACACAATAAATGCCATTTTAAGACTACATTTAGCAACCGATTAGTTTTGTTTATTTATTTATTTGGCAATTATTCGCTTACACAAGGTCTATAAGAAAAAACGTTTCTTTAGAAAATTTCTATATAGCCTTATTTTAGAAGCTTTAAACATCCATGTATGACATGTTTATTACATGTTTACACCTTGCTACCTCCATTTTAGTCATTATATACTAATGAATGACAGGTGAGTACTTTATTAATCCCAAAAGGAAATGGTATTGTTACTCATAATATACAACTAAACAACAAGAAAGAATTACAGTGAGGAAAAGGTAAAGTAAAAAAGAAAATGTATGAATTTGAACGAAAAATATTAATTAAAGAAATACACTGTTTACATTTTAATGTGCATTAATTAGGTAAAAACTGATGTTAAATAATACAAATACACTGCTTCTATGTACGTCGGCATGATAGGTGGGAACGAAGTTGTAAATAAGGTGCACCAGCCAGTAGTAATAGAGAGAATGCTTAGATGCTTAGAATGTTTCTCATGATCTTCAACAGTCTTTGTCTTTGTTGTAGGTTCTGTGTGCGCCAAAACTAAATTTTTTTTCCCTTCGCTGCCTCTACTTTCTGTTGGACAAAATCACAATGAAAGCATTTCTTTTAAATTAAAACTCACTAAAACTCAGCCAACTTATTACAGATGCTAAACTGCATAGTTAAACACATGTTGCTTTATCCATTATGACAAAATGGAATTATAGCCTTCTGACAAATATATGACCCAAAATATTTTGACAAAATATTTAGCAGTTTGTGTTTGTGAATCAAATAAAACATGCTCAAAATATTATAAAAAAAAAAAAAAAAGCAAAGATTTAGTTACCTCATTATGCTCACTTGCATTTTTCAATGTATTGTGATGTGTCGTCTAAGCACCTCACTACATGTTGTACTGTGTATGGATGTGAATTTGATTATTAGAATCTTTTCTGGCGGCACGGTGGTGTAGTGGTTAGCGCTGTCGCCTTGCACCTCCAGGGTCCGGGTTCGATTCCCGGCCAGGATCGATTGCCGTCTCTGTGTGCATGGAGTTTGCATGTTCTCCCCGTGCTTGGTGGGTTTCCTCCGGGTACTCCGGTTTCCTCCCACAGTCTAAAGATATGCAGGTTAGGCTAATTGGCGTTCCCAAAATTGACCATAGTGTGTGTGTGCTCTGCAATGGATTGGAACGCTGTCCAGGGTGTAACCCGCCTAGTGCCCAGAGTCTCCTGGGATAGGCTCCAGGTCCCCGCGACCCTAAATACAGGATAAAGCGGTATAGAAGATGAAATGAAAATGAAATGAAAGAATCTTTTCTGAATCGTTTTGATAAGAATGTAAAAATAATTTGTGCTAGTTTCATGTTGTTTGTATGTGGGTGTACTTAAATATAAAATAGATTTTGTAGGTCATGGCTATTAGTTGTATTCCCAACATTACATTTTTTTATAGAGATTACAACAGGCATTAAAAATAAAAAATAAAAACAATAAAAATACAAGTAACTAAAATGAAATTGAGTACCATGAAATTAAATATGTTCCTTAAAAATATGACACAATATTTTCTATATAGATTATCCTAAATGACATTAAAAAAAGTATTATGAATGTGTAGAAGTGCTATTATTTACACTCAAAGACTGATGAGTGCACACATTTCAAAAATATATCTCATTTATTCAGCAGATACAAATAGTTTATTGTAATGATATTGTTGGACCATGTGTGAGCGATTTAAAGAGCCTCTTACCCAGGTGCATTATTTCAAATGTGCAATTACACGTTCAGATAGGTTTGTAGACTGAAATCAGAAGGGCATGTGTAGTTCATTTGAATCCTACTCTGGCTTTGGATTATGTAACAGATTTTTGGAGATGTACGGGAAAAGGGCACATTATGATTTACATATTATTTAGAAAAAATACACTGTTTGTGCATAGCACTGTTTTGCACCTACCTAAAGTATATTACAGAACTACTTTAAAGAATAGACGAGGATTCCAATCGATTACTTTATTACTTAATCCGCTACTGCAATTTAACTAACTAATTTAATGAATTCAGGTAATGCTTCTTTAGAAGCCGTGAATATAAGAGTGACCATTAACACTCATAAAAAAAATAAAAAAAAACAACTGCTTGGACATTTACTGTAGCTGTATGATAACTTATTAAAAAATTTTATTAAAATTTTCGACAAATCTGCAAATATGGATTGCTAGAGAAAGGCACATTTCTGGGTGTTCCAGTCTTAGACTTTTGATAAAAAGCATCTAACGTAGTATATAGAACCTAGGCCTGTTTCCCTTTGAGGTTTCATCATTTTCGCTCGCTAAGCGGATCATTTCCCTTACACAAGGGAGTAAAAAAGCTGGCAACCTTTAAGGTGTCATTTATTTTTGTGTAGACTAGCCCACAACGTGAACACAATGGAAAAAGAGCTCAGTGAAAATAGCTGTCCTCAGCTACACCACTTTCTGCTGCAGTAATATTAAACTTTATCGACGGGTAGTTATTTGTACTTTCAATGTCTGGACAGAAGGGAGCTAGACGGGAAGTAGAACTGAACACACACACACACACAAAAGCACTCACACACACCACGAATGGAGCTGGGTATTAGCTTTCTGACTGTGGACTGTGTGTTAACAGTAGTTAAACTGAACACACACACACACACACACACACATACATACAGTATATACATATAAAGTATTTGATCCCCTGCAGATTTTCTAAGTTTGCCCTCTTAGAAAGAAATGAAGGGTTTATAATTTTTTATCATAGGTTTATGGTAAAGGATTTAGACAGAATATCAAGAAAAAATCCAAAAAAAGCGCACGATACAAATGTTATACATTGATTTGCATTTCAATGAGGGAAATAAGTATTTGATCCTCAATTGAAACATGACTTAGTACGTGCTGGAGAAACACTTGTTTGCAAGCACAGACGTACAGTAAGACTTTTCTTGTAGTTGGTTACCAGGTTTGCACACATCTCAGGATGCATTTGATCCACTATTCTTTACAGATTTTCTCCTACTTTTTAAGATTTCTTGCCTGCTGCTTGGCAACTCAAAGTTTCAGCTCTATCCATAAATTTCCTATAGGATTATGGTCTGAAGACTGGCTCGGCCAGTCTATGACCTTAATGTGATTCTTCTTGAGCCATTCCTGTGTTGCCTTGGCAGTATGTTTTGCGTCATTGTCATGCTGGAAGACCCATCCACGACCCATCTTCAGGAGGTTCTTGTCCAAAGTGTTACAATACATGGCCCATCCATTAACCCCTCCATGCAGCAAAGTCAGTCTGTACCTTTAGCATGAAACCTGCCCTAAAGCATGATGTTTCTACCTCCGTGCTTGACTGTACGGATGGTGTTCTTGGGGTCATAGTCAGCATTTTTTTCCCCCTCCAAAATAAAAGTTGATGGCAAAAAGCTCGATTTTGGTCTCACTTGATCCCAATCCTTCTGTTCATTGGCAAACTTCAGTCGGGCCTGTACCTGTACACATTCTTGAGTAGGGGGGACCTTGCTGCACTGATTTCAATCTTTGGCGGCATACAGTATCATGTTACCAATGTTTTGTTTGGTGACTTTGGTCCCAACTGCCTTGAGATCATTCACAAGCTCCTCCCTTGTAGTCCTGCACTGATCCCTCATTTTTCTCATGATTATTCTTACCCCATGAGGTGAAATCTTGCATGGAGCTCCAGACTGAAGGCGATTGATGGTCACTTTGTATTTCTTCCATTTGCAAATAATCACTCCAACAGCTGTCTCCTTTTCACCAAGCTTCTAGCTCATGGTCTTCTAGCCCATTCCAGCCTTGTGCAGGTCTATAGTACAGTCTTGGCCCTGACTTCCTTTGACACCTGTTTGGTCTGGACGATATTGATGAGATTTGAATGGAAGATAGAAATTCAGAGGTCAGGTGGCTTTTATACACATAGCGCGTTGTTGTTAGGAGCTCCTTCTTAAATTAATATGTGTAGCATATGAGCACATAACCAGTCTGTTGGAGACAGAATTATTGTTGGTTGCTTGGGGATCAAATACTTATTTCCCTCATTGAAATGCAAATCGATTTATAATATTTGTATCGTGTGCTTTTTCTGGATTTTTGCTTGATATTCTGTCTCTATCCTGTACCATAAACCTATGATAAAAATGATAAAACCTTCATTTTTTTTGTAAGCGGGCAAACTTAGAAAATCTGCAGGGGATCAAATACTTATTTCCCCCCACTGTAAATCATGTGTAAAATAAGCCCAAATCATCAACCCTCCACCACTTGTCAGTGACTAGGTTGTGTAATTTGTGTAACAGTGACGTTAAGCTACTCCAGTCTCCAGATTTAGCTTGCTAATTCTCACGTGGGTCATTCATATGTTCCCAGGATTCTCTGGTCCCCAGATTTATATGGAACATAATAAGTGCATGTATATATATATATATATATATATATATATATATATATATATATATATATATATATATATATATATATATATATATATTTTCCTAGCGCTATGTTCCTACATTTTAGGGTTCTATGTGAACATACATACGCTCTCGTCTCACTAGCTATTCTAACATTCCCATTAACTGTTATTGAGTAATGGGGTCTGAGACAGCAATTTTGCACTTTTTTTTTTTTTTAAATTAGCATTTACTTTTAAGCTTCAAAAAATGTGTAATATAAAATGTGACGTGAAAAAGAAAGACTACTGTACATTTTGAATATTGTCACATCAGTATATTGTAATCAACATTCCCTCTCATAAATCAAAAGCCTATACAAAGCACTTGATACAGCAAATCATATTATTATATCTTCTTCTTTGTCTTTCGGCTGTTCCCTTTCAGGGGTCGCCACAGCGAATCATCTGCCTCCATCTAACCCTATCCTCTGCATCCTCTTCTCTCAAACCAACTAACTTCATGTCCTCTCTCACTGCATCCATAAATCTCCTCTTTGGTCTTCCTCTAGACCTCCTGCCTGGCAGTTCCAACCTCAGCATCCTTCTACCGATATATTCACAATCTCTCCTCTGAACATGTCCAAACCACCTCAATCTGGCCTCTCTGACTTTATCTCCAAAACATCTAACATGGGTTGTCCCTCTGATGAACTCATTCTTGATCCTATCCATCCTTGTCACTCCCAAAGAGAACCTCAACATCTTCAGCTCTGCTACCTCCAACTCTGCCTCCTGTCTTTTCTTCAGTGCCACTGTCTCTAAGTCGTAGAGCATTGCTGGTCTCACCACTGTCCTGTACACCTTTCCTTTCATTCTCACTGATACTCTTTTATCGCACAACACACCTGACACTTTTCTCCACCCATTCCAACCTGCCTGTACCCGCCTCCTCACCTCCTTTCCACACTCTCCGTTGCTCTGGACCGTTGACCCGAAGTACTTCTTCTAAGCAGCAGACAGAAAATGTAATAAAGTAAAGCTTAGGTATTAACATTTTAGCAAATTTGCAAGAAAATAATTGTGTGCAAAAAGAGAAAAAAATACCACCAGATTCAGAAAACTTTAGAAAAGGCAAATTTTCTTTTTACATAATAAAACTCACAGGGTTAATTAAACACTTACGGAGGTAATTTGAGTTCAACTGAAGATGCATAACACTGTATGGTATTCATTTAACAGTGGGGTACTTAATTGAATATGTGGATGAATTCTTATCACCTGCTAATTACTAGGTGTGTGCATGTTAAATCTGATTCGCTTCTGGTGACAGCCACAAAACTCATTAAAAGGCAAATCTCAAAGTGGTAAAATGAGAATAATCACCAAAATAGATTTTGTCTGGGGTAGATGTAAAAGTGGCGGCGTGGTGGGCTAGTGGTTAACACTGTTGTCTTGCATCTCCAGGTTCCGGGTCCAACGACATACAGGTTAGGCTAACTGGTGTTCTCAAATTGCCTATAGTGTGTATACGTGTGTGTGCCCTATGATGGATTGGCGCCCTAAGTCACCTAGATAGGCTTCAGGCCACCGCGACCCTGTATACAGTATAAGTGATATAGATGGTGAGTGAGTGAGTGAGTGAGTGAGTGAGTGAGTGAGTGAGTGGAAGTAAAAGTTCCTTTGACTCAAGTCTATTTTTCATGAAGACCGGATTTATTGTGAAAACGCTCATATGAAAAATTTGGGGATAAAACAGCATGATAAATGGGGCCCAATATGCCTCATTGTGTTCATGAAATTGTAATACATTATTTGTGGTTATAATTGAACATAGCTGAGTAACAGCAGTGTTTTTGGCAAACTCCACTCCACATGTGAAACTTTCATGCATATGCAAGACTATCATATACAGTAAGTCTGTATAAGTGTAGTACATCTAATGCATGTATAAATAGCTATACAAATAATGTTTTATTCTTAACATTGTAGCCAAACGACCTTGTTGTACTATTTGTGCTGATGCTTTATCTTTTTATACCACAATTCAACATCATGAGTGGCTAATAAGATATACCCAGTGATGTCAGATGTGCTTTTACATAAGTATAGAGGTGCTTGGGTAATAATGCTGAAGGAGTTACATTAAAATTAGACGTAATTAGGGTCCCAGGCTGTCCAAGCTCTCTCAGAAGGGGGGATTGAAAGCACTTCGCGCTTTCACATAAATCACGGTTCTACAGCCAAGGGCATGGACATCAAGGAGTGAAGTGTTATGCCACTCCCAATGATGCGCGAGCGAGCAGTTCAAAAAGAAACGGCTCGGAGGAAGCATGTGATAGCCTTCGCCATCTCTGGTTCGTAGTTCAGGATATCTCATTTAAAAATCAGTACCCTCAACCCCCCCCCCCCCCCCCCCCAAAAAAAAAAAAAAGATGTAGAAAAATATTTGTAAAATTTCATATTCATCATATTAATTTTCATGAATCATATTAATTTTGAATCTCTACACCTGGGAGAAAGCAAACAAGCACTTAGTGATCCATTTATAACATTTTGGGACAGCAATAGATGAGTTATTTGGATCTTTAAAGCACTTTAAGGACACAAAGACGAGAGGCAGATGCCAATCACCTCGTGCTATTCTTAACCTTGTCAGATTTTTATTGCGAAACCCCCACAAGCCATAGCCTGTAAGAGCTTAGCCCTGCCGCTAGCCATGGCCTTTAGCTGTCAGAGCAGCGAGGAAAAGGCTGTGGATATTAGTTTCCCACAATGCATACAGGATTGTCTTTGGCAAGCAGTAGTGTCTCGGTGCAAAAGGTTACTCAGTCAAAAGCACTATTTTTTGCAAGCACTGGTTCGGGTCATACATAACACATGAGCTAACAAGTAAGAAACAAAGAAATGGATTTATTCTAGCTTTCTCTTTCTATAGATCAGATGCTCCCAACCTTTTATCACAGCCCACACAAGTAACCGCAAAACCCTCCTTTGGCTGGAAGAAGCTCAAGCATTAAGATGCAGTATCAGTAACAGATCTTCAGAGAGCCTATATTCGGTGCTCAAATAGACTTATATACTATACATGTAAGTGATTGTCGCAGTCAAGCCTGTTACTTCCACCGATTTCGACTCCCATGATTCAGTTTTATTTATTTGTATAGCGCTTTTAACAATTGACATTGTCTCAAAACAGCTTTACACAATCAAAAGAATTATTTAAGTTTGTATGGAATTGTCACGTTTCTCCCTTCTAGGTCTGTGTCGGGCGTGTGTGCGTGGCATGATCGCGGAGGCGAGCTGACGGTTTAACAAAGTCCTTTTATTTTCACCAAACATAAACATAAACAAAACAGGATCACTCCAACACAAACTAAACGATATCAACAGTTGCTAGACGCCTGACTGGAGTTCAGCCAGGCTATTTATAATCAAACATAAACCTAATCATCAAATTAACTTCCCTCAGTTCAGTTGAGCTTCTACGTCACCTGACCGAGGTGCAAACTGGGAAATGAAGTAGAACTCAACGTAAAACAAAACTACAACTCAAAAATAACACACAAACAAACAGCGTTCTGGCGCCACCTAGGGGTTAACCGTTACAGGAATGTGAATGTGTATGAATCAAAATGTTCAGATAGTCCCTGGTGAGCAAGCCCGAGGGCGACAGTGGCAAGGAAAAACTCCCTGAGATGGTAATAGGAAGAAACCTTGAGAGGAACCAGACTCAACAGGGAACCCATCCTCATCTGGGTGAAACAGATAGCAGGAAATTATCTGCATTTATACAGTGTTAAGTGTTAGGTTCAGCTATAATAGTTGATGTTAATTGATGTTAAAATGGAGTCCAGTAGTTATTGGAGACTCAGATAGACTTGTAGAAAGTTCCAGTCCTGAACTATCGAATTGTCAAGTCCTCAGAGAAACAGCTGACAACACCAGTCGAGGCCAGAACCATCTTCTAAGTAGATAGAATCATCCCCAGACACCAGACGCATCCCAAAGAGACAGATGGGGCATCCATGCGACGAGACCTTCAACCAGAAACGGGGCACCAGGATGGATCAGACAGGTCCGGAGGGCAGAGGGAGTCTGGATCACTGGCAGCTCAGGAACCACATGTGTAGCTCGACAGAGAGAGAGAGAGAAAGAGTGAAAGGGGGAGACAGGGGGAGAGAGGAAAGAGAAAGAGGGGGAGAAAGAGAAGAGGAGGAGAGATGGCAATTAGGTATGGTCACAGTCACAATGTATAATGTGAATGTATATTTACTGTAGTGTGCAAGCAGGGACTCCAGCAGGACTAACTATGACAGCATAACTAAAAGGGAGAGCCAGAAGGAAACACAAACATGAGGGCTCCCTGAGATGTAAAGCAAACAATCACCTCACCGTCAACAAACCTGAGTGATCAAATGAGAGTAAGGAAGACAGCATCTAAACATACCAGTTCACCATAATAGTCTACGTCCATGAGTCCCCCAGATCTGCTCCTTTACCTATGGCAAATCTATTCATAAAAATGCTTGGCTAAATAAATAGGTTTTTAGCCTAGACTTAAACACTGAGACTGTGTCTGAGTCCCGAACACTATTTGGAAGACTATTCCATAATTTTGGGGCTTTGTAAGAAAAAGCTCTGCCCCCAGCTGTAGTTTTCATAATACGCGGTACTGACAAGCAGCCTGCATCCTTTGACCGAAGTAGGCGTGGCGGATCGTAAGACACTAGCAGTTCGCTCAGATACTGCGGCGCGAGACCATTTAATGCTTTATATGTTAAGAGTAGTATTTTAAAATCAATGCGAAATTTCACAGGGAGCCAATGTAGTGAAGATAGGATAGGGGTGATGTGCTCATATCTTCTGGTTCTAGTGAGGACTCTTGCTGCTGCATTCTGGACTAGCTGAAGCTTGTTTATGCACCTAACAGAACAACCAGACAGTAAGGCATTACAATAGTCCAACCTAGAAGTGATAAAAGCATGAACTAGTTTTTCCGCATCGTTTAGCGACAATATATTTCTTATCTTGGCAATATTTCTGAGGTGAAAGAATGCTATCCTGGTGATATTATCTACATGAGCTTCAAATGAAAGGCTGGAATCTATAATCACGCCGAGGTCTTTTACTGTTGCACTTTTACTGTTGTACTGTTGAACAGAAAGGCCATCTAAAGTTACGGTGTGATCTAAGATTTTACTCCTAGCTGTATGCGGTCCTATGACTAGAACTTCTGTCTTATCCGGATTAAGCAGAAGGAAGTTATTTAGCATCCAATTTCTTATGTCCTGCACACATTGCTCAACTTTAGTAAGATGGTTTTTCTCATCAGGTTTTGCTGAGACGTATAACTGTGTGTCGTCAGCATAACAATGAAAACTAATACCATGCTTACGGATTATGTTGCCCAGAGGAAGCATGTAAAGGGAAAAAAGCGGTGGGCCTAAAACTGAACCCTGCGGAACGCCAAACTCCACTAGAGAACATGCAGAATAATCACCATTTAAGTCTACATACTGATAACGATCGGTCAAATAGGATCTGAGCCAGGAGAGGGCTGTACCCTTAATTCCTACTACATTTTCTAATCTGTGAAGAAGAATAGCATGATCAATGGTGTCAAAAGCTGCACTGAGGTCGAGTAATACAAGCATAGTTACACAACCCTGATCAGAGGCCAATAGGAGGTCATTTACTACTCTAACGAGTGCTGTTTCTGTGATGAGGCCTAAATCCTGACTGATACAGTTCATGTATGCCATTTCTATGTAGATATGAGCATAGCTGCTCCGCTACTATATTTTCCAGAATCTTAGAGATAAAGGGGAGGTTTGATATTGGCCTGTAATTGGACAGCTGACAGGGGTCGAGGTCAGGTTTTTTAATTATTGGTTTGATAACTGCTGATTTTAAAGGTTTTGGAACATAACCAATGCTGAGTGAGGAATTAATTATTCTCAACAGCGGTCCTGTTATTACTGGTACTATCTGTTTAAGAAAATGTGTCGGTATAGGATCTAATATACGGGTTGATGAATTTGCAGAAGAGATGAGTGAAATTAGTTCATTCTCTTCAAGGGGAGTAAAGTATTCTAGGTTTGAATCTGACATGGCTAGGTTAACATCTGTATCAATTACATTGTTCGGTTTCAAAGCCTCAATTTTATGCCTGATATTTACAATTTTATTATTATAAAATTCATGAAGTCCTAACTATTGCATGATGTTGTTATGGAGATTTCTGTAGTGGTCTTATTTCTGGTTAATTTGGCTACAGTATTAAATAAAAATCTAGGATTATTTTTATTTTCTTCTATAAGAATGGAGAGATACGTTGATCTTTCCTATAGTTCAGGATGCTCTCTTTCCATGCTATTTGAAATACTAACAATTTAGTTTGACGCCATTTACGCTCTAATTTCCGAGCAGTCTGTTTTAAAGTGCGCGTGTGATCGTTATACCAGGGAGCGAGTTTCTTATCTCTAATAATTTTTCTTTTAGCTGGAGCTACATTATCTAAGGTACAACGATGTGTCGACTCTAAATATTCAGTCGCCTGATCAAGTTCTGTGGGGTCAGATGGTGCCCTAATCGAAGTTGGTAACTCTGGGAGATTACTGATAAAACTCTGTGTGGTAGTTGATGTGAATATACGTTTAATACGGTAGCGCGGTGCTGTGCGTACATTATCACTGTGACACACTTGAATGGAGACAAGATAGTGATCTGAGATAATTTCAGACAGTGGAATTGTGATCCTCATGCAGCTTCCATGTAGCGTTAGGCCCATCTTGGCACACTTGAACATTCACATGCTCATTGGAAAATATTGCTTGAAAATTTGCTACTGACATATACTACACATCTGTTATTGCTAGTTGCTCTGTTATTCCATCACCTGACTTGCGTCTTGCTTTGAGATTTGCAATACTCCTATAATTTGTTTCTTTTGGACTCGTACTGAGTGTACAACTTCAATCTACATTATGAATAACCTGAATGTTTTTATGCTTTTTTATTTTGTATGATCAAACAATAAGTTTAAACATTCATTCATTCATTTTCTATACCGCTTAATCCTGTGTTCAGGGTCGCGGGGGACCTGGAGCTTATCCCAGGAGACTTCGGGGACTAGGCGGGGTACACCCTGGACAGGGTGCCAATCCATCGCAGGGCACACACACATACACACACTCACACACCCAATCACACACTACGGGCAATTTAGGAACGCCAATTAGCCTAATCTGCATATCTTTGGACTGTGGGAGGAAACCGGAGTACCCGGAGGAAACCCACCAAGCACGGGGAGAACATGCAAACTCCATGCACACAGAGACGGGAATCGAGCCTGGCCGGGGAATCGAACCCTGACCCTGGAGGTGCAAGGCGACAGTGCTAACCACTACACCACCGCGCCGCCTAAGATTAAACAGAGAAGTGTAATTTTTTCCCCCTGATATTCTCCCTAATTTAGTCGTGTTCAATTCCTCCTCGTCGATAGGGGGCTCCCACATTAAGGCTACTACTACCACTCAGTCTGGAGGGATGAAGACTATCATGTGTTTCATCTTTTTGAACTGCTCGCTCATGCACCATTTGGGGCGAGGAGTAACACACTCGGAGGACAGCGCTATCCGCTCCTTCTTCTTACGTGAGCTCACAGACGCCCCTGATTGGCTGTATAGCCGTGATTCATATGTGAGCACTACAGTAAGTATCTCTCATCCCAACCCTCTGAGAGAGCTCGGCCAATCAGCTCTCTCTAGACCTCCGGCTGCGAGAGGTTACAGCATCACCAGGGAATTAAACTTGCAGTCTCTGGATGAGGCAAGAAGTGTAATTTTTATAATAATGTCAATGTAATTTTCAGAGTGGCGCAGTGGTAAAGTGCTCGCCCTATCATCTTGAGATTGCTAGTTTGATTCCCACGTGATGCTGTACTCTCTCACATCTGTAGGTCTGGAGAGAGCTGATTGGCCGAGCTCTCTAAGAGGGGAGGGATGAGAGGAGCGGATAGCAACACGCCCCAATGGTGCGTGAGCAAGCAGTTTGAAAAGATGTGGCTCGCATGTGTCACGTGAAAGTCTACAGCCCTCCCTGACTGGTAGAAGTAGACTGGATGGGGAAACACACAAATGACAGGTACAGTAGGAATTTACTATGAAAAATTGGGGGAAAAAATTAAAACTTTCAGTGGGAAGTAACAATGCCACCCACAGGTAATAACATGCTGAGTGATGCATAACCAATACTTCGTAATACATTAAGCCTCCATAGTCTCATGGTTGTGATATAAATGCAGGATTTGAACTATTAAATCATGCACACCATGGCAGCTTGCCTGTTTGTGGGGTGTATCTTTTCCAGTACTTGCATCTGTGTATGATTTATGCCATTGTACCCTGGAGAGATGCAGTTAATTTCACGTTGGTGTAATGATAAATGCAACAGAACTGAGTTACGTTTGGTAGATGTCTACCTTCATCATTTTATATTAGGATATAAAAATAGGATACATTCACAATTAATCTTGAAATGCATCTGTTCATTTAATTTGTTGTCCGTTCATTGTGAAATGGAGTTATATTATCTATTTTTTTCCACACTTTGAGACAACAATGGGACTAATAAGAAGAAACCAGTGAAGGGGATAGGAACAAGGGTTATTACAGAGCTTAGTGAAAAAGTGTGAATACCAAACAGGAAGCGAAAATAAAGGAAACACTTTATTAGTTTGTTGTAAAGTAAACAACAGGAGAAAAAGATATACAGTACATTAGTTTTTAAATTGAATTTCATTTAATGTCTTCAGAGTATACTATTTAGCATAAATTAGCTAAAAGAAGAAAAACGATATGGTACATTCTCATGTTTTAACTTTTTATATCGTCTTACTGTATATAATACTTTGAGTTGTGTTTCTAATTTGAAAACCAACCTGGTTGGAAAAAATATACCAGTACAATAAAGAAATATCCTATTCTATTCCTGTTCGTCTCCACCCACCGAAAACGACGAAACCATTAGTCAACATTGTGTCGAATGACCCGTCCTTCATGTCGAGGATCATTATTAGTGACAAAACTTGAGTGTATGGTTTGAAGCAATAGTATTCACAGTGGAAGAACCGCTCATCTCCACGAGCAGCTCGACCAAGTGCACGCTCATCGTCTTTTTCAGCATTCACGCCATTGTGCTCGATAATCTGTCCCTAGGGGGCAGACTGTCAATAGCGAATTCTACTGCTACAGTAGGTTTTAAGCAGAGGTGGAAAGAGTAATAAAATTTTGTACAAGTACCGTTACTTCAGTGAAATTTTACTTAAGTACAAGTAAAGTTACCATTATAAAAATCTACTCAAGTAAAAGTAAAAAGTAGCTCATTAAAAAATTTACTCAGAGTAAAAGTTACAGAGTTATTTTTTATTTTTTTAACAGCGGGCGGTGGGGGGGCGGGGGGGGGGGGGGGATGAGGCATTCTAGCATAGTTCAAAAAAGATGAGCAGATATAAATCTCAAACTAGTTGTTTTTACGTCAATGGACATTATGGACACTTTCATGCACATCTACACTTACTGTACATCGGAACTCACATGTTTATGTTTACATTCTGGACCTTTGCACAAAGACACTTTAATAAGGCACCTTAATAAGACACTTTTTCTTTGCATACTTGCACACCATACTTCCTCCACCAAATTTCAATTTAAAAAAGAAAATTTCTATTGTACAGTATACTTCTATTTTTATTTCTATTTTTATTCCAGTTAAGTTTTAATTTTCCAATCGTATTTCTTTCATTCATATTTATTTCTTACTATAAGATTTAATTCTCTTTTTAAGGTCACTGGCGGTCGTGTAAGCATTTCACTGCATATCGTACTGTGTATGACTGTGTATGTGACAAATAAAATTAGAATTTGAATTTTAACTGAAGGAACACCTTTGCATAATAAAGCTGTTGTCTTTCTTGTGCTTGAAAATCAAAGTGGTCACTTAAATATAGTGTTACGTCCCAGTCTAGGGTCATACAGCAAAAGAATGGTTCAGGGTTCTATTTTAAACTGTATGGAAATGGTGGTATATGGCAGAAAGAACTAGGTCCAATCATTAACTAATGAAATAATGAGGTTTGTATATACAAAACACACACACACACACACACACACACACACACACACACACACACACACACACACAAACACAACAGGGGGAGGAGGAGGAGGGTAAGATTCAGGGTGGACCCAAAATAAAATAAAATAAAATAAACAAAATGGGATTTATATTTAGTAGCTAGATTACCTGCCAAAAAAATAAATAAAAACCCACAAACAAAAATACAGGTACCTTCCCAGACTCCCTAAACCAAAAACAGTGAATAAATTCCCTCTTCCCAAAATAAATGGCAGCCACGCCCCTACTACTAGTGAGTGCACAAACATACAGTCAGGTGTAGCTCAGTGGTTAAGGCATTGGACTACGGTTCGGAAGATCCCAGGTTCAAACCCCACAACCACCAAGTTGCCACTGTTGGGCCCTTGAGCAAGGCCCTTAACCCTCAACTGCTCAGATGTATAATGAGATAAAAAAACAATATGTAAGTAGCTCTGAATAAGAGCGTCTGCCACATGCCCAAATGTAAATGTAAATACAGTGAAATTATCTACAAATATATACAAAGACCAACCAAACCAAAGGGACAAAGCAATAATCAAAGTCAATTGGAGGCGAAAAGTCAAAACCGGAATACACAACCAAATATCAAAACACCAAAATCACAGTCTCTTTCCTCTTTCCCGCGTCTCTCTCCAGTTTATATATGGTTGCGCTAGTCGATGACGTCACTCTTAGGGCGGAAGCGACCGTGTGGAAGGTCAGGTAGCTGCCGATGTGGAGACAGTCAGAAAACCTGGAGTGGAGTCTGGAGCGGCGCGCGACCAGGACATGATACACACGCGCGAGCGTAATATTTTCATTATTTTAGCATTTTCATTCATTTATTTTTTACTCAGTAGCGAATATGATTTAAAATGTAGCGAATTACAATACTTCAAACAAAACGTGCTTAAGTAAAAGTTAAATTACAGATTTTAAAACTACTTTAAAAAGTAGAAATACACAAAAAAGCTACAGTTAAAAATTACAGTTACGCGATGTTGTAATTGTAATTGATGTAATGTAATTCGTTTCTTTCCACCTCTGGTTTTAAGGCATCTGACGGAGAACATACAGGGGAAAAAAAAGAAACAGAATAAACAGAGCTAATCTCAAATCTTTTTGATACCACCTTGTAAACAGGAAGTTTGACCTCAGCACATGTAGCCTCCATAAGTACAGTAGTAGTAACTATCCAGTTAATTCATATAATGTTTGCTATCAAATGCTAATAAAGGAAACAGCCTCACCTTAACAGTCTTTACAAACACCATCCATCCATCCATCCATCCATTTTCTTCCGCTTATCCGAGGTCAAGTCGCGGGGGCAGCAGCTTCAGCAGGGATGCCCAGACTTCCCTCTCCCTGGCCACTTCTTCCAGCTCTTCCGGGGGGATCCCAAGGCATTCCCAGGCCAGCCGAGAGACATAGTCCCTCCAGCGTGTCCTGGGTCTTCTAAGGGTCTCTTTCCGGTGGGGCGTGTCCGGAACACCTCACAAGGGAGGCGAACACTATATAGTGGGTGTAGTGTTTACAAACACTAAGCCCACTATTGTCAATAGAAAATGCAGTGAACAAAATTGTCACAAAATTAACTGTAAAGCCACGCCCACTAAGAAAAATTATAAACTAACTTTACACACAGCCCGCCTAATAAGAAAAGTAAAAGGTGCCTGTTGCACAAAGACCTGCTCACTATGAAAAGTGATATTTTATTTTTGGTCCAGGAGAAATGAATCAGTATGTCAAACACACAAAACAAAATTGGATCTTTTCCAATGAATCTTGCATGTTGTATATGATTTACAAGCTTCAGGGAGCTTCTGTTAATGTGCACAATGTCTATATTAGCAATACTAGAAATCGAAGTCGTTGGCACTTGCGTACATTACTCTGCATGTTAACAATGTTAATGTTCACATTCTTTAGTTTTGTTTCAATCAGTTCACCATTCATCAAAAGAATGAATGTATTCGATAAATGGCGCTCTTTTAGTGCATTCATGCACAACCCTGCCAACAGATGAATCTTGTCCACAAGTCGGTGATAAGTTATCTGTCAATTTTCAAGGATCAGGCGTTCCACTCACTGACTCTTGACGGGAGTGACTGCAGTGAGCTTCGAGCCATCTCGGCCCGGGATCGTTATTCACAAAAATGGAAACCTGACTGTCCAGCTCTTTCTGAAACCTGACAAACCTTTATAATGATCTTTTTTAAGCCACTGGTGTTCATACTTTTCTGTGCATTTGTTTCATTTATTCATTTATATTGAGGGACACTGGCTGTCAGCTGGGATTACTCTCTGGACAAAATGCCAGTCCATCACATACAAAACATTGGCTCATTATCGATGAGGTCTGTCTAGTTGTCAACACTTTTAGAAATGCAATTGCCATTTAACTTTTTATTTGTCTGGTGCACGCACATGATGAGTTACTTAGCACTTTGTCATTATTGCTTCTTTTGTGGTGTTCAGAGATGCATTTATGGAGTATATACAGTACAGTAGCTGTCTACAGAACAATTAGTGAAATGAATCTTTCTGTCAATAATTTTGAATTCTGCACTCCATAACGCCATCCTGTTCGCATGCAAGATTATGCTTTGAGTTACCTGAAACTTAAGCACACCTTTACAAGCACCATTACAATACACAAGTAACTAATCCTAAGACAATTTTTAGGCATCCTGGGAAAATTAAGCATTTGTACCTAAAAGAATTGGATTAAATTCTTTCTGATAGGGACAGTGTGTTTCAGGATTCTACTGGTTTCTACAATATGTATCACACTGTTGATGATTTACCCTAAGGGTAAAACGGACAGGCCTTATGATGCAGTGGTTCCCAAGTTCTTTCTGTAGGACCCCTATTTTGATTTTATTTTGATTTTGATTTTATTTAGGGTGGCCAGAGATAAACTTTGGTATTGCATGAGGAAGTCAGGAAAGAAATATGTGAATGTGGTGCTGGATATGCACTGTATATGGACAGCGTTACAGCAGTGAGATATGACCGACTGGGTTTAAGTTGGCGGTGTGAATGCACCAGGGCTCTGCTCTAAGTCCCTTCTTGTTTGCAGTGGTGATAGACAGGTTGATGAATGAGGTTAGAAAAGAGTCCCCATGGACTACAGTATGATGTTTGTGGATGATATTGTGATCAGTAGCAAGAGTAGAGAGCAGGTCGAGTTACATCGAGAGTTAAAAGAGCAGGTTGCTCTTTCTCCTTTACAACTGGAACAATTGGCTACATAATGTTAAGATCACATTTATATTAATAGTAGGTTGAAATAAAATATTTGCACCTTTCTTTAAATATAGTGTAAATATTTGATATTGACTTCTATGCCCAACATTTTTACAAGTATCTTTTGAGTCAGTTCAGTAATAATTCATTTTGGCAGGTGAACTGTGCTTGATGTCTACTTCATTGCCCTTTTATATAGTAATTTTACAGCAGGATTCAGATTTTATCTGAATTAGATCTCTTTAGCCACTTAACACCACCCTCATGATCATCCTTTAAATTGTTGGGTTCTGCTTTCCCTTTTAATGCTTATATTAGTACTGGGTTAATTGGGTTAATAGCCCAGCTGTTGCAACCTGGCAACGGTGGAGCTCGAACCCGACCCTCCGATCATCAACCCAGAGCCTCAACCTTTCTATGTATATTTTTTTCAAGCAATCAATTAAAAATGTAAATCAAGGTCATGGTCTGAGATTAAGGTGATCAGCAAACCACATAGACAATACAGTCTCTAAAAACTAGGTAACAAAGTCAAAGAATTACATATGCTGTAAGTCATAATCAGTCAGACAATGATACATTGATTGATACATTGATATATTGCATTACTTTGCAACTAGCATGGTGAATATGCACAGAAAGGAGTCCAGTGGCTAAGAACGTGTCATTCAGGGTGATTAATGAAATCCATAGAGGCCACATTTCCAGGCAATGTTTAATGGTTTAGCGTTTTATGGTTATCGGAGTATACTATTTACCATAATTTAGCTTAAAATATTTGCTGTTTTTTTTTACAGCTGCACATAAAAAAAAAAAAAAAATAATAATATATATATATATATATATATATATATATATATATATATATAGGACAATCTATTGCCCTAGCCACATCAGCAGTCCTCATGCCTCCCTGCAGCATGCCTAATGCACGTTCACGCAGATGAGCAGGGACCCTGGGAATCTTTCTTTGGGTGTTTTTCTCAGTCGGTAGACAAGTCTCTTTAGTGTCCTGCGTTTTTAGAACTGTGACCTTAAATGCCTACTTTCTGTAAGCTGTTAAGGTCTTAACGACCATTCCACAGGTGCATGTTAATTAATTGGTTATGGTTAATTGAACATGCATGGAAAACATTGTTTAAACCTGAAGATCTGTAAAGTTATTTCATTATTGTTGAAATACACAGTCCTGAAAAAGGGATGTTTCTTTTTTGCTGAGTATATACAGTACTGTATATATATATATATATATATATATATGCACATACGGCAAATTAGAGCTACAACATAATCTACTATATTTATAATTATCCATGAACGTAAATGGATTGGAGGCGCAAACCATGTATACTGTGTAATTATGTAAAGTCGAATTTGATTGTTGAGGAATTCTGATTGGTGTTTGCTGAAGTCATTCATCATTTCTACTGCAACACCGCGGTGGATGAGAAGTTAAGGCTTTGGGCTGCAGAAAATGAAACAAACACATATTTTTCTTCAGTGAACCATACCACGACTAACCCTATGCTCTGACCTCAGTTGCTTCCAAACTACGACATGAAATGTAATTACACACATCTTTCTATAGACACATTTTCCCAAGATGTGATCCAAATATCCTTTAAGTACGGCATCTACAGTACAGTAGGTAGATGATGATGATGATGATGATGATGCCTGTGGAGCTATACAGCACTGTATGTCGGAAAGCACAGCAGAGCACCACAACGCCTGATTACTTCTCCGATGAAAAAAGGGACTAGTGTGTAATTGGACTCCAAACAAGAAATCAGATAAACCATGTCTGACAGTACGACAAGAAGAAAAACAGAGAGAAAGAGAGAGAGAGAGAGAGATTTGCAGTAATATCTGTATCCTTATATAGAGGATTACACAGGAACAGAGCATTAGCTATTTAACCAGCTCATCTGGCACATAATAATTTCTCTTCACTTGAGACCAACGTGCTGGACAACATGTCGAGAAACAGACAGCTGGGAAAAGACATGAGTAATAAAGATAATATGAGTTTGCAGGGAAAAAAAACAAACTTTTCCATTAAAAAGAAAGACGTATACCCAGGGCTGAAGTAGGGCATGCTTTTAGCCAGGGAGTTACGTGATGCAGAGCAAATAGACCAAATGGTACAGAAGGAACACACACACACACACAGCAGAATTGAAAAAGCCAACAGACTCATA
Source organism: Channallabes apus (assembly GCA_030522415.1). Lineage (NCBI taxonomy): Eukaryota > Metazoa > Chordata > Actinopteri > Siluriformes > Clariidae > Channallabes > Channallabes apus. The sequence continues at coordinate 16,313,313 of CM060107.1, forward strand.
GAGTCCAATATTAGTACAAGAAAAAAGCATGATCACTCATTGCTTATTCTTAAAAATGACTGATAGCTATAATTACTACATTAGCAGAGCAAGGTAACTTGCGGCGCTACTCAGAGTGGAGATTATCCTGTTGCTTGGTGGCAGGTAGTGATTTTACCTCACAGCTCCGTGTTCTTCATTTTGATTCTGAGCTCGCTATGAACACATGTTCTACATTTAACTCTGCTTCCTTTGAAACCCATACAGCCAACATAGGTGGTGCACACCATGGTCAAACCTTACCTGACTTAGTATTCCTATACATACTCCCGTCATGCAACATTCATTACCAAGTACATTCTAGGAGAACCAGTACACGTCCTGAATGACAAGGAACCTTGTATCTGGAGCACCTTGCATCAGCATGGTTGCTAGTCATCGTACCTACAGTATCGTATGCTTTTATCACTTCCTTGGAAAATGAGGTCTGATCACAGAAACAACACAGCTAGCTACGTACAAAAAGGATCCTAAAACTATGTGCTTACACATGTTCTACTCACTCAGTTTGTCAATTATGGGTAAGGCAAGGCCAATTATGGAGCCCCAGAACCCCTGAATGGTCATAAAGGGAAAAGGAAATACAAACATTTTACGCTATCTAGAGCTTGAAATGCTTTTGCGTGTACAATTTGTTAGCACTCCCAGGCTCTGTAGTGAGTGCAAAGACTTCTAACACCTATGAATACTTTTCAAAATCCATGTAAGTTAGTTTTATTATTATTTCCTGACATGAAGCAACTCTTGTTTGAACATGACAGAACACTTTGTTTCTTCATTAAGAGAATTTAGGGAGCATATGTACAGTATTGGGTTTCCTCCGGGTACTCCGGTTTCCTCCCACAGTCCAAAGACATGCAGATTAGGCTAATTGGTCTTCCCAAATTGACCATAGTGTGTGAATGAGTGTGTGTGTGTGTGTGTGTGTGCTCTGCGATGGATTGGCATGCTGTCCAGGGTGTACCCTGCCTTGTGCCCTGAGTCTCCTGGGATAGGCTCCAGGTCCCCGCGACCCTAAATACACGATAAAGAGGTATAGAAATGAATAGAAATGAAATGTACAGTATTTATTTAGTTGGGAACACAGTAGTATACGTATTTTTGTGCATGTTTTTCTAGTTCGTTCACTCACTTTACTAAACGATCAACTGCTGAACCAACAGACCAATGCCAAGACAGATAACAGTTATTAATAAAAACTATACTCACAACATACCAGGAAGCCAAAGAACCAAAGAGTGCAAAATGCAAGCAGATGGAAAGGTGCGAACTTCGAAAGTCTTGAAAATGAGCTGTGAAATAAGGTGCAGGTGTTAGTAATCAGGCAGAAAATGCTACATGTGCAGCATAAGTTCTGGGATGTAATGTGTGTGTGTGTGTGTGTGTGTGTGTGAGACTCTGCCATGTCCGTATTAATTATAGACAGATAAATCGATTGATCTGATGCTGACTCTAAAATATGGTCAGAATAAGGCAACTCATTGACCAGCTGCCTTGTGGTTTGGAGGCTTCTTATTCCAGAAGAAAGCTGTGTTCTGAAAAGAAATAACTAAATATGGCACAGTAGCATTGTATGGTAAAGAAAAAGCAAAAAATCTTTTTTTTTTTAATTTTTTTTAATTGTGGGTCAAAATATCGATGTTTTTCAGGCAGAACCTAAAAAACAAGGACACAATGAATATAAGCGGAGAAAAAAAATGAAGAAATAAATGAATAAAAATCCAGAAAACAAAGAATAAAATTGAAGACAGGCATAGCAGCATTAATAATAACTTTCCTCCAACAGTTTTAAGTTTTAAGAAGGTTTAAAAATCCATATATATTTGGCAATTTGGGAACACCAATTATCCTAATCTTCATGTACTTGGACTATTGGGGGGAACCAGCAAGCACAGGGAGAACATGCCAACTCCATGCACACAGACCCATAGTGGGAATCAAACCCAGATCCAGGCGGTGCCAACCCTGAAGCCACCATGCTGCCATTAAAATATAGATAGGTAGATGTAATCCTAGGTATTGATAAGAACTCTACCTGAGCTGAACTACCTACAGTAAGTGCTCGAGATGGGTGACGTTGCTCCAGAAAGCTAATTTTGTAGTAATGAAGTGATGTAATATTCAGTCCCATACTGTGATGATTTATTAATCCCCTCAATAAACCTTCGATAAAAGCTTAATCCTGCATCATTCTCTTCTTTATCCTTTCTCTAATAAAAGTGGGTTAAAAGAGAAATGAAATTGTGCTGGATTCTTAAGGTTTTCCGAGGAGCCATTGTTTCGCTGAACGGGTCCTCTGAGGTCCTTTTCCATTTTAAGAATGGCTACAGTAAGAACATTGCAATAACCATAACAATATTAAGTGCTGGGATCTGTTGCAGGTGCAGCTGGTAGTAGTACAGATTCAGTGAAATCTCAGATGTGTTCGCAGCGCTGAGGACTAATGATCAAGCTTTTTGTTTACTAGCATTCTCGTGCCATAGCAGGCAGAACGGTCGTAGGCGGAGGGAGTACAGCTGGTGGATAGAGTACGCGTCAAAATCGCAAACGCTCAATTAACTCCCACAGAATCGAGTCGAGCACTGTGTGAAGATTTCAAATTCACAGCTGTTCACTTAATACTGTTGAATGTACCAGGCATGTTCATTTAAGCCGGAGCCCTGGCACAATCTCCAACCAGCATTGATAGCGACAAGGCTTCACTAATAGGCTTCACCCACAAATCTTGTTTAATGCAGGTAGAGAAGAGAAGCAGATTCATGCAACAACCCTGTGCTGTTTAACCAGCACAGGACAAAACAGCTGGTCTCAAAAAAAAGAAAAAAAAGATAAAAAACCTAGGCTGTGTTATAAAAAAAAATCAATGAGGAAGTAAAGACAGAACAAGAAATGAAACAGAAAATAGGAGCAAAAATAATGGGCATCTCAGGAGAACATCAAATAGTGAATAGGGCCACAGGACACTGATGCTGTAATATAATGCATGAAGGGAGCAGCTAGAAATGTGTGTGTCTTTATTGCATAGTAACTATTGATCCATGATTTGCAGATTCATCAATGTCTCTAACGTCCTCTCTCCAGCTATAGTCAATGAAAAAAAGTGGGGACATGTTGGTGACTAACATGTAATAAACATATCTTCACACATGCCTATAGATAGAGGTCAAAAGATTGCATTTGATATGTAGCCACATTTCAAATGAACATGCTTTACATATGTGATATGAGGTGTAATACCATGGTACAGTCAGGGAAGATCTTTTGAAATTCACATACCTCGAATAATTCACATACACTCTTCACATTATTCGAGGTATAATTTGGTTTGAAAGACAGCAAATGGAATAAGAAGTGAAACAGGAGGATCTCTCGTGGATGGCAGGTCAAGTTTCAACTGAAACTTCATTCATCCCACTGTCCAATTTTGAGAACACTCTGATCACACCTTTGGGGTAACTCTGGACAATCAACTGTCGTTTTCCCATCAACATTACTAACCTTACTCACTCTTGTCGATTTCTTCTCTATAAAATCTGAAGAATTTGTTTATTTCTCTCCACATAGGCCATTTCAGTCCTTTGTTATTTCACGACTGGACAACTGCAAGTCACTCCTGGCCTCTGTCCACCATTTGTCTTCTACATCTGATCCAGAATCCAGAATGTGGTTGCATGACTGAATTCTCACTACCCTGTGAGCCCCGCAGCCACTTACCTCTCAGCTCTATTCACACCCCGCACTGCACCACATTCCCTCTGCTCCTCCAGCTCTGCTCAACTGGCCCACCATCTCTCAGAGAACGAGGAAGACATGCATCTATATTTTTTTTCTGTCCTTGGTGGAGGAATGAATCACCCCTATTCGTCTGTACAGCGGAGTCACTGGCAATCTTTTCCCAAAAAAGTCACAAAAGATATGTTTCCTACAAACCAGATTCCAAAAAAGTTGGGACACTAAACAAATTGTGAATAAAAACTGAATGCAATGATGTGGAGATGGCAAATGTCAATATTTTATTCAGAATAGAACATAGATGACAGATCAAAAGTTTAATCTGAGAATATGTATCATTTTAAAGGAAAAATATGTTGATTCCAAATTTCACGGTGTCAACAAATCCCAAAAAAGTTGGGACAAGGCCATTTTCACCACTGTGTGGCATCTCCCCTTCTTCTTACAACACTCAACAGACGTCTGGGGACCGAGGAGACCAGTTTCTCAAGTTTAGAAATAGGAATGCTCTCCCATTCTTGTCTAATACAGGCCTCTAACTGTTCAATCGTCTTGGGCCTTCTTTGTCGCACCTTCCTCTTTATGATGCGCCAAATGTTCTCTATAGGGGAAAGATCTGGACTGCAGACTGGCCATTTCAGTACCCAGATCCTTCTCCTACGCAGCCATGATGTTGTGATTGATGCAGAATGTGGTCTGGCATTATCTTGTTGAAAAATGCAGGGTCTTCCCTGAAAGAGATGACTAGATGTTGTTCTAGAACCTGAATATATTTTTCTGCATTGATGGTGCCTTTCCAGACATGCAAGCTGCCCATGCCACACGCACTCATGCAACCCCATACCATCAGAGATGCAGGCTTCTGAACTGAGCGTTGATTACAACTTGGGTTGTCCTTGTCCTCTTTGGTCCGGATGACATGGCGTCCCACATTTCCAACAAGAACTTCGAATCGTGACTCGTCTGACCACAGAACAGTCTTCCATTTTGCCACACTCCATTTTAAATGATCCCTGGCCCAATGAAAACGCCTGTGCTTGTGGATCTTGCTTAGAAGTGGCTTCTTCTTTGCACTGTAGAGTTTCAGCTGGCAACGGCGGATGGCACGGTGGATTGTGTTCACTGACAATGGTTTCTGGAAGTATTCCTGAGCCCATTCTGTGATTTCCTTTACAGTAGCATTCCTGTTTGTGGTGCAGTGTCGTTTAAGGGCCCGGAGATCACGGGCATCCAGTATGGTTTTACGCCCTTGACCCTTACGCACAGAGATTGTTCCAGATTCTCTGAATCTTCGGATGATATTATGCACAGTTGATGATGATAACTGCAAACCTGATGATAACCTTTCTGATATTGCTCCACTATCTTTCTGCGCAACATTGTGGGAATTGGTGATCCTCTACCCATCTTGGCTTCTGAGAGACACTGCAACTCTGAGAAGCTCTTTTTATACCCAATCATGTTGCCAATTAACCTAATTACTGTTAATTGGTCTTCCAGCTCTTCGTTATGCTCAAATTTACTTTTTCCAGCCTCTTATTGCTACTTGTCCCAACTTTTTTGGGATTTGTTGACACCGTGAAATTTGGAGTCAACATATTTTTCCTTTAAAATGATACATTTTCTCGGATTAAACTTTTGATCTGTCATCTATGTTCTATTCTGAATAAAATATTGACATTTGCCATCTCCACATCATTGCATTCAGTTTTTATTCACAATTTGTTTAGTGTCCCAACTTTTTTGGAATCCGGTTTGTAGATATTTGGGTTTACCTGTGAGCACACAGTTACCTTCGCAAGGCAAGAAAGCATACACTAAGCTGACTTATATAATATCTTTTGCATATTTACACCACCGTTCAAAAGTTTGAGATCACTTTCTAACTCCATGATGGTTCCTGATGTTTATTTCTTTCTACATTGTAAAGGAATGCTGAAGGCGTCCAAAAATGCATTAATCTCCTTTGAACAGTTGATATTGAGATGTTTCTGCTACTTCTGCTCTGTAAAGACTTCATAACGCCTCTAATCTGAGCTGCTGTTAATTGGTCATTTTTCAGGCTGATAACTCTAAATGAACTTCTCGTCTGCAGCAGAGGTAGGTTTTGGTCTCGTCCTCCTGGGACGGCCTTCATGAGAGCCAGTTTCATTATGGTGCTTGACGGATTTTGCAAATGCACTTGACAATCCTGTTCTTGCAAGAACTATTACAGAAAGGCCGACCTCTGTGTCTTAAAATAACAACTAACTGTTGTTTTTCTTGTTGTTACGTAATTACCTAATTCCATATGTGTTATCTTATAGTTTTGAAATCCCCAGTATTGTTGTAGAATGTAGAAAATAAATCACTAAACAAAAACAAAGGAATTTGCAAGTGACCACAAACTTTTGAACGGTAGTGTACGTATATATATAATTTATATATATATATATATATATATATATATATATATATATATATATATATATATATATATATATTTGATTTGGAAAATAACTTCTTGTTTCATTTGTTAGGAGAGACTGTATTATATTTTTGACCCATTTAACTTTTGAGAGCAGTAAAATAGCTAATTCTGCCTAGAATTTCTTGAGTTGCCCCAATTATACAAAATAGAATCCGTTGTTTATTTTTTTCTGTATAGGGTCCTGAAATAAAAAAAATATTTGTGCCTTTATTTTAGTCCTTTCTGTACTTTTTTGTCCTTGTCTGAAAAAAAAAAACCCCAGACTGAATTACCTATTGTTTTTACAGTTGTCTTTTCATTTTTGGTCTGAAAGACATGTCCGTGATTCTTTATGCAAATTGTTGGAATAAAGGATATTTGATTGGTTCTATTTACTGTATACAGTCCTGTAGTGCACATATGTGTACACTACAAGTGCACGTATGTGACCCTCTCTCAGATATTAACCGTTTCTCAAACCGGTCGAAATGAAAAATGAAAGCTTTAGAAGAGGCGGTCAACCACATATATGATCTTTGAATTGCGTTTTCAAATTGTTTATTGACCTTAAGGTCACCCAAAACTGGAATCTACTTCTCTACTTCAGTACTTCTTTGATGATTGGATATCATGGTGTGAACAGACTGTGGTCATGGGACAACATCCAGGTGCATTAAAAAAATACAATCCTCTAGAAAGTCGCTGCATTCGTGGCCATTCTTTAAGGAAAAATGTATTCCAGAGATTGCCCTGATAAACAAACCCAATCTAAATAGGTCTAATGTCTTTTTTTTTTTTTTTAGAAAAATCCATTTCGCTGGATCAAGATAAAACAATTCCAACACCAGTTGACCTGTAATGTGATCCAGAGACGTTCAGTGTCACCTCGCACGTTTTTAATTTATTATAGACTTACGCAACAGATATAAAATGGCCCATAATTTGCTAAGAGTTACAGTACAAGTTTTATTCGCTTGTGATAATATGGTTAATATTCCAAAACACAACAATTTGAGCACGGGTACCTAACAGCCAGGAATTTGTAAATCCTTACTGTTCATTCAGTAAGCCAACTTTCAAAAAGACGCTTGCAAAAAGGAAAGCAAAAGGACAAGTGATTCACAATGTGCATTTCTTACACCATCACCACTCTCAATGATTCATCTGGAACACGGCTTTAACTCTCCCACTCTGCATGCATTACTGATTCTGCGACTGATCTCATCTCACCACATCAAAACCTCCCTCAGCCTTGAACCAAACACCAGCATTTCTTCTCCTCGTCTTGATTTTTTCCCCTCCTTATCAGCCATCGCCCGGCAATGAGATTAAAAGAAGTTATTATGCACATAAATTATGACTGACATCAGGGAAGTTTTATGTTCAAAAATAGATCAAGAAAAAAGTGATTCTTCGGTGTAAAAAATTGACAGGAATTTGTTTTTGACGGAAATTTGCCTCTGTGGTATCCAATTAACTCTGACTGATAATTAATTCCAAGGGTATAGTGTTGCTTTCCTTCAGTAAAAAGCATCCCTTAAGCAACACAATCATGTGTGTTTTGCTAATTAGCACTGCTTTTGGTAACAGCAACGACAAGGCACAGTTAATTGAAAGTGACTTATTGTAGCCTTTGGTGTAGCCATTTCATTAACACACGAGTCAAGAGTTCAGCAGCCGTCTCAGCTCAGCATCAAGTGACTAAAGAAGCAAAGAACCACACAACGAGACTGTGCTACACTACTGTATATGCACAAACATACCATCTAGGAACCTGTGTAGTTTAATGGTGAGCATAGTATTTATTTCTATTTGTACGACCATGGTAGGACCTCCAGTCAACATTCAGACAAACTTTCACTCACTATAGGGAATTTGGAAATGCCAATTAGCATAATGTGCATGTTTTTTTTGGACAATGGCAGAAACCAGAGAAGCCCAATAAGCTTGGGGAGAACATGCAAACTGCATGCAAACCAACCTGATGCAGGAATCGAACCCAGGACCTGCAAGGCGACAGTACTAACCACTAAGTCATCATGCTGCCATACTGTACATACACATAATTATGTGTAAAGGGCATGTTAGTACAAACTTTATACATACTATATGTATGTATGTACTGTATGTATGTATGTATGTATGTATGTACGTATGTGTAAAAGAGGGGGTACTAATACAGGTTCTTTGTACATAATAAAAATAATTGCAGCAGGTCATAATATTAGGCAAATATAACATCAGACAAACAACAACATATACCATTTTACACAAAAATGAAACCTCAAAGAAAAAAACAACAACACACAGGCAATAATAAGTACCCCCATACTGCTTCCACAGGATTTAAGAGGGTAAGTTTCAGGTAGCTGCTTATCATCAGCCCATGATTTATTGATCATCAGCATGTGTGCAGACCACTATAAATGGAGAAGTTTTGGCGGTTTGCTGATCTGGATCATTCAAATGGTCTAGGAGAAGCAATTTCTTAATCTGGAAAGGGTTATTAAACCATTTCCAGACAATTTGTAGTTCAACATTCTGCAGTGAGAAAGATTATTCAAAAATGGAAAGCATTCAAAACACTACCAGTCTTCCCAGGAGTGGACGTCCCAGCACATTCAGCCCAAGGTCAGGCCGTTCAATGCTTAGAGAAATACAAAACCCTTAAGACCTACATCTTGGATCCTACAGGCCTCATCAAGCGTATTCAATGTTAATGTCCTTAATAGCACAATCAGAAGAAGACTGAACAAGTACGGTTTGTTTGTAAGGGTTGCCAGGAGAAAGTCTCTTCTGCCTAAAAAGAACATGGAAGCAAATCTTGACAAAATTGCATCTGAACAAAGGCTTCTATAATGTCCTATGGACGGGATGAGACCAAAGTGGAGTTGTAATACTCAGTACCATGTTCGGTGAAAGCCTAACAGCATTGCAGCAGAAACACCTCACACCCACTGACAAGCGGTGGAGCGTTGATGATTTGGGCTTATTTTACACATGATTTACAGTGGGGGAAATAATTATTTGATCCCCTGCAGATTTTCTAAGTTTGCCCGCTTACAAAAAAAATTATGGGTTTATAATTTTTATCATAGGTTTATGGTACACAATAGAGACAGAATATCAAGCAAAAATCCAGAAAAAGCACACGATACAAATATTATAAATCGATTTGCATTTCAGTGAGGAAAATAAGTGTTTGATCCCCAAGCAACCAACAATAATTCTGTCTCCAACAGACTGGTTATGTGCTCATATGGTACACATATTAATTTAAGAAGGAGCTCCTAACAACAACGCGCTATGTGTATAAAAGCCACCTGACCACAGAATTTCTACTGTATGTTCCATTCAAATCTCATCAATATCGTCCAGACCAAACAGGTGTCAAAGGAAGTCAGGGACAAGACTGTGCTGTAGACCTGCACAAGGCTGGAATGGGCTAGAAGACCATGAGCTAGAAGCTTGTTGAAAGGGAGACAGCTGTTGGAGTGATTATTTGCAAATGGAAGAAATACAAAGTGACCATCAATCGCCCTCAGTCTGGAGCTCCATGCAAGATTTCACCTCATGGGGTAAGAATAATCATGAGAAAAATGAGGGATCAGTGCAGGACTACAAGGGAGGAGCTTGTAAATGATCTCAAGGCAGTTGGGACCAAAGTCACCAAACAAAACATTGGTAACATGATACTGTATGCCGCCAAAGATTGAAATCAGTGCAGCAAGGTCCCCCTACTCAAGAATGCACATGTACAGGCTCATCTGAAGTTTGCCAATGAACAGAAGGATTGGGAAAAAGTGAGACCAAAATCGAGCTTTTTGCCATCAACTTTTTTTTGGAGGAAAAAAAATGCTGACTATGACCCCAAGAACACCGTTCAGTTTCATCCGTACAGTCAAGCACAGAGGTAGAAACATCATGCTTTAGGGCAGGTTTCATGCTAAAGGTACAGACTGACTTTGCTGCATTAAGGGGTATTGTAACACCTTGGATGAGAACCTCCTGAAGATAATCCTATAGAAAATTTATGGAGCTGAAACTTTGAGTTGCCAAGCAGCAGGCAAGCAATCTTAAAAAGTAAGAGAAAATCTGTAAAGAATAGTGGATCAAAATGCATCCTGAGATATGTGCAAACCGGGTAACCAACTACAAGAAAAGTCTTACCTCATGTTTCACTTGAGGATTAAATACTTATTTCCCTCATTGAAATGCAAATCAATGTATAACATTTGTATCGTGCGCTTTTTTTGGATTTTCTTTGATTTTGCTTGATTTTTGTCTCAATCCTTTACCATAAACCTATGATAAAAATTATAAACCCTCCATTTCTTTGTAAGTGGCCAAACTTAGAAAATCCCCACTGTATATATTTATATCCAGTATATAAACTGGCACAGTGGCACAAGTGCAATCTACATAATACTGGGCATAATGTTATGTTTTGTAATATTATTGCTGATCAGTGTATTTATAGCTTATAGTTTATCATATCTAATAGCCTTTAAGAACGGCTTTGACCAAAGAAGAACATACTGCCATCATTCTCAGGGCTGGAATGGGAGGCTGTAGCAAAGCAACACATTGAAATGCAACTGCATTATGCACATAACACCAAAAAAGACAAGTTCATCATGAGTGGGAGAGACAAAGAAAGCGCAATCATGCAGAGGGAGTGTTGTAAATAAAGTTGGAATTTTTACTTTTACAGTTTATGTATTAGCTGAAAAGTGTTGGATTGCCTTATGTATGGAGACATTTGGACACCCTGTCCGGTTGTATGCTCTCCTTGCATTCTTAGAATATTGTTTTTCCTACCATAAGTTACTTTTTATGCTTTTCAATATTAAAAATGCACAAGCAGATGTTGGAGCACTGTCGCCTTGCACCTCCAGGGTCTGGGTTCGATTCCCTGGCCAGGCTCGATTCCCGTCTCTGTGTGCATGGAGTTTGCATGTTCTCCCCGTGCTTGGTGGGTTTCCTCCGGGTACTCCGGTTTCCACCTACAGTCCAAAGATATGCAGGTTAGGCTAATTGGCGTTCCTAAATTGCCCGTAGTGTGTGATTGGGTGTGTGAGTGTGTGTATATGTGTGTGTGCCCTGCGATGGATTGGCACCCTGTCCAGGGTGTACCCCGCCTAGTGCCCAAAGTCTCCTGGGATAGGCTCCAGGTTCCCCGCGACCCTGAACACAGGATTAAGCGGTACAGAAGGTGAATGAATGAATGAATGAATGAATGTAGCAGATGTTGGAATTCACACGGCCCAAATTTTACATTTATTTTCCTGTATATAGCAAGATTTAAATATTTAATTCAAATTTAACGGACAGAAACCCCACCAACTTCTACATTTATAAAATGGTCAATCTTTAAGAAAAAAATAAGAAAATAGGAAATAAGGAAATAGGAAAGAAGTTCTAACTTTGATTATTAGCATCATTCACTTCAGTTTCAGCTTTCCTCACATCCTTCAGAATCTAATGTCTAAAACTCATTTTGGCTCATTTTACTGTAATTACAACAAATTATATCACATAATTTCTTCACACCCTCATTTATTTATTTTTGATCCCCAGACAATCTTTGGAAAGCCAAACTCATAAATATTAGCTGCCCTTGGACTTTATTCTCTCATCATTTTAGTGCTGTCCAAAATGTCTCTCTCTCTCTCACACACACACACACACACACACACACACACACACACACACACACACACACACACACAGTGTCAATTATTTTATTTTTATTTTGCAGTAATACAAATTGGGCGGATAAATTTCAAATAACCCAAATACTGCATTATAACTCGGTCCTTCATTTATTGGGTATGTATGACAAAATTCTGCAAAGAGGTTTCAACTTCAATCATTAATATTTTTTATCACAGCTACGTTTAGAGGGATACTATGATAGATTGATGTAATTCAAACAAAAATAATAATTACTTTGCATAATTAAAAACATGCTTTGTCAAGAGTTTATATATATAGTTTCAATTTACAAGCTAAGAAATTAGATTTAGTATCCCGAGGATGTTCTTGTTGGAGAGGCTCATGATTAAATCCCCTAGTTTGGAAAATACAGCGGCAAGCACAGTTGAGAAACTCTGTATGATACCTGTGTGTGTGAGTGTGTGTAAAAATATTTTTTGAAAGAATCTGTGTTTGTGAAAGGTTTCATGACCTTTAAAAAAAAAAACTCAATTCGTATTAAATTGAATTAAACCTAGCAACATCTCATTTGTTCATATAATTCAACACAATGCAGGTTCTCTACAAAGGTTCAGGGCATGCATTTCCTCTAGTAAACACACACACACACACACACACACACACACACACACACACACACTGCCAAATAAGTGTGGTCACAGTTAATGATTTAGATCATCAAACAAATTTGAATATTACACAAAGATAACAAGAGTGAACAGAAAATGCAGTTTTATCATTTTATTTATAATAATTTCATTTATTAAAGGAAAAAAAGCTGTCCAAATCTATTTGGCCCTACGTATATGTAGAAAGTAATTGCCCCCTTGCTAAATCATGAATAAACTGAGATTAAATGTTTGGAAAGCTGAGTTAAATTTCACTTTGCACACTGAGGGCTGATTACTGTCATACCTGTTGAATCAAGAAATCACATTAATAGAACCTGTTTGAAAAATTCATGCAAGCTAAAACATCTCAAAAAAGTAATATATCATGGAGGAAAAAAATTATTAGATGGGATAACTTCACATGTATCAGTCTGGAAATGGTTACAACACCTTTTGCAAGGCTTTGAGACTCTCGTGAACCATGAAGAAAACTTGGGTTCTTTTATGAGGAGCTCATTTAAAGTAAGAACCCAGAACATCTAAAGACCTTCAGTCCTCAGTTAAGGTAAGTGCCCAAATTAAACAATAAAAAAGAGACTGCAGCAAAATGGATCCAAGGCGAAAGCCACTGCTGACCAAAAAGACCACAAAGGCTCATCTCACATTTGCAAAAAAAAAAACAAAAAAAAAAAAACATCTGGATTATCTTCAAGGCTTTTGGTCAAATATTATTTGAACTGATAAGACAAACATTAAACTGTTCGAAACAGTTGATATTGAGATGTGTCTACTACTTATGCTCTGTAAAGCTTTCATAACGACTCTAATCTGAGGTGCTGTTAATTGTTGATTTCTGGGGTAAACCTACCTGAGCAGTGATGGCTTTCCTGGGCTGATCTTCACAAGAGACAGTTTCATCATGGTGCTTGATGGGTTTTGCAAATGCACTTGACAATACTGTTCTTGCATGAACTATTACAGAAAGGCTGACCTTTGTGTCTTAAAATAACAAATTGCCTGTCGCAGTTGGCATTTAATTACCCAATGCCATATTGTCATGGTGTGCACCGGTGATGGGCGTGCGCCTCAATCTGTTGTCACCCCTCGCTCACTCCGTAGGCTTACTAGGTCGACAGCCTTCTGCAGGTGTGTGAAGGGGCGTAGCCGCTGGAAAAGGGCACGGCAGTGTAAAAATTTATGTTAATGGATCTAGGGCATTTCCTGTGCTATAAAACAAGGCGGGGAGTGTAGCTGGAAGTCCTGGAGTTTTTAGGAGCAGAGTCGTGGGGGAAGAGCGGGACGCTTAAAAGGCATGCAAGTGAGGTGATGTAACACGTCCCAGGGACATCAAAGACCAGTGCACATAAAGCAGCCGTTTGATCCCCACATGAAGAACAGTCGTGAAAAGTCTGCGTGAGCTCCTGCGGCACTCTCCCTCTTGTGTAGATCCAGCCTTCAGGATCCTGCAACCGATGAGGGAAAAATGCTCCTGTGCTCCACGTTAAGGCCCCCATTCCCAGCCAGGAAAGCCGTCCAGCCACTGGACATCAGAAGGAAATCCCGTCTGAGGCCGGGAGCTGGGAAGTGCTGGTTGGCCAAGTGCTGGAGGTGTTGCTCAGGGAGCATGCAGGAGCCACTGCCAACACGGGCCCACTCTGCTGGGCACTGCCTCCAGACTGCACATACTGTCATGTCTCACGCTAATGATGGACGCAAATGCAGGTCTTGAACAGAAAATAGTCTTTTATTTTCGATAACCAAACTCAAAATTCACTCCCAAATTATAAAACGTTAACTTAACCAAACAATGTCCAAACACAAAAGGGAGTCCTTCTCCTTTTCTGTGAGAGAATGCCGGGTTTCCTTCGCCGGCCTTAGTCGTGAGAGCTCCAGGCTCTTTCAGTCCTGAACGGGAAAAACAAAACACACAGACGAACGAACGGGTTGCGAGGTTTGTTTGCACAACGGTGGACAGACATGGGACTCCGGGGTCGGCTGGTATAAATAGAGAGAGAGACAAAAGGACGCACAGGTGAACTTAATAATTAGACAAGGGGAAAGACATACGCACGTAGACACACTAGGGGGAGACAAAGCGCCGGCTCAGTAATCCGGGGAACTGGATCTCACTCCCCGAGGCCGTGGTGGTCCAGGTGTTATAGTACCCCCCCCTCCAGAACCGGCTTCTGAAGGAAGGCAAGGGCGTCCCCTACGTCTTGCCGGAGGGAGCGAGGACCCACCCGAGTGACGGGTTTGCCGGAGGGCGGGGCGACCCGGAGGACGGGGAGCCGGGCGATCCGGCCGAGCTCGGTGAAATTCTGCGATGAGTTCTGGACTCAGAATGTCTCGTGCCGGGACCCAGCTCCGTTCCTCCGGGCCGTAGCCCTCCCACTCGACCAGGTACTGCAGAGCCCCCGCTCTCCTCCGGGAGTCCAGCAGTTCTTTGACCCGGAACGCCGGGGTGCCCTCTATTTCCACAGCCCCGGGTTGTGACGGTTCCGCTGTTCCTTCATCCAGTGGTCCCCGAACTACCGGCCTGAGAAGAGAGACATGGAAGACAGGGTGAATACGTAGGTGTGATGGGAGTTTGAGTTTAAATGATACTGGGTTTACTTGTGCTGTGATGGGAAAAGGACCTATGAACCTGGGGGAAAGTTTTCTGCATGGGAGATTGAGGTGAAGGTCCCGTGTTGAGAGCCATACCCGATCGCCTACCTGGAGCGGACAACTCTCCCTTCGCCACCTATCGGCGTGTTTTTTAAAGCGCTGCACTGCTTGGGAGATCTTAGCGTGTGCGTCCTCCCATACTTTCTCCGCTTTTTTAAACCACTGATCCACCATGGGAACGTCGGTGGGCGTGGCATCCCAAGGACATAGCGGCGGTTGATACCCAAGTACACACTGGAACGGCGTTAGGCCGGTAGAGGAGTGGCGCAGAGAGTTTTGTGCGTATTCCGCCCAGGTTAAACAGTCTGCCCATTCATGTTGTCGGCTGCTACAGTATGCCCGAAGATATCTCCCGAGTTCTTGGACAGCCCGCTCTGCCTGCCCATTAGATTCGGGGTGATAGCCCGACGTTGGGCTAACAGTGGTCCCCAATTTCTGAAAAAATGCTTTCCAGACCCTGGCGATGAATTGGGGACCACGATCGGAAACAATATCTTCCGGTATGCCGTAGCAGCGAAACACTGAAGTGAATAGGGTTTCTGCCACCTGGAGGGCTGACGGGAGGGAGCGAAACGGGATGAACTTGCATCCCTTAGAAAACCTGTCCACTACTACTAGTATTGTGGTGTACCCTTTAGATACCGGCAGATCTGTGACAAAGTCCACGGCGATGTGGGACCACGGTCTGTTTGGTATTGGTAAGGGATTTAATTTTCCAACAGGAAGAGTACGTGGGGTTTTTGTGGTCGCACATACTGCACAAGATAGAACTACTCTCTTCACGGTTTCCCGCAGTTTTGGCCACCAGAACTTTGGTTCTAGTACATGCTGTGTGCGTGAGACGCCGGGGTGACCTGATGCAAGGCTCGTATGAGCCGCGATCGTCACTCGTTCGCGTAGTGGCTCCGGCACGTAGGTTCGATTCGGAGGGCAGCCCCTAGGCACGGGGTTGGACCGTGCCCACTGAGCTATCTCCGACTCGATATCCCACGCGATCGGCGCCACCACGAGTGATGATGGCAGGATAGGCTCCGGAGTGGTAATGGGCTCCGGCGACGGATAATAGCGGGAAAGCGCGTCCGCTTTTAGATTTTTCGAGCCGGGGCGATATGTAATAGTGAATTGGAAACGCGTGAAGAAGAGCGCCCAGCGGGCTTGACGTGAGTTTAACCTTTTTGCTTGTTGGAGGTACTCTAAATTTCGATGATCAGTGAGCACCGTAAATGGGTGTGTCGCTCCCTCTAGCCAGTGTCTCCACTCCTCTAACGCCGCTTTTACTGCCAGCAGCTCTCTATTACCGATATCATAATTCCGCTCGGCAGGTGTTAGTTTCCTAGAAAAAAAAGCGCAGGGATAAAGTTTCTCAGGGTGGCCGTGGCGTTGTGACAGGACTGCCCCTATGCCTACTTCTGATGCATCGACCTCGACTATGAAGGGCTTTTCCGGGTTCGGTAGTTTTAACACAGGTGCGGTAGTAAAAGCTGTTTTTAGGCGTTGAAACGCGCTTCGCGCTTCCACTGGGAACTCGCAAAGGCGTTTCGGTTTCCCTTTTAACAGTGAAGTGAGGGGCGCTGCCACCATACTGTAGCCCCGAATAAACCGCCTATAAAAATTGGCAAACCCCAGGAATCTTTGTAGCTCCTTAACTGACTTCGGTTCCGGCCATTGTTGTACCGCCGCGACCTTGGTCGATTCCATCTCGACCCCCCGTGGCCCTATGTGATAGCCGAGAAATGCCACCTCCTTCTGATGAAAGGTGCACTTCTCCGCCTTCGCATAGAGCCCGTGTTTGCGCAGGCGACGAAGGACGGCAGTTACATGAAGAACGTGTTCCGAATATGACCGTGAATATATCAGGATATCATCCAGGTATATTATAATGAAACGGTTAAACATATCCCGAAACACGTCATTCATGAACCCCTGAAACACCGCAGGTGCGTTTACCAGTCCATATGCCATTACGTTGTATTGATAATGCCCAGATGTAGTGCTAAACGCCGTCTTCCATTCATCGCCCGTACGCACACGAACGAGGTTATATGCGCTGCGGAGGTCGAGTTTCGTGAAGATGGAAGCACCTCGGAGTTGGTCGATAGCGGCCGGAACCAGGGGCAGCGGGTGCTTATATTTTACTGTTACTGCATTCAGCCCTCTATAATCAATGCAGGGGCGTAAGCCCCCCCCTTTTTTCTCTATGAAAAAAAAAACCTGCCGAGGCGGGGGACGTGGACCTGCTGATGAGCCCCTGCTGAAGTGCCTCACTCACGTATTCCTCCATTGCCCTGGTTTCTGCCACTGACAATGGATAAACACGCGAGCAAGGAGGTGTCTTCCCCGGCAACAACTCAATCGCGCAGTCCCACGGGCGGCGAGGGGGTAGTCGTGCAGCTGCCCTAACACTAAACACATCCTTAAAACGCAGATACTCTGATGGTACGTTAGTGATTACTTGGGCTGTCGGGCTTTCTATGGTAGTGGTTTGGACCACCAATGTCGGCGGTGTACAGAATTTCGCGCATCGCGGGGACCATGAAGTGATGCGAGAATTGATCCAATCGAAATTAGGGTTGTGAGTGTTAAGCCACGGGAGACCTAGCACGACGGAATGGTCAGACTGGGGTAGCACATAAAATTTCAGCTCCTCCGTGTGACCGGGGAATGTTAACCGAATGGGCGCGGTAATGACTTTAATAGGCGATTGATCCAGATCTCGACCATCTAGAGCTTTAATAGATATCGGATATGGAAGCTTCGACACGGGAGCTTGCAGCGAGGAAATGAGGGTGGAAGAGATGAAGTTCCCAGCCGCCCCGGAATCTATGAGGGGAAACACAGACATAACATGACCATGGAATTTTATTTGGGCTTTCACACAAAAAGGGTAATGCGTACGGGGTGGTGTGTGTGTGTGTGTGTGTGTGTGTGTGTGTGTGTGTGCGTGTATGTGTGCCTGTATGTGTGGGTGTGTGTCTGGGTGTGTGTGGGGGTATGCTTGGGTGTGTGGGTGTGCGTGTATGCGTGGAAGTGTGTGTGGGTGTGTGTGCAGGTGTTACTTTGCGCAACGGGCAGTCTCGGATGCGATGGTCAGACCCCCCACAGTAAAAACACAGCCCTGATGTCAACCGCCTTCTCCTTTCGGCGGGGGAGAGCCGGGACGCACCCACATCCATGGGTTCCGGCCAGTTCGTTGCAGGCGCTACGGGAGGAGGTCGTCGCGGTGGTTCGCTGGTTCGTGTCGGGGCTGATCTAACCCCTAGCCGGGAGCGCTGGCTGCGCAGGTGCTGGTCCAGTTGGATCGCCAGGTTGATGGTTTGGTTAAGTGAGAGGTCCGCATCCCGGCACGCTAGCTCGAGTTGAACCTCGGGCTGAAGACCGTCCCTGAACCTGGCGAGCAGACTCTTCTCACACCAGCCACTCTCCGCAGCCATTACCCGGAACTGGATGGCGTATTCCGCGACGGGCAGATTACCTTGCCGCAGCCTCATGAGACGTTGTTCTCCCGAGCGCCCCTGGTCTGGATGATCGAACACAGCCTTCATCGCGCCGATAAAGCTGTCGTAACAGCGTGCGAGCTCCCCACCTGTGCTCCAGACCGCCGCCGCCCAATCCATGGCTGGTCCTGTGAGCTGTTGGATGACGAACCGAATCCTTTGTTGGTCCGTCATGTCAGGATAGTCTGTCAAATACAGCTCACAGGCCATGACGAAACGCCTACATCCCTCGGGATCGCCGGCATACCTCTCCGGAGGAGCGGCGCGAGGTGGTGATGGGGCGGAGCGCCTCGAGGGTCCGGCGGGGGGCTGGTCTGGTCGAGCGAGTTCCTTCACGCAGTGGGCGAGGTTGCTCACCGCCCGTGCCATGCTGTCAATCTCTCGTTGTTGCATCTTAACATACTGTAGCATGGGGTCGTCCTCCGGAAGGGGGACACCTGCTGCGTCCGGGAAGGTCTGTCCATCTGTCATGTCTCACGCTAATGATGGACGCAAATGCAGGTCTTGAACAGAAAATAGTCTTTTATTTTCGATAACCAAACTCAAAATTCACTCCCAAATTATAAAACGTTAACTTAACCAAACAATGTCCAAACACAAAAGGGAGTCCTTCTCCTTTTCTGTGAGAGAATGCCGGGTTTCCTTCGCCGGCCTTAGTCGTGAGAGCTCCAGGCTCTTTCAGTCCTGAACGGGAAAAACAAAACACACAGACGAACGAACGGGTTGCGAGGTTTGTTTGCACAACGGTGGACAGACATGGGACTCCGGGGTCGGCTGGTATAAATAGAGAGAGAGACAAAAGGACGCACAGGTGAACTTAATAATTAGACAAGGGGAAAGACATACGCACGTAGACACACTAGGGGGAGACAAAGAGCCGGCTCAGTAATCCGGGGAACTGGATCTCACTCCCCGAGGCCGTGGTGGTCCAGGTGTTATACATACCTTCATTATTTTCTTTTCTCCCCTTCTTTCCGATCTCCCTCCTTAAATCCTTTCCTTCCTCATTTTTCTAAATTATATTTATATATTTTTTAAAACCTCGCCCCATGTCTGTGTGTCTGTGGTGCCACCAGTGTGTAAAACCCATTATGTTATGTGTTATTTCACATTTAAAAAAAAAATAAAACAGTATTGTAATAGAATGTAGAAAAAAAAAATCCAAACTTGTGTCCAAACTTTTGACTAGTATATGTATATGAAAAATATGAATAACCCAGACTATATTTTTCTGTTTGTGTAGTTCATTTGTATATTGACCTTTTAGCGACATGTCTGTAAAACTCTCCCCAATGCTTGTTAAGCACTGGTACTTATTTGACCTCATGTATACCTTCTTGCCCTTTCTGTTGTTACATTCTAATGTTATTTTCAGCATTTCTCACTTCCATAGTGTAGCGGTATTGTTCATGAATAAATATTGTGCAACTACAGCTGCAGATTCCAGCATTAAATATGCTGAATGCAGGGAAAACCTGTTTCCGAATAGGTTTCATGTAACAAATCCAACCTGTAAAATACATTTACATCTCCTATGTAAGTAGTCCGCTTAAAAAATCAGCTACATAAGAACATTTTAGTTTATATTGTTCACACAACATTGTAAAGCGTTAAAGCCAATGTAGTTTTGGGAGAGTACACAATCCTAGAACATATGTTGCTTATTAGAGTTTAATCAGGTGTTCAGGGAAGACATTCTGACAATAATCCTCCCAACCTGCATTTGCACAGGAATGATTAAACTATGAGTAAACATTAAGTAGAGAAAACATATTCAGAACAAATTCAATGAAAATAAATGTTACATTAAAAAAAATTCATTTCTACATAAATATTCACAATTAATTAGTAAATGAATGTTACAAAAAATACTCTCATAAAGTGCAAAATGCTTTCCTACTTAGTGTATCACTTGTAGATAGTCACTGTATACAGATAGACCGAATCCAAGAAATGCATAACTAGCTAGCTCAGTTTAACCCTTATGTTATGTTCATTTGTGGCTCACACTTTTATTTCATTATAAATCCACAATAATACATATATTATAATGTTATATTAGGTCTTTTTCATTAACTTCAGCTCTTTATATAGATTAAAAAAAAAAAAAAAATATATATATATATATATATATATATATATATATATATATATATATATATATATATATATATAAAAGCAATAATTGTGGCACAAAATAACAACTTTTGTGTTCTGGGTAAAAACTGACCGGCATCATTTATTTATTGAAAACAAAAGTCCAAATGTACAGGAACCTAGTGCTTATATCTTTTAATATATTGCAATATATGAATGGACCATGTATGAATATATACTGTATATTGCAATGAAGACAAAGAACATTATTTATACTTATAATTGTTTTATTGAAACATTATTGAAACTTTATGCATGTTTAAGAATTATACACACTTATAAAGAAATATTTCTCAATATATGAAAAGCAGCAATTCCTTATATACAGTGGTGTGAAAAACTATTTGCCCCCTTCCTGATTTCTTATTCTTTTGCATGTTTGTCACACTTAAATGTTTCTGCTCATCAAAAACCGTTAACTATTAGTCAAAGATAACATAATTGAACACAAAATGCAGTTTTTAAATGAAGGTTTACGTTATTAAGGGAGAAAAAAAACTCCAAATCTACATGGCCCTGTGTGAAAAAGTGATTGCCCCCCTTGTTAAAAAATAACTTAACTGTGCTTTATCAAACCTGAGTTCAATTTCTGTAATCACCCCCAGGCCTGATTACTGTCACACCTGTTTCAATCAAGAAATCACTTAAATAGGAGCTACCTAACACAGAGAAGTAGACCAAAAGCACCTCAAAAGCTAGACATCATGCCAAGATCCAAAGAAATTCAGGAACAAATGAGAACAAAAGTAATTGAGATCTATCAGTCTGGTAAAGGTTATAAAGCCATTTCTAAAGCTTTGGGACTCCAGTGAACCACAGTGAGAGCCATTATCCACAAATGGCAAAAACATGGAACAGTGGTGAACCTTCCCAGGAGTGGCCGGCCGACCAAAATTACCCCAAGAGCGCAGAGACAACTCATCCGAGAGGCCACAAAAGACCCCAGGACAACATCTAAAGAACTGCAGGCCTCACTTGCCTCAATTAAGGTCAGTGTTCACGACTCCACCATAAGAAAGAGACTGGGCAAAAACGGCCTGCATGGCAGATTTCCAAGGCGCAAACCACTTTTAAGCAAAAAGAACATTAAGGCTCGTCTCAATTTTGCTAAAAAACATCTCAATGATTGCCAAGACTTTTGGGAAAATACCTTGTGGACCGACGAGACAAAAGTTGAACTTTTTGGAAGGTGCGTGTCCCGTTACATCTGGCGTAAAAGTAACACAGCATTTCAGAAAAAGAACATCATACCAACAGTAAAATATGGTGGTGGTAGTGTGATGGTCTGGGGTTGTTTTGCTGCTTCAGGACCTGGAAGGCTTGCTGTGATAGATGGAACCATGAATTCTACTGTCTACCAAAAAATCCTGAAGGAGAATGTCCGGCCATCTGTTCGTCAACTCAAGCTGAAGCGATCTTGGGTGCTGCAGCAGGACAATGACCCAAAACACACCAGCAAATCCACCTCTGAATGGCTGAAGAAAAACAAAATGAAGACTTTGGAGTGGCCTAGTCAAAGTCCTGATCTGAATCCTATTGAGATGTTGTGGCATGACCTTAAAAAGGCGGTTCATGCTAGAAATCCCTCAAATAAAGCTGAATTACAACAATTCTGCAAAGATGAGTGGGCCAAAATTCCTCCAGAGCGCTGTAAAAGACTCGTTGCAAGTTATCGCAAACACTTGATGGCAGTTATTGCTGCTAAGGGTGGCCCAACCAGTTATTAGGTTCAGGAGGCAATTACTTTTTCACACAGGGCCATGTAGGTTTGGATTTTTTTTCTCCCTAAATAATAAAACCCCTCATTTAAAAACTGCATTTTGTGTTTACTTGTGTTATCTTTGACTAATAGTTAAATGGGTTTGATGATCAGAAACATTTTGTGTGACAAACATGCAAAAGAATAAGAAATCAGGAGGGGGGGCAAATAGTTTTTCACACCACTGTATCTTTCAAGATATTGTAATTCTGTATATTTTTAATATATTTTTGAATATAAATATATATTTTTTTCTGTTAATTATTAGTTAGTATCAGTTAGTGTAGCAATGAGGAATATTAACATTATAAATTTGTATAAGGTTATTATAATTTATCAGTAGATCAGAACACTAAATCATTTCATATATTGACAGTTAATATAGAGAGAAATTACAGTACAGTACAGTATTTTCTTTGCGTAAGAGTGATGTTGAATCCTGAGGGGTTGGAACAGACAACAGGGGAAATAAGGTTGCTGCTGTGGTTCTTACATAAACAACCTCTTTAGGTACTCTACAGCTTGTCATGATGAAAAACGTTGTTCCCATTTCATTCATTTAATCTACATTATTTAATAAAATTTAATGAGGGGTGTCGTGATGTGCCATTTGCACAGGACTGAAAGTATATCATATACCAGATTACTGATTTACTCAATTTGTGTGGAATTATTTAACATTGGAAGCATTTGCATTTTGGATACTTTTTCTCCTTGGCAAAAAAAAATGACACACCCACACGTCAGGCATCTCATGTTGGCCCTGTCTAAATAGCGCTAAATTCTGTAGCAATGTCTGTATCAGTATCTTAAGAAATCCTCTATATTCAAGTACATTTAATATTTTCTCTCATATAAAAAGAAGACCAAAATTGTACAACGTTGTCTCCTGATCTTTGACTTCTCTAGCCAAAAAAAATACAATAGACTAGCAAGTTTTCTGACAACACTGTTGGTCATGTGTGGCCGGGGGGAGGACAAAGAGATTAAGTGAATGCCAGAAAATGAAAGAGGCAATTGTAGAAAATGAAATGGAGAGGACGCAGAGGGAGAGAGGGAATAAAACAGAAGGGTCAGCATGCATTGCTGCGTGTCGAGTGTGTTGGGAAGAAGAATCAGAGAAACAGGTGTAATAACAAGTCGGTGTGGAGCTCATATGGTGAGGGTGCACACAGCAGCTCTAAAATGTCAAATAGACTGAGATTGGACAGAGTGAAGAAAATAAAGGATAAAGCTAGGAAAGGAGAATGAGAGGCTCTAAGTATCCCTGGAGTGCAGAAAAAGGGCTTTTTTGCATCACCGCATCATTTATCAATTATCTCAGACTAATTACAGATGATATGAGGGAAAATGAGCATTTATTTAATGCTTGATCCAGAGCATAACAAAAAACGGTCTCATGTGATATGATGGCTAATTTGCATTAGGTTCATCAAGTAATGCATTGGACCGTACTCCGGTATTTTATTTAATTCCACACTGAAATGTGGGACAAATGCTACAATATTTCACAATTTTTATAATAAAGAAGTTGATTTTCTGAGTGATTTTGTGATGCACATGGAATGATAAGGAACAGTATCAGAAATCAATATATCTTGATTATAAGTAGGGACATATCAATAGCATGTATCTCAGTCGAGTATGTTTTTTTTTTTTAGTATTCATTCGAATTTTTAGTGATTGAGGGGTGTTAAAAGTGAATTGAATAGCCCAATTTTTAGCATTATTCAATCAGGAATATCACTGAATATGATTTCAATTCCCATCACAGTGCAAAGGTGATTCTTAAATATTAGAACAAAGAATCACACTGTACTGTACACACTCTGTCCTGATCACAGTGCTCTTTGCAATGCTTTTGGGAAACATTTTTTGCATGGTTTTAGTTTAACCGGTATAAATAGTGGCAATTTAACAAGGTAATATCATTGCTAAGATAAACGCTTTAGATTTAGCTAAATCTTAGCTGATCTTATCATTAGGATCAGATTTATCTTAGAATATTTTTTTAAACAGACCCCAGTATAGAACTCTACCAAATGGTTGAGATGTTGCTTCATGGTAAAATAATAATAATAATAATAATAAAAAAAATGTAATGATAACTTTTTCTGTGATGTTGCAGCAAACGTTGTGGGGAAATTAAATCCACTTTTTGTCTCACATATGCTGCAATTGAAAAGGCATATTATTTAAAGACCTCAACCGAGTGGTAGACATGGCTCAATCAGGGTCTACAGTATTTACACATTTTTCAATACAATACATTGACTCAAAATGTGCTCTCCATGTTTAAAGATTTAAACACTTTGGTTCTTTATAATGTTGGCAAGTTGATTTAAAATGGTGTGCAATATTTAGCTACAGTGAATATTAGTTTTCGTAAGTAGAGATTTACTTTAGTTTAACTTTGCAGCATAGAATGGGTTTTGTATCATCTTACTCACAAAAGCACCTTTATTGCAACTGTCAAAGCATTTTGGGCAAATTCTGTTATTTTTCATCACCTAGGGATGTCTGGGGACATGTTTTCTCACCTAGCCAGCAGCTTTGCTTGCTCCAATATGCAGCTAGCAGTTAGTTTTATGTGTAAAATGTTTCGGCAGTGTTAAAGATATTATAGTTCCTTTTTCATATTTGCACGGATCCCAGCTTGCAACATGTATTGCTCTGATGTGAGTCAGTCTGTGTTGTCTGTTCATTAGTGTGGCAATGTACACTACAGTGTCACTATCTATACATAGTATTACCTGGTACTGATAGTGTCCCAAATCATTCATTCATTCATTCATTCATTCATTTTCTATACCGCTTAATCCTGTGTTCAGGGTCGCGGGGGACCTGGAGCCTATCCCAGGAGACTTCGGGCACTAGGCGGGGTACACCCTGGACAGGGTGCCAATCCATCGCAGGGCACACACACACACACACGACAGGCAATTTAGGAACCCCAATTAGCCTAACCTGCATGTCTTTGGACTGTGGGAGGAAACCGGAGTACCCGGAGGAAACCCACCAAGCACGGGGAGAACATGCAAACTCCATGCACACAGAGACGGGAATCGAGCCTGGCCGGGGAATCGAACCCTGGACCCTGGAGGTGCAAGGCGACAGTGCTAACCATTACACCACCGTGCCGCCCCAAATCATTAAATTACTTATTAAATAGTTACTTATAGTACAATACTAGCAGTTAATGAGGGTACAAAAATAGACTTCATTACAAAGCAGGTGTGTACAGATGTAGATTTAGATCCCAAATGAGCAAAGGAAAGACAACAGTGGCTAAACAAAATCAGGTATAGCGGAGCAAAGTCAAGCAGGAGTAATTGTGTTGAAAAAATGTCCAGCATACTGTAGTATTGTACAGTGCTGGGCAGAATTATTAAGTCAACATATGCCATGCATTGTAGTTCTCCCTGTACACAGTTTAGCCTTTATTCATCACATATACATTTCTAAATAGTGAAATTCTTAATTCCTCACACCTCCCAGCTTTTTGTCAGCACCCCTGGAGCAGAAAGGGTTAAAGGCCTTGCTGAAGGGCTGGTGGATCTGGGGCTCAAACCGCCAACCTTCCAATCAGTCACACAGAAACAGAGTGGTGGCTTAACACACTGAGCCACCACTGCCCCATGTGCACAATACCTCTCCCTGTGCACAAAAATGGGTGATGTCACTATTTAATTTTGAGCCTGGCTGAGAAGTTGTGCTAATGAACTAAAAAACGCTAGTGAAAAACTGTCTATGTGCCAAAGGTATTTAGTTTCTGGATCCATGGCCTGGATCATCTCCCGACCTATAGCCGATAGTAAATTCTTGGACAATGGTGAAGAAAGTGGTAGCAATTAAGCAACCGTCTTCTGTACATGATCTTCAGCAAGCAATGAAACAGGAATGGAGTGAACAAGTGGCACTTGTGTACTGCGGATGTCTTTTTGACTCTATGCCCAGTCGGTTTTATAGAAGAAATGAATTCATCCTAAATAATTGTTGTACACAATTTCACTGCATATTTTTATTTATTTATTTGAGAATGCCATTCAAACACTGAATTTCACCTTTGTCTCAATGTTTTTGGCCACTACAGTATATTGTAAATATGTTCCTGTGTTTTTAATTACAGGAAAAATTATTTGGTACAAACCTATAGTATGTAGGTTATTTTATCCATTGAAGCATGCGTGAGGGTTTTTGGGAAGTACGGATCATTATGGTGAGCACGTGGGACCATATTTCTGTCTGTTTGATTTATAGCCATAATAAAAAACAAATTCCACAGACTGATAACTGGAATGTTTCACACCTTAAAATGAGCTTCAGTGGAAGCATTTTCATACTGGATAAGCCCAAAAGGGTAAGAAATGGGCCTAATATTACTTACTCCTTATCCCAGGCAAGAATCTAAACATGAATTCAAGTTGTCCGGCTGAGAAAATAATCCACACGGGTCAAAAAAAAAAAAAAGATAGAGAGTTTATCGATTGTTTTGCCTCATCAGGTTCCTGGCTCAAATAGCCATACATTACACCTTTGACAGGCTGTTACGTGGAACTCTGCAATAGAACTTGACATGCTGATAATACAAAAGAGCCCTGATTCCTATAAGACATTGCATCTAGTTTTACTGAGCGGAACCACATAGTGCTGGTTATTCATTAGCTTGTAAGAGCCTTATAAGAGCCTAGTGAGGGTCACAGTGGATCTGGAGCTTATCCAAAGAACACTACGAGTATTACCCTGGATGAGATGCCAGTTCATCAAAAACACTCGGGGGGATTTGTTGCCAGATGTTCCTGTCCAGGAAGGAAGATATCAACCGATATTACATATTATAATAACCAAATGGGACCATGAAGCTGATGTTCAAACTCCCTCAGCAGATGTTGGAGTAAGGGATCAAGCTTATAAATGCCAGATGTGTAATATTTTCTTTCATAAGTAATGAGTGTTGCATTAATTTCACCATCAACCTGGTGGATGGCGTGCCCTTTTTTTCATGTCATACCATCCTTTCAAACGTATGATGGTGCCACCAGAGATGATTATCGTTGTTTTCTAATAACATGGTCACACCTGAAACGGCATGCAAATCAAAACCTGGTGAACGTATGATTACATTTGCATACATCTGCATGCTAATACGAGCCGCTGTCACATCTGGGGATCGGTGATAGTCCCCTGCAATCTCAAACACCAGCCGGAGCCGCCTTTCAAACTTCCTGTAGTGAAGAAACAGACAACACAATTCTGCTGTGGCCAATGGGAATTCGGAGGCTAAATTCAGATTTTCATCATTATTCTTACGCCTTGTCTCCATCTGTTTAGCATGTTCAAAGCAAATGCAAATGTAAGGGCATGTTATTGATGAGCAGCACAAATCCAAATGAGCTGAATGCGCATGTGTGAGCTTCTGTGCTACTTTATTAGTGAGGCTGAGGAGAGGGTTAGAAAGAATACTAATGCATTCAAAACATGGTGAGATCACCTGCAATTACTTTTTCTAAAGTTTGATTACATTTGAAACCACTACATGTCCTTTATCTGGGTCTTGATTTAAGAGAGAATGTAAGTAGATGCAATTTCCCTGCTTATTAACTATAACAAACATAGCTACTTCGTAAAAAAAAAAACAACAACAAAAAATCCTTCAACTTTTTTTTTCCATTCCCTGTGGATTATTGCAAGTGACATCACTTAAAATTTCTCATATACATTAAGTAATCTCAGATTTGATTACACTGCTAAAGCAAAAAGGGGAAAAAAAGGGTTATATACCATAATTAGACTTAACCAGTGAAGGTTGTCCAATGTTAATAACAGTAACATCATCACATGAGTTGTTCAATTCAGAATAACAGGACACTCTTATGAAAATTAAACTGCCTTTATGTCACTCTATTTAAAATTACATTGCTTATCCAGAGTGACTTACAAAATGCTTTGAAGCTTCCGTCAGTGGATAGATCCTTATATCTGATTACTTGGTTAATAATTATCTACCATCAGTCAATCACTGTTGGGAAGGGAGTTTTTTTTAAGGATTAACCGATATAATTTGTATAATAATTATTATATCCTATAATAATAATTATAACCTACAGTGGGGCAAAAAAGTATTTAGTCAATTGTGCAAGTTCTCCCACTTAAAAAGATGAGAGAGGCCTGTAATTTTCATCTATAACTATAAGAGACAAAATAAGAAAAAAAAATTGTAGGATTTAAAAATAATTTATTAGCAAATTATGGTGGAAAATAAGTACTGTATTTGGTCAATTGGTCAAAATTTCATCTCAATACTTTATGTACTCTTTGTTGGCAATGACAGAGGTCAAAAGTTTTTGTAAGTCTTCACAAGGTTTTCACACACTGTTGCTGGTACCTGTACGTATTTTGGCCCATTCCTCCATGCAGATCTCCTCTAGAGCAGTGATGATTTGGGGCTGTCGCTGGGCAACACAGACTTTCAACTCCCTCCAAAGATTCTCTATGTGGTTGAGATCTGTAGACTGGCTATGCCACTTCAGGATCTTGAAATGCTTCTTACGAAGCCAATCCTTCGTTGCCCGGGCGGTGTGCTTGGGATCATTAAAAGACCCAATCATGTTTCATCTTCAATGCCCTTGCTGATGGAAGGAGGTTTTCACTCAAAATCTCATGATACATGGCCCCATTCATTCTTTCCTATCACAAACTAACCCGGGATGATCAGAAGACACTTAGCCGTTAGCCCTTTGTAGCATGGATGGTAAACCCAAACGCGGAAGCAAGCGAGTAGGCAGGATAACCACGTACGAGGTACGAGGACACTGAGAAGCTGCTTTTTTCCGAGCTCCACCATACTGACCAACTTTTAAACTTTTTCGTCCCCTTACGAAGAGTGTACATAAAACGGATAAGTATCTTATAATATATTTACTCGAAACGCGTGTTATATCGTTAAGTTTTAATTGTTTTGCAGCACACCGCTTTTAGCCGGCATTAGCATCGCTAATTAGCATTAGCATCGCTAGCCCGGCTATCACGTTTGTTTGTTTGTTTGTAAAGTTTGTTTTCGCTTCCTCACACCGATTATTTTCCGTGTTTAGACACCATGTCGGTTATGATTCTGCCTCTGAGTGCAGGTGAGGAGACATTGGAGCTGCACTCGGTGGATTTGGAGGTGGAGGCCGTGGAGAAGCTGATCCGTGAGCTACAGGTGAAGCTGGCCCGGTTACAGCAGCGGAAAGCCATGCTGGAATCGACGCGAACCGACACTCAACTGTCCCAGGTAAATTCTCGGCGTGAGAATTCTCCTACAACCTCAACCCCGCGTGTTTCTCTGCCCAGGTCCAA
Organism: Channallabes apus; assembly: GCA_030522415.1. Classification (NCBI taxonomy): domain Eukaryota; kingdom Metazoa; phylum Chordata; class Actinopteri; order Siluriformes; family Clariidae; genus Channallabes; species Channallabes apus. The sequence continues at coordinate 16,343,277 of CM060107.1, forward strand.
CACACCAAGGACGCATCCCGCCCAGTTTTCCTACACCCCGGCGCCGGGACATCACGGACCCTGGATACAGCAGCAGCGGAAGAAGCACGCCAAGCCCCGGGCGAGGACCTCTCCACCACCACCACCCGTCTTCGACATCTCGACCCAAAACCGCTTCGCTCCTCTCTGCGAGACGGCACACGACGTCCTGGTCATCGGAGACTCCATCGTTCGTCACGTGCGTGCTACCACGGCTAAAGGTAAGGTGCACACACGCTGTTTACCTGGTGCACGTGTTCTTGATGTTGCTGCACAGGTGCCTGCTGCCCTGAGGAGGAACATTGGAGCTGTGGTTCTTCATGCCGGCACGAACGACACCAGGCTGAGGCAGACGGAGATCCTAAAGAAGGACTTCAGGAGCCTGGTCGAGAAGGTCCGCAGCACATCACCCACGACAAGGATCATCGTATCTGGACCGCTTCCCACATTTCAGCGAGGAATCGAGAAGTTCAGTAGATTATTTGCCTTTAATGAATGGTTACAATCTTGGTGTCAACAACAGAAATTACGCTTTGTTGATAACTGGAATGTTTTCTGGGAGCGTCCTAGGCTCTATCACACCGATGGCCTACACCCTAGCAGAGCTGGAGCAGCGGTCCTCTCTGACAACATCTCCAGAACACTACGAACCATCTGACTGGCGGTAAGTCATACTGTAGATTCCAAACATATTAGACACATCACAACTCACCGTAGTGATAGACGCACACACATAGCTTGTCCTATAGAAACTGTGTCTGTTCCCCGAATACTGAGAAAAAAGAATAAATTTGTTAAATTTGCCCGAAACAATCTGATAACCATAAAACCAGAAAAAGGCAAAATAAGTAGTCAAAATCCACCTCTAAAGTTTGGACTACTCAACATTAGATCCCTTGCGCCTAAAGCACTTATTGTTAATGAAATTATCTCAGATTATTGCCTTGACGCACTCTGTCTCACTGAAACCTGGCTTAAACCAAATGAATATTTTGGTCTGAATGAGTCTACTCCGTCAGGATATTTCTATAAGCACGAGCCCCGTCTAATTGGTCGCGGTGGTGGTGTCGCCACTATCTACAATGATGTACTCACTGTTACCCAGAAAATAAGGCCCAGGTTTAATTCATTTGAAGTGCTTATCATTAATGTTGCACTAAATGAAATACGTAATAAACCCTTGCTATATTTTACCCTGGCCACCGTGTACAGACCCCCGGGGCCATATGGCGATTTTCTTAAAGAATTTGGACATCTGCTATCAGACCTATTGGTTAACTCTGACAAAGTATTGATAGTAGGAGACTTTAACATTCATGTAGATGATGCTAACGACGCTTTAGCACTCACATTTATGGATTTACTAAATTCCTTTGGGGTTAAGCAAAATATAATTGGAGCAACTCACCGCTTTAATCATACGCTAGATTTAATTATATCCCATGGTATAGATGTCTCTAATATAGAGATCATACCTCAAAGTGATGATATCACAGATCATCACCTCCTGACATATACTCTACCCGTAGAACAGATTAGCTGTGTCTCCCCACGCTATCAATCTGTTAGAAATATGAATCCCACCACTAAAGACAGATTCACAAGTAATCTGCCGGATCTGTCCCAATTTCTTATTAGACCCCTAAATGCAGATGATCTAGATGAAGTGACTAGCAGCATGGGCACTATTTTTACCAGTACATTAGACACTGTTGCTCCCATCAGATTAAAAAAAGTCAGAGATAAAACATTGGCACCGTGGTACAACAGTCATACTCGCGCCCTAAAGAGAGCAACCCGTAACCTCGAGCGAAAATGGAGGAAAACTAAATTAGAAGTTTTTCGAATTGCGTATAAAGACAGTATGTGCAGCTATAGACAGGCTTTAAAAACTGCTAGGACCGAGCATCTTAGCCAACTGATAGCAAGAAACCAAAACAATCCCAGGTTCTTATTTAGTACAGTGGCTCGCCTAACAAAACCTAAGATGCCCGCAGAGAGTATCCCATCACAGTTTAGAAGTGAAGACTTTATGGACTTCTTTAATGAAAAAATCAATAATATCAGGAAGAAAATAATGGAGGTTCAACCTCTAATAGTATCTCACGATCCAGTTCAGCCTATAGCTTCACATTTAGATTTTCACTGCTTTACAGGTATAGGACAGGAAGAGCTGTATAAACTTATCACCTCGGCTAAATCAACAACGTGCCTGTTAGACCCAATCCCAACCAGATTTTTAAAAGAAGTGATGCGTACGGTTGGAGAGCCACTCCTAAACATTATTAATTCTTCATTACATCTAGGTCACGTCCCTAAACCTTTCAAGTTAGCAGTTATTAAGCCGCTTCTTAAAAAATCTAATTTGGACGCGAATGAAATAAAAAATTACAGACCAATCTCAAACCTCCCGTTCATATCAAAAATACTAGAAAAAGTAGTATCAGCTCAAATTTGCACATTCTTGCAGGATAACAACATCCTTGAAGAATTTCAGTCAGGTTTCAGGCCCCATCATAGCACAGAAACTGCACTAGTTAAGATTACAAATGACTTGTTTTTAGCTTCAGACCAAGGCTGCATCTCATTGCTAGTCCTGCTCGATCTTAGTGCTGCATTCGACACTATAGATCATAATATTCTCATAGATCGCTTACAAAATTATATAGGTATTCAGGGACAGGCACTAAAATGGTTTAGATCTTACCTGTCTGATCGCTACCATTTTGTAGATCTAAATGGAGAACCGTCTGGTATAATGCCAGTGAAATATGGGGTCCCACAAGGGTCAGTTTTAGGACCTCTGTTGTTCTCAATATACATGCTTCCCTTGGGTAACATCATTAGAAGACATGGGATTAGTTTCCATTGTTATGCTGATGATACCCAATTATATATCTCAACTAAACCAGACGAAATACCTAAGTTGTCTAGATTAACTGAGTGTGTCCAGGACATAAAAGATTGGATGACCAATAACTTTCTTTTATTAAATTCAGATAAGACAGAGATATTACTTATTGGCCCAAAAACCAGCACACAACAGCTTTCACAATTCAGCTTGCGCTTAGAAGGATGTACTGTTATTACCAGCTCAGCAGTAAAAGATCTGGGAGTAATATTAGACAGTAACTTGTCTTTTGAAAATCACATTTCAAATATCACAAAAACAGCCTTTTTCCATCTTCGAAATATTGCTAAACTTAGGAACATCTTATCCGTATCTGATGCAGAAAAACTAGTTCATGCATTCATGACCTCCAGACTGGACTATTGTAATGCATTACTAGGTGGCCGTCCTGCATCCTCAATAAACAAGCTTCAGTTAATCCAAAATGCAGCTGCCAGGGTTCTCACTAGATCCAGAAAATATGATCATATAACCCCAATATTATCATCCCTGCACTGGCTACCTGTTCAGTTTAGAATAAATTACAAAATAGTATTACTTACATACAAGGCCTTAAATGGTTTAGCTCCCACATACCTAACCAGTCTTCTGATACGCTACAATCCACCACGCGCCTTAAGATCACAAAACTCCGGACTTCTGGTAGTTCCCAGAATTTCAAAATCTACAAAAGGGGGTAGGGCTTTTTCATATTTAGCTCCAAAGCTTTGGAATAGCCTTCCAGACAGTGTTCGGGGAGCAGACACGGTTTCTCAGTTCAAAAGTAGACTCAAGACGCATCTTTTTAATCTGGCATACACATAACTCATCCCAGTACTCATACTCCAGTACACCTATACCGAATGGCATCTACGCTAATTCTCCCCATCTGTTCTGTATTTCTCTACCCATCCCGAGGCATCGGGAGATTTTGCCAGCTTCAGTAGACAAAGGCCGACCCTGCGAGGTTCCTGAGGCATCCAGAGAAGGACCAGCTCCAACTGGATTCAGCTTTATGATGGTTGGAGCTACACATGCTGCTCCTGTGCTTCCAGTGATCCAGACCTCATCTGCCCTCTGCACCTACCGACTCGTCCCTATGCTGAACTGGTCTTCATGACAAATTTAAATAATTTCTGTCATATTGAATTTTCACCTGCACAAGATGTTATATCATTTCTATCTGTTATCGCCCAAATGAGGATGGGTTCCCTGTTGAGTCTGGTTCCTCTCAAGGTTTCTTCCTAATGCCATCTCAGGGAGTTTTTCCTTGCCACCGTCGCCGTCACCCTTGGCTTGCTCATCAGAGAAATTTCATTCATTCGTCTCATTATTATCTGCACATTTTTTCTCACACATCCACACTTCCAATTATTTTCTTTTCTAAAATTATTATTATTATTTGTTTTTATTTATTTATTTTCTATTATAATTTTATTTATTTATTATTTTTTATATAATTATTCTATATATATATATATATATAATTTTTTTTTTTTTTTTTTTTTTTTTGTTAAATTTCTTTAATTTTTGTGAAGCTGCTTTGAGACAATGACCATTGTTAAAAGCGCTATATAAATAAAATTGAATTGAATTGAATTGATAACCACACGATTTAGTCTAAGGACTCTCACAGAAGGGGAGCAAGGGAAAAACACTAATTTAACCCGTGTCCTATAAACACACACTCGAATCAGAAAGTTAACCCAAGAAAGTGAGTATTCACGAAAAGACTGGCGAACCGTCAGAAACGACATGGGCGAACTCAATGACTGAGCAGTGTGAAGCGCCATCTTGTCTCCTTTTATGCTTCCTGTTTTGCGACCGTACTACTTCCGGGTCCTAGTGCCGGTCGCGGAGCGGGTGTGTGTGACAGTACCCCCCTGTCCAGGACAGACTCCCGATGGTCCTGGGGTAGAGTATACCGAACGACGGTAGTCCCTGATAAGCTCGGGGTCGAGGATGAACCGGGCTGGAATGCAAAATCGCTCTTCGGGACCGTAGCCTTCCCAGTCAACCTGGTACTGGGTGCCTTGGCCCCTAGGTCACGAATCGAGGATCCGACGTACAATGTGAGCAGGGCCACAGTCAATGATTCAGGCAGGAGGAGCAGGGGGGGAGGGGGTAACCATAGGAGAAGTGGTGAAGGGTTTCAGCTGAGAGGTGTGGAAAACCGAATGGATTCAGGCAGCTGGAGCCGGTAGGTGACAGGGTTGATGCGGAGTGTGATGCGGTAAGGGCCGATGAACCTGGGTGATAATTTCTTTGACTTTCTAAGTGGAGATGCAGATTTTTTGTGGACATCCATACTTTGTCACCTACGTTATACATTCGTCCTGGTGGGTGTCGACGGCGATGCTGGGTTAGCCCATCGGATGGCTCAGTTGGCTTGTATCCACAGCTGCCGACACCTGCAAACCAACTGTATCAACTGTATCAACCTCCGGTTCTTGATGCTTGAACATCGAAGGCTGGAAACCGTGGCATATCTCAAATGGGCTGAGGTTTGTGGCAGTTGACACATGTAGGTTATGAGATAACTCAGCCCATATGAGATAGCGGGCCCAGGAGCACTGACGATCGGAGACAAAACATCTTAGATAGCGCTCCAGTTGTTGGTTAGTTCGCTCCGTCTGACCATTGGTCTGGGGATGGTACCCATAAGAAAGGCTACAGGTGGAATTGATCAGACGGCAGAAGGCCTTCCGTAACCGGGCAGTAAACTGGGGCCCTCTGTCCGAGACGATGTCTTTTGGGAACCCATGCAGACAGACTATGTGCTCTAATATCAGCTAGGCTGTGCTTTAGCTGACGGGAGTCCGGCGAGGGCCACCAGATGCACGGCTTTGGAGAACCGATCGACAATGGTCATGATGGTCATTTTTCCTCTGAAGTTGGCAGGCCTGGCAAGGAACCAGAAGTTTCTGGAGCTCCCCAGGTGTCGATTGATTGGTGGTCTCCGCCCTGGCGCACACTGAACATGCCTGGACAAACTCGTGGATGTCCTGGGTCATGGAGGGCCACCAGAAGGCATGCTGGACGAACTGGAGGGTGCGTCTAACACCGGGGTGCCCAGAGAGGGGTAATGAGTGGCCCCAATCCATGACGTCGCTCCTAACTGCTGAAGGCATGTAGAGTCGCCTAGGTGGCACACCTGCCGGTTCGGTCTCCGTGGCCTGTGCCTGGCGAACCCTCGTTTCCAGGTCCCTGTTCAGAGGTGAGATGATCTTCGATGGTGGGAGGACAGGCGTGTGTTCCCCCTGAGAGGGGTCCCCTTCAAGTTGCCTGGAGAGGGCATTGGCCTTGGTGTTTCTGGACCACCGTGCCTGCCTCGGGTTGAGCTGCTTGAGACAATGAAGGGTTCGCTGGCACCCTGGAGCCAGTGTAGTCATTCCTCCAATGCCCACTTTATGGACAACAGCTCGCGGTCCCCTACCCCGTATCGCTGTTGAGTGGGGTAAAATTTTTTGGAGAACAAGCTACAGGGGTGTAGCTTCTGGTCTGGACCTTGCTGAGAGAGCGCCCACACCCGAAGCGTCCACAACGAATGCGTTGTTGGCATCTGGATGGAGAAGGATTGAAGCAGTGGTGAAGCGATGACACAGTTCCCTGAAGGCGGAGACGCGGTGGAGTTGAGGGTGAAATGATGAGATGTCGGACATGTCAGAGCAGTTAGGGGCGCTGCAACTGTACTGTAGTCATGGATGAACGACGATAGAAGTTTGCAAACCTGAGGAACCGTTGAAGCTGCTTGAGGGTCTTGGGTAGGGGCCAATAACGCACAGCTTCAAGTTTCTGCGTGTCCATGGCCACACCCTGGGGCAAGATGACAAAGCCCAGGAACGTGGTGGAGCGCTGGTGAAAAGCGCACTTCTCCAACTTACAGTACAGTTGATGGGCGAGCAATCTCTTAAGGACTGCTCTGACATGTTGAGTATGTTCTTCAACTGTTCATGAGTATATGAGTATGTCGTCCGAATATGCGAATGCCCACCGCCCCAACATGTCCCAAAAGACGTCATTGATGAAACATTGGAAAGCGGCGAGGCATTGCAGAGTCCACAGAAGGGGAGAAAGGGAAAAACACAAATTTAACCCGCGTCCTAGTGCCAGTCGCGGAGCGGGTGTGTGTGATATTTCCTTTTCACGGATCAGTCGTCATGGTCCCTTTACAGAAAAACAGCCCCAAAACATGAAGTTTCCACCCCCATGCTTCACAGTAGGTAGGGTGTTCTTTGGCTGCAACTCAGCATTCTTTCTCCTCTAACCACAACAAGTTGAGTTTTTACCAAAAAGTTCTATTTTGGTTTCATCTGACCATATGACATTTTTCCAGTCCTCTTCTGGATCATCCAAACGCTCTCTAGCAAACTTCAGATGGGACTGGACATGTTTTGTGAGGGATTTACGAATTTATTCATTAAAAATCCTACAATGTGATTTTCTGGATTTCTTTTCTTATTTTGTCTCTCATAGTTGAGGTATACCTATGATGAAAATTACAGGCCTCTCTCATCTTTTAAAGTGGAAGAACGTGCACAACTGGTGGCTCACTGAATACTTTTTGGCCCTACTGTATATAATCCCCTGCTACACTAATGCATTAATCCCAGTGTTTCACTAGTGATTGCATATTGTCAAGGTAGAAAGTTTTCTCATCCCACCAGATCCATAATCCGCTTGGTTCACATCCAAAATGCCGGCCTCCCAGGAACTTAAAGCGAGGTCAGGACTGTAGAGGACATGTAAATTTCTAGGTGAAATTCTTTCTAATTAGTATTAGGAATATTTATGATCCCTGGCATGTTTCTGCTTCTGATAAAATTATTTTAAATGAGACAAAAAACATGCTGCGTAAATTTTTTGTGCTTCCGAAACAAAACTTTTCAATGGAGGCTTTAGCTGATAACCAGAGTTTACCCCCCCCCCCCTCCCCAATTTGACCTGCTGCTTTACTTCTGTTTATCCTGTTTGGTGGTATTTTTAATTGCAACCATAACTACTGGTGTATGATTTTGCTAAAACCACAAAGCAATTATGCTTTCAATCCAGGAGGTTTCTCAAGCTGTGGTCTGCAGTGCTTAAAAACAACTTCTTAACATGTTAAAATAATAACAAATCACAACAGTTTACAGCATCCTGAACTTGCTTTTTGTTGTTCAGAGTTGCAGTGCATCCTTTACTTAAACTTTGAAAAGAGTGAAACTAGATTTCAAAGTAGTGTTAAAAAGGAGATCTCATTTCATAAACTTTACCTGGCCCCAATGTTTTTTTTTTAAGCCGTAGAGAAGTGTTAATTACTGTACGCTGTTGCTGTTTGACAGACACTGGCATGGGTCATTAAATGGAGCATTTTTATGCTTGAATTCTTCATTAAAAAAAAAACTAAATGAGCTAGCTATTGTTTCCCCTTGCTAATTTTATGGCAGCATGCAATCAGAGCAGAGGGAGGGTTTCTCATAAATCCACCTAATTACCAGTATATTTGTTTTGTGCCTTGGAAGAAAGAGCCAAGAGTGAGGATCCATACTGGATTTCTCAGTAAAAAAAATAAATAAATAAATAAAAAAACAAACAAAAAAAACCCAGCTGCTCATTTTGTAGATTAGATTCTTTTTATAATGCTATTAAGAATGGAAAATGAAGAATATAAACTAATTTGCAAGGAAGACAAGGTATAAGCATTTAGCTGGTAATAAACATTAATTAATTATTTGATTAGATAATAAAGCTATCATAAAGGTAATGGATTATACATGCATTAATTGGAATTTGTTGCTAAACTGTTACATTAAATACTAAACTGTAGTGTATTGTCTGACTCGAGTGAAGATAGCATAATATGGAACTTCATGAACATTCAAACTATTACGTCCATTCCACACTACATTGTATCCCATGGTACTTGCTGTCACTATCAGACATTTCTATTTCCTGTCCGTAGATGATTGTTTCTGCTCTCTTCATTGAGGTGAAAGGAATTGATAGAAAGCAGTTTACCCCCCTGGAGTCATCTCTACCTTGCAGACATTTATTTCTTTTTCATAGTTGACAAGGAGGATGGGTTATAATATACTCTAAGATTAAGAGGGTCAAAATGATACAGTAGTGAAATTGCGCATGATGCATGGCACGGTGAACAGAATGAATCACATACCATACCATACCATACCAAGCCATACCATACCATACCATACCATACCATACCATACCAAGCCATACCATACCAAACCATACCAATCCATACCAAACCATACCATACCAAACCATACCATACCATACCATACCAAGCCTTACCATACCATACCATACCATACCATACCATACCAAGCCTTACCATACCATACCATACCGTACCATACCAAGCCATACCATACCATACTGTACCATACCATACCATCCCATACCATCCCATACCATACCATACCATACCATACAAAACCATACCATACTGTACCATACCATACCATACCATACCATACCAAGCCATACCATACCAAGCCATACCATACAAAGGCATACCATACCAAACCATGCCATGCCATACCATACCATACCATACCATACCATACCATACCATACCAAGCCATACCATACCAAGGCATACCATACCATACCATACCATACCATTCCTTACCAAGCCATACCATGCCATGCCATACCATACCATACCATACCATACAAAGCCATACCATACCATACCATACTGTACCATACCAAACCATACCAAACCATGCCATACCGTACCATACTGTACCATACCAAACCATCCCATACTATACCAAACCATGCCATACCATTCCATACCATACCATACCATACCAAGCCTTACCATACCATACCATACCATACCATACCGTACCATACCAAGCCATACCATACCATACTGTACCATACCATACCATACCAAGCCATACCATACCAAGGCATACCATACCATACCATACCATACCATTCCTTACCAAGCCATACCATGCCATGCCATACCATACCATACCATACCATACCATACCATACAAAGCCATACCATACCATACCATACCATACTGTACCATACCAAACCATCCCATACCATACCAAACCATGCCATACCGTACCATACTGTACCATACCAAACCATCCCATACTATACCAAACCATGCCATACCATTCCATACCATACCATACCATACCATACCATACCATACCATACCAAGCCTTACCATACCATACCATACCATACCATACCATACCATACCATACCAAGCCATACCATACCATACTGTACCATACCATACCATCCCATACCATACCATACTATGCCTTACCATACCATACCATACCATACCATACCATACCATACCATACCATACCATACCAAGCCTTACCATACCATACCATACCATACCATACCATACCATACAAAGCCATACCATACCAAGCCTTACCATACCATTCTGTACCATATCAAATCATCCCATACCATACCATACTAAGCCATACCATACCAAGGCATACCATACCATACCATACCATACTGTACCATACCAAACCATCCCATGCCATACCATGCCATGCCATACCATACCATACAAAGCCATACCATACCATACTGTACCATACCATACCATACCATACCATACCAAGCCATACCATACCATACCATACCATACCATACCATACCATACCAAACCATACCATACCAAGCCATACCATACCATACCAAGCCATACCATACCATACCATACCATACAAAGCCATACCATACCAAGCAATACCATACCATACCATACCGTACCATCCCATACCAAACCATGCCATACCATACCATACCATACCATACCATACCATACCATACTGTACCATACCAAACCATCCCATACCATACCAAAACATGCCATGCCATACCATACCATACCATACCATACCAAGCCATACCATACCATACCATACCAAACCATACCATACCGTACCATACCGTACCATACCATACCATACCGTACCATACTGTACCATACCATACCATACCATACCATACCATACCAAACCATACCATACCAAACCATACCATACCGTACCATACCATACCATACCATACCATACCATACCATACCATACCATACCAAGCCATACCATACCATACCATACCAAGCCATACCATACCATACCATACCATACCAAGCCATACCATACCATACCATACAATACCATACCATACCATACCATACCAAGCCATACCATACCATACCATACCATACCATACCAAGCCATACCATACCATACCATACCATACCATACCATACCATACCACTCCACACCACACCACACCACACCACACCATTATTATGCAAGTACCCTAACAGCAGTTGTGCTTAAAAGTTTCATGGATTTAGTGTTCTCTAATTTCTGGCAACCCCCTTGTGCCAGAAAAATGAGCTGTGAATATGAGCCATCTAGGTAATAGTGTAGGCAGTAGCACTTTATATAAGAGGAACTCTCTTTTCGTTCTCATTCCTAAGCATCACATAAATGCACTTGTATTCGTGCTTATTCATGCAAATATCCAATCGGGCAATCATGTGGCAGTAACATAGTGCATATAACCATGCAGATACAGGTCAAGAACTTCAGTAAATGTCCACATCAAACATCGGAATGAGGAAAAAATGTGATGTGAGTGACTTCAACTGTGGCATGATTACTGGTGCCAGATGGGCTGAGTTGAGTATTTTAGAAGCTACTGATCTTTACACGGGCTTTAAACAGAATAGTTTGTGCATGTGTGTACGTGTGTGTGTGTGTGTGTGTGTGTGTGTGTGCGTGTGGTTGCTCCTGAAATGCTGTGATAAAGAAACAGGTCAGAGGATAAAAAATAAACTGGTTTAAGCTAACAGTTTAAACCAGCATGACCTGAAGTACCACAGGATCATTGTGAATGATTACAAATTTTCAATGTACTGTATTAATGCAGGTTTTCTGCTTTATATGCATTCATAGTTCATTTTCATATTGTGGGACTTTATTAAACAAGAAGTTAGTTCTTGTTATCAATTACATTTAAAGCCATACACAGTGATTTCCTCACACTTCATTTGCAAGTTTCTGAAAAACTACTTTTTCTAACTCATACACATGGTCCAATTTGCAAGAAAGTGGTGTGTATAATTTAAGGAAAAACTTAGATTGGTTAAAAAGTCAAGTTTAAAAAGAAATTCAACTAAAAGAATAGCCTTTCCATTTGTATAATAAACAGATTTCTCTTGACTGAAAATTTCAAAATACAAAAGTTTTTTTTTTAAAGTAAAACAAGTCTTCAATGATATGAGTTAGAATTATTATTTAACTTTTCTTTAAATGGAAAAGAGCTTTTGTTGTCATCTGCTGATAGAATTATCTTAAATTAATAACTCCTCCTACAGTACAGTAGGTTGGAAACATCTACAAACATTTCAGGCAAAATGTGTCAAAAGAACAGTTGATATATAAAACTGCTTCGCTGAAAGAGTCAAATGAATTTTGTCAAATGTAGTCCATTGGGACCAAATCAATAAGGGATTTTAATTGTGTAAACATTCCACTTTTTTCTTTTCAATTTGCACAAAATGTGAATTATTTAAAAAGCTAAATAAAATTGTTATAAAAACAAGCTCTATGTATTACAGTACATTTGTTTTATTGTAATTTTGGCCATTTGATTCACAATGTGTTTTCTGTAGACTTAATGAGCTTTTTCTTCGGTGTACAAAGAAAAAAAATATATAGTTAAAATTTACCATTTAGCACACACTCTCATTTTTTAAACTTCTTTTTAAAAGACTCAAAAAGAGTAGGTAAGTAAGTACACTGTTTAATGTTTGCAATGTAAGTGTCGTTTCTTGCCATAAAATAATGCTCATGTTGACACTGGAAATGTGAGTAATTAGCAATCATGCCTCTGCTCCTGTTGCCAAAAACACTCATTAGAACATGACATCGTGGATACATGGTCTGGATAACCATGCAGGCTTTTTAAACAATGGGGCTTTTTGTGCGCTCGGTTTGTTATTGAAATGATACTATAGTATGGTATGTTAGGCTGGCAGGGAATTTGTTAACTCAAATGCTGACAGAGAATTAGAATTTACTACCATACGTTATAACAAATGGCGATATGCCTTTGTGCTGGATTTTGGTTCATGCAGAAAAGATTAATGGAAATTTCCAATAGTCTGGCAGCAGACAAGCCTTTGAAGCACGATGCCATGATGCACAGGACAATATTTACCGGTTTGAAATGTATTGACATTTCCATTTATTCCAGTTGGCATAATTTTCTAAAAAGAAAAGCTTTGGACCTGCAAGCAAAATTTGATAATTTGCTGTTCAGTTATGAATGCAGAAGAATTCGAGCAATAACGTTCTCTGCTTGAGGAATCATGATGGGAAAACTAGGATTAAATGACTGCACTTTATTTGTGCAGGCATGAGGTGTGAACTGAGCTATTTTGTTGCCTGCATGCATAGCAAGTACCACGCTGGTGTATGAGCCCAATTTGTTTTAACAAACCTCCAATCAGGCCTGGTGGATTGATTTAAAAACTGCAGAAAATGTTATTAAGTATAGAACCAGTGAGCCTGAAGTGAACCTGTTGGAGGCAACACCACAATATTGGTTGGCTACTTGTTAAGCCAAGAAAGTTTTTTTTTTTTTTTTTTTTTTTTAACAAAAAGGTTGTAACAGAGGTCTAGGTCTTTTCATCGTGTAAGAATTTCCTTATAAAACACACAAAAATATTTTTTTTTATAACAGCTAATCTGAGAATAGTTCTGGTTGGAGGGCAAATATAATGCACTAATCCATTCTTATAGTATATATTATTGATTACAGTATGATTGGTTAATTCACATGAATCAATTAAATGGATTAAATGGTTGTAATCAGATTATATTTCATTTATTTATTATTTTAAAGTTTCTTGTGTCTCAAGTATCCGAAGTAAAGCTTTCCAGGGTCACCTAATATACAGTATACATTTCCATTAACAAAAGCCTGAAAGTGAGAAATGACTGTTTGCAGTGGTTAAAATGTAAGTGCTTACAGGAATTGCCTTGCTTTGCAGATGTTCCACAGAATTCAGCGTCAATATAAACTGATAAAAAAGACGATTTCATACATTATAGGAGCATAGCACTAGCCAGAAAACACAAGACCATGTTTAACAATCAAAATCCTTGTGTCCAGTTAATAAGCTTCGTCCAGGGGTTGTGTAACATACCTGATCCTGAGGTGGTTTGGTGTCTGGGGATAATGGGATGCTGCACAGCACCTGGCACTACTTATTGTTCTTGGAGCGAAATGATGTGAACCTTGCCTTAAGGCCTTGCCATGTGTGATTCCTCTTTTGAGGACATGCCTTCCCTGCAAAACATCATCTTGTCCTAATTATCCCAGCATCTCTCACGTTCACCGAGGCTCAAGAAGTATGAAAGTAATAAATAATAAGTCTAATGAGATACATATTTCATCTAAAGACACTTCACCTCATTATTTTTCTGTGCCTGGATTGCCCTGGATGTCTCACTTATGTCAACTCATTAGTGATAATCCTCTCAGGAGCATTTAATCTGCTCGGAAAAGATCAGATTTGCGTCTCCAGTAATTTAGAGAACTTGTATTTTTAACACCCAAGCTCAAACAGCAATGAGTTTAGAATAAACCATTGTCTTCTTCCTGCATCAATTACTCTCTTTGGAACAATAGACTCATCAGAATGTTTCTTTGTTGCCAGGATGAATTCCTTATGGACAAGTCATTATACATTTATTCATAGTTGACTTAGCATATGTTGTTAAGAGTTAATTAATTGGTATTTGCACATTTGTATTCAGATCTCAGATAAAGACTTAAGTGCTACTTACTTAAGCTGTAGCATGAATGATTATGACCGGAGATCACTTAAATGCTTTTTGAAGTTGCAATGTAAATCATGGACAGGCAACAGAAGCCACGGCTATGTTTATGAAGTTCAAGATCATGAGGAATCTTTTTCAGGAACAGGAACGGTCCACCACGTTGTGCACTGTAATTACAGCTAAAGGTGGATGAATTAAATTTTAGTGAGTACCACTGTTTTGAAATAATCTGGTGTAAATACTCTCACCTGTCAAGGAGCATCACTTACCTTTGCCTTAACATTTCTTTTTTTTGTTAAATAATCTTTTCACTCTTGAATTACTAGTCAAACATGAAATGTGAGTTTAATGTTCCGTGTCTGGCTAATTTTTTCATTATTTTACAGGAGATTATTACTTTTTAGGGCCGCACGGTGGTGTAGTGGTTAGCACTGTCGCCTTGCACCTCCAGGGTCCGGGTTCGATTCTTGGCCAGGTTCGATTCCCGTATCTGTTTGCATGTTCTCCCTGTGCTTGGTGGGTTTCCTCCGGGTACTCTGGTTTTCTCCCACAGTTCAAAGACATGCACATTAGACTAATTGGCGTTCCTAATTGCCCATAGTGTGTGAATGAGTGTGTGAGTGTGTGTACAGTACTGTATGTGTGTGCCCTGTGATCGATTGGCACCGTCTCCAAGGTGTACCCTGCCTCGTGCCCTAAGTCTCCTGGGATAGGATCCAGGTCCCCGTGACCCTGAATACGGGATTAAACTGTATAGACGATGAGTGAGTGAGTATTAGTTTTTTTTTTAGTTTTGATTGTGATGACTTCAGTATGGAGTCTCGTCCGTAATAAACATGCAGTAACAAAGAAGCTAAACTGATTGATGATGGATAGGGTGTGTTAGAATTATGCACCTGCTGCTGTTATGTGTGTGTGTGGATTGGGACATACAGAGATTCATTTACTTCACTGAGTTTAGAGCGGACTTTACAGTCATATACGTCCTGTAGTTGGAGCGACGCGACTATTATGCGATGCACTACAGGGGTCGAGCGTTCCTAGGTTTTAGTCATCTCATTAAAACCCGAAACGCTGAAATGCTGGATAATGCTGGATTCTTTAATAAGCCTGACGGACGTGTTTGACATGGCTACTGTTGAGGTGGGAGATGTATGTAGAATTTATTTAGTCAATAATGGCCACTGAATTTCAGCTTCATTAGCAATGTGAATATAGAGGCCTCAGCTTTGGCTGTGGTTAAAGCATGTTAGAGCCAGAGGAAATAGATGCAAAAGCACTTTGATGTTATGGGGATGGGCTTTTTGATTTATTGTGCAGATATGAGGAAATCTGTCATTGTCCCTTATGCAACACTGTGCAATTTTTGAATCATTGTTTGTGGTATGAAATGCAACATGAGTAAAACAAATAACACAACAACTCTAAAATTGACATACAACATACTGTACTGTACCTCTGTAACATAGATCATTATCTATGGACATGTGCATCTATACACAGCATTACACCCAGTTCTGCTCATAAGATGAATGTATTATCTCAAAGAAATGACCATTTTCATTCTCATTCAATAATTATTGTTTTAGTCTTTTCAAGCCATCTATTTTGGACCTATTGGTCCTGCTGATAATAAAAAAAAGTGATCTTTTCTGGGATCAAAGATACATCTGCTCATAAAAAGAACTATGCTGGTTTGATTTACATAATCTCAAAGAAAATCTACTTAAGCTATTGTAAATATTGCAGAACTTATATGGACTTACATTAATTGTCTTAGAACATGACCAGAAAATTGTGACTCAGTTTGACTTGAATTACCCTTATATTTAGGAATATATATATATATATATATATATATATATATATATATATATATATATATATATATATATATATATATATATATTTATATATTTATATATATATATATATAATAGTAATTTACCATAGCAACCCTGACTGCAACAATGCATTTGCTGAAAATGAAGAGAACTCACCACTACACAAACAACCCGCATCATGCTACACTGTAAATTTGCAACTTTTTTTTAATAAGCTTTATATCTGCCAGTCTGTATAAAATTGAAAACCATCATCTTTCCCATGAATGGTCCTGTAGGACACCAGTCCCTATGCACACCTCTACCTTGACATCCAGCTGCTCACCAAGTTAACAGCACTTGTTGCATGCAATGAAGCTATTTTACTCAATTGCTTTCTTTGGCATATCTATAATAGAAAAATAAATAGACAGAAAGTGCTGACCTAGAAAAGTAGCAGTACTTAAAAAAAATAAAATCCTCCTGGCTGTAAAGCTTTGGTGTCAAGTGCCATTCTAAAGAAAGACATTTTCAATTTTAAGCAATAAAAGAACGCAATAGAGATGCTTTGCACTGAAGATCATCTTAAAAAAAAAAATCCTCAAGAAATAGGCCAGTAGACCCTGCATCCATTCCTAAGACTGATTCTCTTATCTCCTGTTTCCAGTGTCTGGTCTGCAGTCACATCTTAAATCGCTCTTTGTATGCAAACTTGGTATCCCGACTTTGCAAAGCACATTTAAAAAGTTCAGCAGAAGGTTCAGTAATACCCACTGCATTATTTACACTTGAGTCTCAGGAGAGAAGAGACTCTGTTGTGAGGTCTCAGCTCGTACGCTAGGCAGGACTTCCCGTAAATAATGTTGCTCATTTTGAACACAGAACACACCTATAAAATATGTAGTGATGTCTGGGAGCCATGAAGTAGATAAGATGTGTAAGGTAAAATGTAAAGACAATGCAATCTGTGATCTCTCTCTCTCTCTCTCTCTCCATGCAAAGTGCATCAAAGAAACCACAAAACAGCAGTTGCTTACAATAGAACGGCTAATTAACCTCAGTCTCTGTCTGACTTTCCATTACAGAGAGCGTGAATATAACCTCCTGATAAAATAGATCCAGGGTGGGGTATTTATCCTGTCTGCACCATGCACTATAGTCTGTTTCAGTTTTGTCATCACTTTGTCTCCTTGTTTGTTTTCTTCCCTGTCACTCACATTGTTCCTGATGTGACTTTGAAGAGGCTGATGACACTGATATGTCGGGTGACTAACGGTGTGTCATTGCCTATCATGTGATGTGTTTGAAAGACAGTAACATCATCTGTGTGATGAGTGCTATTCCTTGCTAGGATTAAACACCTGATGTTCTAAAGGCACAGTAATCAAAATGATTACTATGAAAAATAATGTACAGTTTATTCATCTTCAAAAGTTGGAGGATATGGCAATGAAGCCAAATCCTGCGAATAAGTCTGATCACAATCATTAATACAATCATTGATAACAAGTTTAGCTAGGGTATTCAAAAAGAACTGCAGATCTTGTTATAATTTTTTTTTTTTTTTTTTGTGTCTATTAGTTTAGGAAGCACCAGTATTTCTTGCCATATCTTGACCATATTAATGCCTTTGATGCATCAACCCTGGTTGCTTTTTTGTGCATTTTGTCTCATCAGTACACCACCTAATGCTAAATTCTAAAACCTCAAGATGTCCTTTTCACTTTGCAGATGTCAAAGCATTCATTTTTCATGTTTAATCTCTAGTCAAATGGATTTTGACAGAAGGATGGCCTGTACTGACTCAGACATGCTATCTTACAGCAAACTGTGTCTCTCACTTCACCACTGACCTGATGTTTGCTGACGATAGTGCCATATTTGCAGACACTAAAGCTGAGATCACAGATATCATCTACAAGGATGCCTGGATTGCATGTCATATGGCCTAAAGATAAATGCGGATAAGACCAAGACCGTGACAGGGAATGGATCTAAAACCATCCTTTACTTAAAAGGAGTCCAGCTTGAACAGGTGCAAGAGTTCAAATATGTTGGATCTTTAGTGCAAGAGAAGAAGGTGGTATCCACATCAGAGATGTAGAGCAAAAATAGACAAGCGAAGACTGCATTCACCTCACTGAAGCAATACCTTTGGAAGGAGGCCAAAATCTCCCTCAAAGTCTGCCTCTTTTGACCGATTCTGCTTTATGGCTCTGAAACATGGATGTTGCGCTGCTGTAGGTAGCTGGCCTTGACTAACGTGGAGGTATTCCACATTTAATATATACCTGTAATTCTAAGATTCTCCATCAGTTAACATATTTAAAATAAAGCCACCTTGCATAGCTGTGAATATCAACTGACGTTTGAAAACCAAGTCCAGTCATGAATGTTTCCGAGGGTTATGATCATGTTGGCTGAATGGATGCCAGCTGATTACCATACAGTCTTCCAAGGAGCGAGTAGTGCTGACGAAGTGCACTGGAAGCATGCTCTACCACTTTATTCTCAAATAAGGAGAAAGATATTCTGGTTGAAATTTTGGAATGGTCCAATTGTTTATCATGAAAGAGATTTAAGGAGAGCATATGGAATTGTCAAAAAGTTGTATTAATAAATGAGTGCTTGTTTAATAATTCATAGCATTAACTCATGCACTAAGTGCCAACATTCACCTAACTAAACTTGCTACCATAGAAAAAGTGTGTATATATTTTACATGAGTAAGCAAAAGTTAGTGGTACCAAAGGAAACATGGCGAGCCTGAAGAACTGATGGTGCATCATCATTCAATTCAATTCAATTCAATTCAATTCAATTCAATTCAATTCAATTCAATTTTATTTATATAGCGCTTTTTTGCTATTTGATATTATGAATACTCGTCGAATCCAAGCTTCAGCAGCACCAACAGTAGTGTACTGGTTGAGAGGCCAATCAGAGAAGAGTTATTTCTACCCATTCTACATACAGTACAGTACATCAGCTCAAGATGGCTAGTGTTGCTGTGATTGACAGGGGGAGAAAGTATATCATCCTGACCTACCAATGTGCTTCCTTTAGCCCCTGGCATTGATGGCTATGCCATCATTAGGAATTGGTCTATACATTTATATAACTGCATAAAAAACACATACAGTATATAAAATGCAATGAATATAAAATGATATAATTTATCTTAATGTGGAACATGGAAAATAAAAACGTACTGTATATTGTATATTGAAGTCACTGAGAGTGACAGTGTAGATCTCTCTACCTTCTGCTTCTTCTATTTCATATGTTTTTATGCCAACTAACTTGAATAAAAAAATAGTACTAGAAGTCAGTAAATTCAATTTTAAATGTCTCAGAAGATGATTTATACCACCAATGCAGGAAGACGTTTATTAATATATAAAAGTCAGAAAATGAATCATTTGTCACTAATATTGGGTAAGTGAGTCTTAATTAAGACCTAGCTGTTGGCTGATTCCTCATTATAAGCAATAATCCCTGTTGGATGTCTCTGGAAAAATCAATTCATCTACAAATACAGAAGACCTCTCAGGGAACTTTGTTCACAATACGTTGATTCAATCAAAAGGGTAGTGATGGATTGCTAATTAAAATCATTTGACAGAGCTTTGTAGCACTCTGTGTTTAGGGCATTCATAAATGAGACGACTCTGTTCTGCTTTTTCTGTGTCTTTCTGTGGGAATTTTGAGTCTGCTTGACAACTAATGGATCAGGAGGCGTTTGTTTTATTTCGACTATTTTTCTCTCTTTGGGAAAGGAAAAATTGCAAATTGCTAAGTAGCAGCCTACAGATCATCGGAAAGTGCATATATATATATAAAGATGTTAGAAACAGATTTGGAATTCTATTTCTCTGATGTACCACTTCACCCACATCATTGCAGATGCTGACATTTCTGATTATGAAAATGGCAAGTGAGAAAAACTGGCCTGTGTCAAAGCAAATGAGCAACTTCCTCAACTGGTCAAAAGGTGTCAACTATTGTTCTATAAAAGCAGCTCTGACAGTTAAAATAAATGTGCTTGCTCTTTTATAATTTCTAAAGCAAATACCCATTCATACAGACAGGGTATGGTGAATGCTTCAAATGATCTAATAACTAGCACAAACCACTACATGACATGCAGGGACAATAAAAAGAAGGCACTTTGGGACAGACAGTAATGGCCACCTACATATGAAACGTAAAGATATCATTGAAGAGTGGCCTACTATCTGTGGTTTTCACATACTGTATTAGACTGACAAATGCTGGAGCCTGAAGGATCATGTGGCTTCCAAGGACCCTACAGTACATGAAAGAAAAGAGAGGAAGATGCTAGGCAGACTGGACCTTTGGAGAGTGTTACCTTGGACACGAAACCACCTCAAGTCTTCAAGTGTAAACAGGTGATAAAGTCTCTTAAAGACAGCTTATCATCCTTCTCGTGGAAGCTAGCAGGAATTTCAGTCACTCTAGTCTCAAATGATCTTAATCCATTGAAACAAGTAGAAGGCTGATCAAGCATTTCAGACGAAAAAAAAAAAGATTCAAGTGTTTTGCAATCAGAAAGTCTTTCTTTGGGGATTCAGGTAAAAGATGATGAAAGCACTTTGTGAGCATTGCTACAGAAACAAGACAACAAACTGCACACAATAACATTTTGTGTGGTGAAAGCAGTTCTTACTTGAATAAGCACTGTTCTGTAAAAACGTATAAGACTGAATATCAGTTGATGAAAAACATCTGTCTCTCAGGACAAATACTAATTTCTACCATTCAGCTTTGCAAAATTCTTTCACTGCCCTCCAGTACCTTAGCATCCTGTTTCCATTCATAACACTGTCATGCTCCCACAAGACCACACAAGACAGATTTATAAGCAGTGCCAGTGAAATATACCAACAAACAGACATTTTTTCTTCACTTGCTGAGTCCTCAGGCACGTTTTGGTATAGTGAAATATGTCATGTATTTCTACACTTGCCAGTTTGTTTTGTTGTGGACTCCTATGTTTTGGAATAAGAAAAATCATTGCTAAAAACATGGAGATATTCATAAATAATGTAATTAACATGGGAATGGTGTAGGAGCGCTTATTATTTTTCAGTCCTTTTTAAAATCATATTTTTCTTTCAGAGCATTTGGGAGTGCATATTTTATGTGTATAGGTATACGAGCATGTTACCACCTGTAATATAGTTGAGAGCAGTTAATATAAGAAAATATTGCACACTGTTCAGCACTTTGGCATAACTTTATTTAAATATGCTTTATTCATAATATGTACTTAATTAATTCTGTTTGAGAATATTACAAAAACAGTACAAAGCTACTCTTATTTCAGCAGATTAACTATTGAACCTTTGTCAACACAGAACAGAAAATCTGTCAGTAAGATGTAGATTTTATTAATTTGAGAATTACATTTACTTTGTTCACATACTGTACATTGAACAAAAATAAAGGTCTCACACTCTAAGGTTTTTATTCAATCACCTTTAGCTTTGATTATAGCAAACAATGTGGTGTCCAGTTCATGTGGTGGCCAGTTCATTGTCATGCTCCCAGAATGTGAGTCCTGGTATATACTGTACCCGTACCAGCAGGGAAGAAAAACTTCATCGATGTGTTACCCTGGTCATTCAGTACAGTCAGGTTATCAGCTGACTTCAGCACATAATGTTGCTGAGCCTAGACCTGACCCAAAGAAGCAACCCTAGAGCACAACACTGCCAGTAGAGGCTTGTACAGTGGCCACTATGCATGATGGGTGTATCACTTCATGCACCTCTGTTGCGATTGTGCTGAAACATAGTCAGTAGTGGTGGTAGGGTCAATGATAGTAAGGGTAGTGATCTCATCCAACCATATTACCTTTTTCCATTGTTCCAAAGTTCAATCTTTATGCTCCCTAGAAAATTCAAGCATTTTAACTAATAAATCTCCCTAACAACTAGATTTCTTATAGGCACACAGCTATTTAGTCCCAATCCTGTTATAATACTGTACATTTGATTGATGTTGATTTTTTTAACCTTTTTTTACCATGCAACTTTACCAAGCATTTACAGTAAGTGATCTCCATTCATTTTACCCTATTTCTTTATCATTCAGCACTATGGTTCCTGGTTTTGATAATGTGTTGAATGATTTTTAACCCAATTCCAGTAATTAAAATCTGGAAAAAAAAAGTTGTTTTCTTTGCTTGATGCAGCGTGATAATTTTATACTGATTAAATATATGTGTATAGAAAAACAGTAACAATCCTAACATTAAACCCTGAGGAACCTCTTGTGAAAGATTTTAAATTAATAATCACATTTGTAATATACTTGAAGGACAGGAGACTGAGGTGTTCATAAACTCTTTACTGATTAGATGCAGCTTATAACAGAACATTCAACTTCAGCCAGCACCTGCAGTAATCTAACCAAACTTCCCCATTTCCTGATGGGTATGCTTAACATGCCCCTCCCCATCTTTGCTGTCTTAAAGGGGCTTCATTTACTGCATATTCATTTACTATATATATATATATATATATATATATATATATATATATATATATATATATATATATATATATATAGCCAGGGGGGATGCTGACTCGCTCTCAGCCCCTGCAATCTCCTCCCCAGGATGGTCCATCTCCATTGCTGGCGGTTGTAACTCAGGAGTTTCCATCCCAGAGGATTCTGGTCGAGAGACGGTGTAGCCTTCCGGCTCGGGCACAGGTGGGCTCCCTGAGGGTGTCATTCTGTCTAGCAGCTGATCAACGTGTCGTCTGTGCACTTGCCCATCACCGGTTCTGACCCTGTATGACAAAGGGCCTGTGACATAAGTAATGACCCCCACTTATTAGAATCCTTGGTGTAACTTCTCATGTATACCAAGTCATGTGGCCTAAACTCTCTAACAGTGCCGTGGCCCTTCGCAGCTTTCAGCTCCAGCTTGCGAAGCATATCTTCCCCATGGTCACGAGCCAGACGGGTCTGCCACTCGCCCTTGGTGATGCGAGACAGGGCCTCTTTGATTGTTTGCACCATACACTCAGTTTGGCCATTCGAACTCGGGTGATAAGGTGCTGTAGTGAAGGGACGAATGCCGTTTCGGTCCGCAAACTCTTGGAACTCTGAGGATGTGAAGGCGGTGCCATTGTCTGAAACTATGACATCAGGCAATCCATGTGTTGCAAAAAGCAACCTCAGTGTGTTAATAACTTCTGACGATGACATAGAGCTCATCAGTGATACCTCCAGTCATTTGCTGTGTGCATCCACCACTATGAGGAATACCTTGCCCTGGAAAGGGCCCGCAAAGTCAATATGCAGCCGGGACCATTCCCAATGATGTACTTTTGCTTTATTGGGTGCATGACGTGACATCTGTCCATCCATGCCCGGCCACCACACATAACTCCTCGCGAGTCCCTTCATGTGTACGATGCCCAGGTGCGCATCATGTAGCATATCCAGTACCTCCCTCCGCGCCGAACTAGGAACAACCACACGACTACCCCAAAGCACACAGTTCATATGCGCTGAGAGCTCATGGCAGCGTGAAACGAATGGCCTAAACCAGCTATCAGGTGTCTCAGTCGGCCACCCGTGCATTACCCAACGTAGCACCCGTGACATAACAGGGTCCTTAAGTGTACAGCTGGCAATTCTTTCAGCATGCATGGGGGCATCTGGGACCATCTTCAGTAATAATACTTCCAGTGGTGGAGGTGTAACAGCATCAGGTGCGGGTAGAGGTAAGCGACTCAGGGCGTCAGCATTTCCCATTTGCTTCCCAGGCCTATAGCACAACTCATAATCGTAAGCTCCCACGATCAAACTCCAGCGCAGCATGTGTGGTGATAGAATAACCGGCATGGGCTTGGAATGGTGCAAGAGTCCAAGGAGGGGCTTGTGGCCTGCTAAATACTGGTGGAACTTTCTGACAGCAAAAACCACCACTAATGCTTACTTATTGATTTGGGCATAATTTCGCTCCGTGGTGGTCATTGTTCAGCAACTGTTTCGCCTGAGCATATGCTATCTCATGCTTTGCTTCCCACTGCCAAGGGACGTACTGGTCAAGAAGACTATGCAGAGGCTCCAGGACGGTGGCCTTGTTAGGGAGAAAACATCTGTAAAAGTTAAGAAGCCCCAAGAATGCTTGAAGCTCTGTCTTGTTTCGTGAAGATGGAGCCTTTTGGATAGCGTCCACTTTTTCAGAAGTTGGTTTAATGCCGTCCTTACCACATGGAATCCCAAGAATTCCACTTGATTTGCTGCAAAGATACTTTTCTCTTTCTATAGTCGTAACCCCGCTTCCGCGAAACACTTCAATACGGCCCTTAGCCGTGCATTGTGTTCCTCCACAGTCTTTCCTGAAATTAGGATATCGTCCAAGTACGGTTGGACACCTGGGATGCCTGCGAGCAAGGTATCCATAAATCTTTGAAATATTGTGACAGCTGTTGACACTCCAAACTGTAAACGTCGACGGTGACTGTTAATAGTCAGTAAGTTGGCTGCTTCATCATCCAATGGGAGCTGCTGATAAGCTTGTTTCAAATTGAGTTTCGTGAAAACTACTCCCCCTGCCAGTTTTGAGAACAACTCAGATGCTGTGGGAATGGGGTACACATCAGGCTTAACAGCTGTGTTGACGGTACAGCGATAATCCCCACAAACCCTCAAACCCCCATCTTTTTTTGCTACAGCCACTATGGGAGTGGCCCACTTTGCATGCCACACTGGTTCAAAAATCCCTTGAGCCACTAATTTATCTAGCTCTTCATCGAGCTGTGGCCGTAAAGCAAAGGAAACTGGACGGGCTTTGAAGAAACATGGTGTCACCCTGGAATCAATGTCAATTGAGATTGGGGGCATTCTGCAAACCCCAATGTCCTGAAATACCTCAGCATATTCAGTCAGTATTTCCTCTATGGCCTGAAACTGCACTCTGTGCACCCCTTCAACTGATATCCCAAGGGCATCAAACCAGTCTTGTCCCAACAGACTAGTGCCCTGGCCCCCGATAACGAACAAAGGCAGTGTGTTTTGTGTCCCTTCGAACCGCACTTCCACAAATATCCTCCCAAAGTTGCTTGCGACCACTGCTTTAACACTCCGCTGTCTGCATGCATTTCAGGGGGTTGAGAGGGCCACAGTGAGCGATAAGTATGCTCACTAATCAAGGAGCATGCTGCTCCGGAATCCACTTCCATGTGTGCTTGTTTGTTCAGTATCACAGTGGCCAAATATGGCTTATGCCCCCCTTTTTTTGATTAGGCAGTTGCGCTGAAAACAGGGTATTAATTTTGCTGGTTGTGAGTTACAGTGTTTGTCAGTAGTTCGGCTGTGACCCCGGCTGCCTCCTTGTTGTTACCATGTCTTGTCTTGGTTAAACACACTCGAGCAATGTTTCCTCTTTTTTTACAATAATGACATACAGCAGTGGAAAATCTACAGGCTTGTGGAAAATGCTGACCGCCACATCTGTAGCATGGTTTGTCACGGTTTTGATTTTCACTTGTAGTTGTCACTTTGTGTGCTGATGCGTGTATGGGCTGCATAATGCACTTCATCTTGAGATAGTAAGTCATGTTGTTGCTTCTGAAGTAGGCGAGCATTTAACAATGCTGTTTCTGCAGCTAATGCCCTTTCTTCTGCCCCTTTAAATGTGAGCGTAGGTTCCTCCAGTAGGCGTCGCTGCAGCGCTTCATCCAAAACCCCGCACACGATTCTATCACGCAGCATTGCATCTAACTGATCCCCAAAAGAGCAGTGGACTGAGAGACGCCGAAGTTCAGCGATGTAGTTAGAAATGCTTTGATTAGGCTTCTGCTTACAGTTATTAAAGTGAAACCGCTGAACGATCTCTGACGGCGCTGGGCTGTAATGACGTTTTAATGCAGCCACAATGTTTTCATAAGTCACTGTAGAGGGCTGCGTTGGCGCGATAACAGAACGTAACGTGGAATATGTCTTTGCGCCAACCACACTAAGCAGCCAGAGCGTTTCTTCGCGTCGTCCTCAATGCCATGTCAATGTCAATTTGCATGGAAAAAACATTCCAGTCTTTCTATATATTCTTCAAAAGAATTATTTGAGCATTCATCAAACTCTTCAATACGGCCAAGCATCGACATGGTTGCAGTTTTCACTTATCTGCACACAGTCGGTCCGAATCCTGTCACGAGTCACGGTCTGTCGGCCGTTTGTTTTCCCACGCTGTCACTTTCCCCATGTGCTCATGTTTACTCCTGTCTGACTGCATCCTTTCCCACGCCCCTGTTTCCGCCCCGTCTGCACACCTGTCTCTAATCCCTGTCTGATTACTCCAGCATTTAAGCACGCGCTGTGCGCTGCTTAAATCGCTGGATTATCTTGTGTATTTTTGCCTCGATTCTCTCGCGTTTATTTTTCCCCTGCTTTCACGTTGCCAAGCCCGCTTTTGTCTCTCGTTTTTTGCCTTCGGTTTCTCGTCTCGATTTTGTTTGCCTCGTCCTTTGATCTCCCGGTTTTGACCTCGCGCTTCCCCTTCTGACTACGGCTCTCGTTTTACGATTTGGCTTCGACGCAACGCTGACTGATCTCCCGGTATTGACCCCCGCTTCCGCATTCCGACCGTATTCTCGTTTTTCGTTGCTGTCATTCATCTGCGCCTGGATTCACCTCGTCCGCTTCGCCCCGTGACAGAATAATCCAGCCAGCGAAATGAATCCAGCAGATATTGACTGCATGAAATCGACGCTGGAGAGTCAAGGTGCACTTCTCGGAGCTCACCAGCAGGAGCTGCTCAACACCAAGCAAACCCTGGCTGATGTTATTTCCCAACTCCAACGGCTCCATCTCTCTCCGGCACAAAGTGGGGGCCCCTGCACGCAACGGGAACCACGACTGCCTGCCCCCCCCACCTATGAAGGAGATCCAAGCACCTGTCGCTCCTTCCTTTCTCAGTGCACGCTGATATTTGAGCTCCAGCCATCCACATTTCCCACTGAACGCTCCAAGGTCGCATACGTGATAACTCTCCTCTCAGGACGGGCTCGGGAATGGAGCACTGCACTCTGGGATGCTCATGACTTCTGCTGCACCAGCTACGAGCACTTCGCTAAAGAGATGAGGAGGGTGTTTGATCGTTCATGTCATGGCAGGGAGGCAGGTCACAAGCTGTTAAAACTTCACCAAGGTTCACGTTCAGCCTATGACTACGCCATAGAGTTCCAGACCCTAGCTCTCTCCAGCGGGTGGAATGGTCGGGCCCTAAGTGATACCTTCTTCGAAGGTCTGACTGCGACGCTCCAGGATACGCTGATTTCCCAAGAACTTCCCTCGTCGTTCCAAGATCTCATGGATCTGGCCGGCCGAGTAGATTCACGTCTCCGCCTGGGAAAGTCAACCATATTCTCACCACCCAGAGACCGCCCACAATCTCGCTCCCCTCAAACTAATCCTCAGGAGAGACCCATGCGACTGGACAGGACCCGCGTTTCCCTTGAAGAACGACGACGACGTAGAGTGGATGGTGCGTGCTTCTACTGTGGGAAATCATGTCATCAGCTCAAGAACTGCCCTGTTAAAAGGGGGCGTCTTCTAGTCCAGCTGGGAGGATTGGAGGGTGTGTCACCAGGAAGAGTCCCAGATCAACGCCGCCTGTTTCCAGTTTTTCTCATCCACGAGCAACGGACCCACCTGGTGCAGGCACTGATTGATTCAGGTTCAGACCGCAACCTGATCAATGCGACTTCTGCCAAGACCCTAGGAATCCCCGCGCTACCCTTGGAGACCCACCTCAAAGTTCAGGCACTCGACGACAGCCCACTCCCATCTATCACACACAGAACTCCCCTTATCGGCCTAAGGGTCTCGGGCAACCATTTAGAACAAACTTCTTTGTTTATCATGGAGGGATCACATGCTACTGTTGTCCTGGGCCTGCCCTGGCTAACCCGTCACAATCCTCAACTCGATTGGGTCAGGAACACAATCATAGCCTGGAACCCGTCATGCGCCACTACCTGCCTGCGAGCTGCAGCCACGTCCTGCCTCAGCCCTGCATCTGTGGAGGAACCACCGGACCTCACCGCCGTCCCGCCAGAGTACCATGATCTCAAGGAGGTCTTCAGCAAATCTCGTGCTGTCTCTCTGCCCCCCCACCGACCATATGACTGCGCTATCGACCTGCTCCCAGGTACCACGCCCCCCAAGGGCCGCCTATATTCTCTGTCACCCAGGGAGCGTGAAGCTATGAATCATTATATCTCGGAGTCCCTTGCGGCGGGGATCATTCGCCCCTCCTCCTCCCCAGCGGGAGCCGGCTTCTTCTTCGTGGGTAAAAAAGATGGGTCCCTTCGTCCATGTATCGATTATAGGGGCCTAAACCAGATCACAGTGAAGAACCGCTATCCCCTTCCGTTAATGGCGACCGCCTTTGAACTGCTCCAGGAAGCAAAGATTTTTTCCAAATTGGACCTACGCAACGCATATCACCTCGTCCGAGTCCGAGAGGGTGACGAATGGAAAACTGCGTTCAATACCCCAACAGGACACTATGAATACCTGGTGGTCCCGTTTGGCCTGACCAACGCCCCGGCCGTCTTTCAGGCCCTCATCAATGATGTCTTCAGGGACTTTCTGAATTTATTTATGTTTGTTTATCTGGACGATATTTTAATCTTCTCCCGAGATCTAGAAGAGCACCAACATCATGTTCGACAGGTGCTACAAAGACTGTTAGAGAACAATCTTTTCGTCAAAGCAGAGAAGTGCGAATTTCACACCACAACCACCACTTTCCTGGGGTTCGTCATTGGTCCCTCAGGCATTGAAATGGAGCCTGCCAAACTCCATGCAGTCACGAACTGGCCTACGCCCACCACAAGACCGGAACTTCAGAGATTCTTGGGTTTTGCCAACTTTTACCGTCGCTTCATTCGAGGCTACAGCTCCATTTCTGCCCCCTTAACAGCCCTGACTTCCCCCAAGACACGTTTCTGTTGGGACATTAACTCTGAAAAAGCCTTCTCGGAACTCAAGAAACGGTTCACGTCTGCCCCAATCCTGACTATTCCAGATCCGTCACGCCAGTTTGTTGTGGAAGTCGATGCCTCCAGCACGGGGGTAGGAGGTGTCCTTTCCCAGAGAGCTGCACACGACAACAAGCTACACCCCTGCTCTTTCTTCTCTCACCGTTTAACTCCTGCTGAGGTCAATTATGGCATCGGCGATCGAGAACTGCTGGCCATCAAGCTGGCCCTAGAAGAATGGAGACACTGGTTAGAGGGGACGGAGACCCCATTTTTGGTCTGGACTGACCACAAGAACCTCGAATACCTGCAGAATGCCAAGAGGCTAAACTCTCGCCAGGCTCGGTGGTCACTGTTCTTCGCCAGATTCAACTTCGCCCTCTCCTATCGTCCTGGGTCCAAGAATTCCAAGCCAGATGCACTTTCCAGACAGTTTTCACCTACTCACGACTCCACTGCCATCGAAACCATCATTCCCCCGTCATGCTTGCTCGCAACAGCTGAGCTTGATATCGAGACCAAGGTCCAGCAAGCCCTGTCTCATGAACCCGGACCAAGCAACGTGCCTCCTAATCGCCTGTTTGTTCCACTTCCTCTACGTTCTCAAGTTCTGGAATGGGCACACAGCTCCAAGCTCTCCTGTCATCCTGGCTCAGCTCGAACCCTTTCTCAAGTCCAACAACGTTTCTGGTGGCCCACGGTCAAGGAAGACACCTCCAGCTTCGTGGCAGCATGTGACACCTGTACTAGATGCAAACATACCAACACCGCGCCGGCAGGCCTCCTCAGACCATTACCTATCCCATCTCGTCCATGGTCCAACATTGCACTGGACTTTGTCACAGGGTTACCTTCCTCCAACGGCCACTCATGCATCATGACCGTCGTGGATCGGTTCTCTAAGGCTGCCCATTTCATTCCGCTACCCAAGCTCCCATCCACCAAGGAAACCGCTGATCTCATGATAACGCACGTTTTCAGGCTGCATGGTCTTCCCAATGACATTGTCTCTGACCGTGGGCCCCAATTCACATCACAATTTTGGAAGGCATTCTGCAGACTCATTGGAGCCACCCCCAGTCTGTCCTCAGGCTTTCACCCCCAGTCCAACGGGCAGACCGAAAGAAAGAACCAGTCCCTCGAGGTAGCCTTAAGGTGCATGGCCTCCCGAGATGTCGCCTCCTGGAGCAAGTTTCTGCCATGGGTGGAATACGCCCACAACTCCCAAGTATCATCATCTACTGGTTTGTCTCCATTCCAGTGCTGCTTGGGCTATCAGCCACCCTTATTCCCATCTCAGGAGGAGGAGGTCAGTGTCCCATCCGTCCAAGCTTTTGTCAGGCGATGCAGAAAGACCTGGCTGCAAGCGAGGAGAACGCTGTTACGGGTCGGCAGAAGATATAAGACACAGGCCGACCGCAGACGCTCCCAGGCTCCCAAGTACAGGGTGGGGCAGAGAGTCATGCTCGCCGCCAGAGATATCCCCCTAAAGACCACCTGCCGCAAACTTTCCCCCCGTTACCTCGGCCCCTTCACCATCACTAAAATAGTCAACCCCTGCGCTGTTAAACTCTTGCTCCCCTCAACCATGCGGCGAATCAATCCTACATTCCACGTGTCCCAGCTACGTCGCCTCATCTCATGCCCATTAAGACCCCCCACCCACCCTCTGCCTCCTCCCCGTATCATTGACGGCGGTGAAGCCTACACCGTCCGCCGCCTCCTGAAAGCTCGCCGCCGAGATAGAGGCATTCAGTACCTGGTGGACTGGGAGGGCTATGGACCTGAGGAGAGAAGCTGGATCCCCGCCAAGTTCATCCTAGACCCCAAGCTAATCTCTGACTTTCAGAAACGCTTCCCTGAGGCTCCCCGTCCTAACGCCCAGAGGCGTTCGTAAGGGGGGGGGTACTGTCACGAGTCACGGTCTGTCGGCCGTTTGTTTTCCCACGCTGTCACTTTCCCCATGTGCTCATGTTTACTCCTGTCTGACTGCATCCTTTCCCACGCCCCTGTTTCCGCCCCGTCTGCACACCTGTCTCTAATCCCTGTCTGATTACTCCAGCATTTAAGCACGCGCTGTGCGCTGCTTAAATCGCTGGATTATCTTGTGTATTTTTGCCTCGATTCTCTCGCGTTTATTTTTCCCCTGCTTTCACGTTGCCAAGCCCGCTTTTGTCTCTCGTTTTTTGCCTTCGGTTTCTCGTCTCGATTTTGTTTGCCTCGTCCTTTGATCTCCCGGTTTTGACCTCGCGCTTCCCCTTCTGACTACGGCTCTCGTTTTACGATTTGGCTTCGACGCAACGCTGACTGATCTCCCGGTATTGACCCCCGCTTCCGCATTCCGACCGTATTCTCGTTTTTCGTTGCTGTCATTCATCTGCGCCTGGATTCACCTCGTCCGCTTCGCCCCGTGACAGAATCCGCTCGTCGCCAGTGAAATATACTTGAATGACAGGAGACTGAGGTGTTCATAAACTCTTTACTGATTAGATGCGGCTTATAACAGAACATTCAACTTCGGCCAGCACCTGCAGTAATCTAACCAAACTTCCCCATTTCCTGATGGGTATGCTTAACATGCCCCTCCCCATCTTTGCTGTCTTAAAGGGGCTTATATATATACTGTAGAGCCAAAACACTAAAACATTTGTCCTATATTTTGTATGAACATGTACACAGATGCATCACTTGCCCTTGAATGTCTACTTATGTCTAATACAAAAATTTATATGACCTCTAAAGCAGTTGTTCCCAACTTTGGTAATGGAGGACCTTCTGCCCTCTACATTTTACTGTTTTCTCTGTTTCCAGCACATCTGATTGGCCTACACAGATAATTAACAGCCTCTTCTGTATAGAACTGGATGTGGTAGAAACACTAAAATGTGCAGGGCAGGGCACCCTCTAGGACCAGGCTGAGGCCCATTGTATAAAACTGCTCAAAAATATCCCATAGCTCTTCATTGTTTAAAGATCTGTTTACAGTGAAGGCCATATGATTTGAATTCTTTAATTTTCTTTCTTATTGAATAATTCAGTGAACCTTTCTGTCTTATGTATAGGGGTGGAGGCACCCTGGTGGAGAGGGTGGAAATGTTTCATCATAGGAAAAACAATTAAGGACAATGAGGAGAGCTTTGTCCAAAGTCATGCTGATGACACAAAGTTTTATGTGTCACGGTAGCCACACAAGAAACATACGTTTAATAAAGCTAAGAATGCTTTCTATTTACTACTTAATTTTAGAACATTCAATGGAACACATTCTATTAAATTAAATTCAATCTAATTAAATTCAATAAAATTTTATTTGTATAGCGCATTTAACAATGTACATTGCCTCAAAGCAGCTTTACAGAACAAAAAAAAAGCAAAAAACATAAGTCCTAGATGTCAGAAATCATCCCTAGTGAGCAAGCCTGAGGTGACTGTGGGAGGAAATCCTCCTTTAGATAATATGAGCAGGAAACCTTGAGAGGAATCATACTCATTTGTGTGACACGTATACTGTATGTTGCTAAGATAAGATATATAATGTCACTATACAATGCAGAGAACATAGTTTATGCTTATGTTACCTGTAGGTTGGATTATTGTTTTGCTGTACTGTCTGGATATTCCACAGGTGCACAAACAAACTCCACTAAACCCAGAATGCAGCAGCCAGAATCCTGGAGAAAACATGATCACATCACCGCCGTCTTATCCACACATCATTAACTCTCAGTAAAATTTCACATTGATTTAAAAATACTACTATTGACCTATAGAGCCCTAAATGGTCTTGCTCTAGTAAAATGGACAACTGTCAAGTCAGCAGTCTTTCCAATTTAAGTACAGCAAGAGATACACAGTGTTAATAGTATATACATAATAATTAAATAACATTCAAAATTAAATATTATGATATTTTTGGGCGCTTTATTATCTATATTTTCACAAGTTGTAAGCTACAATAATTGTAGATAAAATAAAAAAGGCTTGAAATATTTAACTTTACATGTTCTGAATATAGATATTTTTGAAATAAAACTCCAAAACATAATATTTTTTTCATAATATTCAAATTTTTTTTTAGATCTTTCTGATCCTCCCTACAGCAATCAAAAGATGCAGGCTATTTGTTGGTATCTATAATGAAAAATAGCACAGGATCAGAGTCTTTTCTTAATAAGCATACAATTATGGAATAACCATCTGCGTAATTAGTGTCCAGGACTAAGACAGCATCTAAGTATTTAGACTTAAAATGTATTTGTGTAGACTTTTGTAAACAGTTCTTGGCGACTCATGGTCATGAGGTTTTATTGTTAAGGTTTACTCTCATGAGCTTTAGTTATGCTGTCTTCGCTAGTTCAGCCTTTGTCCATAAGAGCACTCTGCACAAAGCATGCATTGACATTATCCATTATATAACAGTGAGCATAACTAATTATGTGTCTCTCCCCCTTTCTGTCAACCTACACGTTAGTTCTTAGTTACCAGTGATCTTGATCTTCTGCCCTTGGGAGCTGCCTGATCCATTCTGGTACTCCAATCACTTCTGCTGCGGATAACCCCATGTGGTCTGCTTGTTGATACATGAGACTGCTGAGGACGATTCCACTTAGAAACCATGAAAATGGCTTTGGACTGCATTTGACACAGTTTTGTCATGCCGACTTATGGCACAGTTCTATAGTTTTATGGCTGAAATCGACAAAAACAGTTTTGTACTGAAGTCGCCATCAAAATCCAAAGTGGATTTGTGAAACTGGGAAACAGCTTTGCAACATTGCCCAATGTTAAAAGTGCTATATAATGTAACTGAATTAATATAATATACTGATTTAACAAATATGCTTTTGGTGTAATCAGACAATGGATCCCAACCATGCTGGGAAAATAAATTAAAACCCCAGTACATAACACACCCATCATTTATTTCTTTTAATTGTTATACCATAAAAAAACTGTTTAAAACATTTAAAGCATTGTGACTAGTGGAAGTTTATCTCTTATTAGAGTGTGTAGTCATATCCAATTTTCACTGTAAATGTCTTTACTTTGCTATATATTTTCGTATGAAATCAGAGAACATGTTTGCTACAGTATATGGTAATGAACTCCCATTGTTAGGAATATCACAACATTTACCCACAGAGAAGGCGAGAGATGATGAATGTAGTGTAGATATGAATCATCCCTATTCTCCCAACCCTAGAGCAGCTTGCGAGTTTTTCATGTGTTAGAAATTAAGAGATAGTCAATTTATAATCACACATTAATTGGGTTATTCAGTCCATGATTGGAGTTCATTCAGGGTTCAACTCTTATCCTCTTGAAATAAGCACACACACGCACACACACACACATCTATAAAACAGTGGTAACATCTGTCCCAGACATTTCACTGCTATTTTTTCTCTCTTGCTTTGTCTGTGTGTCTGCCTCTGTAACCTCATGCTCCTGAGGAGGAACAACATTGCTCTTGCCTACATCTTAACAATCGATTTTCACCATCAAATTGAGGGATGCTAAAGTCAATATTGATCTTGCCATAGTGCTCTTACTTAAGCATCTTTTACCGCAGGCAGGCCTTATTGACTCGTGAAAGCTTATTAAGACCTATTTCTGATGGATGGAGTTCATAAGCAGAAAGAGGGTATGTGATCTATAAATCGGAAAGAGCAAATGATAAAACTACTGTGACAATATGATTTGGAACGAAAAGGATACGTGTACTCTTCTATTCTGTAATTCAATGCATTCAGTCCTGAAAGGAGAAAAAAAGACATGAAGAAGTGACCAAAACCTGATAAAATAACAATATGAGCAAAAAAAAGAGAAAAAGTGAAAAATTTGGAAAGTTGCTTTCTCCACCCATCCAGTCCTCAGAGATTTAATCAACATGAGAGTTCCTCAGACTCCCGAACATTTTAATATTCTTAATATTCTACTAAAGAATGCTGTAAATAGTGTTACTCATGGGAACCTTAAAATGCTATTGAAATCTCTTTTTGGAATCTTAGCTCACCAACGCATCCGCGAAACCTCCAGAGTATAGCTACTGTATATAAGTATGCAAATGAATCTTTATGTGATAATCATCTTCACACTGAGAAATACACAAAGTCATTACAGAACAGAAGTCAGTAGAATTAAAGTGTTCTCAAGGTCTAGCCTTACGCTTTAATTAACACAAACTTTAATTAGCTCGCACTCAATCACAGAAGCCAATAAAGTTACGTAATGTTTAAACAGAATAAGCAGCAACTAAGCAAAACAGACCTCTTGTCTCATTGTTTTTTTGTTTTTTTTACAAACATTCATTACTGATTCACAGGAAAATAAAAAAAAAACATTGGCAGATGTCCCTCAACTAAGTTAACTTTGTTATTTAACGTACTTACGTTTAATGGTGCAAATAAACACTAGATTTAAAGGTCCACAGACTTCCTCTGACTAATTTGTATTATGTTGTGTTTGGATTTGGTTCAAGTTATTCAAAGTGGGGAGTGACAAACTAATGAACAATAATACTACAGTATATAATATAATAATAAGGTCCACAAATACTTAATTAATGCATCCATACTCTCTCTCTCTCTCTCTCTCTCTCTCTCTCTTTTTTATACATATATGGCATACATATATAACATTTTTAATGTGCAAGCTGATGAGGAATGTTATGTAAAAGCGTATTGTTATTTATTTTTTCAGTGTCATCAGTGGTGTAATTTACAGGGTTATGTGGGGTTGTAACTGCCCAATAAAGGCCAAATATCATATCTGTGATGGGGGGGGGGGGGATGTGGTGGCTTATGGTTACCACTGTCACCTTGCACCTCCAGGGTCTTGACTTTGGCCTGGGGTTCGATTCTTCCCTCTATGTGCATGGAGTTTGCATTCATTGTGATGTACAGAAACAAAGATAAATTAAAGAAAGTAACAAAAACTTTTTAATAGTATAGTGGTAAGCACTGTGGCCACAGTCTGTGTGTATGAAAGTTCTCCCAGTGCTTGGTGGGTTTCCTCTGGGTACTCCAGTTTCCTCCCACAGTCCAAAGACATGCAGATTAGTCTAAATGGAATTCTCAAACTGCCCGTAGTGTGTGTGAGTGTGTGTGCTCTGCAAATACCCCAGAGTCTCCTGGGATAATCTCAAGGCCATCCACGACCCTGTACATGAATGATTAAAAATTTCTAACAGGTGAACACATTAGGAACAAGATCTATGATGATAAATAGAACACAATTAAATGCACAATGTAATTCAATGCAAGTCAATTTTATTTATATAGCGCTTTTAACAATGGTCATTGTCTCAAAGCAGCTTCACAAAAATGAAAGAAAAAAAAAAGAAAAGTTTTGCATGTATGTGTGAGAAAAATGTGTTTAGATAATAATGAGATGAATGAATGAATGATGAATGTCTCTGATGAGCAAGCCAAGGGTGACGGCGACAGTGGCATGCTCGGTCCTAGCAGCTTTTAGAGCCTGTCTATAGCTGCACATATGACTATTTTACCATGGTGCAAGTGTTTTATCTGTGACTTTTTTTTTATCTGATCGGACCAACAGTGTCTAATGTACTGGTAAAAATAGTGCCCATGCTGCTAGTCACTTCATCTAGATCATCTGCATTTAGGGGTCTAATAAGAAATTGGGACAGATCCGGCAGATTCTAACAGATTGATAACGTGGGGAAACACAGCTAATCTGTTCTACAGGTAGAGTATATGTCAGGAGGTAGTGATCTGTGATATCATCACTTTGAGGTATGATCTCTATATTAGAGACATCTATACCATGGGATATAATTAAATCTAGCGTATGATTAAAGCGGTGAGTTGCTCCATTTATATTTAGTTTAACCCCAAAGGAATTTTGTAAATCCATAAATGTGAGCGCTAAAGTGTCGTTAGCATCATCTACATGAATGTTAAAGTCTCCTACTATCAACACTTTGTCAGAGTTAACCAATAGGTCTGATAGCAGATGTCCAAATTCTTTAAGAAAATCGACATACAGTACTGTATGGCCCCGGGGGTCTGTACATGGTGGCCAGGGTAAAATATAGCAAGGGTTTATGTATCTGCCTGAGTGCAACATTAATTATAAGCACTTCAAATTGTCATGCACACACAATCTGCAGCCGGCACTAGGACCCGGAAGTAAGTCGGCCGCCTACCAGGAAGTATAAGAGGAGTAAACAAACGGTGGCTTACCGCTCAGTCATTGAGTTCGGCCCATGTCGGTTAACGTTGGCTTTCTTCAAACCGTGAGTACTCATTGTGTTTTGGTTATCGCTTCTTACCGTTGTGTGTGTATTTATAGGACGCGGGTTAAATTTGTGTTTTTCCCTTGCTCCACTTTTGTGAGAGTCCTTAAACTAAATCGCGTGGTTATCCTGCCTACTCGCCGTTACTCCGCGTTTGGGTTTACCATCCACGCTACATTGGGCTAACCGCTAAAGCTACGTCTTCTGGTCACCTCAGGTTAGTTCAATTCAGTTTATTTGTATAGCGCTTTTAACAATTGACATTGTCTCAAAACAGCTTTACACAATCAAAAGAATTATTTAAGTTTGTATGGAATGTGAATGTGTATGAATCAAAATGTTCAGATAGTCCCTGGTGAGCAAGCCCGAGGGCGACAGTGGCAAGGAAAAACTCCCTGAGATGGTAATAGGAAGAAACCTTGAGAGGAACCAGACTCGACAGGGAACCCATCCTCATCTGGGTGAAACAGATAGCAGGAAATGATCTGCATTTATACTGTGTTAAGTGTTAGGTTCAGCTATAATAGTTGATGTTAATTGATGTTATAATAGTTGATGTAAAATGGAGTCCAGTAATTATTCGAGACTCAGATAGACTTGTAGAAAGTTCCAGTCCTGAACTATCGAATTGTCAAGTCCTCAGAGAAACAGCTGACAACACCAGTCGAGGCCAGAACCATCTTCTAAGTAGATAGAATCATCCCCAGACACCAGGCACATCCTAAAGAGACACACGGGGCATCCATGCGATGAGACCTCCAACCAGAAACCGGGCACCAGGATGGACCAGACAGGTCCGGAGGGCAGAGGGAGTCTGGATCACTGGCAGCTCAGGAACCACATGTGTAGCTCGACAGAGAGAGAGAGAGAAAGAGTGAAAGGGGGAGACAGGGGGAGAGAGGAAAGAGAAAGAGGGGGAGGAAGAGAAGAGGAGGAGAAATTGCAATTAGGTATGGTCACAGTCACAATGTCTAATGTGAATGTATATTTACTGTAGAGTGCAAGCAGGGACTCCGGCAGGACTAACTATGACAGCATAACTAAAGGGAGAGCCAGAAGGAAACACAAACATGAGGGCTCCCTGAGATGTAAAGCAAACAATCACCTCACCGTCAACAAACCTGAGTGATCAAATGAGACTGAGGAAGACAGCATCTAAAACATACCAGTTCACCATAATACTCTACGTCCATGAGTCCCCCAGATCTGCTCCTTTACCTTATGGCAAATCTATTTATAAAAATGCTTGGCTAAATAAATAGGTTTTTAGCCTAGACTTAAACACTGAGACTGTGTCTGAGTCCCGAACACTATTTGGAAGACTATTCCATAATTTTGGGGCTTTGTAATAAAAAGCTCTGCCCCCAGCTGTAGTTTTCATAATACGCGGTACTGATAAGCAGCCTGCATCCTTTGACCGAAGTAGGCGTGGCGGATCGTAAGACACTAGCAGTTCGCTCAGATACTGCGGGGCGAGACCATTTAATGCTTTATATGTCAAGAGTAGTATTTTAAAATCAATGCGAAATTTCACAGGGAGCCAATGCAGTGAAGATAGGATAGGGGTGATGTGCTCATATCTTCTGGTTCTAGTGAGGACTCTCGCTGCTGCATTCTGGACTAGCTGAAGCTTGTTTATGCACCTAACTGAACAACCAGACAGTAAGGCATTACAATAGTCCAACCTAGAAGTGATAAAAGCATGAACTAGTTTTTCTGCATCGTTTAGCGACAATATATTTCTTATTTTGGCGATATTTCTGAGGTGAAAGAATGCTATCCTGGTGATATTATCTACATGAGCTTCAAATGAAAGGCTGGAATCTATAATCACGCCGAGGTCTTTTACTGTTGCACTTGACGGAACAGAAAGGCCATCTAAAGTTACGGTGTGATCTAAGATTTTACTTCTAGCTGTATGCGGTCCTATGACTAGAACTTCTGTCTTATCCGGATTAAGCAGAAGGAAGTTAATTAGCATCCAATTTCTTATGTCCTGCACACATTGCTCAACTTTATTAAGATGGTTTTTCTCATCAGGTTTTGTTGAGACGTATAGCTGTGTGTCGTCAGCATAACAATGAAAACTAATACCATGCTTACGGATTATGTTGCCCAGAGGAAGCATGTAAAGGGAAAAAAGCAGTTCGCCTAAAACTGAACCCTGCGGAACGCCAAACTCCACTAGAGAACATGCAGAATAATCACCATTTAAGTCTACATACTGATAACGATCGGTCAAATAGGATCTGAGCCAGGAGAGGGCTGTACCCTTAATTCCTACTACATTTTCTAATCTGTGAAGAAGAATAGCATGATCAATAGTGTCAAAAGCTGCACTGAGGTCGAGTAATACAAGCATAGTTACACAACCCTGATCAGAGGCCAATAGGAGGTCATTTACTACTTTAACGAGTGCTGTTTCTGTGCTGTGATGAGGCCTAAATCCTGACTGATACAGTTCATGTATGCCATTTCTATGTAGATATGAGCATAGCTGCTCCGCTACTATCTTTTCCAGAATCTTAGAGATAAAGGGGAGGTTTGATATTGGCCTGTAATTGGACAGCTGACAGGGGTCGAGGTCAGGTTTCTTAATTATTGGTTTAATAACTGCTACTTTAAAAGATTTTGGAACATAACCAATGCTGAGTGAGGAATTAATTATTCTCAACAGCGGTTCTGTTATTACTGGTACTATCTGTTTAAGAAAATGTGTCGGTATAGGATCTAATATACAGGTTGATGAATTTGCAGAAGAGATGAGTGAAATTAGTTCATTCTCTTCAAGAGGAGTAAAGTCTTCTAGGTTTGAATCTGACATGGCTAGGTTAACATCTGTATCAATTACATTGTTTGGTTTCAAAGTCTCAATTTTATGCCTAATATTTACAATTTTATTATTAAAAAAGTTCATGAAGTCCTCACTATTGCATGATGTTGTTGTGGAGATTTCTGTAGTGGTCTTATATCTGGTTAATTTGGCTACGGTATTAAATAAAAATCTAGGATTATTTTTATTTTCTTCTATAAGAGTGGAGAGATACGTTGATCTAGCTACACTAAGAGCTTTCCTATAGTTCAGGATGCTCTCTTTCCATGCTATTTGAAATACCAATAATTTAGTTTGACGCCATTTACGCTCTAATTTCCGAGCAGTCTGTTTTAAAGTGCGCGTGTGATCGTTATACCAGGGAGTGAGTTTCTTATCTCTAATAATTTTTCTTTTAGCTGGAGCTACATTATCTAAGGTACAACGAAGTGTCGACTCTAAATATTCAGTCGCCTGATCAAGTTCTGTGGGGTCAGACGGTGGCCTAATCGAAGTTGGTAACTGTGGGAGATTACTGATAAAACTCTGTGTGGTAGTTGATGCGAATGTACGTTTAATACGGTAGCGCGGTGCTGTGCGTACATTATCACTGTGACACACTTGAATGGAGACAAGATAGTGATCTGAGATAATTTCAGACAGTGGAATTGTGAATACATTTCTTATACTTAATCCGAAGAATATTACTAAATCTAAAGTGTGACCTGCTTTATGAGTGGGTCCTACTACACACTGATTTACGCCTACGGAGTCCAGTAACGCCTACGGAGTCCAGTAGTTTATCTCTGACACAAATGAGTTAAACCTGGGCCTTGTTTTCTGAGTAATAGTGAGTGTATCATTGTACTGTAGATAGTGGCGACACCACCACCGCGACCAATTAGACGGGGCTCATTCAGACCAATATATTCATTTGGTTTAAGCCAGGTTTCGGTGAGGCAGAGTACGTCAAGGCAATAATCTGAGATCATTTCATTAACAATAAGTGCTTTAGGTGCAAGGGATCTAATGGTGAGAAGTCCAAACTTTAGAGGTGGATTTTGACTACTTATTTGGCCTTTTTCTGGTTT
Organism: Channallabes apus; assembly: GCA_030522415.1. Classification (NCBI taxonomy): domain Eukaryota; kingdom Metazoa; phylum Chordata; class Actinopteri; order Siluriformes; family Clariidae; genus Channallabes; species Channallabes apus. The sequence goes on from CM060107.1 coordinate 16,385,076, forward strand.
TATGGTTATCAGATTGTTTCGGGCAAATTTAACAAATTTATTCTTTTTTCTCACTATTCGGGGAACAGACACAGTTTCTATAGGACAAGCTATGTGTGTGCATCTATCACTATGGTGAGGTGTGATTTGGCTAATATGTTTGGAATCTACAGTATGACTTACCGCCAGTCAGATGGTTCGTAGTGTCCTAGAGATGTTGTCAGAGAGGACCGCTGCTCCAGTTCTGCTAGGGTGTAGGCCATCAGTGTGGTAGAGCCTAGGATGCTCCCAGAAAACATTCCAGTTATCAACAAAGGGAAATCTCTGTTGTCGACACCAAGATTGTAACCATTCATTAAAGGCAAATAATCTACTGAACATCTCAATTCCTCGCCGAAATGTCGGAAGCGGTCCAGATCCGATGATCCTTGTTGTGGGTGATGTGCTGCGGACCTTCTCGACCAGGCTCTTGAAGTCCTTCTTTAGGATCTCCGTCTGCCTCAGCCTGGCGTCGTTCGTGCCGGCATGAAGGACCACAGCTCCAATGTTCTTCCTCAGTGCAGCAGGCACCTGTGCAGCGACATCAAGAACATGTGCAGTGCTCTAAAGGGGAAATGTATGTCTCACTCCTTCTGTTAACACTGTTGCTTATAAAAAAAAGATCAATTTAATTAGTAGTTATTAATACGGATTAGTGCTTTGATCATCAGCAATAGTTCAATGATAAGAAATTCACATTTCTGGAGCTTATAGTAACGTGTTACCTATGGTTTGTCACATCTCAACTTGTTATTTAGATGTTTTTTTTTTCAGATACTGAAAGCCAGCAGCAGCAGGGACGACCAGAAGTCTCTTGTGACAAACAGAAACATAAAAAGACTCACAATCCAACTGTGTGACATTTTCTTGCTTTTTGAGGCTTTTTTTTTTTACTGCAACTCACAGATTACACACTGACATATTTAGCAAACATTGTCAGAAGTAGACAAAAGATAAAGGACTTGGAGCCTAACCTGTGGTAAAGGCCTGCTGGCTTTGCTGGTCCGCCTCTGCTCCAGTCCAAACTCTATGCAGGCTTCATTTATTCACACACAGCGAGAGGAACTGGCAAGAATTTGTGTGTGCGTGTATGTGTGTGTGTGTGTGTGTGTGTGTGTGAGGGATTTCTCCGGTCATGCATTTACTTCTCACTCTCTCTCTCTCTCTCTCTCTCTCTCTCTCTCTCTCTCTCTCACACACACACACACACACACACACACACACACACACACACACACACACACACAAGGATATCAGCAGTGAAACAGGAGGTAAGCTGAGCTGTGCGATCAGTGCTGCCTATCTGCTGTGCATTGTCCATCCTTAAAGCGAGCCAGGGAGCTGTTTCCATACTAGCATTCGGAACTCTGTAGGGAACGTCTATAACAAGCTTTCCCAAGGAAATGGGAGAAAATAGATAGATGAGCAACATATTTTATGGCCTTTTATAAGATGATCATCGAGCTAGGCTCTTATACAACCACATTTTTTTCCTCAGACGTGTGTGCCTTTAAAATATTTATTTAACAGCTTATACAGTAGTTAATGGAATGAGATATGAATATATTCATATCGTTGTAAATTAATATGTTTGTTATGAGAAAATGATATGCATACAATAATATAAATATAATATTAATATAAAGTTTTCCCCCTATAAAGTTTAACTGTCTCAAGGCCCAATATGCGATGTGTACAGGGAATGATTCACAACTCCACAGGCCTGTCCTTCAAAAAGTCAACCTTCCATAACAACTGAAGCTGAAGCTGGTCGATAGTCATTCATTAACCTCGCGATGGCAGATACAGACAGTGACCTCAGGGGCAGCAGTGCACATGCAGGGAAAAGACGAGCACTATAGCTGCGCTCTGGGTCACACTGCGTTAAAAGCTATGTTTCTTCTAGTCCTGTACGTCTTGTACCGCTTTAACCATACTGTTGGATTGGTTCGTCATAGGAGGTCTATTGATAGGTATAACATTACAAAAGGTGCACATACAGGCAAACTGGTTAAAATCACCACATCAGCTTTAAACACTTTTCTTTTCATGTTGCAGTCTTTTTGTAAGATACCATGTATTATATTGCATTATAGAGAAGACTTGAGTCTCTGGATCCTTAGCGTTCAAAGTTTGGTCTGGAGACAGCAAGATGTAGCAGGGACCAAGAACAAGGCTTCAAAACACCAAGGCTTGGTTAACACCATCCTCCGGAAAAATGACAGAGACGAGTGTGTACGCACTCAACACTTTTTACTTTTGCTTCAAGGCAGAAACTAACAGCATCAATGGTGCTAACACTGTTAGTGGTGCTCTCTTGCACTATCAGAGTGGAAAATGCTTTCATCATCTCAGAAGACAGCATGTGGAAGGCTTTTTAGAAGAGCGAACACCAAGAAGGCAGCAGGACCAGGCAGCATCATCTGTCGCGTGTTTAAAGCCTGTGCTGACCAGCTAGTAATGATGTTCAGGCACATATTCAACGTCTCCCAAGCATAATCAATCATTCCCACATGCTTTAAACAGTCAGCATCAGATAACACAAATACAGTCATTTTACTGATGACAATGTCTATTTAATAATGATTTGAATTTTAATTAAAATGTAAAATTTGTGAATAAAATGCTCTAACAAAAAGATTTGCGAAATTAAAATAATGTTTTTTCCCAAAATTTTTATCAATTTAAGGAGTCCATGGCTGCAAAAAACAAATATCATATCACATTTTTATTTACAGTTTAAATTCTTAAAATCAAATGTGACATTATCTTCATCGTTGTCTCACCTCATCTTCCTCCTTCTTACTTTGATCAATCTTTGATATTCTGAATAATAAGACTTTCATTTTGACAACGGTTGATGGTTATGTATTTGTCCTTGGACACTGTTTATTTATAATTAATTATTTATAACATCTTAAATATGATTGCTTACACTGTTTCATATTAAACAACACATAACTGAGTAGTGTTGAAGAAATGGACATTCAGATCAACATTCAGATACACTAGTGGGAAATTTGGAATTTAGCCTAATCTGCATGTTTTTGAACTGTGGGAGGAAACAGCAGTACCTGGAGGAAACCCACCAAGCACGGGGAGAACATGCAAACTTTAAAGCGCCAGTGCTAACCACTAAGCCATCAAACCCCAGTATGAATACATTACATAACAAATACATTTAGTAAAAGATTTAAACATTCAAAGGTACCCAGAATAACTTCTAATTAACACTGACATCAACCATTATACATTGTCATATAAAACGAATCATGCAAATAGTTATAAACCCACATGGTATTAAATAGATTAAAACCTTTTATGACAATTAATATTTGCACATGCACATAGGCTAATTCAGACCATGCATCACAATAATTTACATTATTTAGATATAACTTTTAAACCAATAACATTAAAACAACCTATGATTTATGTTCCCCTTGTGCCACATGGGCAGATCTGGTGCCTTGGGGAATGACTCCATGGGACCTTTGGGGCTGTGCTATGGTGTGTATCACCAGGACATTGGCAGTGGATGCTTTGTTTGCTATGGGTAGTGGTGTGGGGCCTGCATGGATCGCAGTCCATGGGTGTTTGAAATGGCATCTGGGGAATTTGGAGATCAGGCCAACAACCCTGAGATGCTGTGCACGCTGGGTTTCCTGATAACTTTCTGTTATGGCCAGTGCTGACTTTTATCAGCAATGTGAGCTGCATTGGCTTTTCTGTGGGATCAAACCAGACAGGCTGGGCTTTGGTCCCCACAGGCATAGATGAGGCTTGGAGCACATGATCCTCTGACTAGTTTACTGGTATATAGTCAATAAGGAATGTAATTCAGGTCTCCTTGTGATGGTGATAATGTTATGGCTGATTGGTGTACCTGAATTAAACTGATGCAGAAACTGAAATAGTTTTTTTTTCTTTTGATTACTCCATAACTTTATTTTGCTTACAAACTCCTTATTGATATCCAAAGAGAGAGAGAGAGAGATGTGAGATAAGAAAAAAAAAAGTAAACAAAACTTAAGACCCATAGAAACTTCAGCTCGAAATCTAGAATGGAATGTTTGTACATACCCTGTGCTATGAAGGGTTTTAAGTCAAATCAAAGCTCAGAAGCTGGTGTGTGAGCAGTGATTCTGCTCATCTGCTCTACAACAAGAGGATTCAAGGACACAGACCCAGGTAATTAGCTCATCCTCTGACCCTTCTCTTACAGCGTAGGATATTTTTCACACCACAGGGCTTTCGTCTTTCCAGAAGTCGACCTTTCAATTACAGCCTGAGCTTCACCTCAACATCCCTAAGAGCGCACCTCTGCCCTTTAATTCCTCTTTTCATCCTGTTTTTGTGATGGAGCTGGTGGATGTGGTGAATGGCATAGGCAGGATTTAATTTCATAGGGAAGGTTAGTAATTATGTGAAATAACATCTTTGCATGATCTTTACAATTAAACTGATAAAACTTGAAGTGGTGCTATTATGCGGAATATATAATTTAGCTGTCATTTAAGGCGTGAACTAAAGACAGCCAATCTTGACACAGCCTTCAAGATTCATGTTTAGAAATGAATAAAATAAAATCAAAAGATGAAATAATAATAATAACAATAAGGAAATGAATAATGTGCGCTGACTTGTTTGGAGCGCAATCACAATGATGGCAAATCTGTACAGTACAAATACATGTTTTTTTTTTTCACGGTTTTCAAGTCATCTAAAATAGTTTAATAAAAGACAGGGTTTTAATTTACACTCAATGCCCAAACCCCAGCCACTTGAATGCAGTGCAGTCTCAAGCCGGGATTAAATAGGAAAAGCATCCAGTATAAAACCTGTGCCAAGTTGTGTGTGGATCGGATTGTCCGCTGTGGCGACCCCTTCGATGGGAAAATCCGGAACAGCATTTGGTCACTGCCTCATTCCAAATTCCTACAGTACATCAATTTCCTACAATACAGTATAGTAGTATGAAAGCCGTATTATGCAGTAAATATCTATAGACATCCTTGTGCTCTTCATTATATAATGAGCAAAAATACAATACAAAAACAAACAATTATTTACTGTATGTAGACAAAGCTTCTCCATGCTGAGGATGACTTTAATGTAGTCTTTAATAGGCACAGGAAATATAAATTACCACTTAACATACTTGTTTCGAGGTATCATAATAATCTTCATAATTTCATAATAATGAATCATAATAATAACTTCCGTAACCATTGAGATTATTTTTTTTTACACAAATCCAAATGCCATGCTTTATCTACAGTGAACATTTAGTGATGCAAATGATGTAGTAATATAAATAGTAGCAGGTTTAACACCTGAACTAGAAAAGGTTAAACCTGTAATCACAATAACAATGAAGGCTTTTATTTAAACATCAAGTTCTGGATTCATATAATTTGCTGGTGGGTGATTAGGTGCTTGTTTTTAAAGCTATTTTAGCTTCTTGCCTGTCAGGATTTTGATAAATTGTCCTATATTTAACATGCCGATTGTCTTTGAAATGGCACAGTTTCAGTCCAGTGCACATTTTTTTTTTTCATTTGACCAGTCTTTAAGGACAGACTGCTGAGGTCAATGGCATTCTTTAAAATGCATGAGTAGAGGATACAGTATAATGCTTATATGCATAAATGCTAACTCGGCTGTAAAGCTCGCAAGAGGCTGGAGTTTAAAAGGAAAAACAGCTAGTATCTTGTCTGGTGTGACATCTTCTTCAAACAAGGCTTAACAGAAAGATTGACAGTTTGATAGAAAGAATATGCCCATAAACATAGTAACATGAAAGAGATCCATGTGGATATAATTTTTTTACCTGCATGGCTGTGATCGTCTGGACCTCTGGCTCAGGACAATACCAAACAGAAGGTGCAGGTGGTCCGGTTATATTGCAACAACATTAGCATTCACATCTTACCTTGTACTGAAACTGTGGAAATATGTTAGGGCTGAAATAGTCTGGTGATGACTCTTCTCCCAGAGGTGGTGGAGAGGATATAAGACGTAACACAGTAGCAGGATTTGAGGAGAGACAGGAGACACTTGTGGCAACAGTAGCATGACTGATGAATGTGAATGCTTGGGCCTGCCTGATTCACTACTGCTGTCATACTAGCTATTTATGAATATGTTCAAGAAATAGTATTGTTGATGCCAAAAGCCAAGAAGCTTAAGTCATATCTTGTTCATGTTGTTTTTGGTGCAACGGCTTGACAGCTTTATTGAACTGGAATATATGGAACCGGTGCTGCCGAAATGTATTGTGAGATGACCCTGCAATGTGAATGAGAAATTTCAGTATTTTTAGCGTTTGTTCATGTTAGAATATATAACATATACAATATCGTATAATGCCGAATTAAATCACTTCAAAGTATGCCAATATAAAAAAATAATAAAAGATGGCATGGACAAATAGGAATCAGATCTACTGTTACCCCCAAAATGAGTTATTTTTATTCTTCTTCTTATATGGTATTTCCACTGTATTTTGAAACATTTTTCCAAAACATATACATATATTTAAAAAATCTTATGTTTAATTTTTTTTTCAAATATATAAAACATTTTAAAGGATTCTGCCATACTATTAGGTTTTTCATTAATGATTTGATCCAAATCAATATAATAATTAACTGTTAAAATTTTAAGATATTTATTATAAGGCATTAATAAGGTATTATTGGATATTATACAGGTATGTACAGTATACTTTAACTGTGCGTACTGTACAATGTAGCTGTGTTAGTACTAAAGGTGTTAGAAAACATGGTGCTGTATAAGCACTATAAACACTTTAGTAATTAATAATAAATACAGGATTCAGAAGAATGAGTGGATTATTCTTTGCCCTAATAGGCAAATTAAAAACAATGGTTTTTTAAACATGCAATCTGATACACATCTTAATGTTTCACATTGGTTTGTAATACCTGAAATGTTTTCTGCTACAAATCCCTCAAACATGTGCACTTTTGTGCAATCACATAGAGGAGGAGGAGGCTTATAGTGAGGAATGATGCTCTCCACTAGAACACTCAAACCAAAGGGAACAGGGTTCAGAGCACAAAATAAAATGTCATGAAATTATCTTTATTAGGATGTCAGGGCCCTCGAAGCGACTCCATGTCCACATGAATATAAACATATAGCTTATGCAGAATTTGTGCCTGCCTTTTCTTCACAGTCTTCATAGCCTAAGCCAGAGTCCTGACGAAGGTAGCCACGTTATAAAGCAGCCATCAATCAAAAGTGCAGCGGAGTCAGTAAAATCAGCCTGGCATCTAACTGCAGAGCTGCCCGTAGCTGGTGCATGGTGACGGAGAATTTCCCTCGCTTTCACTGATTTCCTGTGCAAATGCTCCCTCCTGGAGTGAAAGACATAGTTAATTCCCCAGAGGCATGCTGGATGGTCTCTAATGAAGCATGTCAGCTCCACCTGATGAAACAGAAAAATCTGCCGTCAAAAATTTGCCTTTTTACGACTCAATTTAGCCAAAGAGAGCGAAACGAGCCTATTAATGCCATTAAAAGATACAGCTACACGAGCAACACAGATTTGCATATCTACACACGGTTTCACTAATGACTTTAACTAATAACTTTCAACTTTTAATATATGATAAAGCTACAAACATTACAAATAATGTTGCCTGCTATTTCACAATGATGCGTTTTGTCAGTACTTAAATGCTTATTTGATGTCAAAATTATGTCATGCTTTTTTTCTTATTAAAGTGTAAGTGTGTGATTATGCAGCGAGAAGTTATTTTGGATTATTAAAATGAAAGAAGGCCCATTGTGAAGAGTGCTGTGATGAATTTGGTCCATAACTGCATCATTACACATTCATTTATCTCATAAACGATATATAAACAATTTATGACTTAAATTTATGACTAAAAAAAGACCTAATGAATGCCTTTTGAAGATATATAATGAAGTCAGTTCTGCTGTATGTCTATTTATCTAGATTGTAAGTCATAGATGAGTGCAAATGTTTACATGGCACTTTGGTTTCTGAGTTAAAACATAAAAAAGAAATTAAGAATCATTATAAATATCACCAGAATTGTAATTATTTGGTGATGTTTTTCAATTTAAAGGGTTTTTAAAAAATTACAGCAATTAAAGGAGCAGTTATGTTTATCAGCTGCAACATTTTGCATCTCAAATTAGATGTTGTAAATTATTTATCTGAACGTGCCCCATTAAGATGTATAATGACTTAAAGCAGTGAAAACATTTTAATGATTCAAAGCTTATTAAAGGCAAGAAATGTTCAAACAAGGTTAAAACTCACATAAGAGCAGATCTGGAGAAAAGTCCTCACAAGACTACTGATCTTTCACATCTTAAAACGATCGATTTGTCAAAATGAAAGGAGCATGAAAACAAAGACACGATCAAAGAAAAAGAAAATTAGAGCAAGATGCCAGAAATTAGTTCACTTGTGAAACAAATATTTACTGGTATATTAAAAATATTATTTACATTTTCTTCAACTATTAATGCCATGACATACACTTTTTTGCCAGTTTCTCTTATTTTAGAAAGAAGAGGATAAAGCAAATGCAAGAGCAAGGCAAGTTTGTCTTTGCATTTCACTTTAAATATCTTGCTTGATTTTAAACTTATTTAGTGCCAATTCTAATCACTGCTGAAACAGCTCTGCAGAAAACAACCCCACAGCTTTCAGAGTCATTTACTATCATTACAACACACTCTGCCAGGAATATTTGATATGGATGAATGCCTGCTCAGTGCTATTGACTGTAAACAGGTCTTTAGTAGTAACATTAAAGCTGAAACTACATTAAAGCAACTTCCAGTCTCTCTATACAAAGTCCATGTGGCCAACTGACATACTGTAATACTTTAAATAATAATAAAAAAAATAAATTTTTAATATTTATATATTGGAATATAACATTGATCCTCATGAGGACACAGTAGGATGTCTGTTGTCACGGTGCCAGGGCTTGAACCCCCAACCTTATGATCAGTAACCAGTAAACAACTGGAACATAGACTATGAAACAAAAGGCATTATGAAAGTAACTTCAGTTATTCCCTATCATTTTATATACCTGTAGTGTACATTCTGTACTATACCACATGTTAGGGCAAAGGTCATGAGGCTGCATACACATGATACAGTACCTTGATGTGGGTGTTCCCGATTTAGAGTAATGTTAAAAAAATAAAATAAATAAAAACGATGCTAATCCGTTACTCTAGTGATTTAATTGGTTTGACAACTGCATTGTCACATGAGAAGTTAAGGCTTTTTTCGACTTCTACATACAATCAACAGTCACTCCATGCAAAATGAACTCATGCTCTGGAGTTATTAGCAGATCCCCATGAGTAGAGCTGAAGGACAGCAGGCGGGAATGAACTTTGTACATCCCTGCTAATACTACAAGATCAATTAGAGATGAATAATTTACCAGCAGATGGTGTTTTGAGCCATTTGGAAAATGTTTTTAAAGTGATAATTGCTCTTCAAGATTTTAGCATTGATGATGTCATTGTGAGTAGTTTAAGGCTAATTGAGCCCCACACATACAGTATCTGTCTCTGCCCAGTCTGTCATGATTGGCTGAAACATTATGACATACATTTTCCATTGGGGGAAATTAATTTTTTTTTAATATAAAGCCAACTATTAAAAAACAAACTGTTTAAAAAAAAAATACTAGAAATTATTAAATGGCCTGTGTACAGTAATAATCTCTGCCACTGTGAAAAAAGTCATTACGTATTAAATGTCAGTTAAAATTTCATAATATTTCTGAAATAATATTTTAAAATAATAAGTAAGATGAGAAATTGTTCATCATAATTAATACATTTTTATTCATTCATTCATTCATTCATTTTCTATACCGCTTAATCCTGTGTTCAGGGTCGCGGGGGACCTGGAGCCTATCCCAGGAGACTTCGGGCACTAGGCGGGGTACACCCTGGACAGGGTGCCAATCCATCGCAGGGCGTCATATATTTGTATTTTTTTCAATTTTTGTTTACATATTTATTGTTCTTTTCGTTTATGTTAAGTGCAACTAATAATATGCACTAAATATAAATATGCATTTATAATACTGTATGTATTTTTTATTATATTCAAAATCAATTTAGGAGTAACACATGGTACCTATGAATTCAATTTACCTTTAGGGTATGAGTAAAGTATCCCCCCACCCCACCCCCCTAAATTTAAGCTCTTCCTAGAATACACATTAGGTGGCAGTGGAGCTTAAGTGGCAGTGGATTTTATTTGTTTTTATTTACCTGTAAGCTTAGAAAAATAAACTACTTTACATATGACTAAAGAATACTTATTACAGAATTCCAGGGACATGTGCTGTACCAGTCAAAAGTGTGGACACAAATTTGGATTTAGTTTCCACATTCCATAACAATACTGGATTTGTTTTCAAAACTATGAAATAACATGTGGCATTTAATGATTAGACAACAACAACAACAACAACAACAACAACAAACGAGCCAGTTGTTATTTTAAGACTGTTTTCCAGCTGTTCTTGAACAGTTCTTGTAAGAACAGTATAGTAACGTGTATGTGCAAAGCCTATCAAGCATGATGAAACTCTCATGAAAACCTTCACAGGAAAGCAAGACGAATACTTACCTCTGCTGCAGAGGAGAAGTTCATTTAGTTACCAGCCTCAGAAATCATCCATGAACAAACAGCACCTCAGATTAGGATTTACAGAGCATCAGTAGCAGATTATGACATATTTTGGATGCATTCAGCTTTGTTTTACAGTATATAAAGAAATTAAAATCAGGACAGACCATGGAATTAGAAGATGTGTCAAAACTGGTAGTGTAGAAGACAAAAAATAATACCAGTCTAGTAGTCAGGGGGGCTTATAGAAATAAATACCTGGACACTGTATTAGATGCTGGATTGTATGTCAATGCATCTGGCATGTTGGTGCAGGCAAGACTGTTCTCTGAACTTGATTTTTCTGGATAAACAGCACAATAACATTTATTTCAACTGATTTCTGTATTTGTATTCAAGGGTAGATGATCAATGTGCAGTACTATAAAAAGGTTTTGTCTGAAATTGCCTTAGAATCCCAATAGTTAATCACTTCTAGACACTTAAGGGAGGAAGTATCACAGCAAGGGGCTGATGCAGCCGACGTGGTGTCTAGGTGTTTATTTTTATGGAGGGAAAAAGAGAGATAGAGAGCGAGAGAGAGAGAGAGAGATTTTTATAGTTTTTCTGTGGTTGTATTTATTAACTGTATTTGTTTCCATTACTACTTTTGACAGAACAATTATTGTATTTAGATGTTCTTTTCTTTCTCTGTTTTTGTCCCAGTTGCGCTTGGTGTTTATTTTCATGTCTGTGTTGCTTTTTATAAATTGATATCTTTAATAATAACAACAAAAAAACACAAAGAAAAAACAGAGATAAAGCTGATATAACTGTGTCCACTTGAAATCTGAATTTGATCACGGAGCTACATGTAAAGTACTCCAGAATACAAAACAAGTGAATTAAACTATCACCATACATTTGGTAAACAAAGCAAATGAATGGGGTTTTGGGTCCGAGTCCTGCCTCGGGTCTGTGTGGTGGAGAACGTTCTCCATATGCTTGGTGGGTTTCCTCTGGGTACTTCAGTTTCCTCTCTCAGTGCAAAGACATGCAGATTCGACACATTGGCATTTCCAAATTCACCCTTGGGTGTTAGGCCTTGTTCACACGGGCGTTACATTTTTGGATAAACGAACGAGCTCGGAACGTCCTATACGTTTATGTTGTGTTTTGTAGTGCCGCTCGATTGACTTCTACACTGGCGTTCATTTGTCTCTGTCTAACGTAACGACAGCCTGCAGCCCAAATTGTAGTTTGTGTGTTTAACCTGTAGGGGCAGTGTGTCGGGAACGGGATATGAAAGCCCTTGTCATTTTATTTGAGGTGCCTCCTTTTAATATGGACCATCTTGCTATATTAGACATTAATCTTATTGTTTTAAAAATTCTAATAAAATTATTATATTTTTATATAATAAATAAAAATATTTAAAAAAAAATAGTAAGGAGAGAAAAAAAATCGCCGCCGCTACTGGGTTCACCCTCTGACTGCACAACGTCGGATTAAAGGAAGTTTTTTGTGGTTTATGAAGAAATGCGAACATTTCCGCGCAAGTTTTATTTTTTAAGCATTTTATTTTTGCTTTTTTTCCTCATTTCCCCATGTATTGCAAGTAGAATCATGGGATATATCCGGTCCTCCGAAGCAAAATGGACGCGGACAAAAAGCTGCATGCAACGTTTTTTTAACACCATATAACCGCGCAGCCGGACAAACGCATGTCACCAAAGCCCGTGTGAACACCGTCATTGACTCCTATGTGTAGAAAACCCTCGACGCTTCATCCGCGGTCACCGGATGCTACGAACGGCAGAAAAACGGTCGATTTTAACGCCCGTGTGAACAAGGCCTTAGTGAATGTGCTTTTGCACACTGTTTGTACCTTGTCTTGTGGCCCGAATATCCAGGTTTCCCATGATAAGCAGTAAAGAGAATGATTGCGTGAGATGAATAAGTGAGAATATTAGATATTTTTTTCCTTTAATTATGTTTGTGGATCACTACATAAGAGTGTCAGTCATCAAATGCATCAGTAAGAATATTTCTAACAATGAAAGCATTGAATAATATAAGCATTGAACTGTGGTATAAATCCATTTACTTGGAGTTTTCCATTGACATAGTAAAACCTACACAACTGGTGTCAAAGAACAAAGAGACAGGGTCATTCTACATAAATTCATGCTACAACATGCAGACGAGCATTGGAGTCAATACAGTAAACTAGCAGCGCATGAATAAGCAAACAAGGACCGTGAGAACTGGAAGAAAAGATAAGAAATGCAGTAACATAAAATACTTTGTAAAGACCAAACACAAGCAAAGAGACCATATCGCAAAGCTGTAAACAAGCCAATTAAAAGATCTTACAGTAGCTTCTACTTTGAGTAGTAGTTAAGATCAGGAACAAAAGAGCATGTGATAATATCCATATTGAAGCATTTGTCCATACTACTACAGAGAGAGAGAGGGAGAGAGAGAGAGAGAGAGAGGGAGAGAGAGAGGGAAAGAGAGAGAGAGAGAGAGAGAGAGAGGGAGAGAGAGAGAGACAGAGGGAGAGAAAGAGAGAGAGAGAGAGAGAGAGAGAGAGGGAGAGAGAGAGAGCTAGTGACAGAGAAAGGCCATAGTACTGGTTAAAAAAAAACAAACTATGATTAGATTTGGCTTGAGAGTGGCACATGTGATGTAATAAAGTCTGGCTGACACTAGAGATGGACCAGTGATAGACAGTGATAAAAAAACAGAGACTTTGAGTACTCATAAAATAGATTCAGATGTTTACAAACTGCAAGGATTTGGTTTTAAGGACAGATTGATCGCAAGTTCCTAACACTAGGAAAAGCTCAGGGCTTTGCAAGGGTTTCAAGGGTGGGAGCACAGACTGGCACCCTAGTCAAAGACATACTGTAGCAGGAAATCGGACACCGGTAACTGAAAGAAAATAAATACGAACTTGGGGACTTGCAGTGCAACTAAAGGAAATTAAAATAACGAAAGGAGCAACAATATCAACAGAAAAGTTAACATACAGATTTATATGGAATAAAGTCACTGTAAAAAATATTTGTGCATAAAAAAAAGATTTGTGTGTAATTCTGTCTTTTGTCTGAGTTGGATTCCAAAATCTACGGCCACGACAGCTTACAGATACGAGATTTTGTGTGCTTGATACAATACAACTCTGAAATATATGACTCTGACCGTTTACAGACACAAAACTCGTTTTTACAACTGCTCTGTTTCACGGATGAATTGCGAAATTATGCCCACGAATGCTGTGTTCTACACCACTGTCAAAATACGTCATCAAGGCCACATGCACAGGCATTACTATCCGAGGGAAGAGGAATTGATTCGGCACATGGGCCCGCCAGCGTTATGGGCGTAATTTCGCAATTTGTCCGTGAAACAGAGGAGTTGTAAAAACGAGTTTTGTGTCTGTAAACAGTCAGAGTAAATCTTTTTTTTTACGCACGAATATTTTTTACAGTGATTTTATTCCATAGATTTACATCTAGAAAAAGCACAGATCCTAAACAGATCAGCAATGACCTTTTTCAAAATATAAGAGTGATTTTGTCAAGGATAAACAGAGCTACTAAATAGCTATTTGACTCAGGAGTCACTGTCGAATATAGCACATCAGGCACTCTGATCCCCAATGGCATGTTGTGATTGTTATACAGTACACCACAGGTGTATGTTACCTGCCGAGGTTTGAAAGCTCAATTCATTTCTATCAAAACAACAAACACCCACACGTCCAATTATGTCAGTGAGACATGTAGCAAAGTTCAATAAAAGCATGATAGTCACAGAATGGGAGTTAATAAAGACCATGTGTAACCAACGTTTCAACTACAAGCTGCACAATCGTAAAATACCAGCCACTTTATCGTGCCAAATTGGTTGGCTTGATTATTTCAGAAACTGCTGATATCTTGTGCTTTTCACATACAAATGTCTATTTTTACAGTACAAATGTCTATTTTTACAGTGGTGGGGAGAAAATAGTGAGTCTGTTGCCTTGTTGGTGAGAGAAGTCAGAGCAGAATAGTGGTGGTAAGGTTCGAGCTCGCTGGAAGGCTACAGTAACATAAATTAGCACTCCTTACAAACATGGTAAGCAGAAAAGCATGTCCAAATGCACAACTTGTTGAGCCTTGAGACAGGAGTGTTACAAAAGCCGAAGACCCTTTATATTAGCCAAGAGCAGGAGGCTTAGCCTAAGACAGTCTCACCAAAGCTGAACAGCTGAACACTGGAAAAGTATCTTCTTCATTATTTGCTTTATCTACTGCAGTAAATGTAAGGCTACGTATGTCACTTCTATCAAGTGACATAAACAAAAAGTAAAAAAAAAAAAAAAAAAAAGGTGGCAAAAGAATTGTGTAATTTTCTTAACAAAATTGTAGCTTCAGTTCCATCAGTGCTTAGCTCCCTTAAGTAGCCAATGATCCTGTCAAAAAGCACTACAATATGCTGTTTATCTGTCAGGCATAAGCATCTGAATGTGATCCTAGCCATAATTATAACTTCTAAAGTGACTCTGAGTGGCAGGCTGACAGCTTTATTCCTTAGAAGGCTGTGATTGCCAAGTTATTCATTCTTTCTCCACCCTGAGCCGAGAAGTGTTCAAGTGTTTATTTTCAGATAATTATGCTTTGATTTTCTGCCTTTGAATGAATCTAAAATTGGAAAAACAGACAGATGAGAGAAGATGCAACATGGCAACAAGACCCAGGTAAAAAGTCTTTGTGTATTCCACATAGATGTAAGGTAATTAATGACTGGGGTAAAAACCTAAAACACTGGAAAAAGATTGGGCAAATCTACAGCATAAACTACAGTAGAAACTACAAACAAAATGAGAGTAAGAGAGTAATTAATCTACATAGCCAAGACACTAGGGCTAAGGAAGGGAAAAGATGTCAGCTATTGTGTGTATAAATATCAGCTTAAGTGTTTTGAACTGAATATACAGCTCTGGGAAAAAAAAGAAAAAAGAAACCACTGCAAAATAACCAGTTTCTTAAAAGTGCATGTATTTCACCTAAATACAAATTATAGTTGTTGTTATTTAGAGTGTATATTTAAAGGAAATGGCATCATCACAACACATCAAAATAACCCAAGATCATGCAGTATTTGCAGAGCGTTAATAACTCAAATGAATAAAAATGCAAATAATTTGTAAATAAATTGTGTTAATGCTATGGCTAAATAACATTAAGAAATCAGCATTTGGTGAAATAATAACCCCAATTTGCAATTACAGCTTTAATGTGTTTTGGCATGCTCTCCACCAGTTTTTCACATTGCTGTTGGATAACTTTATACCAAAACTTTTGCAAAAAAAAATTGCATTTGTCACATACACAGTCATGCACAGTCCCACATGCAGTGAAATGAAATTGATCGAATTTAAATAGAATTTAAACAGCTCAGCTTTGCTTTATCCTCTTCTTGATGACATTCCAGAGGTTTTCTAGAGTGAATTGCAGTGCCCTTAATGTGTATTTTTTCTTTCCAGAGCTGTACTGTATATTTTAAGATTTACTACCCTGCAAAAAGCTTTGTTTGGGTTATTGTTATTCTTCATTAAGTAGCCTCGCATTACAGTAGCTCACCCACATCACCGAAGTGATACACTTGCTCCTCTGACCTCCTATACAGTAGCTACATGCATACAAAAGTAACAATATGTACTTTGTTACTGCACTTAAGTAGAATTTTCACATATCTCTTGCGCACCTCTTATCATATGACAACCCCTCACTCGACTGAAGAAACAGAGATCGTGTCGCACATTCAGCACCTAGGACAGCTCCCATGGGAGGGGCGGTGGGGCGCATAACTCCCCGTTGTTGGCAGTGAATTATTATTCACTTTCCTAGTGTCATCAGCGCCCTATAAAAGTACCCCCGAAGGCCAGTCTAGAGAGTAATATGTTCTGGGTGCGTGACTCATGGATCTGCTCTCTTTTTGCAGACAGTGCCCCTGAAATGGAACAAACCACAGAGAAGGAGCTCTTGCCGAAGCTTGACGGGCTATTCAGTTCCATCATCCTCAACCTCAGCTTTAGTCAACCTCTACCAAGTCCAAGGATTGCATTATTTGTACCAATTCATCTAATTCACCTAATTCTCACCAATTCACTTCACCACCTTCCTCACTTCCAGACATCCACATTCACCCCCACTGTTTAAATAAAGCACACCTTTCTCTTCACTATACTGTCCCTGTGTCTGTGTTCTGGCCTACCCTGTTACTTTCTCATTTATATTTCTGGGAACTTTCACTTTAACTCCACTATATTTTTTTCTATTATTTTTTCTATTTTTTCTAATATTACATTTCCCATAAATTCATTTCTTCATCGAATGTTTGTCTGGAATCTTTTGCTTTCAAATACTTTGTATAAGACTTGCCAAAAGTGGACCTGCTACTGTATCATTTAATTCACTCTGTATGACAGAAAACCCCTTAAAATCTCTAGCATCGACTGATTTGACCCCCCACTCCTCCTTCTTCACGATACCAGGACGACATCTATCAAAACCCTTCTCTTAACAGAGAGGAGGCGGAATGAACATCCTCATCTGTGTGATCGCTGAGTCACTTTCGGTCTTCAAATAAAGTCTCTTCACTAAGCACTTATATAAGCACTAAAACATCGACATACGTATACTTTATTGCTAGACCAACTTGTACTTGCTTAGTGACAGCTGGTCATGATTTTAGATGGGAAGCTTAAATTTAATATCTATCAATATCTTGACAATGAAACTAAGTGCTGAGCAATGAATTATATTGCAAGGTCTTGCCTATGTCATAAAAACTACTGTACTGCCCAGAATAAAAGGTATATAGGGACCCACATCCACATCTGTGAATGCCTGTTAGGCGCTATTGGGTTCATGCCTTGTTTTGTCCAAGTACCAAAGGTGGAACACAAAACAGTTGGAACCCTGTTAAATAATCTACCTCATTCATTTTCAGCAGGCTTTAACATATCAGTTGAAAAAAATCAAATAATCAAATGTAAGGGGTGTTCTGTATGTACTTGGCATAACTGTGACTGATAGACTGCATGAGACGCTATAGTCTGGGTGAGATATCTGCACCAGCTCTGTTCATTTGTACCATTCTGCAAAGTTTTCTTTTGAAAAAGTTTTATATCAGTTTTAAGTATTAGATTGATGAAAAGCAGGGAAGTTTTCAGTTAGCCATGTGACCCATGATGGATAGACACACATTCAGGGCATGTGCACACATCAATTTGGACTGATGCATAAATATTCAAGGCAAGTACACATTAATATGCACATGCAAAGAAGCAAAGGGTCAAAACTGAGCACAATGGCATGACATAAAATGCAAAGTGTTTAAGGTAATGTGAAGTAGTCTTAGTTAAACATTGGCAGCTTGTCAATTTAATATGACTTGAATTTCTGAGTGGCGTAGATGTTTGGACCATTATAAACATCAGTTCCCATGTGACCCATGAGGTTAATTATAATTTGTCCTGTAACTGACCCCTCTGTTGTATGTTGTATGCAAGTTTTATGTTAAACAGTGCATTGGTTCGAAAAGGAATAAAAATCTTAGCAAGTGAAAATATAATGATTCTAATTAAAATGTACTGGATTTCTTATTATAAAAATAATAAACAATTAAAGCAGTGGTTCTCAAACTGTGGGGCGCGCCCCACTAGTGGGGAATACAGACATGACAGGTGGGGCGCAATGAACGGGAGGAAAAACAGGAAAGTACCTATTCTAATTCATGCTTTTCTTTATTGATAATGAAGAGCGTACGCTCAAAACAATCACACACAAATAAATGGATCATTAATACAAGTACATTTAAAATAACATCAGTTGTGGGCCGGGAGAAAAAGTGGAACCATAGTGGAACAATAACGGTTTAACTTCGGGCCAACTTGAGCAGCGATGCTCGAATCACAAACCTGCACGAGCCACTGGGCAGCACTGCGCGACTCTGACAGAAATAAACCGCGCCGACCATCAAAATACATTTTACCCCGCTGGAATGCGCACGTACAATCCAGGCATGGCAAGGCGGAAACAATATTAAACAGTCCTGACATTTTAAATGAATTGTTTTTAAATAAAACACAGGGGGTCGCGCAGGATTGTGATTCGAGCTGCGCTGCGCGATCCACCGGGCTGCGCAAATAAACCAGATCATCACTGCACTATCCAGAGAGTCGCGCTGCGCTGCATTTGCGCAGATATTTGGTTCAATCGGGTGCCGCGGTTTCGTCCCACTTTTGATGTGTTTGGCTTCACATACACTTCGACACTGGAAGAAGACGCTGCAGCAGCAGTGAGTTTGCTTACATGTGACGAGGAGACTGTAAAGAAAAAATGTGCCTCGTCTGTGGTGTGGAATTGGTTTGGGTATAAGAAAAGTGATACGAATGAGATGAATGTGATTTGGAAGGTACACAAGTGCACTGTTTTAACAAGTGGTGGAAACACATCAAACCTTTTCTATCATCTGAAATACAAACGAATATGGCCAAAGTAAAAAAAATGCGGCAAACCTCAGCAATTCACAATTTAAATAAAATTACATTAAAAATGAAATTATGTAAAACAATTTCTTTGTGTTTTCATTTTTATTTATGCATTTTCAGATACAAATTGCTATATTGTGTTATATATCATTATTGAGTTAGTAAATTGCTTCTACCGTGATAGAAGATTTTGGTTATATCACCCACCCCTAATGTAGCCTATCTTGAGCTTGGATTCATGGTGGAGATGGTGGGGGCAGAAAAGTTTTGTGTGTGTTTTGTGTCTTAAACTGCTGGCAGCAGACCGCATGAGACCCAACAAATTAGGAAGACACTTAGAGACAACACACTCCAGTCACGTTAATAAACCACTGGACGTCTTTGAAAGAAAGCTGGCAGAATACACACAGCAGGATAATCGCATGGTAAAATCTGAATCAGTGGACAGCAAAGCACAAATGGCTTCATTCAAAGTTGCATACAGAATTGGCCAGTGCAAAAAAACTACAAACGATTGCTGAGCAGCTAATAAACATGGGGTCAATTATGCAAAGATAAGTGACAACGTAAGCCTTTTATAACAATTGCACGTGTATTTTATCTTTTTTTAACTTGGTGGTGTTTGATCGTATTGGTTTAGGAATTGATATTTCAATAAACAGTAAACTTGGTCGATTTCGTTATTATTTTGTTGACAAGTGGGGCTTGAAAATTCGCTCACCCCCTTAAGTGGGGAATGACAGAAAAAGTTTGAGAACCACTGAATTAAAGTAAGTAAAAAATATATAAATCTATTTTTAAACATAAAATTTTAGTAATTAAAGTTATTTAATTTACAAGCATACGTTTCTGGTTTTGCTGGGAGATACATTTTGCTTATTTCTAGAAATAAATGCTTAAAATTGGCAATCAAGATGGCAAGAAAGTGTAGATAAAGTAGAGGTAAATCAGTCTAGAGTAAATCTTCAAGATAAGCTAAGCCACAGTTGATATGGGGGGAAAAAAAAAAAAAAAAAAAAAAAAAAAAATATATATATATATATATATATATATTTTTTTTTTTTTCCCCCTTCCAATATATGTTTTTTTTTAACAGAGAAAAATCAGGTATACAATTCTGTACAATAAAGAAAAAACAGTTTAGATCTGATTAGTTTTGATTTTTTTCTTTTTTTCTTTTGGATATTCAATCTCGTTTCACCACAGTTTCACTTTTTCTGCTATGTTTGAAATTGCCAGCAAGACAAACATATACACATAAATGTATATAATTTACTTCTGAATATTATTATGTTGGAAACAGTTGAGGTGGCAGTGAAGGTTAACTAAATGCATTTGCTTTGCTGTTTAACTCATGGATGTTTGAATACTATAAAAAGGTTAGCTATTGGCATATGTAAAGAAAATAAAGGTCTAATTATCTAGATATTTCTCCACATTTTGAATTTATATCAGTTAGGGTTAGGGGTAAGGGTCAGGTTAATACCTAATGAGACTCCACAGTTTAACCCTCAGAGGCCTTTAGATTCCAGTGAAAATGTATAACATGCAAAATACATAAATAACTCACACACAACTTGTATATGGCTGAAAGCAAAAGTACAATTCACTCTATGGTGTACAAGTTTATTGTGTTTGTGAATGTACTGTACAGGATTACACAAAGTTTATAATTCTTACAAGATTAACATCATGTTAAACATTAACATTAACTAATGCATTTAAAATATACTGTACGACACATACAATCAGTGGCACAGTGGTTTAGTAGTCTGCGCTGTCACCTCGCACCTCCAGAGCTGCGGTCTGTTCATTCAGCAAGCTGGTGTGGAGCGAACATGACCTTGTGCTTCAGTAGTGGTGGTAGTTTGGGTAAATCAATCACTTTCCCCAGCTCTTCATACTGTGTCCCTGCTCAATGTTCGACCTGAAACAAAAAGTCTCTTAAGCCACAAGAAGTCATTGCAAAGAGAGCTTGGGAACCAAAATGATGGGGTTGAAAAAGGGGCTAAAAGTCTCTTTATTTGCGAGATTCGACAGATGCTCTCATCCAGATGGACTAACATTTTACATCCTAATACGAAACATCTGAGAAGTTAAGCTTGACTGAATTTTGAAGCCTAGAAAATCCAATAAATAAAAACTAACTAGACACACCTGTTTCCCATAATCAGGTTAACTGCCTTGACTTAAATGCCCTGCCATTACCCTCTAGGTTATACTGTCATACTGTTCATATATTCTTTTTTATTTCTTCTTCTTCTTATTGCTATTATTGCCTACCTGAATATTGGATAATTTTTGTGTTTTTCTAACCATCCTAGCTCTGTGTATAATTGTCTAGACGTTTTTTTTGTCTTCCCTTCATGCCTGTGACTATGGGGATTGACCATTATCTTGAATTTGTGTTTACATTAAAAAAAAAATCCTTCATTGGACTTCTTTCTGTTTTAATTCAGACTGCCTGATTGTAATGGTAAAACCAGCAGAGCAGGAAACTTCATCCACTGCCTCTCTGCAGTGCTGCAGTGATATCTAATCAAGAGGCCACCACGACAAGATATGATCAGGCCCTAGCATGTTTGGAGCAGCTTCTTGGGCAGACTCTCCAGGCATTCCACAGCCCTCCACTTGAGCCCTAGTGATCTCTCACTTTTGAGGTTTAGCCAACCCTGTTTCTCTCTGACTGCTCAAGAATAGCTTTACAGGAATGACTCTTGCTTGGTCCACAGCAGGTGTAACAAACTCACGCATATTTCAGTTACCAGCACTTCACAGATGACATGCTGTGTGTCTTTGATCACACCATGATGGTCATGAGTCTGCCAAGCAACTGGTTTGCCTTTGTTAGGGAAATTTCAACATCATAGGATACAGTATACCATCTTGTTCCAGACCCCTGCAGCAGAGAGCAAGGTAACCCAGAAGGCCTCATTGCAGCCCTTCAGCATAGCTTTTCAAATAGGATCAAGGATGGCCTTCCAGTAAAGCAGCTGGTGATATGAGGTCAACCATAGATCTAGCTTATACAGTATGCTTGGATCACCATCTTTAGGAGCGACAGAGGGACTTTGCCAACACTACCCCAGACAAGTAGCTCAATGCACCTGCCTTACCCATCTCTGGAGCTTCCCATGCCCAGAGTCCACGTTTGCTAAATGATAGGAGGCATTTGGCTCTCTCAGACTGAACATAACGGCCATATGGATTGGCACTCCGTCCAGGGTGTACCCAGCCTTGTGCCCTAGGTCTCCAGGGAACCACGAGCCTGTATACAGGATAATGCTGTATCTTGTAGCTTAGGGGTTAACTATTTCATTTAGCATGCCAGGGACATGAGTTTACTCCTGTGGGTAACATGCTAACAGACAATGCCATTTTAGCACCCGCTGTGTTGTGAACCAGCAACAAGTGAAGAGCTACAGGAAGGTGCTTCCCAGCTGAATGTAGCTGCAGTGCATCAGCATTTCTCCTGCACTTTATCCTCCTCAAGTTTACTGACAATAATTAAATGCCCAGATATGTTATGTTAATTTGATTCAGTAGTGTACACATATGGCTATATGTATTAATTTATAACACTTGTTAGGCTACAAAAGGAAATTTACTGTATTGTTACAGTATTTAAGTTATATAAAGTGTGTCTTTAGTTTTATATATATTTTGAAATTATTAATATATTAGCATTATTATTTATATCACTAGTAACTGAAAGAAAACAGACTTGAAGTATCTAATCAATTATTTTGATAGTGATGTTTTCTTTTTAATGACCATATAGTTTGGTGATGCAAGACAAATTTAATAATGACGCAGTCTAAAACCAATTTAAGTCTAGACGCTATTGTATAAGGCTTGCCATACTGTATTTTATAAGTTACTATTTGGTTCATTTTTACAATAGTCACATAATAGGCAGATTTGAGATTTTAACACTCTCGTATGGCCTAACAGCTCGTTTTAAGCAGTTTTCGGTGTAATTATTTTAATCGACATGGTCAGTTTTCTTTTCTTTCTTTACTTTTTTATTATATATTTCTACCCCAACTATATTTATACACAAAATACCTGAGATTTTAACTGTAAAAGGGGATTGCTTTGCTCACATATAAAATATGACACCTACAAATCTGCAAGATTGGACATTCAATCTGGGGGTCAATATGATTGATGGTATTCCATGAAATAAAATTACGGCCTGCAGCTCGCAGACTTTATTTATGCATAAAATTCTAAGACAAAGCATGATGGAAAATGCATGGCTGGCAGACAGCGCAACAAGGTCACAGGGGCCTTTTCTCTATGGTGTCCTATGGAATTTGAGTTGGTATATACCCTATGTCAGCACAGATGTAACAGGATCCTGTGTCAGCATAAACACTGTGTATGGCTGAACATTGACATCCTAGTGTGGAATATTCATTGCACCTTTATAAGAATGAAGTACTCATTCACCCCTGTCTGCACATCAGAACAATTCCACTGAAAACCTCTGCTTCAGAGGAAATGACTTTAAAGTTGCATCAAAAAGCAAGCTTCAACCAACTTTTATTTTCATCATCAGTGTATTATGAACTATCGAGCCACTTTAGCCTCTCAGTGTGTCTAATTTGTCAATTTCATATTACATGCATGGGAAAAATCTCATTAAGTGTTTATTTTAATGAGCACAGAGCTTTAAATGCTTCAGGTTAATTTTGAAAAATCCAAGTAAGATTTTAAACAAACTGTCTTTGTCTAATAACTTTAAATTATGCAAATTGGATGTAAGTGTCATAAACATTAAATGTTTAGTTTTTAAATTAAACTCATGGATGGTATTGTGTCTCAGGGCTCTTTGGATCACTGAAATGAATCTCAGACACGTGAGATAATTAGTTTGCCAGATGAGCCCAATTAAAGGAAAAGTACTGGAGAAGGTGGTTCCACATTATTAAGCAGGACACAGATTTCAAGCAATATGGGAAAGAAAAAGGATCTCTGCTGCTGAAAAGCATCAATTATTGCAATGCCTTGGACAAGGTATGAAAACATTAGGTATTTCATGAAAACTTAAGCATGATCATCGTACTGTGAAGACATTTCAATTCTCACAATCAGAAATGGTTGCAGTGGGCCCAGGCATACATGAAGACAAGTTTTTAAACAGTCTTGTTTACTGATGAGTGTTGTGCAACCCTGGATGGTCCAGATGGATGGAGTAGTGGATGGTTGGTGGATAGCCACCATGTCCCAACAAGGCTGCGACGTCAACAAGGAGGTGCCGGAGTCATGTTTTGGGCCAGAATCATGGGGAGAGAGCTGGTAGGCTGCTTTAGGGTCCCTGAAGGTGTGAAAATGACCTCTGCAAAGTATATTGACTGACCACTTTCTTCCATGGTACAAAAAGAAGAACCGTGCCTTCCCGTAACAAAATCATCTTCATGCACGACGATGCACCATCTCATGCTGCAAAGGATACCTCTGTGTCATTGACTGCTATGGGAATAAAAGATGAGAAACTCATGGTGTGGCCACCATCCTCCCCTGACCTCAACCCCATTGAGAACCTTGGGAGCATCCTCAAAAGATCTATGAGGTAGGGAGGCAGTTTGACATCCCATAAAGAAATTCAAGCAGAAACTGTCCAAAACTCACAAGTTCAATGGATGCAAGAATTGTGAAGGTGATATCAAAGAAGGGGATGTTAAGATGTAACATGCCCTGTTAGGATGTTTTTGATTTAAATAATTTTCTGATTTCAGTAAATATGACCTCCTAATGCTGTGAATTCAACAAAAGCCTATTTTCAGTTCATTACAACCTATAAAATGTTTTAACTCTGTTGTGCATAATAATTTGTAACAGTGCGTTTTTAGTTCTTTATTTTTAAAATAAATATTGTTATCATTAGGAGGTTTGTTCAATAAAATTCAAATTATACCCTAATAGTTCATGACTAGAAAATTATACTGACTGTCATTTGCATTTACTAATTATGAAAATCAGAGAAAGATATCATTTTTGTAATAATTTGGAACGCAGTGTACAGTATGTGTGCTCCTCATCTAGCCAACTTACTGTACCAGCAGCTCTGTTATTGTTGCCCAATATGAAGAGATCTTGACTGACATAAAGTTATTTTCTTTTTTCTTTTGTGGGACTGTAACAATATTGAAGTAGAAAACACATACCTAGAATGCTGTGTTCAAAATCTACTTTTAAAAACAATAAGAGCTCTTGAACCCACAATATTAATGGTGGTTCTAGTGTGCATGGGTGAATTCTTCTTCTTCTTCAAAAAATAAATAAATAAATAAAAATAAATAAATAAACAAAAAAGCCTAAAATTTGCTCTAAAGTTTTATTCTTTAGAGTTCACAAATAAATCGAAAAAAGTTATATACAATAGAACAATACTGAGTCCCCTGCGCCATTGCAACAGTAATTCACTAAGATTAACCTATACAGCAATTTCAACTACAGTAACTCTTCTATTGGATTAGACTTCCCATATGCATCAGTAAGCTTTGACTGCCTACTGTATGACCCTGTCACCCGTTTACTAGTTTTCCTTTGTTGATAACTTTTGGTAGGCAGTGACCATTGCAGAACAACAACATCCCACTAGAGCTGCAGTTTTGGAGTTGTCCATACTGTAGTCTATAGTAGCTGTAACATTTTGGCCCATGTGAAATTCACTCCAATCCTTACCTTTGCCCATTTTTTCTGCTTCTATCACATCAACTTTAGGTATACTGTACAGTTCTTGCTTCATAATATATCCCACCCACTTCTAGGTACTACTGTAATAATACTGTGACCGTAACTACTATGACAAGTGACAAATTTTTGAGGGATCGGTGGCATACAAACAAACAAACAAACAAACAAACAAACAAACAAACAAACAAAAAGCAAATATAAAGTAGAAAAAAATATCAATATTGGGGATTCATTTGTCTTTTGTATAATCGGTACGCATCAGTGCTTTAGTATACCCGCATATTATTTCACATTCTAAACCTCTGACAAAAAAAAAAAAAAAACACCAAATGTAGTGGCTTATCATTTCTTGTGGGTCAGGGGTGGCTCAAACAGTTCATGCCCCAGCACTTCCAAGATGCCACTGTTGAGCTCTTGAGCAAGGCACATAACCCTGTCTGATCCTGGTTGACCTTTTCACTGTGCTGTAAGGTACATGTGACAAATTATTGAATCATTATCATTATTGTTCAGTGTCAGCAGGTTGCAGATATGGATGGATGTAATGTAACATAAAACCAGTTAGTGATTGCTCAGTACAATGGAACACCTCGAAGACTCAATCCAGAGAAGACTCTACTGTATCTGTTTTTATACAGCAGGTCAAAGGAAAATGAGTCACACATCATTTATTTCCTAGCATTTGGTAATATTTTTTTTCTGCCATAATAACAGCACTAGACCTGTGAGGTGTCTGGATGTCACCAGGATTTTTGATCTTTTCTGGTGCAGACATTTTCTATGAGATTGAGGTGTAAGGCCAGTCCCAGTGTTCTGTCATGCATGTTAAATAAATCACACTGTCATGAGGCTTTAACCAAGTTCTCTTCCTGAAACATGAGTGTACAAATGTTTTTCATTTGGAGACACTGTACGATGACAATTATTAATAGGATGATATTGTTTATCCATAGTTGCATTTTGTCCACTAATAGCAGTGCTTTATTGTGCATTTACATTTGAGCGAAAGACACTTGGTGGATTTGTTAAAATATTAGGTACTGAATACATTGTGAAGCGGTCAAGCATCTAGTAACCAAAAGTGAGGAATTCTAAAGGTGCAGACTTTTTTTTTCTATCACTTAGATATGTTGCCACATGTCCATTGGAGCCTAAGTGAAAATAATCTTACCATATTTGGTGGGGGGAAAAAAAGAACCAGCTTCATTAGCTGTAGGTTTGGAGAAACATTTCATCTATTCGTTTTTGTAGAGAGAGACGATCACTGAGTTCACCGAGGATGTTGTGTGGGTGGCTGCTTGCCAGGGGAAAGAAAAAAGAGAAAGAGAGAGAATCTTCATTGCATCTGTTGACAGAAGCACTGAGACTGTGAATTATCTTGTATAGAAATGCTTTACGGATATAAAGAACATTCAAGAAGGACAGAACCCGTGACTATGTCCGTCTACAATCCATTCGGGCGCCAAATAGACTTTTTGGAATTTGTCATTAAATGCTGTTTGTCTATCAGTGCATTGAAGATGTGGTATCTTTGAATTGCACTTTACACAGCTGAATAGAAAAGTCTATCTACCCATAGGACAAATTAAGATAACATTTTTTTTTACGGGTTTAGCACGTGCTAATTGGTTTCAATAGCCATGGCAACTAAAGTGTCCTGAGATTCCCAGAAGAGTAAACTGAATTGTGAAAACAAGTAGATGTGAGTATGCTTTTGGTTAATTAGAAAAAATGTAAATCAAGACCTTTTCACAGGATCTACAGTACTGAAATGCTGTTGCAATCATAAACAGGCCACAAATGTCACAAATTTGAAAAACAAACTTACTTAACGTACAATAGTATGTTTCACTAAAACATAATGCTTATAAGATTTCTTATTATTAAGACTTTAAAAGTGAATACTTTCACTTTGTCTTTAGCTACTGGGAATATGATACTGCAAGTTTAATACCTGCCCTTTAGCTGTAGTAATATACATACACTATATAATATACATATGGGCACAACTGGCTGTTAAGCTCCTGTGTAGCTCAGTTTGTTTGCCTAATTATTATGTTTATATAGATATTTGCCTTGTGTTTTAAGAACCATAGTAATTAAGTCAAACAGCAGCAAATTTGTGCTTATTAGAAAGATAACCTCTGCAATTAAATCAGCATTTACTTTTTAAAAAATTTGTGAAATCTATTCTATATCTGTTCCTCATACATTTTTTTCTGTAACTCCAGATATGACTTTGCAATGTGGTTTAGGTCTGGAAAATCAAAAAGGTAAATCATGACCACACCACCACAAAAACCAAACAACAACCAAAAGAACTCTGCAAATCGTGCCAGAAAGATAATCAGAAGATGGTGAGTTCAAATCCCTGCACTGTCTAACAGCCCTTTCTACTGTAGGATTCTGCTTCAAAGGCAGTGTATCATGGCTGACCCTTGTGCTCTGGTTTCAGATAGAAAATGTGAAGATATACATTCTATAGAGTACTTTTAGAATATGAAGTCTGTATTTTTTTTGCATACTTTATGAAAAAGAAAGGCATTCTGCTTTGTTTTTTTGTAAAGTTTATTCTTTTCTTTTGGGTTGTGCTCCTTTTTGTAGGAAATACCCATAATTCTTTTCTTTTTAGAAATCCCTAAATAACTCTGACTTGTGAAAATATTAAAACCTTATGGGATGTAAACTGTCCTATATTTTGCAGAATATATATTAGACCAAAACTTGGTATTGATGCTAAAAAGTGTCTCACCAACGTGAAAAAGTGAATTTTCAGGATTATATAACACCAATCGTCATGATGCTTCTTATCGCCTGATCCATGCTTTTTTTGTAAATATGTATACGCTTTTAGTTTTTTGTCAGATAAAAAGAAACATATTTCCTAATATATAGTACAATTTCATGGACTTTTATATTTTGTCCGTAACTTTTTAAAATTCAAATCTTTCAATGATCTTAACTGTCATTCAGTTAAACCTTGGTTAATTTAACTTTCACATAAAAGACATGAACCTGAAAAGTGTATTATTCTAAAATGCTAAATCTTTAAAATATTCCAACATGGTTCCAAACAATTTTTTGTTTTTGGAAGTCATACACTTCCAAAAACCTACACCAATTTTAGTATCAATACTTGAAATTTGAGTAATTTTTGTTTTTGGAAGTCATACACTTCCAGAAAGTTAAACCAATTTTAGTGTCAATACTTGAAATTTGAGTAATTTGCATTTTAAATTATTATTGTTTGAAGCAAGACAGTTTAACGATGAAAAATGACCATTTTTGTGGGAACTTATAAAATCATCTCTTCAAACGAGTTAACTCGTTCTTGGAGCAACCCTTATTCATCCTGTGTTTTCGTGCCATCGACTTCGATTTATTCGAATATAGTTGATGCGGAAGAGACATTTGTTCTCTCTCTCCTGGGACATCATCTTCTCTGAAAAAGCCAGCACTTCCCTCCAAGCCATGCAGACTTTCATCTGCCTTGTTGGGAAAAGCTTTCCAGGCAGCAGGTCAGGCTGGTGCTTCTCTGCACACCATGGCGGTCTTGCAAGCGTACCAGGCTTATCTGCTAAAAGACTTGAGCACTGGCGGCACTGTGGATGATTGGGCGTTTTTAGAACTAAGCCGAGCCACAGACCTGTCTCTCCGTGCAACCAAACATATGGCTCGTGCTATCGGCCGTTCTATGGCCTCCCTGGTTTCCGCGGAGAGGCACCTGTGGCTAAACCTTATAGGCGTCAGGGATAAGGATTGTGCATTCCTCCTTGATGCCCCCATCTCGCCCTCTGGCCTGCTTGGCGATGCCATTAATTCCAGGAGCCCCCAGGTTTAGGGAGGCGAGATTATACGAACAGGCCTTTGGAAAATTTCTTCCCAGCCGTACTCAAGAATCGGGACTCAGCCACCCAGTCTCGACCAGGTCCGACTCTCGCCAGACGAGAGGCACAAAAAGAAAGTGTGAGCAGCCGCGCACCCCCTCGTAAAGACTGGGGTACGACTCGCCGCTCTTCACAAGCCGCCTAAACAAGGTCGGACCGGCGTACTGCTTTCTTCAGAAGAAGCACTGAGGCTCATGCGCCCAGGAGGAGGGGAGGGGCACGTAGAATTCCTTTTAAGAACAAAGTGCCCTCCTTGGCACCCTCAGGAGGTCTGTGTTCATACTCCACAGCCACTGGTGTTTCGGGCAACACCGGTCTCCAACATGAGGTTAGCCTTTCGGTCAATCCCTGCCGTAATCCAGGTTGCCGACTTTCTAACCCCGGGACATCTGTATTCTGAATTACATAGATGAGTGACTGATCCTGGCCCAGTCCCACGATCTAGCGCTTCGACATCAGGATGTCATCCTAGCTCATCTCCGTTCTTTAGGATTGAAACTCAATGCCACGAAAAGCGTGCTCTTTCCAGCTTAGAGGACAACATACTTGGGTGTCACATGGGATTCGATCACTATGCAGGCACAGCTGTCTCCCACTCTTGTCGAATCCATTTCCAACACCCTAAAAGAGATCAAGTTCGACCAGAGAGTGACTGTTCATCACTTTCAGAGATCTTTAGGCCTCATGGCAGCTGCATCCACGGTGATACCTTTGGGTCTTCTGGTGAATAAGGGTCACGCGCCAAGGGCTTCATACCCTTTCTATGTGGTTCAGACCCCAGTTTCTGACTTTGGGTCCCACTCTAGGTCCGTCTTGTCGTCGCAAAATGTTAAATGACAGACGCTTCCCTTACAGGCTGGGGTGCGGTCTTAGATGGCCGTCCAGCCTAAGGGAGCTGGAGAAGACATCTTCTCGCATGACACATCAATTGCCTCAAAATAATGGCTTTTGGCCCTGAACCACTTCCTCCAGCAGTTGAGACGCTACCATGTCCTAGTGCGGGTGGACAACACAACCGTAGTCTCATACATAAATCGCCAGGGTGGACTGCGCTTGTGCCGCTTGAACAAGCTAGTGCACCAGGTTCTACTTTGGGCACAGGACAAATTCCTGTCCCTCAGGGCGATTTACATTCCAGGGCATATGAATGTGGGAGCAGATTTGTTGTCCAGACAAGCTGTGACACACGGGGAATGGAGACTCCACCCCGACGTAGTCACTAAAATCTGGGAAAGATTCTATGTAGCAGAGGTGGACCTCTTTGCATCCCGAGGGACAGCACAATGTCCTCTCTACTACTCTCTGACTCCTCCAGCTCCCCTGGGTCTAGACGCGATGGCCCATACGTAGCCCAAATTACGCCTTTACGCGTTTCCCCCGATAGCTCTGCTCTCTGGAGTCCTGGCGAGGGTCTGTCAACAGTGTTTGATCTATTGTGCTCGAAGGTCTGATTGACACCCCTTTCGAACCACTAGAGTCAGCGCCTGTCAGGCTTCTGACTCTCAAGATGGTTTTCCATGGCCGTTACCTCTCTGAAGACAATTGGAGATCTGCAGGCTTTGTCAGTCTAACTATCTTCCAAAACTATCTTCAACATCTACTGTGTACCAGCCAGTGGCGTAAGTCAGAGCAGCTTTTTATATGCTATGGTAGCCACAACCGGGGGGCGGCCGCTACTGCACAAACGTTGTCACATTGGGTGAGAGATGCTATTGCTCTAGCCTATGAGACGCATGGTCACACTTCCCCTCTAGCTATCAGGGCTCATTCGACCAGGAGGATTGCCTCATCTATTGTGCTCGCAAGAGTTCCCCTGCAGCATGTGTGTGATGCGGCAGGTTGGTCCTCTCCACACACATTTGTGAGATTCTATAGTCTGGATGTTCATGCTACTCCGGGCTCACCGGTCCTCGAGTCAGCCTCCCAGAGCTAGCTCTGAGACCTTGACCTTTGTGTGCACACGATACACAACTTTGGGGGCCCAGACATTTGCAGTGCGGCGACGTTGGTATTCTCATTCCCATAACGTTTTCACGCAGCATCGAGTGTAGCTTTTGAAAGGGAACGTCTCGGGTTACTTTGCTGTAACCCTCTTCCCTGAAAAAGCGGGAACGAGATGCTGCGCGACAATGCCGCACTGCTTGCGTGACTGGACGTCCTTTCAGACAAAATTGATCTGAAAAATGTTTCAGGTTCACTCCTATTTATAACCTGCAGGTGCGCTTCATCAGATGACGTCACCTGACCGAGGTTATATATGCCAAAATTTGGCGTGTTTGATACACACATGCTTCACAACGGCAGTACGAAAAGTTGTTCTCATAACGTTTTCACGCAGCATCTCGTTCCTGCTTTTTCATGGAACAGGGTTACAGCAAAGTAACCCAAGATTTCTCCCTCATGCTGTCTCAGGGAGGGTCATTAATTGATTAATCAATCAATTAATCAATTTATGTATATATGTACTGTATGTAAGGATGTATGCATGTATATATGTATGTATGTACGTACATTATGTATGTATGTATTATTATTAATATTATTATTATTATTATTTCTTAAAAACAGCATTGTGACAAAATGTCTTCTTAAAAGCACAATTAAAGATGTCATTAAAAACTTGTGCAACTTAACTGGAAAGGCCTTTACTTAAAAATCATGTGCTGAAATGTACTTAAAAAAAAAAAAAGATTTAAAAGAGTTCCTTCCTAATAAACCCCATTCTCACATGAAACCTTAGATGGCATG
This sequence comes from Channallabes apus, assembly GCA_030522415.1. Classification (NCBI taxonomy): domain Eukaryota; kingdom Metazoa; phylum Chordata; class Actinopteri; order Siluriformes; family Clariidae; genus Channallabes; species Channallabes apus. The sequence goes on from CM060107.1 coordinate 16,417,639, forward strand.
CGTTCATACTGTACATACAAAATGTCAGTCTGTATTCAGGCTTCCATGACTGTAATGAATTGCATGGAGAGCAATTTGATGCAAATAGATAATACACTGCAGTGTTGGTATTGTAAAGATATTGCTTGGTTGGTGCACCAATTGCTTTATCACAGCAGTTTAGCAAACAAGCTGCTTAATAGTCTATTGTGATTAGCCTGAGCAGAATTAATTAAAATAATTCATTCCAAAAACTATAGTTTTATGGAAATTAAGAAGAAAATAGACAAAAACTAAAGGCCTACAAAAAACACCATGTTAAAAAAAAAAAAAAACCTTTTTCACTTTACTTTTTTTACTTAAAGGGAAAAAAATTCCTTTTTTTGAATTTTATTTTATTAGTGTTGCAGTGGAATAACTTTAGTTTTAATAAAGAGTATAACTTTACAGGAGAGTTAAAAGTTACAGTGATTTTTTTTTGATGTTACAGAATGGAAGACATTAAATAATAAATCAATATTGAAAATTAAAATCTTATTATCAAATGTTTCAATTTTAAGCATAATTTCCCCAACATTTTCTTCTCCAACAAGATCAAATAAGCTGCAAGTCGAGGGTGATGTTGTGTAAGCATTGGCTGCAGTAAGATACTAGTAAGATAAGAAGGTGCAACTTCCAAGTATTTTGCTTTACGCAGCCATTAACAGTATCTTGAATTTATCTATAGACCTTTTATTTGCTTGTTTTTCTTCCAGTACTGGCCATTTTTACAATTAGCTCTATCAGATAATTTATTTGGAAATCATATCATACAATTGTAATTGGTTACACATAATTCATTCATTCATTCATTCATTCATTCATTCATTTTCTATACCGCTTAATCCTGTGTTCAGGGTCGCGGGGGACCTGGAGCCTATCCCAGGAGACTTCGGGCACTAGGCGGGGTACACCCTGGACAGGGTGCCAATCCATTGCAGACACATAATTCAATTCAATTGAATTTTTTAAATATAGCACTGTCATTGACAATGGCCATTGTCACAAAGCAGCTTTACAGAATATTAAAAAATATGGAAATTAGTTTGAAAAGTGTGAGGAAATATGTATGAATTTTTAATTTTTTTTAATTTATTTATTTTTTTTATTAATTTTTTTTCATAATGATCAGATTATCCCTGATGAGCAAGACTAGGGCGGTAAGAAGGAAAAACTCTAAGAGTGACAAAACCTTGAGAGGAACCAGACTCAACAGGGAACTGTTGTTTGTGCGAATTTCAGTCCTGAACTATTAAGTGACTGTGGTCACAAATCATCAGAGAACAGCTGTCTACCTTAACCAAGTCCAAGAAGTCTATCTTCATGGTCAAGTGGAACAGTCCCTAGTCACCCCCCCCCCCAGATAAAGAATGTTATCCATGCATCCCAAGCAGACCATACAGAGCCGTCCTCATCAGTGAGCCAGAGGCCTACATGGAATTAGAAGTACAACCAGAAACTGGGGACCAGGATGTGTCAGATAGATCCAGAGGGCAGAGGAGGGCCTGGATCACTGGCAACTCAGGAGTGCTGTGTGTAGCTCATCATAAAAACAGAGAGAGAGAGAGAGAATATCCAGTGCAAAGTGCAAGCAGGAACTCCGACAGGACTAATTATGACAGCTAAAAAGAGTCATAAAGAAACACAGACACAGCTCGCTGAGAAGTAAAGCAACCAATCACATCACTTTCAACAAACCTGAGTGATCAATGAGAATGGGGAAGACAACATTTAAACACACCATAATACTCTCCCCCAGATATGCTCCTTTACCCAATACAAATCTATCCACAGAAACCTTGGCTAAATAAATAAGTTTTCAATCCTGAACATTAATTGAAATGCTGTTCCATAACTTTTTAAGATAAAGCTTTGCTTTCTGCTGCAGTTTCATAGTAAGAGGTACTAAGTAGGTGTGGCGGATCACTTTACTCAGGTACAGTGGTTTGAGAACATTTGATGCTTTTTACATCAATAGAAGTATTTTAAAATTAATGAAAATTTTCATTGGGAGATAATGCACTGTGTGTAAGATAGGGATGATGTGCTCATATCTTCTGGATAGTAGCATATCTTTTAGTGAAGACCTTGGCTGCTGCATTTTGGAATAACCGGAATAGCTTTTTTATGGGCCTTGTGGAACATCTGGACAATAAGGCATGACAATAATCCAACCTAGAGGTGATAAAAACATGACTATTTTAATTTTTTTTTATTTTTGCATTGTGTAGTAATAATATATTTCTTACCTTGGAATGATATCCTAGAGCTCTTTGAGCTTTAAAAAATAAACGGAATATATAATCACACCAAGGTCTTTTATTGCTGCTCATGATGAAGCAGAAAGGCCATCCATAGGTACTGTGTAATCAGAAAGCTTACTTCTATCTGCATGGGGTTCTAGTACCAGTACTTCTATCTTGTCAGAATTAATCAGAAGGAAGTTAATAAGCATCCAGTGTCTAATGTCCTTCACAGATTCTTCAACTTTATTAAGCTGGTGTCTCTCATCTGGCTTTGCTGAGACATATAACTGTGTGTCATCAGCATAACAGTGGAAAATAATATGCTTATGAATTATGTTGCCTAAAGGCTTGTAAAGAAAAAATAGCAGTGGGCATAAGACGGAACTCTGTGGAACACCAAACTTCACTTGTACATGTAGAATAGTCACCATTTACATCTACAAACTGATACTGATTTTTATAGGAACTTTTTAAAACTTTAACTAATTCCATTCTTTACATTTTATTGCTATCTCTGAATATTGGCTATGGGTTTAAAAAAAAAAATCCAAAAAACAAACAAATAATTTTTTTGAGTTTGTGGTTGATGCCATGAAAATGAAATACAGGTGAAAATTGGTAAAACTGACTTAGAGTCCACATTAATTGATTAGCATTATATAATCAAAGGGCGTACATATCTTTTTATAGTTATATTTGTGCTTCTGGTTGATATGTCGAGGATTTAGGTTTTTGTATATTTACAAAAAAAAATTCTAATGGTGAATAAATCTACAGTAAGCATATTCCCCCAAACTCTTTCCATGGCTACATGTCAATTTGTAAAAGCAACACACACTTTAAATGGTTGAATAAAGTGGCTGGACACAGAGATTTGTAACCTTTCTCTCTGCCACAGCCATAATTCTCCAGCTCCCTTCTGGCCCCTTAAAACAGCACAATTCATCCTGCAATGTCCTGCTCTAGGGCTTTCCCTTGGGCTGGATCCATATAAGGCGAAGGAGGACAGCTGATAGCATTCATTCTCAATAGGGCCCCTCACTCCCTAAAGCCTGCCCAGAGGAGGTGTTCATTTTCTGCACAACGATGAACTGCTATCGAAGAAAACTTTATAAAGTCTGAGACAACTTTACAGACAGATAATTTACAAGTTCCTTTCTATGTCTATTTAAATATTTTATTGAAATGTTCACTTTGCATTTGAAACTGGTACTGACAGTTTATAGGTCACTGCATAGAATATGTGCTGTGTTCTTGGGCAATCATTACTTCGTTTACTTAAAGGGAAAAAAGTGCCTTACATGTTTATTTTATTAGTTTTCCAGTGGAAACGAGTATAACTTTACAGGAGAGTTAAAAGTTACAGTGATGTTTAGATGTTACAGAATGTAAGACATTAAATAATAAATCAATATTGAAAATAAAAATCTTATTATCAATCAGATGCAAAGCAAAGTCTACAGAGCACCCAACTTACATGATTTCTTTCAAAACAACAGCAGAAACAACAATAACCGCATGACAGTCTACTTAGGAGAAGTGATGAAGATGTAACGCCCAATCCTTAACTTACAATATTTTTAATACATATTGACTGAAATTCTTTTGCAATCTCCTGAGCTTCACGCCAAGTGTTCTTTGGATCCACCATGTCCCTAACCAGGACTAAGTGTTTACTGAACATGTGTATACATCATCAGTGGATTATCCTCCTTTTTCTTGATAAAGGTATAGGGAAGATGACAGAATTCATATGCCATGCATTTAATTGTCATTTAAAAAAGAAATTTGCAGCTTTTTCAATATCTACCACTTCAGGATGCTTAAAACCGTAACATTAACATCATTTTATATTTGACAGAACATTATATCATCATTGACACCATGCATTGTTTAAGCCTTTCTTTATTTACCACCAGCTGCATTCTAAAGAATGGGAGACAGAAAGTGTCATGTACTGAAGAAGTGTTGGATAACAATCTAGCTAATTAGCAAAGCTGAAAATGAACTAGCAACTTGATACTGAGCTGAACTGTCTAACATCAATACTTGTCAGTGTACCAAATTTACAGCTGTGGAAGAACATGTAATGCTCTCCCAAGGGGTATGCAATAATTAAGGCAGAATCATTTAGATATTGTAATACTATAAAAACATGCATCCCTGGTACAGCGTTAAAGGCCTAGGCTAATGGTAGGCCTTTGGATTAATGCCTGAAACAAAAGAACAATTCATAATTGCTGCCTTTTACAATATGTAACCGAAACAATACCTGGCCAAAAACAAAGGTACTGTAATATTCAGCAGAAATGACAAAGATGTGTTAAATAACCTCATTTCACAGCATTAATGCTGGACATTTTTTGTTCTGTATAATTGTGAGCAAGGACACGTCTTACACTTACTGTAGTAAGCACTTCCATTCTTTATTTCAGTTTTTTTTTTCTGGCTTTGGGGGATGTTACATAATGCATTTTGTTATCAAAGGATGTTAAAATGTAATTTTATTTTAGAATCCCTTGCTGTTTAATGTCTTACTGTACAGTACATATGCACTCTGATTGTCTCTCATGGATATTACTAATAAAAGATACATAGATTGAGTCTGCCTTCCTCGACACATAGTACACTGAGGTCAATAGGCAGGACTCATCTCAGAGCCATATATATTTTTAGTAACTTAGGAATACATTTTCAATGCCACAGCATACAGGCTTTCTTTGTACGTAAAACAAAGCAGATTATTAATCTTTGCTTAAGCAATATCACATGAGAGGGAGTTTTGTTGTGCTGACGAACCTTTCTATGAGTACAGTATGCATTTATGGAAGGAGTCTCCAGTGTCAATGCTTGGTATTAGTGAGAAGTAAAGCTGTGATTTGTCAGGACAGTCAGAGGACTTTTCTTTTCTGTTCCTTTTTAATATGATTCCAATTTTTTAATCTGTTCCAATTTATTATATTTAAATAGAGGCAGAATTTCCACATAATATAAAAAATTGTATAATGGTAAATAATGGTAAAAAATGTATATACAGTACAATACTAATATTAACTTATGTTAACATTAAGTAGAAATAAGTATATTACAAACATCATTTATTTTATGTAAAAATACACAAGGTCAAAATATGTTTTTAGTGTTTTCATAGTAGGTGATTTAATTAGGTCGGCTCATTTTTCTCATTTGAAGTCTAAATGGTGCACACTGACTCACTGTCTTTTTAGGGTATTTGGTTAATTCTTGAAAGTGTTGCGTAATATTCACTAGCTGACTGCACAGGCTGTAGGAGTAAAGCAGAGATATTAAGAGCTGATCGCAGTCGTGTTAACCGTAGCATGAGGCACAAATGACCAATCTCATCTCATGACATGATAACAGTGTGACTTATAAATCTGCAAATTACTAATAGCTTCAGAATTTCTGTTTGTAAGGTGTCTTTAGCCTCAGTGAATAACCTTAGTGTTGACGTTTGTCCTTCATCATAGTTTTTTCTTTGTTAAATACGATTACCACTATAGCACTGAAATATATATCAAATGGAGATGAATGAGAAGATTTTTTTTAAATGAAAAACAGTGTAATTAAAAACAGTATTTATATGGTGAGAATGTCAACTTTTTTATTAATGTTTTTATAAGCAACAGTGTCAGCTAAACTGTAATAAAAAAAACTGTAACTCCCTCATAATATACATATTTTACTAAAGAAATAATGGTTGTGATAAACACAAAACAGATGATTTCTTGTTCAGTGTGATTCTGAACAGAAGCATAACCATAGATTTTTACATGATAGTCAAATAAATTAGTACGAACAATGTAAATTTTATATGATAATGACATGGGATTTTGCACAACACCTTTGCATTCTATAGTAAATAAGCAGATAACATTGGCAAAGTGCTGCTCTAAAAGAGGAATAACCCACAGTATTCATGAAATAAAAAAATAATATCTTTAGAAAGAAAAACAGTAACCTCTCATAGGTTTTTATTTTTCTAGAATAGAATAACTCATTACATTATGTTCCCTAATTATTTAAGGAAATTCTACATGCTGGAATAAAACTAAACTCAAATTTAGCCAGATGGCACAGTGGTGGTTAGCACTGTGGCCTTGCACCTCCAGGATGGATTGGTGAACTGTGTCAGAGGTTTCCTGGGATAGGCTCCAGGCTTCCTGTGACTATGTACAGTATACTGTAGGATAAGCAGAAGATGAATGAAAATATAAATTCAAAAATATAAAATTTAGCCTCACACATGCAAGTATATGCAAGTCACAATTTCTACTGCTATGTGTCACTGTGTCACAGTCCTAACAAACTGACTAAAAGTGTACAGGCGTCTGGTAATATACAGGTAAATTCGGGAGAAAAATGAGCATACACTCAGCACTTTGCTACTTAATCTATTGACAACTGTCCACAAACTGGCATTATCTTGGCCTGGGTATTGCTGCTGCCAGGATTTTATCACCAGTAGGCAATTATAAAGAAAGCAAGTTAAGCTGCTTTACGCAAATGTCACTATCTCAGTCACCTCTAGCTGCTTTAATCAGAAATCAGCAATCTCACATGACAGGTTAGAGCTACGCATCCTCTGCATCCAGCACCAGACCAACAAAGATTATTTTAGAAAGAGAATATATTCACAAGCTGCCTTTTAAAAGGGCTTTAAATTTTTTTATCTTCGCTTATAACTAACAGAAAGGGGAAAAAAATAATGAAAGGGATGGGGGGGGGGGGGGGGTGAGGGGAAAGGGGGGGGGGGGCTGCATGTACAGACAGTGTTGATTAAACGTGGTTCAAATGTCAATTCTCCAAAGTTTGAGACAACCTTTCATTTGTAACTTTTGTTCCCACCATGGGCAGCACAGAATGGAATGGGCAAAAATGTTGGAAAATGTTGGGTTCAGCTGAGTGAAATATCAGCGTTTCAAAGAGAGCTAACATTTTCCTGTCAACGGAACTAGCCATGATTGACAGAAGCTGCTCAGAATTAAAAAAAAAAAAAAAAAGGGTTTTGTCTGTATATTGGTCAGAACTCACTTTTTCAATAAGATCTTCACATTTCATACATTGAAGGACAAAAACCAGTCTCAGAAAAAATTATGTTTGTCTGTCTGTCCAGCCAGATTTTTTTTTGTCACAATACGACACAAAACTGGCGAGACAGAATTTAATGGAACTTTGCCAGCCTTTCTGTATTTGCCTGAATTTTAACCTGCGCCGGAAATTAAATCAAAGTGTTGAGTAGAAGTGACGCTATGAGAAGTTATGTGACAGATTACATCACAGCATTTTCCCCTAGAGGTGGGCATGGCTTTACGTACATGTCTCTCAACAATTAGAAACTAACCAATTAGAAGTTTACTGTGTATAGACAGAGTATGCGGAAGACACTGAAATGACCGCAATGCACCTAGAAAACTGGGAATTCTAACATACTGGAGAATTTTAAGAAAAAATTCATCTTTATATGATCTACTACTGATTCATTCCCCGATTACCAAACAGGGAATGTATTTGGGTGATCTTGAAAGAAGTACAACTTAGTGTAAACAAGGCCTAAGATACACATTACAACATTTTATTTCTTTTTATTAATAAGTTTCTAAGTTAATAAGTACCTGCCTGCCATACAGAAAGACAGGCAGACAGGTACATGCGCTTCAACCTGAAATAATATAACAGATTACATTAAAACATATTACATACTCTAAAAGCTTATTTTTGTATAAGCACTATCGCCTTGCACCTCCAGGGTCCGGGTTCGACTCCCAGCTGGGCTCGATTCCCGTCCCTGCGTGCGTGGAGTTTGCATGTCCTCCCAGCGCTTGGTGGGTTTCCTCCCACAGTCCAAAGAAATGCAGGTTAGGCTAATTGGCAATCCCAAATTGCCCGTAGTGTGTAAATGGGTGTGTGTGCCCTGCAGCCTGTCCAGGGTGTACCCTGCCTCGTACCCTAAGCCTCCTGGGATAGGTTCCAGGTCCCTGCAACCTTGAATACAGGATAAAGGAATATAGAAGAAGAGTGAGTGAATAAAGATGGCTATGACTATTGTAAGTGATGCATATGTGACGTACTAAGAAAAAAAATAAAACAATTTGGGCTGTGTTGCTCTTGACACTTGATCAGCAATGAAATTGTGTGATGTGGCTTGTTTCCAGCGTGTGTGCAGTTTGCATGTTTGTCCGTGTTTTTGATAGGTTTCTTTCCACAGTCCAAAGAGATGTAGTTTAGGCTGACTTGTTTTTCCAAATTGCCTTTAATGTGTTGCATGTGTGTGCTTGTGCCCTGTGATGGTTTGGCACCTAATCCAGGATGCCCCCTACCTTGTACCCTGAGCACCCTGGGATATGCATCAGGTCCTGTGTGACCCTTTACAGAAAATGTATGAATGGAACTTAACTACAGAGAAATCTCAACATGCAATGCCTGGAAGGTCAGAAACATGCAGACTGGTATAAAACACTGACACTGGAGACTACTTCTCTTTACTCCAGTTGTACCATAATAATTAGGCATTTTAAAAAAATTATAATTTATTAGATTATTGGAAACATTCACCACATATATATCCTTGTGTGTGAAATGATCTACTATTGGAACACAATTCATTCCAATCATAATAATAATAAAAAAACAAAAACAGGACTGTTGTTACACAGGCTGATTATGTGACTTTGATTTGATTAGACTAATCTGCTTTGATGATGCCCTGTACACTACAGTAGGTACAGTATTTGTAGTGGCAATTTAAAAGTAAATTTTTACTCTGTATACCTGATATATCATTCTGCATACTGTAGATTTGTGTGTTATATGTGGCTAGAGGCAGAAAGAGATAAAAAAAATAAGAACAGGTGAAAGAAAATTAAAATGTGATTCTAAACCGATGATTAATTCTTAAATTCCTATTCCTTGGTGTAGGTCGCTGAGCACAATTACAGGGCAAAGCTGTAACAAGGAAGAGACCTAATATTTTATTTTATATTATTCTACAGTAAGTTGTCACTTTGTAACCATACACATATTTGAAGGCAGAAATGGCGAAATATTTGCAGTGGTGAGCTGATGCTGAAATAGATGTCCCCTCCAAACTCACAGTCAAGAGGTTGTAGAAATGAGGGAAGAAAGAAGGATAAGAATAAGAAGATGCTCATTAAAATGCCCGGATTACCTGATGTGGGTCAGCGTCAACGCCTAGCAAAGCACCAAGAGACAGGAGATGCTTCCAGCATTCATTTCACCTGTCACAGGTCACACAAGACAGCAGCTATTAAAAATTCCTGAAAAGTCTGCCGCTATAGCCTCATCAGTTGCTGAGAAGCAGAGTCAGTGCAGACAGAAGGAAACCGCTAGCAAATTCATTATTTTAGTCATTGACAAACAAGAGCCAGAACATTAATGTGAATCTCCAGAGTAAAACAAGAAACATGTCTATTAATAGGCTTAGTAATGCCATGTCTGGATTTTAGTACTGTATAATTTGATAATGAGGATTATTAGATAAATTAAACTTTAACCAAGATATTCTTTGGAGGACATTCAGAGATGGCATCTCATCAGAGTGATTAATTATATTATAATTATAATTTCAAATCTAAACTGTTATATATTAAAAAAAAAAAAGCTTGCTCTGGTAACTCGTAAGCCTATATTTAGTGTGTGTGTGTGTGTGTGTGTGTGTGTGTAATGGAGTTTGCAAATTACCCCACAATACATGTCTTTGGGAGGACTGCAGAGTACATGAGGTGAGATTCAAACCCCAAACCCCGGAGATTCGAGATGGAGGCGCTAACCATTAAACCACAATGCTGCCTGCCTTGAAGATAAAAGGCCAATATTTTTAGGTTACGAGCTACTACAAAATCTTACAGCTGAGTAAGCACATAACCTAGCTTTAATGTAGCCTTAAGATATGCCTTAAACCTACCCATAGTGTGTGCGACATTTGTCATAAAAATACTTATTGATTCCATCTCCAATGCATGGAGTAATAGAAGCGGTTCCAAAAGTATTGTTTTTATATAGACAACTAACTGATGTTAACATTTCTTAAAATTAAGTAAATAAACTTAGCTATCATGGGATAAAGCAGCAGACAATTATGGGACAATTATGGATGGTTATATATATAGTCATGTTTTGACCATACGTTAGATTTGACATATTTACATGAGAATGTATAGACAAATGGTGTGGAAACATCTAAATTTAGGTTCTGCCGGGTAGGCTAAGCTTAAGTTTGGTTGCAAAGAAAGAAAAAACACAAATGTAATCTGTTTAACAATGGTTGTGGGAAAAATATTTAAAACCTTAGCAGTGCACTGTGAATTACTAATAACCAAATAAAAAATTTATAAGGATACCCAACAATTTCCTTAATGCTTCTGCACGATTTCATCATCATGAAAACAGATAAGAGCTATGATGATGATGATTATGATGATAAAATCATTTCCCTTTATGAACTTAACATTATTAAAAAAATGACATTGATGTTATTTTCCATGCCAAATTAAACATGATGTAACTGTAGAACATGTGGTTGAGAATTATGCTAACAAATTTCAGGTTAGAAATATTCAGTTAGCACTCGTTGAAATTTTATCTGTGACACACACTCATTATTTAAAGTATACAGTGGTGTGAAAAACTATTTGCCCCCCTCCTGATTTCTTATTCTTTTGCATGTTTGTCACACAAAATGTTTCTGATCATCAAACACATTTAACTATTAGTCAAAGATAACACAAGTAAACACAAAATGCAGTTTTTAAATGAGGGGCTTTATTATTTAGGGAGAAAAAAAAATCCAAACCTACATGGCCCTGTGTGAAAAAGTAATTGCCCCCTGAACCTAATAACTGGTTGGGCCACCCTTAGCAGCAATAACTGCAATCAAGCGTTTGCGATAACTTGCACCGAGTCTTTTACAGCGCTCTGGAGGAATTTTGGCCCACTCATCTTTGCAGAATTGTTTTAATTCAACTTTATTTGATGGTTTTCTAGCATGAACCGCTTTTTTAAGGTCATGCCACAACATCTCAATAGGATTCAGGTCAGGACTTTGACTAGGCCACTCCAAAGTCTACATTTTGTTTTTCTTCAGCCATTCAGAGGTGGATTTGCTGGTGTGTTTTGGGTCATTGTCCTGCTGCAGCACCCAAGATCGCTTCAGCTTGAGTTGACGAACAGATGGCCGGACGTTCTCCTTCAGGATTTTTTGGTAGACAGTAGAATTCATGGTTCCATCTATCACAGCAAGCCTTCCAGGTCCTGAAGCAGCAAAACAACCCCAGACCATCACACTACCACCACCATATTTTACTGTTGGTATGATGTTCTTTTTCTGAAGTGCTGTGTTACTTTTACACCAGATGTAATAGGACACACACCTTCCAAAAAGTTCAACTTTTGTTTCGTCGGTCCACAAGGTATTTTCCCAAAAGTCTTGGCAATCATTGAGATGTTTTTTAGCAAAATTGAGACGAGCCTTAATGTTCTTTTTGCTAAAAGTGGTTTGCGCCTTGGAAATCTGCCATGCAGGCCATTTTTGCCCAGTCTCTTTCTTATGGTGGAGTCGTAATCACTGACCTTAATTGAGGCAAGTGAGGCCTGCAGTTCTTTAGATGTTGTCCTGGGGTCTTTTGTGGCCTCTCGGATGAGTTGTCTCTGCGCTCTTGGGGTAATTTTGGTCGTCCCGGCACTCCTGGGAAGGTTCACCACTATTCCATGTTTTTGCCATTTGTGGATAATGGCTCTCACTGTGGTTCGCTGGAGTCCCAAAGCTTTAGAAATGGCTTTATAACCTTTACCAGACTGATAGATCTCAATTACTTTTGTTCTCATTTGTTCCTGAATTTCTTTGGATCTTGGCATGATGTCTAGCTTTTGAGGTGCTTTTGGTCTACTTCTCTGTGTCAGGTAGCTCCTATTTAAGTGATTTCTTGATTGAAACAGGTGTGGCAGTAATCAGGCCTGGGGGTGACTACAGAAATTGTACTCAGGTGTGATAAACCACAGTTAAGTTATTTTTTAACAAGGGGGGCAATCACTTTTTCACACAGGGCCATGTAGATTTGGAGTTTTTTTCTCCCTTAATAACGTAAACCTTCATTTAAAAACTGCATTTTGTGTTCAATTATGTTATCTTTGACTAATAGTTAACGGTTTTTGATGAGCAGAAACATTTAAGTGTGAAAAACATGCAAAAGAATAAGAAATCAGGAAGGGGGCAAATAGTTTTTCACACCACTGTATATGCCATACAAAAAAAAAAACAGATGCTCATTGCATGAGCAGGATCATGGATATACCATATACTGTAAGGTATGTTCAAGTCAAACCATGATTTGTAAATGAAGGAATAAAACTGACTAACATTTACAGAAGTACAGTACAGTACAGTGTGTGTGTGTGTGTGTGTTTGTGTGTGTGTGTGTGTGTGTTTGGAGGGTGGCCATTTATTTAAGCTTTGATGTGCATTTCTTTGGTTGTGGTAGCCTCTAGCCATTGGCAGCTGTATGACTTTATGGCGGAAAAAAGCTGGCAGCAGATCATCTTACGCCAATGAATAATAATTACATCAACTGTGCACATTTTTTTAGTGTGAAAAGCATTAAGAGTCTCAGCAAATGAATAATAATTGATTTAAACATTTAAAGTGGGGCATTTCAGTTAAGATCTTTTCCCTTTTTCCTCATTATTTTGACAGCATTACAATAGCAGTACAGGTCTACAGTTCAAAAGGTTCCAGGTTCAAACCCCACAAGGTCATTTTATGGTTTGAGTGCGATTTGTGTACCTGATATACAGTACATACAGTTACAAACATGCCTAGAATGTGAAGAGAAAATTTTAAACATACTGTCCGGTCTATAAATGTTTGCACCAAGGGCAGTTAGTATTTGCATCTGTACCTGGCTGTAGGTAGCATATTCCAGAAAAATAATAAAAAAATTTGGTGCGCACCAAATCAATCGATCTGAGACCTGCCTGAAGGGGTGGTCTCGGACAGCTTTATCCGCTCTACTTTGGTTCGTCTGGTGTGAAAGCAACCAAACCAAATCTTCACTTTGGGTATAAGAGATTGTGGGTAAAATTCTTTTCACTTCCTGTTGACTCCATTAAATTTTTCAAGCTATCGACTCGCAATGTAATCAAACCGCGGAGAAACGTGGAGTGCCGAAGAAATTAGGTGTCTCTCTGTATCCACATTAAAGCTGAAAAATGTGTAGCTGGACTGTTTTGATCGGCCAACGGATTACCTACAGTAATGGATCTGCAGGAAGATCGCCGGCTAATAACAAAATGATCATTCAGGAGGAGGGCACGTCTTTTCTCCCTGAAGTGGCGCGCAATGCACCGTCGGCAGGATGAATAAACCAGGAACCTGGTTTGGAGTCGCAGCCGCGAATCGTGTTCGAAATTAATTATCTGAAAATAATGATTTGCACGTACAATGTAGTGCGCAAGGATCAGCGCCATGAGCCCAAAGCAAAGCTGTTCCTCCGTGATTATTGAAAGTGGCGCGATTTTCTGAAAATAGTCTGTTTCCGGTGTTGTTGGGCTTCGCGGTCTATTTTGGTTCGTTTAGAACTCTGCGTATGTGAAAGCAAACTGTACCCACGTCTGTTTACTACATTGTAACATTTTTCTGACTGGTGCGGACTAAAGCAATCGAACTATAGGTGTGAAAGCACCTTAAATGGACTAAAACAGACGAGGAGACTAAACAAACATAACAGACTAGGAAACAGACTGGTATCAAAACATACTAGGGATTAAACAGACAAGGGACTAAACATACCAGACCAAACATACTAGTAGACAAGACAGAATAAGAGACTAAACAGAGATCTAAGCAGGTTAGTACTGTAGTTCAATGTATAGTAGTTAAACAGACTAAGAACTAAGCAGACGGGTAGACAAGTTAAACTAGGAGACTCAACAGACTAAGAACTAACAAGGGCCCGGTTTCTCGATAACGCACACTATTTGCGCGCTAAGAAGACTCTTAAGATATATCTTACGTTAAGTGATAACTTTTCTAAGTGTATTTCTCGAACTGTCGCTTAGGAGTCTTCTTAAGTCGCTGCCTCTTACGTCCGACGTTACGCGGCGCTGTCTACAGTGAAGGTCCTGAATTAGCGGACATCGGTGGCTCAGGAATCGATTTTTCACTCCTTTTGCATGACAGTGTTAAGAAAGACGGCACTTTCTATACAAATTAAACATTGCACTAAATTCTTTTAATAGCGTTTATTTTGACATGGGTTAACTTAACAATAACATGCCATAATAGACAAATATATAAATTAAATCACCAAACTGTCGTTAATATTTTCATGTAACCTGTAGTGACGAGTATACAATCATACTGTAATTGATGGACAAACAGCTGATAACACTCTTCACCAGCTTCAGAAACAATGTGAAGTGTCAGTTGTTGGGGTTGTATAGCGCACTTATGGAATGAATACGATGAGATGAGAGAGTGGAGGTTTAATACCCCTATCTCACCTACTCGGTTTCGCACAGGGGCCATAAGTGCGGTTCATCATGATTCAGCACGAGTTTTGGTGCCATGGTTACATTTCCATTTTACCACACAAAAAATTAATAAATAGATGTTTAACATGCGGAAGACCTTGCAGATCTTTGCGGACCGTCAGGCGCAGGTCACTCGAGGCGGATCACGGTGCCTAATAGCCCTCTCTCACCTGTGTGGCCTGACTCATCTCCGTGAGCTGCCGCGATTGCCCGCGACGTTCCTTTAACATTCCGCGAAGTTCTACAAGGTCTGCAAGCTTCCGTGAGGACCAGCAAAACAATTAAACGTTTAATTTTTCATGCGGAAAGATGGAAACGGAATCACAACGCAAAAACTCATGATGAATCCTACTTACGGGCACAGCACGAGACCGCGCAGGTGAGATAGGGGTATAACACACCGCATCTCACAGCGAGTCAAACCGCATAGGTGAATACTGTAGGAGTATTAAAACATTACAACCACACAGAAAAATTTATGGATGCGGGGTTTGAAACTCCCAAGGTTATTTTCTCATTTTACTAAATCAAATTTCATAAAAATAAAACGTATCTAAAGAAAAGTCCATAAAGTTATGGATAATGGCTAATGATCAATGAAACTTATTTTAAACTAAAAGCAGCGAGCAGCTGGACATCGGGATGTAGAGCGTGTAAGTACGACGCGTTGGTCTGGCACGCGCAGGTCTGAGCAGCTCAAGAAGCTCCATAATCTGTTGCCTTGGAAGGCAAAACCTATTTCTTTTTTTTTTTAAATAACGACCACGGGGAAAATATGAAAAGGGCTGAAGTTTTGTCTAAAGGAAAAATGTAAATGACCCACATGGCTCTGCGCACGGCGCCGTCTTCAGTTTAACACAACACCACGCTGTATCGCTGCCAAATTGTTTGCCAGCTGTTTAATATTAAAAGTTATTGCCAATTTTAATGCATTAGTCACATTATGAAATAGGCTAATTAAAAGTCACTCTATTAGTACTGATATAAAATAAAATAAAATAACATTCTTAAACAGGCCTACGGTATATTCCATCATTAATACGACTTTGATAACGTGCCATAATGTGCTTCCATATACCGCTGGTTTATAAAGACTGCTGCTCAGTGGCTGCCACTAGCATCTTGAGCTGAAACTACGCTAAGTACAGTATGAGTTAAGGTTGGTCCAGACCAATCTTACGAACGTCTGACTTAGCTAAGAGATACTTAGCGTAAGAACGTTTCGGGAAATGCGCCATAACGTTAAGAGAGAGGCTAAGGTACAACTTAAGAACTACTTAGTGATAAGAAGCTTTCGAGAAACCGGGCCCAGGTTAGTAGCTAAGTAGATTAGTACTGTATCTAAACAGACTAAGAGCTAAACATACAAGAGGCTAATCCTACTAGAGGCCAAACCCACTAGGAGCTAACCATGCTAGAAGCTAAGCCTACACTAGGAGACACAGGCATGGAAACATACAGACAGCAACTAAACATGGGAGACAAACAGACTGAGAGACACACAGCCAAGGAGACAATTTAACATCACATACTTAACCAAAACAAATGTAAACTTAACCAAACAGCTCCATAAAACAAATGGCAACTAAAACAGAACAAAACCAACACAAAACAAATGGCCACTTCATACAAGCAATGTTCGACCCAGTTTCCCTGATGGTTCTCATCACCTGACCAAGGTGCATTCTGGGGAAACTGAGTCCAAAAACATAAAACTACACAAAACACACATACACAGCGCCCTCTTGGGGTGATCCCTTACAGTATATTATATATTAAATTATATAAATTTAAAATAAAACTATTGTTATTTTGATTGTATATTTAAAGGAAATTACATCATCACAACACACCAAAATAATCCTAAGATCATGCAATATTTGCACAGCTTTAATAACTCAAATAAAACAAAATGCAAATAATTTGCCAACAAATTGCCTTGGCTAAATAACATTAAGGAATCAGTATTTGGTGGAATAATAACCCTGATTTGCAATTACAGCTTTCATGTGTTTTGGCATGCTCTCCACCAGTTTTTCAAATTGCTATTGGATAACTTTATATCAATTATTTTTGCAAAAAAGCAAACAGCTTAGCTTTGCTTGATGGTTTGTGAGCATCCATCTTCCTTTCCAGTAGTTTTCTAGAGTAAATTGTGTTGATTTAAATAAGTAATGTATTTATAACCTCATGCTTAAAATTAGGATATTTCTATATACAGTATACTGATAAGGTCATTTTAAATGTACAACCCTTCTACCCAAATTACAGACTGCAAACAAAACAAACAAACCAAAAAAATTGAATTTACCCGGTTTGCGTGCAATTAGCATGGGTGCTAATAACTAAATTTTATGTACAGTATTTGCTATATCTTAATCCTGTTGTCCATGAACGAACAGCACGTACCCATTGTGAGGGAAATGAAAAATCCGTTGGAAAAATTAAATATGGTTACCTCAGAAGGGTATATGGTAAATGAAAATATGAAACATGATATTAATCTTGATTAGCATTCATGTGAGTTTTATTCAATCATTTATCTCAGTCATAGAAACTCCATGTTTTGTATAATAGTTTGTTTATTGTTCTATTAAGAAGTTCTACCTCATGAAATAAAGTAAATCTTATGTTCAATCTTAACTTAGACTTCTACTTTATTAGCATATACTGTAGCCACTGTAATGTGTATATATGGCAGCAAGTATAAAAGCAGTAATGCTTAAAATACATGAAGACTGCAAAATTATGGAGATTAGAATTGCTTATTTAATTATCCGGACATGTTGAAACATACTACATACTAGCCTACTGATTATGATTTGTTTCACAACGCTAATAAAACTTTCCTCAAACATTGTACTCGAATTTTAAGTAGAAATGCAGGCTGAATGTTCCCAGAACCCCTTGAATGATTGACAGATTGGCAAAACAGTCATTGAAAAAAAAAAACTGCTGATCTTAAATTGTTAGCTCCGGTGAATTCAGTCTGACAATATATTATAAGTTTTACACGTTTTTCTATATGAGCAAAAGTATTTGGTCAAACCTGTTAATTATTGAATTTGGGTTTTTCATTCAGACCCCTTATCCCCAGTGAAGGGCAATCTTAATGCTTCAGCTTACCAAGACATCTTGGACAATGCTTTGCTTCCAACTTTGTGGTTCCAACATGACAATACAGACATGGTTTGATTAATTTGGTGTGAAAGAACTTGACTGGCCCGCACAGAGCCCTGACCTCAACCCCATCAAGCACCTTTTGGATGAAGTGGAACGGAGATGGCGGGAAATTTACTTGTTTAAGTTGTGCCTTTATTTGTCACATATACATTACTGCTCACTAAAATTCTTTCCTTGCAGTAGCCCTCTGTGCTACCACTGCCCCTGTGTCCATACATTGTATAATCTGACAATATACTGTATAGTACACTATTGTTAAGCTTAGAGTTTCATTCTATGCATAAATATACAGTATTTAGCTATATTCTGTGCTTATTACTACAAACCGGATTCCAAAAAAGTTGGGACACTAAACAAATTGTGAATAAAAACTGAATGCAATGATGTGGAGATGGCTAATGTCAATATTTTATTCAGAATAGAACATAGATGACAGATCAAAAGTTTAATCCGAGAAAATGTATCATTTTAAAGGAAAAATATGTTGATTCCAAATTTCACGGTGTCAACAAATCCCAAAAAAGTTGGGACAAGTAGCAATAAGAGGCTGAAAAAAGTAAATTTGAGCATAACGAAGAGCTGGAAGACCAATTAACAGTAATTAGGTTAATTGGCAACATGATTGGGTATAAAAAGAGCTTCTCAAAGTGGCAGTGTCTCTCAGAAGCCAAGATGGGTAGAGGATCACCAATTCCCACAATGTTGCACAGAAAGATAGTGGAGCAATATCAGAAAGGTGTTACCCAGCGAAAAATTGCAAAGACTTTGCAGTTATCATCATCAACTGTGCATAATATCATCCGAAGATTCAGAGAATCTGGAACAATCTCTGTGCGTAAGGGTCAAAGGCGTAAAACCATACTGGATCCCCGTGATCTCCGGGCCCTTAAACGACACTGCACCACAAACAGAATGGGCTCGGGAATACTTCCAGAAACCATTGTCAGTGAACACAATCCACCGTGCCATCCGCCGTTGCCAGCTGAAACTCTACAGTGCAAAGAAGAAGCCATTTCTAAGCAAGATCCACAAGCACAGGCGTTTTCATTGGGCCAGGGATCATTTAAAATGGAGTGTGGCAAAATGGAAGACTGTTCTGTGGTCAGACGAGTCACGATTCGAAGTTCTTGTTGGAAATGTGGGACGCCATGTCATCCGGACCAAAGAGGACAAGGACAACCCAAGTTGTTATCAACGCTCAGTTCAGAAGCCTGTATCTCTGATGGTATGGGGTTGCATGAGTGCGTGTGGCATGGGCAGCTTGCATGTCTGGAAAGGCACCATCAATGCAGAAAAATATATTCAGGTTCTAGAACAACATCTAGTCATCTCTTTCAGGGAAGACCCTGCATCTTTCAACAAGATAATGCCAGACCACATTCTGCATCAATCACAACATCATGGCTGCGTAGGAGAAGGATCCGGGTACTGAAATGGCCAGTCTGCAGTCCAGATCTTTCCCCTATAGAGAACATTTGGTGCATCATGAAGAGGAAGGTGCGACAAAGAAGGCCCAAGACGATTGAACAGTTAGAGGCCTGTATTAGACAAGAATGGGAGAGCATTCCTATTTCTAAACTTGAGAAACTGGTCTCCTCGGTCCCCAGACGTCTGTTGAGTGTTGTAAGAAGACGAGGAGATGCCACACAGTGGTGAAAATGGCCTTGTCCCAACTTTTTTGGGATTTGTTACACCATGACATTTTGATTCACCATATTTTTCCCTTAAAATGATACATTTTCTCAGTTTAAACTTTTGTTCCGTGATTTATATTCTATTCTGAATAAAATATTGACATTTGCCATCTCCACATCATTGCATTCAGTTTTTATTCACAATTTGTTTAGTGTCCCAACTTTTTTGGAATCTGGTTTGTACTTATAAGTAGTATTACCACTGTGCATTAAGATTGATCTTTAAATCTGATATTATTTAAATCATAAGTGATCTTTAAATCTGATATTATACTTTTTTTATCATTTTAATTTCTCAAAAGAAAAAAAAGAAAAAGAAAAGAATGATATACTCCTGTAAGTGCGGTACTACTTGGCTACAAATCTACTATATGGCATGTGGCTGTTAGAAATCCAACCAGGTTTGAATTAATCGAGGGCAGATGAAACTAAGGTCAGTCTTATTCCTATGGAACCACACACCTACAGTTGACTCCACTTTAGTACAACGCGACCTATGTGTGATGCATTATTCAACAGATAAACCTACCGGGAGGAGTGTTATTTCTCCGGTACTTAAACATTATTACAGGAAGGGTGCTTTAAATCTGATCTCATACATATTCATTTTATTTCTGCTCAAAGATAATAGGGTGTATTTCACTCTTTAATCTTTATGTGTTTTATTGCCTCAGTGCTGTCATCAAGCCAGAAGTAGCTCTCTTGAGTTCACAGTATTAGCAGTTTGAGTGAGCTTGAGTGAATTTAACTTCATATGTTTCTAACCATGTACTGTTTTAAAATTACTGTAGTAAAGTCATGACTGTTAAAGTGGTAATAGCATTATGTAATGTTTGGACCACACTTTTCAAACTTATCCACTTCACATGGTATCAGGCATGTCTAATGCTTTTCAGTATGTCATGCATTATATCAACATAGATAATAACGATAGCTACGTAAATGTAGCTATACTTTAATGGTAACAGTCCAACAACTAACATTACTGTACGTTGACAGCATTTAATGTTTAAGCACTAATCATTATTCCATGGCAAACCGTTTGCAGTGGTTATGTTTTACTTTGTAGTGTCTGAACAAATTAAATACTTTTATTTGAGTTTGTGTATTAAAGAAAAAGCATAAATAATGCCATAATAAATATAATAAGGAACATGTGTATATTCATGCAGGACTATAAACAGCCAATCATGTGGCAGCAGCCACATACAGTAAGCTTCAGGTAGTGGTCACTCACTCACTCACTCACTCACTCACCTTCTATACCGCTTTATCCTGCATTCAGAGTCGCGGGGACCTGGAGCCTATTCCAGAAGGCTTAGGGCACAAGGTATGGTACACCCTGGACAGGGTGCCAATCCATCGCAGGGCACACATACACATACTCATTCACACACTATGGGCAGTGTGGGAACGCCAATTAGACTAACCTTCTGTACTGTGGGAGGAAACCAGAGTACCTGGATGGAACCCACCAAGCATGGGGAGAACATGCAAACTCCCTGCACACAGAGACGGGAATTGAGCCTGCACGGGAATCAAACCCGGACTCTGGTGGCGCAAGGCGACTGTGCTAAGGTAGTGGTCACATCAAACACTATAATGGATAAGAAATGTCATCTCTGTGACTCCATGGCAATGCGATTGGTGTCAGATGGACTGGTTTGAGGGGGAAATGAAGTATTTAATAAGGCAAATAAGAATGCTTTACAACAGGGATGAGCAGAAATGCATCCCACAGCACACCACACATCAAGCCTTGGTGTGTATGGGCTACAACAGCAGAAGACCCGATCAGTTTCCACCCCTATTAGCTAATAAATGCCTGAAAAAGCGAAGATTTTTTTCTTATCTTCTAGTTTTGATGAGGTTGTGCCCATGATAGCCCCAAATAATTAAATTAAATTACATTTTATTTGTATAGCGCTTTTTACAATTGTCATTGTCGCAAAGCAGCTTTACACAATATATAAAAAAAAAGTAAAAAAAAAAAAAAAAAAAGATACTGTACATATTCCATTTGTTCATTAGTCAGAAGAGAGTCAGTTTGATTATTTATGTGAAAGCTCTCTCTTTTCTCTCCATATGTCTTTAAAACTGTTGCTAACCTCTGGTTTGATGATTTGTCTTCTGCTTCAGAAGCCACCTACATCCTGTGTAAATTCTTTTTATTCCATAAGTTGATGGGATCTTTTGCTATACATTTTTATGCTCTTCGTTTAGTATAGTGAAATACTCTGCAGTAGGTGCATATAGACCACAGTTCAACTGTTGACCATCTGTGATTTCTAGAGTTTCTGAGTTCCATCTAAACTATCAAGCAGCTATTTATCCCATAGCAGTTTCATGAGTTTTCTGGCAGTTAAATTGTTTGCTGACTATCCAAACAAATTGTTCCTGTGAAACCCTTAAGCATATGGCCTTGGTACCTCAGTGACAAACAACAGAACACAATAGTGTCCCCTACCCCCTTTTTCTTTTCCAAAAGTGTAATAGCATCTTACATAATTTAAGGTGTATGATGTAGTGTCTGGCTATAACTTTGATCTTTGTGCAATAAACTGTGAAAGTGGCCACTGAATTCCAATCTATCTTCGGGAAAACTATCCATTGCTGGAGGTCCAGTAGAGGAACAATCTCTATGCTCTGTGGGTGGGAGATCTGTTGGTCGGGGTGGCATTCTTTTCCTTCCCTGTCAGTCAAATCAGCAGAGGGCGTCTGTGATGTATATCTATATCTACATCTACATGTTAAATAACTTTTTCACAATATAAATTTTTTTTTTTTTTTTTTGATTTCGGTTACGACAGTCTCACACCTTAGAAGAATTGTCAGTAAACTCAGCCATATGTTTATCTGTTTTTATGTGTTAATGTATTTCACCCCAAAAGACACCCCAAGTATACTTGAACTGTATGTGTATACTTGCTAATTGTCAATTATACTTAAGTATATTTTGTTAAATATGTCTCTGGTAAGTACATAAAAAGTTAACTGAAAGCATACTTATTTATTTTTAGTTTAGAAGTATACTATTAGGACACTTGAAAATTCTTCTTTTAGTATTGATATGGCCATGCTAAATGCAAGTCAACATGTTACGAAAAAACTTGATTGAAAAAGTAGGCAATTACAACAGTTTCTAGACTGTCATAGCACAGGGACTGGCAAGTTTTGTTTATTCATTTGGAATGTGAATTTTATCATTATTATTATTATGATTATTATTATTATTATTATTATTATTATTATTATTTATTGGTATTTTTTAAATAGTTTTATTCAAAGTGATTTAAAAAGTAGATAATCAAATATTAAAATATTAGTCTTCTTGCTATTCTCAGATTTGCACACATTATCCTAAGATTAAATCTCACTGAGCTACTATTGCTTTAGAACAACTGTTTTTGGACACCTTTCAATTCAATTCAATTCAATTTTATTTATATAGCGCTTTTAACAATGGTCATTGTCTCAAAGCAGCTTCACAAAAATTAAAGAAATTTAACAAATCATAATAATAATAATAAATAAATAAATAAAATAATAATAGAAAATAAATAAATAAAAACAAATAATAATAATAATTATAGGAAAGAAAATAATTGGAAGTGTGGATGTGTGAGAAAAATGTGCAGATAATAATGAGACGAATGAATGAAATTTCTCTGATGAGCAAGCCAAGGGTGACGGCTACGGTGGCAAGGAAAAACTCCCTGAGATGGCATTAGGAAGAAACCTTGAGAGGAACCAGACTCAACAGGGAACCCATCCTCATTTGGGCGATAACAGATAGAAATGATATAACATCTTGTGTGTTGTGCAGGTGAAAATTCAATATGACAGAAATTATTTAAATTGACATGAAGACCAGTTCAGCATAGGGATGAGTCAGTAGGTGCAGAGGGCAGATGAGGTCTGGATCACTGGAAGCACAGGAGCAGCATGTGTAGCTCCAACCATCATAAAGCTGAATCCAGCTGGAGCTGGTCCTTCTCTGGATGCCTCAGGAACCTCGCAGGGTCGGCCTTTGTCTACTGAAGCTGGCAAAATCTCCCGATGCCTCGGGATGGGTAGAGAAATACAGAACAGATGGGGAGAATTAGCGTAGTTGCCATTCGGTATAGGTGTATTGGAGTATGAGTACTGGGATGAGTTATGTGTATGCCAGATTAAAAAGATGCGTCTTGAGTCTACTTTTGAACTGAGAAACCGTGTCTGCTCCCCGAACACTGTCTGGAAGGCTATTCCAAAGTTTTGGAGCTAAATATGAAAAAGCCCTACCCCCTTTTGTAGATTTTGAAATTCTGGGAACTACCAGAAGTCCAGAGTTTTGTGATCTTAAGGCGCGTGGTGGATTGTAGCGTATCAGAAGACTGGTTAGGTATGTGGGAGCTAAACCATTTAAGGCCTTGTATGTAAGTAATACTATTTTGTAATTTATTCTAAACTGAACAGGTAGCCAGTGCAGGGATGATAATATTGGGGTTATATGATCATATTTTCTGGATCTAGTGAGAACCCTGGCAGCTGCATTTTGGATTAACTGAAGCTTGTTTATTGAGGATGCAACCACCTAGTAATGCATTACAATAGTCCAGTCTGGAGGTCATGAATGCATGAACTAGTTTTTCTGCATCAGATACGGATAAGATGTTCCTAAGTTTAGCAATATTTCGAAGATGGAAAAAGGCTGTTTTTGTTATATTTGAAATGTGATTTTCAAAAGACAAGTTACTGTCTAATATTACTCCCAGATCTTTTACTGCTGAGCTGGTAATAACAGTACATCCTTCTAAGCGCAAGCTGAATTGTGAAAGCTGTTGTGTGCTGGTTTTTGGGCCAATAAGTAATATCTCTGTCTTATCTGAATTTAATAAAAGAAAGTTATTGGTCATCCAATCTTTTATGTCCTGGACACACTCAGTTAATCTAGACAACTTAGGTATTTCGTCTGGTTTGGTTGAGATATATAATTGGGTATCATCAGCATAACAATGGAAACTAATCCCATGTCTTCTAATGATGTTACCCAAGGGAAGCATGTATATTGAGAACAACAGAGGTCCTAAAACTGACCCTTGTGGGACCCCATATTTCACTGGCATTACACCAGACGGTTCTCCATTTAGATCTACAAAATGGTAGCGATCAGACAGGTAAGATCTAAACCATTTTAATGCCTGTCCCTGAATACCTATATAATTTTGTAAGCGATCTATGAGAATATTATGATCTATAGTGTCGAATGCAGCACTAAGATCAAGCAAGACTAGCAATGAGATGCAGCCTTGGTCTGAAGCTAAAAACAAGTCGTTTGTAATCTTAACTAGTGCAGTTTCTGTGCTATGATGGGGCCTGAAACCTGACTGAAATTCTTCAAGGATGTTGTTATCCTGCAAGAATGTGCAAATTTGAGCTGATACTACTTTTTCTAGTATTTTTGATATGAACGGGAGGTTTGAAATCGGTCTGTAATTTGTTATTTCATTCGCGTCCAAATTAGATTTTTTAAGAAGCGGCTTAATAACTGCTAACTTGAAAGGTTTAGGGACGTGACCTACAGTAGATATAATGAAGAATTAATAATGTTTAGAAGTGGCTCTCCAACCGTAAGCATCACTTCTTTTAAAAATCTGGTTGGGATTGGGTCTAACAGGCACGTTGTTGATTTAGCCGAGGTGATGAGTTTATACAGCTCTTCCTGTCCTATACCTGTAAAGCAGTGAAAATCTAAATGTGAAGCTATAGGCTGAACTGGATCGTGAGATACTATTAGAGGTTGAACCTCCATTATTTTCTTCCTTATATTATTGATTTTTTCATTAAAGAAGTCCATAAAGTCTTCACTTCTAAACTGTGATGGGATACTCTCTGCGGGCATCTTAGGTTTTGTTAGGCGAGCCACTGTACTAAATAAGAACCTGGGATTGTTTTGGTTTCTTGCTATCAGTTGGCTAAGATGCTCGGTCCTAGCAGTTTTTAGAGCCTGTCTATAGCTGCACATACTGTCTTTATACGCAATTCGAAAAACTTCTAATTTAGGTTTCCTCCATTTTCGCTCGAGGTTACGGGTTGCTCTCTTTAGGGCGCGAGTATGACTGTTGTACCACGGTGCAAATGTTTTATCTCTGACTTTTTTTAATCTGATGGGAGCAACAGTGTCTAATGTACTGGTAAAAATAGTGCCCATGCTGCTAGTCACTTCATCTAGATCATCTGCATTTAGGGGTCTAATAAGAAATTGGGACAGATCCGGCAGATTACTTGTGAATCTGTCTTTAGTAGTGGGATTCATATTTCTAACAGATTGATAACGTGGGGAGACACAGCTAATCTGTTCTACGGGTAGAGTATATGTCAGGAGGTGATGATCTGTGATATCATCACTTTGAGGTATGATCTCTATATTAGAGACATCTATACCATGGGATATAATTAAATCTAGCGTATGATTAAAGCGGTGAGTTGCTCCAATTATATTTTGCTTAACCCCAAAGGAATTTAGTAAATCCATAAATGTGAGTGCTAAAGCGTCGTTAGCATCATCTACATGAATGTTAAAGTCTCCTACTATCAACACTTTGTCAGAGTTAACCAATAGGTCTGATAGCAGATGTCCAAATTCTTTAAGAAAATCGCCATATGGCCCCGGGGGTCTGTACACGGTGGCCAGGGTAAAATATAGCAAGGGTTTATTACGTATTTCATTTAGTGCAACATTAATGATAAGCACTTCAAATGAATTAAACCTGGGCCTTATTTTCTGGGTAACAGTGAGTACATCATTGTAGATAGTGGCGACACCACCACCGCGACCAATTAGACGGGGCTCGTGCTTATAGAAATATCCTGACGGAGTAGACTCATTCAGACCAAAATATTCATTTGGTTTAAGCCAGGTTTCAGTGAGACAGAGTGCGTCAAGGCAATAATCTGAGATAATTTCATTAACAATAAGTGCTTTAGGCGCAAGGGATCTAATGTTGAGTAGTCCAAACTTTAGAGGTGGATTTTGACTACTTCTTTTGCCTTTTTCTGGTTTTATGGTTATCAGATTGTTTCGGGCAAATTTAACAAATTTATTCTTTTTTCTCAGTATTCGGGGAACAGACACAGTTTCTATAGGACAAGCTATGTGTGTGCGTCTATCACTACGGTGAGTTGTGATGTGTCTAATATGTTTGGAATCTACAGTATGACTTAACGCCAGTCAGACGGTTCGTAGTGTCCTGGAGATGTTGTCAGAGAGAACCGCTGCTCCAGCTCTGCTAGGGTGTAGGCCATCGGTGTGATAGAGCCTAGGACGCTCCCAGAAAACATTCCAGTTATCAACAAAGCGTAATTTCTGTTGTTGACACCAAGATTGTAACCATTCATTAAAAGCAAATAATCTACTGAACTTCTCGATTCCTCGCTGAAATGTGGGAAGCGGTCCAGATACGATGATCCTTGTCGTGGGTGATGTGCTGCGGACCTTCTCGACCAGGCTCCTGAAGTCCTTCTTTAGGATCTCCGTCTGCCTCAGCCTGGTGTCGTTCGTGCCGGCATGAAGGACCACAGCTCCAATGTTCTTCCTCAGGGCAGCAGGCACCTGTGCAGCAACATCAAGAACACGTGCACCAGGTAAACAGCGTGTGTGCACCTTACCTTTAGCCGTGGTAGCACGCACGTGACGAACAATGGAGTCTCCGATGACCAGGACGTCGTGTGCCGTCTCGCGGAGAGGAGCGAAGCGGTTTTGTGTCGAGATGTCGAAGACGGGTGGTGGTGGTGGAGGGGGAGAGGTCCTCGCCCGGGGCTTGGCGTGCTTCTTCCGCCGCTGCTGTATCCAGGGTCCGTGGTATCCCGGCGCCGGGGTGTAGGAACACTGGGCGGGCTGCGTCCTTGGTGTGTTGGACCTGGGCAGAGAAACACGCGGGGTTGAGGTTGTCGGAGAGATTGTGTCACGCCGAGAGTTTACCTGGGACAGGTGACCGTCGGTCCGCGTCGATTCCAGCGTGGCTTTCCGCTGCTGTAGCCGGGCCAGCTTCACCTGTAGCTCACGGATCAGCTTCTCTACGGCCTCCACCTCCAAATCCACCGAGTGCAGCTCCAATGTCTCCTCACCTGCACTCAGAGGCAGAATCACAACCGACATGGTGTCTAAACACGGAAAATAATCGGTGTGAGGAAGCGAAAACAAACTTTACAAACAAACAAACAAACGTGATAGCATTTAGCGATGCTAATGCCGGCTAAAAGCGGTGTGCTGCAAAACAATTAAAACTTAACGATATAACACGCGTTTCGATTAAATATATTATAAGATACTTATCCGTTTTATGTACACTCTTCGTAAGGGGACGAAAAGTTTAAAAGTTGGTCAGTATGGTGGAGCTCGGAAAAAAAGCAGCGTCTCAGCGTCCTCGTACAAGGGTTGCCTTAACCAGTATAGAGTCGAGACTGCATTGATCAGTGATGAATCCAGAAATAGAGATAAAACAGCCCTTTTATGCTTTATACATTAGTTTATAGACCCTTAGACTATTGATTGATGTGACATACGGATCCATGACTCTACAGAGCAGACTGACTCACCTCACCTATGTAATGTCAACAATCATTAATGCAAGCACACTTCTCTTGGTCTCTTTAGACTCGAACTCTTTATTTGTGCTCCCCCACATGGCTTTATACAGAATGATCTCTTCAAGAGCCAGAAAATTGTACTGTATAACCTTGGGCAAATAATTCCACACTCACCTTGCCGCTCAGCAAGCAGAATAACTCAGACAGCACACTTAAAAGCAAGCTTTACAATACTGAATGTCCTGTGCCATTGAGCTCTTCAGTATTCTGCAGCATTGATGGTAGGAAACAGAAGACAGAGGTCAAACCTATCTCACCATGTCTGTAATCTCAAGGTACCTGAAAAAGTTTGCCAGGACTATTAAAAAAGTCATTCTCCCTGTTTTTTTTTTCACTCACTCTCTCTTTCACTCACTCATCGTACTGTTTAACACTTTATCCTGTATTCAGGATCGTGGGGGGCCTGGACCCTATCCCAGAAGACTTAGAGCATGAGGCAGGGTACACCCTGGACAAGGTGCCAATCCATCAAAAGGCACACACACATGCACACTCACACACTCACATTATGGGCAATTTGGGAACGCCAATTAGCCTAATCTGCAGGACTTTGGAAGGAAACAGGAATACCCCGGAGGAAACTCACCAAGCACGGGGAGAACATGTGACCTTGCACACAGAGATGGGAATTGAACCTGGCCGGGAATCAAACCCGGAGGTGCAAGGCAATGTTCATATTTTATGCCATAATGACAGCTAAATAAGGGTAGTTTATTTGGATGTAGATTGACATGACCATTAGTTATTTTATTTGTCACTATCATTTATGTAATTATATAATATATGCATATTACTGGGCTACTAAGAAAAATATCTTACTTACAAATATGGCATGACAACCAAAACAATGTTATACAGTATCACAAGGTGATTTTCTGCTTATAATTACCACAATGCACTGGAGCATAATCATCACATATTTCATGCATTCTTTCTCACTGTCTTATTTATTGTGCAATTTATGACTTATCTTCCTGAAATTATTTTCTGTGATGATTCTGTAATGTGTGATTTATGGGGGGAACAGCTGAGGGGTATAAACTACAGCTTTATGATATACCTCCATATGTTTTCTTCCTATAATGAGCAGGGTAATTTCTTACTGCCTAACCTGTCATTAACATTTATGTTAGCCATTAGACACAGAAAATGTTTATTTCTTGCTTTTACCAGGAATAAAATATTGAAATATCCATGCAAAGAAATAGATTTACAAGTTTATTTAGGGTTAAACATTTAATGGTGAATTTATAATGTTATACAAACTTAATTCTATGTCTATATAGAACAATACCATCCATGGTCAGCACACCAAGGGTATAAACCCTATATTTTCATCTTCAAAACAAGTAGTAAATCCTGCCAAGGCTAATTCATCACCCTGACTGGTAAGGTGAATATGAAAGTGGGCTTGTCCAGTCATAAAATCCATTTGAGCAAGTCTTAATGGAGAACTCTTGCAAGGAAAGTCATTTTTGCTTCATCATGCGCTTGAGATGTCAGGAACAATTCATTTAATACTAGAATAAATCATGTCTCATATTACCAGCAGGAGCAGACCAGTGATCAGTGAAACCTTAGCACTCCTGCTATGCAATGTGAGATATGAGGACAAGGATGACTGTCTACAGCTTTTAAACACCTTAAGATCTGTTCAGTGATCTTCAATTCTTAAGGGACTAGTGGAACGCATGATGAGACCAGATTTAATTCTGCTATTAAGGCTGTGAAAAAATAAATGTTATTTAAAATGTATTTGACGGGACAACTCAGGATGTACTATGCCCTGGTAGCTACAAAATGAAAGACAGCAAAAGTACAGATTAATAAACCACTTCTATAAAGAATAAAATATTTAATCATAGATTAAGGGGGATCCTTAAGCATAATTTTGTATTGATTACTTTCACTTTAAGGGGAACACATAAACAAAATGTAGACAGACAGATTGATAGAGGGGTATATATATATATAACTATGGATTGATTTTATTGCTTTGCTCATTTGATTCTATTTGCACTGTTATTGCTCGAACCCTCTGTACTTTAATGTGTCTGTGCTCAATTTATAGGGAACTTGTGCAAATTTAATTTCAGTGTAAGACTTCGCAGAGCTTCTGCTAGAAATTCCATATATCCATGGCAGACAATATCTGCCGTGCTTTCCAAAAATGAAAAAAAAAAAAAAAAAAACCGTTGTGGTGTGCCTTACAGTATATTGGGGTCAATCCCAAAAGACAACCTTTTTCAGTATGGCATCAATTTCAACATTCTGTTGGTATAAAAAGCTGGTATTGTCAGTAAGTCATTCCAAGTTCATCATTTGGTACTAGGGTTTCCAGACAAACCATTCGCAACTGACTCCACCGCTTTGGCATGAATGCCAGACGACCGTTGCAGATGCCTCGACTGACACCAAGACATCGCCATCAACATTTGCAGTAGGCACAAGACCATGTGACCTAGACAATGCAGCAGTGGTCTACTGTCATGTTCACTGATGAGTGTCGGGTCAGCGTTGCTGGAGAAGGCGAGGTGAGTGATACTGTACGCTGAGGTCAGCATGGTCCCCAGGGGTTGCTTTGGTGGAGGAGGTGCAACAGTCTGGGCAGGCATCACCAGTCAGCGCAAAACAATTTTAGTTATTGTACATGGCTCAGTCACTGGACGTTCTTACCTCAGAGACATCATAGAACCCATCATCATGTCCCAATTCCGCCAGCACACCCCCAATCTTCTGTTCATGGATGATAATGCTCCATCACATCGTGGCAGAATTGTCACAGCTCGCCTTCAGGAAGTTGGAGTGCCTCATATGGTATGGCCATCAATGTCCCCTGACCTGAACCCCATAGAGCAGGTCTGGGACCAGTTGAAGCAGAGACTAGATGATCGTACCCCACCACGTGACCTGGCAGAACTGCGTGTAGCACTTGTGGAAGAGGGGAATGCATTTCCTCAGAACAACATCATGAGGCTAGTGAGGAGCATAAGACGTCGCTGTCAAGCTGTTATTGCGGCAAATTGTGGAAACACCCACTACTGACGTTGTCAATTTTTGTTATTTGGGGCTATCCCTGCATGTTATTGTCTAAATTTTTGGGGTAATAAATATTAAACTAATGAAAATGGTGTTTCTTGTCATACATTATTAGTTATATCAAAGGGAACCTTTACTTATTTCATTCAAATTCAGAGCAAATAGGAAAAGCACTCATGTACAGTAAATAACAATATCCCTAACTTATTGTGAGTAGTGTACAGTATGCAGTATATTGTTCCATGAACATACACTGCATTCCAAATTATTACTCAAATGATATAAATCCTTTCATTCATTCATTCATTTTCTATACCGCTTAATCCTGTGTTCAGGGTCGCGGGGGACCTGGAGCCTAAATGATATAAATGATCATTTATAAAAAACATCCTAACAGGGCATGTTACATCTTAACATCACCTTCACAATTCTTGCATCCATTGAACTTGTGAGTTTTTTGGACAGTTTCTGCTTGAATTTCTTTGCAGGATGTCAGAATAGCCTCCCAGAGCTGCTGTTTTGAATCAATCTGCCTCCCACCCTCATACTGTAGGTTCTCAATGTGGTTGAGGTCAGGGGAGGATGGTGGCCACACCATGAGTTTCTCATCTTTTATTCCCATAGCAGTCAATGACACAGAGGTATCCTTTGCAGCATGAGATGGTGCATCGTCGTGCATGAAGATGATTTTGTTTCACACCTTCAGGGACCCAACATGGGCCTTCCAGCTCTCTCCCCATGATTCTGGCCCAAAACATGACTCCGGCACATTTACATTTACATTTAGGCATTTGGCAGACGCTCTTATCCAGAGCGACTTACATTTTTATCTCATTACACATCTGAGCAGTTGAGGGTTAAGGGCCTTGCTCAAGGGCCCACAGTGGCAACTTTGTGGTTGTGGGGTTTGAACCTGGGATCTTCCGAACCGTAGCCCAATGCCTTAACCACTGAGCTACCCCTGGCCCCCAGGGGCACCTCCTTGTTGACGTTGCAGCCTTGTTGGAACATGGTGGCCACCCACCAACCATCCACTACTACATTCATCTGGACCATCCAGGGTTGCACGACACTCATCAGTAAACTGGGCCAACTGCAACCATTTCTGCTTGTGCGCATTGATTAGGGGTGGCCGAATAGTAGGTTTATGCACAACTGCAAGTCTTTAAAGGATCCTACACCTTGAGGTTCGCGGGACTTCAGAGACACCAGCAGATTCAAATACCTGTTTGCTGCTTTGTAATGGCATTTCAGCAGCTGCTCTCTTAATCCGATGAATTTGAAATTTGACAGAAACTTTCTTCATTCTGCCTTTATCTGCACAAACCTGTCTGTGCTCTGAATCAGCCACAAATGTCTTCACAGTCTTCACAGTGATCACGCTTAAGTTTTCATGAAATATCTAATGTTTTTATACCTTGTCCAAGGCATTGCAATATTTAATGCTTTTCGGCAGCAGAGAGATCTTTTTTTTCCCATATTGCTTGAAACCTGTGGCCTGCTTAATAATGTGGAAAACCTTCTTCAAAACCTTTTCCTTTAATTGGGCTCATCTGGCAAACTAATTTTCACACGTGTCTGAGATTCATTTCAGTGATCCAAAGAGCCCTGAGACACAATACCATCCATGAGTTTAATTTAAAAACTAAACATTTAATGTTTATGACACTTACATCCAATTTACATAATAATTTGAAACGCGGTGTAGAGCCACATCTTTATAATTCTGTTTTATATTTACAGTGCTATTTTTTTATTTTGACATTCAAATTCAATTCAAATTCAAATTCAAATTTTATTCGTCACATACACAGTCATACACAGTACGATATGCAGTGAAATGCTTACACGACTGCCAGTGACCTTAAAAGGAGAATTAAATCTTACAGTAAGGATTATAATTATATTAATTAATTAATTAATTAATTAATAATTATAAAAAAATTATACAGTACATAAAATGGAAATAAAAATAGAGATATACTGTACAATAGAGATTTTCTTTTAAAATTGAAATTTGGTGGAGGATGTATGGTGTGCAAGTAATTTGCATGGAAACATGTGTTAAGGTGCCTTATTAAAGTGACTTGTGCAGGGGTCCAGAATGTAAACATAAACATAAATATGAGTTCCAATGTCAGGGTAGATGTGCATGAAAGTGTCCATAGTTGACGTTAACAGGTTGTATTAGTTCTGTGTTTGTGGTGTGAATGTGGTATGGTTGAGAGACCTTATTGCCTGCGGGAAGAAGCTCCTCCTCAGTCTCTCTGTGTTGGCCTTCAGGGAGCGGAAGCGCTTTCCTGACCGCAACAGAGAGAACAGTCCATTGTTGGGATGGCTGAGGTCCTTCACGATCTTCCTGGCCTTGGTCCAGCACCGCTTGGTGTAGATTGAGTGCAGGTCAGGGAGCTTGGTGCGGATGATGCGCTCAGCTGAACGCACCACCCTCTGTAGAGCTCGTCTGTACTACTCTGTAGAGCTCGTCATTCATTCCAGTTCCTGTTTATTTACTTTTTTTTGTTACTTTTATTAACTATATCCTACTGTCTTTATTATCACCTGGACCCTAGACTTGTTTTTTGTTTTTTAGTTTAAGATTGTCACATTGACTTCCGGTATGAGGCGTGTGGTTTAGACGCGTTTTGCTCGCTCCCACAAATAACTTTTTTTATTAACCTATTAAACCTCAACACTTACCCAATAATCAGTATCACGCTATTCTAGTTCGATCTTTCTTGTGAATATGTCGAAGACGAGGGCGAAAACTGCAGAAAAAGACGGAGATTCTCCTCCATCCAGTGGCATTACCATGGCCGAGATTAGCCTGCTGTTAGAAGAGCATCGAACGGCCCTCGCGACCGATTTCAAGTTATCTTTTGACTCGTTGTCGGCTACGCTGGTCAGTATAAAATCTTCAATTACTGATCTTGGTCAAAAAATTACTTCGCTGGAGGATAACACCACTGAAACTGATCAGCGCCTTCAAAAACTTGAAAGCGCAAGCTGCAGTTTGAAAGCAGAAAACGACCTGCTTAAAGTTAAACTAGCGAATCTGGAAAGTCGCAGCAGGCGCCAGAATATTAGAATCATTGGACTACCTGAGCAGATTGAAGGTCCGCGCCCAACTGTATTTTTTTCTCAGGTTATTTTTGACATTTTTGGCAAGGACGTTCTTGCTTCGCCCCCCGAACTGGATCGAGCTCATCGGAGCCTCGCGCCGAAACCTGCTCCAGGAGAGAGGCCTCGACCTGTCATCCTGCGATTCCACCGCTTCCAAGCTAAAGACCTGGTGATTCGCGAGGCTCGCAGACGACGTGATCTGACCTACAACGGACATAAGCTTCGCATCTACGACGACTACAGTCCTGAGGTGGTCAAACAGCGGGCCGAGTATAAAAGCTCCATCAGCGAACTTTACAAGGGCGGGTATAAACCAGCATTACTTTTTCCAGCTAAGCTTCGCATCACACTGCCCAGCGGGGAGAAGAAGTGGCTACTCACCCCTTTGGAAGCTGCTGCATTTGTCAATAGCATGTGAGAGCCTTCACATTAACATTAAGGATTTTTTCTTTTTTCACTGTTCAAGTGTTTTCACTGTCTTTGCCTCACCTGATTTAAGACATGTTGCAATCTTACTGTACTTCAAGTTAACAAGTTAAATAACTTCTATCCTTTTTACAGGAATACTGATGTTGAGGAATACTGATGTTTTTTTTTATTCTTTTTGAGGTTTCAGTTTCAAATTTGATGTTCACTAATGTTTAACTAAGGTTTAACTTCATTATCTATGTTTATTGATATGTGGGTATAGAGCAAGTGAGGTTAGGAAATAGTAAGTTTTGCTGACGTTTGTGTCAGTGGATTTCTTTTTGCTCCTGTTGGATACTGCTTCGTCAGTGGTTTCGAAACTTGGGGTTGGGGAAGGGTCTGGGGTGGGGGGTAGATTATTTGTGTTGTTTGTTCGGGTACTTTGTGTTATGTTTGCCAACTGTTGTTTGTGTGTTTCATTCAGATTTAATTACAGTATGTCTAACCTAGCCACTTATCCTTCCTTTGTGTTTTTTTCAACACCAGTCTTTAGATCTGGGGTATCTCTCGGAGAAATGGAGTCAGATGGGCATGTTTTCTGCCTGAGCAGCATTGTACTATCTTTGCCCCCTATACCTATATGGCTCCAGGTGGTGCTTTGAGATGTGTTAGCTGGAATGTTAAAGGGCTCAATTCTCCAGTGAAACGTCACAAAATTATATCTCACCTGAGACACCTGAACACTAAACTTGCTTTTCTACAGGAAACCCACCTTAATGCTTCAGATCATCTTAAACTTCGTACTGGTTGGGTGGGTCAGCTGTATCATTCTTCTTTTGCAAGTAAGGCTCGAGGTGTGGCAATACTTGTCCACAAATCAGTTCCACTCTCTGTTTCCAAGGTTATATCTGACCCTAATGGACGGTTTATAATTGTTGTAGGTAAGATAGATGGCTTCTCTCTGACTTTGGCGAACGTATATGGTCCTAACTTTGATAATGAATGCTTTTTCAAAATTTTTTTTTTTGCTCTTTCCAATCTGAACTCCAGCCAACTTATTCTTGGGGGAGACTTTAACTGTTGCCTTGATCCCACTCTCGACCGTACATCTAGTAAAAATGTTGCATCAAAATCCGCTAAAGTTATTCAAATGTTCATGGAGCAGTACTGTATGTAGTTTTTAATGTATGGCTCCATTTCAACCCTAATGCCAGGCAGTACTCTTTTTTCTCTCAGGTTCATCACACCTTTTCTAGAATAGATTACTTTCTTTAGAATAGATTACTAGATAAATTACTCTCCGCAGTCAGTTCATGCTTTTATAATCCCATTGTAATTTCTGACCATGCTACAGTTGTAATGAACATTTCACTCCCAGGCAAACCTCTGTCACGCTCCCCGTGGCATTTTTATCCCTTTCTTCTCACTGAACCCGACTTTATCAACTATCAATGATAGTGTTGATCTCTTCATTGACACAAATGTTAACTCTGATACATCTGCATCGACAATTTGGGAATCATGTAAAGCTTTTCTATGTGGGGGGATAATATCTTATTCTGCTTTTCAAACTAAGCTCACAGCAGAAAAACGCACTTCTCTCACTAAGACTATAGCAGAGCTACAAACAAGGTATGCACACTCACCGGACCCAGACCTACTTAAAGACCTGCTCATTAAAAAGACGGAGTTTGATGTTATGTCCTCTAAGGAGGCGGTAGAATTGATTCAAAAGACACATCACAATTTTTATGAATTCGGAGATAAGCCCAGTAAGTTGCTTGCTCATCAAATTCGCCAATCGGCTTCATCACGGAATATTACTCAAATTAAAACCGATACTGGTATTACATTAAACCCTCAAGCCATTAATAACCAATTTAGGGACTTCTACACTTTATGATATACCACTGAGTGCCAATTTGATGAGAATCAGCTGAACAATTTCTTTAGACCTTTGGACATTCCTGTTATTGATCCTGTAATGTCGGCTAGACTAGATGAACCATTAACAGTCGAGGATCTTAAGGGCGCTTTAATGGCAATGCAAAATGGAAAGAGTCCCGGACCCGATGGCTTTCCAGCGGAATTTTATAAGACATTCGCGGACAAACTTTCCCCTTTATTGTTGATGATGTTTAATGAATCGTTACAGGTTGGCATCTTGCCCACTACACTACGTCAAGCCACTATCTCTGTCTTACTTAAAAAAGATAAAGACCCCCTTCTTTGTAGTAGCTTTCGTCCTATCTCTTTGCTTTGTGCTGATGTAAAGTTATTAGCAAAGATACTGGCAAGACGATTAGAGCTTATCTTGCCGTCAATCATCTCCCCAGATCAGACCGGTTTTGTTAAAAACAGCCATTCGTTTCATAACGTTAGACGGCTACTAAATATTCTTTATTCGCCTTCTTCTTTAGACATACCCGAATTTATTATTTCAATGGATGCAGAGAAGGCATTTGATCGTGTGGAGTGGTCATATTTGTTTTTTACTCTTAAAAAGTTTGGCTTCGGTGATGTGTTTATTTCTTGGATAAAGCTCTTATATTCATCCCCCCTGGCCCGGGTTCGTACAAATAATAATTTCTCGGACTATTTCCTTCTTAAGCGTGGAACCAGACAGGGCTGCCCGCTTTCTCCCTTGCTGTTCGCCATCGCCATTGAGCCTCTAGCAGTTGCCCTTAGATCCAGTCAGATTCAGGGTGTTTTCAGAGGAGGTACTGAGCATAAATTGTCTTTATATGCGGATGATCTTTTACTGTTTATCTCAGACCCGGATCGATCCATTCCTTCACTTCTGGACTTGCTGAGGATCTTCGGACAATTTTCTGGTTACAAATTAAATCTGCATAAAAGTGAACTTATGCCTCTTAATGACGCTGCTTTGTCTTACAGTTCCTCCTCATTACCATTCAAGGTCTCTCTGATATCATTCAAATATTTAGGTGTCTGGGTCACTAGAAAATATTCGGATCTGTTTAAAGCTAACTTCACCCCACTTCAGGCCAAACTGGCTCATGACACTCAACGTTGGTCTTTTTTACCTTTATCTTTAGCCGGCCGCATAAACTGTATCAAAATGAATGTGCTCCCTAAATTTCTATACTTTTTTCAATGCCTGCCTGTTTATATTCCGAAAAAATTTTTCCATTCACTCGACTCTTGCATCTCTCACTTTATATGGAATAAAAAGGTCCCCCGGATCCGGAAAGATATTCTTCAAAAAACTAAAGATATGGGCGGTCTAGCATCACCTAACTTTTTATTTTATTACTGGGCTGCAAACATTCGTTCCATTTTGTACTGGTGGTGTTTCAACAATAAGCCTCCACCGTGGCTGCAAATTGAGGCTGCCTCCTGTGCTCCCCCGTCTCTTACTTCTCTGTTGTGCCTTCCGTTGGCATTGCATGCTCCATCATATTCCACAAATATTATAGTTAAAGCCAGTCTTAAGATCTGGACCCAATTTAGGCGACACTTTGGACTTCAGGCCGTACCATTGTCATCTTCCCTAAATTTAAATCCTTTATTTCCTCCCTCTCTTACAGATAAAACCTTTGGAATTTGGAAAGATTATGGGATTGTTTCAGTAGAGCATCTGTACATCAATGGTATCTTTGCTTCTTTTGACCAATTAAAAGATGCTTTTCATCTACCGAACACTCACTTTTTCAGATATTTACAGGCCAGGGATTTTACTCGAACTAATTTTTCCACATTCCCTGCTATTCCTTCTTCTAACCCACTTGATTCTATTCTTGGGTTGGATCCTAACCTTAAAGGTGCGATCTCAAAATTATATTCTATTGCCCTCTCACTTCATTCTTCTGCTTCAGATGGTCTGCGATATGTTTGGTCCGTAGACCTTGGTATTGATATTAGTCCTTCAGTTTGGCAGCTAGTCTTGAAAAGAATACATACCTCTTCTATCTGTGCGCGTCATGGAGTTCTGCAGTGCAAAGTGGTGCACAGAGTCCACTGGTCCAAAAGTAAATTGGCCCGTATATACCCTAGCACTGACTCTAACTGTGATAAATGTCACTGCGGTCCTGCTGATCTCATTCATATGTTTTGGTCATGCCCGGTTATATTCTCATTTTGGACATCTGTTTTTGACTCTCTGTCAGTCATTACCTCAGTAAAGATCCTTCCGGAACCTTTGATTGGCCTGTTTGGTGTTTTACCCAGTGGGTACTCCATGCCCTCCTATTTTGTTGAACTTATTGCATTTCTTACTCTCCTGGCAAGACGTGTTATTTTAATGCACTGGAAGGGCTCTAACCCCCCTACTCACTCTCTCTGGATAAAAGATGCCCTTACTTTTATGAAGTTGGAGAAGATCAAACACTCACTGCGTGGCACTCAGGTTAAATTTTCAAAAATTTGGCAACCAGTTCTTAATTATGTTGAATCTCTTCGGTTTACCGATCCGGCAGTGGTCTAGGAAGACTTTGGGATGCATGTTTTTTTTTTGTTTTTTTTAGTTATTTATAATTTCATTTATTTACTTATTTTTCCTTTGTACTCTCTGTTTCACTTGTCCTTATAATGGTAATCATTCC
The DNA here is from genome assembly GCA_030522415.1 of Channallabes apus. Taxonomy (NCBI): domain Eukaryota; kingdom Metazoa; phylum Chordata; class Actinopteri; order Siluriformes; family Clariidae; genus Channallabes; species Channallabes apus. The sequence continues at coordinate 16,457,107 of CM060107.1, forward strand.
AATATTACTGCTTTAGTAATTTTCTACATATCTTTTCATTGTAGTCTTTCATCTTTCCAGTGTCTTGAATGATTGTGTTTTTTGTATGTTTTGATTGTTTATTTTTGTGTTGTGTATTTGTTATAAATAAATCATACATAAAAAAAAAAAAAAAAGATTGTCACATTTGCGTCGGGTGTGTGAGCGTGGCATGAATGCAGAGGCGAGCTGACGCTTCAATAAAGACTGTTTATTCACTTAAACTACATAAACAAAAGTAAATGAGCTCTTTCTGAGCACTTACGAGTCTTTATTTAAATATAAACAAAACCAACAACACAAACATAATAAGGCAACAAAAGCTAGATGCCTGACTGAGCTTCAGTCAGGCTATTTATACTAAAATAAACATAATTATCTTTCCTCGGTTAAGGTGAACACCTACGTCACCTGACCGAGGTGTAACCTGGGAACTGAAGTTTAAATCATAAATACAGAACAGAAAGCAAACTACAAACAAAAGCAAGCGTGTGTTTTGGCGCCCTCTAGGGGTTAACCCTTACAGTACCCCTCCTTCTAAAATGCTCCTCTGGAGCATCACTGGAGGCCCAGGACTACCAACCTACTGTTTCACCTTTTTCCTCCTGTCCTTGAGGCTGGGTGATGGAGCTGGCCTTGGGCTTGTGATTGCCCTCTGCAGAGGAGCAGGCGCGATGATCTCGGCGCCTGACTGAGGAGCGGGCGCAACGATCTCGGCGCCTGGCTGAGGAGTGGGCGCGACAATCTCGGTGCCTGGCTGAGGAGCAGGCATGATGATCTCCGCGGCGGCGGAGCTGAAGCGAAGCTCGACGGCGGCGGCGGAGCTGATGCGAAGCTTGACGGCGGCTGCAGAGCTGGATCTACTGTAGGCTCGGCGGCTGCAGAGCTGGCGTGCTGTCCTTGAAGCCTGGGGGAGGCGGAAGGATAACGCTCTCCAGGTCGCACGGTGTCTGAAGAGCGGAAGTGACGTTCTCGTCGCGAGTAGGCAGTGGAGGTGGAGGAAATGCGTCCTCGTCGCCGTTCAGCGGCGCATAGTCCTCCACGCTGAGCAGAGGCAGCGGGGGTGGAGGAAATGCGTCCGTCACGCTGCCCAGCCACTGCTGGTATTCTTCCGCGACGAGCACAGGCGGAGATGGAAGAGGAAATGCGCCCTCATCGCAGGTTTAGCTGCGGTACGTAGTCCTCCACGTTAAGCACAGGCAGTGGCGGGATGGGGAGCGCGTCGTCCAGATCCGAGAGAGGGAGAACATCCGGTACTACGGCCTGGCTCTCCCGAACCTGGACGAGCATCTGTTGGAGCTGTAGCACCTGCTCCCGCAGGTCACGAATATGCTCCTCATTGTGCTCCGCCCACTGCCTGTAGATCCTTCCCGTATCTCCCTCACTCCTGTCACGCCAGACCTCCTCGGTCCGCAACTCCTCGGGGCTTGGGATCCTGTCTCCCCTAGCTGCCACACCTCTAAACGGCATGCGCCGGATGGCGAACCTACAGCTTTCCCAGCTTTGCTGCGCCACTCTCTCTCAGTGCTCCACGCTGTCCTCCTGCAAGTCCGCCGGCTCGGCGAGCCTGCAGCCTTCCCAGCACTGCCAAACCTCTGTCTCACCGTGCTCCTCACTGTCCTCCAGCAGTTCCGCCAGCTCCGGCGAGATGGTTATAGCGCCCCCCCAAAAATCATCTAGTTGGGGGACCTCCGCCATGTCACTTGGACAGTCTAGCTTTCTGTCACGTTTGCGTCGGATGTGTGAGCGTGGCATGAATGCAGAGGCGAGCTGACGGTTCAATAAAGACTGTTTATTCACTTAAACTACATAAACAAAAGTAAATAAGCTCTTTCTGAGCACTTACGAGTCTTATTTAAATATAAACAAAACCAACAACACAAACATAATAACGCAACAAAAGCTAGACGCCTGACTGAGCTTCAGTCAGGCTATTTATACTAAACTAAACATAATTATCTTTCCTCGGTTCAGGTGAACGCCTACGTCACCTGACCGAGGTGTAACCTGGGAACTGAAGTATAAATCATAAATACAGAACAGAAAGCAAACTACAAACAAAAGCAAACGGGCGTTTTGGCTCCCTCTAGGGGTTAACCCTTACAAAGATCTTGAACAGGGTTTTTCAGCTGGTTGCTTTTTCTTTATTAAATAGACCTGTGACCTGTAATGCCACCTGTTTCCACTTCATTAAAACATGGCATTTCGTCCTGCTATACAGAAAGCATAATATACTTTTTAAATGAAATTTATGTCAACAATACTGGACAAACCTGGAGATGAAACAAAATCGTTGTACTCTAGAAAGACTTGATATAATAATAAGGATCAGACTACAAAAAAAGGTGTAAATGTTGACTGTTTCAAAGCAGCGTCTTTACATTACAGAATCTACCACCTCATCTGTTCTTGACTAGGACAGTGTGGTCTTAAAACAACTAGATTGAATTCACAAACATGCATTTAATCTCTACTTGAATCTCTAAATTGAAATCATTACACCATTTAAAATATGTTTCAAGCTCATTGGCGGACACTAATCAGTGTGACAGGTGCAGAAGCAGTCACTGATGACTTTCATTCATTTTCATCTCACTCGGTGGGCATTCATTCATCCTTTAATCCAGAATGATTAAATGGAACTCACAGGTTAGATCCAAGTTTTCTTTGACCACAACCCATTTTCCAAGACACTTCAAACCTTGATGTTGTCTCTATCAAACATTCTATTGAACTGGATAATTACATTACAAAAAATAATGACCTCATTAGAGTAGAACTGCACAGTAAAAACGTACATGCACTAATCAAACAGAATCCATCATTAGCTATTAGGCTGTTGGAAAAACATTCAAATATGAATTAGAAAGTAAAAGCTGAAGAATATCTCTATCAGAATATCAGTTTAAAAATCTCAGGCCCAAGTATAATGCATGACATGACTAGCAGTGCACTAAGAGCATTTATAAGGATTGACAGATTGACTCATCATCTGAACCACTTTATCGTGTATACAGGGCTTCAAGCCTCTCCCACGAGACTTAGGGCTCACCCCGTGGTACACATCGGATGGTGCCAATCCTCCGGGCAAATACATATCAAGGCAAATACATACACACACTCATTCACACACTACGGGCAATTGGCGAACGTCAGTCAGCCTTCAGGTCTTTGGACTGTGGGAGAAAACCAGAGTTCCTGGGGGAAACCCACCAAGCACGGGAAGAACATGTAAACTCCATTCACACAGACACTGGAATCATACCTGGCTGGAAATCGAACACGAACCTTGAAGGGGGCAAGATGACAGTGCTAACCACTACACCACCATGCCACCATAAGGATTGCATTTTACTCCATTGTAAAATAACCATTGAATTATTTTACATAATTATCTGAAAATGACCATATTTAAAAAAAATAACATTACTTTAACTTATTTTCAACTGCTCCTGTCAAGGAGTCACCACAGGTTTTATGCCAGATGCCTTTCCTGACGCAACCCTCACATTTATTACATTACATTGACTTAGTTTTTAAAATAATAATAATAATAATCCTTTCATTCATTCATTTTCTATACCGCTTCATCCTGTGTTCAGGGTCACAGGGGACCTGGAGCCTATCCCAGGAGACTTCGGGCACTAGGCGGGGTACACCCTGGACAGGGTGCCAATCCATAATAATAATAATAATAATAATAATAATAATTATTATTATTATTATTATTATAATTATTATTAGTAGTAGTAGTATTATTATTAGATCAAACAACTATATGTTCATCAATGAGAATGATGAAAATTCAATCAACAATAAATTAAGAATTTGCAAAAAAAACAACAACTATAAATTCCATTTTCTGATGTCCCTTAACGTCTGTAATATGTTCTTTGAAATAGAAAATGATGGGTTTTGGGTGTTGTGTGAACCCCATATAATATACCTGCAAATGTATGCTATGTGGGATACTGAAGTGTAATCATCCATTTTACATCCAAATCAATACTTCTCATTCTCCCCTTGCTTCTACTATCACTTTTTAGTAGTAGGTGGTTTTGTGGCATTTGACAGCCAAGATACACAAGATCATCATGAAGATTTTGTATTGTTTTTAATGTTTCTAATGATCTTTAACGGTCTTTGTAATTAAACATTTTTGAGTGCAGAAAAACTCAAAACTGTCTCCCTTGCTCCAATTTGTTGCCAAATGACTCAATACGCAAACACATGTAAGGCATGAGCTATCTATATTTTTATTTAAACTCAATCAACATATCAATACTAAACTGCATACCTATATTATCACAAATACAACTGTAGGCTGATTTAAAAGATTTTTCAAAATCACACAATATTCACCAAAGCAATTTGAACTTCAAAGTTATATACTATATAATAATTAGGGAATAAAAACACAAAAACACATCCTAATGTCCAAGGTGGCAGTCAGTCTATTCTGACATCTTGTATTTGTCTTTTGGTTTGACTTGTTCTGTATATTTGTATAACAGTTTAAATCAGATTGAATATTCAATAGACATGATTCTAGACTGTTTAACTCAAGCTGTGGATTTATTCATGTTGCTACTTCAGTGTGCTCTCCAACCTGCTCTAAAAAAAATAAAATGTGAAGTAAGTGCACTGGAGAGCTGGTAAGATTTGGGAAGAGAGACCAGTAATGTTCTGCTCCCAGGACAATTGTTATCTAATGTACTGTAACCTACAGTAGACTTGCTCTGACTTTACTTAATTGCTTAATGGACACCTGGCTGATTGGCACAATTTCCAACACTATATTGGATCTGTAGTGCCGCCTATAAGGGAAAAGTTTGGACCATTGCTACAGTTATGACAAGAATGCAGACCTTGACACTGCCCATGCCCTCTTGGAACCAAGCTCCATCATCCTTACATGTAGGATAAACAGAAAGTAAGTCTGGAAAAATAGTCATAATGAGACTACTAAAGCAATTATAGTATTTCAGTAATGCCATTCAGTGCCATAGAGTTGGGCATATTTAAATGAAGCACCCACAGTATAGATGAGTATACAGATACAATCGTTTCTCTTAAATCATTCCTAATTACTCTGTTGTTAATATATCATTTGTTAAATAATGAAGGAGTCAAGGATACAAGTGTGGGTGATTCTTCATTAAACATATTTACATGATAAAAGAAACCAAACAATTACTTGACAAGGCAACAGAAAACCAAAGTGCTTAAATAGTGAAATGTAATAGTAAAATTGAATGCAATAATCCCACAACGTAATAACGTAATAAATTTCCCACAAACCACAAAAAGTTATTACAATTCGGAAGTCAGAAGATTTTCAACTCACCAAAAATGTAACAAATCCCTGCAAATGAATGTATGAATATTACATTAAAAGCTGTAGATTTGTAAATACAACTATGGTTAATTACATTTGTGTGCTATTATTACATTGGCAGGTGTTATATGATGATGATGATAAATTTTAGTGCAACTGGTGTGAATATAGGTAATTTTATATGCTATGAAATATATTACATCAAAAACTAATCTATTTTTCAGAGTAACATAAAAGGACAAAAAGAAACACCGTACAAAATGCCCTGGTACAAAAAAAAAAAAAAAAAAACTCTTACAGTTTACTAATAACGAAAAAATAATCAGTGTCATTGCTTTCGGAGGCAGGAGTAGATGCTTATGGTGGCAATCGGATGGTTGCTAGTTCGAGCCCCATCACCACCAGGCTGACACTCCTGGGCCCTTGAACAAGGTTCTTCACCCTCAACTGCTCAGATACAATTTGGTATTGAGCTGGCAACCCAACCCTGTACAGTAAATAAAACTGCCAGAGCAACAATGGATATCTCACCAGGAATGGGAAGTATTCGTTGCCTGATGCACCTAGGGATGTGGAAGTATACTGTACTTGGGACAAGGATTTAAGCATCAAAAGCATTTTTTAAACATAAAAATATACTCAGCCTTTACATCAAAATCACCTCCCTAGTATTGTATCGATCCATTTTTTATCCATCCATCTAGGAACCACTGTAGTCTAACTAGGAACTGTGGAGGCCACGGTATTTATTTCTATTTTACATCCATGATAGGACTTTTAGTCAACATTCACACACAAGGGACAATTTGGGAACACCAACTAGCCTAATTTGCATGTCTTGTGATTGTGGGAGGAAATCTGAGTACCTGGAGGTGAAAGAGTTGACCAAGATCAGATTGAGATCTGGGAAAAGTAAATAACATTTTTATCATGCTCCTCAAGTTATTACTGAACAATTTTAACAGGTGTTAACGGGATAATCATCGTTATTCACTTCACCATTCAGTGCTTTTAATATTAATGTATGGTCGATTGGTGTATGTCGACCGTAGTGCACAAATGTATATGGTGTTACATAGCCCTCCCCTCTCTCCTTTTGTGTCTGCACTCAGTGTATTATCATCTCCCCTGGATCAGAAGACAGCAAGATTTAATGGATAGAAAGCAGCAAGAGGCTTCATGTGTGTGTGAGTGTGTGTCTGTGTGTGTGTGTGTGTGTGTGTGTGTGTGTGTGTGTGTGTGTGCCATGCTACGACCAGCTGCTGATGTTATCTTCAGTCTTCATCTGAGCTGAATGATCACAGAAAACCTGTCAGAAAGGTCACTCGGGTGGTAATGGTTTATCACTCTCTAGTCTTAAGTTCTTTTATTTTTGTGACCTTTAGAGTCTTCCTTCTTCGTCTCTTGGTAAAGTTTATTGTATCTGGCGCAATGATGAAATGCAGTGTAGATTAATGTTTACCTCTGAATCAGCTTTATAGAGATGGGACATTCATTCCAAAAGACTCAAACAAAGGTTGCATGGGCTTTTAATTAAATATGAGGTATAGGCATTGTTATGGTCAATTTTTCCTTAACAAATTGTTTGTGTTTCACGAGAGACCAATGCAGCACACAAACATTTATTTCCACAGAGTGTAAGACTTTATTTGAATAGTCCACTGTAGTCCAACAAATTCTACTCAATATGTCGAAGGTTTATGCTTAATGTTTAAAGAATACCAACATAAAGTACAATTTGCAGATATATTCTGTTGGAAAATTCTATGCTCGAAACGTGTGTGGGTGTGTGTGTGTGGGGGGGTCGACAAAGTGTGGCCCCCCTGAAGTGCACAGAGGTTAAGGACCTTGTTTCAGGTCCCAACAGTTATAGCATGGTGGAGCTGGGGCTTGAACCACTGACCTTCTAATCAGCCTTAACCCTCTGAGCTACCACTTGCAACATAAAGATTGCACAAGGCAGGGTTCACCCTGGATAGGGTACCAACCTATCATAATGCACAACCACACACACACAAAATCATATACTGCTAGCACATTTTGCAATCAACCTACTGTGCACCTTTGAAGGAAACCCACCAAGCCTAACCGTAGGTTACATTTAGACCAGAAAAGAAGCTATGAGAGTTTGGTTTTATATCCAGTTGTCAACGGTCAATCTCATCCTGCTCCAGTAGCTGCTTCAGAAGATGCGTTCATAGATTATTCTGTATTTAAATTTTCAATACATATACTTATACAGAAGAAAATAATGACAGTGAAAGGAACACTTCTATAAGTGGGTGTGCTACTGTACCTTTGCCTTGTATTTACTTGTCGTACTGACATTTATTATTATTATTTTTACAATTGTGGCTTTGACACTACTTCTGTCACATACTTATTTTAATGTGCTCCTTGATAGATAGATATTCTGGTAAGTAAACAAATGTTTATAGGGATAACATAAGTGATAGAAACTTGTCCCATTCAAATTGCATAATATAGAACACATCATTACCAGATTATTAAAACTTTAGAGCATGATTTTTATTAAATTAATCAATCTTGTTGTGGTAACAATAACTTTGCTTTATTACCACTCAATACCACTCAAATGTTTTATTCTTTAATAACTTTTATAGCTTCAGCCCTTTTTACCTTGTGCATATTCAGAACTGCTAGCTTTTGAAACAGGGGAAGCTAGCTGGCTAGTTTCTCCTTCCACGAGCTACTTTAATTATATAAACAAACTTAATTTACAATGCTGAAACAAGAAGCAAAGTCAAAAATGCTGTAATATGTTTTTTTTTTATTTAAAGAATGATATGTACAAACAAAACCCGTACCACTTCACCTGCAAATCCGCATGGGACTGAACTTGAATCTCTGTAGCGATGATGTACAGTATACTTAAGACATGCTGTCAATCAAAAAAGGGGTTCCGCCCTTTAAACAGCTCCTCCAATCATCATGCAGCAGCCCAGCGTCCTGGCCCGCCCACTGCTCCATTCACTCCCAGAGAAGCTGAGCTTCCCTGGAAGTGACGATTTTGGTGCATTTATCCAATTACCGTCCAGCTTTTCTGCAGTGAAAAAAGCTCCTCTGTGCTTCGCCATAGCGCCCCAGTGAAGCTGGGCTTCAGGAGGGTTTAACACGCTGTGCTGCACGGAAATGTATGACAAGAAAATCGCGTCAAACAATCTACAATAAATACCTGATTCTGAACGAGCTAGACATGAAGTGGACGTGTTTTACCGCATTTTATTAAAACCAATATAAATACGACAGTGCATATATGAGCATTTATTTTCTGACATACAGTAGTAGAGGAAGCTGAGCTTCCCTTGTAGTCTTAGAGCAGCCGCCACTGATTCAGAAGCACTTTGCTTGCACAGATTTAAAAAAAAAAGTTTGTGTTTCAAATTTAATACTCTTTACTTTTACTACTAAAGCATTGGGGGCTCAGTGTTTCGTTTCATTGCCTGAACCCCAGCCACTAGATGCAGTGCTGGTCTCAAAGGAAAATATGAGGTTTGTGTTAAGAAGTGTATCCGACATAAAATCTGTGCCTAGTTACAGTATGTGTGGATTGGATGGTCTGCCATGGCAACCCCTTGATGGGAGCAGCTGAAAGACATTTCTTAGATTTCTTAAATATTTGGGTTGATCACTACCTTGTTTTTTCTGCTGAAATGGTGCTGACCACATCCTTTATATTCAGCGTATGTCTTTTGCAGAGGGCCTTGTTGTTTTACTTTGGTGAAACCTCTTGTCCTGGTGAAGTGTGTGGTGAATTTGAGAGGCTAGATCAATGTTATATGACTTTTTCTACTCCAGTTATATCCACATGGAGGGGACTGTATTTTGTTAAATATTTTGATTCTTTTTCTACTTTTTGTCATCCCAGAAGATGTCTAAAGTTTTTCCTTGTGGCTATTGACCTATATTTTTAAATTGTTTTGCTAAAAACAGGGGAGATTCATCACAATAATCAAATAACTGGTCTAAGGATCTATCCAATAACACAAACTTCAAAGCCCCGGATAAGAGCGTCTGCCCAAATATATAAATGTAAATGTAAGACCACAGCTTTTATTACTTATATTGCATGGTGGTCACTGTTGTTATACATAAAAACTATTTGTATGGAGCAAAAACTGCATGTGATGCAGAAAAAAGATCTGCTCAGTACAGTTCATGTGTATTTCTATTTGTTTCTCAGTTTTTTTGATAAATGGACTAATTGTAATGTATTTTTGGTTCTATTTTATCTGATGTTTCAACTGGCTTTATGCTTCATTAAGCAATTAATTTTTTCCCCCAGTTAATGAATTCATTAGTCAGTTAAACAATGAATTCTTTGGATGTGGATATAAATAGATAGTTTTGAGGTCTTGAATGATTTATACAGTAATGATACCAAGAAAAAAAAAATCATTATACAGGGTGACTCAAAAGTCTAGATATGTAATTAATTATGTATTTAAAAATAAAATAAGAATAAATTAGAGCAAATTATCAAATTGGCGCTCTCTGTCTTTGAGACATTTATTTATACTGAATAAAATAATGTTGAACATTTCCGAATGTGTCAGAACTGATGTTGTTACATGGAGAGATGATATTTCCTTTAGTGTGCAGGCTGTTTTGGGCGATACTGATAGACTATTGACTTTAGATGATCCCAAAGAAAAATTTTATTTGCTCCTCTGTTGTTAGATTCTCATCCATTTCAGGTCTGAAATAAAAAAGAAAATAACATAAAATTTCATATAACAAAAAATCCCTATGGACCTAGCTCTCTCTACAGATTTCTCTTTTATGGTTCTCTTGATTACACAATGAAAACAGCATACACTAACAGTGTGCTCTCTTTTGATTATTACAGAATGTTATGTAAAAATGTACCTATTGAATGATGTCAGTGCTTTAATTTTTATGTGTGGGTGTGTTTTTTTTTTCTCCACAATATGTGAAGATTTACTAAATGTGTGTACATTTGCTGGAAATAAATAAATAAAGACGATCTATTTAGAAATGTGTGTTGTAAACAAGTGAGAAAAATCACTATCTAACATCTCTGATTGCTTTTTAGGTGCTCGTAAGTGCAAAGACGGGAAAGTACACAGCACAATAACTGGCAGCAAATAAGCACTTTTGTTTAGGTTTCGCTGTTTAAAAAAGGCAGAGAGAATAACAGAGAGAGAGAGAGAGAGAGAAAGAGAGAGAGAGAGAGAGAGAGAGAGAGAGATTTTCAGCTCACAAAAATGGTAAGACTGTAACATGCTGACTGATATGGCAACATTAGTGTGTTTTTTGTCGTTTGCCTGTGCAGATTTCATGGCTTATTTACCACAGGGAAATGTTTGTAGGTAAAACATTATTTGCATAAAATAAGCTATCAGATCTGCATTTATGTGATGCTGATGTCGAAATGAATTTTTCTTTAGTGCAAATGGAAGCGGAAAATGATTGCACCTCATGCGCATTATTTTTGCATTAAGGTAATGTCTACATAATCCAGTATTTCTAATTCAGAAGACAGACCACTCTGTATGCCACAAATGAGCGTGCTTGACTGAACAGACCATAGTCATAAGCTTATCCCTGTCAGTGTGAGTGTGCGCGCGTGTAAAAGCACCAGATTGCCCAGAGGAAATGCACTCCCCCTTCATAGCAGATGGAAATTATGGCCTGATGAATCAAAATGACAAGCAAGAGGTTTTAATTTTCAGGATCAACAATGTCCTTAATAACTTGCTGTTGATTTTGTACAGCAGGGAATGTTAGAATATAGTCATAGGAGAAAACACAGGATTGATTGACGCGCCAGGCTAAACCCTTTATTCCTAACATGCTTTTCTCAAGAGTACGGGCTTCATTCATATACTTTAGATTTAATCCAGATGTTCTGTCGAGGGTAAAAAACTGAAATAATTATAAACTTGTTGGTTTTATTTAGAGAACACCGTCAGAGTGATGTAACAGTGTATCATGGGAACAGCACAATGCTGCTTTCCCACAGTGCAATGTAAGAACAGTGGCTCAACAGTTCAGGCTTACAGGTACTGTACAGTAGTTGCTGGAGGCACAGTGGTGTAGGGTTTAGTACTGTTGCCTACAGTAGCACCTCCAGATGGAGGGTTTAATTTCTGCCTCTGCGCGCATGGTTTGTGAGTTCTCCCCGTGCTTGGTGGGTTTCCTCCAGGTACACTGGTTTTCTCCCACAGTCTAAAGACATGCAGATTATGGTAATTGGCATTACCTAATTGCCAGTAGTTTGTGAATGAGTGTGGGAGACAACCAAACATCACTTCATTCCACAGAGACTGCCCTTCTGTCAGTCACTGAGAAACTCCATGTTGCTAGATCATCTAGAGTAAACTGTCATTTGTCCTCATCCTCCTGGACCTGTCAGCTTTGTTTGACACAGTGAACCACAATATTCTATTATCTATTCTTACAAGTTTTGGAATCCGTAAAATGGAATAAGCAATGGTTTGCTTCTTACCTAGAAGATAGTTTGAATGAGGTGACATGGGATCAACATCTTCCCCATGCAGGCTCTCTACTGGTGTCCCACAGGGCTGAGTACTGGGTCCTCTTCCATGAAGATGACATGCAACTTATTCTCTCCTTTCCTCCCTCAGACACTCAGGTTTCCACCCGGATCTCAGCATGTCTGGCAGACATCTTATCCTGGATGGCAGCTCATCAGCTGAAACACAATTTCAGTAAAACCAAACTGCTGTTCATCCCTGGTAATTCATCCCCTGCCCAAGTTTCTGTGATCTCCCTGGACACCAATCAGATCACTACTTCAGAAACTGCCTGCAATCTTGGGGTAACTCTGGACAATCAACTAACTATCCTTCCTCGCTCCTGTCAGAAGAATTCGCCCATTTCTTTCCTCACATGCTACTCAGGTGCTTGTTCAGTCCCATGTTACTGTATTTCAAGACTGGACTATTGCAACTCACTCCTGGCAGGTCTGCCTCTGTACACCATTCGTCCTCTGCAACTGATTCAGAACACAGTTGCACGTCTTGTTTTCAAGCTTGCCATACTACCCATTCTCTCATAATACCCCGCTTCACCCCCCACTCTTTGCACTGGCTTCCTGTAGCTGCCCACATCAAACCCTAATGCTTGCCTACAAAGTCAAAAATGGAACAGCATCCACCTACAGCTCGAGTCACACCTCAAACTGTACCACATTCCCTCCGATACTCCAGCACTGCTTGTCTGGTCCCACCATCTTTCAGGGCTCGATGAAAATGTAGACTCTAGACTATTTTCTGTTCTGGCACCTAAGTGGTGGAATGAACTTCCTTTAGATGTTCGTATAGTCATTAATATCGTAGTCTATTTTTTGATTAACAGTTTCTACTGTACATTGCCATTTGACAACCAGCTGTTATTTGGCTCTGCTTCATCGCTACCTTAAAGAATGATGGAGCAGCACTTTAGTATTGTAATTATTGTAGGTCTCTTACATTCATATCTGTACACTCTGTCTTTTCTCCTTTTCTGTTTGATTACACATATGACTTTTGAGATCTTGTCAATGAATTAAACAAAAAATTAAGTTCACAAAGATATCAAAGTAGTAAAGTACAGCAAGTATTAATCATAAAAACGAGAGATGAAAGTTCTTCATGATCGGTGATTATCTGTACAACATATAGTATAATTTTAATCATTATATATTTATACAATATACAATTTGGGATCAGCCTAATCAGCATGTCTTTGCATTGTGGGAGGAAACGGGAGTAGGAAACCCAGCAAGCACGGGGAGAACAGTCAAACTCCACACACACAGACTAGAGGTGAAAATAGCCATAACCCTGAAGCCTTAAACTTAAAGGTGTTTATTCATTTTATTTATTTACTTATGCTTTATTTATTTATTTTATTTAGGACAAAGTCATTTTTTGATCCAGAGCAAAAATTTAATTGATTTATAAATCCTAAATATAAGTAAACTTTGCAGTCAAACCTATATAGGAGCCCTGGACAAAAGTACATAAATGAACATCTTATTCAGAATGTGAACATTTCTCTATTGTTAAATTTATATATTTTTAAATGATCTTGGGGGGGATATTGAAATATTTTAAGGTACTGGATCATTAATTTAATCAAGCTGTAAACCATAATCAGATGTGTAGTGAAAACAGGATATAGAATATACAGTAAAATATCTATTCCCTATCTCTTCTTTCTTCTAAATTACAAGAATTATGAAATAAACTTTCTGTGACATTTTATACTAGGCTTCGTTTCTTAACTACTTCTAAACGACTCTTTTGAATGAGAAGAAAATAGAGAAATACATTGCGCTAGGAATGATTATGCACAGATTTACAAAGTAATGAGGCAAATAAAGCAATTACCCTCTGGCAGAAGGGTTGCAGCGTAGTCTAATTCAAGGAGTGGCATTGTACTCAACAGAAGACATAGGCTTAGAGATACTCATTGAATTTCTGTCAGCCTGCAGACTTGCTCTGTTTTTGTCTAGGCAAAAGTAACAAGAATGAGCTCAAACACTAAACGGAAATGATGAAACTATAAGTATTATAAACTTGTTTTAATATTTTGCTCCAAACTCCTTTCTTCTGTGGCCTGTTTGTTGGTCATACAGGCATTACATTTTCATAACAGAATTACTGTACTTTGTCACTTATTATTTAAGTACACTGTATCAGGTTATTCATAGGGGCTGGCGGAGCTGTCCCCTACTATTTACACTGAAAAAAAATTATTTGGCTACTTGTTACATGTACTAAAATGTAATATGTGTTTTTGTACATAATAATTTCATATTTCCAAGATTAACATGAATAAGTTATGTTGTATTTGCATGAAATTCAGCAACTTAACATGTACTAGATTCAATCATGTTGAGGGAAACCAAAGAGATCGTGTCACCATGAAATAGTAAAACCGGAATTATCGTGAGAAGAGGACAGTTTGTTGAGAAGACATGCGTTTGGCGGTCGGGTGGAAAAGGTAAGCAGGAATTAATTCCCATTTTTCTAAATAGAAACGAAATACTGAACATAAAGGTCACCTGCTGTTTAGCGATGTTTAGTCACGTTATTTTGGTTTAAGTTATTTCTTGTATTTTTAATCACACTTAAAATACAGACGGTTATATGCGCGTGCTTAATCTGAGGTTCGGTTCTCGTTTCGGTCTGTTCTCATGAGTTGTGAAGCGAGAGGAACAAAGTATAAATATTGATAATTTGCTAAATGAAGTATCATGAATTTTAATTGAATATCTATCTCTGTATTTTTTCACAGCAGTTTGTGACTGACAAGTGTCCTGTCTGCATCTGACTTCAACGGTCATATTTAAAAGTCATAACGTACAGTACAGTTAAAGTACAAACGTTTCTGTTGGTGTTTAATTTTTTTTTCTATGATTAATATTTTAGGTGTTTTATGTTTTGTACATCTTTTCAAATTGAGGTCTCATTCGTAAGTTGCTGCTGGTGTAAAACAGGGTTATTATTTTATCCCGTTTGTCTTATGCTTCCTTCCTTCACAGAATTTTTTTAAATTAAAATTACATTAAACATTTGAATAATGTAAGCACTAAAATTGTTAGACTTTTCAATGATAACGGAGTATCATAGACATAATTCAATTACATTACAATTGCACAATCAATTGCTATTACAGTAAATGATAAAGATTATGTTAAGTCAGTGGTTCTCAAACTTTTTCTGTCATTCCCCACTTAAGGGGGTGAGCGAATTTTCAAGCCCCACTTGTCAACAAAATAATAACGAAATCGTCCAAGTTTACAGTTTATTGAAATATCAATTTCTAAACTTTGCATAATTGACCCCATGTTTATTAGCTGCTCAGCAATCGTTTGTAGTTTTTTTTGCACTGGCCAATTCTGTATGCAACTTTGAATGAAGCCATTTGTGCTTTGCTGTCCACTGATTCAGATTTTACCATGTGATTCTCCTGCTGTCTGTATTCTGCCAGCTTTCTTTCAAAGACGTCCAGTGGTTTATTAACGTGACTGGAGTGTGATGTCTCTAAGTGTCTTCCTAATTTGTTGGGTCTCATGCGGTCTGCTGCCAGCGGTTTAAGACACAAAACACACACGTGTCTCTCTTCTGCCCCCACCATGAATCCAAGCTTAAGATAGGCTTCATTAGGGGTGGGCGATATAACCAAAATCTTCTATCACGGTAGAAGCAATTTTCTAACTCAATAACGATATATATATCACAATATAGCAATTTGTATCTGAAAATGCATAAATAAAAATGAAAACACAAAGAAATTGTTTTACATAATTCAATTTTTTATGTAATTTTATATAAACTGTGAATTGCTGAGGTTTGCCGCATTTTTTTACTTTGGCCATATTCGATTTGGATTTCAAATGATAGAAAGTTTTGACGTGTTTCCACCACTTGTTAAAACAGTGCACTTGTGTACCTTCCAAATCACGTACATCTCATTCGTATCACTTTTCTTATACCCAAACCAATTCCACACCACACCGAGGCAGCTTTTCTCTTTACAATCTCCTCGTTGTCGGTTTCGTCACATGTAAGCAAACTCACTGCTGCTGCACCGTCTTCTTCATTGTCGAAGTGTATGTGAAGCCAAACACATCAAAAGTGGAACAAAACCGTGGCACTCGATTGAACCAAATATCTGCGCAAATACAGCGCAGCTCGACTATCTGGATAGCGCAGTGATGATCTGGTTTATTCGCGCAGCCCGGTGGATCGCGCAGCGCCGCTCGAATCACAAACCTGCGACCCACTGTGTTTTATTTAAAAACAATTCATTTAAAATGTCAGGACTGTTTAATATTGTTTCCGCCTTGCCATGCCTGGATTGTACGTGCGCATCCCAGCAGGGTAAAATGTACTTTGATGGTCGGCGCGGTTTATTTCTGTCAGAGTCGCACAGCGCTGCCCAGTGGGTCGCGCAGGTTTGTGATTCGAACAGCGCTGGTCAAGTTTGTCCGACGTTAAACCGTTATTGTTCCACTATGGTTCCACTTTTTCTCCCGGCCCACAACTGATGTTATTTTAAATGTACTTGTATTAATGATCCATTTATTTGTGTGTGATTGTTTAGTTTGGAGCGTACGCTCTTCATTATCAATAAAGAAAAGCATGAATTAGAATAGGTACTTTCCTGTTTTTCCTCCCGTTCATTGCGCCCCACCTGTCATGTCTGTATTCCCCACTAGTGGGGCGCGCCCCACACTTTGAGAACCACTGTGTTAAGTCAACATGATTCTTTCACACAAGTTTAACATGAATGAAATATTTTGGTTTAGCAGGCAAAATTTGTGTAATTTGGCCACATTTTGATCATGTGGGACCGATATACACATTAAAATCAAGTAAATTCAAAGGGTTTTTTTCAGTGTAGAGTACAGCTGTCATGTCCTCAGTCACAGTTCTATACATTAAAATATAAATTGCCCTTTTACAGTGACCAATTGTTAAAAATACATTTCCATTTTCATAGAGAGGTAATATTCTATTGCTTTGCTTGGCCTTCTATATATTTCACAATCATCAGGCTAAATGCCCAATGCTCCCGAGTTATGATTTTACCCGGTGGCCAAAAATGATAAGTACAAATCTAGAACAATTGGGTAGATATTAATGCTACTTCAAACTTGCCATTTAAATATTATCAAAGTAAAGATACATTTAAAAAAAATTATGGATAAATATTATACAACTTGACTTTTTAATTATTAGCCCTAAATTATTAATGTCCAGACTTCGCCATTAACAGCAGTTGTGTCATTGTTAAACTCTGAACTCTCATCTGTAGTGCTAAACCTTGACATTTATCATTTGACTTCTCTTACACATTATGATACTCAATAAAATAGATTTTTTTCCCCCACACCACACCACAGTGCATTGCTTTGTTACCAGAACACAAAATTTGGTAAAGCTTTTTTTTTTTTTTTTTTTTTTTTTTTTTTTTTAAATAACCAGTCATCTTTACTATATTTTGTTGGCAGGTTCATAAATATGGATGGTCTGGACAGTTGTAGTGTAGCTGGCCAGAGTCAAAACACTGAAACTCCCACATGCATCTGTGTTTCTCTTGTGCTATGACCATGATGAAACACTGGGACACTGGCTTGCCTGCAAAACCAACACTACACAATCTCAGGGGAAAATAAAAACACACCAAAAATAGTCACCATAAACCCTAGTCATACAATAAGTTGATGAGTGGAGTAAAACTTATAGAATCTCTACAAAAATGTGTAATTCTTACTGAACAATATATGTACTATAACGTAGGCAGTAAGAGTTATGACTACTTGTCATAACTTTCATTGTGGAATTTCAGCTAGTAAAAAACAATCCTGGAGAACAATAGATCATAAGAAGAAATTGAACAATTGAATTATTACTTCTCAATTTATTTAAAGTTATTCATGTAAGTTGTATATATACGTACACAGTGCATAAAAAAATAATTTTTTCTCCCCTAATGTAATTTCACAAAAAGTGAAACTCTCATAATGGATATCAAACAAGTGTTATGCACATAGGTCCAAAGGCACAACCATCATCACCCAAAGGATCAGATACAGTACAACATCACACCCCCAAAGGTCTTGTGCCCTAAGGCATGTCCTGAGGGGGCCATAGCTGCCACAAGGGGAACCTACATAATAATACAGTAATGTTTGGATTATCGGTGTGTGTTTTTATAGAACGCTGTGAAAAATAGGAATTTCCGTTACTTACTCTAGGTGTTTATAATTCATGAGCGTGTGTTCATCCACATGTTCAATAGCTGTAGGAAAAACTACTCACTGTGCTGAATTTAAAGTCTCATCTTTATTCCTATCACTAGTATGGCATCTGTGCAAGATTACTGATACTGTTGGCTGACCATATTGATCTACTGACAAGCTCACTCTAAAACTAATACACCTAAGAATACACTCTTAAGTCAAAAAAGCATCCAAGACCTAACACAAAACACACACACACACAATTGAAATTGCTTAAGACATATGTGATCCTGAATAAACCTGAGGCAGGATTTTAACATTTCTTTATTAGAATGAGATGCACAACAATTTTACATCTTCTACAGAATAGAAAATTCACAAGTGCCATCATTTGCTACTGGATTACAATTGTTCACATATTTTTCCTGGAAGTATTACTGTAGTTATTGAATTGTACATAGTAATCCTTAGTGGTTATTACAGTAAATAATATGTCATAGTAAAACATTTTGGAAAAAGGTGGGAAAATGTCTTTGTGTGCTCTAATATTACATTTGCTCTTCACCTAAACTAAGAGGACCAAACCTGTTCCAGCGTGACAATGCCCCTGTGCATAATTTGAGCTTCATGAACACATGGTCTGCTGAGGTTGAAGTGGCACAACTCGAGTGTCCTGTACACACCCCTGACCTCAAACTCTACTGAACATTAGTGGAACGCCAACTGCATGTCTGTCCTCTTCACATAACATCAATGTCTGAATTCATTAATGTGGCTGATTGAACACAATCTCCAACAGTCATGCTCAAAACATGTGGAGAGCCTTCCCAGAAGAGTTCCGATTTTCTAAAAGGAAAGATGATTTAAATCTGTATTCAGTGTACTTTAAAACTAAGACAGTAAAACTACAGTTTTTTTTTAGTTTAGTTTTTTAGTTTAGTTTTATTTACTTGCCATTAGAGTTAATTGTTGTTCCCTTTCAAGGCTACACTCGATGCTGCGTGAAAACGCTATGGGAAACATGTTGTCATGTCGGCGGTTGTGAAGCATGTGTGTACAAACACGGCAAATTTTGGCTTATATAACCTCGGTCAGGTGACGTCATCTGATTAGACTCAGCTGCAGGTTATAAATAGTGGTGAGCCGGCGAAAACTTCAGATTCATTTGTCTTCACGACATTGTGAATGCAACGTGTGCAAGCACAAAATACATTTAAAACAAAGAGATCTTAAAAAAAAAAAAAACACTTACTGAGAGTTTAGCACTATATGTCCGTGTGAGAACTATCTCTCCGAAGTATAGTATCTCCGAACAGACTCTTTGTTTTGAATGTTTGGGTGAGAGCCACGCTCTCGATGGATCTAAAAGAGAGTGTGAGCATTGTGATAATCTCCCGGTAAAAATGCTCCGCGCGCCTCGCGTTTTTTAGGGAACCACGCACCGCGCTGCACTCCTGGGGATCACAGGTTGATCTGGCCGAGGCACGAGAGACGGAGCCTCTCCTTTCTCTCGCCTCCTCCCCCGATCATGTAGTCTCAAGCAGCGTTTCAAGCAGCAGATCAGGCTGGCGCTTCCTTGCACACCATGGTGGTTTTGCAAGCGTACCAGGCTGATCTGCTGAATGATTTGAGCACGAGCGGCACCATGGATCAAGAAGCATTCACAGAGTTGGTGGCAACCCTTGAGGGTACACTGATCTGGCAACCCTTGTACGAGGACGCTGAGACTCTGCTTTTTTCCGAGCTCCGCCATACTGACCAACTTTTAAACTTTTTCGTCCCCTTACGAAGAGTGTACATAAAACGGATAAGTATCTTATAATATATTTACTCGAAACGCGTGTTATATCGTTAAGTTTTAATTGTTTTGCAGCACACCGTTTTTAGCCGGCATTAGCATCGCTAATTAGCATTAGCATCGCTAGCCCGCTAGCCCGGCTATCACGTTTGTTTGTTTGTTTGTAAAGTTTGTTTTCGCTTCCTCACACCGATTATTTTCCGTGTTTAGACACCATGTCGGTTGTGATTCTGCCTCTGAGTGCAGGTGAGGAGACATTGGAGCTGCACTCGGTGGATTTGGAGCTGGAGGCCGTGGAGAAGCTGATCCGTGAGCTACAGGTGAAGCTGACCCGGCTACAGCAGCGGAAAGCCACGCTGGAATCGTCACGGACCGACGCTCACCTGTCCCAGGTAAATTCTCGGCGTGAGAATTCTCCTACAACCTCAACCCCGCGTGTTTCTCTGCCCAGGTCCAACACACCAAGGACGCAGCCCGCCCAGTTTTCCTACACCCCGGCGCCGGGATACCACGGACCCTGGATACAGCAGCAGCGGAAGAAGCACGCCAAGCCCCGGGCGTGGACCTCTCCCCCTCCACCACCACCCGTCTTCGACATCTCGACCCGAAACCGCTTCGCTCCTCTCTGCGAGACGGCACACGACGTCCTGGTCATCGGAGACTCCATCGTTCGTCACGTGCGTGCTACCACGGCTAAAGGTAAGGTGCACACACGCTGTTTACCTGGTGCACGTGTTCTTGACGTTGCTGCACAGGTGCCTGCTGCCCTGAGGAAGAACATTGGAGCTGTGGTCCTTCATGCCGGCACGAACGACACCAGGCTGAGGCAGACGGAGATCCTAAAGAAGGACTTCAGGAGCCTGGTCGAGAAGGTCCGCAGCACATCACCCACGACAAGGATCATCGTATCTGGACCGCTTCCCACATTTCAGCGAGGAATCGAGAAGTTCAGTAGATTATTTGCTTTTAATGAATGGTTACAATCTTGGTGTCAACAACAGAAATTACGCTTTGTTGATAACTGGAATGTTTTCTGGGAGCGTCCTAGGCTCTATCACACCGATGGCCTACACCCTAGCAGAGCTGGAGCAGCGGTCCTCTCTGACAACATCTCCAGGACACTACAAACCATCTGACTGGCGGTAAGTCATACTGTAGATTCCAAACATATTAGACACATCACAACTCACCGTAGTGATAGACGCACACACATAGCTTGTCCTATAGAAACTGTGTCTGTTCCCCGAATACTGAGAAAAAAGAATAAGTTTGTTAAATTTGCCCGAAACAATCTGATAACCATAAAACCAGAAAAAGGCAAAATAAGTAGTCAAAATCCACCTCTAAAGTTTGGACTACTCAACATTAGATCCCTTGCGCCTAAAGCACTTATTGTTAATGAAATTATCTCAGATTATTGCCTTGACGCACTCTGTCTCACCGAAACCTGGCTTAAACCAAATGAATATTTTGGTCTGAATGAGTCTACTCTGTCAGGATATTTCTATAAGCACGAGCCCCGTCTAATTGGTCGCGGTGGTGGTGTCGCCACTATCTACAATGATGTACTCACTGTTACCCAGAAAATAAGGCTCAGGTTTAATTCATTTGAAGTGCTTATCATTAATGTTGCACTAAATGAAATACGTAATAAACCCTTGCTATATTTTACCCTGGCCACCGTGTACAGACCCCCGGGGCCATATGGCGATTTTCTTAAAGAATTTGGACATCTGCTATCAGACCTATTGGTTAACTCTGACAAAGTGTTGATAGTAGGAGACTTTAACATTCATGTAGATGATGCTAACGACGCTTTAGCACTCACATTTATGGATTTACTAAATTCCTTTGGGGTTAAGCAAAATATAAGGGGAGCAACGCACCGCTTTAATCATACGCTAGATTTAATTATATCCCATGGTATAGATGTCTCTAATATAGAGATCATACCTCAAAGTGATGATATCACAGATCATCACCTCCTGACATATACTCTACCCGTAGAACAGATTAGCTGTGTCTCCCCACGTTATCAATCTGTTAGAAATATGAATCCCACTACTAAAGACAGATTCACAAGTAATCTGCCGGATCTGTCCCAATTTCTTATTAGACCCCTAAATGCAGATGATCTAGATGAAGTGACTAGCAGCATGGGCACTATTCTTACCAGTACATTAGACACTGTTGCTCCCATCAGATTAAAAAAAGTCAGAGATAAAACATTTGCACCGTGGTACAACAGTCATACTCGCGCCCTAAAGAGAGCAACCCGTAACCTCGAGCGAAAATGGAGGAAAACTAAATTAGAAGTTTTTCGAATTGTGTATAAAGACAGTATGTGCAGCTATAGACAGGCTCTAAAAACTGCTAGGACTGAGCATCTTAGCCAACTGATAGCAAGAAACCAAAACAATCCCAGGTTCTTATTTAGTACAGTGGCTCGCCTAACAAAACCTAAGATGCCCGCAGAGAGTATCCCATCACAGTTTAGAAGTGAAGACTTTATGGACTTCTTTAATGAAAAAATCAATAATATCAGGAAGAAAATAATGGAGGTTCAACCTCTAATAGTATCTCACGATCCAGTTCAGCCTATAGCTTCACATTTAGATTTTCAGTGCTTTACAGGTATAGGACAGGAAGAGCTGTATACACTTATCACCTCGGCTAAATCAACAACGTGCCTGTTAGACCCAATCCCAACCAGATTTTTAAAAGAAGTGATGCTTACGGTTGGAGAGCCACTTCTAAACATTATTAATTCTTCATTACATCTAGGTCACGTCCCTAAACCTTTCAAGTTAGCAGTTATTAAGCCGCTTCTTAAAAAATCTAATTTGGACGCGAATGAAATAACAAATTACAGACCGATTTCAAACCTCCCGTTCATATCAACAATACTAGAAAAAGTAGTATCAGCTCAAATTTGCACATCCTTGCAGGATAACAACATCCTTGAAGAATTTCAGTCAGGTTTCAGGCCCCATCATAGCACAGAAACTGCACTAGTTAAGATTACAAATGACTTGTTTTTAGCTTCAGACCAAGGCTGCAGCTCATTGCTAGTCCTGCTCGATCTTAGTGCTGCATTCGACACTATAGATCATAATATTCGCATAGATCGCTTACAAAATTATATAGGTATTCAGGGACAGGCATTAAAATGGTTTAGATCTTACCTGTCTGATCACTACCATTTTGTAGATCTAAATGGAGAACTGTCTGGTGTAATGCCAGTGAAATATGGGGTCCCACAAGGGTCAGTTTTAGGACCTCTGTTGTTCTCAATATACATGCTTCCCTTGGGTAACATCATTAGAAGACATGGGATTAGTTTCCATTGTTATGCTGATGATACCCAATTATATATCTCAACTAAACCAGACGAAATACCTAAGTTGTCTAGATTAACTGAGTGTGTCCAGGACATAAAAGATTGGATGACCAATAACTTTCTTTTATTAAATTCAGATAAGACAGAGATATTACTTATTGGCCCAAAAACCAGCACACAACAGCTTTCACAATTCAGCTTGCGCTTAGAAGGATGTACTGTTACTACCAGCTCAGCAGTAAAAGATCTGGGAGTAATATTAGACAGTAACTTGTCTTTTGAAAATCACATTTCAAATATCACAAAAACAGCCTTTTTCAATCTTCGAAATATTGCTAAACTTAGGAACATCTTATCCGTATCTGATGCAGAAAAACTAGTTCATGCATTCATGACCTCCAGACTGGACTATTGTAATGCATTACTAGGTGGTTGTCCTGCATCCTCAATAAACAAGCATCAGTTAATCCAAAATGCAGCTGCCAGGGTTCTCACTAGATTCAGAAAATATGATCATATAACCCCAATATTATCATCCCTGCACTGGCTACCTGTTCAGTTTAGAATAAATTACAAAATAGTATTACTTACATACAAGGCCTTAAATGGTTTAGCTCCCACATACCTAACCAGTCTTCTGATGCGCTACAATCCACCACGCGCCTTAAGATCACAAAGCTCCGGACTTCTGGTAGTTCCCAGAATTTCAAAATCTACAAAAGGGGGTAGGGCTTTTTCATATTTAGCTCCAAAGCTTTGGAATAGCCTTCCAGACAGTGTTCGGGGAGCAGACACGGTTTCTCAGTTCAAAAGTAGACTCAAGACGCATCTTTTTAATCTGGCATACACATAACTCATCCCAGTACTCATACTCCAGTACACCTATACCGAATGGCAACTACGCTAATTCTCCCCATCTGTTCTGTATTTCTCTACCCATCCCGAGGCATCGGGAGATTTTGCCAGCTTCAGTAGACAAAGGCCGACCCTGCGAGGTTCCTGAGGCATCCAGAGAAGGACCAGCTCCAGCTGGATTCAGCTTTATGATCGTTGGAGCTACACATGCTGCTCCTGTGCTTCCAGTGATCCAGACCTCATCTGCCCTCTGCACCTACTGACTCGTCCCTATGCTGAACTGGTCTTCATGTCAATTTAAATAATTTCTGTCATATTGAATTTTCACCTGCACAACACACAAGATGTTATATCATTTCTATCTGTTATCGCCCAAATGAGGATGGGTTCCCTGTTGAGTCTGGTTCCTCTCAAGGTTTCTTCCTAATGCCATCTCAGGGAGTTTTTCCTTGCCACCGTCGCCGTCACCCTTGGCTTGCTCATCAGAGAAATTTCATTCATTCGTCTCATTATGATCTGCACATTTTTCTCACACATCCACACTTCCAATTATTTTCTTTTCTATAATTATTATTATTATTATTTGTTTTTATTTATTTATTTTCTATTATTATTATTATTTTATTTTTATTTTTTTTTGTGAAGCTGCTTTGAGACAATGACCATTGTTAAAAGCGCTATATAAATAAAATTGAATTGAATTGAATTACGTTGGGCTACTGATCTGTCCCTGGGTGCGACTAAACAAACAGCCCATGCTATCGGCCGTTCTATGGCATCCCTGGTGTGTGCAGAAAGACATTTATGGCTTAATCTCACGGGCATCAAGGATAAGGATCGATCATTCCTCCTTGATGTCCCTGTATCACCATCAGGCTTATTTGGCGACGCTATTAATTCCGTCGCCATTAGGTTTCAAGATGCCAATCTCTATGAACAGGCTTTTGGGAAATTGCTCCCTCGCCGTGCTCAGGAGCCGAGGCCGTCGGCCACCCAGCCTCGACCAAAGCTGAGTCTCGCAGAAAGGCGAGAGGCGCAGAAGGAGGAAAGCGTCAGTAGCTGCGCACCCCCCCGTAAGGACTGGGGTACGGCCCGCCGCCCCTCATAGATCGCCTCTAAAAGCTCAGACCGCCCCGCCGTCTTCTTCTCTAAGAAGAGGCCCTAAAGGCTTACGCCAGGGATGTGGGGTGACCCCCCCGGGGAAGAGCACGTAATTTTTCTTCTTTAAGAACATGCCCCCCCCCGGGCAAACCACGGGACTGATGTTTAGTTCCGCCGCCTTTGGTGTTTCGGACGACACTGGTCCTCAACGACAAGTTAGCTCTTCGGTTAAATTCCTGCTGTATTCCAGGATGCCGAACAGCTAACAAGACCCCCAACCAACCCCCCCCCCCCATTACATCACTCTCCGTGTTTCAGAATGGCGTGGTCTCCACTTCCATGAGTGGAAATCTCCTGACAGAGGCTGCTGGAGGAACGGGGCCATAGAACATGTTCCCCTACCAGATAGTGAGTCAGGTATATTGCTTAGTTCCTATAGGAACAGTGGGGCTGCGTCCAATTTTTAGATTTTGTGGTTTTTACCACCATCTAAAATAAATAAATACAGTTTCAAAATTGACTGTCTAAGTGATTGCTCTCAAATCCTACCAAGCGATTGATTTGTGACAATTGATTGAAGGACGCTTACTTTCATATTGCCACAACACAGGGAATTCATATTGCCACAACACAGGGAAGGACCTGAGGTTCACTACGGAGGCGAAGCTTACCAGTATCAGATCCTTCCATTTTGTCTAGCTCTCTACATGAATGTATTGAATTACATATATGACTGGCTGGCCCAGTCTCAGTAGCTAGCGCTTCGACATCAGCATGTCGTCCTAGTTCATCTTCGGTTCTAAGATTGGGACAAGGAAATCAAGCTAGACCAGCAAAGGTTCTCATGGCAGCTGTATCCACAGTGACACCTTTGGGCCATCTGCACATGGGAGCACACCAGATGTGGCCAAGATAGGGGATTTCTACCTAGGGCCAATCCACAATAAGGGTTACGCGCCAGGTGCTTCGTACCCTCCCTATGTGGCTCAGACCCCGGTTTCTACTCTGGGTCCCACTCTAAGTTCGTCTTGTCGTCAGAGATGCTAACGACAGACGTTTCCCTCACGGGCTAAGATGCGGTTTTGGATGACCATCCAGCCCCATGGAGCTGGAAAGGCTTTCATCTCGCGCGGCACATCAATTGCCTCGAAATGATGGCCCTATTTCTGGCCCTAAAGCACTTCCTCCAGCAATTGAGAGGCTACCATGTCCTAGTGCGGATGTGCAACACTATTGCAGTCTCACATATTATCGCCAGGGCGGACTGTGCTCACGCCGCTAAACAGCTAGCGCACCAGATTCCTCTCCCTCAGGGCGATTTACATTTCAGGGCATATAAATAAGGAGCATCTGTACTGTCCAGTCAAGCTCTGACACACGGGGATTGGAAACCCCACCCCGAAGTAGTCAGTCAATCTGGGAGAGACAGCTAGCAGAGTTGGACCTCTTTGCCTCGTAAGATTAGCAAATGTCCCCTTTGCTGCTCTCTGACTCTTCCAGCCAGCCCCACCCCTGGGTCTGGACACCTTGGCCCTTATGCGGCCCAGGTTACGTCTCTATTAATTTTTCCTGATAACTCTGCCTCCGGGAGTCTAAGTCAAGCTGGTCTTCCAGCCAGCATAATTAAGACTATTCTAGGGCTCCCTCTCCTAGAAGAGCTTATGCCCTCAGAAATGAATGTATGTGAAAAGATTCGTACATACGAAGTGTTCCAGCCCATATAGCTTGAAGCCTCTCCGCCTGTTACAGCTTCGGAGCAGGAAAGACTTCACTTACAATGTCCAGTATGTGCCCTTTGGGTGAGAGATGCTATAGCCGCACAGTACCTCTAGGAAGCGGGGCTCTTTCAACCAGGAGATCGCCTCATCTATTGCACTAGCAAGAGGTATTCCCCTGCAGCAAGTGTGTGCTAAGCGGATAGACTCAGTTCACTGCCCAAGTGTTTCAGTGCTGGAACTGCTGCTGCTGCTGCAAAAAAAAAAAAAAAAAAAAAGTTTGTCCTTGAGCTTGTGCCCTAGTACTCTCAGGACGTAATTAATTGCATTCTCACTCAACTATCTTCCGATATTGTTTTTGAAACATCTGTCCTCCGCCTTTACAGCTTCGGACCAGAAGAGATTTCACTGACTATGTCCAGTACATGCTCTTCAGATTTACATCCACCACATCAGCCGGTAGCATAAACCAGAGCAGCTTTTACATGTTTGGGACCGCAACCTGCGGTGCCTCTGCCACTATACTGGATGAGAGTGCTATTGCCCCCTCCTATGAGACGCATGAGTTCACTTCACCTCTAGGAATCAGGGCTCATTCAACCAAGGGGATCGCCCCATATATTGCACTAGCAAGGGGTATCCCTCCTACTACGAGTGTGTGCTAAGCAGGTTGACCCAGTCCTCTGCTGAATTGCTCCAGTGCTGGAGTTTCTCCAAGAGAATTGTCTTCAGGCTTGTGCCCTAGCAGTCTCAGAACGTACGCGTTCGCTATTTCAGTCCAGCCAGCAGCGAAAGTCAGGGCAACTTTCTGTATGCACCAGGGCAACTTTCTGTATGCACCCGGGGGGGGGATGCGTCCACCACTACACATACCTTGCCACTGGATGAGAGATGCTACTGCCCTCTCCTATGAGGCGCATGAGTACACTTCGCCTCTAGGAGTCAGGGCCCATTCAACCAGAGGGGTCACCTCATCTATTGCTCCTGCAAGAGGTACTCCCCTGCAGCAAGTGTGTGATGTGGCAGGTTTTTCCTCCCCGAACACATTTGTAAAATTTGTAGTCTGGATGTCCACGTAGCTCCCAGACATAGTTCTGAGACACTCCGGCCTTGTGCACACATGCTACACAACCTTGGGGTCCAGACACTTGCAGTGCGGCGGCATTGGTATTCTCGTTCCCATAGCGTTTTCACACAGCATCGAGTGTAGCCTTGAAAGGGAACGTCGCGGGTTACTTTGCTGTAACCCTGTTCCCTGAAAGGCTGGAACGAGATGCTGCGTCCCAATGCCGCACTGCCACGTGACCGGACATCCGTTCAGACAATTGAATCTGAGGTTTTCGCCGGTTCTCCACTATTTATAACCTGCAGCTGAGTCTAATCAGATGATGTCACCTGACCGAGGTTATATAAGGCCAAAATTTGCCGTGTTTGTACACACATGCTTCACAACCGCCGACATGACAACATGTTTCCCATAGCGTTTTCACGCAGCATCTCGTTCCCGCCTTTCAGGGAACAGGGTTACAGCAAAGTAACCCGAGACGTTTCATAGGTAAGTAACCTACATTTTAATATAGCCATTTTAATTTGATTAAGTTGTGCTTTTCTGCTTTTCTCATTAGTTTAACTGTGGCAAAAAAAAAAAAAAAAAAAAAAAAAAATATATATATATATATATATATATATATATATATATATATATATATATATATATATATATTGTAACCTCTGTAATGAATTCATAAATCTAGCCATCCTGAAAAAAGAAAAAAAATGATATATATATAATCAGATGCTACTGTAGTTTATCATTCTCATCATGTTTGTGACTCCCAGGTCGTTATTTTTCTAACCCAGCAATTATTTTGTTAAATGGTGGATAAGGCTGCAGAGTATACAGTAGATAATCCATAGCATGATTTGTTGTGGTCTTAAATAAAATTAATGTTTTTCTCTGGCAAACTCAGTGTGATGAATATTATTTTAAAGTCATACAAACAAGCTGCATGTTACAACACTGAATCATAATTTAGTGAACGTGTGTGGGCAGGAAAAGTATAAACCTCAAGACATTTTGTGCACTGGATATATTATCATTACATATAAAATTCTTAAATATTTGTGTAGTCCAACAAATCAACATATTTTAATAAGACAGTGTTAAAAATTATAAGAATATTAACACATTTATATTAGGAGTGCAATGTTTGAAGTATGCAAGCACCCTGAAGACCACACACACACATACACACACACTTGGACTCAAAAAAGTCCACACAGACATATGGAGAACATGCAAAAGTCTACAAAAGCAGTGAGCTCCAACCATGAACCTTGCAGCTGTTAGGTGCCAAATCTATTTAGAAAAATATAATAATCAATTATGCACACATTTTTGTAACTATCTATAATGGAATAAAATTTAGTGGACAAATTCCGCTTTATGATCTCCTAGTTTTCCAAAAAGCCATATGTTTTTTCCCCTGTGGCACTTCAGGAAAAGAATAAAGCATGTATTGTATAAGTGATAACTTGTTTATGATGTTAGCTATAAATCTGACAGCGTAGCAAAAACACCAAAGATCAGCTGGTCAACTGACAATATTTTAAACAATACTTGCAAGCTGTCAAAAAAATAATAATAATCTGGTGGAATAAGAGCTGGCAAGGCAGATCAGCCAGAACACAGTGAGATGTCTGCACATGGCAGTGAGTTATTACTTCAGCAGACAGTTGCAATGGAAGCAGTCATAATGTTCCTAGGGCCTTTGGGAGTTTTCAAAGAGTGTGTCCTTGTGATAAGGAAGAATACATATCTGACAGGAGATTTCTTTATCAGTATAATGTATTGGCTCTCTGAATTCTGAAGAGTGTTCATAAATATATCGGTTCTTAAGGTACCTTTGGAAGCTTTTCATATACAGAAATGGGCCCGAGCTGGGAACTAAATAGTTTAGCAGACATCCACCTGTGTTTTCTACTTTGTATTAAGGCCATGCAGCAAGTCTGGGGAAATACTTTTCAGCTGCTTTTATTAACCGAATAGAGGTTTGAGCAGGTTATGGGGCTGGTCGTGTTAGCAGACAACCAATTCCATGACAAAAGAACACAGACAAGAGGAGAAAAGTACTGGTTAAACCACACCTGAAGTAGTGGTTCACCCATCAAATCTCAATACCTTTAACTTCATTTTTATTACAGGGTGTCAGAAAAGCCACCACACTTACAGTACAAGAACATACTGTAATACCTTTTTTTTTTTCTTAAATGTAACTTTTCTTGCCAAACATCCTTTCCATAATTGCCATTTCTTTGTTAACACTTGGAGTCATCTCTCTCACTCATGAGGAATTTCTGTTAACACAACTGGTTTTACGCATGCAGCTGCACTTCAAATGTGCTCCTATAAATGTTATTTGTGTTATTTCTTCGAGGCCCACAATGGCCTTCAGCTTGAAAAAAAAATTACGTGGGTTTACTGTATCTCCAGGGATCTGGGGATCACTTCATGGGGCCACAGTGTCTACTACTGTACATGAAAACAGAAATTATTAATCCCATCATACCCTACTGTATGGAGACTTTTAAAATCCTATAGTTTTGACAATGCAATTTCAGGCATGTCAAGCTATTAAATTTCCAAAAATAATAAATACAGTAATTATTAGTTCCTTGCATAATATTATAATTATATAAAATGAAACATGTATAATAGGATATAAGATCTTCTATATATTTTTATATCAAGACAAATTCAAACCAATATCCTACGTAAAAGTAAGGATATATGAATAAATGAACCTTCTGTTTTATTCAAATAAAGTACTTGAGTATTGTTACTGTAGGCTGTTTTGCATGGATGTCTTTCTGAGATTGTACCCAGTACAGCTCAAAACATTAATTCATGCCTCCTATTCAGTTACTGAACAATTAAATAAGAATCAATTGAAATCCACCATCTTCACAGTTTCTTTATATGCATTTAGAGCAATCTGGAAGAAAAACCAAGATCAAGGATGCAATTTTATTTATTTGATTGTAGCACAGTACAGTACAGTACTGTATATTATCAATGCTCCAAGTCCGAACAAAAACTAATTTCATCCACTGATACAGTGATAAGAACAAACAACGTTAGAAATAATGAATAATAACCTAAACCAATAAAAATCTTTACTTAAACCACCCATATGTTTTCCATACACCCATGAACCATTGCATTAACACCACTGCCAGGTGAATTGTATATCATTGATGATCAATTATATACCAGTTAACTGGTGGGAAGATCAAGGTTTATCTCTGCCAGTGGAGACAAAATGCTAGCCTGTCTGGTCTGGTCCAACTGAAAAGTCAATGCAGCACAAATAACCAAAAAAGTAAATGCTGGCCATGATAGAAAGACTTCAGAGCACCCACTGCCCACTGTGCATATGTCCCAGCAGGCAAAAATCCCAAGGTCTCAAACTCTGTTGACAAAATCCAGGTACTAAAACTGTTTGCCAATCAGGGGACTGTTTGCCAATCAGCCTGCAGCACTTCTAACTAACTAACTGGCTGGGTTGCCAGTTGATCGACAGAATAGACAGTGCTATGCAATAAAATTCTCCCCACGGCTTAATCGCTATAAATACAAAGAAAAGCAGGTGGGCTCTTTCATTCAAACGTGAGAGCTTTCTAACTCCATGGTCATTTCTGATTTTTATTTCTTTCTACATTGTAAAGCAATGCTGAAGGCGTCCAAATATATATAAAGCCTTCATAACTGCTCTAATCTGAGGTGCTGGTTGTTAATTAGTGATTCCTGAGGCTGGTAACTCTAAATGAACAACTTCTCTACAACAGAAGTAAATTTTGGTCTTCCTTTCTTGTGAAGGTCTTCCTGAGAGACAGTTTCATCGTGGTGCTTGATGGATTTTGCAAATGCACTTGACAATACTGTTCTTGTAAAAAAATATTCCAGAACAGCTAATCTTCATGTCTTAAAATAACAACCAGTAAACTGTTATTGTTGTTTACTCGATATGCGTTATTTCATAGTTTTGAAATCCCCAGAATTGTTGTAGAAAGTAGAAAAAAATTCACTGAACAAAAACAAAGAAATTTGCAAGTGATCCCAAACTTTTGAGCGGTAGTGCATTTTTGAACAGTCAGTTTGTTTTTATTGATTTTTAAAAATATATATTATTATTAATACTGTATGGGTTCTTCTACTTAGATCAAATTCAAACATTTTTAATGCAACAAGTTTTTGTTCAGTAATTCAACATTATTTTGCTTCGAGGAATCCTGGCAATGTTACATTTCCACATCAATGATAAAAAAAAAAAAAACTCATAAAGATCTGGGCCCGGTTTCTCGATAATGCACACTATTCGCGCGCTAAGAAGACTCTTAAGATATATCTTACGTTAAGTGATAACTTTTCTAAGTGTATTTCTCGAACTGTCTCTTAGGAGTCTTCTTAAGTCGCTGCCTCTTACGTCCGACGTTACGCGGCGCTGTCTACAGTGAAGGTCCTGAATTAGCGGACATCGGTTGCTCAGGAATCGATTTTTGACTCCTTTTTCATGACAGCGTTAAGAAAGACGGCACTTTCTATGCAAATTAAACATTGCACTAAATTCTTTTAATAGCGTTTATTTCAACATGTGTTAACTTAACAATAACATGTCATAATAGACAAATATATAAATTAAATCACCAAACTGTCGCTAATATTTTCACGTAGCATGTGGCGAATGAAACGAACTGGGTATACAAACAGCTTGATTTGACAAGTTGATTGACAAACAGCTGATAACACTAGTGAAGAGCTCTTCACCAGCTTCAGAAACAATGTGAAACATGTCAGTTGTTGGGGTTGTATAGCGCACTTATGGAATGAATACGATGAGATGACAGAGTGGAGGTTTAATACCCCTATCTCACACGCGGGGCCATAAGTGCGGTTCATTATGATTCAGCGCGAGTTTTGGTGCTGTTATTACGTTTCCATTTTCCCACGCAAAAAAAATAAACATGTTTAACATGTGGAAGCTTGCGGAACTTGCAGATCTTTGCGTACCGTCGGGCGCCGGTCACTCGAGGCGGATCACGGTGCCTAATACCCCTCTCTCACCTGTGTGGCCGGACTCATCTCCGTGAGCTGCCGCGATTGCCCACGACGTTCCTTTAACGTTCCGCGAAGTTCTACAAGGTCTGCAAAAAAAATTAAACGTTGAATTTTTCACGTGGAAACATGGAATCACAGCGCAAAAACTCGGGGTGAATCATGATCAAGCCTACGGCCACAGCGCGAGACCGCGCATGCAGGAGATAGGGGTATAACACACCGCATCTCACAGCGAGTCAAACCGCATAGGTGAATAGGGGTATTAAACATTACCCAGAAAAATGAATGGATGCGGGGTTTGAAACTCCCAAGGTTTTTTTCTCATTTAACTAAATAAAATTTCATGAAAATAAAACGTGTCTAAAGAAAAGTCCATAAAGTTATGGATAATGGCTAATGATCAATGAAACATATTTTAAACAGAAAGCAGCGAGCAGCTGGACATCGGGACGTAGAGCGTGTAAGTACGATGCGTTGGTCTGGCACGCGCAGGTCTGAGCAGCTCAAGAAGCTCCATAATCTGTTGCCTTGGAAGGCAAAACCTTTTTCTTTTTCTTTTAAATAACGACCACGGGGAAAATATGAAAAGGGCTGAAGTTTTGTCTAAAGGAAAAATGTACATGACCCACACGGCTCCGCGAACGGCGCCGTCTTCAGTTTAACACAACAACACGCTGTATCGCTGCCAAATTGTTCGCCACCTGTTTAATATTAATAGTGATTGGCAATTTTAATGCATTAGTCACATTATGAAATAGGCTAATTAAAAGTCACTCTATTAGTTCTGATATCAAATAAAATAACATTCTTAAACAGGTCTACAGTATATTCCATCATTAATACGACTTTGATAACGTGCCATAATGTGTTTGCATACACTGCTGGTTTATAAAGACTGCTGCTCAGTGGCGGCGACTAGCGTCTCGAGCTCAAACTACGCTAAGAATGAGTTAAGGTTGGTCCAGACCAACCTTATGAATGTATGACTTAGCTAAAAGATACTTAGCATAAGAACGTTTCGGGAAATGCGCCATAACATTAAGAGAGAGGCTAAGGTACAACTTAAGAACTACTTAGCGATAAGAAGCTTTCGAGAAACCGGGCCCTGGTGATTTCTACTGTTTATGGTCTTTTTACGGTCTCTGGTATGTCATGAATATTATGTAAAGCAGAGAAGGAGACAGCTATCCGAGTGAGGTTGTGGCTTTAGCATTGTTTAATTAACACTTGGGTAATTCATGAGAGAAGCGTTATCTCAGCATGACGCTATTGTTAATGGTTTCTTAGTGAATGAGGCACTCACTAACTAAAACACATGTGGGATTTGAGACTTGATACTCTTCTTTTAATTTCATACATATATTTAAGAGTCTATATGGTTAACGTTTATCCACAATTACGCAACTGCGCAATTTCACTTTTAGTTGAATAAAGAATCTTGTTTACCTCATCTTATTGTCTCAATCAAATCCACAGTCATTATTGTGCCCCTTCCATTATGAAAAGTTGTATGACTGCCTTTGTTTATAAATGCATTAAAAGCCGTATGTGCAATAAAAAAGTGTCCTTTAAGAAAATGGCGAATATTTTCTGGCATTTCAGCTGTTGTTTGAAGTTTGAATAGGTGACATTTACTTACAAAGAACTGTTTTTCCACCTGCTCTCAACCATCCAATTTTGATCTGCATTTAACTCTTTCGTCGTTTCTCTTTTTTTACATCTGTTGCAACAAACAAGTAATTAGAGTACCTCTGAGGATTGGGAATTTGATTACATATCTCATCGAGCATGTTTACAACCACACATATGCAGCCCGCACTGAAATAAAAATTTAAAAGGAAAAAACAAGGATTATATTAGTCAGCTACGTAATACGGCCCAATAAAGCATTAATGTTTTTAAATGTTTTTAGGCATAATGGATATTGACATCTGAAATAAGCTTTAAATCTTCAAAGGCTTCCCAGCTTCAGGTACTAAGAGAAGATACTTTTAATATTTTAAACAAATGCATCATATTGATTCACTGTTTTTTTTTCTTCCTGTAAATGGATACTAATCAATAAAAGTGTTTACTGATTAATATTTTAAAAGAGAAACAGTGTTAGTTCATAGCACATACTTGATGGAACTTGATTGGGGTAGGCTAAAAAGGCTAAAGATGTTAAAATAAATGGCAATTTGGCCATTCATGTACAGTAGCAGAAAACTGGAAGCATGACGTAGAACTTCAAAACTGAAAGAGGGTCTTGAACCCTCGGACCTAGAGGCACAAGGACACAGTGCTACTTGAACCATTGGCCCTCTGCCCTTGTGCCTCTAGAGTGCTACCAAGTAGATCACTGTGCCGCTACATACTAATACTGTATGTACGTAAGTAAACTTAGAAAGTAAACTTGTAAGTAATATGTAAGTAAACTTTTCTTTGTCATAATAATACTGCATTCATCTTCCACTCATCAAATTCTCCTTCTTTCATACTGTAGGTCCTGGTTTTAGCTTTTTACATATTATATATTTTAAATATTTCTTTCTGTAGGTGTCAGTGTGTTTGTGTTTACATGCTTTCTAGTACTGACTCAGTTTCAGTTTTGTTATTGAGTTTTCCCAGGCATAGTTAAATCTGACAAGCTAACCGGGTTATTGACTTAGAGTTTAGTTTGCTGTTTTGAATTTATCTTCTTCATTCACTAAGACCATGGACTTACATCCAAACCCTGTCCATGGTCATACGTTTTAGAGTTTTAGAGTAAAAACCTTTTTTAAAGAATATGTCAGGGTGTTGTGAAAATATTACATTACTCTCTCTCACACACACACACACACACACACACACACACACACACACACACACACACACACTGTATAAAATAATTATCATATACTTATAATATCAAATTTATTGCTATTATAGTTTTTCTTTTTCTGCACATATATATTCCCTCTGTTTGTACAAACCGGATTCCAAAAAAGTTGGGACACTAAACAAATTGTGAATAAAAACTGAATGGAATGATGTGGAGATGGCAAATGTCAATATTTTATTCAGAATAGAACATAGATGACAGATCAAATGTTTAATCCGAGAAAATTTATTATTTCAAAAGAAAAATAAGTTGCTTCCAAATTTCACGGTGTCAACAAAACCCAAAAAAGTTGGGACAAGTAGCAGTAAGAGGCTGGAAAAAGTAAATTTGAGCATAACGAAGAGCTGGAAGACCAATTAACAGTAATTAGGTTAATTGGCAACATGATTGGGTATAAAAAGAGCTTCTCAGAGTGGCAGTGTCTCTCAGAAGCCAAGATGGGTAGAGGATCACCAATTCCCACAATGTTGCGCAGAAAGATAGTGGAGCAATATCAGAAAGGTGTTACCCAGCGAAAAATTGCAAAGACTTTGCAGTTATCATCATCAACTGTGCATAATATCATCCGAAGATTCAGAGAATCTGGAACAATCTCTGTGCGTAAGGGTCAAGGGCGTAAAACCATACTGGATGCCCGTGATCTCCGGGCCCTTAAACGACACTGCACCACAAACAGGAATGCTACTGTAAAGGAAATCACAGAATGGGCTCAGGAATACTTCCAGAAACCATTGTCAGTGAACACAATCCACCGTGCCATCCGCCGTTGCCAGCTGAAACTCTACAGTGCAAAGAAGAAGCCATTTCTAAGCAAGATCCACAAGCACAGGTGTTTTCATTGGGCCAGGGATCATTTAAAATGGAGTGTGGCAAAATGGAAGACTGTTCTGTGGTCAGACGAGTCACGATTCGAAGTTCTTGTTGGAAATGTGGGACGCCATGTCATCCGGACCAAAGAGGACAAGGACAACCCAAGTTGTTATCAACGCTCAGTTCAGAAGCCTGCATCTCTGATGGTATGGGGTTGCATGAGTGCGTGTGGCATGGGCAGCTTGCATGTCTGGAAAGGCACCATCAATGCAGAAAAATATATTCAGGTTCTACAACAACATCTAGTCATCTCTTTCAGGGAAGGCCCTGCATTTTTCAACAAGATAATGCCAGACCACATTCTGCATCAATCACAACATCATGGCTGCGTAGGAGAAGGATCCGGGTACTGAAATGGCCAGTCTGCAGTCCAGATCTTTCCCCTATAGAGAACATTTGGCGCATCATAAAGAGGAAGGTGCGACAAAGAAGGCCCAAGACGATTGAACAGTTAGAGGCCTGTATTAGACAAGAATGGGAGAGCATTTCTATTTCTAAACTTGAGAAACTGGTCTCCTCGGTCCCCAGACGTCTGTTGAGTGTTGTAAGAAGAAGGGGAGATGCCACACAGTGGTGAAAATGGCCTTGTCCCAACTTTTTGGGGATTTGTTGACACCATGACATTTTGATTCACCATATTTTTCCCTTAAAATTATACATTTTCTCAGTTTAAACTTTTGTTCCGTGATTTATGTTCTATTCTGAATACAATATTGACATTTGCCATCTCCACATCATTGCATTCAGTTTTTATTCACAATTTGTTTAGTGTCCCAACTTTTTTGGAATCCGGTTTGTAATTATTGCATTTTTGTGACAAGAGTGGCATGGTATGGAAGCAGATATTGTTGCCCCCTCAGATCCAGCAAAAAATTTAATAAATACAAAGCACACAGCACACTCACACACAGGAGAGATGCTTTACCCCTCTGGATCATCCTCAAATACACAGGAGAGAGCATTCTCATACACTGGAGAGATGCTTTGGCCTTCTGGGCCACCGTACAATCTACCGTACATCATCCACAATCCTGAGTGGGACAATGACATTATAATGAATTAATGAATGACTTACTTTAGCACATGGGGAAAAAAGCATTATAAAATCCATCCAGCCAGCCATTCTCTACACGGCTTAGTCCAATTCAGGATTGTCGTGCATTATAAAATGTTAATGTCGAAGCTAAATGTAATAACAAAGGCATTCAATTCAGAAATATTCACTTAGGAAAAGAATTAACTTGTAGGGATCAAATTGTTCTCACATTATACCAGTCCGGTTGTTACATAAGAGAACTTACATATTACTAATGCATTTTTGGCCATTATGCAAGTTTTAACAATGAGAATATCTAAAAAAAAAAATTAAATCAGAGATATT
The DNA here is from genome assembly GCA_030522415.1 of Channallabes apus. Taxonomy (NCBI): domain Eukaryota; kingdom Metazoa; phylum Chordata; class Actinopteri; order Siluriformes; family Clariidae; genus Channallabes; species Channallabes apus. The sequence continues at coordinate 16,495,252 of CM060107.1, forward strand.
ATGCAGACATAGTTCAAGGGGCAGTTATTCACTGACAAATTAAATTTGCCTTTTGATTTTTTATTCCTGTGAAATGGAAAAAAGTGCTTAACTCTCATAAGGCCTTTATTTAGCAATAGGATTTTATTGTATAGTGTGCAAATACGAGTGAGACAATGTTTTAGTCCATAAATAAAAAAAGAAACAAACATATTTTATGCAGGTCTGGTATGAAATACCGCAATAAAAGTTAATCAGTTAAAGGAGAGGAAGTTCGGGGTGTTCATAACGCAAACTTAATGATAAAATCCTGGCATGCAACAGTTTATTACATACTGGAAACCAATAGGTGTATTCCCAAACTGTGATAAGAAAGACACCAATATTTGTGGATGAACCAGAAATTGATCTTGAAAATCCTATAACATCTCATAATCTTGAACTATTTCACTATAGCTGCCCCATGGAAGATTGAAAATACACTTTAATATCAGCAGCAGACACCAGGAAGAGCCTTTCATCTCGCTGTGGTGGGTCTCATAACACATTAGACATGGCACAGAGGACACTGTCGATCTCCGTCTGGCCCGACTGACTGCTGGATTTCATTCCTGTGCATCGTTCAGGATGATTAAGTGTTGTGTGGAATTGAAATGGTGTGGTTGTTGCCAGGGTGGTGCAATTGTACCAAGCGTTGCAATTCTCCAGAGAACAACAGGGACACACACAGTGAAATGGAAAAATAAAAACAACAGCCAAGAAACCACCATCGCTGAGAACTCGACATGATTTATTTTGAAGTGAATGAAATGATTGGAGTAATGATTGGCTTGAAAACAAAGAACTACAAAAAAATTTTCAGCTCATCCCAAACGTAGCGCAAGAGATATTTATTTGTTGTCCTGATTTAGTGGAAGCTTAATGACTATCACACAAAGCCACTCAAACAATCACTCATCGTCTATACTGTTTTACCCCGTATACACAATTATATTTGATTTAAGAAAAAGAAAATCTCTTAATAATAACAGTCAGTGCCTCACTGAATTCTCCAAACTGGTTGGTCAGAAGGGGTTTCTGTAGCACCATCTCTGACAGTATCTGTAATTGAAATCCGGCTTTATAAATATATATATATATTTTTTTCTTCATACATGCTATCTTTTCTGTAGTAATAACACATAATTTTAACCAAAAAAATTTAATTAGATAACCCAGTCATAATCAAATATTATATAACAATAATGTAATTAGATAATCCAGTCATTACTCATTCTTCCACTCTTTCACTCGTGCCTCCACTACCACCCACACCCTTAGTCCCACACACTGTTCACCTCACTGACAACTCGAGGACATGCATGGACAGTCTTTTCAAATTTCTCTGCTACTTTTGGGCATGTTGCAATATTTCTAAGGGCACTAAATAACCCCCCCCCCCCCCCATTCCTCTTCTATCCTGCCCTTATCTTCTGGTATTTTATTATGTATTGTGCAGCTGTAGCATACCTGAGCCCAGAAACAAGTATTTTAATGCACTATTGTGTGTGCAGAATTAATCAGAAATATAATGGAATAGAATAGAATAGAATAGAATAGAATAGAATAAACTGGATAATACAAACAGAGAAATTGTTTTCATTATGCACACACGGAGTTTGTTTCTGGTTAGTGTGGGTTCAACTGTCTATACCAGTGGATCTTAGCTCCACCATTTCCCTGTACCAGGTATCAAAAACTGTAAGTTTTGATTTCAAGGTAACAATAATAAATTGCTCTACAGCCCAACAATTGCCCTTAAAATAAGTTTAGTGTTGGATAGTAACTGTCCATGATGGAGGTGACCTGTGTGGGAAAACTGTTTTTGTGTCTAGTTGTTTTGATACAGAGTGCTCTTTAGAACCTATAAAAGTGAAGAACTCCAAAGAGCTTTTGGCTTGGGTCTGTGATAATTTTTTTCTGTCTGCTTCCTGACCCTAGAAGTGTACAGTGGGAGCCACGCCAAATAGCCGCGACAGTGTGGCTGAAGTGTGAATGGCGTGTGACTGGCCTTTGCACGCCGTAATCCCCCCTCCCTTTTCTGGCTGAAAGGCGTGTCAAGATTTCACAGTAAACACGCCCATTCAAGCCCAATTTATTCATTTACCTGGTGCCACCACTAGATGGCGCTTCGTTCTCAAGAACACGTTAAAACAAGCCAGCTGCGCTGAGTTGCAATCACGTGATTTTAACAACCCGCCTCCACCCCCGCCGAACTGACGCTACCAAACTACAGAGATGAAGATGGCGGCTTAACGGACTATTCGTGGTAAGTGATGTTTTATTTTATAAAATGTGTTTGGGGTAGTTTACAGTTTATTTCCCAGTTTAGTTTTTTATTGGCCGTTTTAAATATCACTGGCAGCACCAGCAGCGGTCAGATGTGACTTTAGAGAACTTAATGATCTGTTTACCGAGTCTGGAGTTAATATTACAGCTTACTGTCAGTGTCACACACTCACAATGTCACTCCACTTTAACTCAAAAACATGCTCAAGCTTCGACAATACTATTAATGTCCCTATTACAAGAGCTGCACTACCCGATGAAGAGTGTTTGTGTTCTCTGTAAATACTGAGAGAATCTCACCGCGTGTTGTCTGGATAAATTCAGCGCTTATTTATTCTCTGGTTAAGAGTTAATCTGCAGGTTATTTCTGTGACTGTAATATAATGTGATGCAGTTGATGAGGGACACAGACTGAGGGGAGCTGTACAGGAGCTAGTAACGCTCATAACCCGGTTTATATTTTATACACTTTGTCCAGGACTTTCCGCGGTAGCGCTTAGTTAACGAGCTGAATAACAACACAGAAGTGTTTATCAGTTAAGGAGGGGGAGGTGTGTGTGTGTGTGTGTGTGTGTGTGTGTGAGGGGCTTCAGTAAGTTATAGTTTGGCTTCAGGGATGAACTAATGCTCATATACGAGTGTTATATCGCTTAACTTATTTGTATGAGAAGCGCATTAAGTAAATTCCCGGTTAATTTAATGCAGACGATAATACAGACAGTCACTGGTTAACACTAACACTGTTCACTGGTTAACATTAGCACAGGCAGATTATTTACATTACAGAATCCCCAAAGCAGTACTTTACACACTCTGTGGTAAATAGGTTTATTAATATATTTTATTTTTATTAGAACTATATGTTCTGTAAAGTTTATTTATCTTTGTCTTGACTAAATTCTCCTGTTGTCTTTAAGCAGAGCTCCGCTGTGGAGGATTGGGGGGTCAGACGGCTGACGGCTGGACTTTTGGAGCTACAGGACTGGAGGAGCCTGAACAAGCTGTTGAGAGAGCTGTAGGAGGGATGACGTCACAGTCCGACAGCTTTAGAATGATGTTTGATCTGGTCTACTGTATATTCTGAACATAGAACTGCAAAATGTCTGATACAGTACTTTGGGGGAAACAAAGACTTAAACTGTTAAGTAATAACATTATTAATAACAAATATGTAATAGTTTTGATATTTGAAAATGTTTTATTTTAATGTAAAAGGACTATAGATAGAGACTTATAAGCAGCTGGTGTATCTGGGTTGTTTAATGAACTTTAAGCAAAAAGACAACATGTATTCATCTGTTTTATATAAATTACTGTTTTAACTTTGACTAGTTTTGGAAGAATAAATTGAATTGTTAAAGTGATGTTTTGCGTGTTTTAATTTTGGGGGATTGTTTGGGTATTTAAAAATTGTTTAGTTGAACCAACAACTTCAATTGGCAAAAAATGGGACACAACTTTGTTTTAAATTGTCAAAGAGTTGGGCTGAAAATAATAATAATAATTATTGATCATAGAAACAAATGAAACCAGTTAAACACTTGATTATATGTATTTGTGTTTGTGATTGTGACCCATAATAATTTTTTCTCAGTATAAATAAATGTTTTGGGTTTTAAGAACTCCAAAAGAGCAACGACAAACTTGGTATTCTCCATTGAGGTTTCTCACCTTCCACTCCTGAGTATGACATGGTGTTAATTGCTCTGTGTGTGTGTGTGTGTTTTTGGCGGGGGGATGGGTGTGTGTGTGTTTTCGGCTGTTCAGCAGTTCTAAACACAAGCACAGTTTTTGTCCTTAACTAAAATACTTCAATACGTTAATAATGAATTTATTTTGCTGAATAAGGTAATAAGCGATGTTTAAACCAAACCAGTAAGTTAAGTAAGTGTTCCATACATTAGATAGATAGATAGATAGATAGATAGTTTATTTCAGTTCAACACTGAAAAAAGGTGTAGGCTGAAGCCTTGCTTATTATGCCTACCCTTTGTACATCAACAAATGATGAGCGACACTTTACAGTAAATTGCACAAAATATTGTCAACAAATATTGTCACTTGTGCACATAAACAAAACATGTCAAAATTAATTATTCTTTCACTTGGGAAGAGAAGAGAAATTTGGAAAAGAAAATAATCATGTCTATATACAGTATATATATTACTTTATGTCATATATTCACTAAACACCTTGTCTTTAAACATTTTTTTAAATCTATGAAGTGAATTACATAATTTTAATTCCATATCACATTTATTCTTTAAATTTGTTCTGGCCCTTATTTTGCTAAACATGAACATTCCTCTTAGACAGTACTGGCTGACTTTAATTTTGAACAGCCTCTGGATGCAGCTGGGAAGTAAATTATTATAGGCTTTATACATTATTTGTGCAGTATACAAATCAACTAGATCCACAAATTTCAAAACTTTAGATTTTATAAACAATTTATTTGTGTGTTCATAATAATCGGCCTTATTAACAATCCTTATTGCTTTTTTTTGTAACACAGATATTGGGTTTAAATAAGTTTTATAAGTATGCCCCCATACCTCCACACAATAAGTGATGTATGGAAATATGAGTGTACAATACAATATGCGTAATGTTTTATTATCCAATACATACTTTAATCTGTTAAGAATTCCAACTGATTTAGAGATTTTTGTCTTAATAAAATTAATATGTGGTTTCCAATTCAGTTTGTTGTCAATTATTACTCCCAAAAATTTAATTTTGGAGACTCTTTCTATTTCCTCATTATTAATTCTTATTTTCACATCATGATTAATTTTTTGATTACTAAAAATTATGAACTTAGTTTTAGTCAAATTCAATGAAAGCTTACTATCATCTAACCAACTTTTAAGCCTCAGCAATTCATTTTCCACTGTGTTCAGAAGCTGTTTCAAATTTTTACCTGATAAATATAAAGTAGTGTCATCAGCAAATAATAAAAATTTTAATACATTGGACACTTTATCAATATCATTAACATACAACACAAATAATTTAGGGCCCAATACTGAACCTTGTGGAACACCGCATGTAACTTCCAATAAGTCAGATTTGTCATTATTAATTTGTACATACTGATGTCTGCTTTCCAGGTAGCTTTTTATCCAGTCTAACGCTTTTCCTCTTATTCCATAATTTAACAATTTCTTCACTAATAAATCATAATCAGTTGTATCAAATGCTTTCTTTAAATCTAAAAATACTCCCAATGTATATTCCTTGTTTTCTACTGCAGTTGAGATATCTTCAACCATTTTCATTACTGCCATTGAAGTCGACCTCTTAGTCCTAAATCCGAATTGATATTCACTCAGTAAATTATGTTTTTCTATAAATTTGTCAAGCCTCTGCACAAATACTTTCTCTAAGATTTTTGAAAACTGCGGCAGAAGAGCAATTGGTCTGTAATTAGAGAAGGAATAATGATCTCCTCCTTTAAAGATCGGAATAACTTTTGCCATTTTCATTTTACTAGGAAAGATACCGGTTAAGAAAGACAGACTACAAATGTAAGCAAAAGGTTTTGCTATACTCACAATTATATTTTTTAATAATGACATGTCTAGATCATCACAATCGGTGGAATATTTACTCTTGCAATTATTAACTGTTAGAAGTATTTCTTTTTCATCTACAGCCTGAATAAACATTGTATACTTATTACATAAGTTTTTTACTTCATTCACTGATCCATGTTTAGTAATTTTTTCTGCTAATTTAGATCCAACATTTACAAAATACTTATTAAATTCATTGACAATATCTTCCCCTTTATTTATACTTTGATTATCATCATTTACAAAACGATTTGGGTAATCAAAACTACATGTATTATTTTTAAGTATACCATTAAGTACCTTCCATGTTGCTTTTACATTGTTTTTATGGATATTCAATAACCTATTGTAATAGTCCTTCTTACTGAATCTTATTATATTTTGTAATTTATTTTTGTAAGTCTTATAATCACTTTCTGCTTGTTTTGATCTTGTTGTTAGAAATTTCGTGAATAGGACATTTTTCTTTTTACATGCCTTCTCTATTCCTTTAGAAATCCATGGTTTATATACATTCTTTTGCTTTATTATAATCCTCTTAGATGAACAATGTTTATTAATTTGCTCATTTAATATATTCAAGAACACTTCATACGCCTTACTGGGATTGCTATATGCATAAACTTCATCCCAATTTTGTATTTTTAAATCTTCATTAAGAGCATCTATTGCCTCTTGTGTTCTATTGCGAATAATTTTATAACTATTAGTCCTTTTTTTGAGGGGGGATTTTTCAATAAATCATAGAAAATCACAAAAACTGGAAGATGGTCTGTGATATCATTGATAAGCAACCCTCCTAGTCTTTTTCCTTTTAATTCATTAGTATATATATGATCTATTAATGTTGCTGTATCTTTTGTCAATCTACTAGGTTTTGTTATCATTGGAATCAAACCATAACTGTACAGTGCATCAATAAAATTAGCAATTCTCTTACTTCCATGTGGATTTAGTAAATCAATGTTAAGATCACCACATATGATGTTTACCTTATTTTTAATTGATTGGTCGAACATATCAAATAACTCTTTTGTAAATTTATCAATGCATGTGCCTGGAGCTCTGTACACACAATTGATCATTATATTTTTTGTACTTTTTGTTTCAATTTCAATTGTTACACACTCCAAAACATTTTCTATGGCAAATTAAAGTACTGTGTATAACCAAGTGCCCTAGCAAACAGTTACAGTACAGTTTACAGTACAAACAGAGTGTGTGCGCTGGGGGGATTGGAAGGTGAGTGAGAATACTCATTTACAAGACAAAAGACGGTCAGAGGCAGGGCCGTTCTAGACCAGACAACACGGGGTGGGGGGAGGGGGGCATCATGTTCGAGCACTGTTTTTACCTGGCCTTACTGTATAGTAACAGTATTGTATTTGCTGAATTGTGTTGAGGCTTGAGGCACGCAAACCCCCAGACCACAATAAGGTGGCAATCCCTCAGGGGGAAACTAAAAAAAAAAAAAAAAATATATATATATATATATATATATATATATATATATATATATATATATATATATATATATATAATATCCTTAATCCAGATTTTATCAATCAATGACATAACATTTATCTAAGCTGGATGGTCAAATTCTCAAAAACGTTTAACCTAAAGTAAGACTTAACACACTATAACTAAAATATTTACAAAACTGAAAGGTTGTCTAATGAATAATAAAAAATACAAACTAAATTAAAACAGATGGGCTGTTGAACAGATCATAATATGTTTTATGTTTTCTGATTATAAATGATATATGGGTTGATTTTAGAAAGGCTAAATGAAATAGCTAGTTTTTGGTCATGTCAGTCCAGTAACTATACTATGTAAAAGTAATTATAATATGAATTAATTAAGGGCAGGACCTAACCTAATGTTAATAATTTACACCATGATAACATTAGTATTCATGTTTTTGTATATATTTTTAAATGTTCAAATGAACGTTTCAGAGTATATAATTTGTCGTGTCATCTGTGATTGAGACCCATGAGTTAAATTGAAATATTTTTTATAGGTAGTAAGCCAGGTTTTAGTAACCTTGGATAAATCAGCATGAAAGCCCTCTCTCGCGCACGCGCTCTCACGCTGTCTCTCGCACACACACACACACACACACACTGTACACACACAGACACACACAAATAATTCATGAAATCGCGTAAAACCAAATGAAACTAGGGTAAAAATATGAGCAGTAAAAATACAGTAGTATCCTGTAGGTGATTCCTGTCCTGTGATAACAGGCACTAACACTCTAGAACTGTTTACTTCTGTTAGTTTTGTTTTCAAGTGTGAATGTTTATGGGGATTAAATCTGTCTCTGCTGCTGCATCTATACACCGTTGTGATAAGTGATTTGTGCCCCATCAGATCTTTAATGTGGGACATTATGCTGGTTAAATGACTAAAGACACACTGATCCGTATGGACAGATATTTGTTCCAGATATTATGCGCCATTAATCAATTTGTTATGCCAATTTGACTTTCAGCGAAAACATAAAAAATATAACGAAAACAAACCCAAGCAGAAGTTACATTTTAAGCTTTACTTTCAAATTCAAATTTGATTTGTCACATACACAGTGCGATATGCAGTAAAATGCTTTGGGTGCTTTAGGTGAGGATCGAACTCGGCATTGCTTCACCTGGACCGCTTTATAAGTGTCACGCGCTAACCGATTGCGCTACGGGAGCCACACGGAGGTTGGTCTTGTCAGAGTATCCTCTCTCTCGTGCGCGCGCACACACACACACACACACACACATGAAATTGCGTAAAACCCAACGAAATATAAGCAGTAAAAAAAAAATCAGTAAAAATACATTAGTATAACAGGCGCTAACCCTCTGGAACTTTTTTTTTTACTATTGTTTCCAAGTGTTTAAGTGATTAATGCCCCATCAGATCTTTTGACGGGGGAGCAATATGCATGATTCCATATGGGCAGATATTTATTCCAGGTTGCATGCGGCATTAATTGCATTTCTTATGCCACTTGTAGACTATCAGTGAAAAAATCAGCGAAAACATCATCAAAAATATAACGAAAACAAACCCAAGCAGACGTTACATTTTGAGCTTTACTTTGCAGCAAAATATTATCTATCAGTATATTAAATGGAACGGGGTAAAATACACCGTAATGTAAAATACTGTACATAGCCTGCGTTTTTATTCCGTACCTACAATGATCGGTATAGACAAATTACAGCCGCTACCGTGTCTTTAAGGATCATTTCAGGATGTCTTTAAAAATATTTCATTAACTAATTTTATTAATTCATTATTAAATAATAAATAGCATAATCATCATGGGTTGTGTATTGAGTGATTTAACAAATCTGTTTTATTAATCGGTCTGTTGTTGTTGTTTTTTCATCTATTTATGAAACTATGTTGACAATGCAAGAACTGTCTGTATATTAAAGATACGGTATTGGGCTTCCTGGACACTGCAGTTAACTGTGCCAGTCAATGCTCCATCTGGCGGAATTATACGGCATTGCAACCATCTTTTTAGAAAGCGCATGGGGGCGTTTATGGGGCGGGGCATCGTTAACTGCGTCATCGCGGGGGATCACATTCCATGCACGAAGCCTGCATTAACCCTTCATGGATCTGCCACGGAGCAGTCATGCTCCAGGCGGCTGTTTGACGTGGCTCCCACTGTACAAGTCCTGGGGTGAGGGCATCAGGGACACCAATGATCCACTCAGCAGTGCTCACAGTCTGTTAGAGCTTCTTTTGTCTAATTTGATGGCTGGAGCAAAGCCAACTGTTCTTGAAGTGCACAGAAAAGATTTATTGATGGCTGAGTAGAATTGTATCGGCAGCATCTGTGGCAGGAGATAAAACAAAAGCTGTTTAACAAAATTGTATATTGGTGTTATTTTTTATTTTCTCAGAGGAAGAAACTTGCATTTAGCATTTGTGGATCGAGTCATCAGACATTCCAATTTGTTTTAACGAGGGGGGGGGGGAGGGTAACAATGAGTTACTTTCTCATTGATACTGTACCCTAACTCTCATCTCCTTAAGGAAGCCAAATTTTCCATGTGATTATGTCATCATATGACATGCTCTTAAAAGTAAGGTCTTCACATTATCATGCTCCTTTTAGACCGTACTATCAGAGAGAGAGAGAGAGAGAGAGAGAGAGAGACATCGAAATGCTTCAACCTGGTGCCAGGAATACCATTTCCAGTCTGCGAAATAGATTCCGAATGACTGGTTCCACTGCTGATCCCCCAATGTTCTGGAAGGTCAAGAAAAACAATGGCAAGACAAGACAGACTATTCGATGGCATCATTTGAGAAATCGTACAGAAAATGCTGCCATTACTGTTGCTCGGATTCCAGGGTTACGAACAAAATTTTGTCTTATTATTCAACAATATTTGACTTGCTACTGTAGATGTGCAAGGAGACTGTATAGTGAGCCAAAACTGACTCTATATCAGTGTCAATGTTGTCTGAATTTTGAATTGATGATGCTCAACGGACACAGGCTTTTATATAAAATCTGACTTTTATTTATTAATTTGACAGAAATGTAACATTAAGAAAGATACATATGCAATGTTTCTTATATTCTAGAGTCTAGGAATATACAAGACAGCATTATATCTAACTATAAAATATTGTTTTGTTTTTTTATTGAAAAATGGAATTGTGGGCATTTTCGCATCACATTAATAGCATACTTCATCCTACTTCCTTCCTTTTTCGTTTAAGTCAACAGAAGTGAAAAAGAAAACGTAGTAAATAGACTTTGTATGGTGAAATAGCGGCATCATCATTCCAAATCTTCTGTTGCTGCCCTAAAAAAAATCTGCTCCACGTATTGCAACAAATCCTGATTAGGGTTTAAATAAATCTTTTCATCTTTTCTGTGTTGGCCTACTGATGTGTGAGTCTCATTATTGTGAGCCTGGACAATCATTTTCTGCACTGAAGCTGCAGCTGTGAGGAGCGAAGTGCTGGAGAGCAGAAGAAATGCAATTACAGCATGCCATAGTGGCCAAGCACTGGTCTCTGCTGCCTCCCTGCTGCTTCCCTTGTTAGTTTTTTTTATTGTAATACTGATCGAGTGCCTTCCTACGGGGTTTTTAATTTCCTGTATTGATTCTGAATTGCAAATAAAACTAGATCTATATCCTTAAACAAGAACAGGAATGGTATGCACTGATCACTCACTTTGATAATGCATGATGAGAGGATATGAAACTTAGATAATCCTTAGACTTATGGTTCTTACACCTTGTTTCAGTGCTTATTTTGGTAGATATGGATGTAAGCTTGTATTTCAGTTCATAATCGCAAGCTGCAAGAGCAAGACCTTATGATTTCTTGTGTCGTGATAGATAGATTAGGAGTAGTATCTTATCTGTAGTACTATGTATCTTAAAGGATTAAAACATACAGCATAACTAAATTTAAAAATAGTTACATTTCTAAATACTGTTTAATGATAAAATTATGATTTTTTTATTGTTTTTTTTAGTCCTCAAAAAAAATCTGTTTGTCCAGAACATCCTACCAGTTCTGGGGAAATTGGAGGCCAGGTTGCCACCTTGAACTCTTTGTCATGGTCCTCAAACCATTCCTGAACATTTTTTGCAGGGTAGCAGGGTGCATTATCCTGCATGAAAGAGACCACAGTATTAGAAAATATGAAAGGGTTTACTTTGTCCACAACAATGTTTAGGTAGGTGGTACCATACAGTATACGAATGGCAGGAGCCAAGGTTGTCCAGCAGAACATTGCCTAGAGCATCCAACTGCATACACTGGCTTTCCTTTGTATGTTATACAGTAAGAACCATAAAGACTGTTTCATAATTGAAATCATTGTTGATTGAATAATTTTCGTCAGAGATAATGAATCTAATTTCTCAATCCAGGAGTATTAGATATTCTACGAAAAATCACTAACACAGGGCATGCTACAGCAAAAATGTCCCGGGTGATATGGGTGACTTCTGACCTGTGGTACTGTATTATTAGTTTTCATTATATTTTTAGACAGTTTGACATGACCTGGTGCATCAATGATTCAGTCTATGATGAATGCGAAGACAAACATCAGACAAATATAAATCCAAATTTCTTACTAAACCATCATTTTGGCTATGAAAATAATAATTTCATGGATGTTTTATTGCAGTCCTCTTCTCTTTTTGATCACAGTGAGCAGAAAGGTCCAGACTGGACACTTTATCTTGCCAAGGAATGTGCTTCTCTCTGCTGTCTCTATTGGCATGATGAAGGTGCTAGGGCATGCCTTCACAGATAAACAACTTCTCTGAACTCAGCAGTGCTTTCCTGGGTTCAGTGTCTGCTGGCTGATATTATAGAGGCAGCCTCCCCTGTGATTAGCAGCCAGTGCTGAGCAGCTCTGACAAACACACTGGGCAGCCAGAATAGAGTATGATATAAATGGATGGTTGCAGGCTGGTTTTTGGCCAGTTCATTTTGCAGAAATAAACTCCATATGGGGAAGCAAAAGCATCATGCAGCAGAGTTTTAAATCACTTTAATAGACACGATAAGCCTTCCTCAGACATATACAACAATGCTGTCGAATTTTCAATTCTGAATGATCCAACGATGGTTACTTTTAAAGCAGCTTTGACAGTAGTTTCACCAGCAAGATAAATTACAGGTTTATACAGTATAAATTCACTTGTCAATACGTTAGCAACAACTTGCATGGAACTTGCAAGTGTATTTCATACGCTACACATGAAGACATAAAACCGATGAAGGATCCTGTAAGGAGATGTTTATTTAGCCTGATTTGAAGGAGGCTCTAGCATCAGCACTTTCCAACAGTCAAAAATAACGTTATACCACTTTTAAACCTGTTTCACAGAAAATAATGGAACTGTAATTTGATAAATGTATGGGATGCTATTCCAGAATGTATATAATTATTTACAAACAACTCTATTATAAAAAATGAATTCCTAGGGCAGGCTATTACTGGAAATTATCTCATTCATATTTGTTCAATACACACCAATCAGCCATAACTTTATGACCACTGGCAGATATTCTGAACAAAACTAATCACCAACTATACACAAGCAAACTCACTCATGTCTGCAGTCACCAGAGCCGCCTAAAAAATACTGACCACAATAGATCAGTACCCAACACTCACAGCTCACTGTGAATGGGGGCCCTGCAGTTTAAAGACCTTAGTGCAACAAACCTGGCCTCCAAGCCTCCCAGATCTCAATATAATTACGCACCCATGGGATGGATGAGCAAACAAGTCTGATCCATGGAGGCTCAACCGTGCAACCGACAGCACCCGAAGGATCTGCTTCCAATGTCCTGATGCCTTACACAATGGCACACCACAGAGAGTCTGTGGAGACGCACCCCAAGGAGGCACAATGGGAACACAAAACAAAGGTGTTTCTATTGTTAATGGTTTTAATGTTATTGATGATGGATATCTACAGTATAAGCTTAGCTCGAAATAATAAAGACTTTCATCTTTTTTGTATTTTCTTCATCGAGTAATCACAAGGTCAAAACTGCCACATGTTTCTTTATGGGGACATTTGGTTTTCATGAATAAATAAATAAATGCCTAATATTTACTTTGGATAGTGAATAACTGTCAAAGGGTTTGTGCATTTGAAAGAAAAGCGCAATAAGGGCAAGCAGTAGGTGGCCACATAAAGAGCACTGCACAAAATTGACATCCTAAACACATTTAGCTCGGTTTGGCACGATCTTTTATATGCTGTGAAAGAACGAAATGAAACTGTCACAGTTTTTTTTTCTGTGACATTTCAGGAGCTGCAGATGCATATGCACAGGTTTTCACGGTTTGATAAGATTAAGGGGAGAAGTCAAACAGCAGCACTTGGGCATCATCATGAGATTAAGCATGAACACTGAGATAAAAGCATGGCTGCTAAACTAAAGAGTTGTTTTTTCATTTTTCATTTGGTTGGAGAAAAGTAATTGCAGTAACAGATTTTGAAAAAATTTAATGATTTGGTAAAATACATGAAAAAGATAATGACTCATTAATGTAATAAATACAGTACTGTGCAAAAGTCTTGAATCATCCCTTATTTCTTCATATTTTTCTGCCATAGAGCCAGACTTACTTTTAAAAGTAGTTGTGAGGAATAGATCTCCAGGCTTCCTGAAGGACTTTTTTTGACTCATTTTTGACAAGTATTTGGTTCCTGTTTTCAGTCCAGTTCCTGTACATTATCTGACCAGCTTCAAAGAAATGTTTTCTTTTTTTTTTGTCTGATGAGCCACCCATGAATCATTCAAGTAAAAAAAGGCATGAATCAGTGAGAAATAGATGCAGATAATGACAGAATATCAGGCCAGTGAATGCCATCACCAGTGTACTAATACATACTGTATATATATTCTTGCTTAATGAGTTTCCTCTGGGTTCTCCGGTTTCCTCCCACAGTCCAAAGACATGCAGATTAGCTTCATTGGAGTTCCCAAAGTGTACCCTGCCTTCTTCTCTAATTCTCCTAGGATAGATGACCCTGTACATAAACTGTCACATTGTCACACTGTCACTGTCAAATATTATGCAGTCAAATTCTAACAGTAGTATATAGCAATCATTACAAAACCGAAATATCTAAACATATACTGTAGCTATTAAAAGGTACATTTGTATGTTAGCTAGCTAACCATTGGCAACAAGCTAATGTTGGCATGCTATATTAGGCTGCAGTTTTATCTAAATCAGAATTTTAAAGCTTTATACAATTTGTTTGATCACTGAGAATGTGTTTATATCTTCCTGGGGCCCTAAAGGCTTTATCTTTGGCATAGTTTAACCTTTAGATTGGAGATCTTTCCTGCACTTTCCTGCCATGAGTAAAAACAGCAGACATGGCAAAAAAACACGAATCAGCATGGCAAAAAAAACAAGACATCAGCCTTACAACACGTAACAAATATGCTTTTGCCCCAAATTCAAGTTTTCCAATTGCAAGACTTGTATATGTGTTGTGTATGTTGAAGATGAAATGAAGTAAGTTGAAGTATGTCAGTTTTAATACAAGCACCTCAAATGCTATGTACAAATAATGTAAGTTATCTATTCACCTAGCAATGTGCTCTTTCCACTATTGGAACAAATTGTGATTGAAATGTCACTTCCTCAATATTAATTTCTTGTTTATGGAAATGTTGTATAAAATCAATATTGTACTCATTATTATCTGGTTAAACTAAATATCAACATGGCTGATATTAGCTACAGCAATTGCCCTGTATGCTTATGCCTATGGCCATATTGATATTCCTCCACTTTTATTTATGCAGTATTACTTAATAATGTTTAACATATTTATTATTATTATTAGTAGTAGTAGTAGTCGTAGTAGTAGTAGTAGTATTTTTAACCCCTAAATTAGTTTTGATCTCTGACCATTATGCATATTTGTCATACACTAAGATATGACATGATAACATTATGGAAAGTGTCATAACAACCAAATCTCTGTAACTCTGATTTTTATAACATTCAGTCACGGGAGCTGATACCTGGTGTCATTAAGGTCTTTTTTAGCCTTATGAATACACTCTTACCCACTCATTCACTATAACCTTTATACTCTACAGGGTCACGAGAGGCCTGGAGCCTATCCCTGTGAAGTCAGAACACTAGGCGAGGTCTACCCAGGATGGCATGCCAATCCATCACAGGGCGCACAAGCACACTCACACTCACACTCACGCACTACAGTCCATTTTGGAATGCAGATTAGCCTCTTCGGAATGTAGTAGTAAACCAGAGGACCTGAAACAACTAGGGAGAACATGTAAACTATACACACGCCCAAGACGGGACTCAACCCTTAACCCTGAAAGTACAAGGACACAGTGCTAACTACTGTACTATGCAAATGTGCCACCTAATGCAAAGAGTAAAAGGAAACTTCAGGTTCTGGAGCAAAGTAGAATGGAGAGAAAAACTGAATTAAGTTCGCCAATATACTCCAGCAACATCTTTTTTTTTTTTTTTCAGATACCATGTATTATACTTTAGCAAAAAAGTTGCTAAAGCTGCTTACTTTCCTGCTGTGAAGTTTAAGAATAAAAAAACAAATAAAGAAGCTCACCAGGTATATTCTGTCTGGTGATTGTTAAGAGAAACAAACAGATGGAGCTTGTTGAGGTGGCACTCAGGTACTCAGTGTGTTCACTTCCATCCCTCTTGAATGTGTTTTGACACTCTGACTGCTTGTATTTTCTTTTTTCCCCCTTTTTTTATTTAGATGAGCATGTCAGTGTTTTTTTAAAGCACTTCAGGGCTGAGCGGGATCAAGGAAAGTTCAGTAAACAAAGCTTGGCAAAGTTTCCAAAGCTTTAACATTACTAAAAGTTTTTACTTTTGAGTTATGACATATAATTTGGCCAGAACTGAGCAGGTTCTTTAAGACATGGGCATGAGCTTAGCAACAGGCTGGGTTTTTGAGTACTTTGCAGGTAGCACAAGATTAAATGAAATATTGGATATTGCGATGCATGCTGGCCCACCAATAATTTCATGAAGAAGTTAGTACATTCTGTGAGTATGCAGACCGTGTAGCTGGAGAGGTGTGTACCCTGCTGATCAGTTAATCCCTGAGGTGAGGTGGGACAAACTTTTGTGCTGGTGCTCTGTTAATCTCCCCGTGCAGGTCCCAGGTGATGGCTTCCACAAAACATGGTTCAGGCACGGAAAGGCACAGGTTTCTTTGGAGGTCTGAATGATTGCACGATAGTGAGTCTGCCTTCACACTGTAGCAAAAAAACAGCAAAAAATATAACATGATGAAGTACAGGGACCACTGGGCCTGACAGGATTTTGAACTTTTGGCTGTCTTCATACACTCCAAACTTGTGTAATCAGTATATTACGAATGGGTGTAGTGCTGCTATTCTTTGACAGTTTAATTGCAAGGAGTTCCCTGTTAGTGTTCTTAGATTCATTAACCTGCAGGAACAGTATTTCTGAGAAAGCTAAATGTGTTTTAATAAGGAGGCTGATATAAAGGACTTCTTAAATTTGAGAAATTTCTAAAAATCCCATGATTTGCATTTGTCATGTTGCTCTGTTCATGTCATCCAGCTTGTTTTTTTAATTTTGAATCTGTCACCGCCCCATCTTGTGACTGTACCTGCTCTATGTCTGTTTAAACTCTGTTTTGTCCTCGTCTATTTATGGAGTCTTACTATGCCTTTAAGACTTGTTTTTCGTCCTGGTTTTGACATTTGCTTTTTTTTTTTTTTGTATAGATAGACCTGATTTTTGATGCTATCTGGCTTTTCTCAAATAATCCTCCAATTATTGATTAATTATACATCTTATATACAAACCGGATTCCAAAAAAGTTGGGACACTAAACAAATTGTGAATAAAAACTGAATGCAATGATGTGGAGATGGCAAATGTCAATATTTTATTCAGACTAAAACATAAATCACGGAACAAAAGTTTAAACTGAGAAAATGTATAATTTTAAGGGAAAAATATAGTGAATCAAAATGTCATGGTGTCAACAAATCCCAAAAAAGTTGGGACAAGGCCATTTTCACCACTGTGTGGCATCTCCCCTTCTTCTTACAACACTCAACAGACGTCTGGGGACCGAGGAGACCAGTTTCTCAAGTTTAGAAATAGAAATGCTCTCCCATTCTTGTCTAATACAGGCCTCTTAACTGTTCAATCGTCTTGGGCCTTCTTTGTCGCACCTTCCTCTTTATGATGCGCCAAATGTTCTCTATAGGGGAAAGATCTGGACTGCAGACTGGCCATTTCAGTACCCGGATCCTTCTCCTACGCAGCCATGATGTTGTGATTGATGCAGAATGTGGTCTGGCATTATCTTGTTGAAAAATGCAGGGTCTTCCCTGAAAGAGATGACTAGATGTTGTTCTAGAACCTGAATATATTTTTCTGCATTGATGGTGCCTTTCCAGACATGCAAGCTGCCCATGCCACACGCACTCATGCAACCCCATACCATCAGAGATGCAGGCTTCTGAACCGAGCGTTGATAACAACTTGGGTTGTCCTTGTCCTCTTTGGTCTGGATGACATAGCATCCCACATTTCCAACAAGAACTTCGAATCGTGACTCGTCTGACCACAGAACAGTCTTCCATTTTGCCACATCCATTTTAAATGATCCCTGGACCAATGAAAACGTCTGTGCTTGTGGATCTTGCTTAGAAATGGCTTCTTCTTTGCACTGTAGAGTTTCAGCTGGCAACGGCGGATGGCACGGTGGATTGTGTTCACTGACAATGGTTTCTGGAAGTATTCCTGAGCCCATTCTGTGATTTCCTTTACAGTAGCATTCCTATTTGTGGTGCAGTGTCGTTTAAGGGCCCAGAGATCACAGGCATCCAGTATGGTTTTACACCCTTGACCCTTACGCACAGAGATTGTTCCAGATTCTCTTAATCTTCGGATGATATTATGCACAGTTGATGATGATAACTGCAAAGTCTTTGCAATTTTTCGCTGGATAACACCTTTCTGATATTGCTCCACTATCTTTCTGCGCAACATTGTGGGAATTGGTGATCCTCTACCCATCTTGGCTTCTGAGAGACACTGCCACTCTGAGAAGCTCTTTTTATACCCAATCATGTTGCCAATTAACCTAATTACTGTTAATTGGTCTTCCAGCTCTTCGTTATGCTCAAATGTACTTTTTCCAGCCTCTTATTGCTACTTGTCCCAACTTTTTTGGGATTTGTTGACACTGTGAAATTTGGAATCAACATATTTTTCCTTTAAAATGATACATTTTCTCGGATTAAACTTTTGATCTGTCATCTATGTTCTATTCTGAATAAAATATTGACATTTGCCATCTCCACATCATTGCATTCAGTTTTTATTCACAATTTGTTTAGTGTCCCAACTTTTTTGGAATCCGGTTTGTAATTCTTTATGATTTAAATAAAAGTAACATTCAGTAACTTGACTTAACGCCTGACAATGATTCACTTACTCACTCACTCATTCTCTGTACCGCTTATTCTACATAAGGTTGCGAGAGGCCTGGACATTAGGCATGGTACACCCTGTGTTCTGTGCCAATCTATTGGAGAGCACAAGCACGCACACACTCAATACACCCACACACTATGGGCAATTTGGAAATGCCAATTAGCCTAACCTGCATGTTTTTGGACTATGTGAGGAAACCAGAGTATCCAGAGAAAACCTACAGTACCAAGCACAGAGTAATACATGCAGACTGCCTCAAAATGATTCAATAATCAAATAATCATATACTCAAAAACACTGTATTGTTTACTGCATATATTGCAACAAGGGCATGTACTGTGAAATAAATTGCGTATCTGAAAAACGTCACACAAACAAGTATTTCATAACTTTAACTTTAGCTTTGATAATGGCAAACACCGTAGTGGCCAACTCACATGTGAATATAATTCCTCATGCTTCCAGAGGGACTTTCACTATTTTAGTCCTGGAATATAATAATGTCATCATGGAAGTAAATGTTATTAATGTGATAACCAGGTTAATCAGTACATTCAGGTCATTGCTGAGCCTAGACCTGACCAACTGAAGCAACCCCAGATCACAACACTGCTTCCAGAAGCTTAAACACTAGCCACAATGCATGATGGGTGCCCTGACAAACCCATCACCCAGAAATAGGGTCAGTCGGAATTGTTTTTATGAACTTGATGTTCTAAATTTACTATTAAACACAGTTGTGATTTCTACTGTCAGTTTTTTACGACGCATAATCTCTGTTCATGGCCATTAAGGATTTTTCCTGTCCATTTTTCTTTCCTGAAGGTCTCTGTTCAGCACTACCATTCCATGTTTTAAACATACAGTGGACAGTTTTTAACCATTCATTCATTCATTCATTCATTCATTCATTTTCTATACCGCTTAATCCTGTGTTCAGGGTCGCGGGGGACCTGGAGCCCATCCCAGGAGACTTCGGGCACTAGGCGGGGTCCACCCTGGACAGAGTGCCAATCCATCGCAGGGCACACACACACACATACACACACTCACACACCCAATCATACTACGGGCAATTTAGGAACGCCAATTAGCCTAACCTGCATATCTTTGGACAGTGGGAGGAAACCGGAGTACCCGGAGGAAACCCACCAACCACGGGGAGAACATGCAAACTCCATGCACACAGAGACGGGAATCGAGCCTGGCCGGGGAATCGAACCCAGACCCTGGAGGTGCAAGGCGACAGTGCTAACCAGTTTTTAACCAATTCTTGTAATTTAATATTTTCTTGAGACATGTGCACAATTTGACTCTACTCAAACATTTAGTTTGTTTTGGCCAAGCAGTGTATACTGTATCTAACAAATGCCATAATAGCCACAGGAGCAGAGAAAATCACCCTGAGAGAGCTCATTACTCAGTCGTTAGTTCTCCTTTCAGAATTAATTAATAACTCAGATGTTTATTAGAGTGTAATTTACGCTTCAGTGTATCAATTCATAGATTTATTTTTGTTCAAATCCTATTTCCTTCTCGTGCATTCAGAAAAGCTATTTTTATTTTATGTTGTTTATTTCTCCTCTTTAATGGCCTGATTACATTAATGCTGCTGCAAATGTTTTTCCAGCACCATCTGTATTTTAAGACTTAGGCAGGAAATTGTGTTATAATAATGCAGTACGCTCTTTTAAATAACGCGTTTCTCCCATGTGAGTAAAATCAGAGGTAGGTAAAGAAAGGCTTTATTTTGATTTGGCTTTGTAAGCAAAATAAGGACAATAGGGCAATTAATCATGCCTGCTGCTGCCCTTACACATTGCTTATGTAACCACGCTCGACACACAATCTTGTATTAAATGGTTTATCATAATTTATAAAAGTTTCTGCAGTTTATATTTACATTTTAGGAATATGGCAAAGTTCCAAATTAGTTACTACAATATTTGTATTGCAATCATATAAAAACTGCAACATCTCTACATTCCTCATGGGTGTCGTTCTTGAGATATGTGTATTGATAGCACCCTTGAATCCATTTAGCTCTTTGTGTAGGTGGCAGATAGGCGATGCTGAGAAATCAAGTTCTTTAAAGTAATCCCTTGCTGCAAGCTCATGCATAATAATGAACTATAGAATGTTCTATATACAAAAATTTAATATTTAATGTGGTGTGTGTGTGAAGGTTAGCATGACAGACTTTACAGTTCTTTATTGGCTTGAGAATGATGTTTTATTACACTTGCCATATGTTGTTAAGGTTCCTTACCAACCATCTATATCTCTTATAATTATGCCCATACAACCTCAGCTTATATATAAGCATGTAGTTCACAACAGTAACAGTCATGTTATAATTGAACATGTAAAGGAATAAACCAACATTATAACAGATGTCTCTTCAACATATTCTCTTTATTTTTTCTGTATTTTTCTACAAAAACATGCAGCTACAGTAGTCAATTTATTGAGAAGCCTGAGAGTGCACAGAATGATATCTTGGAGATGTTTCTGTAAAAGAAAACCTTCAGATTTTTACAATGCACTTATATTTAAGATGTCTTCCATAAATGTTAAAGAAATATCTAATCACACAAAAAACTTATGCACTATACACACACAAATAACTTTTAAATAGGTTTAATAAAAAACACATCATAAGGCTTCAATCATTGCTTTAAACCGGTGTCAGCTTTACTGTATGTAACCATAAACACATCATAAAATAATAAGAAAGTTCAACCCTGTTACCTGTAAGGACTAGCAGGCCACCTCAGCCGGTGAACGAGGACGGGACAGTTCACGACATCAGTAACTAAGGAAAGAAATGGTTTCATGTCTACAACTCAGATGGCGCAAATCTGCAAGGAAACTTTTTGGCAAAAGAGAGAAGCAGTTTCACATCTTCACTCAAATGGTGTAGATCAGCACAAATCCCTTGAATAGGGAAGTATCACAACCCCCTGGCAGTTGCTGACCCCCCGGAATGTGTTTCCTGCTGGGCCCCAGCACAGCGAACATACAATGCTTCAGGGACACGTAGAATGCAAATCAATTAAAGTATGCCAGTAAGGCAAATATAAAATTAAATGTATGTACTCACATAGAATTTTTGATGCATTTATGTTGTGTTTAACATTTTTATCCTAAACGTAGGAAGGGTAATTAACAGGTATAATCCTTGCGGTTGTGGCAGGATAAGTAAAGTTCTTCCTACCTGTCTTTGGTTGGCCGTGTTATAATTGATTGTCCTATCATGGGTTAGGTAAGACTATTTAAGCTGGTCGGTAAGGTGGCTTGGGTTACGGGTCCCACCCCTTTACTTCCGTCGTTGTGTAGTCACACCCAGAACGGAACCGGGAAGTGCTGAGGATCTTTTTTTTTTTTCTTTTTTTCAGGTAAGGATGTCAGGCGCGGTGTATGTGTTTTAAGTGGGTTTTATATATTATATCGGTGTTTGTTGGTAATATTTACACAGTACAGAAAGCCTGATTTAAGTCAGCGGACACGGGCATTCACCTGGTGTTGTGGATGTGATTGTTCCTCCCAACCAACTGGTCGTCTTCCTGTAGAACTGACTGGGCTCTCAGCTTCCCGGATCACGGCTTAAATGCCCTTCTGGTGAGACTTATCAAATTGCAGGTACGTAACTAAGTTGCTTGTGTTTATGTAGTATGCTCTGCCGGTAATGGTTTTAATTGTTATTTTTAATGTAACAGTCTGGGGGCGGCGCGACGTGGATTGGTTTCCCGTGCTGGAATGACGTGAGAGCCCAATTGGAGGGCGCTGCTGTTTTGCCGTCCGGCTGTGTTTTGCTCTTTTAGCCGTTTTAAAGGTTACTGTGTGCGATCTAAGTGGGATTAATATTGGTTGTCCTGCTGCTTTGTGGGGAGTGACGCATCATATTGTTTTTGTTTAAATTAGTTTTTTTTTTTTTTAGTCTTTTGGGGTTTTTTTGCGTTCTTCCTTGTCCCTCCTTTTCATTGCCCTGGGTTTGAGGTTTCCCCTCAAAGTCTAGCTGTGTTTGAGTGATTTACAGCCCTGTGGTTGTAAGTCACTGTGTGCGTGTTTGAGTGAAGGGTGTTTGAGTGAAGGGTGTTTGAGTGAAGGGTGTGTGTGTGAAGGGTGTGTGTGTTTTCCCCAACTCTTTTTTGAATGAGAAGTGTGTATCGGGTTGTTAATGATTGTAAGGGTGTGTGTGTGAGAGGTGCTGTGGGTAAAAGAGGAGCGTCGATTTCCTTTTTTTTTTTTTTTTTTCATTTACTTATTGTATTTTTATTTTTGTTTGTTGTAAAGGGCCAGTTGAACGGGTGGGCAACCGGGTTTATTGGTGGGTGTGTGACCACACTTGTGGCGTATTGTAATTTTGTCCCCTTCTGTTACAGGAGCCGGCGACCCTAGCAGCAGTGGTATTCTGGTCTTTCTTTCTTTTTAGTGTGCGAAATATGAGCGTGTGTGCATGAGCCAATAGTAGTAGTAGGCTGTGGTGCTTTGTAGGCCGATTGTGTGTGTGTGTGTAGGCCCTGCTGCCGGCCCCGGTTCCTGTGGTTGAAGTTCTGGATGTCCAGGTTGTCCACCCGTGTATGTCATGTGAACCACTGGTCCCAGCAATTTATTACTTGTTCTTTTGTGTTTTCATTTTTTGTGATTAAATTGTGCAAAATATTTTTGTAATAATTTTATACCTTTGGATATCCTAGTCTCTTGCCCTATATTGTGAACTGACCTGTGTGCCTTTGAGACGAGATTTACTTAATCGGGGTCCCTGGCCCTTTTCCAGGGTGGCGTAATCGGAATTCTAGATTTCATAAACTTTGTCTTGCCCTAGCGCTCCGCCACACTATAGATAAAGATATGAATGGGTATGCAAGACATGAGATGTTTAGTATCAAATGAAAACTCTGTATATTAAATAAACGGTGTGCATGAAATCTTAGTCATATGAGCCAGACTAATGTTAATACTGTACACGTCACCTAAAATTCCACTGAAATGCCTTCTATGTGACAGACCAAACCACAAGTTAAATGTATGCATGAAAAGGCTACACCCACAACCCCCTTCTGTTTTGGACAAATGGCGGTGGGAAAGACCCGCGCCATGAGATAACAAACAAATTCCGAGCAACCTTTTACATCAGTTTCATCAGAAAGAGGTTCATCATGGGTGTCTGAAGGTAACCAGCAAGCTCGACCTTCCGCCCCTTGCAGGTGTCATCCGCTCTTCAAGAACTCTTAATGAGACTTTGTGCCAGAACTCCAAAGTCCTGCAACAAAGAAACTATAAGAAGTGCCACCATCGGTAACCAAGCAACCAATGCCTCACCGAAGGGCTTTCCCGAAAGATGTCCATACAGTAAACCTAAAATGCTAAGCCTGAAAATAACAATGGTATAATGGTTAGCACTGTGGCCTTACACATGCAGGGTTGAGAGTCCTATTCCCACCTCCGGTCTGTGTGTGTTCTCCCCATGCTTGGTGGGTTTTCTCTGAGGGCTCCAGTTTCCTCCAACAGTCCAAAGCCATGAATATTAGGCTAATGGGCATTCCCAAATTGCCTTTTGTGTGTGCCCTGTAAAGAATTGTCACACTGTACAGAGTGTACCCTGCCTTGTACCAAAGACTCTTGGGATAGGCTCCAGGCCTGTTTTAATTCTATGCATAATATAATTATAAGTACAGTATATATTAATATAATATAAGTAAAGTTGGTAATTAGAATGTTGGGTTAGATTACTAAAAAATAAAGACTGATATATCCCATTTACATAAGTATCCAGACCCTTTGTTATGACAAATGCAGTAGAGCTGGGTGGAATTAATGCTATCCTACGTAGCTTGTCAGCCTAGCATGAAGATGGGCAAAGATCTGGGTCTCCAAGGCTCACTGAGGCCTAGAAGAACAAGAAAAAACAGTTCTCCAAACTATGATGTGGGTCTGCTCCTAGGAGTTTTTAATGGAGGAGCTACATCGAGTGCTATGGTCATTGGTGTAACACTTGCAATTGAGCTTCGGTGCACTCTGCTACTTCCAGTTGTCCTTGAGATGGTCCGTCAACACAATTGGAGTCCACCTGTCCTTAACTGGGGCAGAAGTAGCTCAGTGGTTAAAACATTGACCACTGGATAGGTGCTGGGTGGGTTTCCTCTGGGGCTCCAGTTTCCCCTGGGACTCTGTGGAAACTGGGACAGTTTCCTTCCACAGTTCAAAGACATGCTGATTAGGCTAATTGGCATTCTCAAATTGCCCGAAGTGTATAAATAAATGTGTGAGGGGGTGTGTGTTTGTGTGTGCCCTGCAATAGATTGGCACCCTGTTGAGAGTGTACCCCGCCGCGTGCCATAAGTCTCCTGGCATAAGCTCCAGGCCCCCTGCGCCCCTGTACAGATAATGCAGTATAGACAATGAGTGAGTGTGCGAGTGAATTAAAAATGAACGACTGCAAAACAGAAGTAATATAAGTAGAATATAATAGCTTTGTAGGGTTAATCTCACTTTTATGGCTAAAACACAGCAATACATTTTCAAGCAGAAATGATAAGATACTAAAACATAGAAGTGCAGATAGGAAAGATACATAAGAGTACAGATACAATTTGCTGAACCTGGTGTTCTACCACTTGTAAGCCTCCTTATCCTCTCCCATATCCTCTTCACATTACAAAGCAGTGGAATAAGGCTTCAAGACAAAAGAAAATAACCCATATAATTCTTCTTCTCCTGGCAACCATTTTACAGTGTGCTGTTGGTGTCTATAATTACGATAATAAACACATGCACGCCTGGTAGGATAATTATCCAGGGGAGGGGTGAGTTGTTAGGGGGAGTTTGGTGGAGTTTTGGATAGGTCATGAAGAAAAAAAACCTATTTTGTATCTGCAGGGAATGAGCCTGTCAAAATACTGAAGAGTAACGAACTAAGAGCTTACACTTTACTGACACAAAATATTTATATACAGCACTACACTGTTAATTGATTTTCCTGATTGATTTTCATACCAAGGTTTATATGAGGTGGTATCAAAAAGTTTCAAGACTAGTTTTGTAACACACCAATTAAATGGCATTTATATCTGCAGTTACAATGCCCCCTTTGCCTCTGTCAGATACAGCTCCAAACAACAAATAAGCAAATTTATCTTTCACAAAAATTTAAATATGTACAGTATGATGGCAGCACATAAGTCATAAGCCACTTCATAAGGCAGTGCGCCAAAGACATTGTGTACCCGTGTTCATTGGGTGCTATGCAGCTGGTACTGTATACTATTCTGACCACGTCTGCTATTTTATCATGGACAGCAAGCTACTGTAGAACAAAAAGTGAACATGAAATTCTGTATGAAACTGGCCAATTTTGCCACAGAGAAGTTTACAACGGCAAGTTTACAGCGATGAGTCATTTGAGTGGCACGTATGCTTTAAGAGCAAAAGAACATCACTGGCAGACGATGAGAAATCAACATTGCATCGAAGTCTGCCAAGAACTTCTGGATGACCGGTTCTTCATATGGAGGATGATTACCTGGAAGTTGGGTTTATGGGTACAACCCTGAGATTAAATAACATGAAATAACATCTCCACATCTGGAATAGGCAAGGCAGGTCCACACCAAGTAATGAACAGTACGTTTTCAACATTCTAGAATTCTTCCTCAGTGGCCAGACTGTTAGTAGCGGATTCCCGGTTTTAAGGCAGCTGATGGAGGACATACAGAGAAAAAAACAGAGCTAATCTTGAACCGTTTTGATACCACTTCAGAATTAATGTACGATTTTAAGTAGTGTCCATTATATAATCTGTAATGAAATTTTTGGCTGACACTTTTAGTTTCTCTGTCCTTTATCAACATGTTGCCAACAATGCCGTTCAACTGCCTGCTGATTGTGAAACCATGTTATGACAACCCTTCATTCATCTTTACGTAAATGAGGTTGAAGCAGCATTTCTTTTGTCTTTTTGGTTCCTCCACCTCTTTCACCTTAACATCCATATATCGAACATCTCATAGATTGTTTATGATCAAGCCCAGTCTCTGATGTAATTCAGCACAGCAGCATTGTATAACTGCATTACATCCTGGATCTGTGAGTTGAACATTTGCTCTGTTGTCTCCACCACAATGGGTAAGCGGGAAATAATTTTTCTTTTTTTTTTTTGTTTTCAAGACCTTACAGTAAAACCTGATTAGCATTTATGTATTTATTCTGCAATTAAATGGCATTTATATCTGCAGTAACAATGCCCCCTTCCCAACATCAGAACGTCAGATACAGCTCCAAGCAACAAATATGCAAATTTATCTTTCACAAAAATTTTAATATGTATGGCATGGTGGGTAGCAATGCTGCCTCACAGGCCAAAAATTCGATCATGAGCTTGGTAATCAAGTAATAGAGAAGGTTTTCTCAAGTTTTGTGATTTCCTCCCTCCTCTCAAAAACTGCCAGTGTATAGCTTGAGCATTGCTATGGCATGGCATGATGTTTATGATGAACCGACCCCCCAGAAAATATCCAACCCATCTCTGCACCTATAACCAGGTTAAAGATGGCTCCATAGACATCCTTTAGAAAACTAGAACTGCAAACAATCCACAGTACTATGAGGAATCAATATTTTCCCAGATTGGAGGGCAAAAACTAACTGTATAATACCCAGGCTGAATGTATGTACAATTCCCACTGGTATGTTAGCCATACAGAACAACATCAGGTATGATGTATTTACATTACAAATACAAATATGTGGACATTTGTATTGAATCGATTCTCATGAATTAAATGAAATCTGGCTTTAAAAAAATCCAACAGAGAATCAAATGCATGGAGAAAACAACATGAATTAAGCCTCTGAGGAAACTGCTGGTATATACCAGTTTCCTCAGAGGCTTAAGAAGAAACCATTCTTGAATTTTCAGATATCTTGAGTTTAGACTTTTGCAGTGTAAATCACTGGAAGATAATCTGAAATAAGAGAATCTCGATAAAGAACGATGATAAAAAAATATATATTCTCAGGTACACTATATTCAATTCGATTTTATTTGTATAGTGCTTTTATCAATGACCATAGTCGCAAAGCGGTTTTACAGAATCAAAAAATATACATTTGTCAACCAGTGAAAGTGTTTGAGACAAAAATAATATAATTTTTCATCACAAAGATGCCGAAATGAATGCCTGCCATTGATTCCTCATCTAATCTTGCTATAGAAAGAAGCAAAGATTAACTAGTCTACATCCAGTCCCCAGGTGACTGGTGCTGACATTCTAACTACCAGCTTAATACAGTATATGTCAGTCTTTTTCAAAGATCTGAGCTGCAATTTTAAAGTCTTTTCATGGATTTACCCTAGGACAATATATTATCAGTGACTTGAATCTGATTAAATGAACTGTGCATATACTAAAAGAAAATTTTCCATTTTCAAGTTTCCTATTTGGAACCGAGGAATGAAACATTAACACCTCATTATCCTATAACAATAAAGCAGTAGCAGTAATGAATTTTAGTTTATTGAAGTATAGTATGCAAATCGCCATGATCAAATGATCAAATCCAAGAGGAATAAAATTTTTTAATAAAATGAGTGATTTTTACTATTCCTAGTCATAGAAAGTATTGCTAACAATATTGGTAGCATAATAATTAAAAGTAATACATTTTTTTTAAATACGTGTTTTCCTATTTTGCTCTTAAAAGAAAGAAAATAAGCATACTGTTAATCACATACCAAAAACCAACAAGAGGTGAAATACAGGGGGGGGGGGGGGGGTTTGAGTCCCTCACTGACCTAAAACCCAATCTTCATGGAGATAAAAAGACAAAATACATAGAAACCCAACTCTACACCTGTGTATGTGAGGACTAGACATAAATGTACATGAAATTACTTCAATTTTATCCCACTGTTTGTACACAAGTCAAGAACAGGTGGCACGACATATTGACGGTAGCTAATGTGGCCATAAATGGATGCACACGCAGTGAAAAAAATAAATAAATAAAAAAACGGATCTGTCAGTCATGGTGGCTTAGCACTCTCGCCTTGTACCTCCAGGGTCTGGGTTTGTTTCCCCACACATGGAATTTCTGAACATCTGCAGATCATGAGTTGCAACAAATGCAAGCTGAGTGGTGCTGTTGGCAAAACATTTAAATAAAGATTGTCATGGTAGAAACAAATAGACATTACACAACACAGTTTTTCAATCTTCATCTGGACACTTTCAAGTGGGCCTGTGCACCCTGTAACTTCAATTACACTACCTAGTGTAGTTCCTGATTTGCACTTCTCCTGCTGTAGGCCTTCGAGATCAAGGTTTCACATGTTGTGCATCCTGATGCTTTTTTTGTATAGCACAGTTGTAACGATTGGTAATTTGAGCTACAGTAGCCATTTTCACCTCAATCAGTAGACGATTTTATGACAATCTTGCCCTCTCTAGTCTCCATTTTACAGTGTCTCTCTGCTTTTAGTTTGTTAATTACAGTAATCTTGCTAGATATTCTTTTTCTTAATTATATGGTTTCATTACAATAGTTTTGGCACTCTGTGTGTGATTTCACATCTCAAAAATGTCTTCTAGTTGCATGGTATTGCATGGTATTGCCTGTTGGCTTTAATAACAGTCATGGGTTAGCCACATTGAACTACCAGCAAAATAAACTCACTATAGACAGGATATGTAAAAACAATATGAACAAATCTAAGAAAGCCAAAAGGAAAGCAATGCAAATATGCGTCAAAAAACAAACATACTGTAAAGTAGGATTAGCAATCGGAATTGTAATCTGAGCACTGAGATAAACAAAGTAATGGGCATTCAGCCATGGGTCCTGTTTGGAGAAGACCACATACTGTACAGTAAATGACCATATCTTGTTGTCAATCATGGGGGTTAATGAGGCCTAGGGACATTTGATGGAAAAATTCATATACACAGCTAGAAAACAGGAATGAATAAGCAACTGTTTCAATTTCCTGAATTATTCTAAATTAATTGACCTTCATTAATTTCTTTATCCCTGGCCAGGTTGTATTGGACCTAGCTTAGAGGCACTCTGAGTATTTCTTTTCTGGTACAGATGTCGCCTTTAAGACTGCGCGTGTTTTCCCGCGGGATGCCGCAATTTAGTAGGCGGAATCAGAGACTATGCAAGGAACACATGCACATTGATTTAGGATACAACTTATTGCCTCATGAGACAATAAGACTGTGTAAACATACAATCAGACAAACAAACAAACAAAAAAACATCCAAACAGATAAAACCAATATAACATTTATTTATTTATTATTGTACTTATTTATGTTTAATAAGAATTCTTTAATTAACGTATACTGTAAAAAATCCAACTAGATAAATGTTAAATGAATTAATACTATATTGTTGGCCCAACATCTTACAGTTGCATTTGTTGAGACAACAGGTAAAACTGTGTTCTTGAAAACTTTGGAGACACAGACTGAATAAATGTAAAAAATCAAGTTGAGCCAGCAATTTACCTTCATTGAGATGCAATCACGTGATTTACAGTATAAGACCCCCGTCCCCTGTCGGACTAACACTATCAAACTGCACTAAAGGGATGAAGATGGACTTTTTGTGGACTCTTTATATTTTGGTGAGTATTTATTGAGTTTTTATGATTATTATTTTTTAATAAAATGTGTTTCAGGTAGCCTACAGGTATTTTAGACTGGTAACGTTATATACTGTACATGAGGCCGGTGTGTTTCCGCGTATCGTCACCCTGACATTACTGAGGTGAGCTTAGCTAACACTGAGTACACTGTACAGGAGCTAGGGAGCTATACATTCATAGCCGTATCTATCTTTTTTTCCCGGCCGATCGAGCGCTCAGCTAATGAAACTTCGAGAAAACCCCAAAGTGTTAAAAGTTAAGGAGTAGCCCCACTTCAGTACTCAGTAAGTTAAAGGATTTAACAGTTAGTTAAAAGTTAGTTTTTGCTTTAGAGTCGCTAATACTCATCTACAAGTGTTACAGTATATCGGTTAATTTATCTGTATGAAAACCGAATGAGTTTAAATTTCAAACATGTAGTTACTCCGGAGAACGACAAAGTAAAACCCTTGGGAATATAAAACCCTTTTGAATATGATACAATGCATAGCATTAAAACATCATTAGAATTCGAGAAACAGTGTTTTATACTGGGTTGAGAAACATACTTTTGTTGCCATAAACTCTTTTTCTGTGTCTGACACATTGGGAAAAATAGTCTTCAAAAGTAAAATATTTGCTAGTTTTTAAAAATGGTTATGATGTTGTAATGTAAAAGAATCAGTAAGATACTGATAGCATCTGGTGGTCTCCAGGGCCCATATTCACAAAGCTTCTTAGAATTCTCTTAGAGAGCTCCTATCTTAGCCTACAAATCCTAGCTGCGAGCAACTCTGAGTAAGGAAAGTACTAAAACTTTTATCTTAGTGAGGAGGTGTGGTTGACCCCATTGCTCGGGATGATGCAACAATTCAAGTACTGTTATTGGTTGATAAAAATAACCTCTGATCTCTGTTACGGTCTTGAAATGAGCACTTTGTGAAAATATATTTATATTTATAAAATAGAATATATGATAATAGAATAGACAGTAAAATCATAATGTTTGTATAAGAAATTGTATAATCATGACTACAGGCTATTTCATAACCCCCCCCCCCCCCCCCCCCCCCCCCCAATCTTCATAAACGGAGACCATGTGGAGAGGGTGTCCTCCTTCAAATTCCTCGGGACCCACATCTCCGAGGACCTGTCTTGGACCACAAACACAACCGCCATAGTAAAGAAAGCCCAACACAGTCTCCATTTCCTGAGGGTCCTGAGGTGTAACAGGCTGCATACTGACCTGCTAGTGTCCTTCTATCGAGCCACAATCGAGAGTGTGCTGGCACACGCCATCCCTGTGTGGTATGCTGGTTGTATGCAGCCGACAAGAAGAGACTCCAGAGGGTAACCAGAAAGGCAGAGAAGGTGATTGGCTGTCCTCTCCCCTCCCTGGACTCCATTGCCAGCTCTAGATATCGTTCCAGAGCCAGGGCGATTATAGAAGACCACCTCCATCCTAACCACCACCTATTGAACATCCTGCCCTCTGGAAAAAGGATCAGATCCATCAGACCATCAAACGAACAGACTAAAAATTTGTTTCTACCCATGGGCTGTAGGAACTCTTAAGCACCAGAACACTGACACCACTCCTTCAATCTTCAATATTCCCCCACGAATGATGGTGACCGTGAGTGTATGCATGTGTGCGTGCATGTGCATGTGCGCGAGTGTGAGCGTACGCAGACTTCTACCACACCGTTATCAATTGCTGCTATTATCTATGTGCAATATGTTGGTAGATGTGCAATTACCATTCTACCCAATAGTTTTAATTATTCTAAATGACTCTTTATTATATTTATGATGCCCTTGTATACACCCTCCCACCCCCACATGCATATAATGTTTCTAATATTGTTTCTATCTTTTGTACTGTCACTCGTCACTTTCTCTTGCACCTTTGTGGCTTGGCTGACTAATTTCGTTGTTCAGGCAACTGTACAATAACAATAAAAAAGTCTAAGTCTAAGTCTGCACGCAAAGCTTCTGTTATAGACTAGATATCATAAAGTTAATTAAAACAGCCAAATGTTGAAAATGTGTCTACTTTTGAATCAATTTCCACACAGTAGTTACAACATTTAAGTTCTTCAATTTATTTATCATATTGTGATCCATTTCAGATTGATGGGAGCAAAATCAATCTCAGTTTTTTTTGTTTTTTTACCAATTTACATGATTGTAGGACAGTCTAAGCAATAAGCAATATTAACTGTGTTTTACAGCATCAGCTGTGATATACTGTGCGGTTTCTCCTTCTTGTGTTGAGTTAAATTTAAAGGGAAAATCCAGATGTTAAAATGTATTCAGCACATGTACGTAACAGTAAGGGTATGTGCCATATGGTCAATTGAATGGAAATTTCAGTAATTGAGGACACGTATGAAACTGCAAAACGGGAAAGTATAAGAATTCATGAGTATGGCTTTCACAGAGACCTTTTCATTCAACAGCAACATTTCAGATATTAAAATCTAATTTACATATAATAGGTCATGGAGACAATGGGTGCCTTGATTCCAAATAAATAAATGAATGAATGAATAAATAAATAAATAAGTAAATAAATATACAAATAATCAGCCACAGAAAAGATTTTTTTTCCTTAAGAGAACATGCAAATTGAATGGCTGCCAATAAGCAATTTGCACAGGTACATAAACTCTTATGGTCATAAAATAAAGTCTTTTTTTCTGGTAGACATGAAAAGAAACTAAAATTCTCTGTCATTTTTAATCATACACATAAGTGTAGTACATCATTTAAATCTGTAAAGGGTCTACTTTTATTTATGTACACTCACAATATTAACAAAACGTGCTTTTGTAAAATAAAGGAGGTAAAAAGTGTGTGCTTTTTAGTTGTCTCAGTCTTCGCGAATGTCTTTCTGAAAGACCTTGCTAAAATGAACTGAAAATGATCAAATACTAAACACAGACATGAGAAATATACATGTATCTAAAGAAAGTTTAAAGTTACCACAAAACAAATAAAATATTATCAGTTTCTGTAATTCCTAATCCAAGGAGATGTACATTCTTTCTGTCACACTTCATTATCTGATAATGAACTAACACGGGACAAGCCCACACACTATTCAAAGAATAAACTATAAAATTGCAAAGACTTTGCAGTTATCATCATCAACTGTGCATAATATCATCCGAAGATTCAGAGAATCTGGAACAATCTCTGTGCATAAGGGTCAAGGGCGTAAAACCATACTGGATGCCCGTGATCTCCGGGCCCTTAAACGACACTGCACCACAACCAGGAATGCTACTGTAAAGGAAATCACAGAATGAGCTCAGGAATACTTCCAGAAACCATTGTCAGTGAACACAATCCACCGTGCCATCCACCGTTGCCAGCTGAAACTGTACAGTGCAAAGAAGAAGCCATTTCTAAGCAAGATCCACAAGCACAGGCGTTTTCATTGGGCCAGGGATCATTTAAAATGGAGTGTGGCAAAATGGAAGACTGTTCTGTGGTCAGACGAGTCACGATTCGAAGTTCTTGTTGGAAATGTGGGACGCCATGTCATCCAGACCAAAGAGGACAAGGACAACCCAAGTTGTTATCAACGCTCAGTTCAGAAGCCTGCATCTCTGATGGTATGGGGTTGCATGAGTGCGTGTGGCATGGGCAGCTTGCATGTCTGGAAAGGCACCATCAATGCAGAAAAATATATTCAGGTTCTAGAACAACATCTAGTCATCTCTTTCAAGGAAGACCCTGCATTTTTCAACAAGATAATGCCAGACCACATTCTGCATCAATCACAACATCATGGCTGCGTAGGAGAAGGATCCGGGTACTGAAATGGCCAGTCTGCAGTCCAGATCTTTCCCCTATAGAGAACATTTGGCGCATCATAAAGAGGAAGGTGCGACAAAGAAGGCCCAAGACGTTTGAACAGTTAGAGGCCTGTATTAGACAAGAATGGGAGAGCATTCCTATTTCTAAACTTGAGAAACTGGTCTCCTCGGTCCCCAGACGTCTGTTGAGTGTTGTAAGAAGAAGGGGAGATGCCACACAGTCGTGAAAATGGCCTTGTCCAAACTTTTTGGGGATTTGTTGACACCATGATATTTTGATTCACCATATTTTTCCCTTAAAATGATACATTTTCTTAGTTTAAACTTTTGTTCCGTGATTTATGTTCTATTCTGAATACAATATTGACATTTGCCATCTCCACATCATTGCATTCAGTTTTTATTCACAATTTGTTTAGTGTCCCAACTTTTTTGGAATCCGGTTTGTATAAGATATATAAAAAGGATTTAAATAAAAAATATTAATTACAATTAAAAAGAGAAATGGGGTTAATTGCAGTGCAGCCACTGATGTACAATTTGATATGTGACAAAGTCACAGTGCGACAGGTATTAATTTATCCAAGACTCATGACTTCATACTAAATATTAAACTGAAATGTTGTAATTGCGTTGCATAAAATAATTTATGGGGGGGGGGGGGGGGGGGGCGCAATCCAGTGTCTTCTTGTGCCAGTCCCAAGTCTGGATAAATGCAGAGGGTTGTGTCAGGAAGGGCATCCGATGTAAAACATTTGCCAAATCAATGATGCGAATCAGAAATATTATTTCCATACCGGATCAGTCGTGGCCGGGTTAACAACGACCGCCACTGGTGCTGTTGACCTACAGGGTGCCGGTGGAAATTGGGCTACTGTTGGTCGAAGAAGGAGAGGAGGAAGGCGTGTTCGAAAGCAGAGAGAGAAGAGGAAAGGAAAGAGTTTAGGAGTGAAAGTAGGGACCTTGAATGTTGGGACCATAACAGGGAAGGGAAGAGAGTTGGTTGATATGATGCAGAGAAAGAAGGTGGATATACTGTGTGTCAAGGAGACCAGGTGGAAAGGTAGCAAAGCTAGAAGCTTAGGATCAGGGTTCAAATTGTTTTACCATGGTGTGGATAGGAAAAGAAATGGAGTATGAGTTATCCTGAAAGAGGAGTTTGTTAGGAATGTTCTAGAGGTGAAGGGAGTATCAGATAGGATGATGAGTCTGAAGCTGGAAATTGATGGTGTGATGTTCAATGTTGTTAGTGGTTATGCTCCACAGGTAGGATGTGTGTTAGAAGAGAAGGAAAAGTTCTGCAGTGAGTTAGATGAAGTGATGCAGAGCATCCCCAGAGGTGAGAGAGTTGTGATTGGTGCAGACTTCAATGGACATGTTGGGGAAGGGAACAGAGGGGATGAAAATGTGATGGGCAGGTTTGGTCTTCAGGACAGGAATGTAGAAGGACAGATGGTGGTGGACTTTGCAAAGAGGATGGAAATGGCGGTAGTAAATTCTTTCTTTCAGAAGAGGCAGGAACATAGGGTGACATATAAGAGCGGAGGCAGAAGCACTCAGGTGGACTACATCTTGTGTCGACGTTGGAATCTGAAAGAGATTAGTGACTGCAAGGTGTTGGTAGGGGAGAGTCTAGCCAGACAACACAGAATGGTGGTGTGTAAAATAACCCTGGTGGTGAGGAAGGTGAAGAGGACAAAGGCAGAGCAGAGGACAAAGTGGTGGAAGCTGAGAAAGGAAGAATGTTGTGTAGTCTTTAGGGAGGAGTTGAGACAAGCTATGGGTGGTCAGGAGGTGCTTTCAGTTGACTGGACAACTACAGCCAATGTGATCAGGGAGAGGGTACTTGGTGTATCATCAGGTTAGGGAAAAGGGGACAAGGAGACTTGGTGGTGGAATGAGGAAGTCCAGGAGTGTATACAGGGAAAGAGTGCTGAGAGCTGTAAGACAGTGGTAAGATGTGCTGTAGGTGTGACAGAAGAGTTCAAGGTGGTTTGGGTCTGCATTAAGGATCGGCTCTAAGCCCCTTTTTGTTTGCTCTAGTGATGGACATGATGACAGATGAAGTTAGACAGGAGTCTCCATGGACTATGATGTTTGCAGATGACATTGTGCTTTGTAGCGAGAGCAGGGAACAGGTGGAGGAAAATTTGGAGAGATGGAGGTACGCTCTGGAAAGCAGAGGAATGAAGGTTAGCCGCAGCAAGACGGAATACATGTGTGTGAATGAGAGGGACCCAAGAGGAACAGTGAGGCTACAGGGAGCAGAGGTAAAGAAGGTGCAGGATTTTAAGTACTTAGAATCAACGCTCCAGAGCAACGGAGAGTGTTCAAAGGAGGTGAAGAGACGAGTACAGGCAGGTTGGAATGGGTGGAGAAAAGTGTCAGGTGTGTTGTGCGATAAAAGAGCATCAGCAAGAATGAAAGGAAAGGTGTACAGGACAGTGGTGAGACCAGCAATGCTCTACGGCTTAGAGACAGTGGCACTGAAGAAAAGACAGGAGGCAGAGCTAGAGGTAGCAGAGCTGAAGATGTTGAGGTTCTCTTTGGGAGTGACAAGGATGGATAGGATCAAGAATCAGTTCATCAGAGGGACAACCCATGTGAGATGTTTTGGAGATAAAGTCAGAGAGGCCAGATTGAGGTGGTTTGGACATGTTCAGAGGAGAGATGGTGAATATATCGGTAGAAGGATGCTGAGGTTGGAACTGCCAGGCAGGAGGTCTAGAGGAAGACCAAAGAGGAGATTTATGGATGCAGTGAGAGAGGACATGAAGTTAGTTGGTGTGAGAGAAGAGGATGCAGAGGATAGGGTTAGATGGAGGCAAATGATTCGCTGTGGCGACCCCTGAAAGGGAACAGCCGAAAGACAAAGAAGAAGAATCAGCATGTATCTTGTTGCTGCTGCTGAGGAAATTAATCCATATCTTGTTCCTGAATGTGACTGTAACATTACCGAGCGCAGGGGCGGGAAACCCATCGCTCTCGCGTGTGAATGAAAGAGTGCCGGCTTTGCTTTGAATATAGCGTTAACGGCAGAGTTTTTAAGAGTTTACAACCTTTATTTTTCCTCCGGGTACTCCGGTTTCCTCCCACAGTCCAAAGATATGCAGGTTAGGCTAATTGGCGTTCCTAAATTGCCCGTAGTGTGTGATTGGGTGTGTGAGTGTGTGTATGTGTGTGTGCCCTGCGATGGATTGGCACCCTGTCCAGGGTGTACCCTGCCTAGTGCCGGAAGTCTCCTGGGATAGGCTCCAGGTCCCCCGCGACCCTGAACACAGGATTAAGCGGTATAGAAAATGAATGAATGAATGAATGACAACCTTTATTTTGCAACTGGCAACCCAGCCTTTTAGTTAAGAGTGCTCTGTTCCGATTGGTAAGTAGTTTCTGAGAAGTAGACTGGACAGAGAGCAGGAAGCACACTTTAAAGTACACTGTGGCACGGACAGCAGCAATCGACACTCCACTGCTCTTCCTGTGATATCCCGGATGTGAAGACCAGCATTTTAGCGACCTGAATTTTATTACCTGAATTTTAGCGACTTGAATTTTATCACCTGAATTTTTGCAACCTGAATTTTGTTACCTGAATTTTGTCGACCTGAATTTGTAAGATTGACAAATAATAAAGATTGTATTTTTAACACCTGAAAATATTTTTGAACAGCAATTTATTAACTTGAATATTTTTGCATTGAATTTAAAATGCTTGAATTACATTTTCACTTGAAATATACAACCACAATCAATTGCAGTGGCAAAAATTTCAAACATTGTAAATGCTCTAAGGATTTTTTTCAATTCAGATCAAATTTCAATGCAGAAGAATTCAAACATTTTTATTGCAACACGTTTTTTTCAGTTCATGTACTATTATACTTCCATATAATTACATTTGAGCAAAAACTATGGTAGTTTGCATTTTCTTTAATACGAGTCACTTTCTTAAATATGAGTCCCTTCACATTCCAATGTCGCTCTTCTTGTGTTTGCACTTTTTTGCAATCTACTGTTTGCATCAAAACCCAGGTCTCACTTCACGTACATTCCATTGTATATATTATTATTTTACATATTTAACAAAATAAGCTCTCTATGTTACATCTAACCAACTGTCTCTTTATAACATGTTTTTTTTTGTTGTTGTTGCTGTTGATAAAGTGCGTGTCATGGTCACTTCTTAGTGCAATCTTGTGCTTAATCTTTTGTTTATTCTTTTGTTTATTCTTACATTTATTATTGCTGCTGGTCAAAAATCATTAAACTACAATGACAATAAAGTCTCTTTATCTTTATCTTCTTGTTAAAGCCAAGCATACTGTATGACCACAAATGAAATTTAATTCTGCCTTGATTCTTGTTCTTTTTTCTTTTTTTATTATCTTAGGTGGCCACTGAGATTAATTTATTCTCTGTCCTACTGTTCTACAACCTCTTCACTATATTGTTGGACAAACAATTTAATGGGTTTGTTTTCACAGCTTGGGCTAATTACATAATTAAGGAACCCAGAATATTCCCTGAGCTAAGCTAATTTTCTTAAGCCTATTAAGCAGAGGTTTAAATCCTAACAGTTTAAATGCTGCCAGAATCAGGAAGACCTGTTGACTGCTCGTGATAATAGATAAAGTTAAGGATGAATTAACAAGTCTTAACTAAATCGCTGACATTTACACACCATACACCCACTCTACACTTTTAACCAGCATAGCAGAAAAGAAGGCAAAGATTGTGACTTCCTTGTAAGATAGAAGACCATCTGTAGAGAAGGAGAGACATCTGGCGAGTAGTGCAACGTCCATCAGAAAGTCCTCAGCTTGAATCTAATGCCCTGATGCTTTGTCCTAGGGAAAAAATTCAATAGCTTCCCTTTGCGGAATTGAGTAATTGTGGAATTTCATTTACTGTCCTTTGAGGAATCACATTTCTATTGCGCAAACGCGACAGCTAAGCATCCCCAGGGGTGAAAGTTTGCATACCTTTAATGAGTAAGTCTTTAAAGGTCACCTCAAGATAAATCAAGACAGACACGGTTTTAACAATGTCCCTGCAATTACAGTACTTCAATCATTTTAAGGAAATCCGTCTTTAACAGGTAAATCACGAAATAAGCCTCCATTATGGCTTGTCCTCCATATGTGTGTTCTTTCTTTATGACCCAAAATTATGCATTTATAATATAAGAAAAAATAAATTAAATGTAAATATTAATCATATTATATGTGCTGTACATATTTAACAAAATAAGTTCTCTGTATTGCATCTAACCCAATATATTGCATTTGGACATAATAACATAATATATTGCATTTGAAAAAGACATATGCTTTGTAGCCTCATTTTTATCATTTTTATAGTGATAAAAATGGCTAGTCACCCTGAAAGTAAAGCCTGAGTAAAGCCTGTCTTCATTTAGGAATGTTGAAAAGGTATAGAAAATACAACTGTATTGCAAACAGGAGTCCTTGGATGAGCATAGAGTCTTTATGATTACAGCAGTAGTCGTTAGAGGGTGCAAATCGTTTTGAGTTGAGTCTTGAGAAATAGAATAAAGTATTCTTGCTTGATCTATCTTACTCACTTCTCCCTCAATAAACCATTTTCCTCCTTGCCGTTTAGGAGACTCACTGTTTACTGTCCAGATCTTG
Organism: Channallabes apus; assembly: GCA_030522415.1. NCBI lineage: Eukaryota > Metazoa > Chordata > Actinopteri > Siluriformes > Clariidae > Channallabes > Channallabes apus. The sequence goes on from CM060107.1 coordinate 16,535,278, forward strand.
TTGGCCTCTTGGAGACCTTTAGAGAAATCTCAATATCATAGTGGAACAGCCCTGACTGTCTTCTGATCACATTTTTTAAAATAAGAATCAGAAGTACACCAGGCAGGGTTGTGTCATGCCCCCCAAAAGGCTCACTGGAGGACAGTCTGTCTAGGACGTTTAGGGAGTCGATAGACATGTGAATGTGAACTCGATATGGTACAGTAATTGTTGTGTGTTTCTGACAATACTGTACATATGGTTTCACATATTAAAAGATTGTAAACAGTTAAACAGGTAAAATTGTAGGGTGAGCTGAGTAGTTCAGCAAGAAAAGTGTTTGAGGGTCATAAACTACCATCATGTCAGGCGAGTACAAATAATCAGAGGTGGAAAGAGTAATAAAATTTTGTACTCAAGTACAGTACTGTTACTTCAGTGAAATTTTACTTAAGTACAAGTAAAGTTACCCTTATAAAAATCTACTCAAATAAAAGTAAAAAGTAGCTCATTAAAAAATTTACTCAGAGTAAAAGTTACCGAGCTACTTTTTTATTTAAATTTTTTTAACAGTGGGGGTGATTCTTTTGCTGAATTGTTTTGCCCTTGGGTGTTTCCATGTTCACTCTTATATTAACAGATTACTGTTTGTGTTTAAATGTTTGCTGTGGGTGTCGATTGTATATTGATCTGGCTCTGCTTTTTTTTTTTTTTTTTTGTTAAATATAAAAAATAAAAATAAAAACACAGCGGGGGTGGGATGAGGCATTCTAGCATAGTTCAAAAAAGATGAGCAGATATAAATCTCAAACTAGTTGTTTTTAACTGAAGGAACACCTTTGCATAATAAAGCTGTTGTCTTTGTTGTGCTTGAAAATCAAAGTGGTCACTTACAGTAAATATGGTGTTACGTCCCAGTCTAGGGCCAAACAGCAAAAGAATGGTTCAGGGTTCTATTTTAAACTGTATGAAAATGGTGGTATATGGCAGAAAGAACTAGATCCAATCATTAACTGATGAAATAATGAGGTTTGTATATACAAAAACACACAACAGGAGGAGGAGGATCAGATTCAGGATGGACCCAGGCCAAAATAACAAACAAAATGGTATTTATATTTAGTAGGTAGATTACCTGCAAAAAGAAACAACAACAAAAAAAACCCAGAAACAAAAATACACGTACCTTCCCAGACTCCCTAAACCAAAAACAATTAAATTATCTATAAATATATACAAAGACCAACCAAACCAAAGGGACAAAGCAATAATCAAAGTCAATTGGAGGCAAAAAGTCAAAACCGGAATACACAACCAAATATCAAAAAGCCAAAATCACTTCCTCTTTCCTCTTTCCCACGTCTCTCCGGTTTACAGTATATTGTATATGGTCGCGCTAGTCGATGACGTCACTCAGGGCGGAAGCGACTGTGTGGAAGGTCAGGTAGCTGCCGATGTCAGAAAACCTGGAGTGGAGTCTGGAGCGGCGCGCGACCAGGACATGATACACACAACGGAGCATTTATACAAAGTGCAACGGAGCATTTATACAAAGCATAATATTTTCATTATTTTATCATTTTCATTCATTTATTTTTTACTCAGTAGCGAATATGATTTAAAATGTAGCGAATTACAATACTTCAAACAAAACATAATTAAGTAAAAGTAAAATTACAGATTTTTAAAACTACTTTAAAAAGTAGAAATACACAAAAAATCTACTCAATTACAGTAACGCGAGTAAATGTAATTCGTTACTTTCCACCTCTGCAAATAATACAACAGAAAGAAAGATCAGATTATTGAGTGTGCTCTTATCTTACATCATTTTTGAGGTGTGATCAAAGTGTGGCTAGATATGGGTGGAGGGTGAATTTTTTTTTTAACTTTTGAGGTGAAAGCTGCAATGCTAGTTTACTGCGCAGACTTTGCGAATGTTCGTAGTTCCATGGTCCATTTGTACACTAAAAAAAAAAAAACAGCCACAATCTGACAGTAATGTACTGTTTTCATTAAATGTGCTGTAGAAAACAATGTATTCTGGGAAATATTTTGCACTTTTTAACAGTAGTCTTCTGTATTTATTTAATACGGTTATCTTCTGTATTTTGCAACGCATTGTAGTCCTATTTGCTAATGCTTTAAATAACGGTACATTTCAGTATTTCTTTGGATACTGATTGGAGTGTATAAGTGCAAAGCTGATCAATTATTATTGCTGTTCTATTGAAGTAATTTGTTTTGTGTTATTATCTTAAACATAACTTTTAGAAGCAGCAATTTAAAAGATAATTTTCAGTCAAGTATATGTGAAATTGCTGCAAACGTCAATACTTATTTATATAGCTTTTATTTTGAAGAGGAAGCACGAGGAAATCCTTCATCTTCAACTTGATTATCGGCACCAACCAACTGAACAGTAATTTAAACCTTTTATATTTTCATGGATTTTGCTGTCACCAAGCCTTATTACGGTACGTTGTTTTGAATAGTTTTTTGAATGTTAAATAGTGTTCGTTGTTTCATGTTAAGTGTTAACAGAGATAATTTTGGTGGCTTATGTTTAAAATGTGATTGTTTTTTTGTATAAAATATATAAACACTGATGTAATTTACTTAGTATAGATTTGTACAGGTGATAACAGTGTTGTCATCCTAAAATCCCAGAAGTTATCATGGCCTTGAAAGTAACCTTTCTTAGAATTGATCAAATATTGCATGTTAAAAGTTAGTTACTATCTATATAGTAATATACTAGTATTTATGCTGATCGGGTATTATAAAGTTAATAATATAGTTAATGATTTTTTAATTATATTTGATTTCTCTTTGAGCTAACCTTAAAATTTCATAAAAGTTGTTAAGCAAACTTTGTTAATGTTAGGAATGGGTTGAGACATGTTTTTGTTAGACAATGCTGTGTGAATATCACCTTACTATCTGAGTTGTTATCGTTGCTTGACAATTCTAGAGAAAGTTTCTAAATTACTGCTTTTTTGCAGTGGTACTCTGGAATAAACCTGGAGAGTAACAATGAGCCAAGGAGTGATTACAGGTACACTGAAAAAAAAAATACTTTGGATCAACTTAAAAAAAATTGCTTCAATTTGTTACAAGCTTTTTTTTTTTAACTTTCTCTCAAATCAAATGTTATAATTTTATTTAAGGTTTAATTTTGATCAAATATAAATATATTTTTAAGTTTCTCCAAAGCAAAAGAAATTCATCGATCCAAATCAGAAACAAAAGTTATTACAATGCCTTACGCCAGTAAAACATTAACATTATATTTAAGTTTAGTGTTTACCTTGAAAGAAACAAATTACATTCATGTAGTATAAAGTAATAGCAGTAAATTATAGTAGTAAAGTAATCTTTTTCATTATTCTCAAGTTAAAAGTATGATTACGTACAAACTTAATTTTATGAATTATACATAAAAATCAACATATAGTCATTTTCTGAAATAAAGAAATGTACTCATCTCTATGCCAAAAAAGTTCATTTATGTAGAGAAGTTACATTTATGAATGAAGTAAGTAACCTTTTATTAAAGTTACATTTATAAATGAAGACTGAACAAACAAGTTCTCCTCAAAAACATTTATAACCATCCTTGAAACCATACACTACCTTTTCTTTTTGTTGTACTATTATTTCTCCAATTAAAAGATAGAAAACAAAAATTTAATAAATAAAATAATGCATTTTTAATAACCTAAGCTTAAGAACTGTATAAACCTATTTGCTATCTATGTGAAAATCTGACAATTGTTTGACAAAGTGACCAAAATTTTATATTTTAATGTCAATAAAGAATACGTTCCCTAAATATTTTCTACAGGACCACAAAAGTGTGTTTGAGCTCACCAAGATAGCTCAAGTTTAGCGCAAACAACATGGAACACTCATGTGCGACTGATAGAAAATCAGTAAGTCACAATCCCGATTTCATGGCTAAAGACAGTCCTCTTCCTACCTGAGGACAAACAGAGCCATCGTGCACCTCACAAGTTCTGCCTGAGCTTCATCTTTCTGAACAACCTAATAAAAGAAAGGACATTTGTTAGACAAGTTGCTCTATTTGGCAAAACAGTGTCTGAAGTATGCATGTAAAAATCACTTAATGCTCCCTACGAGTGCAAAAAAAAAACCCCACCTAGGATTAAGGTGCATCAAGTTAAATGTAATTATGTCAATGAATAGGCAAAAACAACTGACATACATATACACACACACATTATATATTACATTATATTGCCAAAAGTATTGGCTCGCCTTCACATGCATACAGTATAAACTTGAGTAACATCCACTTCTTAATCCATAGGGTTTAATATGATGTTGGCCTTTTGCAGCTACAGTATAACAGCTTCAACTCTTCTGTGAAGTCTTTCCACAAGGTTTAGGAGCATGTATGTAACTAATGTTAATACATACTATGATTAAAAAAATAATAATGGCCCTGTGTAAAGATTGTGCTGCAGCTGATAATGCCACTGACCATATTTGTGAATATGAAGGGGCATCGGCAGTTGTGTGGTTTTTGGATGTTGGTATACTGATTGGAAGCTCACAGGTTCAAACCCCAGCACCACAAAGCTGCCACCTGGATCTTTGAGCAATGCTAATTTATCAATTCAGTAACATTTTTCAGTTCTAAGGTTGAAATGCCTTATGAACAAATGCTTACCAGTGCTTAATCAGTTGATCCACATCTTCCACTACAGTAAATACACCATAAGACATTTCAGGAGATACTCTCTTCATACATTCACCTCCAGGCCCTGGGCATGTAAAAACAAACATAGTACATTTACATTTAGGCATTTGGCAGACGCTCTTATCCAGAGCGACTTACATTTGTATCTCATTACACAACTGAGCAGTTGAGGGTTAAGGGCCTTGTTGGTTATGTTAGGCTTGTGAAGCGTGATAAAATTAACATGGCAGACATTGAAACCTGTATTCAGACAGCATACACTAATCTGTGAACAAGTTAAACAAAAATGTTTTATTCTGCTAGTTATGTTTTAATTTAGTGTGTCATAGCCAACTTGATTTGGATGTCTTGCTCAGGTCCTGTGGCTTCAATTCACAATATTACATTTGACACCAAGCTAATTTCTGCTTTTTTGAGCAAGTACACCCTAGTAAAAAAGAAGTATGCTAAGTATATTAAATCCTAGCATGCCAAAGCATACTTAAATGTACTTGCAGCCAGACTAATGATTAGTATACTTGAAGTTTGCTATTTTGGAACAACTAATTTTGTACTAAGTGTATTTAAGTTGTAATTAAATTGTACAAAAGTACAATTTTAAGTGTATTAAGTATATTTTTGCGTGCTAAAGTGGAACAATTTTAAGTATACTTAGTACACTTAAAGTTAAAGTATATGGCTGTGTGTGTACTAACGTACATGACAGTAATTGATAATACAATATAAGTATATATTTAATGTATTATAAGTACATTACAGCTATATTTACTGTATTACAAATACATGATTAATATACTATGAATATATTCTTATTGCAGCAGTAGCATGCTGTTATACTTCTGGACAATTACAAATACTAAAAAAGTACACTTTGTGGTTAATACAAATATACTTTATTACAGTATATAATACTGTACCTTCTATACTACAGTATTACAAATGTGTTACCAGTACACTAAAGGTGTTTAGGATAATTTATAAATTTTTTTGAAACACATTACATTAGTAATTATGAGGCAGATTTTATTCATGAGTTAACAGATTTAATTTGCACAAGGTCACAAAAGTAGTATTCTAATACTAATGTCTGTTGTGTGAACACAGACAGACATTAGTATTAGAATATACAGGTACAGTATTAGTTTAAACCTGGTGTGTTGATTCTAGAGACTGAAAACAGGCCTAGAGCTACAGAGCCATTATACCACAAGCAAAGTACATAAGATTTAGCAACAACACATTAGACAATACATTCTATAGCTTAAAGTATGTACCTAATTACAAATTACCCAACAAAAACCGTTAAATTTACCTTATGCCGATGAAAATAAAGTAATAACGATTTTTAAAAAAAGTAATAACGATACGAACTAACGCACACGATGATGCAGCTTCAGCCATTAATTCAAACTAGAAACGGAGGACTGGGGAACCAATCAGGAAACAGATGATTGGCTGGTGTCGCGCCGATTCTAGTCAACCGGTTGGCTGGAATAGTTGCAGAGTTTACAACGCTGCTGCAGTTTGTGTAAGTGTCGCTTTATGACAGTGAGCGGACAGAAGAGTGAGAGAGTATGGCAAGCCGTTTTAACATTTAATGGCAAAAGTTGACTATCCAGAATGAACCTTACAGATATCAACAACGTATTTTTGACTATTATGTCGTTATGTCATTATGGAGCGATATCGTGGAAAATATTCAAATGTATAAGTCCCCCTCCTTGAACCACCACCTTATCGTGGTGGAGGGGTTTGCGTGTCCCAATGATCCTGGGAGCTATGCTGTCAGGGGCTTCATGCCCCTGGCAGGGTCACCCATGGCAATCTGGTCCTAGGTGAGGGAACAGACAAAGAGTGGTTCAGAAGACCTCTTATGATGAATAAAACCCTTGGAAAACGTTTTCCCTCGCCCGGACGTGGGTCACCGGGGCCTCCCTCTGGAGTCAGGCCTGGAGGTGGGGCCCGATGGCGAGCGCCTGGTGGTCGGGCCTGCACCCATGGGGCCCGGCCGGGCACAGCCCGAAGAGGCAACGTGGGTGCCCCTTCCCATGGGCTCACCACCTGTAGGAGGGGCCAAAGAGGTCGGGTGCAGTGTGAGCTGGGCGGTGGCCGAAGACAGGGGCCTTGGAGGTCTGATCCTCGGCCGCAGAAGCTGGCTCTAGGGACGTGGAATGTCACCTCTCTGGCGGGGAAGGAGCCTGAGCTAGTGCGTGAGGTTGAGAAGTTCCGGCTAGATATAGTTGGACTCACCTCGACGCACAGCTTGGACTCTGGAACCAACCTTCTTGAGAGGGGCTGGACTCTCTTCTACTCTGGAGTTGCCACCGGTGAGAGGCAATGAGCAGGTGTGGGCATACTTATTGCCCCCCCCGGCTCGGGGCCTGTACATTGGGGTTCACCGCAGTGGACGAGAGGGTGGCCTCCCTCCGCCTTCGGGTGGGGGGACGGATTCTTACTGTTGTTTGCGCTTATGCGCCGAACAGCAGTTTGGAGTACCCGCCCTTTTTGGGGTCTCTGGAGGGGGCGCTAGAGAACGTCCCTCCTGGGGACTCCATCATTCTGTTGGGGGACTTCAATGCTCACGTGGGCAATGACAGTGAGACCTGGAAGGGCGTGATTGGGATGAACGGCCCCCCCGATCTGAACCAGAGCTGTGTTTTGTTATTGGACTTCTGTGCTCATCACGGATTGTCCATAACGAACACCATGTTCAGGCATAAGGGTGTCCATATGTGCACCTGGCAGCAGGACACCCTAGGCCGCAGTTCGATGATCGACCTTGTGGTCGTGTCGTCGGACTTGCAGCCACATGTCTTGGACACTCGGGGGAAGCGAGGGGCGGAGCTGTCAACCGATCACCACCTGGTGGTGAGTTGGCTTCGTTGGCGGGGTAGGATGCCGGTCAGTCCTGGTAGACCCAAACGTATTGTGAGGGTCTGCTGGGAACATCTGGCAGAGTCCCCTGTTAGGACGAGCTTCAACTCCCACCTCCGGCAAAGCTTCAACCACGTCCTGGGGGAGTTGGGGGACGTTGAGTCCGAAGGAACTATGTTCCGCGCCTCCATTGTCGAGGCGGCCGACCGGAGCTGTGGCCGTAAGGTGGTCGGTGCCTGTCGCGGTGGCAACCCAAGAACCCGTTGGTGGACACCGGCGGTGAGGGATGCCATCAAGCTGAAGAAGGAGTCTTACCAGGCCTTTTTGGCTGGTGGCATTCCGGAGGCAGCTGATAGGTACTGGCAGGCCAAGCGGAATGCAGCTTCGGTGGTTGCTGAGGCAAAAACCCGGGCGTGGGAGGAGTTTGGGGAGGCCATGGAGAATGACTCCATGCTGACCTCGACTCGGGACGCTGTGGGTCGGTGGCGGGAGTACTTCGAAGACCTCCTTAATTCCACCAACATGCCTTCCGATGAGGAAGCAGAGTCTGGGGACATAGAGGTGGACTCTTCCATCTCTGGGGCCGAGGTCGCAGAGGTCGAGGTGATCAAAAGGCTCCGTGGTAGCGGGGCCCCGGGGTTGGATGAGATCCGCATGGAGTTCCTCAAGGCTCTGGATGTTGTAGGGCTGTCATGGTTGACACGTCTCTGCAACCTTGCATGGACATCGGGGACAGTGCCTCTGGACTGGCAAACTGGGGTGGTGGTCCCCTTCTTCAAGAAAGGGGACCGGAGAGTGTGTTCCAACTACACAGGGATCACACTCCTCAGCCTCCCCGGGAAAGTCTATTCTGGGCTCCTGGAAAGGAGTGGCCATCGGATAGTCGAACCTCGGATTCAGGAGGAGCAGTGTGGTTTTCGTCCAGGTCGTGGAACAGTGGACCAGCTCTACACCCTTAGCAGGGTCCTGGAGGGGGCATGGGAGTTTGCCCAACCAGTCTACATGTGCTTTGTGGACTTGGAGAAGGCATTCTAACGTGTCCCTCGGGGAGTCCTGTGGGGGGTACTCCGGGAGTATGGGATATCGGATTCCCTGTTAAGGGCTGTCTGGTCCCTGTACAACCGGTGTCGGAGCTTGGTCCGCATTGCCGGTAGTAAGTCGGACCTGTTTCCGGTGAGAATAGGACGCCGACAGGGCTGCCCTTTGTCACCGATCCTGTTCATAATTTTTACAGACAGGATTTCTAGGCGCAGCCAGGGCATTGAGGTGGTACAGTTTGTTGGGCTCAGGATTGGGTCACTGCTTTTGGCAGACGACATTGTTCTGCTGGCCTCATCATCCTGCGACCTACAGCTCTCACTGGATCGGTTCGCAGCCGAGTGTGAAGCGACTGGGATGAGAATCAGCACCTCCAAATCTCAGGCCATGGTCCTCAGCCGGAAAAGGGTGGAGTGCCCTCTCAGAGTTGGGAGTGAGGTCCTGCCCCAAGTGGAGGAGTTTAAGTATCTCGGGGTCTTGTTCACGAGTGAGGGTAAAATGGAGCGGGAGATCGACAGGCGGATCGGGGCAGCGTCTGCAGTGATGCGGGCTCTGTATCGATCCGTCGTGGTGAAGAAGGAGCTGAGTCAAAAGGCAAAGCTCTCAATTTACCGGTCGATCTACTTCCCTACTCTCACCTATGGTCATGAGCTGTGGGTAGTGACCGAAAGAACAAGATCGCGAATACAAGCGCCCGAAATTAGTTTCCTCCACAGGGTGTCTGGGCTCTCCCTTAGAGATAGGGTGAGAAGCTCGGTCATCCGGGAGGGGCTCAGAGTAGAGCCGCTGCTCCTCCGCATCGAGAGGAGCCAGATGAGGTGGCTTGGGCATCTATTTAGGCTGCCCCCTGGATGCCTCCCTTGTGAGGCGCCCCACCGGAAAGAGACCCCGGGGAAGTCCCAGGACACGCTGGAGGGACTATGTCTCTCGCCTGGCCTGGGAACGCCTTGGGATCCCCCCGGAAGAGCTGGAAGAAGTGGCCGGGGAGAGGGAAGTCTGGGCATCCCTGCTGAAGCTGCTGCCCCCGCGACCCGACCTCGGATAAGCGGAAGAAAATGGATGGATGGATGGATGGATGGATAAGTATAAGTCGTAATTGCATTCTGACTAGTCAAAATGACAGTTAGACATATCCATAATTCTGTCATGACCCGTCAAGCCACAGCCCCGCCATGATCACCTGAGAACTCCCGTTGCACTTTCCCAACCACCTCTTTCATCTGACCGCCTCATTCTCCACACACCTGTACTCCATCAGTGATCACCCATCATGCCTATATAAACCTCGCCATGACACCACCACATCGCCAGTTTATTGAGTGCCTTACCAGCCCAATCTACCAGCGTTATTTTCGTCACAGCTTTTCATGATATCGACCTTGTTTTTGCCTCACCGACTACGTCTTTGCCTCTCGTCTCTTCGGATTCTGACTGCTGCTATTTCCCGTTGCCGACCACTTACCTGCTATCGACCACAAGCTTGGATCACGGACTGACCCTCTACTACCCGGCTTTGACCTGCTCAACGACCACGATTCCTCCGCGCTCCTCTTCGAGCTCACGCTGCTCGCCTCAACCAGCTCATGGGGTGCTCTCTCTTCCGGCGCTGCACGCTCGCGCCTCTCCGCAATACTGCTGTCACACTGGTATACATCCCGGCTTGCGCTTCCATCGTGCCGGCTCTACACGCTTCCGCATTCCTGCAAGGCAAACGTCACACACCGGCTCTCGCCTCAGGCGCGCTGCTGCTGCTGCTCAGCACTTCCGCATTCCTGCAAGGCAAACGTCACACACCGGCTCTCGCCTCGGCGCGCTCCTGCTGCTGCTCTGCACTTCCGCATTCTTGCAATACCTTCCCTGCTCACACCACAGTACGGAGCTTAACCCACACCCAGCCTGTAAATCACTCTGCCTACCTAAATCTGCGTTTGGATCCACCACGCCCTCTACCGACTCTGACAAATTCAGTTCTTCCTAGGCAAAATTAACTTTTTCAGATATCCAAAACTCAGTTATAGATATCTGTAATTGTCATTCCAGATATCCACAACGTCATTCTTCCTAGGACGAATGACGTCACTTTTCCCATTCATCTCTATGGAGTTTCCCTTTATAGGTATCTTTAACTCAGTTGTAGATAGTAATTCTATGCAAATTACTTGCACACCATACATCCTCCACCAAATTTCAATTTTAAAAGAAAGTCTCTATTGTACAGTATATCTCTATTTTTATTTATATTTTATGTACAGTATACTTTTATTTTTTATTTCTATTTTTATTCTAGTTACATGTAAGTTAAAATTTTCCTATTGTATTTCTTTATTCATATTTATTCCTTACTGTAAGATTTAATTCTCTTTTTAAGGTCACTGGCGGTCGTGTAAGCATTTCACTGCATATCGTACTGTGTATGACTGTGTATGTGACGAATAAAATTTGAATTTGAATTTCAGATATCCACAATGTGGAATGTGGATATCTACAAGTAAATTATGACTATCCACAATTGCTGTTAGAGATATCTACAATTTAATTCTGACTAGTTACAATACCAGTTCAAGATATCTATAATCCAGTTTTGATTAGTCAAAATAGAGATCAAGATATCTAAAAAGGACATTATAGATATCTTTAATTGAGGTGAGCTGAAGATATCTTGAATTGGAATTGTGACTAGTCAGAATTAAATTGTAGATATCTCTAACAGCAATTGATTATAGATTATATCTAGATTATATCTCTGGTCTTTTCTCTGACCATTCCTCCCTTGTTTCTGATGATCTCAATTAATTTGAAATGTTGCTTGTCCAAGGAAACCAGCAATCTTGCTTGAAGTGGAGCAGTTGTAATTCTCAGAAACTCATTACTGATCTAAAAAAAAAAAGAAAAAAAAAGAAACAAATTGGACTGGCTCAAGTTCTTAGCAAATCTTAATTACAGTGTGTATAGAAAGAATCACCCCCCCCCCCAGACACACACACACCTTTAAAATAACTGCATTTTGTGCTCACTACTGATAATACAATAAACTCATGAACATAATTCAGTTTCGCAGGATAATTGAAATTATTCTCTGATATTATCAGATAATTCAACTACTAATTTTCAGTGCGCCGTCGCCTGTTGATTTATGTTGTAATAATAACGGTTTATTTCCATCTTTTTTACAGCTCAGTACTCACACACACTCACCCATCATCTATACAACTTTATCCTGTATATTGTGGGGGGGTGACTAGTACCTGGAGGAAACCCACCAAGCATGGGGAGAACATACAAACTCCATGCACACAGAGATGGTAATCGAGCCTGGCCAGGAATCGAACCCAGACCCTGGTGGTGGAAGGCGACAGCGCTAACCACTACACTACCATGCTTGCTACACAATTACTGTCGTTGTTGTTGGACTATTTGTTTTATTATTGTGGCAACACGGTGATCTGACAATTATCAGGTATAAAATTTCTCTAGCTCGATTACGCCACCCCGAGGTTAACCGGGGAAATAACCCAAATAAGGAGCACAAGGTTCACTAGGCTAGAAGAACATGAGAGACAAGGGTACAAAAGTACAAAACTTTATTGCCATTTTACTTTTAAAACAAATATTTTACTTTTAAAACACATTAAAATACTTTCATATATAATATCATAAGGGCAATCACATGCAATATATGAAAATAAGGACACGGCACTCTGTGTACACACAATAATGAAAGAAAAAAATAACAATCCAAACGAAATAAATCACAGAATAATTCGGACAGGCGTCTTGGCAACAAGGGCAGATTAAAGGAAGTGCTAACCTTACAAGTGCACTTCACACCATTTCACTCAAAGGAAAACATGAATCCCAGCTACACTGCACTCCACACACTGTTACTACCCTCAGCACTACAAACTAACCTTCCCCCAACCCAGCCATGCCCGAAGTCAACAAACACGAAATACAAAAAGGACACCCAAATCAACAATAAAAAAAATATATAAATAAAAAGCAGGAAAAGAAATAACATACAAAATTATATGTAGCTCGGACAGCTCGCCGTGATTATCCTCTAAAGTTTGAGCTATATTACAATCTTCACCACAGACTCATAAATTCAGAGAGCCAAAGTCCATACTAGCTCCAACCGATAGCCGAGCAGCTCCGAGCTACCAATCACATCACGACACATACAAAAAAATATAAATAACAAACAACAGAGGAGAAAACAGCAGCGCCGTCCTCAACCAAAACAGAGGACCAATACTTCCGCCGTCACGAGATCCACCATCAAAATGCATTAAACATCCGAAGCTCACTAAGAGAGAGAGTCATGACTAAGTCGTATGTTTTTTTCAGGAGAAGCCAGAGAAAGTGAAACTCACTTACCCGGATGAATCGTTGCGCCACGCGAGTTGCAGCGCCGCTCACAGCTCGCCGCGACCCACACAAAAATACACAGGCATAAAGAATGGTTCACAGCTAAAAGGTAAACAGACACCCGTTAGCATCACCCAACGGCAGCATACGCAGCACATGAGGAGCCTGTACCTACCCGACAACCCGTGAACAGTCCGTCTCAACCAGATATTCGTTTAACCAGCGTGCACCCTAATAAGAAGAAAATGATCAAAGTTTAAGATATATGTCCACCTCTTCATTAGCCGCATAGCTACAGATAGTACTCACACACCTTCTGTCCACACGCCCCCGTGAAGGCGGTCCCAGTCGTGACGTATGCCAGGTACAACAAAATCCAGCCTTAAGTACTGTCAGAACTCATACTGATAGGCTGCCATGGGTGACAGTCACCTAGCAGTGGGCCAATGGGAAGCCCCCATTGCCCACACTGCCACAATCTACCCACAGCTCTTGAATCGTCGGCCCGACGATTGCCCAATTATCCATAAGCCCACGGCCTGAACAGGGCAGACATGGGATTAGACGAGGCCTCAACAGCCTCAACACTTACCACCCTCGCCACGGCCCTAGGAAGATGGTAGACATTAGAATGTTGGCCGGCAGTAGATCGCCCAGTGCGTCTCACTACCCCATCACCACAAGGGGGACCTGCAGGACCAAGGTTGATCATGGGTGATTGTCTTACAGCATCCTGTCCTAATGATTCGGAGTCCACTGGGTCCTCGACGGCCATACCCACCCCCAACGTCAATGAACTGGGGCCCACCAGAGCCCGGTCCCGACTCTGCAACTCCGTAGCAGCGGGCCGAGTCTCCGGTACCACCCGAACCAGATCAACTTCCTCAAAAGAGGAAGACTCCTCCAACAACGTCTCGTCGGCAACTAGAGAGGCCTTCTCTGGAGAAGGAACTAAAACTTCTCCCCCTACTCTTTCCTTTAACAACGAGCGATGCACATACTTTACCCGATTCACATCGGTTACTGGTGCAATGGCATAAACCGAACCTCCCACCCCAGGTGCCTTTACCACCTGGTACAACACTGAACTCCAGCAGTCCTGAATCTTATGACGACCCCTGAGACCATAGTTGCGAAGATAAACAACTTGGCCTACACCCAAGGGTACATCCCGGACACGAGAGTCGTACCGTTCCTTACGGCGTTCGGCAGCCAACTTTAACTGTTCCCGGGCTCCCTCAAAAGCTACCTGCAGTCTCGTCTGATGTTCTAGCACCCAGTTATTAACACTACCAGGACCCTTTTCCTGGCCACGACCTAGCAGAAAATCAACGGGCAATCGTGGTTCCTGCCCGAACATCAGGAAATATGGAGACTCCCCAGTCACTTGATGGGGAGTGGTGTTGTAGCAATAAAGTAATTGAGGAAGTGCCGAAACCCAATCATCCTTCTGCGAACTGGGCAAAGTGCGCAACAGATTGTGCAGCGTCCGATTGAACCGCTCGCACTGCCCATTACCCGCAGGGTGCCATGGGGTGGTACGAGATCTTTTTACCTGGTACAAGTTACATAGCTGTTGAACGAGGGACGACTCGAAACTGCGACCTTGGTCTGAGTGGATACGAGCGGGAACACCAAACTTGCAGAACCACTCGGACACCAACACCTGAGCCACAGTTTCAGCCCGCTGGTTCCGAGTAGGGACCGCCTGCGTAAATTTGGTGAAAACATCGGTCATTACCATTACATTCTCAACCCCGGAACGAGAGGGTTCCAGCAAGGTAAAATCAATGGCCAAGATCTCATTTGGCCTTTCTGCCAAAAGGTGGCCCATAAAACTCCGAGGCGCCAGCTGTGTATCCTTTGCAGCCTGGCACCGCTCACACTCACGGCACCACCGAGCCACATCGGCTGTCAGGCCTGGCCAATAACAGCGTTGACGAACTAGCTCAGTGGTGCGGTCGATACCCTGGTGCCCATGCCCTTCATGAACACTAGCCAAAACCTCACCCTGCAAAGCAGACGGAAGAACCAACTGCAAACTTTCCTCGCCTCCATCTGGTCGAAAGACACGGCGATACAACACGCCCTCCTTGTCCACCAATCGATCCCATTGGCGAAGCAACACCAGGGCGGTTTTGGACATCTGTCCACGCTCTGCCGAAGATGGAGGTGCACCTTGCCGCCAAAACCTTAACACCTGTCCAATGGCCGGGTCGTCCTGCTGACACAATGCCATATCAACCCCAGAACCGGGCAGCACAGAGACCGTCGCCTGAATCGCCGGCGGACACAATTCTGCCGCCACCACCTGCTTAACACTAACCGGCACCTCAACCCCCGGCAAGAGGGTACTCAATTCACCCTGGCCGGAGGGATCCTGCCTTGAAAGAGCGTCCGCATTCCTGTTACTCCTACCCGATCGATACTTGAGGGTAAAATCAAATGCTGCCAGCTGGGCCGCCCAACGTTGTTCGGTGGCCGCAAGCTTAGCCGTAGCCAAATGGCTAAGAGGATTATTATCAGTGTAAACAATACACTTATGTCCCAACAGATATTCCCGAAACTTTTCGGTCATGGCCCACTTGAGCGCCAAAAACTCCAACTTCATGGAGCTATAGTTAACCATGTTGCGCTCAGTGGGCCGAAGACTCCGGCTAGCATACGCAATAGGTCGTACTTTCCCATTCTGCTCCTGGGAAAGGACGGCCCCCAAACCACCATAGCTGGCATCCACCTCTAGAATAAAAGGAATGGAGAAGTCAGCGTAGGCCAACACCGGGGCTGTTGTAAGCCTAACCTTCAACTCCTCAAAGCTCTGTTGACACTGTTTTGACCACACATCAGGGAAACTCCTACCAGCCCGTACCCGAGGCCTAACGACAGCGCACTCAGCCACCGCCCGATGCAAGGGGCCTGCCAGCTTTGCAAAATCTTGCACAAAACGCCGATAGTAACTGGCAAACCCCAAGAATGAGCGCAACTCAGACGCACTGGTGGGACACCGCCACTGTGACACTGCCTCTATCTTACCTGGGTCAGTGGATACACCCTGAGCAGAAATGACATGACCTAAATACTTTACCTCTTTCTGGAAAAACGCACACTTTGCCAATTTGGCCTTCAACCCCTCATGCTCCAATCGCCCCAACACAACCTCCAACCGCTCCAAATGCTGTGAAACGGAAGAGGAAAAGACCACAATATCATCTAGATACAGCAATAAAGAACTACCCTGTTGATCCCCAAACAGCCGTTCCATCAACCGCTGAAACGTACTTGGAGCATTACACAGCCCAAAAGGCATCCGATTGAACTCAAATAGGCCAAAAGGAGTACAAAACGCCGTCTTAGCGCGATCTCTTTCGAGGACGGGTACTTGGTTGTACCCACTGGCCAAATCCATAGTGGAGAACCACCCAGCCCCCGTCAGGAAATCAAGCGACTCTTCAATGCGCGGAAGGGGAAAGGCATCCTTCCTCGTCTTTGCGTTTAATTGCCGATAATCGACACACATGCGCAGGCTTCCGTCCTTCTTCCGGACGAGCACTATAGGCGACGCATATGGACTACAACTCTCCCTGATAACATTGGCTTCTAGGAGCTGGTTAATGTGCGACTTAACTACTTCATACTCAGATGGCGGAATTCGCCTGTACCGCTGACGCACAGGCACCGAATCCAACAACGGTATCTCATGTGAAATCACATCTGTACACCCCAGATCACCCTCATGGGCCGAAAATACAGACAGATATCGCCGCAACAGCGCTCTGACCTCACCTTGCTCCCCCTGCGACAAAACAGACAGATCAACAGCTTCAATTTGATCTTCAATTGAAACAACGGTCTCTACAACTTGTGAATGCACTGTAACCATCGCTGACTCCTCCTCAGTTATTCCTGCTGGCAAACTCACCACCTGGACACTATTAAGTGTTCCTAATGTCGCTCCAGCATACAACATCACATCGATGGTCCCGACATTAACCATAGGCAAATAAACTGTGACACGGACGACCCGCACAAGTGCCGGCGAAGCCAGTAATCCTGCTGGCAACCCCGATGACGGAGGCTCGAACAAAACAATCCCATCTGCATACTGTTCAGAACATGTGGCTGGTACAAGTTTTAACGTCCCACCTGGAACA
Source organism: Channallabes apus (assembly GCA_030522415.1). NCBI lineage: Eukaryota > Metazoa > Chordata > Actinopteri > Siluriformes > Clariidae > Channallabes > Channallabes apus. The sequence goes on from CM060107.1 coordinate 16,552,414, forward strand.
CGACACGACTTACGACCCCGCAGTCTAGCCTTCCCCGTGCGTACTACGGAGGACTGATCCTCTACTGAACGACAGTGTTGTAATGCCTGCAAGACAGATTCTGGGGCCTGCACTAAAGAAGGACAGTCAAACAGACCCGGGCCATACTGGCCGAAAAGTTCCTCATAACACCGGCTAAGGACATTCATCCCCAACACCCCAGGAACTCCAGCACTAATGCCCCCAGGGGGATCTCTGACCACCAAAATCCCACACTTGGGAATAAATCGACCACAGATCTCAATATCTAACTCCATATAGCCAATGTAAGGGATTGACAAACCATTGGCTGCACGGAGCTGAAGCCAGTGGCATGCCCTCAGTCGCTCTATGCCCCATGATTGAAAATGCGTTTGGAAGCAATTTTCAGTAATCGTGGATACCATAGACCCAGTGTCAACTAGACAAGACACCTGAACACTACCCATGCGTACAAGAAGGTGAGGACAAGACGAGATTAAATGGGAGAAAGCAGTACCCGAGCCGTTCCCCTCCCCATCCGCGCTTTGGCTCTGCAACGCGGTGGGGACTAGTTTCCCGCCGGCGCGGATGAGTCAGACTGTTCACTATTGGGTCGTGTCGTAGCAGCCAACGAAAAACGAGGAGGTACACGCTCCCCATCACACTCTCGAGCAAAGTGACCCGGCTTCTGACATCGTCGGCACACCATCTGGTTACGACGAGCAAACTGACTATGGGGCTGAGGAGTCTGCAAACGGGCAATACTTTGAGTTAACTTACTTATTTGCTCCTGTTGCAACCGTAACATTTCCTTAACCTCGCCCAACTCAGATTCTTGCGAGAACTGCGCGGAGTTCCCCCGAGGCTCTCCCCGCACCCCATATTGGATACCATAAGCGGAGGGAAGTGAATGACTACGACCCCTCGAACTCCCCGGCATACCCTCGCGTTCCCATCGGAGTGCTTCGCCCCGTACATCTAATAGCGTCAGGGCGGGTCGACTTCGTACCAACTGTTTAAGCTCTCGCCGAAGGGCATTGTCATTAACGTGCTCAATAAACTGGTCACGCAACAAAACTGAAAAATTTGGCATAGCGTAAGGTGACTTTTGCTTTACCTGCTCCAGGAGACCAATTAAAGCAAGGGAAAACTCCAACAAAGTCTCTCCCTCCCGCTGTTTCCTGGAGAAGAAAGCCTCCTGCAGAGAAACGTACGACTGTGAGCAACCGTACAATTCTCTCAGCACAGAAAGAATTGTTGCTGGATTATTACGTTCATCCACGGGACGGTAACGAATCTCCTCTCTGGCCTCTCCCTCCAAATGATCGAAGAGAAAGAAAGCTTTATCAACGGCAGACATATGACGGGACTGCATACAAGCCTGGGCTTCCTCAATCCACTCTTCAATGTCTAAACCGGACCTGCCACTAAATTTTGCACACCTACGATCTCGAGGTACCAAAACATACCTTTCTGGTAGAACAGCACACTCCGCACCTGACTGCGATGTGGGGAGAGGAGGCTCATCAGCCGCGGATGGCCCACTGGGACCTGGCTGAGCAGCTAATTGCTCTTGCCGCAACCGTTCATTATCGGCTCGTAACTGAGCTACCATTTCCCTCAACTCACGCAGTTCCTCCTCCATACCTGAAACACAATGGAGGCGCCCGGGACGCCGCTGCTGTCTCTCCTCCGGCTCAATATCTCCTCAAAATCAATCCAAAAAAAACAAAATTGAGTACACAGAAATTTTTTTTTTATTTATTTTTTTTTTTTTTTATTTATATATTTATATAAATGCGTACATATGCACCCACGTCTCTCAGAAAATAGAAGCCTATCCTGCCAACTACGCCAGAATGTGGCAACACGGTGATCTGACAATTATCAGGTATAAAATTTCTCTAGCTCGATTACGCCACCCCGAGGTTAACCGGGGAAATAACCCAAATAAGGAGCACAAGGTTCACTAGGCTAGAAGAACATGAGAGACAAGGGTACAAAAGTACAAAACTTTATTGCCATTTTACTTTTAAAACAAATATTTTACTTTTAAAACACATTAAAATACTTTCATATATAATATCATAAGGGCAATCACATGCAATATATGAAAATAAGGACACGGCACTCTGTGTACACACAATAATGAAAGAAAAAAATAACAATCCAAACGAAATAAATCACAGAATAATTCGGACAGGCGTCTTGGCAACAAGGGCAGATTAAAGGAAGTGCTAACCTTACAAGTGCACTTCACACCATTTCACTCAAAGGAAAACATGAATCCCAGCTACACTGCACTCCACACACTGTTACTACCCTCAGCACTACAAACTAACCTTCCCCCAACCCAGCCATGCCCGAAGTCAACAAACACGAAATACAAAAAGGACACCCAAATCAACAATAAAAAAAATATATAAATAAAAAGCAGGAAAAGAAATAACATACAAAATTATATGTAGCTCGGACAGCTCGCCGTGATTATCCTCTAAAGTTTGAGCTATATTACAATCTTCACCACAGACTCATAAATTCAGAGAGCCAAAGTCCATACTAGCTCCAACCGATAGCCGAGCAGCTCCGAGCTACCAATCACATCACGACACATACAAAAAAATATAAATAACAAACAACAGAGGAGAAAACAGCAGCGCCGTCCTCAACCAAAACAGAGGACCAATACTTCCGCCGTCACGAGATCCACCATCAAAATGCATTAAACATCCGAAGCTCACTAAGAGAGAGAGTCATGACTAAGTCGTATGTTTTTTTCAGGAGAAGCCAGAGAAAGTGAAACTCACTTACCCGGATGAATCGTTGCGCCACGCGAGTTGCAGCGCCGCTCACAGCTCGCCGCGACCCACACAAAAATACACAGGCATAAAGAATGGTTCACAGCTAAAAGGTAAACAGACACCCGTTAGCATCACCCAACGGCAGCATACGCAGCACATGAGGAGCCTGTACCTACCCGACAACCCGTGAACAGTCCGTCTCAACCAGATATTCGTTTAACCAGCGTGCACCCTAATAAGAAGAAAATGATCAAAGTTTAAGATATATGTCCACCTCTTCATTAGCCGCATAGCTACAGATAGTACTCACACACCTTCTGTCCACACGCCCCCGTGAAGGCGGTCCCAGTCGTGACGTATGCCAGGTACAACAAAATCCAGCCTTAAGTACTGTCAGAACTCATACTGATAGGCTGCCATGGGTGACAGTCACCTAGCAGTGGGCCAATGGGAAGCCCCCATTGCCCACACTGCCACATTATGAACAACCACAGTGAATTCATTCAGCAGTTCTGTGAAAGCATCATTTTATCACATTAGCTGGGAGCTAAAAGAGATAGAACATTGCTAAGCATTCGGAAACTATTAAGAAACTATTAAGAGTACTTTTATACTAATTGATGAATACAAACTTAATCAAATCATCAAAACCCATCAAAAGTTATTCAAGACTCGGACATCAGCATGGTCCCATGTATTTTTTAATAAAGACAGCAAAACAATATTTAAATTCTCAAAATCAAATATACAAATGTCAGGGTGGACATTTTTTTGGGCAGACAATCTAAGTATGGCGGTGGTGGCGGGCAAAGTGGCACGTGCTAGCGCCTGTCCTTGCCACAGTGATCAAAGGGTGGAATACCATTCACAAATTTTAAGTCCTTGATTAATGTAAATTAGGCGGCTAGGTCCAGGTCGCGGAACAGTGGACCAGCTCTACAGCCTTAGCAGGGTCCTGGAGGGGGCATGGGAGTTTGCCCAACCAGTCTACATGTGCTTTGTGGACTTGGAGAAGGCATTCGATCGTGTCCCTCGGGGAGTCCTGTGGGGGGTACTCCGGGAGTATGGGATATTGGATTCCCTGTTAAGGGCTGTCCGGTCCCTGTACAACCGGAGTCGGAGCTTGGTCCGCATTGCCGGTAGTAAGTCGGACCTGTTTCCGGTGAGAGTAGGACTCCGACAGGGCTGCCCTGTCACCGATCCTGTTCATAATTTTTATGGACAGGATTTCTAAGCCCAGCCAGGGCGTTGAGGGGGTACAGTTTGGTGGGCTCAGGATTGGGTCACTGCTTTTTGCAGATGACATTGTTCTATTGGCCTCATCATCCTGCGACCTACAGCTCTCACTGGATCCGTTCGCAGCCGAGTGTGAAGCGGCTGGGATGAGAATCAGCACCTCCAAATCTCAGGCCATGGTCCTCAGCCGGAAAAGGGTGGAGTGCCCTCTCAGAGTTTGGAGTGAGATCCTGCCCCAAGTGGAGGAGTTTAAGTATCTCGGGGTCTTGTTCACGAGTGAGGGTAAAATGGAACGGGAGCGTCTGCAGTGATGCGGGCTCTGTATCTGTCCGTCGTGGTGAAGAAGGAGCTGAGCCAAAAGGCAAAGCTCTCAATTCACTGGTCGATCTACGTTCCTACCCTCACCTATGGTAATGAGCTGTGGGTAGTGACCAAAAGAACAAGATCGCGAATACAAGCGGCCAAAATGAGTTTCCTCCGCAGGGTGTCTGGGCTCTCCCTTAGAGATAGGGTGAGAAGCTCAGTCATCCAGGAGGGGCTCAGAGTAGAGCCGCTGCTCCTCCGTATCGATAGGAGCCAGATGAGGTGGCTTGGGCATCTATTTAGGCTGCTCCCTGGACGCCTCCCTTGTGAGGTGTTCCGGACACGCCCCACCGGAAAGAGACCCCGGGGAAGACCAAGGACACGCTGGAGGGACTATGTCTCTCGGCTGGACTGGGAACGCCTTGGGATCCCCCCGGAAGAGCTGGAAGAAGTGGCCAGGGAGAGGGAAGTCTGGGCACCCTGCTGAAGCTGCTGCCCCCGTGACCCGACCTCGGATAAGCGGAAGAAAATGGATGGATGGATGGATAGTGAGTGCAATCCCTTACAAACAATAGTGTTGCTACCGTATTTTTTACGGTAAATTTCTCGCAACCACAGCTGCCAGTTTTTTACCGTAAAATTTAGAAAAAAATATTAAAATCCGTAAAATATACAGTATAATGAGTGCAGTCCCGTACAACCAATAACGTTGCTCCCATATTTTTTATCGTAAATTTCTGGCAACCACAGCTGCCAGTTTTTTACCATAAAATTTTAAAGTTTATTTTTTACAAAGCAGATTGTTAAACTCTATCAACAAAGGTTTAGTAAAATGTAAACTGATGCTTCATTATATTAGTAACAAATACCTTCTCTGAGAGTTTCCTTTTTATAAATACAGTATATCATAAATTTTCCTGCAATAAACTATATTTTCATATGTTTTTAATTGTTAAATTTAAGGTCTTACTCTGTAAAACTAATTACAGTTTTTCACTGTAAATTCTACGGTTATCCAAAGTTTTGTGAAATACGGTTTTATTCTGTAGCATTTATACAGTATTTTACTGTTAGAATTATGAAAATGTTTTACAGTGTAGCTGAAAGTGAGATAGTGCTCCGCCCAATAATCCATGCTACTACTACCAAGCAAACTGGAAGTTTGTTTAATATATATATATATATATATAATTAACCGTTTGTGTTTTTTTTCCAGATTTTATTTAATTTACATGGTTAAGTTAATCGGTCAACTTGTGGACTGTTGTACTTTTACTTGTAGTAACGTTAAATCAATCTGCAAAATTGCTGCCAGTGTTGGGGATTATATACTGATAACGTTAAAAACGTGTCATAAAGTGTTACTAGTATGTCAGGAACATGTGCTAATGCCCTTTCATACAAGGGAATATAGTTTTAGCGATATTACATTACTTACACATTAGCAAGTCCAGAAGGTTTTAAGGATAACTATAAATACACTACAAACAGCACTCACTCTACGTTTTTGAAAATAACCGCGTTAGTTAGCTAATGCTACTGTAGGTAATATAGATGTTTTTAGCTACAGTAGCAAACACGGGCACAAAACTCATTAGGTAGCTAGCAAACACGGACACAAAACTCAATCTACAAAGTAGTTGTTCCGGACATAAATCATAAATTTGCTCATGGAAGAGATGCATTTAACATAGAAATGACATGAGTTTGCTTTCTTACCTGTTTCTTTGAGAAACTATGCCCGCCAGCAGAACGTGATTCAGTCCGTGATACTACTACGTCATGAGGTCACGAGACACAGCAAACCTTTGGTTTGAAGCTGAAATGTCCTTTGAGTGAACGGATTACATTTACGTTTAAACAGGGGCTCCGATGTTTGCTTTTAAGCAATGTAAAAATATCAGTTTCGTATAGGAAATCAACATTTTCCATCAGATCTATGTAGAAACATACTTTGTATCAATGACACAGCAGTTTCACTTTTTTCAGTGTACTGTGCATGTGTCATGATTTTTTGCCATGCCTCTGATATGCAATTTAAGAATTATTTATGTCTGTTGTTATTACTTTACATAACATTTTTCTGTGGCTCGTTCCTTGGGTCATTGTTTGACTCTACCTTTTAATAAAAGTTTTGGTTTTATATCCTTTCTGATGCGTTTATTGAATATTTTGTAGATTTTTACAGAGAAATAATTTTCTAGTTTTATTTGGAATTTTTAATATAATAACATTTATATTGTAGATTTTAATTTTATTTTAAGCCTCAAGTTATTTTATCGATTATAACTTTGTTTAATAAACAGAGAAAATAAAAGTCAAACTAAGATTATCAGTTATGCATTTAATTTTTACAGAAAATTGATGTAAAAGAAATACTGGATGTATACTGTAAAATTACAGTAGATTGTTGGTGTCTGTGCTTCCATTTTTTTTGTAAAAAAAATAAATACAAAAATATACTGTGTTTTATATCACAAACTGTAATATAAACTGTAAAGTAATTTAACTATATGAGTACTGTAAAATTACAGTAGATTGCTGGCAACTGTGCTGCCAGTAATATACTGTTATTTAACAGGAAATTTTTTTTTAGGTGTATTGAAAGTTCAGAAGTCAGGAATTTGGCACAGGATGTCCAGAAGCCAAAATAGTGTCAAAATAGTATAGAAAACCTTAGATTAGAGCCATAACCAGGGCCAGTCCTTTACTATTTTTTATTATCCGGGCATTGTAAGCTGTATCTAGTTTATATAAACATATACTTAAAATAAGCACAAAACATTAAGGATAATTTGATTATTATATTTATAGAAAACAAAAAAAACTATTTAATATTCATATCAAGAACATGACCAAGATAGAGAGACAAATGGAGAGAAAGAAAAAAATCTGCTCGCCTTCATGTTATGTAAATAAAATAATTTTGATGCATCTGTTATAATGTGGGATTACAGAACATATTGTACAGTAAAATTGTTGTCACATAGGATGAACAAGAAAGTCAATTTAGGGATTTTGCCTAATTTGGACACACATTGAGTCTTTGCTAGTGCCGTAAAGGGTTTTTCATTTCATCCCATGATAGGAACTAAAAACAGGCATGACATAGAAAGGAGAAATAAGAAATGGCTTTAAAAACATACATAAAGACTTCACCAGTTATGGTTCAGTAGCTTCTTAGCCAGCTCATTAAAACAGGTTAAAAATAATATTAACTCTGAGCTACAGTAGATGCAAATGTCATTTAACACAATAATTGGGGAAAATCAGAAGCAAGGAAGTAAAAAAAAAAAAAATAGGGCGATCATAATATATAATCTTTATTTAAGTTAAAATATAGTTAATAAGCAGAAATTTTACTTTTTCCTAATCACTTCAATAACAACACATGAATGTCTGGTAATCTTTTACATTAGATGCAAAATTATGCTGATATCTCTATTCAGGAAATGCAGTGAAATTAACCATAATAGAATTCACACCATGACTTAATTGCAAAGTAATTAAGCCTTGTATTTATCACAGAAAGAAATGTAGATAGGTCAATGACCCTCTGCGACTCCACTATGTAATTAGTACAAAGTGAAATGACCACTGATTACATATAAACAGCTATTCATTTGCTCCTTCTGCATGAGCCTCTTCACTCTCATGCTCTAACACAAGCCTGCTTCAAATTTAGCATGTGCTGCCAGGATACAAACGGCTTCATGTAAATTATGGTGGATGTGTTAGTATATCCCTTCAGTATACTGTAGAAATATACACATGCTATACATGCAAGATTGAAATCAAATGAAAATTTAAAGAAAACAGAAAGCCATTTATACTTATAACTGTTTATAAAAAAAAAAATAAGAATCTTTAATTATTCAAAGAAGTCTTGAGGTAACATGTCTTAGGTGACCGTCCCAGCCCAGGGGTGCTGGAGAGGCCTTCTTCTCGCACGGCACATCAATTGCTCGAAATGATGGCTCTATTTCTCGCCCTAAAGCACTTCCTCCAGCAGTTGAGAGTGCCATGTCACATTGCGGGTGGACAACACTATGGCAAGTCTCATATATTAATCGGCAAGGTGGACTGTGCTCCAGGTTCCTGTCCCTTAGCGCGATTTACATTCCACGGTATATGAATGTGAGAGCAGTTGTGCTGTCCAGTCAATCTCTGACACACGGGGAATGGAAACCCCACCCCGAAGTAGTCTGTCAATCTGGGAGAGATTTCATGTAGCAGAGGTGGACCTCTTTGCCTCGCAAGATCAGCAAATGTCCCCTTTGCTACTCTCTAACTCTGGATCTAGTATCCTTCTTCAAGAGCTTACAGTATGCCCTCAAATGGAATGTATTTAAAGGGTGACATTGGGTGAGAGATGCTATTGCCCTCTCCTATGAGGCGCGTGGGCTCACTTCGCCTCTAGGAATCAGGGCTCATTCAACCAGGGGGATTGCCTCATTTATTGCACTAGCAAGAGGTATTCCCCTGCAACAAGTGTGTGCTAAGCAGGTAGACCCAGTCCACTGCTGATATGTTTCAGTGCTGGAGTTTCTGCAGGAAAAGCTTGCCCTCTGGCTTGTGCCCTAGTACTCTCAAGATGTACTTATCCGCATCCTCACTGAACTTTCTTCCGAAAGTTCCATTTGTAACATGCACCGTACTGTTTTGAAGCCTTCTGTCCTCCGCCTTTTATAGCTTCGGAGCAGGAGAAACTTCACTTACTGTCCAGTACGTGCTCTTCAGATTTACGGCCACCGCATGAGCCAGTGGCGTAGGTCAGAGCGCCACTATACTGGGTGAGAGATGCTATTGCCCTCTCCTATGAGGCACGTGGGCTTACTTCGCCTCAAGGAATAAGGGATCATTCAACCAGGGGGATTGCCTCATTTATTGCACTAGCAAGAGGTATTCCCCTGCAACAAGTGTGTGCTAAGCAGGTAGACCCAGTCCACTGCCGAATTGTTTCAGTGCCGGAATCTCTGCAGGAAAGTTGTCCTCAGGCTTGTGCCCTAGTACTTTCAGGACGCACGTAACTGCATCCTCACTGAGCTATCGTCCTAAGTCCAAAAAAACAACAACAACATCGCTATTGTTTGAAGCCTTCTGTCTTCCGCCTTTACAGCTTCGGAGCAGGAGAGACTTCACTTACTGTGTCCAGCACATGTTCTCCAGATTTACGTCCACCACATCAACCAGTGGCGTAAGTCAGAGCAGTTTCTACATGTTTGGGACCGCAACCGGCGGTGCGACCGCCACTACACTGGATGAGAGATGCTATTGCCCTCTCCTATGAGGCTCATGGGCTCACTTCACCTCTAGGAATCAGGGCCCATTGGACCAGAGGGGTCACCTCATCTATTGCTCTTGCAAGAGTTACTCCCCTGCAGCAATTGTGCGACGTGGAAGGTTGGTCCTCCCGCACACATTCGTTACATTATAATCTGGATGTTTATGCTACTCCGGGCTCACGGAAAGCCCAGAGTTAGCTGTCCAGGCATAGTTCTGAGACCTTCTCGGCCTTGTGCGCACACGCTACACAACCTTGAGGTCCAGACACTTGCAGTGCGGCGGCGTTGGTATTCTCGTTCCCATAGCGTTTTCACGCAGCATCGAGTGAAGCCTTTTGAAAGGGAACGTCTCGGGTTACTTTGCTGTAACCCTGTTCCCTGAAAAGGCGGGATCGAGATGCTGCGTCCCAATGCCGGACTGCCACGTGACCGGACGTCCGTTCAGACAAATCAATCTGAGGAATGCCTCTGGCTCACCACTATTTATAACCTGCACGGTGTGTCTAATCAGATGACGTCACCTGACCGAGGTTATATAGGCCAAAATTTGGCGTGTTTATACACACATGCTTCACAGCCGGAAACATGAAAAGATGTTCCCATAGCGTTTTCACACAGCATCTCGTTCCCGCCTTTTCAGGGAACAGGGTTACAGCAAAGTAACCCGAGACGTTTTCCTTTGCACTGGAGCGTCAGTGATATGAATGCATGCAAGACAAATGCAATGTATTTCTTTGATAGTTGGCTGGGAAGTATCTACTCTCAAGCTGAAATTTGTTTATTAATAATAAAGTTAAAACTACGGTCCTGAACTACAGTACTACTGTACAAAAAACACTGTTTAATACACAAAAAACCCTAATCAATAATTGAAGTATAAAATGTTTATGCTTTGATTTACTGATGCACTGATGTGTTTGTGCAATTGAAAACAAGAGCCCTGATAGGTTTAGTTGCAGAATATGATTATTCATGTGATGAAGGAGGAGTGGGCAAAGAATCATGTAGAGGACTGAGGTAAAGGTGAGGAAATTTAAACATTTTAATGTACATGAAAGTTCTTATTTATTTCTAATGCAGCAATTAGTAATATTGAGTTTTTGCTTTACTGGTTTTGGCTAATTCATTTACACTGTGTTCCAAATTATTATGCAAATTGGATGTAAGTGTCATAAACATTAAATGTTTAGTTTTTAAATTAAACTCATGGATGGTACTGCATCTCAGGGCTCTTTGGATCACTGAAATGAATCTCAGACACGTGTGATAATTACTTTTCCAGATGAGCCCAAATAAAGAAAAAGTACTGAAGAAGGTTGTTCCACATTATTAAGCAGGCCACAGGTTTCAAGCAATATGGGTAAGAAAAAGGATCTCTCTGCTGCCGAAAAGCCATATTGGACAAGGTATGAAAACTTCTCGGGTTACTTTGCTGTTCCCTGAAAAAGCGCAAACGAGATGCTGCATGAAAACGCTATGCTATCTGCATACAGTATGCTGCAAATTCAACAAAAGCCTATTTTCAGTTCTAACCTATAACAAACATTATGAGGTTTGTTGAATAAAATTCTAATTATACCCTAATAGTTGATGACTAGAAAATTATACTGATTGTCTTTTGCATTTACTAATTATGAAAATCAGAGAAAGATATCATTTGCATAATAATTTGGAACGCAGTACATATAATTTATACATTTTTACTGGCAAATCATGTTATTAGCTTATTTCCCTGAATGTGGTGCCACTGTTTGTGCAACTGTCTAAGAAACAATTCGTCAACTAGCTCTCTATTTATTTTTTTAGTCACTAATATTGGATGCATTATGTATGGAAAATATATTTATATAGTATTGTTCATGTAATATATACACATGAATTAAATCTAACATTCTACATTTTACAACGTAAAAAAAAAAAGATTTAAATACAACCTTCTAGCAAAGAGGGAACATTGTATCAGTGACTGTAAATTCTATCACTAACAAATTGCTGATTAATTAAAGTATATGTTTATACCAACTGGCTTATACTTGTTTATACTCACGCATGCTAATTAACCTCTTGGAGAGAATTTTCAAAAATGTTTTTTATTCTGGTCCGACTGATTCAACCTACTAATTTTCAAACTTGTCATGTGGTGAAGTGTTTTTTTCTTTTGGGGGGAGGGGGTGATGAAAAAAAAGTTGCAAGACAGGACTTCTCTTCAGAATGAAGACGAGATTGCACTCTTCAGAATGGATTGCACAACACTCTTTCACACACACACACACACACACACACACACACACACACACACACACACACACACACACACTTCATTTTATGAGTTCCTAATGTTTAACAGTTGATGCAATATATGATCCACCACTGTCCACTGTAATATATACCAGAAACATTACAGTACATTTAAGATTTTTTAAGTTTTAGCTCAGTTCTTGACCCGACCACTTGGCAAGGATTTGGTTAACATTTATACTGTAGCATTAGCAGAAAGCTTTTTCCAGTCCTATTATTCCCAATACATTATGCATAAGTATAGTTATACCGACCTGCTTTCACCCATGGTGTCAACTGACACCTAGTGTAATTAACGAATGTAGAACACTGGATGCTACTACAAACAGCCGGAATCAAATTTCTTTGTGTAAAAAGTATAATTGGTGGCAAATATTAAATACTTGTAGTAAAAAAAAATTTATTCAATGATTTAAATTGTTAGAATTTTTTAAATATATTTAAATAAGTAATTCAAGTTATTTTGCTTTCCTTTTCATTTTGGATAAAAACGCGAAAACAAATTGAAGCTAAATACAAAACTACGGAACACATTTAGGTTCTCCTGACCCTTCATATAGTTCATGTTATAAGCATAAAATCAGTTCCTTGCATTGTTGATTTCAGTCCAGTGGTTTGAAGAAATCGATCATCATTCATTCGTAAGGCGTTTAAGTCAACCAAGGCAAGACCATTGATTTGTATAAACTCAGCTAATTGCATTTTGCAATGAGAACCAGATCTTTTGAGGAGGAAATAAATCAATCTGTCAGTTTATTATATGAATCAATTACCCAGAAATATGGAAAATAATATAGCTAACAAAAAGAATGCAATGCAAACAGCATTCAAAAATCCAGAAATTTTTACTGATATTTCATTTTAGTTAGTCTTCAAAAAACAGTGTTGATGATGTCCATGTACTCTGCTTCAATATATTTTTTCTTCCTCTTCCTAAAAAAAAAAAAAAAAAAAAGACAAGTGTCAAAACAAATTTCCAACTTCCTGCCAATGTACACAGTATACACCACAAAATGAAATATCACACCTTTGCTTTCCAAAGAACATGCCGTACTGTCAAGAATTATTACTTGCACATATTTCCTGGGACTCATAATACAGACCTAATATAAAAGGTGACTCCTGGAGTCCTGTAAATAATAAACTAACTAATAAGAGCTGGCTCAAACCTGACATGAATGAACAGAATTATTTTCCTCTAAGGCAAAGGAAACTTCCCAAAGGCGTATAAAAAGATAAGCTGGATCAGCTGTAAGCCTGTGAATACTGAACTTTCCCTCTGAGCAGCTATAGTGTGTGGGTGGATATGATGTCCTGGGAATGGACTAATGACAAAGAGAGACATGAATTTTCTCCTACACATAGACCTTAAATAAATAGCAAATAATTTTTTTACAACAGTAATAAGGTGTGCTAGAGTTTACATGGTACTCACAATTAAACTTATTACGATGCGAGATATATAGTGAGAGATAAAGTTCAAGTTCAGATATGAAATTTTGCAGATTCTACTTGCATTTGTCGCTTAATGCTTCCTCATTAAAGCTTTAGGCATATTCAATGAAAACATTTATTTTAACTGATTTTAAAATGTACAGTAGATGATTTAAATTATAGAAAAGTAAAGAAAGTCTTTGGCAAAATAAAATTATTATTTAATAATTCATATACAGTCCTGATCAAAAGTTTAAGACCACTTGAAAAATGGCAAAAAAAAAATCTAATTTTGCATGGTTGGATCTTAACAAGGTTCCAAGTAGAGCTTCAACATGCAGCAAGAAGAAATGGGAGTGATACAAAAATTTTTTGAGCATGCAATTTAATGAAAACAACAAATAAACTGAAACAGGCTGTTTTACAGCTGATCAAAAGTTTAGGACCACAACTTCAAAAAAAATGGAAAACACCCACAAAACAGAAATCAAACTTCCAAACATGAACTCAGTACTGAGTAGTTCCACCGTTATTGTTGATCACTAAAAATTTGTTGCGGCATGCTTGATGCAAGCGTTTCCATGAGGTAAGTATGAACATTTCTCCAAGTGGTGAAGACGGCCGCACGAAGGGCATCTACTGTCTGGAACTGTTGTCCATTTTTGTAAACTTCCCTTGTCATCCATCCCCAAAGGTTCTCAATTGGATTTAGATCAGGATGGGCCAAAAGAGCGATGTTATTGTTAAAAGCGCTATACAAATAAAATAAATTATTCTCCTGGAAGAAGTCCCTTGTCCTGCAGAGATTGTGTACTGTAGTGTTGTCCTATTGAAAAACCCAGTTGTTACCATACAGACAAGGGACAAGGGCCCTCAGTCATGAGGAATGCTCTCTGCAACATCTGGACATAGCCAGCAGCAGTTTGACACCCCTGCACTTCCTGAAGCTCCATTGTTCCACTGAAGGAAAAAGCACCCCAGACCATTATGGCGCCCCCTCCACTGTGGCACATAGAAAACATCTCAGGTGGGATCAGCTTGCCATGGTAGTAATTTTGGAAACCATCAGGACCATCAAGGTAAAATTTTTTCTCATCAAAGAATAAAACTTTCTTCCACCTTTGAATGTCCCATGTTTGGTGCTCTTTTGCAAAGTCCAAACGAGCAGTTCTGTGGCATTCAAGGAGACGAGGTCTTTGAAGACGTTTTTTGTTTTTGAAGCCATTCAGTCTCAGATGCTGTCTGATGGTTATGGGGCTGCAGTCAGCTAAAGTAATGGCCTTAATTTGGGTCGAGGATCGTCCAGTGTCTTGACGGACAGCCAATTGGATCCTCCGGCTCAGTGCTGGTGAATTTTTTTTGGGTCTTCCACTTGACTTTTTTGTTCCATAACCCTCAGAATCATTTAAGAAATTCCAAATGACTGTCTTACTGCGTCCCACTTCAGCAGTGAATGCGTACTTTGAGAGACCCTGCTTATGTAGTTCAACAACCCAACCACGTTCAAAAAGGGAGAGTTTTTTTGATTTTGCCATCAGAGCGTTAGAATTCCTGATAGAAAATGACAATGAATCCACATCTTTGCACAGATTTGGACGTTTAAAGGCATGTGGTCCAGCCTGTTTCAGTTTAATTGTTATTTTCAATTAATTGAATGTTCAAAAAATGTTTTGTCTCACTCCCATTGCTTCTTGTTGCATGTCGAAGCTCTACTTGGGACCTTAAGATGGTTAAGATCCAACCATACAAAATATGACAATATTTAATTATATCTACTGTATAACCCAATGACATACTGTATGTATGAACTATTGATCTTCCAGCTACTCAACCTGTCCAAACAGCAAACAGTTGTGTTTGTCAGATTGTCAGACATTAACTTGTAGATGTCTATCGGGTTACTTTATAAAATAATGTACAGTCACACACTGAACACACTTTATTGACATCTTGGTTGAAGACTAAGCCATTGATTAAGGGTATTTGTTATGCAAGAAATTATAAATTTAAACATTTAATGTAAGGAAAGGGATTGGGACATGGATGTGACTCTACAGCAAATAGCATACTGCATGTTTAAGTTACTGTCATGATTTCTGCGTGTGTGTGTAGAGAGTGGACACAGATGCAGGAGTGCGTTTCTTTTCTCGTCCTTTATTTAATTTGGGTCTTTTTCCCTTGTCTTTTAAACTCAAAGTCTTTCTTTACCTTTAGTGAGACCACTTAAATCAAATCAAAATGAACAAAGATTTGCAAAAAATAAGGTACAATACTCTGTCTCCTCAGGCTGTTGCAGCAGGCTGGCTACTCAAGTCCTGGAACTATTCCAGGTGCAACTCACAAAGTCCCGAACGGATTAACCTCCAGCGAGGTATGCTTGTCAACTTGAACTTGAACTGAGAAAGGAACTGAGATCAGTCTCTGCTCTTGCTCCGGCGCTGCTGTCGTTTAATGCTGAGGGGGAGACACAAACATGTCAGCTCAGCGGTGAGTGAAACACACACAGAAATGGACATAAATACGACGGTGAATGGACGAGATGCTACGGGCTCCGCCGGCTTAAATAGAGACATACAGGGGTGAAACACAGGTGTACATAATTTGTGATTGTGATGACATACCAACATTGACACACAAGGTGGGGACAAAGTGTCGGCTCAGTAGTCCGGAGACCCAGATCTCATTACCCCGGACTGTGGTGGCACAGATGTTACAACAGCTGATTATACCACAATCGAATATAAGCTATTAGACAAATTATGTCTTAACAGAGCAAAAATAACTAAAAGCAATCATTATTACTACTTGTATTAAATTATTTGTAAGGTAAAAATGAAAGTTGAAATAATCGAGTTAATGATATGGGGCCGGTTTCGCGATAACGCACACTATCTGCACGCTAAGAAGACTCTTAAGATACATCTTAAGTGATAAGTGATAACTTTTCTAAGTGTATTTCTCAAACTGTCTCTTAAGTCTTCTTAAGTCGCTACTTCTTACGTTTGACGTTACAAGGCGCTGTCTACGGTGAAGGTCCTGAATTAGCTGACATCGATTGCTCAGGAATCAATTTTTGACTCCTTTTGCATGACAGCATTAAGAAAGACGGCACTTTCTATGCAAATTAAACATTGCACTAAATTATTTTAATAGCGTTTATTTCGACATGTGTTAACTTAACAATAACATGCCATAATAGACAAATATATAAATTAAATCACCAAACTGTCGCTAATATTTTCATGTAAGCTGTGGCGGTGAAACGAACCGGGAATACAATCATACTGTAGTTGATGGACAAACAGCTGATAACACTCTTCAACAGCTTCAGAAACAATGTGAAGTATGTCAGTTGTTGGGGTTGTAGAGCGCACTATGGAATGAATACGATGAGATGACAGAGTGGAGGTTTAATACCCCTATCTCACCTACGCGGTTTCGCGTAAGTGCGGTTCATCATGATTCAGCACAAGTTTTGGTGCCATGGTTACGTTTCCATTTTACCACGCAAAAAAATTAAACATGTTTAACATGCGGAAGCTCGCGGACATTGCAGATCTTTGCGGACCGTTGGGCGGTCACTCGAGGCGGCTCACAGTGCCTAATACCCCTCTCTCACCTGTGTGGCCTGACTCATCTCCGTGAGCTGCCGCGATTGCCCGCAACGTTCCTTTAATGTTCCGCGAAGTTCTGCAAGGTCTGCAAGCTTCCGCGAGGACCAGCAAAAAAATTAAACGTTTAATTTTTCACGCGGAAAGATGGAAACGTAATCATGATGAACCCAACTTACGGCCACAGTGCGAGACCGGGCAGGTGAGATAGGGTTATAACACCGCATCTCGCGAGTCAAACCGCATAAGTGAATAGGGGTAAAAAAAATATTACAATCACTCAGAAAAATTAATGGATGCAGGGTTTGAAACTCCCAAGGTTATTTTCTCATTTAACTAAATCAAATTCAAAAATCAAAATAAAAATAAAAGGTGTCAAAAGAAAAGTTATGGATAATGGCTAATGATCAATGAAACATATTTTAAACAAAAAGCAGCGAGCAGCTGGACATCGGGACGTAGAGCGTACAGTATGTACGATGCTTTGGCCTGGCACGCGCAGGTCTGAGCAGGTCAAGAAGCTCCATAATCTGTTGCCTTGGAAGCAAAACTTTTTTTTTTTTAAATAACGACCATGGGGAAAATATGGAAAGGGCCTAAGTTTTGTCTAAAAGAAAAATGTACATGACCCACATGGCTCCACGGACCGCGCCGTCTTCAGTTTAACACAACACCACGCTGTATCACTCCCAAATTGTTTGCCACCTGTTTAATATTAAAAGCGATTGCCAATTTTAATGCATTAGTCACATTATGAAATAGGCTAATTAAAAGTCACTCTATTAGTTCTGATATCAAATAAAATATCATTCTTAAACAGGTTTACAGTATATTCCATCATTAATACGACTTTGATAACGTGCCATAATGTGTTCGCATACACCGCTGGTTTATAAAGACTGCTGCTCAGTAGCGGCGACTAGCGTCTTGAGCTGAAACTACGCTAAGAATGAGTGACTTAGCTAAGAACGTGTGACTTAGCTAAGAGATAGAGCGTAAGAAGCGTAAGAACGTTTCAGGAAATGCGCCATAACATTAAGAGAGAGGTTAAGGTAACTTAAGAACTACTTAGCGATAAGAAGCTTTCGAGAAACCGGGCCATGTTCAGCAAAGAAGGGTTAAATACAATCTTTGTTGTTCTATGGTTCTGTGACACAGAGCCTCCAGCTGAATTTAAAAGTTCTGAACTTGACAGATGAAATAGTTACAATATGATATTTTATGGTACAGTATGAATGTATGTTAATATTGATCACATTTTAATTGGATTATATAGAGCATTCTATACTCAGCAAAAAAAGAAACGCCCCTTTTTCAGGACTGTGTATTTCAACAATAATGTTGTACAAATCCAAATAACTTAACAGATCTTCATTGTAAAGGGTTTAAACAATGTTTTCCATGCATGTTCAATTAACCATAATCAATTAATTAACATGCACCTGTGGAATGGTCGTTAAGACCTTAACAGCTTACAGAAAGTAGGCATTTAAGGTCACAGTTCTAAAAACGCAGGACACTAAAGAGACTTGTCTACCGACTGTGAAAAACACCCAAAGAAAGATGCCCAGGGTCCCTGCTCATCTGCGTGAACTTAGGCATGCTGCAGGGAGGCATGAGGACTGCTGATGTGGCTAGGGCAATAAATCGCCATGTCCGAACTGTGAGATGCCTAAGACAGCGCTGCAGGGAGACAGGAAGGACAGCTGATCATCCTCGCAGTGGAAGACCACGTGTAACAACACCTGCACAGGATGGGTACATCTGAATATCACACCTGCGTGACAGGTACAGGATGGCCACAACAACTGCCCGAGTCACACCAGGAACACACAATCCCTCCATCTCACAGCAAGAACTGACAAATCTGGTCCAGTCCATGAGGAGGAGATGAACTGCAGTACTTCAAGCAGCTGGTGGCCACACCAGATACTGACTGGTACTGACTGATTTTCAGCCTCCCTTCATTCAGGGACACATTGTGAAACATTTTTAGTTTATGTCTTATGGTGTTGACTCTTTTAGTGTTCATACAAATATTTACACATTAAGTTTACTGAAAGTAAAAACAGTTGAAAGTCAGAGGACATTTCTTTTTTTGCTGAGTATATTTGTTTGCTTGCTTGTCATGATGAATATGGAGTCATTGTAACAATGTTTGAGTCATGAGAGAGAAGGTAAGGATAAAAGATACAGTATACTGTATACTCATGGACAAATGAAATAGTGCACTATAAAAATATTTTTAACAAATGTCATGTTTTGTTTGCAGAGGTGTCAAGTAACGAAGTACAGTACAAATACTTCGTTACCTTACTTAAGTAGAAATTTTGGGTATCTATACTTTACTGGAGTAACTATTGTTCAGCCGACTTTTTACTTCTACTCCTTACATTTTTAAGCAATTATCTGTACTTTCTACTCCTTACTTTTTAAAAATAGCCTCGTTACTCTATTTTTATGATGAACGCGCACAACGCCCCCCCCCCCCCGTCACATGATCAGAACGCGCACGACGCCCCTCCCCCCGTCACATGATCAGAACGCGCACAACGCCCCTCCCCCCGTCACATGATCAGAACGCGCACAACGCCCCCCGCCCCTGTTGCATGATCAGAAAGCGAGACCTTAATGCTTTTGTCGCCCCTCACGGTACTTTTACTTTTATACTTTAAGTAGTTTTGAAACCAGTACTTTTAAACTTTTACTTAAGTAAAAAGCTTGGGTTGATACTTCAACTTCTAAAGAAGTATTTTTGAACCCTAGTATCTATACTTCTACTCAAGTAATGAATGTGAATACTTTTGACACCGCTGTTTGTTTGGAAGGTTTAACGTTACGGTCATGCTCAGTGTTACTTTACCATGTATAGCCTAACTCATAATCTTCTTAAGGGTCACCATGCACAGTCCACAAAAGTTGCCATGTGATTTCATACAGCTTGACATGTCTTGCTATTAAAAATGAGTAAAACATTCTGATCGTGCATTCTGTCTTCATATCATGTGACATCATGCTTACAGTATTTAGGCTACGTTTACACTGCCAGGTCTCGATGATTAATTATGATTTGTTGCCTATATCTGATTTTTTTGACCGTCTGTTTACACGTTATTTCCACTATGACTCATATCCGATTCACGTGTTTACACATGCCATACCATCTGAAACATCGCGCATACTTAAAGGGAGGTTCTTGCGCTGCACAGTAGCCAAGATAGAAGAAGGTGAAATATGCTTAACACTCTGCGATATATGCAAAGTTCGTGAAACGTCACCATGGTTTTAAAACGGAGGAGGAGAAAAAAAACAGCATAATTGCAGCCTGCACATATGCTTTATTCATCGAATACTTATTTAATGTTATTTAGCCCAAATACGCATTAACACAAGGCGTGTGTGTGTTGGAGGGCGGGGGGGGGGGGCGTTGTTCTTTTCCTTTTCCATGTCACCTGCGATGTTGTAATTCAACACGCGCTTCCACCGGAGAATAACTTTATGTCATTAAACCGTAGTAATGACGTACAGAACACAATGCCTCAGGAAATCCGATCTGCCTGTTTACACGACAATCACATTAGCACATATCTGATTTATATCCGATTTATTTCCACATATGAAGGAGGCCTGAAACCGATCTCGAAATATCAAAATGCATGCGCTTTTTTTCCTGTTTACACGGACATAGAACATATCCGATATGTGTCACATACCTGTATGAGCAAAAAATCGGAATTTGGTCACATTTACCTGGCAGTGTAAACGTAGCCTTAGACAACGCTAGCAGAGATGGGCCATCTAATGCTTCAACTTGATGTAATCGAGGCACAAATGGTTCCACTACTGGACAATGACAAAACAAGCCAAACTAATTTGATGGTGTCATTTGATAAATTGTACAGAAAATATTTACACTACTGTTGTATTGTACTGTATAGTATTCTAGGGTTACACATGAAGTCAGACCAATTAACCCAGCTACATCTGGACTTGCTTTGTAAACAGTGTCTTTGTAACATTATTCTTGACATTGTTGGTAACTTTGTCAAAACTGAGAGCACACTTAACCAGCATGGCTACCTCAGCATTTTACAGCAATATGCTATCCCATCTAGTGATCCCAAACACACCTCTTGGTGATGTACAGTAAGAGCTATTTGTCAATGAAGGAGAGTGATGGAGTGCTGCATTATATGTCCTGGCCTGCACAATCACCCAATCTAAATACAATTAAGATGCTTTGGAATGAGTTGGACTGGGGAGTAAAGGAAAATTCAGACAAGAAGTACTCAACACCTCTGGGAACTCCTTCAAGATTGTTGGAAAAGTCATTTTGACAACCAGAGTAGTCATAAAAACAGGTTGCCAATTTGAAAAATCAAACATATAAAACACATTCTGGGGTAAAATATGTAAAATATTTGTCTTGTCATACTGTAATTTCAATGTCTTCAGTATTAATATACAACGGTGAAAACAATACACCTCAAGAAAACAAAAAATAAGTACTGTAGGTGTGTCTAAACCTTTGACTGGTACTTCATATATAGAGACTTTTTTTCTGTGGCACAGATTTAGATTAATGGGTCATAGAAGCAGAATGATTTAATATGTTTAACTATTAGCTTGGGGAATTACATTGAAGCAGTCAAGCACAGCAAATGCATTATCAGAGACTTAAAAAATAGAGGGACTGTGAGGGTTGCCCACTAGAGGGCAGTGTTTTTAGTTTGTAGTTTTTGTTCCTAGACTCAGTTTCCCAGAAGTCTCCTCGGTCAAATTCAAATTCAAATTTTATTAGTCACATACACAATCATACACAGTACAATATGCAGTGAAATGCTTTTATACGACCGCCAGTGACCTTAAAAAAAGAAAATAAGAAAATAAAATCTTGTACGTAAAATAAATAATCAATAAAAAGGAAATACTAAAGAAATAATTTTAACTAGTAAAATTTGTAAAATTAACTGTGCATAAGGGCATAATAAAATATTGCAAAAATATAGAAATATGGTATTAAAGTGTCAGTGGTTGTGCAAATATGCATGAAAGGTGACATGTGCAATTGTCCAGATGTATGAGTATTTAGTGCAAGTGTGTATGAATGTGTCCATGATTGTCCAGTCAGTGTTGTGAGCTTAAAAGATGTTATTAGTCCTGTGTGGAGGTGTGATTGAGAGACCTTATCGCCTGCGGGAAGAAGCTCCTCCTCAGTCTCTCTGTGTTGGCCTTTAGGGAGCGGAATCTCTTCCCAGACCGCAACAAAGAGAACAGTCCATTACTGGGGTGACTGAGGTCCTTCATGATCTTCCTGGCCTTAGTCCAGCACCGCTTGCTGTAGATGGAGTGCAGGTCAGGGAGCTCAGTGCGGATGATGCGTTCGACTGATCGCACCACCCTCTGTAGAGCTCGTCTGTCCTGCATGGTGCTGTTCCCGAACCAGGTCGTGATGTTTCCCGTCAGGATGCTCTCTATGGTGCAGGAGTAGAAGTTCCTGAGCACCTTGGAGGGCAGTCTAAAGTCTCTCAAGCGTCTGAGGTGGTAGAGACGCTGCCGGGCTTTTTTCACCACGGTGTTGATGTGACAGGACCATGATAGGTCCTGCGTGATGTGAACACCGAGGTATCTGAAGCTGTCCACTCTCTCCACTGGGCTCCTGTTGATGACGGGGGTCTGGTAGTTCCTCTCCTGCTTTGTACTAAAGTCCACTATCAGCTCCTTTGTCTTACTGACGTTCAGGAGGAGATTGTTCCTCTGGCACCAGTTCTCCAGATTTCCAATCTCCTCTAGGTAGTCCGACTCATCATTGTTGGTGATCAGTCCGACCACGACGGTGTCGTCAGCAAACTTGATGATGGAGGTGGAGTTGGTAGTGGCCACGCAGTCGTGGGTGTACAAAGAGTACAGCAGGGGGCTCAGAACACAACCCTGGGGGGCTCCAGTGCTGAGAGTGAGTGTAGCTGAGACATGTCTGCCCATCCTTACTGCCTGTGGTCTGCCAGTCAGAAAATTGGAGATCCACTGACATATAGATGAGCTCAGTCCCAGGTGCTCCAGCTTGGTGGT
Source organism: Channallabes apus (assembly GCA_030522415.1). Classification (NCBI taxonomy): domain Eukaryota; kingdom Metazoa; phylum Chordata; class Actinopteri; order Siluriformes; family Clariidae; genus Channallabes; species Channallabes apus. The sequence continues at coordinate 16,575,451 of CM060107.1, forward strand.
GAGTGTGGAAGGAATTATTGTGTTAAAAGCAGAGCTGTAGTCGATGAAGAGCATTTTAACATAATTCCCTTTCCTAGTGTCCAGGTGAGTGAGTGATGTGTGGAGGAGATGAGAGATTGCATCGTCTGTGGAGCGGTTCTGACGGTATGCAAACTGTAGTGGGTCCAGTGTGTCGGGTAGTGAAGAAATGATGAAGTCTCTGATAAGGCGTTCAAAGCACTTCATCACTACTGAGGTAAGGGCTACAGGGCGATAGTCACTGAGAGAAGCAGGATGTGGTTTCTTTGGAACAGGAACAATAATGGACTCTTTGAAGCATGTGGGGATCACCGACTGAGATAAAGAGATGTTGAATATCTCAGTGAACACAGGTGCTAGCTGGTCTGCGCAGGCTCTGAGAATACGACCTGAGATGCCGTCTGGTCCTGCTGCTTTCCTGGTGTTCACTCTCTTGAAGGCTCTCCTCACGTCGTGCTCGGAGATGATGAGCGCGTTCCCGGTGCTGACTGTGTCTTCCTGTCTGCAGCCGTTAGCGCCGCTAGCATTAGCGCCGTTAGCATTAGCATTGCTAGCGTCTTTAGCTGCAGCCTCGAAGCGAGCGTAAAATGTGTTCAGCTCGTCTGCCAGAGTCGCGTCCGCGTTCGTCATACCGGATGTTGGTGCTTTATAATCCGTTATTGTTCTCAGTCCCTGCCACAGGCTCCTAGAGTCACTCTGTTGAAGCTGTGACTCTAGTTTTCTCCCGTAGCGCTGCTTCGCCTCTTTCACCGCCTTCCGGACGTTATATGACGCAGCCTTGTACGGTTCCATGTCCCCCGATGCAAGTCCCGTGTTGTAGGCGGCGGTGCGAGATCTCAGAGGGTCGCGGATGGTTTTATCCACCCACGGCTTCTGGTTGGGAAACGTTCTGATAGTCTTTTTCTCTACCGTATCGTCTGCCAGCTTTTCAATAAATCCCACAACCGCTTCCGTAAACACGCTGACGTCATCATCGGAGCTGTTTCTAAACATGTCCCAGTCTGCGTCATCGAGTGCGTCCTGTAACGCGGCCACCAATTGGTCCATCCAGCGCGCGACCTCCCTCAGGACCGGAACTTCCTGTTTCAGCCTTTGTTTATATCTTGGCATGAGGAAAATGGCGGCGTGGTCGGATTTACCAAACGCTGGACGAGATTGTGCCTTGTAACCGTCTTTGACCGTGGTATAACAATGGTCCAGTGTCCTTTCGCCCCTGGTGGGGCAGGTGATGTGCTGATAAAAGTTCGGCGCTGCGCGTTTGAGGTTGGCACTATTAAAGTCCCCCGCCACAATGAGCGCAGCGTCCCGGTGTTGTGTCTGGTGCTGTGTGAGCGCCTCATGCAGCTCGCATAAGGCAGTTTCAGTGTCCGCTTGTGGACGTATGTAAACGGCGCTGATTATGATCGATGTGAACTCCCGTGGAAGATAAAATGGACGACACATGATGGACAGTAGTTCCAGGTTTGGTGTGCAGGAGCGTGTAAGAGGAACAACGCTCGCGCTGTTGCACCAGCTGTTGTTCACCATTAAGCACACGCCGCCTCCCCTTGACTTCCCCGAGTCCCGCGTCCTGTCCATGCGGTGAACCGAGAAGAACTCGGCCGGCTGTATGGCGTGGTCCGGTACCGCTGGGTTCAGCCATGTCTCGGTGAAGCAGAGGAGATTGCAGTCCCGAATGTCTCTCTGGAACTTTATCCTGGCCCTGAGGTCATCCAGTTTGTTCTCCAGTGACTGGACGTTGGCGAGCAGGATGCTAGGCAGAGGTGTGCGGTGTGCACGGGCTCGGAGCCGGTTCCTCACGCCAGCTCATTTCCCTCGGGTCCGTCGCTTCGCGTCGTGTCCATTGTTCTCCCTCAGGATCTCACTCGGCCAGCTCGGATCCGGAGTTAAAACCGTCGAATTGTGAGTACATTGTATACCAATAGAAACAAGAGTGTCTCTATCATACCTATTGTACTCAATGGTGGTGATTTTGCCGATTTTAAAACACTGAAAACTAACTTAAAAAACAAAAACAAAGAAAAGGTGGTCGGAGCAGTCGTGACGGCAGCCGACCTCACCGGCGCCATTTTGGTGAATATGACGTGGATGCTCACCTGAACTGAGGAGGGTCGTTAGCACTGTTATAAATATCTGTTTGTTCTGGGAAACTGGGTTGAGCATTAATTTCTGTTATGAGGGTTTTGTTTTGTTCTTTTCTGATCTAGTTTAACAGTATGGTTGGCCTTTTGGTTTCAGGAGCACTTTAAGTTAAGTTTGTATTTGCTTTGATTTAGTTTATGTCTCTTTGTCTCTGTGTCTCCTAGCAGGATTAGCCTCTAGGAGAATTAGTCTTGTGTTTGTTTACCCTTGCATGCATAGTCCCTAATGTTTAGTCCGTTAGGCTGTTTCGTGTGTCTTGTCTTGTCCAGTTTGTATCCCATGTCTGTATTGTGTATCAATGTATGTAATCCCTAGTCTTATGTCTAAGTGTTTATGAGTTCTGTTACATTATGCTCCCAAGTTTAAGCCAACTTCCTTTGTTTATGTTTTGTTTTGCTTGTTTGGTTTATTATTATTCTCATTAAGGACTCTTTTCTGTTTCACTGCATCTATGCCTCAACACCAAGCCCACAGTCCAACATCATAGCAGAACGTGACAGGGACATTTAATCAAGTGTCTCTCGTACTGTATCTCTCATAATATGTAAGTACAAGTTTTTTGATATAAACAAAAACCCACAAGCGCTCACAAAGGAGCTCACAAACATAATAACAGAGATGTGCAAAGTGGAGTTTGTTTCCTTTGCCTTAAATTTATTATGACTTATGTTATTAACCCTACTGTTCATTAGCCATGGAGGTCAATACGTTTGATTGTATAGCAGTGCAACTAACCCAAAAGCTATTTATGGAAACTGGGACATGAAATTATTAGGAATTCAATAAATAAAATTTGATGAAAGGGATGAAAATCACATTTTTGTTCATTATTTAGCAATACTGTACATTTTTATGATAAGTTCATGATAAAATGTGTTAATTATTGTATTCTTTTAAAGAAAATGTTATTAAATATACAATATAATGCATTTTATCCATGAATTAATGCATATACTGTACAGTAATGGCCAAAAATATTGAGACAAAAGTGAAATTCAATGTTTTAATAACATACTCAAATTTTTTAAATAATGACCATCAATATACTGTAAGAATAATTTGTTATTTCATGCAACGGAATTGCTATACAACAAGTACTATTTAGTATGAAGATTGTTCTTCTTCAAAACCTGCTTGATCCAGCTGGACATAGAGTAGAAACACATCTGCAGTACTCTGGTGTCACTTGCTTAATCCATGCCTGCTTGATTGCTTCCTGAAGATCATGTATACATCAGAGTTCCCTATTTGAGCCATTTTTCTGCAGAGGTGACCACCCCAGCTTCAGAAAGTAAAAGTCATGCCACATATTGTTCCATCCATTACCTAAGACAGATACACTTAAAATAATCATCTGTTTTGTGCACATGGGCATCTATAATACATGGCATATTTTGCCTAAACACTTTGGCCACAACCTTATTTGCTGGATGATTAAATAATTAGAGGAGAAGGCACTGGCCAGAAGGTACTGATTAAAGAATATCTTTATATTTCATACACTGGAGGACCAGAAGCTAGTCTCAGAAAAAAAACATTTGTCCAGCACATTTTTTCCACAGCAAACAAGCTGGACAGAATTTAAGGAAACTTTGCCAGTCCTTTCATATTTGGGTATTTGCCCAAATATATTATGATGTGGCGGAATAGCATGTTATGCTAGCGCACACGACTTTCTTTTTTTTTCTTTTCTCTTTTGCTTTTCAGTATTCTTTTTACTTTTTTAGTTTTCTCTTCTCTTTATCCTTTCAGTTTTCCTATCCCGGAGCAATGCTCCACATCCTGGTGCTTCCTAAATGTCCGCACGCCTAATGCTTTGTGTTGGGATAGACATACATCCAGGTGTCATGCATCCCCCAGATTGTCATCATGGTGGCGTTGCCTAGCAACTGCATTTGAGGGTTGCCGTGGGCCTGCCTGACTGGAGCAGTTGTCTGTGGGTCTGCCTGTCACAATACCCGTGATGTTACAGTACCCCCCCTTGTACAAACGGCCCCCGACGCTCACATACCAGTGGCCCTGTTGCTGCGGAACTCTCTGATGCGGTCGGGGTCCAGGATGTGTCGGGCTGGGACCCACGAGTGTTCCTCTGGGATGTTCCCTTCCCAATCCACCAGATACTGTGTGGCCCCCTGGATGCATTGTGTGTCTAGGATTTGCCTAACTGAATATGCGGGAGCCCCATCAATAATGCGGGGTGGGGGAAGAGTTGGGGGTGATGGACCTGCCAGGGTGCTATGAAGGTAGAGTTTATCCTCATTGAGCTGATGAGTGCCACGTGGTACATTTTTGCCTCCACCTTCAGCGGAAGGTCATTGGTGGATAACCAGACCCGCTGTCCCACGCTAAGTTCGGGTCCCCTCTACCTTTTTGTGAGGCTGCATGAGTTGCCTTTTGTGCTACAGCACAGAGGGCAGATTTCACTTTTCGCATTCGACGGCATCGTTGCACCATGTGCTGTGCAGTGGGTACCCCCACTTCGGGTTCCTGTTCTGGGAACATTCTTGGCCGGTAGCCGATTTGGCATGTGAAGGGATGTGGGTGTATTCCACGTATTATTGGCTCCGAGACTGGCTACCATGAAGGGGGGTTCCATTGCCATGACAATGCATCAGGCTTCAGGTTCTTAGAGCCGGGTTTATATGACAACACATAATCGAACATAATTCAACCAGTACCCCCACTCCTCTAAAGCTAATTTTATGGCCAGGAGTTTGCGGTCTCCAATGCCATAGTTTTGCTCCGCTGACGTCAGACGCTGAGAGAAGTAGGCGCAGGGGTGAATCTTCTGATCTGCCTCTGATCATTGGGAAAGGAACACCCCTATGCCTACATCGGATGATTCCACCTCCACTATGAATGGGGCCTCCTCGTTGGGCAATTGTAGGACCTCTGCAGTGGTTAGCTTGGCCTTGATGGTATCGAAGGCGCCTTGAGCCTCAGTTGTCCATTTAAATCTCCCCTGGTAATGGCGCTGAGTGGGGCTGCCAGAGTACTAAAGTTTCTAATGAAACAACGGAAGAAGTTGGCGAACCCCAGAAAGCGCTGAACGGCCTGAAACGAGGTAGGCCGTGGCCATTGTGCCACTGCTTTTATCTTGGCCAGATCCATGCGCAGGACACTACAAAGCCAAAGAAGGTGGTAGTGGTCACGTGGAATTGGGACTTTTCCAGCTTGACAAACAAGTTGTGCTGCAGGAGAAGCTCCAGGACCCGCCGCACGTGAACAATATGCTCCTCCAAACTGTCACTAAAAATGAGGATATCGTCTAGGTTAATAAACGTAATTATCGTCTCCCGGAGTGCCTCATTTATAAACTGCCGAAAAATGGTGGGTGCATTAGTTAGACCAAAGGGCATGACCAAATATTCATAGTGGCCTGCGGGTGTGATGAATACTGTTTTCCATTCATCTCCTTCCTTAATGCGAACCAAGTTATATGCACTGCGAAGGTCCAATTTTGTAAAAATGTTAACCTTTTGCAAGCATTCGAAGGTGGAGTTCATTAAAAGCAGGGGGTATCGATCTTTTATGGTCACAGCATTTAGTCCACGATAATCAATACACGATAATCTTTTTTTTTTACAAAAATAACTCCACCCCCGCAGGAGAAGTGGAAGGCCAGATAAACCCTAATTAGAGTGCCTCCTTAATATACTTCTCCATGGCTGAGTGCTCCAGGGAAGATAAGGAGAATAGCCTGCCCCTGGGCGGAGTGGTGCCAGGGAGGAGATTTATAGTGCAGTCAATCGACAGATCCCCTGGTTCGGGAGAGACTGGGGAAGGTAGTTGGATCCTCTTCAGGCAGCCCTGGGAGCACCGGGACCCCCGAATGGAGACTGACCTGGTCGACCAGTCTATCCTGGGATTATGGAGCTGAAGTCAAGGGAAACTCAGCACTACTTGTAACTCTGGAATCCGTGTCACCAGGAAAGACAAGTGCCCTGTGTGTTGCCCAATCTGCAACATGATTGGGCCTGTTTGTTGGGCGATAGGTCCTGATTTAAATGGCTGGCCGTCCAACGATGCGACTGGGATTGGAGATGGGAGCAGGTCAACTGGTAGGCCTAGTTTCTGAACTAGTTGGCAATTAATAAGTCAGTCGACAAACGTCTCCAAGTGGGTTCCCCGAGTCCCATTCTAAGATAGAGTGGCTGGCAGAAAGAGTCCTGCATGACGGGGTTCCGATCTCCGGGTCATTACCGAACAAAAACCCTGACAAATGTTGAGTAATGGAGCAGTTATGCCCCCCTCCGTATGGGGATGGTAAAAGGTGGCTTTAAGGGCCTCTACAAAGGTCTCTAAGGTGGTTTGATTAGACAGTGCACTCTGCCACACCACCGTGGCCCATTCTAGTGCTCGTCCCGTAAGCAAGGAGATCATGAAAGCAAGTTTAGCTCGCTCTGTGGGGAACTGGGATGGTTGCATTTCAAAAACCAGAGAGCACTGTAATATGAAAGCATTACACCTTTTGGGTTCGCCTGCATACCCATAGGGGGTGGTAGGCGTGTCTCGGCCACCAGAGGGAGCGATTGCGCCACTGCACCGAAAAAGGGAGCAGGCTCAAATCAAATCAAATCAAATTCAAATTTTATTAGTCACATACACAATCATACACAGTATAATATGCAGTGAAATGCTTTTTATACGACCGCCAGTGACCTTAAAAAAAAAGAAAATAAGAAAATAAAATCTTGTACGTAAAATAAATAATTTTTTTAATTTTTAATTTTTTTAATTTTATTTAATTTAATTTTATAGAACTTTATTAATCCCAGAGGGAAATTGCTCAATTTTCGCATATCCCAATTAGGAAACTGGGATCAGAGCGCAGGGGCTGCCAGCTTATGGAGCAGCGCCCCTGGAGCAGATAGGGTTAAGGGCCTTGCTCAAGGGCTCAACAGTGGCAACTTGGCGATGCTGGGGTTCGAACCCCCGACCTTCCGATCAGTAACCCAGTAACCCACAGCCTTAACCGACTGAGCCACCACTGCCCCAATCAATAAAAGGAATCAATAAAAAGGAAATACTAAAGAAATAATTTTAACTAGTAAAATTTGTAAAATTAACTGTGCATAAGGGCATAATAAAATATTGCAAAAATATAGAAATATGGTATTAAAGTGTCAGTGGTTGTGCAAATATGCATGAAAGGTGACACGTGTCGATTCGCGAAAGAATGGGGATCCGGACGTACTATGCGCACTGAGTTGTATTTGGATCTACGAAAATAAGGAGGGGTTAGAGCATGTTCATGTTTTCCAATTACTATTATACAAATAATACTATTTGTTGAATCCTCTCCAAGTCCGCGGGCTCTTGGTGAGGTGCGGACATTCTGTTATGATGTGGCGGGATAGCGCGTTATATTTTATATCAGGTATTTGCCTTTAGTTAACTCTGCTCCATAAATTAAATCAAAATGTTGAGTTGAAGAGAGATGAGATATTTTGAGCCAGATTATGTCACAGCATCCAGTGTGTGAATACAGGGTGTGAATATACTGTACGCGTTACACAACAGAGCCAATCAACACAATAGTTTACCGTTTTAGTTTTAGAGTATGTGGAAGACACTGAAACACTAGTAATGCACCTACAAAGGCCTGTTAATCCTTGTGAAACACAAACAAATGTGCAACACAGCATATAGATTATGAAAACTGAACCTTCAAAGATGAATGAACAGATCAATGGATGGTTATTTTTCCTGTAGGAAATTTAAAATCAGTTTGTCTCATATGTTTTGAAATTGTGGCGCTAATAAAAAGCAATGTGAACCGCCACTATGATATAAAACACGGGTTGTTAGAGAAAACATGGAACAGCATGGAAAATACCCGAACTGAGAGCCCACTGTTATCGGCTAAAATCAATCTTCTTCTTTGTATTTCGGCTGTTCCCTTTCTGGGGTCGCCACAGCGAATCATCTGCCTCCATCTAACCCTATCCTTTGCATCCTCTTCTCTCACACCAACTAACTTCTTGTCCTCTCTCACTACATCCATAAATCTCCTCTTTGGTCTTCCTCTAGACCTCCTCCCTGGCAGTTCCAACCTCAGCATCCTTCTACCGATATGCTCCCAATCTCTCCTCTGAACATGTCCAAACCCTATCCATTCTTGTCACTCCCAAAAAGAACCTCAACATCTTCAGCTCTGCTACCTCTAGCTTTGCCTCCTGTCTTTTCTTCATTGCATTGTCTCTAAGCCATAGAGCATCGCTGGTCTCACCACTGTTCTGTACACCTTTCCTTTCATTCTCACTGATACTCTTATCTCACAACACACCTGACACTTTTCTCCACCCATTCCAACCTGCCTGTACCCGCCTCTTCACCTCCTTTCCACACTCTCCATTGCTCTGGACCATTGACTCTAAGTACTTAAAATCCTGCACCCTCTTTACCTGTGCTCCCTGTAGCCTCACCGTTCCTCTTGGGTCCCTCTCATTCACACACATGTATTCCGTCTTGCTGCGGCTAACCTTCATTCCTCTGCTTTCCAGAGCATACCTCCATCTCTCCAAATTTTCCTCCACCTGTTCCCTGCGCTTGCTACAAAGCACAATGTCATCTGCAAACATCATAGTCCATGGAGACTCCTGTCTTATCTCATCTCCCATCCTGTCCATCACCAGAGAAAACAAGAAGGGGCTTAGAGCCGATCCTTGATGCAGACCCACTTTCACCTTGAATTCTTCTGTCACACCTACAGCACATCTTACCACTGTCTTAGCGCTCTCATACATGTAGTGTACCACTCTAACATACTTCTCTGCCACTCCAGGCGTCCTCATACAACACCACAGCTCCTCTCTCTGCACCGTCATACGCTTTCTCTAAATCTACAAAGACACAATGCAACTCTTTATTACCTTCTCTGTACTTCTCCACCAGCATCCTCAAAGCAAATACTGCATCTGATATACTCTTTCTAGGCATAAAACCATATTGCTGCTCACAAATGCTCACCTCTGCCCTTAACCTAGCTTCCACTACTCTTTCCCACATCTTCATTGTATGGCTCATTTGCTTTATACCTCTGTAATTGCCACAGCTTTACATCTCCCTTGTTCTTAAAAATCGATACTAATACACTTCTCCTCCATTCCTCTGGAATCCTCTCGCTGTCCAAGATCTTGTTAAACAAACTAGTCAGAAACTCTACTGCCACCTCTCCTAAGCACTTTCACACCTCCACAGGTATGCCATCAGGACCAACAGCCTTTCCACTATTCATCCTCTTCAACACCCTTCTCACCTCACTTTTAATAATAATTGCTAATTCCTGCTCCACAACAGTCACCTCTTCTACCCTTTGCTCTCTTTCGTTTTCCTCATTCATCAACTCCTCAAGGTACTCCTTCCATCTTCCCATCAACCTCCTGGCATCTGTCAGTACATTTCCGTCTCTATCTTTAATCACTCTAATCTGCTGCACATCCTTCCCATCTCTATCCTCTCTGCCTCGCCAACCTGTTACCTCATATGCTCTTTGTTTGGCCTTTCCCACCTCTATCTTCAACTTACGCTTCATCTCCCTGTGCTCCTGTCTACTTTCTTCAGTCCTCTCAGTGTTTCTCAACTACTTTCAGTCATTTCTCACAACAGAACTGCATTTCTCAAAACTACTCGTTCCACCGTCAGCAATTGCAATTGCTTTTGGACAACATGCAAATGGTTCTGTATATCTGTCAGCTGTTTTTGACAATTCTTGTTGTTTTTGTCCTGCTGTGCAAAATAACTTGTCCTCGCTCAAAGCTGAAAAGTCAACCACCAAACCAATTGGTCTTTTTCTCAGGGTGGAAGTCTGTACTATCAAAATGAATGAACATGTTCTCAGAATATGTCTGTACAGATTTCTACAAATTGTGAGTACATATTTGCTAAGAAATATATCCAGAATTGAGAAATTGCTCTCAGGTGAGTGTCCCCTATCATTAACGAAGAGAAACATGTGCAAGTCTAGATTAACCAATGATCAAACATTTCTGTGAAATAGCTCAAAGGTGCAACTTTGAAGACTGATTTGGCAGGGTCACACACACACACACACACATATATATATATATGTAATATATATATATATATATATATATATATATATATATATATATATATATAACATATGTATATATATATATATTACACAGAAGTGGGAAGTAATGAATTACATTTACTCACATTACTGTAATTGAGTATATTTTTTTTGTGTACTTCTTTTTAAAGTAGTTCTTAAAATCTGTAATTTTACTTTTAGTTAAGTATGTTTTGTTTAAAGTATTGTACTTCACTACATTTTACAGTTTTTCTCAGTTGCTTTGGTGCTTTTCTCAGATCAGACTTAAAAATCTCAAATCCATTAGTGCAACCTCCACAACATTTAGTCATGTGTGCACATCATAGTAGCAATTTCTCCATAATTAATTATCAAATTCTGTCAAGCAAATTTTATACCTTTCTTTATTATTTTTTCCTGGAAATGTCTCCTAAATTGATCCACCAAGTATGTTGTAGTGTGGGATAATGTCCGTTTTCACCACTCACATCTGGTCAGACAGTGGTTTGCAGCACATGACAGAATGCTGGTTGAATATTTCTCTCCCTACTCCCCTATTCCGATAGAGGAGTTTTTCTCTGCCTGGAAGTGGAAGGTTTGGATGGTGGAATGGATGCAGCATGTCACGACATCACAGGAGAGTCATGCAGAGGGTGGATTCGCCAATCTAGAAGAAACTTTCCTCGCTGCATTGCAAGGGATGATATCCATTGTGATGTACAGTATATGAAAATCGGCCAGACAGATAGGAACGTCTGGATGTGCCAGAATGATTTACGTATGTTCAGTTACAATATATACTGTTATATTGTTCACATTTGTGCACAGCTCTATCAAAAGGGTGTTTCTTATGTTTATTCTACTTCTAAGTGACTGCAGAGTAGTTTTCTTTTGCACAATGTTGTAGAATTACAAACAGCCTACACAGTAAAAATGTGAAACATACGTATTTAGTGTCTTGTGTACTCACTTACTTCCCTAACTACAGGAATGTCTAACTTTACTGTAGATTTTACTGTAAATGGCTGTACAAAAAGTGTATAGTGCTGTCTTGAGCATTTTCAGGTAGTGTCACCGATGTCTGACCTTTTTTTTGTATTAGAAAACACTGAGAATACTGTAAACTGTCGTAATGAAAACATGACAAAGCAATTTGGCTATCTTGTTCATAAAGATGGTGTCAAGACTTCTCATTTTGATGACACTGGCAGTTTCATTGACATGAATACTTGCTTTTGAGGAATAGATTATCGATTTTGAGCAAGTGACCTGCTTTTGCAGATTATCCACTAGATTTTGCAGTTTGCACTAATTGTTTTGAGAAATACACTAACTGCTGTGCAAATGTTAATAATGATGTGAGAAAAGCACCAAAGCGACTGAGAAAAACTGTAAATCATATTCGCTACTGAGCAAAAAATAAATGAATGAAAATGAAAAATAATACAAATATTACAACGGAGAAGGAAAAAAATTGCACCCCGAAAACCAATGCACTGATTGCTTGATGGGCTTGAAGAACAAACACGCTAAATTTACAAGAACGATGGAGACGGACAAAACAGATGCCAGTGATGCAGACACAGCTGAAAATGAAATGCCAACAAATTCTTATGAAGCAAACCCCTGGTCATTTTTAAGTGACCACTTTGATTTCAAGCACAACAAAGGCAACATATTTATTATGCAAGGGTGTTCCATCCCCCATCCCACCCCTGCTGTTAAAAAAAATGTTACTCGGTAACTTTTACTCTGAGTAAATTTTTAATGAGCTACTTTTTACTTTGACTTGAGTAGATTTTTATAAGGGTAACTTTACTTGTACTTCAGTAAAAGTTCACTAAAGCAACAGTACTTTTAATTAAGTACAAAATTTTATTACTCTTTCCACCTCTGTATACAGTGCACAACACAAGTGTTGCCCTTTCTGATAATGGAAGCTGAAGGAAGAAAAAGAGGATTAAGACTGCGTGTTGGAAGAGTACAGAGACACAACAGAGGAAGGGGTATAAGATGCCAAAGATACACAGAGATTCCAGATGAAATCAGGGCCACAATGTTGGATCACGTTATCAATCATGGCCTTACAATGGAAGAGCCTGGTCAAAGGGTCCAGCCGAATGTTGGAAGAACGTCTCGGGTTGCTTTGCTGTAACCCTGTTCCATGAAAAGGCGGGAACAAGATGCTGCGTGAAAACGCCATGGGAACCATTTTGTCGCGTCGCCGGGGGTGAAGCATGTGTGTGCAAACACGCCAAATTTTTGGCTATATATAACCTCAGTCAGGTGACATCATCTGATTAGATGCAGCTGCAGGTTATAAATAGTGAGTCGGCGACAAACCTCAGATTAATTTGTCTGAACGGACATCCGGTCACGTGGTAGTGCGACATTAGGACGCAGCATCTCGTTCCCGCCTTTTCAGGGAACAGGACTACAGCAAAGTAACCCGAGAAGTTCCCTTTCAAAGGCTTCACTTGATGCTGCGTGAAAACGCTATGGGAACAAGAATGCCAACGCTCGTGAGCCCGGAGTGGCATGGACATCCAGACTATAAAATCTTACAAATGTGTGCGGAGAGGACCAACCCGCGCATCACACACTTGTTGCAGGGGAGGGCCTCATGCAAGAGCAATGGATGAGGCGACCCCTCTGGTCGAATGAGCCCTGACTCCTAGAGGCGAAATGAGTCCACGCGCCTCGTAGGAGAGGGCAATAACATCTCTCACCCAGTGTGACAAAGTTTGTACGTGTTGTTTTGAGAAATGCACTTGGAGATCTGCAAACTTCAATTCTGATCTGAGAAATGACTGAAAGCAGTTGAGAAAAACTGTAATACGTTATGCATCGAGTTTCTCTTTCTACAAACTCTTTTCCCCCTCAATGATGGATGGATGGATAGATAGATAGATAGATAGATAGATAGATAGATAGATAGATAGATAGATAGATAGATAGATAGATAGATAGATAGATAGATAGAAAGGATACAGCACCCCTGGAGTCGGTGAGGCAACTTGGCAGAGCTTGGGCTTGAACCCCAACCTTCCAATCAGAAAACCAGTAACCTATTGCCTTTGTTTGCATAAGTATTAAAAGCAGAACATGCTCCATTACAAAAAGACAAGAGGATATATACTTTTTTTTTCTCATGAGGAAAAGTGACAAATGGGAGTAAAGAACAGCATTTCCTCACCTGTCATCACTAGTTGCAAATTCCAGGTCAAATAGGTGGATCCTATACCTAGAGATGTCAATTGTGTACCCATGTCACATCAGCCTGGCACCATTTTTACTATTAGTTGTAAAGGATAAATATGCTTTTTAAAGACCATGTAAAATGCTTTATGCAACATAAGGTGAGAAATTACACTGTGAGGAATCAAATTTAATGAGTACAATAAAAAAATAGCACTTCTGTGATGATAATACAAATTTAATTAGCACATTAAAAATACAAATTTTATAAGCACATTAAAAATGAAGAATGCCAGTTTTGTGAAGAATGACACTTGATTTGTAAGGATCAAATGACTGTTAATCCACTGTCTACAGGATGCATTAAAGTTCAGAAAGGCACTTGAGCTACAGTACTGTCTCTCCCTCATACAATGACTAAACATTAAGTATTTTACTTAGACAATATAAATTCTACTCACTAAGCAAAATCTGGTAATGTTCTTTAATATAGGAGGTAATACAATGTATGCCAAACCAAGGGGGGTCAGAACAACAATAAGATATAACAATTTTCATTATTTAACAAAAATTATTCCAAACAAAACAAATTTAAACAAGTGGGTAATACTAAATGTTAAAACAAGGGGGAAATACTTACTGCTTCCACAGGATTTAAGAGGGTATGTTGCAGCCTGGTGCTACTAGTCATCAGCCCTTCATTATTTCATCATCAGCAGATGTGGAGACCTCTATAAAAGCAGATGATTTGGCAGTTTGCTGGTCTAGAGCATTCAAGTGTGTGGTAACACAATGCCATGAGAGAAAGACAAGCACTGGTATTTGAGCAGCAACATTATAATAACATCTCTATATACTGTACATTTAATTAATTGCTACACACAGTAACTGCTCAACCATGTATGCATTCTAATCAGTAGCAAGAGCTGGGTGAAGTTATGATAAGACTAATGTTATTAGGAACAAACAGACCAAGCAATACATTTATTTATTTGCCATTCTACAAACCGGATTCCAAAAAAAGTTGGGACACTAAACAAATTGTGAATAAAAACTGAATGCAATGATGTGGAGATGGCAAATGTCAATATTTTATTCAGAATAGAACATAGATGACAGATCAAAAGTTTAATCCGAGAAAATGTATCATTTTAAAGGAAAAATATGTTGATTCCAAATTTCACGGTGTCAACAAATCCCAAAAAAGTTGGGACAAGTAGCAATAAGAGGCTGGAAAAAGTAAATTTGAGCATAACGAAGAGCTGGAAGACCAATTATACAGTAATTAGGTTAATTGGCAACATGATTGTGTATAAAAAGAGCTTCTCAGAGTGGCAGTGTCTCTCAGAAGCCAAGATGGGTAGAGGATCACCAATTCCCACAATGTTGCGCAGAAAGATAGAGGAGCAATATCAGAAAAGTGTTACCCAGCGAAAAATTGCAAAGACTTTGCAGTTATCATCATCAACTGTGCATAATATCGTCCGAAGATTCAGAGAATCTGGAACAATCTCTGTGCGTAAGGCTCAAGGGCGTAAAACCATACTGGATGCCCGTGATCTCCGGGCCCTTAAACGACACTGCACCACAAACAGGAATGCTACTGTAAAGGAAATCACAGAATGGGCTCAGGAATACTTCCAGAAACCATTGTCAGTGAACACAATCCACCGTGCCATCCACCGTTGCCAGCTGAAACTCTACAGTGCAAAGAAGAAGCCATTTCTAAGCAAGATCCACAAGCACAGGCGTTTTCATTGGGCCAGGGATCATTTAAAATGAAGTGTGGCAAAATGGAAGACTGTTCTGTGATCAGACGAGTCACGATTCGAAATTCTTGTTGGAAATGTGGGACGCCATGTCATCCGGACCAAAGAGGACAAGGACAACCCAAGTTGTTATCAACGCTCAGTTCAGAAGCCTGCATCTCTGATGGTATGGGGTTACATGAGTGCGTGTGGCATGGGCAGCTTGCATGTCTGGAAAGGCACCATCAATGCAGAAAAATATATTCAGGTTCTAGAACAACATCTATCTGAGCGAACTGCTAGTGTCTTACGATCCGCCACGCCTACTTCGGTCAAAGGATGCAGGCTGCTTATCAGTACCGCGTATTATGAAAACTACAGCTGGGGGCAGAGCTTTTTCTTACAAAGCCCCAAAATTATGGCATAGTCTTCCAAATAGTGTTCGGGACTCAGACACAGTCTCAGTGTTTAAGTCTAGGCTCAAAACCTATTTATTTAACCAAGCATTTTATAAATAGATTTGCCATAAGGTAAAGGAGCAGATCTGGGGGACTCATGGACGTAGAGTATTATGGTGAACTGGTATGTTTAGATGCTGTCTTCCTCAGTCTCATTTGATCACTCAGGTTTGTTGACGGTGAGGTGATTGTTTGCTTTACATCTCAGGGAGCCCTCATGTTTCCTTCTGGCTCTCCCTTTTAGTTATGCTGTCATAGTTAGTCCTGCCGGAGTCCCTGCTTGCACTCTACAGTAAATATACATTCACATTAGACATTGTGACTGTGACCATACCTAATTGCAATCTCTCCTCCTCTTCTCTTCCTCCCCCTCTTTCTCTTTCCTCTCTCCCCCTGTCTCCCCCTTTCACTCTTTCTCTCTCTCTCTCTCTCTGTCGAGCTACACATGTGGTTCCTGAGCTGCCAGTGATCCAGACTCCCTCTGCCCTCCGGACCTGTCTGATCCATCCTGGTGCCCGGTTTCTGGTTGGAGGTCTCATCACATGGATGCCCCGTGTGTCTCTTTAGGATGCGCCTGGTGTCTGGGGATGATTCTATCTACTTAGAAGATGGTTCTGGCCTCGACTGGTGTGGTCAGCTGTTTCTCTGAGGACTTGACAATTCGATAGTTCAGGACTGGAACTTTCTACAAGTCTATCTGAGTCTCGAATAACTACTGGACTCCATTTTACATCAAGTATTATAACATCAATTAACATCAACTATTATAGCTGAACCTAACACTTAACACTGTATAAATGCAGATCATTTCCTGCTATGTGTTTCACCCAGATGAGGATGGGTTCCCTGTCGAGTCTGGTTCCTCTCAAGGTTTCTTCCTATTACCGTCTCAGGGAGTTTTTCCTTGCCACTGTCGCCCTCGGGCTTGCTCGCCAGGGAAAATCTGAACATTTTGATTCATACACATTCACATTCCATACAAACTTAAATAATTCTTTTGATTGTGTAAAGCTGTTTTGAGACAATGTCAATTGTTAAAAGCGCTATACAAATAAAACTGAATTGAAAAAAAAAACTGAATCTAGTCATCTCTTTCAGGGAAGACCCTGCATTTTTCAACAAGATAATGCCAGACCACATTCTGCATCAATCACAACATCATGGCTGCGTAGGAGAAGGATCCGGGTACTGAAATGGCCAGTCTGCAGTCCAGATCTTTCCCCTATAGAGAACATTTGGCGCATCATAAAGAGGAAGGTGCGACAAAGAAGGCCCAAGACGATTGAACAGTTAGAGGCCTGTATTAGACAAGAATGGGAGAGCATTCCTACAGTATTTCTAAACTTGAGAAACTGGTCTCCTCAGTCCCCAGACGTCTGTTGAGTGTTGTAAGAAGAAGGGGAGATGCCACACAGTGGTGAAAATGGCCTTGTCCCAACTTTTTTGGGATTTGTTGACTCCATGACATTTTGATTCACCATATTTTTCCCTTAAAATGATACATTTTCTCAGTTTAAACTTTTGTTCCGTAATTTATGTTCTATTCTGAATAAAATATTGACATTTGCCATCTCCACATCATTGCATTCAGTTTTTATTCACAATTTGTTTAGTGTCCCAACTTTTTTGGAATCCGGTTTGTATATTTACTTGGATTCTCATTACTTGTATTTTCATTTCTGTAAAGCTGGCATTGTCCACTGTTAAAACCACAAAACTTAAACTAAAAATTTGAATTGATGGCAGTTTTCAGCTCTGTATGTGAATCCATGTTCCAGGTGGAAACCTTGCTGAATTCTGCCTTTTCCGTGTTGCTAATTACTTTACCTCATCTGGGGCATTTGTTATTTTCCATTCAATTAAATGCTAATATATACTGGTCATTTTGAAGATGTAACAAGGCACATCAGAATAAGATGACTTTACTCCAGAGATTAGTATTAGTAGATACAAGTCTGCTAGTTCCGACTCCCTACCATCCAAATGCAAACCTGCAAAACTTTGCATATAATAGTGCTCTCGAGTGCTCTGCAATGGCCATTAGAATCAGCTGGTGTAGTTAATGAATGGAACAATGTGTGGCAGGATGACTTTCTAAAGTATGGGCTTCCACCACTGCACAAAAATGGCTAAAATAGAAAACTTTGAAGTGAATTGTGTACATTTGAGGCAATTTTCTTTACATGATCATCAGGAAGCAATCAAGCAGGCATGGATTGAGAGAGTGATACCAGAGAAAGAAAACATTCTTTAATCAGGCTGAAAGATAAATCACCAAGATAGTTTAAAGAAACACATTTAAAGTTCAATTACACACACAACATTAGATGTGTTTACACTAATTCATACTAATTCAATTCATACTAATGATAAAAAGTGTTAATTCCTCCTGTGTATGGAGACATTTGGAACAACATATGTTGAACTATACAGCAGTTTTCTTCTCAAACAACAATGTAGGCAGCAAGGCTATTTATCACTCCTGCTACTCACCTCTGCCTACAGACATTGGGTCTATTTTACAACACCTTTTGCTCATGTCTCTTATCAACATCAGTTCATTCCTTGTCCTCTAGAAGGGTGTCACTGTGCAACAATAGAGTGTGTACTATGAAGACTATACATAAAGGGAATCACTACTAATTTAGAGTTTAAATCAGCTCTGCTTGCCTTCTCACTATAGTGGCCAGTAGTTTACTCCTACTCACTTCTCCAGATTTTTGCTATCCTGGCTGGCTCGCCAAATTTGCTGTGAAGAATAATTCATGCCCCATCACACTGTTTGAGGATAAACAAAGAAACCAATATTATTTTTCTGAATCAGCAACAACAACAACAAAAACATTTATTTCAATAAGAAAACCCACAGCAGATATGGAGATTGGTCTCAAGACCAAACACTGAAGAGCTATCAATATTGTATTAATTCCCAAAGAGGCACATATTAGCTTCTCTTTATTGGTTATTTATAAGTATCAAACAAGAGGGTGTGTTGTGCCCTTGTACATATGGGCCATATCACAGCCATGCTGATATTCAGCATGACAGCACAGCATCTACTATATTGCTTTTATACATAAGTTCCTCAATCACTGTTTATTATAAATGGGTTGTGATTTTTTGCTGTTTATTTTGAAGGTATTGTCCTAAGGTAAGATCTCCTTCTTACAAGTTGTCTCATTGTTGCCTTTGATCAGACCTATTACTTATTATCAAATGTAAATAGATAAGCAGTCATGGTGGAGGGGGAGGGGACAGTATGCAGTATCCTTTATTAACTCCAGAGATGAGGATGAGACAGGAGGATGTGATCTGTATCTATAGCCCTATTCAGACGGGACTAGTTTTCCAAATGACGTTTGAGTTAGAATTTTTTTTTCAGACGATGGCTGTCATTTCATGTATGCATTTGGACAGGACTAACATCAACATCTTCAATATTAACTCAAAAAGACTTACAGTGATGATTTGCTGAGCCAAAAGGTGGCAAAGTGGTGTGTGGGGAGTACTGTCACCTTGCACCTCCAGGGTTCGGGTTCTATTCCCGTCCAGGCTCGATTCCCGTCTCTGTGTGTGTGGAGTTTGCATGATTGGTGGGTTTCCTCTGGGTACACTGGTTTCCTCGCGCAGTCCAAAGGCCTGCAGATTAGGCTAGTTGGCATTCCCCATTTGAAGAAGAAGAAGAATATTCAATTATTGTCACATGTACTTTTTACAGCACAGCGAAATTTCTTCTTCGCATATCCCAATTAGGAAACTGGGGTCAGAGCGCAGGGTCAGCCAGCTTACAGCGCCCCTGGAGCAGATAGGGTTAAGGGCCTTGCTCAAGGGCTCAACAGTGGCAACTTGCCGATGCTGGGGTTCGAACCCCCGACCTTCCGATCAGTAACCCAGAAACCCACAGCCTTAACCGATTGAGCCACCACTGCCCTAATTTGCTCATAGTGTGTGTATGTGTGTGCCCTGCGATGGATTGGCATCCTATCTAGGGTGTACCCCGCCTTGTGCTCCAGGCCCCCCATTACCCTGAATACAGGATAAAGCGGTATAGACGACAATGAGTGAGTTAGCTTCCTGCCATAAGTGTTAGAGTTATCCAGGTGAGGGCAGGAATGGCACCCTTTGTTGACCTTTTGAGGATTAAATTGGTGAGAATACAGAGTGAGAGAAATTTTATGTTGGGTAAGCCTTTTGAAGATCCCAAGTGCAGCGATGGGGAGAGTGTGACAGCAAAAAAGTCATTGAGTGCCATTGCAGCGGTATAAGTTGGTGCTGGTACAATGATAGCGGAATTAAAGGAGGTGGGGACAGATGCCTGAGCAAAGGACAATGTTAAAGGGAATTGCTCTGCCCTTGTGCCCTTAGTCTCATCACAGCCATGGTGAAATCCAAATGAACAGCACTACCAATTGTGTGATATTGCTTAAATTTTCAAAAGGATAACAGAGACCATAAGACAGCGTTTCTAATACATATTTAGATATAGATGTCCAACACTATTATACAAGTCCTGATAAATATTCTTTTACTGTATAATAAGGATTCTTAATCTCATTTCTATCATTCATTTATAATCATCTCACATTGCATGAGTGGTTCTTGACTCCAATTTGTCATATGTGAAGAAATGTGACGAAATGCTGACCTTTGAAGAAACATCCACAATATATGTAAATTACCATAAGATAATGAATGCTATGGGTAATTGCCCTGGAGTTATTTCTTCTTGAGAAAAAGTCTATAGCTGATCCAGAGTTATGGGCATGAGCAGCTTGGAGAGGATAGGGTGCAGCCTGGTGCACAGAGTTAGTACTGCAGTCTCATTGTGGTCCACACAACTGATAAAACACAATACAGTATTTAATGATTTTTTGACACTTACGTTTCAGAAACTTTGCATATTAATTGTGATATGCCTAAATAACATGCATGTACTGTATGTATTTTGGTAGTAGTAGTAAATGTAAGTGAATGTATCTAATATTTCACATTGAGTTTCCATTCATTCTAAATATTTGCTGCACATTGATATTCCATTAGCAAATAATATTGCTTGTTTTTAGGCCTTCATTTGTAATATTAAAATAGTCTTATTAATCAAAATTACAGTGTTGAGTGTTGTGTTTAAATATCAGCATGGCAGTGGTGTGGCCGTAGGCGCAGGGATGCATCTCCTTATATGTGCACTTTAAAATATCAACTGACTTGTGGGTTCAGGGTTTCAATTGCAAATAGTTTTTTAATAGAAAGCTTGTTGCGCTATGTAGGGGCATGTTAGAGTCCCGTGTTTCACACACCAAGTTGTGCCTTTGAGCAGTGGTTAGAGAAGGACTTGGGAGTCAGGATTGTGTTAAAAGCTAGTTATAGAAACTTATCTGACAAGATTGGGACCAAATTCCAACACTAAAACTCCAGAAATTAATAGCCTCATGGCCCAAACATCTTCAAACTGTTCTGAAAAGAGGAGGAGATGCTAAACCATGGTAAACCATGCCCCCTATCCTAACTTTTTTGAGACCTGTATCAGGGATCAAATTCGAAAAGAACTCATTTTGTGCACAAAAATGTACATTTCCTCAGTTTAAGCATTTCTTATGTTCTCTATGTTCTCCTGTGAATAAAATATTGGCTCATGTAATTTGAAAATATTTAAATTATATTTAAATAAAAAAAATGTCACAACGTTTCTGGAATTTGGGTTGTACAGTAGCATTTTAGTTGTAAATAATGACTTAGAAGTGATTATCAAGGAGACAAAGTGTCTTTTAAAATGACATGACATTACATGTTTTCTTTGCAGGAAGTGCTTCCGTGACTGCTTTGAATGTGGGTTTGGGCAGGCAGCTGCTCACCTGTGCTGTTGACAAAGAGGTAGTGTGATTAGCTCTTGTGAACGTCTCGGGTTACTTGCTGTAACCCTGTTCCCTGAAAAGGCGGGAACGAGATGCTGCGTGAAAACGCTATGGGAACATCTTGTCATGTTGCCGGTTGTGAAGCATGTGTGTATCAAACACGCCAAATTTTGGCTTATATAACCTCGGTCAGGTGACGTCTTCTGATTAGAGGCATCTGGAGGTTATAAAAGGAGTAAACCGGAAACACTCCTCAGATTGATTTGTCTGAACAGACGTCCGGTCACGTAGGCAGTGCGGCATTGGGACGCAGCATCTCATTCCTGCCTTTTCAGGGAACAGGGTTACAGCAAAGTAACCCGAGACGTTCCCTTTCAAAGGCTCCACTCGATGCTGCGTGAAAACGCTATGGGAACGAGAATACCAACGGTTAAGGGTCAGAAAACCTGAGGTGCTGACTCTAGTGGTTCAAAAGGGGTGTCAATTGGGCCTTCGAGCACGATAGCTAAAACCCACAAAAAGAAAAGGGTATTTTCCCCCAGTAACCCCATCGATCAGGACGTGGCAAGCTGAAATAGCAGTTACGTACGTCCTGAGAGTACTAGGGCACAAGCCCGAGGACAACTTTTCTTGCACAAACTCCAGCACTGAAACAATTCGGCAGTGGACTGGGTCTAACTGCTTCATCATGCATGACTTTTCACATACATTCCTTCTGAGGGCATAAGCTCTTCTAGGGGAGGGAGACCTCTAGAATAGTCTTAATTACGCCGGCTGGAAGACCAGCTTGACTTAGACTCCCAGGAGCAGAGCTATTAGGAAAATTAATAGAGACGTAACCTAGGCCACATACGGGCCAAGGAGTCCAGACCCAGGGTTCTGGAAGAGTCAGAGAGCAGCAAAGGGGACATTTGCTGATCTTACGAGGCAAAGAGGTCCACCTCTGCTAGCTGAAATCTCTCCCAGATTGACTGACTACTTCGGGGTGGGGTTTCCAATCCCCGTGTGTCAGAGCTTGACTGTACAGTGCAATTGCTCCTATTCATATGCACTGAAATGTAAATCGCCCTGAGGGAGAGGAACCTGGTGCACTAGCTGTATAGCAGCGCGAGCACAGTCCACCCTGGCGATAATATATGAGACTACCATAGTGTTGTCCATCCGCACTAGGACATGGTAGCCTCTCAATTGCTGGAGGAAGTGCTTTAGGGCCAGAAATAAAGCCATCATTTCGAGGCAATTGATGTGCCGCGCGAGAAGAAGGCCTCTACAGCTCCCTTGGGCTGGACGATCATCTAAGACCTCACCCCGGCCCGTGAGGGAAGCGTCTGTCGTTAGCATCTGTGACGACAAGGGAGACTTAGAGTGGGACCCAAAGTCAGAAACCGGGGTCTTAAACCACATAGGAAGGGTACGGAGCACTTGGTGCGTAACCTTTATTGGGGATTGGCCCTAGAGTGAAATCCCCTGTCTTGGCCACAACTAGGAATGTTATCATGTGCAGAAGGCCCAGTGGTGTCACCATGGATACAGCTGCCATGAGAGCTCAGAATGGATTCATTTAATTTTGGTCTCAATCCTAGAACCAAAGATGAGCTAGGACGAAATGCTGATGTCGAAGCGCCAGCTAATGAGTCTGGGCCAGCCAGTCGTCTATCCATGCATTTTATATATGTGTGGGTGAGGGAGCTAAACCAAATGGAAGGACCCGATACTGGTAAGCTTCGCCCCCAAAAGCGAACCTCCGGTCTTTCCCTGTGTTGTGGCAATATTTCTATATGAAAGTAAGCATCCTTCAATCGATTGTCACAAATCAATCGCTTGGTAGGATTTCAGAGCAATCACTTTGACAGTCAAATTTTTTTAAACTGTATTATTTATTTTAGATAGCGGTACAGCCCGCAAAATCAAAAAAATTTGGACGCAGCCCCCCGTTCCTCTGGGAACCAAGGAATACCGACTGTAGTAGCCTGACTCACTGTCTGGTAGGGGAACATGTTCATGGCCCCATTCCCCAGCAACTTCT
Source organism: Channallabes apus (assembly GCA_030522415.1). Classification (NCBI taxonomy): domain Eukaryota; kingdom Metazoa; phylum Chordata; class Actinopteri; order Siluriformes; family Clariidae; genus Channallabes; species Channallabes apus. The sequence continues at coordinate 16,598,952 of CM060107.1, forward strand.
GTCAGGAGATGCGTACTTCCCGGTTTCATGAAAGTGGACACCACGCCATTTTGAAACGCAGAGGGTGATGTGAGAACTGAATCCTGTAATTTTTCTACAGTGCTTAGTACCCAAGGAGATATACTTGGCAGTAGCTTCCACGCTGCCAGTTTCCCAGAAAGGGGCAAAGTTACGGTGGCTTGGTTAAACGGGGGGATGTTAGATGTTCGGCATCCTGAAACATGGCAGGAAAAACTGAAGAACTAACTCTTTATTGGAGACTGGTGTTGCCCGAAACACCAGCGGTGGCAGAGCAAGAACACCGACCTCCTGGGGGTGTCAGGGAGAACACTTAATTCTTGAAAGGAATTCTGTGTGCCCACCCATAGTCCTGGGCACGTGAACCTCAGGGCTTCTTTGTGAAGAAGACAATATGCCAGTCTGACCTTTTTGAGGCGGATAGTGAGGAGCGTCGCACCCCAGGGGTGGCAGGCTCAAAAACACACTCCTTGTGTTTCACGCCTCGCCAGAGTCAGACCCGGTCGAGACTGGGTGGCCAACAGTCCCGACTCTTGAGCACGGCGGGGAAGGAATTTCCCAAAGGCTTGTTATATATAACTTCGCCTAATGAACCTAGCGGCGAGCGAGTTAATGATATCGCCAAACAGGCCGGAAGGCGAGATAGGGGCATCCAGGAGGAATGCACGATTCTTATCCTTGATGCGCCTGAGATTCAACCACAAGTGACTCTGCGCGAAACCCATCGCAGCCATAAAACGGCCAATAGCACGAACCGTCTGCTTTTGTTACACGCTGAGACAAGTCTGTGGCCCGGCGTAATTCCAATACGCCCTATCTGAAGAGCCCCTCCAGTGCTCAAGTCTCTCAGCCGGTCAGCGTGGATGGCCTGCAAAACCGCCATGGTGTGCAAAGGAGCTGCCTGAAAAGCTTTTCCTTCCAGGGAAGATGAAAGTCTACACAGCTTGAAGGAAGTATTTGCTTTTCAGGAAGGATGATGCCCCAGGAGAGAGAGAGCCTGTAAAGTGTCTCTTCTATCTGGGCGTCATCATATAACTCTGTGCTTCCACATCAATTATATTTAAAAGAATAAATAAATAGATGTCAGGAAAACACTTACTCCATGAAAGGGTTAACTCATATGGAGTGAGCTAAGGGGGGGGGGGGGGGGTTAGAGCGTCATGAAGCTCCGCCCACCCGGCGGAAAGTGCCGTTTGAATGTTTTCCCAGTGCTTAGTATGGTTAGGATGTTTATTCCTTACTCATTGAAGAAGCGCAGGGCGCATTTGAGAACGGAATCAATCTAAGGAGTGTTTCCGGTTTACTCCTTTTATAACCTCCAGATGCGTCTTATCAGATGACGTCACCTGACCGAGGTTATATAAGCCAAAATTTGGCGTGTTTGATACACACATGCTTCACAACCGGCAACATGACAAGATGTTCCCATAGCGTTTTCACGCAGCATCGAGTGGAGCCTTTGAAAGGGAACACCCGTTAACATTAGCAGCAGATACTTGTGGTGCTCTGGGTTGGAGGTGGAGCCTCTGTTTATTGGACTTTTTGTTCAGTTTATCCCATGGGTGCTTGATCAAATTGCGATCTGGAGAGTTTGGCGGCTGGCTCTGCAGCTTTGAGTTCTTTACCTGTTGGGCCCCATGCACAGTGGGCTGTGATCCTTTCACCAATTTATCGACATATAATTGATAATCAGTGTTAATCTGTTAATGTTTTGTGGTGTCAGTAATAAGGCTGATTAGTTCTAACATTAAGTTCTAGAAGGTTATGGAATGTTTATAACCAAAAGTGAGGACAGACAACTGCTTTTAAGGTTTTCACTGAGCCATAAAAACAGACACCAGTATATAATCACAAACCGAAATGATTGGGCTCATGTGCATTTTGTACTGCCACATATCCAACAATTAATTAAAGCCTGACATTTACTGTGTCTAAAAAAAAAAATTCACATGTAAGTAGCAAAGTTTTATCATTGTGCAGTAAAATTATGCAAAGCAAACTTAGACTCACATAATAATAATTTCACACAGTACAAATAAAATTTTTTTTCTATTTGCTTTTATATATTCCGAATACATGTATTTTAAAATGCTATATTTAATATGGTTATAATATTTAAAATTTAAGCTTATTTTAAGAATAGCCTAGGTCAGTACAAGTACAAGGCTAGGATGAGTAGAAACTAGAGATGTTCTGCTCCCGATTCCGATACTTGGGCTCAGGGTATTGGCCGATACCGAGTACTGATCCAATACCTGGGTGTGTATCTGTATCTGTAGATACTGTACTACTAGCCCTGTGTAACGGGTTCAACCCTATGTGCACGGGCGACACCATGAAACACAGACATGAGGCGAGGTCATACAGGAAAAATAGTAATTTATTTAGAAAAATGGGGAAGGAGAGGGTTAAAGGCTCTCTGCAGCCTTTTCCACTTCGGCGGCAGGGATGTGAAGGTGGGCTCGACGCGGAAGTGAAGGTGCCGTTGTAGCTCGCACAGCCCGTTCAAGCGCTGTCCTCTTGCAGAGATCAAAGGGGCAGCAGTCCCCCTTTTTAAAGTCTCTGGGGCGCATCACATCGCCCCGCTCGCGTGCCACTGTCTCTCATAAACTCCACCGCATCGCAAAGTCCAGCTTCCCAACAGTCAGAACCCAAGCTACACTCCCCGCTGTGTTTTATAGCGCCGGAAGAAATCCGGGACCATTAGTGGCGATAGCTCACCAGCCGTGCCGGATTCCACGACCCTGCTCTTTCACATACCTAAAGGGGGGGAGGCCGCCTAACTAGTGAGCTTCGGAGTGAGCGAGGAGCGACACGGGCCATGCCGTGACACTCTGTAAGTAAGCAAAGCTAGCGGGCATAACTAGGTTATGTTTAGGAAAATGGTATCGGATCGGTACGTGGACTCAAATACTCGCCGATTCCAATGCCAGATTTTTTTGTGGTACCGGCAGCATTTCTGATACCAGTATCGGAATCGGAACAACCCTACTAGAAACCGATGCCACCCTGTAAAGACATTTCAATAATGAGAGCTTGGGAACAGATCACACTTTCTATACCCAATACAATGGTAAACTGGGATTTCACAATCCATCATTACATAGCACTTTGCCAATGAAATCATATGAAAACATTAAGAAAGAGGTGTCTAGTCATGGTAGCCTACAGCATGTACTGGCATTGTGCAGTGTTTAATACAGCTGATTCAACATTTCAGCTCATTACCAAGATATCCTTGAGCTGAATTTAGCTTATTAGAAGAGGGAAACATTAATCAGTTATATGGCTGTAGCCCTGCAGGACATTAGATTATCTCCTTTGTTTTAGACAAATGCACACTTGGAGGCAATTTCACAGATAAACATAGCAGATGGGATAAGGGATTTGGTAAGTCAGGAACTTCTTGTAATTAAGTAATTGTAAAACTTTGTATACCTTTAGGACAAAATGATAAGGACATACTGCATATCTTTTTAAGGCTTGTGTGTATGTATGTGTGTTTATATATATAATTTCTAATTCTAATAAATATATATAATTCTAACTTCAACAAACAATACCCCATTATGAAAACATGAAAGAAGTTAGTTTGAAATATCTGCATATGTATGCATGTAATTTTTATATGAAAAAAAAAATGCCACATATTGTACATAAGTATTCACAGCCTTTGCCATGACATTCAAAATTAAGCTCATACATATGAACGAATCCGACTTATGAACTTATGAACATGCTTCCAGAACAGACCTCGTTTGTAAGTCGGAGATCTAGTTAGTAACCTAGTAACCCAGTGTAAGTATCTATCCAATGGAAACTTTGGAAAATTCAAAGCACTTTTGTAAGTTGCTCTGCACTGAAGAAAAGCGCACTGAAGAAAAGACAGGAGGCAGAGTTGGAGGTAGCAGAGCTGAAGATGTTGAGGTTCTCTTTGGGAGTGACAAGGATGGATAGGATCAAGATTGAGTTCATCAGAGGGACAACCCATGTTAGATGTTTTGGAGATAAAGTCAGAGGCCAGATTGAGGTGGTTTGGACATGTTCAGAGGAGAGATGGTGAATATATCGGTAGAAGGATGCTGAGGTTGGAACTGCCAGGCATGAGGTTTAGAGGAAGACCAAAGAGGAGATTTACTGTATGTTAGTTGGTGTGAGAGAAGAGGATGCAGAGGATAGGGATAGATGGAGGCAGATGATTCACTGTGGCGACCCCTGAAAGGGAACAGCTGAAAGACAAAGAAGTTTGTAAGTTGCTCTGTATAAGAGCATCTGCCAAATGCCTAAATGTACAGTAAATGTATAAGGTCCTATAGTTACACAAACCAAGCCATGACATCCAAGGAATTGTCTATAGACCTCTGAGGGAGGATTGAGGATTGAGGATTTCATTAATGTGCAATCAACAGAATTTACCACAGGTGGATTCCAAACAAGTTGTAGAAACATCTCAAGGATGATCAGTGGAAACAGAATGCACTTAAGTTCAATTTTGAGTGTTGCTCTGTATTCACAAACTATGGGCAATTTGGGAATGGCAATTAATCAATCTCCATGTCCCTTTCATGCGGAGATCGCTGGTTTGATCCCCGGGTGATGCTGTTTTATTTATTTTTTTAATTTTGCTCAGCATACTATAGAAAAAACAGCAAACAAACAAAAAAATGTCAAATTACAATGATTGAAGACATAACAACAGAACATTTATTATTCAGAGCACGATATGTCCACTGCCACTGATATGTCCGTCTGCATCGGTCTCATTATGGTTGTATATCGTGTTCTGTTGTTATGTCTTCAATCATTGTAAAGAATACAAGCTGGTAGCGTGCGAGTTTGCTGTTTTTTCTATAGTATGCTGAGCAAAATTAAAATAAAACATTTTATATTGTGCTTAAATTTGATCTTAATAAGATTTCATTTAATTAGAATTCTACATTTGTACTGTAATTTTAGTACTGTGATTATGAATTCGTTCAACTACAGTGTTTCACTTGATTTTATCGGCTACTACGTGCAGTTCTAAAGGAGCGCGTCTCATTAATCCGGCAGAGAATGAACTAAGTCATGAGGCATCAGTCTGTAGTTATACAGTATAGCGCCACTCAGTGGTAAAAGCCAGCAAATGCACAAACCCAAATGCTGTCGCCGAGCGCCGCAACGGTAAAACGAACGCTCCGATTAGGTAACCACTGTATGTGGGGGCGAAACCAGAGTACTTGGATGAAACCCACTAAGCCCAGGGAGAACATGCAAACTCAGACCCTGAGGTGGGAATCAAACGCAGACCCTGGAAATGCAAGGTGACAGTGCTAACCACTAAGCCACCATGCTGCCAATAGTAACTATACGAGTTTATATACACAGTATACAATGAACTGATTTTATAGAAAACGTCTATTGTTCATTTGGTTTTCTGACATAAATTAGTTTTTTTTTACATTCTGGCTTTGGAAAAAAAATTATTGTTTTCCTGCTGCGTTTATGTTGAAAAACAATTGACTAAATGAATGAATAAATGATACATGACTTGGTTGAATTTTCTTATAATGGATTCCAAATCATGACAAAGTAAAAGAAATAGTAACAATCTTTACTTTGTGTTATTGTGTATTGTGTGACTTATAAAAGTCATATAGTAAGATGCTGTGTTTTTGTGCATCATGGCCCATATAAAAATGCTCCTCTAGTAAATGTTTAAACATTTTGTTCATGTGGATAGCTGAATTACTTTGCAATACCTCAACACAGCACTGTATCATAAAACAATAGAACGTCTTGTCTTCTTTATAGGCAGTTCAGGAAACCACCTCTGCATTCGCAGATGAAAAATGGATACAGTGTAATAGAGTTTTTCATACTGAAAGAATCTATCTATGCAATAGGCAGGGGGTTTGTGAAAGAACAGCAAACCAGCAGACTTGGCTGAGTTGCTGCAGAGGTGCTCTTGAAAAATGCAGCTGCTTGCTTTTTTAATGGGTATAGAACATTCTGGAAGATGTTTTAAAGAGTTTCTTTTGGGACCATGTGTGAGGAAATCTTTTTTATTTTGATTGTTTTGTTATTTAAGCATTGATTGAAAAATTATCAACACTTATTTTAGCATTAAAGGATACTGCAAATAATAGATAATTGTCGGAAATTGACCATCACTTGAATAATAAGGTTTACTCTACTGGAGCAAATTTTTAGGAAGCAGATGCATCTTAATAGGACTCTATGCAGGAATCTAATCATCTGTTATACTAAACAAAACATTTCATTAAACCTTGTAAACCCAAGGTTGTGGTCATCCAAAATACACAAAGCCTGTAAATGATGCGACAGATCCCTCAATGTCCTTGTTGAGATGTGCATGAAATACAGGAGTGTAAAACAGCAAGCACACACAGGCTATTATGGAGTATATAAGAACTACAAATTCATTTAAAAATAAAATGTCTCTCTTAACAAAATCAGTTTAACCCATGAATGATCTTTAAATGAAGACAGGTTACAGGGTTTTTTTTATTTTATTGTTTTGGTACTGTAAGAGCCATATCGTATTTGTTATACATTTGTTGTTGTGTTTATTTATTTTATTGTATTTTATTCTATCATATTCTACTCATTAGTGATACACCACTAGTCATTCTTTCAAATCTGATGTCATGATTTCATTGTATTTGCACATATTTTCAATCCACTTAATCATTGTTTCGGAACACATGATCATTGTGATATATATTGAGAACATTTGCTTTAATCACCCAAACAAAACAGTAAGATCTTTTTTCAACTTAGTACTTTTACCAATCATTTCATTCAGGGGCAAATAATACAAGGTAAGCGTTTCAAATTGTCCTTGGTGCTGAATGAGTGTAACTGAACTGTAAAACTTTACACAGCAAATATTACACTTATGTATGTTCAGACAAAAATAAATTTTATATATATATTTTCATATATATATATATATATATATATATATATATATATATATATGATTCATTGATTAAACATTCAAATCAGTTGAATTAAATGACAGAGAAATGTATTAAACTGAATAAAAAGAGATGCAAATCAAAAATTTGATAGTGATAACATTATGAAAGGCAGTTACTGTGAACGAAACATTTACAGTATTTAGATGAAACACTTATTTTGAGTAGTGAAAAGGATATTTTGTGATTATGTGTATTGTAACAATTGAAAATATGCTGAAATGTTTGAAAAAAGTGCACTTTTGATGATCTGTTGTGATATAAGTACTAAGAGTTTTGAAAATCTACCAATTGCTTGTGGAAACTGCGCGAAACCAATAAAAAAAAGAGGAGACTGGTATTATTATAAAAAAAGAGTGGTATTACAAATGTGATCAAATGTGAGTTTTGTACTAAGAGATTTGAAAATGCACGCTTTACTTATGAAAATAGTACGAAACAATAAAAAAAATTTAATTCTGAGGACAACCATATACTGTCAATATTGTAGTATTACAAATTACATTACTGTAAACTGACAATTACATGTTGTTCATCTATACAATAGAGTACTATATTTTAGAAGTGAAGTTGCCATAGCAGATTTACCGTTTTTCTTGGCGAAAAGTTCTGATGATAGAGCTGACAGTTGACCTTTCAGTAAATTAGGCAGTACCAACCTGGCAGCCTCAGCCATGGTAAAGCCTCTGATAACCACATGGTCAACAATGATGGCCTGAACTTCATTAGAGATGATGGTGCATTGTCTACTGCCTACATTTCTCTGAAGACCACCTCTCTGTTGAGGAGCACCACCACCTCTTTCCCTTTGTCTGTGCCCATTGTGATTCATTGATTAGACATTAAGATCAGTTGAATTAAATGACAGACAAATGTATTAAACTGAATAATAAGAGATGCAAATCAAATGTGCAAATTAGTGATAACATTATGAAAGGCAGTTACTGTGAACGAAACATTTATTTAGATGAAACACTTATTTTGTGTAGTGAAAAGGATATTTTGTGATTATGTGTATTGTACTAAAACAATTGAAAATATGCTGAAATGTTTGAAAGAAGTGCATTTTTTATTGATCTGTTGTGATATAAGTACTAAGAGTTTTGAAAATGTACCAATTGCTTGTGAAAACTGCGCCAAACCAATAAAAAAATTATTTTAAAAGTATACCTGAGCATCCATTAACAAACACCAAATCAAATGGTAAGAGGTATTATCATGTATTATTTGTTTATTTGTTGTGTTTTATAATTGTCTGGCCATTGTTTAATATGGCAGGCTGCTTGGCTTGCCCCAAGCAACAGTGAACAAATCACTTTGACCTTATCCTCATTGCAGATGCCTTGCCTGTCATGGACTACTGTACATACTCTAACGTGCCGCAAACCCTCATCTAGGCAAGCAGCCTTCGTCTCCAGCAGGAAGAACAATGAAAAGATAGTAAATACAATTACAGATACAGGTATATAGACATATACTTCAATAACCCAGGCAAATAACACTGTTTACAACTGAGAAAGGTGTCTCAGAATGCAGATCAAACCTTGAGATGAATGGACTACAATAGCAGAAGACAACGTCAGTCTTGAGTCCTGTCAGACTGTCAGCAGCAGGTGGACACAATGAAATCGAACAGAAAACACAAACACTCTTGAGCCCAATTGATGCATTATAATCTGTCAGGTCATTGATCTATAGCAATAGTTAAACAGTTAAAAACATTTGCTAAACTCTAGGATTGCCCTTTACTGTGTTTTCGTGGTTATTAACAGCCAGAGGCTCATCAAGTTCCAGAAACATAAACAACTAAATCTCACTGGAGTCTCTCACCTCTGACCCTGTCTTGTTTGGCTGGTCTACTACAAGTGTACCCAGGGACAAGCTGAACTTCAATTACTGTAAACATACCTTCCTAAATATGAGAACAATCAAAGTGGTTCTGGTGGCTGAATTTGAAACAGAGTAGTCCTGGCAGATGCCGAAAGTTCAAAGGAGGTATTGCTGGAAAAATAGTGTTGCCAGGATGAGTGATGTGTGGGTGGTATAGTACTGTGGTTCCGAGTAGTATAATACCTCGGGCAATAATCATGACTTCACATTCTTCTCTGAAATGCTGAACTGTGTAGGAGGATTATAGACATGCTTGTCTTCTGCTTTTGCAGCGGGTGAAAATGGTGGTGTCTCTTACATGCCCTCCTTTCCCTGTTCCCTGTCCTACATTTCTGAAACAATGCTGCAGAGGCCCTCTCATATATTTTATTCCAGGTACCAGCAGTTATTCGGTTATTCTGATCTCATTCCAGCTGTCTGTGTTTACTTCATGACATTTCATGACTTTTCATATCAGAATATGGCATTCCAAAAGGTGAACGCAGCACCATCATAAACACTTCAGGGAATCAGAGCTCACAAGTGAATCATAGCTAGTTTTCATCTTAAGGGAAGATGTCTCAAATGTTAAAGGAGCAATACTGTATGTGCCATCTGGTGCAATGACAGTGTCCACAGCCATGCTTATGAACCAATCCATTCCAAACCAAGTCCTGTTAATTCATTACCAGTCCTGATAATTTTTTCTTCACTTGAAAGAGCATAAGCATGAATTAAGGTTATGTACTCAAAACAAGTTAAGACATTTGGTTATGAGGCATAATTCTGAAATATGTAATTACGTATTTGCATTACAACTGACATTATAAGGCAAATATTACAAAAATTTATTAATACCTTCTGGCCAATTAGATTCCAGAACCAAATATTTGTTTGTTGACATTCAACCCTTTTGTCTATCACCACACCTACTAATTGCTTCAATTCCATACAATAAGTCTTGTATTGACTCATTTTGTTGATGTACATCTCTGTGAGCCTATGAAATTACAGCATATTTACACAAAACTTTTCAAAGAATCCACATTTTTTGCAAATGTTCAGGAACATAATGAAAAAGTTGAGGAACATCCTGATTGCCAGTCTCTACACCTATCAGCATTAATGTCAGCAATATTTCTAAAACGTTTTTTCTAATAGCACAAAAACAAATCGATATTCACACATAGTGTCTTCTTTACAAAGTTTCAGCTCCCTAATAGGGACACCTCTGTGAAGACAAAATAAGAAATATTAAGTTTAAACATTTAAACTTGCTTATTCCATTTTAGTAGAATAAACAGTTTCCCTGTAAAACTCAATACAAGCCATCTCTGGACCTTCAATTATTCTGGCAAATAATTTGTCTCAGGCAAACAACAACCTGAAAATCACTACCTACAGTATTCTCTTTTTGAGAAGCTTTAAACTCTCACTAGTGCAAGCTACAAGCACAATTCATGGTAATAGTTTTGAAGAAATAAAAAAAGCGTGGACGGTACACAATCACTTTGTGTACAAAAAAAAAACACACAAGATAGAAGGTCTGTCGCAAGGCCCAGTTACTGTATGTCCACTACATCTCATTATGAAATTTCTAAACTCTATAATAACCTTTCAGGACCATGAACATTTATGCAGTTGGAGGATGTACGAAATAAAAGTTATGCGGCTCATACCTGTACTATGATAAGCACTGCACAAGTCGTCCACTATCAAAGATGTACCAAAATAAAACTGGTAGAGGAGGAGGCTGATAATGTAAACTGAACTGTTTGTACTGTTTTATTGTTTTGTATTGTTTTATTCAACCAACATTTTAATCAAACTACTGTATATTGCATACTTGAATTGTAAGTGCAGGCTGATTTAACTTTTTTAACAAAACAGTGGGCTGATATATAGTGTATTCTAAATATAAAATATCATACTAATTTCATTAAGAAAACTTCCCAGATAGCAGAACAACAGTGAATCATCACTGAATCAACATTAAAGCATCAACCAACTTGTCATTGAATCAATGTTGAAATTTAGCATTGATTTTTCATCAGGTTTGCACCTTGAAATAATGTTATTTCAATGATGAAATATAGATCAAGATGGGCATAAAATCAATATTTGTTCAACTTAAATTACTTATTTTACATTGAATCAACTTTGAAGCAATTATAGTTTAGTCTTGCTTTATGTACAGCAAGATTCTATTACAGTAAATCATGTCTGTTTTGATTTATTTCTTTAAATCAGAGACCATGTAGGGCTGAAAAGCTTTTTTTTCCCAACAAAAAGTCAGTAACTCAACATCCTTCAGTTTGTATGTAAATGTATTTATTTATTTATGCTCCATACCCATTTAAACAGGAAGTAACATCACAATTAGAATAAAACAACTATATAATAAAGCGCACTACAATTTACATACAAATTATTATAAACTGTATGAAAACTATTAGAAGAGATTGTTAATTATGAATTTATAAAACAGAATCTAACTGTCAAGAGAAGAGACTGGAAAACCATAACAGCATATAAAAATTCTTCCATATCTTCCATAGATACAATGCACACATTTGAGATTTTATATATATATATAGGGTTAGGGTTATTTATACTCTCCAAAAAAAAGAAACGTCCCTTTTTCAGGACTGTGTATTTCAACAATAATGTTGTAAAAATCCAAATAACTTTACAGATCTTCATTGTAAAGGGTTTAAACAATGTTCCCTTTCAAAGCTAACTCGATGCTGCGTTGGAAACGCTATGGGAAACATGTCGGCGGCTGTGAAGCATGTGTGTACAAACCCGCCAAATTTTGGCTTATATAACCTCGGTCAGGTGACGTCATCTGATTAGACTCAGCTGCAGGTTATAAATATCGGTTAGCCGGCGACGACCTCAGATTCATTGTCTTCACGATACTGTGAACGCAACGTGTGCAAGCACAAAGAAAAAAAAAAAAAAAAAACGACATTTAAAACAAATATCTTTAAAAAATTAAAATTATCACTGAGATAATGGCAGAGTTTAGCGCTGTATGTCCGTGTGAGAACTCTCTCTCCGAAGGCGACACGCACACTCTTTGTTTTAAATGTTTGGGTGAGAGCCACGCTCTCGATGGATTTAAAGGAGAGTGTGAGCATTGTGACAATCTCCCGGTAAAAATGCTCCGCGCGCGCCTCGCGTTCTTCAGGGAACCACGCGCCGCGCTGCATTCCTGGGGATCACAGGTTGATCTGGCCGAGGTACGAGGGACGGAGCCTCTCCTTTCTCTCGACTCCTCCCCCGATCACGTAGTCTCTCCCTCCACTTCACGAGCGCATTCCTGTGCTTCTCGTGAGTCGATGGAAGAGACCCTGTCCCTTGCTTCTGTAGAAATGGCAGCAGCCACCTCAGAACGACCCTCTAGTAATGACAGAAAATATGAAAGGTTGCTGGAAGTCATAACGCGTGCAGTCGAACGGCTTCACATTGACTGGCCACAGGAGCAAGCTCTCACCACACACACTCAAAATTAGACAACAGATTTCTGTCGGGTGGCCAGGAGAGGGCGCCAAAACGCCGCTCTCTCCCTTTTTTTGATGATCTCCATAGTGAACTATCCCGTTCATGGGATAAACCTTTTTCATCCCGTATTTTTGTACCACCAACCTCGTTCTTTTCCAACAATATTAATGCTGAATGATTTGAGCACGAGCGGCACTGTGGATCAAGAAGCATTCACAGAGTTACGCCGGGCTACTGATCTGTCCCTGCGTGCGACTAAACAAACAGCCCATGCTATCGGCCGTTCTATGGCATCCTTAGTGTGTGCAGAAAGACATCTATGGCTTAATCTGACGGGCATCAAGGATAAGGATCGATCATTCCTCCTTGATGTCCCTGTCTCACCATCAGGCCTATTTGGCGACGCCGTTAATTCTGTTGCCACCAAGTTTCGAGATGCCAATGTCTATAAACAGGCTTTTGGGAAATTCCTCCCCCGCCGTACTCAGGAGCCGAGGCCGTCGGCCACCCAGCCTCGACCAAAGCTGAGTCTCGCAGAAAGGCGAGAGGCGCAGAAGGAGAGCGTCAGTAGCCGCGCACCCCCCCGTAAGGACTGGGGTACGGCTCACCGCCCCTCACAGATCGCCTCTAAAAGCTCAGACCGCCGCGCCGTCTTCTTCTCTAAGAAGAGGCCCTGAAGGATTGTGGGGTCTTCCCCGGGGGAGAGCACGTAATTTTCTTCTTTAAGAACATGCGCCCCCCCCGGGCAAACCACGGGACCGATGTTTAGTTCCGCCACCTTTGGTGTTTCGGACGACGCCGGTCCTCAACGACATCTTAGCTCATTCGGTTAAATTCCTGCTGTATTCCAGGATGCCGAACAGCTAACATGATCCCCCATGACTCATCAAATGATGAGTGAGAGCATTACATCACTCTCCGTGTGTTCAGGATGGCGTGGTCTCCACTTCCATGAAACCGGAAAGTGTGCATCTCCTGACATAGGCTGCTGGAGGAACGGGGCCATAGAACATGTTCCCCTACCAGATAGTGAGTCAGGTATTGCTTAGTTCCTATAGGAACAGTGGGGCTGCGTCCAATTTTTCAGATTTTGTGGTTTTTACCAACATCTAAATAAATAAATACAGTTTCAAAATTGACTGTCAAAGTGATTGTTCTCAAATCCTACCAAGTGATTGATTTGTGACAATTCATTGAAGGACGCTTATTTTCATATTGCCACAACACAGGGAAGGACCTGAGGTTCACTTCAGGAGCGAAGCTTTCCAGTATCAGATCCTTCCATTTCTACCTAGCTCTCTACATGAATGTATTGAATTACATATATGACTGGCTGGCCCAGTCTCAGTAGCTAGCGCTTCGACATCAGCATGTCGTCCTAGCTCATTTTTCGTTCTAAGATCGGGGAGTTCAATCTAGGGCCAATCCCCAACAAGGGTTACGCACCAGGTGCTTCGTACCCTCCCTAGGTGGCTCAGACCCCGGTTTCTACTTTGGGTCCCACTCTAAGTTCATTTTGTCATCACAGATGCTAACGACATTTCCCTTACGGGCTAAGATGCGGTTTTGGATGACCATCCAGCCCCACGGAGCTGGAAAGGCTTTCATCTCGTACGGCACATCAATTGCCTCGAAATGATGGCCCTATTTCTGGCCCTGAAGCACTTCCTCCAGCAATTGAGAGGCTACCATGCCCTAGTGTGGATGTGCAACACTATTGCAGCCACATATTATCGCCAGGGAAGACTGTGCTCGCGGCACTAAACAGCTAGCGCACCAGATTCCTCTCCCTCAGAGCGATTTACATTTCAGGGCATATAAATAAGGAGCATCTGTACTGTCCAGTCAAGCTCTGACACACGGGGATTGGAAACCCCACCCCGAAGTAGTCAGTCAATCTGGGAGAGATTTCAGCTAGCAGAGGTGGACCTCTTTACCTCGAAAGACCAGAAAATGTCCCCTTTGCTGCTCTCTGACTTTCCAGCCCCACCCCTGGGTCTGGACACCTTGGCCCTTGTGCCCAGGTTACGTCTCTATACATTTTTCCTGATAACGCTGCTTCCAGGGAGTCTAAGTCAAGCTGGTCTTCCAGTCAGCGTAATTAAGACTATTCTAGGGCTCCCTCTCCTAGAAGAGCTTATGCCCTCAGAAATGAATGTATGTGAAAGATTCGTACATACGAAGTGTTTCAGCCCATATACTGTAGCTTGAAGCCTCTGTCCTCCGCCTGTTACAGCTTCGGAGCAGGTACTGTACACTCTATACATTTTTCCTGATAACGCTGCTTCCAGGGAGTCTAAGTCAAGCTGGTCTTCCAGTCAGCGTAATTAAGACTATTCTAGGGCTCCCTCTCCTAGAAGAGCTTATGCCCTCAGAAATGAATGTATGTGAAAGATTCGTACATACGAAGTGTTTCAGCCCATATACTGTAGCTTGAAGCCTCTGTCCTCCGCCTGTTACAGCTTCGGAGCAGGTACAGTAAGACTTCATCTACAGTGTCCAGTATGTGCCCTTTGGGTGAAAGAGCCTATGTGCCTCACAGTACCACGTCACCTCTAGCGGGTAGACTCAGTTCACTGCTGAAGTGTTCAGTGCTGGAACTGCTGCTGCTGCTGCTGAAAAAAAAAAAAAAAAAAAAAAGTTTGTCCTCGAGCTTGCCCTAGTACTCTCAGGACGTACTTAATTGCATTCTCACTCAACTATCGTCTGACATTGTTTTTGAAACATCCTGTCCTCCGCCATTACAGCTTCAGAACAGAAGAGATTTCACTGACTATGTCCAGTACACGCTCTTCAGATTTACGTCCACCACATCAGCTGGTAGCGTAAACCAGAGCAGTTTTTACATATTTGGAACCGCAACCTGCGATGCCTCAGCCACTATACTGGATGAGAGTGCTATTGCCCCCTCCCATGGGACACATGAGCTCAATTCACCTCTAGGAATCAGGGCTCATTCAACCAAGGGGATCGCCCCATATATTGCACTAGCAAGGGGTATCCCTCCTACAGCAAGTGTGTGCTAAGCAGGTTGACTCAGTTCTCTGCTGAATTGCTCCAGTGCTGGAGTTTCTCTAAGAAGAATTGTCTTCAGGCTTGTGCCTAGTACCCTCAGAACGTACGCATTCGCTATCTCAGTCTGCCACGTTCTGATTGAAGCCACTAGAGTCAGCACCTGACAGGCCTCTGACCCTTAGGATGGTTTTTCTTATGGCCGTTTCCTCTCCCAAGAGGATCGGAGATCTGCGTACTTGTCAGTCTCCCCATCTTGCCTGGACCTGCCCCTGGGCAGTCAGGCAATTCTGCATCATCAC
This sequence comes from Channallabes apus, assembly GCA_030522415.1. Taxonomy (NCBI): domain Eukaryota; kingdom Metazoa; phylum Chordata; class Actinopteri; order Siluriformes; family Clariidae; genus Channallabes; species Channallabes apus. The sequence continues at coordinate 16,614,643 of CM060107.1, forward strand.
CTGCTTTGCCCAGTATGTGCCCTTCAGACCTACGTCCACCGAACCAGCCAGTGGCGAAGGTCAGGGCAACTTTCTGTGTGCTATGGAGGCCGCAACCGGGGGCGGGGTGCGTCCGCAACTACACATACTTTGTCACTGGATGATAGATGCTACTGCCCGCTCCTATGAGGCGCATGATCTCACTTTGCCTCTGGGAGTCAGGGCCCTTTCAACCAGAGGGGTCACCTCATCTATTGCTCCTGCAAGAGGTATTCCCTGCAGCAAGTGTGTGATGCGGCAGGTTTTTTTTTCCTCCCCGCACACATTTGCAAAATTTATAGTCTGGATGTCCACGTAGCTCCCAGACATAGTTCTGAGACTCTGCGGCCTTGTTCACACATGCTACACAACCTTGGGGTCCAGACACCTGCAGTGCGGCGGCGTTGGTATTCTCGTTCCCATAGCGTTTCCAACGCAGCATCGAGTTAGCTTTGAAAGGGAACGTCTCGGTTACTTTGCTGTAACCCTGTTCCCTGAAAAGCGGGAACGAGATGCTGCGTCGCAATGCCGCACTGCCACGTGACCGGACGTCCGTTCAGACAAATGAATCTGAGGTCGTCGCCGGCTAACCGATATTTATAACCTGCAGCTGAGTCTAATCAGATGACGTCACCTGACCGAGGTTATATAAGCCAAAATTTGGCGTGTTTGTACACACATGCTTCACAGCCGCCGACATGTTTCCCATAGCGTTTCCAACGCAGCATCTCGTTCCCGCTTTTCAGGGAACAGGGTTACAGCAAAGTAACCGAGACGTTTTCCATGCATGTTCAATTAACCATAATCAATTAATTAACATGCACCTGTGGAATGGTCATTACCTTAACAGCTTACAGAAAGTAGGCATTTAAAGTCACAGTTCTAAAAACGCAGGACACTAAAGAGACTTTATCTACCGACTGTGAAAAACACCCAAAGAAAGATGCCCAGGGTCCCTGCTCATCTGCGTGAACGTGCATTAGGCATGCTGCAGGGAGGCATGAGGACTGCTGATGTGGCTAGGGCAATAAATTGCCGTGTCCGCACTGTGAAACGCAGAAACGCACTGTGAAAAGACAGCGCTACAGGGAGACAGGAAGGACAGCTGATCCTCGCAGTGGAAGACCACGTGTAACAACACCTGCACAGGATGGGTACATCCGAATATCACACCTGCGTGACAGGTACAGGATGGCCACAACAACTGCCCGAGTCACACCAGGAACACACAATCCCTCCATCTAACAGCAAGAACTGACAAATCTGGTCCAGTCCATGAGGAGGAGATGCACTGCAGTACTTCAAGCAGCTGGTGGCCACACCAGATACTGACTGGTAATTTTGATTTTGAGCCTCCCTTCGTTCAGGGACACATTGTGAAACAGAGGACGTTTCTTTTTTTTGCTGAGTATATATAATATATATTTATATTATTATATAGTATATATATATTTTATATATATAAATATATATGTTATTTCACAACCTACAAATATTGTCCTAAAATATACATATTCAATGCTATGAAAACAAATATACTTAATGTAACAATGTAGTCTGTTATATTTTATGCAAAAAAAAACCTGTAGGACAAAAAAAATAAATAAATCCGTGGTGACGGTTTTGCAATTTGTTCCCTTAGTTTATAAACCGCACTCACAAATACTTAAACTGTTCCCTCAGTTTAACAAATTGTGGCCACGGATTAACAAACTGTACCCACGAATTTCCAATCCGTACGCTCAGATACCGTACTGTTTGCGTATTTATTCTTAACATGAAGACTTATTTTGGTGATTTAATTATAAGCTTTTTACCCAGAGTTAGATGCATGCTACACTGTTAATGTTATTATTAAATAAGTCCTATTATTATCATTGCATTTAGTTTGAGAGCAAAGGATTGACAACATAAACTGTACATTATTTGTTTTGCATTGCTTTTTACCTTCTCCTCTCCAAACTCATACTGCATGATTTTCAAAGTCATCGGATCACCATTGTTTTCACACTGCACTATGCGTGGTAGCATTTAGTTGCTGCTGTGTTCACACTGCACAGTGAATTGGCGATAGGAGGTTACACACTGCATGACTACAATAGGAAGAATGACCAACAACTCTGTCTGGTGTGCAAGCTACTGCCAAATGTACACAAGAAGTGATAAGGAAACGTCTCGGGTTATTTGCTGTAACCCTGTTCCCTGAAAAGGCGGGAACAAGCTGCTACGTGAAAACGCTATGAGAACCATTTTGTCATGTTGCCGGTTGTGAAGCATGTGTGTGCAAACACGCAAAATTTTTGGGTATATATAACCTCAGTCAGGTGACGTCATCTGATTAGACGCAGCTGCAGGTTATAAATACTAGTGAGCCGGCGACAAACCTCAGATTAATTTGTCTGAACAGACGTCCAGTCACGTGGTAGTGCGACATTAGGACGCAGCATCTCGTTCCCGGCTGTTCAGGGAACAGGGTTACAGCAAAGTAACCCGAGATGTTCCCTTTCAAAGGCTTCACTTGATGTTGCGTGAAAACGCAATGGGAACGAGAATACCAACGTCGCCGCACTACAAGTGTCTGGACCCCCAGGTTGTGTAGCGTGTGCGCACAAGACCAGGAAGTCTAAGATCTATGTCTGGGAAGCTGACTTGAGGACTTGTGAGCCCGGAGTGGCATGGACATCCAGACTATAAAATCTTAAAAATGTGTGCGGAGAGGACCAACCCGCCGAGTCACACACTTGTTGCAGGGCAGTGCCTCTTGCAAGAGCTATGGATGAGGCGACCCCTCTGGTCGAATGAGCCCTGACTCCTAGAGGCGAAGTGAGTCCATGCGAGTTCCTCTGACTTACGCCACTGGCTGGTGCAGTGGACATAGGCCTGAAGAGCACGTACTGGGCACAGTAAGTGAAGTTTCTCCTGCTCCGAATCTGCAAAAGACGGAGGACAGAAGGCTTCCAGGACGACAGGGTGCATGGTTGAGAAAGGAACTTTCGGTAGATAGTTTGGGTGAGGATGAAAGATGGCCTTGACTAGCCCATGGGGCAAAGTCCAGGCAAGATGGGGATAAGGCACGCAGGTCTCCGATCCTCTTGAGAGAGGTAATGGCCATAAGAAGAACCATCTTGAGAGTCAGAAGCTTGTCGGGCTCTGACTCTAGTGGTTCAAAAGGAGTGTCGATTAGACCTTCGAGCATGATAGATAGATCCCACGAAGGGACCGTGGCTCTAGAGGGTGGCCTCAACCGTTTAGCTCCACGAATGAAACAAGCAACTAAAGGGTGATTTCCCACAGTAACCCCTTCAGTCAGAGCATGGCAGGCTGAAATAGCGGCCACGTACATTCTGAGGGTAGTAGGTCACAAGCCCGAGGAAAATTTCTCTTGCAGGAATTCCAGCAGTGAAACAATTTGTCAGTGGACTGGGTCCACCTGCTTTGTCATGCACCAACTTTCGAATACCTTCCATTTGAAGGCATAAATTCTTCTAGTGGCGGAAGCCCTAGCACTTAGGATGGTGTCAATTACGCCGGCTGAAAAGCCAGCTTGACTTAATTGGTCCCGTTCAGGGGCCAAACGTGAAGGTTCCAGAGCTCGGGCCGGGGATGAAATATTGTCCCCTGCGCCTGAGATAGAAGATCGCTCCTCACTGGAATCATCCAAGGTGAGCCGTGGAGAAGAGATATTAGCTCTGAGAACTATACTTGGGCCGGCCAACGGGGCGCTATCACTAAGAGGTGCAACCATGTTGACGGACCCTTGCCAGGACTCCCGGGAGCAGAGCTACTGGAGGGAGCGCATAGAGGCGTAAATTGGGCCACGTATGGGCCAACGCGTCAAGACCAAGGGGAGCTGGATGAGTCAGATGCCTCTTTTCCACTGCATAGTACGGCACAGCACGGTTCAGTACAGCTCACTTTGGTTCGGCTCAGTTCGGCTCGGTTTGCACTTGCACTGCAGTTTAGAAACGCTTTAGAGTGGGCGGGATTATTCACGTGTCGTTATAGTTGCAGCGCCTGCCTCTACTGCCGTGACATCATCGTAAACGCGCCACAAACAAACACACAACAATGGAGCATATCGACGGAATGGTGTTCTTCATTCTCGGCATGTGGATGTTTTTAACAGAAAGACGAAGGAGTTTGTTTCAAAAGAGGCTGATGGCAGTCAAAGAAAATTTTTGGTGAATACAAAAAAGTGCGTCCGATCCTTCGCTGGCTGTTCTAAATATTGCGGTTCTGTTGTGTCTCGTGTCGCAAGCTCAGTGACGCAATAATGACGATTTTTCTCCGGCCAATCAGTGACCAGCAGAGTTTACAGGTCACATTTTGGTAACGGTTCGGCGCGCTTGGAACCTCGGCTGAGGTGGTACTAAAAAAAGGACCAGGTACTATTCCCAGTCGAAAACCCCCAAAAGTGAGCTGAACTGAACCGTGTCGTGCCGTACTATCCAGTGGAAAAGCGCCAAGAGAGTAGTAGAGGGGACATTGTGCAGTCTACTGGGAGGCAAATAGGTCCACCTCTGCTGTAAAGAATCTCTCCCTGATTTGAGTGACTACTTCGGGGTGGAGTTTCCATTCCCCGTGATTCACAGCTTGTCTGGACAGTAAGTCTGCTCCCACATTCCTGTATCCTGGAATGTGAATCGCCCTGAGGGACAGGAACTTGTCCTGAGCCCAGAGCAGAACCTGATGCGCTAGCTGGTTCAAGCGGCGCGAATGGAGGCCGCCCTGGCGATTTATGTAGGAGACTACCGATGTGCTGTCCACCCGCACTAGGACATGGTAGCCTCTCAGCTGCTGGAGGAAATGCTGTAGAGTTAAAAACAGGTCTAGCCTCCAGGTCTTCTTGGTCTAGCCTGACAGAGGGTTGTTTATGGATTCGACGCGAGCAGGAGACAGATGTGCCTGTATAGTGATCGAATTCCACCTGGCACCCAAGTATGTTGTCATCTGCGCCAGAAAGAGAACACTTTTTGTGGCGTTGAGTCTCAATCCTAGCGAATGAAGATGAGCTAAGACGACATCCCTGTGTCGAAGTGCTAACTGCTGAGACTGGGCCAAGATTAGTCAGTCGTCTATGTAATTTAAGATGCGGAGGCCCTGGAGTCTTAAGGGACCCGGAACTGCATCCATGCATTTCATATATGTGCGGGGTGATAGGGCTAGACCGAATGGGAGAACCCGAAATTGGTAGGCTTTTCCCCCGAAAGCGACCCTCAGGAACTTCCTGTGGCAGGATTTCTATATGAAAGTATGCGTCCTTTAAATCTACTGCCACAAACCAATCCTGTGGTTGGATTTGTGAAACAATGGTTTTTATAGTCAACATTTTGAATTTGTATTTTTTGAGATAGCGGTTCGGAACTCACAAAATGGTCAAAAAAGAGGGATCTACTCTCAGAAACTCTTCTTTGTAAAGAAGACGGTGCGGTGATCTGCTCTCTTGGGGGCGGCCTGAGGGGGGCGCCGGGCCGTACCCCTGTCCTTGCGGGGGGGTGCGCGGCTACTGACGCTCTCCTTCTGCGTCTCTCGCCTGGTGAGAGTCAGATCAGGTCGAGGCTGGGTGGCCGACGCCCTTGACTCCTGAGCACAGTGTGGGACAAATTTCCCAAAAGCCTGTTCATAAAGGCTGGCCTCTCTAAACCTGGTAGCGACGGTATTGACTGAGTTGCCAAATAGGCCTGAGGGTGAGATAGGAGCATCGAGGAGGAATGCTCAATCTTTATCCTTAATGCCTATCAGGTTTAGCCACAGGTGCCTCTCTGCTGTCACTAGGGAGGCCATAGAATGGTCAATAGCACGGGCTGTCTATTTCGTCGCACACAGGGACAGATCAGTAGCCTGGCGTAATTCTATGAATGCTTCATGATTCATATTGCCGCTTGTGCTCAGATCATTCAGCAGGTCAGCCTGGTACGCCTGCAAAAGCGCCATGGTGTGCAAGGAAGTGCCGGCCTGACCTGCTGCCTGGAACGCCTTCCCTACCAGGTTAGAAGTTCTACACGTCTTGGAGGGAAGGGTCGGCTTTTTTAGTGAGGATGATGTCCCAGGTGCAAGATAGCTCGCGAGCGTCTCCTCAATCTGGGGCATCACCACATAACCTCGTGTCTTTGCATCAACGATATTCGAATAAAGCGAAGTCGATGGTACTAAGATACGGGAAGAAAAGGGTTTATTCCATGAACGAGATAATTAGTTGTGGAGATCATCAAAAAAGGGGAGAGAGCGGCATTGTGGTGCCATCTCCTGGCCACCTGACAGAAATCTGTCATCTAATTTTGACCGTTTGGGTGAGCTTGCTCCTGTGGCCAGTCAATGTGTAATCGTTCGACTGCATGTTATAACTTCAAATAACTCCTCATACTCTTTATCATCTTTAGAGGATCGTTCTGAGGTAGCTACATCCATTTCCACAGAAGCGAGAGAGTTAGTCTCTCCCAAACACTCACGAGAAGCACCGAAGTGCGCTCGTGAAGTGGAGGGAGAGATTTTGTGATCTGGGGAGGAGGCGAGAGAAAGTAGGGACTCCGTCTCTCATGCCTCGGCCAAATCAACCTGTGAGCCCCAAGAGTGCAGAGTGGCTCGTGGTTCCCTAAAGAATGCGAGGCACGCACGTAGCACTTTCATTTGGAGATTATCACACTGCTCACACTCTCCTTCAAGTCCAAGGAGAGCGTGGCTTTCACCCAAACATTCGAAACAGAAGATATGAGTATTGCCTTCGGAAACATGGTTACCGCACGGGCATGTGACTCTAAACTCCGCCATTTGTCTGGTGAGTTTTATTGGTGAGAATTTATTTTTAATTGATCTTAATGCTTGCTGCACACACGCGATCACAATGCCGGTCTGAAGACAAATGTAACCCTGTTCCCTGAACAGCCGGGAACGAGATGCTGTGTCCTAATGTCGCACTACCACGTGACCGGATGTCTGTTCAGACAAATTAATCTGAGGTTTGTCTCGTGAGTGTTTGGGAGAGTACATGACAAAATGGTTCCCATAGCGTTTTCATGCAGCATCGGGAGTAGCCATTGAAAGGGAACAACACAAGATCATGCTGACATTGTGGTCTATAATTCCTCCCCGAACAAACAATAATTAAAAATGATGACGTTCTTGTTTAAGGTCCCATATTGTCAAAACTGTAATTTCATGGCTTTTTTTCATGGTAACAGAGGTCTAGGGGCTATGTAACTAAGTTTCAAAACAGTCAATCCACAGTAAAATGCACACAGCCTGCATAAAGTAGCTGTGCCTTTTTACGAGCTGCTGTGACATCCAATCTAATCAGACACCGATTTCAGTCACCACCTCGGGCACCAACCACCATCCCACCCTTTTTTTGCCAAAACATCACATCCATGCCATTGCTGAACAACAATAACATGAAAACAAGTCGAAAACACGCTGTTCAGTCTATAGATGTCGAAACTACTTCATTGCACAGGCTTCCGAACAACATTAATATAAAAGACCTGTGCCACCTCAGCTTCAGCATCTTTCACACAGCCATTCCATTAAACTTTAAAAATGTTAATTTAAAATTTAATTTAGTTAATAGAAGTTAATTGATAAAGAAAATCTTTTTTGACATTATTTTTGACAACATCCTCATTTTACTGGATTTTTTTTTTACAACAGCCCAAAACTTTTTCAGTACTCTAGCTTTGAACGTAGGTTTTTCAACCGTATGTGTATCCACAATTCTGTGTAAAAAATAAACTGTACACATACGAGGCAGAAAGATGCCAATAGCTACACAGTATTTAAGGTATTTCTATTTGTTACGAGGTTGATATTTAAACCTTTGTAGTCAAGTAAGCATGATTCATAATGCTTCCTCTGTCGTGAGCCTGTGTGCTCCTCTAAACTGTCTGTGTTCTGCACTGCTATCGCGGTTGACTGTTGCACCTTTATTCTAACATTATCGCACATGCTGCTTGTGAGTTAACCATGCCTACTTATTTACATTTCATGGAATAGACAAAATAAAATTATATTCCACGGTAACGATATATACCGTCATACTGCCCAGCCCTAGATCACCTTTAATACAATGTCCCCTTAAGACAAGTCAGTTCACTCGGCCACCATCTTTGAAATGCCTCTCAAGCATGCAAGTGCAGCTCCTATCTCTTTGGTGCAGCTCCTATCTCTTTGAATGGGAAAACATCAACTTCTTTAAAAGTGTCCAGTAAGATTACAATTAAATTTCATATTTGAAATGACCAATGAAATCTGACCACAACAGTTTCATAAAGCTTGTTATGTTCACAAGCATATGTTCTTATGTTCACATACCATCAAAAAAAAAATTTTTTGCAGTCATGAACGCGAATGTGTGAACGCTGCTTGTTTCTATGGGACCAGAGCCTCTAACATCTGCTGGAGTGACGCGATCACTTTATTAATCAATGACAGTCTCTTTCAATTAGAAGGCGGGGTTTATTCGCCATGTTGGGTATAAGTAAATTATTATTTTTTTTAAACGACGCTCATATAAATTTGTGAAATATGAATTAACCGTGCGACGAATCCCTACCAAAATTCATAGCATGGCAGTCCCGATCGAGCCGCATGAAACGGTGTAACATACGTGGAGGTAGTTTCAAAGATGTGGGGTGTGGAACGGTCCAAACATTTTGGTTGAAGGATAATAAGTATGTCTACGCAATTGAATAGGCACACTTAGTAATAATAATAATAATAAGAAGAAGAAGAAGAAGAAGAAATACAGATGAATTTTGGAAAATTTGTTTTTTGGGAATTTAGCAGTCCCGATCGAGCCGCACGAAACGGTGTAGTAACAGCTAAAAATAGTAACTAATTCGATGCACCTCAGGGAGCAGTTAAAAATATTAACTAATGCCACTCACCTCAGGAAACTTCTGGAAAGTGCAGGCTTCTGGGCTGGGTCACAATATTGCTCAGCCAATCTGAAGTGCCCTCAGTCAGTACGGCCTCAGTCAGTACGGATCGGGAACTTCACCTCCAGCACCACCACACTGAGCACTGGGGCCCCACAAGGCTGTGTGCTCAGTCCCCTGCTGTTCACACTGCTGACTCACGACTGTGTAGCAACACACAGTTTGAATCACATCATTAAGTTCGCTTATGACACGACCGTGGTGGGTCTCATTAGCAAGAACGACGAGTCAGCGTACAGAGAGGAAGTGCAGAGGCTAACGGACTGGTGTAAAGAAACATAAAACATATTATGATCTGTTCAATAGCCCATCTGTTTTAATTTAGTTTGTATTTTTTATTATTCATAAGACAACCTTTCAGTTTTGTAAATATTTTAGTTATAGTGTGTTAAGTCTTACTTTAGGTTAAATGTTTTTGAGAATTTGACCATCCAGCTTAGATAAATGTTATGTCATTGATTGATAAAATCTGGATTAAGGATATTTTATTTTATTTATTTAATTTCTATTTTTTAGTTTCCCCCCTGAGAGATTGCCACCTTATTGTGGTCAGGGGGTTTGCGTGCTTCAACACAATTCAGCAAGGACAAAACTGTTACTATAAGCCCAGGGAAAAAAACAGTGCTCGAACATGATGCCCCCTTAAAATTTCTGACTGCGCCCCCCCATATGGGCTGGTCTAGAACCGGCCCTGCCTCTGACTGTCTTTTGTCTTGTAAATGAGTATTCTCAGTCACCTTCCAATCCCCCCAACGCACACACTCTTTGTTTGTTTGTACTGTAAACTGTAACTGTGTTTGCTAGGGCACTTGGTTATACACAGTACTTTAATGTATGGAACACTTACTTAACTTACTGGTTTGGTTTAAATATCGCTTATTACCTTATTCAGCAAAATTTATTAATTACTAATGTATTGAAGTACTTTAGTTAAGGACAAAAACAGACCCTGCGCTTGTGTTTAGAACTGCTGAACAGCCTTGTTCATAGGTTTAATCAATGATTTACAAGACAACAGTTAAAGCATTTGTGAATGGAGAGGTGTGTGTGTGTGTGTGTGTGTGCGTGCGCGCGCTCCTGCATTTCTCCGTTGGCTTTAACACGCACACCCATCCCCCGCCAAAAACACACACAGAGCAATTCACAAATACACAAATACATATACAGATACATATGATCAAATATTTAACTGTTTTAATTTGTTTCTATGACCAATAATAATTATTATCATTATGATTTTCAGCCCAACTCTTTGACTATTTAAAACAAAGTTGCGTCCCATTTTTTGCCCATTGAAGTTGTTGGTTCAACTAAACATTTTTTAAATACCCAAACAATCCCCCAAAATTAAAACACGCAAATATGACTTATATTATGAATATAACAATTCAATTTATTCTTCCAAAACTAGTCAAAGTTAAAACAGTAATTTGTATAAAACAGGTGAATACATGTTGTCTTTTTGCTTAAAGTTCATTAAACTACCCGGATACACCAGCTGCTTATAAGTCTCTATCTATAGTTCTTTTATATTAAAATATCTTCTTCTTTGTCTTTCGGCTGTTCCCTTTCAGGGGTCGCCACAGCGAATCATCTGCCTCCATCTAACACTATCCTATGCATCCTCTTCTCTCACACCAACTAACTTCATGTCCTCTCTCACTGCATCCATAAATCTCCTCTTTGGTCTTCCTCTAGACCTCCTGCCTGGCAGTTCCAACCTCAGCATCCTTCTACCAATATATTCACAATCTCTCCTCTGAACATGTCCAAACCACCTCAATCTGGCCTCTCTGACTTTATCTCCAAAACATCTAACATGGGTTGTCCCTCTGGTGAACTCATTCTTGATCCTATCCATCCTTGTCACTCCCAAAGAGAACCTCAACATCTTCAGCTCTGCTACCTCTAGCTCTGCCTCCTGTCTTTTCTTCAGTGCCACTGTCTCTAAGCCGTAGAGCATTGCTGGTCTCACCACTGTCCTGTACACCTTTCCTTTCATTCTTGCTGATACTCTTTTATCGCACAACACACCTGACAATTTTCTCCACCCATTCCAACCTGCCTGTACTCGTCTCTTCACCTCCTTTGAACACTCTCCGTTGCTCTCAACAGTTGACCCTAAGTACTTAAAATCCTGCACCTTCTTTACCTCTGCACCCTGTAGCCTCACTGTTCCTCTTGGGTCCCTCTCATTCACACACATGTATTCTGTCTTGATGCGGCTAACCTTCATTCCTCTGCTTTCCAGAGCGTACCTCCACCTCTCCAAATTTTCTTCCACCTGTTCCCAGCTCTCGCTACAAAGCACAATGTCATCTGCAAACATCATAGACCATGGAGACTCCTGTCTAACTTCATCTGTCATCCTGTCCATCACTAGAGCAAACAAAAAGGGGCTTAGAGCCAATCCTTGATGCAGACCCACCTCCACCTTGAACTCTTCTGTCACACCTACAGCACATCTCACCACTGTCTTACAACTCTCATACATGTCCTGCACCACTCTAACATACTTCTCTGCCACTCCAGACTTCCTCATACAACACCACAGCTCCTCTCTCGGCACCCTGTCGTACGCTTTCTCTAAATCTAAAAAGACACAATGCAACTCTTTATTACCTTCTCTGTACTTCTCCATCAGCATCCTCACAGCAAATACTGCATCTGATGTACTCTTTCTAGGCATAAAACCATATTGCTGCTCACAAATTCTCACCTCTGCCCTTAACCTAGCTTCCACTACTCTTTCCCACAGCTTCATTGTATGGCTCATTAGCTTTATGCCTCTGTAATTACCACAGCTCTGCACATCTCCCTTGTTCTTAAAAATCGGCACCAATACACTTCTCCTCCATTCATCTGGAATCCTCTCACTCTCCAAGATCTCGTTAAACAAACTAGTCAGAAACTCTACTGCCACCTCTCCTAAGCGCTTCCATACCTCCACAGGTATGTCATCAGGACCAACAGCCTTTCCACTCTTCATCCTCTTCAACGCCCTTCTCACCTCACTTTTACTAATATTTGCTACTTCCTGCTCCACAACAGTCACCTCTTCTACTCTTTGTTCTCTTTCGTTTTCTTCATTCATCAACTCCTCAAAGTACTCCTTCCATCTTCCCATCACCCTCCTGGCATCTGTCAGTACATTTCCATCTCTATCTTTAATCACTCTAACCTGCTGCACATCCTTCCCATCTCTATCTCTTTGCCTCGCCAACCTGTACAGATCCACCTCTCCCTCCTTACTGTCCAGCCTAGCATACAAGTCCTCATATGCTCTTTGTTTGGCCTTTGCCACTTCAACCTTCACCTTACAGTGCATCTCCCTGTACTCCTGTCTACTCTCTTCAGTCCTCTCAGAGTCCCACTTCTTCCTAGCTAGCCTCCTTCCCTGTATACACTCCTGGACTTCCTCATTCCACCACCAAGTCTCCTTGTTTCCTTTTCCCTTACCTGATGAGACACCAAGTACCCTCCTACCTGTCTCCCTGATCACATTGGCTGTAGTTGTCCAGTCAACTGAAAGCACCTCCTGACCACCCATAGCTTGTCTCAACTCCTCCCTAAAGACTACACAACATTCTTCCTTTCTCAGCTTCCACCACTTTGTCCTCTGCTCTGCCTTTGTCCTCTTCACCTTCCTCACCACCAGGGTTATTTTACACACCACCATTCTGTGTTGTCTGGCTACACTCTCCCCTACCAACACCTTGCAGTCACTAATCTCTTTCAGATTCCAACGTCGACACAAGATGTAGTCCACCTGAGTGCTTCTGCCTCCGCTCTTATATGTCACCCTATGTTCCTGCCTCTTCTGGAAGAAAGTATTTACTACCGCCATTTCCATCCTCTTTGCAAAGTCCACCACCATCTGTCCTTCTACATTTCTGTCCTGAAGACCAAACCTGCCCATCACATTTTCATCTCCTCTGTTCCCTTCCCCAACATGTCTATTGAAGTCTGCACCAATCACAACTCTCTCACCTCTGGGGATGCTCTGCATCACTTCATCTAACTCACTCCAGAATTTCTCCTTCTCTTCTAACACACATCCTACCTGTGGAGCATAACCACTAACAACATTGAACATCACACCATCAATTTCCAGCTTCAGACGCATCACCCTATCTGATACTCTCTTCACCTCTAGGACATTCCTTACAAACTCCTCTTTCAGGATAACTCCTACTCCATTTCTTTTCCTATCCACACCATGGTAAAACAACTTGAACCCTGATCCTAAGCTTCTAGCTTTGCTACCTTTCCACCTGGTCTCCTGGACACACAGTATATCCACCTTCCTTCTCTGCATCATATCAACCAACTCTCTTGCCTTCCCTGTCATGGTCCCAACATTCAAGGTCCCTACTTTCACTCCTAAACTCTTTCCTTTCCTCTTCTCTCTCTGCTTTCGAACACGCCTTCCTCCTCTCCTTCTTCGACCAACAGTAGCCCAATTTCCACCGGCACCCTGTAAGTCAACAGCACGAGTGGCGGTCGTTGTTAACCCGGGCCGCGACCGATCCGGTATGGAAATGATATATATATAATAAATATAAAATATATTAATAAGCCTATTTACCACAGAGGTGTAAAATACTGTTTTGGCAATTCTGGAATGTAAATGAACTGCCTGTGCTAATGTTAACCAGTGAACTTTGTTAGTGTTAACCACGGTCTGTCTGTATTATCGTCTGAAGTAAATTAACCGAGAATTTATTTAATGCGCTTCTCATACAAATAAGTTAAGCGATATATATTATATTATATTATTAAGCGAACACATTATATGAGCATTAGTTCATCTCTGAAGCCAAACTATAACTTACTGACACACACACCTCCCCCTCCTCCTCCTTAACTGATAAACACTTCAGGGTTTTTATCCAGCTTGTTAACTAAGGCTACGTTTACACTGCAGGTCTCGATGCTTAATTCCGATTTGTTGCCTATATCTGATTTTTTTGACCGTCTGTTTACACGTTCTTTTAACTATGACTCATATTCGATTCACATGTTTACACTTGCCATACCATCTGAAACATCGCGTATACTTAAAGGGAGGTTCTTGCGCTACGCACTAGCCAAGAAAGATGAAGGTGAAATATGCTTAACGCTATCTCTGCTACATATGCAAAGTTTGCGCACCATGGTTTTAAAAACGGAGGAGGAGAAAAAAAAACGGCATAATTGCAGCCTGCACATATGCTTTATTCATCAAATACTGATTTAATGTTATTTAGCCCAAATAAGCATTAACACAGGGCATGTGTGTGTTGGAGTGGGGGGGCATTGTTCTTTTCCTTTTCCATGTCACCTGCGATGTTGTAATTCAACACGCGCTTCCACCGGAGAATAACATTACGCCATTAAACCGCGAAGAAGTCGCAGTTTTAATGACATACAGAACACAATGCCTCAGGAAATCCGATCTGTCTGTTTACACGACAATCACATTAGCACATATCTGATTTATAACCGATCTCGAAATATCGGAATGCATGCGTTTTTTCCCTGTTTACACGGACATAGAACATATCCGATATGTGTCACATATGAGCAAAAAATCGGAATTGGGTCACATTTACCTGGCAGCGTAAACGTAGCCTAAGCGCTCGCGCTACCGCGGAAAGTCATGGCCAAAGTGGATAAAATATAAACCCAGTTATGAGGTTACTACCTCCTGTACAGCTACAGTACCATCATCTTGTGTCCCTCATGAACTGCATCACATTATATTCCAGTCACAGAAATAACCTGCAGATTAACTCTTAACCAAAGAATAAATAAACGCTGAATTTATCCAGACAACACGCGGTCAGATTCTCTCAGTATTTACAGAGAGCACAAACACTCTTCATCGGGTAGTGCAGCTTTTGTAATAGGGACATTAATAGTATTTTCGAAGCTTGAGCATCTTTTTGAGTTGTGGAGTGACAGTGAGTTTGTGACACTGACAGTAAGCTGTAATGTTAACTCCAGACTTGGTAAACAGACCATAAGTTATCTAAAGTCACATCTGACCGCTGCTTGTGCTGCCAGTCATATTTAAAATGGCCAATAAAAAAACTAAACTGGGAAATAAACTGTAAACTATCCCAAACAAATTTTATAAAATAAAACATCACTTACCGCGAATAGTCCATTAAGAGGCCATTTTAACCTCTGTAGTTTGGTAGCGTCAGTTCGGTGGGGGTGGAGGCGGGTTGTAGAAATCACGTGATTGCAACTCAGCTGGCTTGTTTGAACGTGTTCTTGAGAACGAAGCGCCATCTAGTGGTGGCACCAGGTAAATTAATAAATAGGGCTTGAATGGGCGTGCTTACTGTGAAATCTTGACACGCCTTTCTGGCAGAAAAGGGAGGGGGGATTACGGCGCGCATAGGGCAGTCACACGACGTTTGCATGTCATTTACACGTTCGCGGTTATTTTTGTCGTGGCTCCCACTGTATGTATACTGTATCTCAAATATATTGAATACATAACCCTCCTTTTGCAATATATCTTACAATAGTAATGAGTTAATAAATCAGACATGCTGTCTTAGTTCTAAACTAAAAGTTTTTGAGTACCTAAGGTCTTAACCAATTAACCAAGTGTTGTGTAAAACCATGACTTGCTGCTCCAGTGATAGTTTTTTAAAAAGAGCATATAACAGTGTGATTCTTGCCCAGTGGGTTTCTGATAATGCGCAAGGTGTGAATAAACATGTGCACTATGGGGAAGATGTTTTGCGCACCTGGATTTACTCACAGTTGATCAGGTCAAGTGAAGTGGTCTTATCATCATTTCCACCATATACAGCAGGATTCCTCAGTGTGTGTAATACACAGAAGGTTGAAATGGATTGATGCATAGTCATCACAGTATCCCTACCATGTGTCAATGTGGGGATCAATTTAATGTTTTGATAAACGAATTTCAAATTTACACAACACTCTATTACTCCAATTGATCACCCAACCATATCTGGATAGGATTAAGTCAATATGGAGTATGATTCTTCCCCTGGCTGAGTCAAGTCTTTGTTAACTCTGAGCTTTCTCAGCACCTACAGTTCATAGCTGCGCTACAATTCAGAATATATTACTTTTACAGTGCCTTTCATTTATTTAAGGGGCACACTTTTGTTGTCTGCTTAGAAAGGATAAGAACTTTATATATATTATTGTATAAGGAGTGAGAGCATGGATGAGTCAAATGGTTAAGACTCTGGGTTACTGATCGGAAGGTTGAAGGTTCAAGCCCCAGCACTGCCAAGCTGCCACTGTTGTGCCCTTGAGCAACGCCATTATTCCTCTCTGCTCCAGGGGTTTGTATCACGGCTGACCCTGCACTCTGACCCCAATGTTCTAACTGGCATATGCGGAAAAATCATTTGACTTTGCTATAAGGTACATGAAACAAATAACTGAATCTAAGATAAAAAAAAAGCAAACATAAAACTCAACAGCATCAAGACAAACATAAATCCAGGACATACCTGGCTCATCCTTGACATTATTATTGTTTCTGTAGTATCAACACATTCACAGCATGGCCGATGATTAATTTTAAACACAATATACAGTAACACAATGAAAGAAGGTGCCCTGCGATGGATTGGCACCCTGTCCAGAGTGTACCCCGCCTAGTGCCCGAAGTCTCCTGGTATAGGCTCCAGGTCCCCCGCGACCCTGAACACAGGATTAAGCGGTATAGAGAATGAATGAATGAATGAATGAACAATGAAAGAAGCGTAATTTCACATGGTGATTTTTTCTCTTGTTGATAAAAAGAAAACTAAGCGCCTAACTCTTCACTGAAACTAAGACCCCCACCTAACCCTAGATTTATTATCTTGGAACTCCCAAAAGGCGTATAATATTTAAGGGGCCATGCTGATATTTACTGCTTAGAAAAGATCAGGATCTGTTATTTAAGCAGGCGTTCATAGCTTTTTAAGGCCACAGACAGGTTGGATCCACTTTATTTCTAACCCTAAGCTCTGCAAAGTCTTCTGTGGTGAAATAATTAAAAAGTTCTAAATGTTCCAAAAGGTTGAAGTTGATATCGCTCCTCACACTTGCATGTCAAGTGTTGCTAGTATCTAAAAAGAGGCAAATCTTTATTTTAGAATCTGCAGTTTGCACAAGGCTTATTAACTGACATCTATTTTAAAAAAAAGTCAATCAACAGTAGTGAATAAAATGCAGTGTAATAAACTTGAAAGTCTGTGTTCTCTAGTATACATTTGGAAAAAAACATTAAAATTCTATTACTGTATGTACTGTATACAGTATATTGTCCAATGAAGGGCATAATAATTTTTTTTTAACGAGACTGAGTGAGGAAACCAAACAGAAACCCGGTAAAGAATTATCTTACTGTATGTGAAAACGTCCACATTTCTCTGGTCACTCACTTACTGAACTCATGAAGTACAGACCTCATGATACCTTAGATATAAACCTAATGGCTGGTGAAATAGCTAAAGTTCAAAAACCAATTTCATTCCACAAGATACTGTAGCAGCAAGTGAAACCTTTCATCATACTTGCCTGTTTTACTAGGACCTTCATTTCTAAAATGAAAGCAGGCATGACATGGCAGACCAATACATACTGTAGCTTGGAATAAAGTAGAAAAAAACATCTCTCAAAGCCATCCATTTCATTAAAAGAGATTTTTAAAAAAGCAAATAAAAATGTCTGAAATTTAGAGGAAACCAACTTTCCTTGCACATCCTCTATATGAGTATATGGCAGGGGCACACACCACACACCAGATCTCAAAAACTCCACACACACATGCATACACGCACACACTTTATTCACTGACTTTCTGTCTAGCACCAAATTTAAATTTAGAGCGCCCCATTGTTTTTGCAGCTTTATAAGTGCAAAATGTAGTGGGATCAACCGATTATGTTTGGGAGCATTTGTACCATCACCTTTAGCAGTTTGCATTCACACTTTCTGCATGCTGCCTACAGTATACACATTAGCAAGTAGAACAGCATGACTCTAATCAAACGCAAGCATAGAGGGGAAGAGTGAGAAGAGCAGGTCGACTGTGCCACTGTGGAAATCTCTTAAACGAAAGAGAGAGAGGGCGGGGGGAGTCACAAGTACAACTAAATTGTGTGTGTACATACATACATTTGTGAAAATGAGAACCATTTATTCACATTTTGAGAATTCAATCATTGACTTAGCTGACTTAATTTTATTGCCACATACATAATAATGCTGAGTCTAGACCTGACCAACTGTAGCAACCCCAGATCATAACACTGTCTGCAGAGGCTTGTACAGTCGGCACTACGTACGTATGTACTGTATGATGGGTGCATCGCTTTATGCACTTCCATTTTTACCCACTCTGGACTCATCAGGCCACAGTCTTACTGAAACTGAAGCCTTTTTATCTGATGAGTTTTCTTATGGCCACAAAGCTGTTTAGTCCCAATCCTGTTAGTTCGCATTTCATTGTATGCATGTGAAAAAGCTCTTACTTTCCCTTTTTAAAATAATTATGGCTTTTACTGTTTTACCATGCAGCTTCACCAAAGTGTCTGTATACATGATTTTTTTGTTCACATTTCTTTCGCAAAGTTGATGGTTCAGCACATTTCTTCTATGTTTTGATAATGTGTTGAAGGGTTCAAAACCCAGTTCCAGTAATTTCAAATCTCCTTCATGTTTTTTTTTTTTTGGTTGATACAGTTCAATAATTTGACCCTTCTAAAACATTTAGTTTTTTTGCCTGGAAGTGTATAATAGCATTACACTCACTGGTTACTTAATTACAGTAGGTTCATCTACAAAATGCAAAGAGATTTCTGAACATATTGACATGATCGCAACAAACAAAACAAATTTCCTGGCAGCACAACCATGATGTGAATCTCAAATTCCTCCCCATTTCAAAGGTACTCATTAGATTGAGTTTATGTGACTGTGGAGATTTGAGAACAGTGAAATCTTCGTAATGTTAAAAAAAAAACAGTTTGAGATGATTTTAGATTTTTGACATAGTAAATTATCCTGTGGTCACAAAGGGATGGACGTGGTCTACAACAATCCTCAGGTACACTGTAGCATTTAAATAATGTTCGGAAGGTACTATGGGGCCTAAATAGGCCAAGAAAATATCTCCACCTCCACCAGCCTGAACCATTGATACAATGCAGGGTGAATCCATGCTTTCATGTTGTTTACACCAAATTCTGATCATCAGACCAGGCAACATTTTTTCATGATTAGAATGTGAAGATGTGTTTTGCCTTGCGATGAGTTACTGTACGTCATCGGACACCCAAAATTGTACCATGAGCCCCCTGGAATAGGATAGATCCCTCTTATGATCCTACAAAGAATAAGTGCACAATAAATAGATGGATGTATATAAGAGCAAAATTAAATTATTTTCTGTGCATTGTTAGGAAGACTGGCTTGGGCCAAGGCATGTGCTGGGGTTTGAACACTGACCCCATACAGTACTGTACATATTGAATACCATTTAAAATAAAAGAAAGAGGATGTGCTTAACGTTCTCTAAAACTCGGGTATCCTCCTGTGTGTGCATATACTGTAAGTAGGAAATTGAAATGTATTTATCTTATTTTTTCACAGCATGAGATATGATTGGATTACATTCAAATTAATGCAAATTTAAGAGGGAAAGGAATTAAATATTTCCATTGCCCCTAACCTTAATCTTCATATTTCTCAGGAAGGAAGCTTAACATTCTCTGATTTTTTTTTTGTTGTAATAATAAAAATTTTAAATATAAAAATATATATTTAAAAATGTAATTATGTATTTAAGAAAAAGAATGTATCAAAGAGGTCTGAAAGGAGCTTGAGAAATAAATGAGCTCTGAGCCAATGGGAAATTGTTATAAATTTATTAGGATTGTAGCAGCAGCTGTTAGGCTGGTAGACAGACACTCTTGTCCAACATCTGTCAAATCTATAATGTAATAGTATAAAATGAAAGCTGCTTGGGAAAACACTGACATACAGACCTGAAGTGAAAACTGCAAGACAATAAATAATTAAATAATCACTACTGAGGCATTAAATGACATCCTTGCCCCTGAGCGGATTTCAATAATATGAATATGAAATTAATTAACGCAGAAGAAGTCACAGTAAAGTCAAATGCTAATTGAATTATGCTGTTGGGTTAATGTCACTGATCTACTGAGAGTCATGCATGCATACATTTATAATGGTTCATACAGTACCTGCTCAATTTGACAAATCTACTCTAGGGGGGGTATATAAATATTTTAGACAATATGTTTCAGAAGTTCGCCCTCTAACCCATGGTTAACTATTAAACAGTAGTCATCAATAAATATGAGCTAGTTCATTCAAATAATTAAATCATCATGTTTTATAATTATTCATATAATTCATCATATTCAATGATTTTTTTTATTGAAATTTAAAAAGAAAATATTTCATGATATCATTAAATTATGTCTTGACTGGTTTTTACTCATGTACAAAAGGGCTCATTAGAAATAACTTAAAATCAGTGTGACAAAGAACAAAATTAATAACACATAAATACAGAGCTACTGTACCTTGTGAAAGATATGTTCTTTCAAGTCAGTTTTATTTGTATAGCAAAGAAATCTGATAATATATATATATATATATATATATATATATATATATTTTTTTTTTTTTTTTTTGCAACACTGGCAAAATCTCTCTTGAATAAAGTGAGGTAGAAACCTTGATATGATTGATATGGAACATATCCTCTTGACTAACAGCTATTACTAAGGTCATAAAACCCAACCGAGTCAGACTGCCCTTTTTTCGCTCACTATGCATATTTTATAAGGCCCTAAAAATGACACAAGGCACTGCCCGCCACTAAATGTCAAAATGTGTCATGTTCTCTGTAATTTTCACAATATGATGAAGCAAAAACTATTCTTCTGGGTTTGTGTTTGCATACAGTACACATAACATAACATCTGATCTTCCCTCCTGATCAAAGGACATTCAACAAGTGAGGAAAGTAATGAGAATTAACTATATATCAAATGCTTAAAAATGTGATTTTAATGTAGAAGGAGTTTCTTTCCTTTGATATATAATTGGACCACAGGGTGCACATAAAATTACAGCAGCAACCAACTGGCCCTCTTCACAATAAAGGGATTACAGCTTTTTTTTTTTTTTTGTTGCAAATTTCTACTGACGTTACAGGGATCAGATGTAAAAGGGCAAGACCTTTTAACATCTAAGAGCTGAAAGTTATTGGAGTCACTTTGCTGTGAGATGAGCAAGCTGAGGTTTGGTGCTTGTGTGCACTTGTGTAAAAGGGAAAGTCCTTCACTCTTTCAAAATAGGCTATTTAACTTTATAATGAATCTACCATCTCTTTGATTTTGAAGTTGAATCTTTTACTCTAAATTCCAAAGCAAACCTTTTTTTCTTAATTTCATAGATATTTTCTATCTTTTATTTTTCTCCTTAGATGTCTTTTCGCTTTTTTCCCTGTTCAGATATATTTTGGCTTTTTTCTCTTCAGACCTTTTTTCTTTAAGACATTCAGATTGATTGCAGCCCCTTGAACCACTCTTCTAAAGACAGGGACGGAATGCAGCCACAGGAATCCCACTGCCAACCAAGTTAGCAGCCCCTAAATGAGCATTTATATCAGCTTACATATTAAAACATTGTGACCAGTCTCAGCTCTTTATTGTGGAAGTAGACCCATCAGACAATGGTCTAGGGGCCGTGCTGTTCCGAAGTTTTGGAGAGAAACCGAAAGATTGACTTTATTTTTGACACAATGTAACGATGGTGTGGTAACGCTGGCTCAAGAGTGCAATTTGTATTATTAATCTTCACAGATGACAAAAATCTGCCTCTCTCTGTCCTGCATGCATCTGCCTCTCTGATGAATACATCTTACTACAATCACATGGGATCCGAATAGAGAAATCTCAAAGACACCTTCATCCAAAGTTCCCCAGCAGTGCCCCAGGCACAAAAAAAATAATCTAACTGGTTATTGATCCTGTGCATGCTACTGTTTTCTGATTCAGTCCTGTCCTTGTCTAAGCTTGCTCCACGTGTTTGGTTTTGTTTGATTTGTTCCACCTGTAATTGCATCTGTCTCTCATTGTATGACACAAGCTCTTTGATTGCGCAGAATAACAGAACACATGTGAGGGTAAGTTCCCTTTATTTCTCTATATAATCCCCTGCTACACTAATGCACTTAAAAAGTTTTCCCAGTACACAGGAGCCATGATTAAACTGACTGTGTCATGTCTGAAACGCTGACCTCCCAGGAACCCCTTTAATGGCCTAATACTGTGGAAATGTTTGTAATGTGCAGACACAATGATTGTGTGTACAGTTCTGACAGACAGGCACTTCTCTTCTGCAAGTTGGTGACTCACTGACTGTTCATGGTAAGACTGGAGCTCATTCATGCTTGTACGGTCCTCTTTAAAACATTTGCACCATTCAAACACTTTACTGCAGCCAAGAATCTCAGAACCATCCTGTGATTAAAATCTTATTTACATTTTCATTGACTTTACAAGAAATGAAGTCCGGGTTTGACTTGAATGTCCATCATACTAACACTATAAGTCCAATGTACCTTTCGCTCAAGTTGTCAATAATAGAATTTAAAATGTATAT
This sequence comes from Channallabes apus, assembly GCA_030522415.1. Classification (NCBI taxonomy): domain Eukaryota; kingdom Metazoa; phylum Chordata; class Actinopteri; order Siluriformes; family Clariidae; genus Channallabes; species Channallabes apus. The sequence continues at coordinate 16,637,265 of CM060107.1, forward strand.
ACTGTAAGTGTGCTTCGTTAGAAAATAGTGAAAAATAGAATAGTGTCCCCCAACAAACAGTCCATCTTATTTCTGAGGAAATTCACAATTTGAGCAAGTGTAACTAAACTTGAACTACCCCACACTAAAGTATAACAACATTAAACCCCCAATTTTTTCTATATCTACAATTTATTTTTATTATTATTGCACATTTTGATGTTTTTAAAATAATTTAGTCATTTGTGTTACTGCCTGTTACCCACATTTTCCCTTAAACAAATCTTTCTTTGCTTTCCCTTTACCTACTCACAGATTTCCACAGGATACAAGTGATTTGAGGCATTTTTGCTAATTATTTTTCTAGACCACATATTCTTTGTAAAAATCAAATAGTTCTTCCATGGAGCTCCTGAGGCAATCTTTTGAGGCAACTTTTGATTTAACTGTGTTCAATGCAGCTTTGAAGTGAATCTGAAATATGATAGTCAAAAAAGGCAAGGTTAATGTAGTAAAAGCTCAGGCTTATTCTATCATGCGTTTGATGTTTACTGTAGGTCTGTAGAGAATGTTAGACCTCACATCAACACTAGAGGGCAGCAGACACAAAGATCCAGCATATGCTGTAAATTTTGAATCAATGGAGGTGTGTGGTGATTATGCAGTGCCGCATTACATTTCTTGCCTTCTTTTGCTTTGCATCAAACATTAAATCCAATGGCGAAAAGTAACAGCAGGTGAAAAATGGCAATCTAATGACAAAACACGTACTATCTAAATGCTCTAATGTCATTTCACAAATTTAACATATCATACAGTACATTGATAACAGATGTACTCATTGCATATGAATACATAGTGTTACAAGGCACCTACAAGGGGCGTTAAAGTCAAACCAGGACTTTGAATTGCGCAGAACAGTTATTAGAGTAAAAACTACCTTTATTCTTATATATAACTACACTAATGTATTTATCCCAGTGTTTCACTAGTGCATAGATACCGTCTAGGTCTGTGTATTTGCTTCACCTCTGAAACCCTGGCCTCCCAGGAACTCCTTTAAGGGACCAAATATGTGAAAATGGCTAGGAAAGAGGTTAGAACTGTATGCATAATGTGGCAATAACTCCCAGCTGTGTTCCTGTATAGTGCAAGTGGTGTTTGTGAATAATTGTGTGTACAGTTACCACAGACAGATGTGCCTCTTCCACAGGTTGGGGACAAGTTATCCATCAAGGTTCGAAGATTAGGCATTCCACTTACTGAATGTTCACCATATAACTGCAGTGGGCTCAAGCCACCTCAGCCAGGATAATCACAAACATACAACACTATTTAAATGTGTTTCTGCCCCCTAAGAATCTTATAACTCTTATATAAATCTTATAGAATTGTCAACAATTTTATGCCTTCATTTACAAGAATTTATCACTTTGAAACTGCCAATTTTAATAGCCAAGTTACAAACTTACACAACAAGGTTTCATACATTACTTGTTAGGTAGTAGAAGTTGATGCAGATTTAGCATTATTTTATTATTGTTTTAAAAGCAAAAAAGACAGACAGTTGGTTGAAAGTAAACAGAAATCTAAGTTATGGTCTATATAGCAGCATGGCCAGATGGAAGCCACTCCTTAGTAAAAGGCACATGGCAGCCCACCTGGAGTTTGCCAAAAGGCACCTGAAGGACTCTCAGACCATGAGAAACAAAATTCATGAGCCACTCTACCATATAGACCTGATTGGTGGATTGCTGCAGAGATGGTTGTCCTTCTGGATGATTCTCCTCTCTCCACGGACCATCGGGTTCTTGGTCACCTCCCTGACTAAGGCCGTTCTACCCCGTTCGCTCAGTTTAGATGGCCGGCCAGCTCTAGGAAGAGTCCTGGTGGTTTCGAACTTCTTCCACTTACAGATGATGGAGGCCACTGTGGTTCCTTCAAAGCAGCAGAAATTTTTCTGTAACCTTCCCCAGATTTGTGCCTCGAGACAATCCTGTCTTGGTGGTCTACAGACAATTCCTTTGACTTCATGCTTGGTTCATCTGACATGAACTGTCAACTGTGGGACCTTATATAGACAGGTGTGTGCCTTTCCAAATCATGTCCAATCAACTGAATTTACCACAGATGGACTCCAATTAAGCTGCAGAAAGAAATATTTCAAGGATGATCAGGGGAAACAGCATGCGCCTGAGCTCAATTTTGAGCTTCATGGCAAAGGCTGTGAAAACTTACAGTATGTACATGTGCTTTCTCAATTTTTTTATTGTAAACTTTTGAAAGTAAACTTTTTTTCATGTTGTCATTATGGGGTGTATATATATATATATATATATATATATATATATATATATATATATATATATATATTTACTTATATACTGTAATTATATATATTATAATTATATATATTTTAGTTGCACTTCTTGGATTGGTTTAATTTCGTTATACTCGCTATAGGTACAATAAAGAATCTTGAACGTACAGTAGGAGTTATGTAGCTCTAGGATGCTTCTTACGTCAGGGGTTGCGCTACTTTAGCTCTATCTGCCACAACTTACAGTATCGTCCACTAATTTACTTAAAAGTGTTTAAATGCAAAAAAAAAAAGAGCAAATCAGGTCTGTTAAATCAGAAGACAAAAACTGATAAAATTACATGCACTTTCATTCCTGACCTATAGGATCATACTGTCACCTACATGTCTGTGTCTTTGTGAGACGAATGTTTTGGCACAAGCTGCTTCTTTTTACTGTTTTATGAAATGACAACACTGCCCTCCACTGATCAGAGAGGAAAGTGCAGCATATCTAGTACCGACGTGTTTAGTATAATAAGGTACTTTGGATGTGCCTTGTAGTAATTTGCAGTCACATCTTTCTGGATGGTTTTGTCTGGGTTTAAATACAGTGCTCAGATGAAATCCCATCAGCCACGACACCACAGACTGAATGATAAGCTTAAGCACATCTCTCATTGCTCCAGGTGCAATTGTTGATTGGATTGCTTCTGAATGGGGATGCATACAAAGAATTTTCTTCTTGAGCTAGAAATAGCTGTGACACTCCAAGTAAATCAGGTTAATTGAATGTACTGATTGTAATTAGCAAACTGGCTGTATTATGTATAAAACATGGCTGAGGTTTTATCACAATAAGCCTAAATTACAATCACTACGTTTTCTACGTGTTGATAGGAATAGTATCTCTTCAGTACATTTTTTACGAATAGAACAAAGTATCATTGGAAATTCTGGTACACAACTCCATACACAACAGGCAATTCGGACACATCATGAAACAACACATCTTTGGACAGTGGCAGGAAACCCACTCGATAACACAGAGAAACACTTAATCAGCTGCCTTCCAGCTTAACATTAAGAGTCCTATAGCTGGACATGAAAGAACTAATGAATAGAACTACTGAGGACACACTGATAGTTACAGACTAATTATATCAGTTTATATATACCAGTTTGCCACTGTTGGGCCCTTAAACATGGCCCTTAGCCCTGTCTGCTCCAGGGGCGCTGTATCATGGCTTTCCGTATAACTCTATATAGCATTTCCAGAGACATTAGCATGCAAATAAGAAGACTGTAATACTATGGCAATCTGTTTGGATTTCATCCTAGAGTGGGTGTGTTCTGAAGTGGAATACACTGAGAAAATACAACATAAACACAGAGGCAGAAATTGCAGCAATGTTTGTGAATTCTGGCTCTGACAGTCCTCATTAGTGGAATTTATAATTGGTCTAAACCAGAGATAAGTGCAGGGCTGGTTGTTAAAAAAAAAAATTTATATCTGCTTTGTGTACCCTGATTTCAAAAATTTCCCCAATATGAGTTTGTTTTATTTTTGTATGCATTTATATGCACTACCAGTCAAAAGTTTGGACACACCTTCTAGTTCCATCGTCGTTCCTGATTTAAATTTTTTCTACATTGTAATACCATTTTGAAGGCATCCAAAATATGCAATAATCTCATTTGAACACTTACAAAAGATATGCAGATGTATCTGCTACTTATGCTCTCTAATGCCTTCACAACGGCTCTAATCTGAGGTTATGTTTGTTAATTGGTGATTAACAAACGATTGATAAATAAATAAATAAATAAATAACATTACAAAGAAAGCAACATGTTATATGACAGACCAGATATTAGATGGTAACAAAAAAAAGTATGTACTGTATGCTCCTGGTTTTGCATGAAAATAGAAAAGAATAAGTGTGACACCAGAAGAACTCTCCAGCATGCTCAGTAAAACCTACTGTAACAGCTACTTACTTACAGTACTGTGCAAAAGTCTTGGAAAGTAGTAAGTAAAACAGTTAGGAGGTTTAACATGGAGAATATGTCAGCATTCTTCTGATTACTTTGTCACACTTTATTTGCCATTTTTCCACATACTGGCATTAGGAGACAATTGAAATTTTATGTGGAGAACATTTGAGTCAGTGATACCAAAATATAGATGAAGCAGAATGAATATATAGTACAAGAATAAAAGAAGGATTTAAGATACCAAACTATAATACACTATAACATTTATAATTTCCCCAGATATTAAACTATTGCACTTCAAGTTTACAAATTGCACGTTGTCACAAGGTTTAATTACACATTTGATGTCAAAGATTTAAAAATGCACTTTGTTTTTGATAATAAATAGAAAGTGAACAGAAGCATGTTCACTGATTTGACAGCAAGTATTTGTATGACAAGAGAGAAAGAAAAAAAAACTTACAGGGGTGAGACAGACATGTTGTTTTGTTCCCTTATTTCTTTTGCCTCAGTGTGACTTTGGCTGGAAAGAAGCTGTTAAAGAAATTTTAGTGTGATTATACTGTCTGGTCTGCAGTGTCTGAGTTTGTGCGCAGTGTATTTGTGTATGAGGAGAGAGTGAGCTGAATGGTGTGTCTCTCGGAGGATACTGTGTGCTTTTTTCCTGCAGCGTTTTGTGTATAAAGTCTCCATAAAATTGAGATCAGATCCAATGATCCAAATTGGAGAGCCTTCTGGTGCCTGGGTGGTGTTTCCAAACCAGACAGGGATGCCACAATGTAAGGATGCTCGGTATACCTGTATGAGGTGGCGATGACTGATTTGATCTTACTTTAGCAGCCTGATGAAGTATAGACATTGCTGGGACAATTTTACTGTAGCTGAGTTTTATTTTTTATTTTTTGGTCCAGCTTAGGCTTTCTGTCACAAGAAGGCCCAGAAACCTGTAACTGTCAACCCTCTCCACCTCAGTATCTTTGATGATAAGAGGCAGCAGGGGGTGGGTTTTCTTCTAAAATTCTTGATTATTTCTTTGGTCTTGTCTACATTGAGGATGAGGTAGTTTCATCTCAGTGTTGTCTTGGTTGTACTTTTGTAACTTGGGGCTAAAGCAGCAGCCCTGTCGTGTTCGTGTGCTGACCGTAAGCTCTGCAGAGATAAGACCTTGTCTCCCATCCTCACCAGATGTGGTGGTCTATCCATGAGAAAGTCCAGAATCCAATTACAAGTGGGAGTAGGGACCCCCTAGGTCCATCAGCTTCACAAACAGGGCAGATGGTATTGAAGGCAGGACTTTAGTCTAGGAAGAACATCCTTACTGAACATGTGAGGATTTCTGCTGTAGGTTATATGTTGGAGTGTGTGGTATAGGCTCATGGCTACCGTGGATCCTATGTACAGTACATTATTATACATACAGCCATGATGACAGGTATTTAATATAAATCGGGACCACTTTTATATTAAACGTTTTTTTATATTATCGGGTGTTACTTGGAAACTAAGAATAAAGAGGTTAATATGTATATATTTTAGATATTTCACTAAAAGCAGGACAAACTGATCAAAATGTTGTCTTTTCTGAAAACTCATAACTTGTGCACTCTTTAAACTTTCTGCACATCCGTAAAATTGCCTTGCAAAAGAAAAACAGACAAGAACATCTTATCTTATTAAAGTGATTCAAAGTAACTCAAGCCATCTCATATCTTGCCTCCTACCTAGTCTTTATGCTCAATTGCAGAACCTGTGCCATTTAGTTACAAACTGCACAGAGCGGTGGCTGAGAATGAGGGCATGAAATGGATTTGAGGTGGCGAGCCATATTCGAGGCAGCTGTCTGTAGGACACAAAGCATTCCACAGGTGAACACGGTTGACACAAGTCATAAAGTTATAAACACGGACGTTCCTTTTTTTGATGAAAAATGAGGAAAGGCGGTGGAGAAGATAGAGCAGTATGTTGGATATTAAGTCATGCCAAAAAAGCAGTGCATATACAGCAGTGGCAAATCAGGCAATGGTTATACAGCTCAATGTATCACATAAAACCTAAGCATATCCTGGCATTTTTCCAGTCAATTTCCAGACATCCCAGACACACACATTCATTCATACATTTATACACTCCATCATGCCTGGAGGCAATCAGTCCATCTAGCAGGATGTTTTTGAGGGATGTAGGGGTCAGCAGTGGTGGATGAAGTACACAAATCCTGTACTTGAGTAAAAGTAGTGATGCCCTCGATAAAATATTACTCCAGTAGAATTAGAAATCATACATTTACATTTCCTCATGAGTGTAAAAATAATTTGCTTCAAATAATATGACCAAACCTTCAGTGATTTATTATAGCTCTTATCTACAGTATAGCTTTATCTTCTTACTGAAAAGACGTTTATGTCATTATTGGGTTAGATCTGTTAGTCCATCTAACTGTCTACTGTAGGAACATCTTTAGTCCAACTAGAGACCATGGTGGCCAGTGGTGATCATTACATTTATTCCTATTTTTCCGACTTCTGTAAGACCTCTGGTCAATATTTACACACACATTCACACAATACTGGTAATTTGGGAACGCCAATTACCCTAATCTGCATGTCTCTGGACTGTCTGAGGACACAGACCCGGAGGAAACCCACCAAGCACAGGGAGAACATGCAAACCAGACCCTGGAGGTTCAAGGTGAGAGTGCTAACCACTACCGCCAGATCTGTTAATATACTGTAGGTTCATTAGATGAATCTGGCATTTATACAATTCAATTCAATTTTATTTATATAGCGCTTTTAACAATTGACATTGTCTCAAAACAGCTTTACACAATCAAAAGAATTATTTGAGTTTGTATGGAATGTGAATGTGTATGAATCAAAATGGTCAGATAGTCCCTGGTGAGCAAGCTGAGGGCGACAGTGGCAAGGAAAAACTCCCTGAGATGGTAATAGGAAGAAACCTTGAGAGGAACCAGACTCGACAGGGAACCCATCCTCATTTGGGTGTAACAGAAAGCAAGAAATGATCTGCATTTATACAGTGTGTTAGGTGGCAGGCAGCTCAGCTATAATAGTTGATGTTAATTGATGTTAAAATGAGTCCAGGTAGTTATTGGAGACTCAGATAGACTTGTAGAAAGTTCCAGTCCTGAACTATCGAATTGTCAAGTCCTCAGACAAACAGCTGACCACACCAGTCGAGGCCAGAACCGTCTTCTAAGTCGATAGAATCATCCCCAGACACCAGATGCTTCCCAAAGAGACACACGGGGCATCCATGCGACGAGACCTCCAACCAGAAACGGGGCACCAGGATGGATCAGTGAGGGGGAGGAAGAGAAGATGAGGAGAGATGGCAGCTAGGTATGGTCACACTGATTTGCTCATATCTTCTGGTTCTAGTGAGGACTCTCGATGCTGCTGCATTCTGGACTAGCTGAAGCTTGTTTATGCACCTAGCTGAACAACCAGACAGTAAGTCATTACAATAGTCCAACCTAGAGGTGATAAAAGCATGAACTAGTTTTTCTGCATCGTTTAGCGACAGTATATTTCTTATCTTGGTAATATTTCTGAGGTGAAAGAATGCTATCCTGGTGATATTATCTACATAAGCTTCAAATGAAAGGCTGGAATCTATAATCACGCCAAGGTCTTTTACTGTTGCACTTGAAGGAACAGAAAGGCCATCTAAAGTTACGGTGTGATCTAAGATTTTAATCCTAGCTCTATGCGGTCCTATGACTAGAACTTCTGTCTTCTCCGGATTAAGCAGAAGGAAGTTAATTAGCATCCAATTTTTTATGTCCTGCACACATTGCTCAACTTTAGTAAGCTGGTTTTTCTCATCAGGTTTTGCTGAGACATATAACTGTGTGTCGTCAGCATAACAATGAAAACTAATACCATGCTTACGGATTATGTTGCCCAGAGGAACCATGTAAAGGGAAAAAAGCAGTGGGCCTAAAACAGAACCCTGCGGAACGCCAAACTCCACTAGAGAACATGCAGAATAATCACCATTTAAGTCTACATACTGATAACGATCGGTCAAATAGGATCTGAGCCAGGAGAGGGCTGTACCCTTAATTCCTACTACATTTTCTAATCTGTGAAGAAGAATAGCATGATCAATGGTGTCAAGGAGGTCGAGTAATACAATCATAGTTACACAACCCTGATCAGAGTCCAATAGGAGGTCATTTACTACTTTAACGAGTGCTGTTTCTGTGCTGTGATGAGGCCTAAATCCTGACTGATACAGTTCATGTATGCCATTTCTATGTAGATATGAGCATAGCTGCTCCGCTACTATCTTTTCCAGAATCTTAGAGACAAAGGGGAGGTTTGATATTGGCCTGTAATTGGACAGCTGACAGGGGTCGAGGTCAGGTAATTATTGGTTTGATAACTGCTACTTTAAAAGATTTTGGAACATAACCAATGAGGAGTGAGGAATTAATTATTCTCAACAGCGGTTCTGTTATTACTGGTACTATCTGTTTAAGAAAATGTGTCGGTATAGGATCTAATATGCAGGTTGATGAATTTGCAGAAGAGATGAGTGAAATTAGTTCATTCTCTTCAAGGGGAGTAAAGTATTCTAGGTTCCAATGTGACATGGCTAGGTTAACATCTGTATCAATTACATTGTTCGGTTTCAAAGCCTCAATTTTATGCCTGAAATTTACAATTTTGCTATTAAAAAAGTTCATGAAGTCCTCACTATTGCATGATGTTGTTGTGGATATTTCTGTAGTAGTCTTATTTCTGGTTAATTTGGCTACGGTATTAAATAAAAATCTAGGATTATTTTTATTTTCTTCTATAAGAGTGGAGAGATACGTTGATCTACAGTAGCTACACTAAGAGCTTTCCTATAGTTCAGGATGCTCTTTTTCCATGCTATTTGAAATACTAACAATTTAGTTTGACGCCATTTACACTCTAATTTCCGAGCGGTCTGTTTTAAAGTGCATGTGTGATTGTTATACCAGGGAGCGAGTTTCTTATCTCTAATAATTTTTCTTTTAGCTGGAGCTACATTATCTAAGGTACAACGAAATGTCGACTCTAAATATTCAGGTGCCTGATCAAGTTCTGTGGGGTCAGACGGTGGCCTAATCGAAGTTTGTAACTCTGGGAGATTACTGATAAAACGCTGTGTGGTAGTTGATGTGAATGTACGTTTAATACGGTAGCGCGGTGCTGTGCGTACATTATCACTGTGACACACTTGAATGGAGACAAGATAGTGATCTGAGATAATTTCAGACAGTGGAATTGTGAATACATTTCTTATACTTAATCCGAAGAATATTATTAAATCTAAAGTGTGACCTGCTTTATGAGTGGGTCCTACTACACACTGATTTACGCCTACGGAGTCCAGTATGGACATAAATGCTGTTCTCAGAGGATCTTCTGGATTCTCAAAATGAATGTTAAAATCTCCAGCAATTAACACTTTGTCTACAGAAACGACCAGGTCTGAGATGAAATCTGCAAATTCACTAAGAAATTCAGAATACGGCCCTGGAGGTCTGTAAATTATAATTAGTGGAATCGACTGAGCTGACTTAATATACTTAAATATACACTTATGTTACTATAAAGAATTTCAAATGAGTTAAATTTGTGTCCGTGTTTTTGTACGATAGACAGATTATCATTATGAACAACTGCGACGCCTCCTCCTCTACCAGTTAACCGAGGCTGGTGTATGTAGCTGTATCCAGGAGGACTAGCTTCATTTAGAGCTACATACTCGTCCTGTTTAACCCATGTTTCAGTTAAACAGAGTATATCAAACGCCTGATCTGTGATAATTTCATTAACAATAACCGCTTTTGATGCGAGAGATCTAATATTTGACAGTCCTATCTTCAGATCAGAGGTACCGGCTGCGCATTCAGTGTGATCCGAGTTTGTGGTCTTTATGTTAATTAGATTATTGAAACAGACTTTCTGAGTCTTTCTACATTTTTGCTTAGCTCGGGGAACAGACACAGTCTCAATATGGTGAACCGTGAGTGACGACTCTATGCAGCTAGCAGACGGTTGGTTTAGCCTGTCTGTCTGCTCCCTGGCCTGGGCTCTGGATTGTCACCGATTAACTAGACCTCTACTGAGACTATGAGCTATACTACAGGAAATGAGAGCAGCACCTTCCCGAGTGGGATGGACACCGTCCCGCCCTAACAGGCCAGCTTTGCCCTCAAAGGTCTTCCAATTGTCTATGTAGCCCACATTATTTTCGGAGCACCACCTGGACATCCAGCGGTTCAGTGACCATAACCTGCTGTAAGCTATGTCGCCACGTCTCATTGGGATGGGACCAGAGCATACTACTTCATCGGACATCGCCTTCGCTAATTTAAACACGTCTGTAAAGTTACTCTTACTAACCTCTGACTGACGAAGGCGTATATCATTAGCTCCAGCATGTACCACTATCTTAGAGAACCTGTGCACATTTTCATGAGCAATACACATTTTCATGAGAAGTCAACATACATTTGAGTAACTGACAGGATTTGAGAACAGGTAAACTTTACATCTCTGTTATGTTTACCAATAAATTTAAGTTAAATACCAATCTCAGTTGGTTAGATTAGAACTCCACTTCACTTGCTCACTGTTTTAGCATCATCAGCTGCAGTTAGGACTAATTAAAAGAGATTTTATTTACCCTACAGTACGTGTTAACTTTGAGTGTAAGTTAATCATTATGTTATGCAGGTGTTGTTAATTATCTCATTTTACAGTATGAGAGCATTTACTTTATAAGCTACAAACTAAGGTGAAACAGCTAGCTAGCTAATGGAAATGGATAAATCTTTGCTGCATTTGGTTGAGATCTGCTGCTCAAGATTTACAGTACCGATTACTATTTGGCAAAACATACCACATTTTTAAACACACACACACACACACACACACACACACACACACACACACACACACACACACACACACACAAACGGTTTAGCTCATACAAACTAACCATTAGAGTCCCCATTAAAGAAAGTAACACAAAAATGGGTATTTCTTCTACACATCTGCTCAGATTTAACTGAAAATTGCCAAGGAAGGCAGAGAGAGAAAAAAAAAAAAAAAAACTAACGACTCTTTATTATCTTTCAAATAATGCCATGGGTGTTAATGTGGATAAAATGTTCTTCAGTCATTTCCTACAGTACAGTCAATGCTTAGACTCATGTGCTCAGTATTGTTGCCCTGATCTTGTACTTGTACTGTAACATCCTGAGTTTGCTAGGTACATATATCTAATATAGTGTAAGTAACAATGGATAGTAAATAAGCCAAATTAAAGCATGTGTTGTACCCTGATTGGTGTGCTTCTTGTGCTTCAATCTTCCCCAGCACCAACCCCCAAAAATCCCCAAAATAAAGAATCATGTATTATGTAATAAAGGTTGCATAATACATTATATTTTACTTTAAAAGCAAAAATCCTCCAAAATGAAATACAGTACATAAGTATCAAATTATTACTTAAATATGGTATCAAATTATATTTACTTTGTTACTGTACACACAAGACATTCGTGAGACTTGTAAGTTGTTACTGAAGTAAACGTAGGTTATAACAAATAACAGGCAGGCTTATAGTAAAACATTATGATAGCTAACTTTGCTGCTCAGCATTCTTCTAGTAGCAGTATAACTCTGTTAATAAAATATTTATGAATATATGCTCGAATTATACGCTCTGCATCTTGTGCAAAGGTAATAAAATTTTACGATTTGTATATTTTGAGGCATCTTCATTTACGACATATGATCGATGCTCTTACTGTATATATTGTAGATCAGCTTACATTTTTTATCTCATTATACATCTAGACAGTTGAGGGATAAAGGTCTTGGTCAAGCACCCAACAGTGGCAACTTGGTGGTGTTGAGGTTAGAACCTGGGACCTTCCGATGAGCAGACAACATCTCAACTAGTGAGCTACCCATACCTGCATGTGTCTTTGTTACAATACATGACTCTGACCGTATTTGACTCACTAATGACAGTCAATCAAAAGTTTGAGATCATTCATTCATTCATTCATTCATTTTCTATACCGCTTAATCCTGTGTTCAGGGTCGCGGGGGACCTGGAGCCTATCCCAGGAGACTTCGGGCACTAGGCGGGGTACACCCTGGACAGCGTGCCAATCCATCGCAGGGCATACACACACTCACACACCCAATCACACACTACAGCAATTTCGGAACGCCAATTAGCCTAACCTGCATATCTTTGGACTGTGGGAGGAAACCGGAGTACCCGGAGGAAACCCACCAAGCACGGGGAGAACATGCAAACTCCATGCACACAGAGACGGGAATCGAGCCTGGCCGGGGAATCGAACCCAGACCCTGGAGGTGCAAGGCGACAGTGCTAACCACTACACCACCGCGCCGCCAGTTTGAGATCAATGTTTGTGAATAACAAATTGAATTGTTCCCATATAAGCCTTGATTATTTTAAAAATATACGATTAAAATTAAAAGTACCAATAAATAGGCAAAATGCAATGGAGTAGTAACAAAAATCAATTACACAGAAACCAGCATTTTTGTTCCCTAATAGTTCCAGGGTCTTACAGTAAAAGAGTTAACTTTTTTTAGTTGCAGTTTGGCACAGACTGGTGAACAGAACAAGGGTTGTGGCATTGTAAATGGCACAGTGTGTCTTCCCAATAAAGTGGTTGGAACTCGTTGTCCTTGAGCCTGTTTTCAAGTCCCAAGAAATAAGTCACAACAAAGCCCATCTCAGGCCAAGGAGGTGACCACACTTTCATAATTCATTCAATGCATCCTTGAATGGCATTATGAGACATCATTATGGGAAACAAATGTCTGTTTTGGGTCATGCATAGAATTAGTTTATATGAAGCTGTGTTTCTAATTCATACATCAATTCCTTGTAATAGAGAGACGGAAAGCTGCATCATGACCACGTCAAAACTGTTTGCACAGTGTTCAGTTCACGGAGAGCACAGATGGCCCTTTGGTGTTGCCTAGTGTTGTAACTATGCCCTCATGCTACAGTATCTGATTTGTAGTATTTTTAGTGCTGTCATCCGCTACTGTAGATCTGCCAGAGTTACACATTACAGCCTAGGGCATAGTGGATATATAAAGCCAGCCTCCATGAGCTGGGATCTAAGTGATCGACTTGATGACAAAGAAGACCAGGAGACACATAAGCACACCATCAAAGAAAAGATGGCCCGCCAGGTAAGAGCTTAATCTCCTGTGCAAAGCAAGACATGGTATTATACAGGTGCCACAAATGAGTCAGGCATTTCCATTGCTTTGCCTCTAGCTCTTGGCTGCATTTTTGTTGCTATGCTGGCTCTTTTTTATTGCCCTATCTTGTCAGCCTTGTGCATTTTCAGAGATTTTCAAACAGGAAGTAATTCCACGTATTAAATTAGTCGCACAAATATGTTTTGAAGATAGAAAATGAGTCTGCTTCTCAAAAAAAGAAATAATAATAATAATGTTTTATAGATGGGATAAATATAGACATTTTTGACTATATTGTATATGAACTCTGTTATCAGCCCTATAAAATGAAGCACTTCCAGAAAATGCAGGACATGTGTGAAAAATTATTTTCTGTATGTATGTACAGCCTTACAGGTCTAAATCTAATGGATTCATTAGAGTTATATATAACCTTGTAAAATACAATAGTAAGGCATGCATGCATTCATTTCTTGAAACCCATTTAATGTAGATTCAGCTATAAAATAGAACCATGCGTATAATTCATTGCATGACATCCTATATAATTGTATCCTTCATAAGAAAAATGGGAACATAACCATGACTGGAAACATAAATGAAATATAAGGATAGGCTTATTGCTAATCAACAATAAAGAAAATGAATCACATGGCCATTAACATTGGATTTAATTCATTTGGACGCCACAACACTGGAGGAATGGAAAGCAGCAGAGTTAACAATGAATAATCCTGAGGCATTTTATCTGAATCACTCTATAGGTGGTGCAAAAAGAATGAAGAATGAAGAACATTGGCAAAGGTTTTCAAAATGTCCATGTGTCTGGAGCACACTCCTTAAAGTTTTACTTATAATAATAATAATAATAATAATTCATCCTAAAACATGAGAATTTGAGTCTGAATCCTGGCAATGAAATTGGGAGCCAAGGAGGTAAAACTAGCAGCACCCCCCTGGGTGGGAGAGTGTCATTCTACTTTTTGCTTTGTCAATCACAGCAACAGTAATCGATTGTGGGTGTCTGTGAGCTTGTGTATATACCTGTACAAGTTGAAGTGCTTTGAAAGCATTTTAGGTGCTGGATCTTATCGCTATCCACCATACAACAATATAACGTGCAGAAAGAGAACACTGAAAACAAAAGCGTGAAAGCGAATGTTCAAGCCTTGACATCTTATAAGGGAGATAGGTCAGTATAGAACTGGCTTGTGACCAAGCTTGGGTTAATATGGGGGACAAACATTTAATAAAATCCTGCATTAAACACATTACAGTCATACAGAGAAATACTGTACATCATTTCTCAAACAAGGTTTGTGTTCTCCTTACAGGTTTTGAAAATTCAAGTAACCATGATGGCTGCTAATCCAAACATTTCACATATGCAAGGGGCAGTGCCCAGTCATCATCCAGGCAACAACAACAACAGCATTAATGTAAGTATAACAGTGAAGGCTTGGAATCAAGAACAAAAGCACACACATAAATGCAGAAGTGAAGGCATGAGCAAAACTCAGTATAAGGAAAATAAAACAAATGACCTTCAAGAATATCCATGTACAGTAACGATGCCCCGCTTCATATACCATATCATAGATATGAGACATGAGAACTATCATAAATGCCCCCATGCGCTTTCTAATAAGATGGTCGCAATGCTGTATAATATACTGATCGTTGTAGGTACTGTATGGAATACAAATGCAGGCCGGGCATACAGTGTATTTTATCTAGTTCCATTTAAAACCCTGATAGATAATATTTTGCTGGAAAGTAAAGCTCATAACGTAACTCCTGCTTTGGTTTGTTTTCGTTCTATTTTTGATGATGTTTTCGCTGACGTTTTTTTCGCTGATAGTCAAAAATTGGCATAACAAATCGATTAATGGTGCATAATATTTGGAACAAATATCTGCCCATACGGATCAGTATTTCTTTAGTCATTATGCATAATGCTTCCCCATCAAAAATCTGATGGGGCATTAATCACTTATCATAACTGTGAATAGATGAGGCAGCAGAGACAGATTAAATCCCCATAAACATTCACACTTGAAAACAATACTAAAAAAGTTCCAGAGGGTTGGCATCTGTTATACTACTGTAGTTTCATTTGGTTTTATACAATTTCATGTGCAGTGTGTTTGAGAGAGCTTATATTGTCTGGAGTATTACTACTACTACCACTACTGTTAATAATAATATTTTTGGTTATGTAAATTTAACTCATGGGTCTCAATCATCATCATCATCATCATCATTTCAGGTGCTATTTTTGTGCGTGTATGTGTGTGTGTGTGAGAGAGAGAGAGAGAGAGAGAGAGAGAGAGAGCTTACCATATATTGTGATTTGTCCAAGGTTGCCAAAGCCTGGCTTACTACTACTACTAATAAATTATTTCAATTAAACCCATTAGTCTCAATCACAAATTACGGCAATGCTTTGAACAGATGACACAACAAATTATACATTCTGAAAATCAAGTTTTATTTGAACATTTGAAAAAATATATACAAAAAATAAATGAAAACAATCACCAATTATTGCTAAAGCCAGCCCGTGGCTGTTCAGGGTCAAGTTTACGAGAATAGGCCATGCGCTTGTGTTTAGGACTGCTTCTGAACAGCTGTGTTCATAGGTTTAATCAATGATTTACAGTACAAGACAACGGTTAAAGTCCCACAGGTAAGCATTTGTGGTTGGAGAGGTGTGTCTGTGTGCGCTCATGCATTTCTCGGTTGGCTTGAACACAAACACATTTGCGAGAAATGCGAAAGAACCCCTCCCTCCACTAAAAACACAGTCACCATGTCATAGTCAGTATTCTCCATTGAGGTTTCTCACCTTCCACTCCAACTTCCAAGTTTGTCTTTGCTCTTTTGATAGTTTCTAAAAACCCCTAACATTTATTTATACTGAGAAAAAATAATTATGGGTCACATAAGGACAAACTAGCAAAGATACATATGATCAAGTGTTTAACTGCTGTTTTCTATGACCAACAACTTTGTTTTAAATAGTCAAAGAATTATTAATAATAATAATAATAATAATAATAATAATAATAATTAAAACAACGTTGTCTCCCATTTTTTTCCCATTGAAGTAGCTGGTTCAAGTAAATGTTTTTTAAATACCCCAAACAATCCCCTAACAATTAAAACATGCAAACATGACTTGACAAATCATGTTATGAAAAATATTCTTCCCAAACTAGTCAAAGTTAAAACAGTAATTTGTATAAAAACAGGTGAATACATGTTGTATTTTGCTTAAAGATCATTAAAATACCTGGATAACACCAGCTGCTTATCAGTCTCTATCTGGTTATGTTATATTAAAATATACATATTTTTAAAACTATCAAAGATGGAACAGTTTAAGTCTTTGTTTCCCCTAAAGTGTCAGACATGCAATTCTATGTTCAGAATATAGACCTGACCAAACATCATTTTAAAGCTGTTGCACTGTGACATCATCCCTCCTACAGCTCCCTCAACAGCTTGTTCAGGCTCCTCCAGTACTGTAGCTCCAAAAGGTCAACCGTCAATTGTCACCTGACCCCAATCCTCCACAGCGGAGCTCTGTTTGAAGAGATCAGGAGAATTTAGTGAAGACAAAGATAAATAAACTTTACAGAATACATAGTTTTGATGCAAATAAAATATATCAATAAACCTATTTACCACAGAGTGTGTAAAATACTGTTTTGGGAAATCTGGAATGTAAATAAACTGCCTGTGCTAATGTTAACCATTGAACTCAAGATGGCGCCGGTGAGGTCGGCTGCCGTCACGACTGCTCCAACCACCTTTTCTTTGTTTTTGTTCTTTAAGTTAGTTTTCAGTGTTTTAAAATCGGCAAAATCACCACCATTGAGTACATTAGGTATGATAGAGACACTCTTGTTTCTATTGGTATACAATGTACTCACAATTCGACGTTTTTAACTCCGGATCCGAGCTGGCCGAGTGAGATCCTGAGGGAGAACAATGGACGCGACGCGAAGCGGAGGCCTCGAGGGAGACGAGCCGGCGTGAGGAACAGGCTCAGAGCCCGTGCACACCGCACACCTCTGCCTAGTATCCTGCTCGCCAACGTCCAGTCACTGGAGAACAAACTTGATGACCTCAGGGCCAGGATAAAGTTCCAGAGAGACATTCGGGACTGCAATGTCCTCTGCTTCACCGAGACATGGCTGAACCCAGCGGTACCAGACCACGCCGAGTTCTTCTCGGTTCACCGCATGGACAGGACGCGGGACTCGGGGAAGTCAAGGGGAGGAGGCGTGTGCTTAATGGTGAACAACAGCTGGTGCAACAGCGCGAGCGTTGTTCCTCTTACACGCTCCTGCACACCAAACCTGGAACTACTGTCCATCATGTGTCGTCCATTTTATCTTCCACGGGAGTTCACATCGGTCATAATCAGTGCCGTTTACATTCCTCCACAAGCAGACACCGAAACTGCCTTATGCGAGCTGCATGAGGCGCTCACACAGCACCAGACACAACACCGGGACGTGATAGTGCCAACCTCAAACGCGCAGCGCCGTACTTTTATCAGCACATCACCTGCCCCACCAGGGGCGAAAGGACACTGGACCATTGCTATACAGTACCACGGTCAAAGACGGTTACAAGGCACAATCTTGTCCAGTGTTTGGTAAATCCGACCACGCCGCCATCTTCCTCATGCCAAAATATAAACAAAGGCTGAAACAGGAAGTTCCGGTCCAGAGGGAGGTCGCGCGCTGGACGGACCAATCGGTGGCCGCGTTACAGGACGCACTCGATGACGCAGACTGGGACATGTTCAGAAACAGCTCAGATGATGACGTCAGCGTGTTTACGGAAGCGGTTGTGGGATTTATTGAAAAGCTGGCAGACGATACGGTAGAGAAAAAGACTATCAGAACGTTTCCCAACCAGAAGCCGTGGGTGGATAAAACCATCCGCGACGCTCTGAGATCTCGGACAGCTGGACTTGCAACACGGGACTTGCGTCGGGGGACATGGAACCGTACAAGGCTGCGTCATACAACGTCCGGAAGGAGGTGAAAGAGGCGAAGCAGCGCTACGGGAGGAAACTAGAGTCACAGCTTCAACAGAGTGACTCTAGGAGCCTGTGGCAGGGACTAAGAACAATAACGGACTATAAAGCACCAGCATCCGGTATGACGAACACGGACGCGACTCTGGCAGACGAGCTCAACACCTTCTATGCTCGCTTCGAGGCTGCAGCTAAAGACGCTAGCGATGCTAATGCTAACGGCGCTAATGCTAACGGCGCTAATGCTAACGGCGCTAATGCTAGCGGCGCTAACGGCTGCAGACAGGAAGACACAGCCAGCACCGGGAACGCGCTCATCATCTCCGATCACGACGTGAGGAGAGCCTTCAAGAGAGTGAACAACAGGAAAGCAGCAGGACCAGACGGCATCTCAGGTCGTATTCTCAGAGCCTGCGCAGACCAGCTAGCACCTGTGTTCACTGAGATATTCAACATCTCTTTATCTCAGTCGGTGATCCCCACATGCTTCAAAGAGTCCATCATTGTTCCTGTTCCAAAGAAACCACATCCTGCTTCTCTCAATGACTATCGCCCTGTAGCCCTCACCTCAGTAGTGATGAAGTGCTTTGAACGCCTTATCAAAGACTTCATCATTTCTTCACTACCCGACACACTGGACCCACTACAGTTTGCATACCGTCAGAACCGCTCCACAGACGATGCAATCTCTCATCTCCTCCACACATCACTCACTCACCTGGACACTAGGAAAGGGAATTATGTTAAAATGCTCTTCATCGACTACAGCTCTGCTTTTAATACCATAATTCCCTCCACACTCACCACCAAGCTGGAGCACCTGGGACTGAGCTCATCTATATGTCAGTGGATCTCCAATTTTCTGACTGGCAGACCACAGGCAGTAAGAATGGGCGGACATGTCTCAGCCACACTCACTCTCAGCACTGGAGCCCCCCAGGGTTGTGTTCTGAGCCCCCTGCTGTACTCTTTGTACACCCACGACTGCGTGGCCACTACCAACTCCACCTCCATCATCAAGTTTGCTGACGACACCGTCGTGGTCGGACTGATCACCAACAATGATGAGTCGGACTACCTAGAGGAGATTGGAAATCTGGAGAACTGGTGCCAGAGGAACAATCTCCTCCTGAACGTCAGTAAGACAAAGGAGCTGATAGTGGACTTTAGTACAAAGCAGGAGAGGAACCACCAGACCCCCGTCATCAACAGGAGCCCAGTGGAGAGAGTGGACAGCTTCAGATACCTCGGTGTTCACATCACGCAGGACCTGTCATGGTCCTGTCACATCAACACCGTGGTGAAAAAAGCCCGGCAGCGTCTCTACCACCTCAGACGCTTGAGAGACTTTAGACTGCCCTCCAAGGTGCTCAGGAACTTCTACTCCTGCACCATAGAGAGCATCCTGATGGGAAACATCACGACCTGGTTCGGGAACAGCACCATGCAGGACAGATGAGCTCTACAGAGGGTGGTGCGATCAGCCGAGCGCATCATCCGCACTGAGCTCCCTGACCTGCACTCCATCTACAGCAAGCGGTGCTGGACTAAGGCCAGGAAGATCATGAAGGACCTCAGTCACCCCAGTAATGGACTGTTCTCTTAATTGCGGTCTGGGAAGAGATTCCGCTCCCTAAAGGCCAACACAGAGAGGCTGAGGAGGAGCTTCTTCCCGCAGGCGATAAGGTCTCTCAATCACACCTCCATACAGGATTAATAAAATTTTTTAAGCTCACAACACTGACTGGACAATCATGGACACATTCATACACACTTCCACTAAATACTCATACATCTGGACAATTGCACATGTCACCTTTCATGCATATTTGCACAACCACTGACACTTTAATTCTATATACATATATACTCTATCTAGCCTATATTTCTATATTTTTGCAATATTTCATTATGCCCTTATTGTACAGTTAATTTTACTAGTTAAAATTATTTCTTTAGTATTTCCTTTTTATTGATTATTTATTTTACGTACAAGCTTTTATTTTCTCTTTTTAAGGTCACTGGCGGTCGTATAAAGCATTTCACTGCATATTATACTGTGTATGATTGTGTATGTGACTAATAAAATTTGAATTTGAACTTTGTTAGCGTTAGCCACTGTCTGTTTGTATTATCGTCTGCAATTAAATTAACTGAGAATTTACTTAATGCGCTTTTCGTATAAATAAGTTAAGTGGTATAAAACTCCTATATGAGCCTTAATTAATCTCTGAAGCCAAACTATACAGTAACTTACTGTACCAAGTATTGAAGCTCCCCTACTCCTTAACTGATAAACACTTCAAGGTTTTTATCCTGCTTTTCGATTACTAAGCGCTCGCACTACCATGCAAAGTCACGGCCAAAGTGGGGAAAATATAAACATGGTTATGAGCGTTTAGCTCACTAGCTCCTGTACATCTAGTCTCAGCTTGTGTCCCTCATGAACTGCATCACTTTATATTTCAGTCACAGAAATAACCTGCAGATCAACTTTTACCCAAATAATAAATACAGTACATTCTGAATGTATCTAAATCCAGACAATCCTTATTCGCATTTTCAGAGAGCACAAACACTCTTCTTATACGTTTTTCGAGTAGTGCAGCTTTGGTAATAGCGACATTAATAGTATTTTCAAAGCTTTAGCATCTTTTTGATGGAAAGAGGAGTGACATTGTGAGTGTGTGACACTGACAGTAAGCTGTAATGTTAACTGCAGACTTAAACAGGTAAACAGGGCCTGGTTTCCTGATAACGCACACTCTTAGCGTGCTAAGACGATTGTTAAGATATATCTCACATAAGTTGATTACTTTTCTAAGAACTGTCCCTTAGTCTTCTTAAGTCACTGCCTCTTATGTCCGACATTACCAGGTGCTGTCTACAGTGAAGGTACTGAATTAGCTGACATTGGTTGCTCAGGACAGCGTTAAGAAAGACAGCACTTCCTATGCAAATTAAATACTGAACAAAATTCTTCCAATAATGTTAATTTCGACATGGGTTAAATTATCAATAGCATGCCATAATCAACAAATATATAAATTAAATCACCAACCTGTCGCTAATATTTTCATGTAACCTATAGTGGCGGTGAAACAAACCGGGTTTACAATCATAGTTGATTGACAAACAATTGCGGTCTTCTATAATTTTTCTTTAGTTAACTTTTGACAGAGATATTCTAATGTATAGATCTATACAACTTTAGGAGAAGCATGTCAGTGTTTGGGCTTGTATAGCACACTTATGGAATGAATACAAAGATATGACAGAGTAGAGGTTTTAAGCATTACAATCACTGTATGGATGCGGGGTTTGAAACTCCTGAAGTTTATTTACTCATTTAACTAAATCAAATTTCATCATAAAATAAAACGTGTCAAAAGAAAAGTCCATCCAGTCATGAATGATGGCTAATGATCAATGAAACATATTTTAAACAAAAAGCAGTAAGCAGCTACACATAGGGACGTAGAGCATAAGAACGATGCGTTGGCCTGGCAAGTGCAGGTCTGAGCAGGTCAAGAAGCTCCATAATCTGTTGCCTGGGAAGGTGAAATGTTTTTAAAGTAACCATCTCAGGCCACCTGTTCAATATTAAAAGTGATGCATTAGTCACATTATAAAATAGGTTAATTAAAAGTTACTCTATTAGTTCTGATATCAAATAAAATACAATTCTTAAACAGGCCTACAGTATATTCCATCATTAATACGACTTTGATAACATGCCATAATGTGTTTGCATACACCGCTGATTTATAAAGACTGCTGCTCAGTGGCGGTGACTAGCATCTTGAGCTGAAACAATGCTAATAGTGAGTTAATGTTGGTAAAGAACAACCTTACGAACGTGTGATATATTTAGAATATGAACATGAATATGAATATGTGGAAGGTACCTTTCGGGAATCGCGCCATAAACATTAAGAGAGAGGTTAAGGTCCAACTTAAGACATACTTAGCGATAAGAAGCTTTCAGGAAACCGGGCCCAGTTTGATAGCATCAGTTCGGCAGGGGTGGGGCGGGTTGTTAAAATCACATGATTGCAACTCAACGCAGCTAAATTGCTGGTTTGTGTTAACATAGGTCAATGAATAAATAGGGCTTGAATGGGTGTGTTTACTATGAAATCTTGACACGCTTTTCTTGCAGGAATGAGAGGGGGGGATCATGCCATCCAAAGGGCAGCCGCACGCCATTCACACGGCCAGGGCTATTTAAGGTGGCTCCTACTGTATCTCGCCAGTCTCTCCTAAAAACTAAAACAATAAGATGGGGAGCCACCAGGCAAAACCAAAGCCTAGCATTTCCTCTAAGAGTTCTGGGTTTGGAAAGGGTGCTGCCATTGATGGGGCATTTTTTAAAAAGCAGGTACCAGTCAACATCAAAGCTTACACTTCAGGAGCTATGAAGAAGACTCCAGTGAAAGAGGAAGATCAGACAAGAGAAAGGGTGCAGAGTAGTGCTCCTCAGTATTACAGAAGGAATGATCAGAGCCACAATGAGTCCAGAAGGAAACTGAAGAGAGAGCTGATCTCCAGTGATTTCAAGAGCGTGGATACACATGCAATCAGTGCTGGCCAAAAGGTGAGAAATATGTGCCATCTGATACGAAGCTATTTAAAGAGTAAAGGATTTGATATGTTTATGTGCTTGCAAAGTATTTTAAGGTTCTGCTTATTAAATCAGCTATGTGATCATGTATGTTGTGCAGCTGAAGAGTATGAGGATCTTCTCAGCACGGACTATTGCTCAAGCCATCACCACAGGAACGTCTACTGATTTAGAAAGGCTCCGTGCAATCTGGACCTGGATCTGTCATAATATCGGTCTGTCTCGCTCACTATCACTCTCAAATAAACAAACTAGCTAACTTATAACTTTCTGGAATTTATGTACACAGACACCCTTCCAAAACGCTAAATAAATAAAGAAAACTTTAAGGTACACAATGCATTTACAAATCTTTGTGTAAATCGTTACTATAACAATAATATAATATAAACCATATAAATAAACAGCACTGTAATATGAAAACTAATTTACAGTAGAGTGTGCAAGGTGTGTCTGATAAATGGGCCTTATTTGATTGTGCCATGGACATCATTAATTAATTACAATGCTGCTTACCTGTACAGTCTTGCTACATGTAGCACATGACAGTGTTTGCATTTGCTGATCTGGTTTCCTGGTTTTCGGGTTTCCCGAAAGCTTCTTATTGTTAAGTAATTCTTAAGTTGGACCTTAACTTCTCTCTTAACGTTTATGGCGCGATTCCCGAAATGTTCGTACTAGTATATCTTAGGAAAGTCACATGTTTGTAAGGTTGATCTGGACCAACCTTAACACACTCATTGTTTCAGCTCAAAATGCTAGTCGCCGCCACTGAGCAGCAGTCTTTATAAATCAGCAGTGTATGTAAGCACATTATGGCATGTTATCAAAGTCGTATTAATGATGGAATGTACTGTAGACCTGTTTAAGCATTTTATTTTATTTGATTCAAGATTCAAGATTCAAGATTCAAGATTCTTTATTTGTCACATGCATAGTTATACAAGTACAACACGCAGTGAAATGTATCCTGAACCGCTCCTACTTTGTGCAAATAACAAGAAACAAAAGAAATAATCTATAAATAGAAATAGAAATTGAAAAAAAAAAAAAAAAAAAAAATGTAAACATAATAATAAAGTGTGTATCTGAGCAGGATAAAGATGTTAGTGCAAGTGATGCTTACAGTCCAGACTAAAGTGCAGTGTGCAGTGTGGAATGTCAGCACAGCAGTGTGTGGGTGAACTGTTACCAGTCCTATGAATGGGAGAGTGGCCCATCATGGTTGAGGAGTCTAATCGCCTGTGGATAAAAACTCCTCCTGAGTCTCTCCGTTTTGGCCATAATGACCCGGAACCTTCTGCCTGAATGCAGAAGTTTGAACAGTCCGTTATTGGGGTGCGACAAGTCCTTAATGATACGAGCTGCCCTGGTTTTACATCTCCTGGTGTAGATGTCCTGCATGGAGGGGAGAGTTAACCTGCAGCAGCGTTCAGCTGCCCGGATCACTCTCTGGAGGGCTTTCCTGTCCTGTACACAGCTATTCCCAAACCAGGATGAAATGTTCTGTGTTAGGATGCTCTCAACAGCACCCGAGTAGAAAGCCTTAAGGACAGCAGGGGAAACCCCAAACTTCCTCAACTGCCTCAGGTGGTACAGACGCTGCTTTGCCCTTTTCGTCTGAGCACAGATATGCTCAGTCCATGTCAGATCCTCGGAGATGTGGACGCCCAAGTACTTGAAGCTGCTCACTCTCTCCACTGGAGCTCCATTGATGATGAGGGGTTTGTGGTCCAGTTGTCCCCTTCTGAAGTCCACCACCAGCTCCTTCGTCTTACTGACGTTCAGTCGGAGGCAGTTTTCTTCACACCATAGTGCCAGGTTCTCCACTTCATCTATGTAGGCCGACTCATCGTTGTTGGAGATGAAGCCCAGCACCACCGTATCGTCAGCAAACTTAACGATGGTGTTGGAGTCGAACATGGCCACACAGTCTGAAGTGTAGAGAGAGTATAGCAGTGGAGAGAGAACACATCCCTGTGGAGCACCTGTGTTGATGGTGATGCTGCTGGAGAAGCACTTGCCTACTCTCACCGCTTGAGATCTGTCCGAGAGGAAGTCCAACACCCAGGCACACAAGCGTTTGTTAAGTCCTAGATCTCTCAGCTTTGTGAACAGTCTGTTAGGCACTATTGTGTTGAAGGCAGAACTAATATCAGAACTAATAGAGTGACTTTTAATTAGCCTATTTCATAATGTGACTAATGCATCACTTTTAATATTGAACAGGTGGCAAACAATTTGGCTCTAAGTGGCAAAGATCGTATAAATGGGCAATCATGGTGGCATCCAGAATGAAACAGATATATCAGCGATATATGTGTCGTTGTGCTTAACCGAAGATGGCACCATCCGCCGAGCCATGTGGTTCATGTCAATTTTTTCTTTAGGGAAAACTTCAGCCCTTTTCATATTTTGCCTGAGATGGTTACTTTAAAAAACATTTCACCTTCCCAAGCAACAAATTATGGAGCTTCTTGACCTGCTCAGACCTGCACTTGCCAGGCCAACGCGTCGTTCTTTCTTTTGACACGTTTTATTTTATGATGAAATTTGATTAAGTTAAATGAGAAAATAAACTTGGGAGTTTCAAACCCATTCAGTTATGGTAATGCTTAAAACCTCTACTCTGTCATCTCATCGTATTCATTCCATAAGAGAGCTATACAACCCCAGCCACTGATATGCTTCTCCAAAAGTTGTATAGGCCTACACATTACAATATCTCTGTCAAAAGATAACTAAAGAAAAAGTATAGAAGACCACAGCTGTTTGTCAATCAACTATGATCATATAACCGGTTTGTTTCACTGCCACTACAGGTTATATGAAAATATCAGCGACAGTTAATTTATATATTTGTCTATTATGGCATGTTATTGATAAGTTAACCCATGTCGAAATAAATGTTATTGAAAGAATTTAGTGCAATGCTTAATTTGCATAGAAAGTGCTGTCTTTCTTAACACTGTCATGCAAAAGGAGTGAAAAATCGATTCCTGAGCAACTGATGTCAGCTAATTCAGTACCTTCACTGTAGACAGCGCCTTGTAACGTCGAACGTAAGAGGCAGCGAATTAAGAACACCCCTTTAGGGACAGTTCAGGGAACATACTTAGAAAAGTAAACAATTTACATACGATATATCTTAAGAGTCTTCTTAGCGTGCTAAGAGTGTGCGTTATCGGGAAACCGGTCCCTGGGCTGTAAGATATTATATATGTTTGCTCTTTAAAAATTATTTGTATCAGTTTACCACTCATTTATAAAACCTGGCTAAAGTGAAGGTGTGTATGTGTCTGTGTGTATCTTTAGAGTCAGGTCAGATTTTCTACTGTCAGTTATGATAAGCTCATAAATGTGATTTATTATTCTGTTATACAGTATATACCGTATGTTTTACTAATGTGTTTCCTAAAAGCCATAAAGCAATGCAGATGAGTGGTGTGTTCCTGATTGCTGTTCTGATGCAAAAATCACAAACTTCTGCACAGTAGCATATGCACTGTTTAATCTGTACCCAATTAACAACAACATAGTTGACAGGCAGAACTTAAAACATATGCTTCTATTGAAAAATAAATGTTGTTTTTATGCAGACTATGATGTGAGCGGGTATCTGGGTCTGACTGAGAAGGCGTATTCTCCTGAGCAGGTTATTAAAACAGGACGTGGGGTTTGTGCTGGATACGCAAGCGTCTGCTTACAACTGTGCAGGTAAGAGATCCTGTTCACCTTAGATTATTAGCAGCAATTAATATTATGTAATTATATAATCATTATGCATTTAACATTTTGATGTCATTTTTGTTAGATATCAAACATTGTTTATTCCACAACATAGAGGCATAAAATGTCTATTATCTATTTTTACTATGTACACTAATTATTCATACATAGCAAATTCCCAAGTATTTAATTGACACTTATACTGTTGAATTAACACCCGACAATGTTTATATGAATCAAGTTGGACTTAAATAAACTTTGAAAGTGTTCAATTTTACTGTGTATAATCAGTAAGTTCAGAAACAGACAATAACTTATTGCAGGTGTAGCATGTAAAGACATGATGATGGATAGTTAATAAAATAAGTATGGGGACAATTTTTAATTTGAATGAATTTTAATATGACTGATAATGTTTTCCTTTGCAAACAAATAAATACTATACATGTTGGCAGGTGAACATCTCTCTTTTGTTCTAAAATTTCTTTTTTTGTTATTGTTTTTGTTGTTGTTTAACTTCATGGTAATGAAGTTTGATGATTAAAATTTGATGATTTTATAATATATACAGTGATGCGCAAAAATCATTAGACCCCACTCATTTCTTCATATTTTGCTTCCAAAGAACCAGACCTTCTTGCACTTTTTTGGACCTCATTTTTGGCAAGTTTTTTACTTTTCGGGCCAGTCCCTTTACCTGAGCACTTTCAGAGGAATGCTATTTCTTTGTTCAGCCACACAGTACCTTATGGATAATTGAAGCATAAAAATAATTTAACTTAAGGCATGAACCAGAGAGAAACAGGTGCAGATGATGACAGATGATCAGGCCGGTGATTAGTGTACTGATGATGCTAAATCCTGAGTGGTGGGAACAAATGAAAAGGGAAATGAGGTTGCTGCAGAGATTGTTACATATGCCACCATTTTTTAATGTATCTTTTAGGCACTTTGGAGCCTTTTTGCAGTAAAAACAACTGTTCCTATCTCTTTAATAACCTACATACTGTAATTCAATTTAATATGAATAGATGAGTGGGATCCCCTGTTAAGGGCTGTCCTGTACAACCGGTGTCGGAGCTTGGTCCGCATTGCCGGTAGTAAGTCCGACCTGTTTCCGGTGAGAGTAGGACTCCGACAGGGCTGCCCTTTGTCACCGATCCTGTTCATAATTTTTATGGACAGGATTTCTAGGCGCAGCCAGGGCGTTGAGGGGGTACAGTTTGGTGGGCTCAGGATTGGGTCACTGCTATTTGCAGATGACATTGTTCTGTTGGCCTCATCACCCTGTGACCTACAGCTCTCACTGGATAGGTTCGCAGCCGAGTGTGAAGCGGCTGGGATGAGAATCAGCACCTCCAAATCTGAGGCCATGGTCCTCAGCCGGAAAAGGGTGGAGTGCCCTCTCAGGGTTGGGAGTGAGATCCTGCCCCAAGTGGAGGAGTTTAAGTATCTCGGGGTCTTGTTCACGAGTGAGGGTAAAATGGAGCGGGAGATCGACAGGCGGATCGGGTCAGCGTCTGCAGTGATGCGGGCTCTGTATCGGTCCGTCGTGGTGAAGAAGGAGCTGAGCCAAAAGGCAAAGCTCTCAATTTACCGGTCGATCTACGTTCCTACCCTCACCTATGGTCATGAGCTGTGGGTAGTGACTGAAAGAACAAGATCGCGAATACAAGCAGCCGAAATGAGTTTCCTCCGCAGGGTGTCTGGGCTCTCCCTTAGAGATAGGGTGAGAAGCTCAGTCATCCGGGAGGGGCTCAGAGTAGAGCCGCTGCTCCTCCGCATCGAGAGGAGCCAGATGGGGTGGCTTGGGCATCTATTTAGGATGCCCCCTGGACGCCTCCCTTGTGAGGTGTTCCGGACACGCCCCACCGGAAAGCGACCCCGGGGAAAACCCAGGACACGCTGGAGGGACTATGTCTCTCGGCTGGTCTGGGAACGCCTTGGGATCCCCCCGGAAGAGCTGGAAGAAGTGGCCGGGGAGAGGGAAGTCTGGGCATCCCTGCTGAAGCTGCTGCCCCCGCGACCCGACCTCGAATAAGCGGAAGAAAATGGATGGATGGATGGATGGATAGATGAGTGGGGGTTCAAGAATTTTGCACTGTACTTTATATTTACAAAGTGTACATCTGGAGAGCTTTTAAGTGATATATTTTTTAGCATATTAATATTATTTGTTTTAGTAAAATGGTAAATGAGGTCATTTTAATTGTTAAACATTTCTTTATGTTGCACTAAGGTCAATGCTACCATGAATAAATGTATTTAATGGCAGACTCCTGTTTTGAATAGGACTTTGAGTTGTGGTCTTTATGCAGGGAAGTTGGCATTGAATGCAGAGAGGTGGACGGCCATGGCAAAGGTGGAAGCTACAAACTGGGTCAGAGCTACCAGAACATTAAGTCAAACCATCGGTGGAATGCAGTGCGTTTGGAGGATCACTGGTATCTTTTGGATGCCTGCTGGGGAGCTGGGATAGTGGATAACAAATCCTATATACAGAGGTACCAAATACAAATAATGTACAGGTTCTGTATACCTAGTCATATGTATACTGTACATCTACTGTATGGCCAAAAGTATGTGGGCATCTGACTATAATAGCTACTGTATACAATACGTGATTAGTGAATATCCAATTCCAACACCTCTGGCATTAATAG
This sequence comes from Channallabes apus, assembly GCA_030522415.1. NCBI lineage: Eukaryota > Metazoa > Chordata > Actinopteri > Siluriformes > Clariidae > Channallabes > Channallabes apus. The sequence goes on from CM060107.1 coordinate 16,666,882, forward strand.
AGGATTAGTCCCCTTCTAGGAAAGATTTCCATTACATTTTGGAACAAGGATGGGGAATCTGTTCCTATTCACCAAAAAGAGCATTATTGGGATTGAGCAAAGGTGTCAAGCAAGAAAGTTTAATGCTATACCAATTCAAGTGAAGGGAAGCCTTAATCCTACTGCATACTAATGAATATGAGCATGAAAGTAACAGTCATATGTGTTTGTTACAGATTTAGTTCCTCTTTGCTGTTCTGGCTAAGCTTTCCACTAAATTAGGAGTGAAGCTCTTGCAATCCATTCAGCCACAACAGTAGTAGTGAGGTCAAACACTCATGTCAGGAGGCCTGGGGCACAATCTCTGTTCCAGTTCACCCCAAAGATGGGACTGAAGTCAAGGCTATGTGTGGGGATTATTACTGTATTAGTGGCATTAAATCATGATTATTCCCCACTTCTAATAGATATAATGAATTCTACTTCCTGACTGATCCAGAGGAATTTGTCAGCTCACACTGGCCTAAAGAGGAGGAATGGCAGCTGCTGGACAAGCCAATTAAGCTGGAGGAATTTGAAAAGAGTGTGTTCAAAACCCCAGAATTTTACAAGTTTGGGTTAACAATCATTCAGCCCAAACAATATTTAATTGTTACAGGTTGGTCCTTATTCTATCTTCTGATTCTTACATCTTTTTACTGATTTAAATTCTGGGTCCATTTATTCCCTGTTGTTTTACCTTTTGCTAATTGATTGATAATTGATGGAAAACTGCTGTAGTATAAAGCACAGCAGAAAGTATCAAGATGTGAAAAATAATAAATTTTAGGATGGCAAAAGTAAGCTCACTTCATACCCAGCTGCACCACACATCTCTTTTTTTTTTTTCTTATAACAGCAAAACCCATTGTGGTCCATGCTATACTCTTTACAGATCTAATGGCATTAAGTAATATTTGTACCTTAAACTGTCTGCAAGGAAATACTGATATATATATACAGTGCCTTGCAAAAGTATTCGGCCCTCTTGAACTTTTCCACATTTTGTCACATTACAGCCACAAACATGAATCAATTTTATTGGAATTCCATGTGACAGACCAATACAAAGTGGTGTACATGTGAGAAGTGGAACGAAAATCATACTGTACATGATTCCAAACATTTTTTACAAATAAATAACTGAAAAGTGGGGTGTGCGTAATTATTCAGCCCCCTGGGTCAATACTTTGTAGAACCACATTTTGCTGCAATTACAGCTGCCAGTCTTTTAGGGTATGTCTCTACCAGCTTTGCACATCTAGAGACCGAAATCCTTGCCCATTCTTCTTTGCAAAACAGCTCCAGCTGTGTTGTTTGGACTTCATGGTGTTGTTGCTCGCAATATTCTCTTAGACAACCTCTGAGGCCGTCACAGAGCAGCTGTATTTGTACTGACATTAGATTACACACAGGTGCACTCTATTTAGTCATTAGCACTCATCAGGAAATGTCTATGGGCAACTGACTGCACTCAGACCAAAGGGGGCTGAATAATTACGCACAGCCCACTTTGCAGTTATTTATTTAAAAAATTGTTTGGAATCATGTATGATTTTCGTTCCACTTCTCACGTGTACACCACTTTGTGTTGGTCTTTCACATGGAATTCCAATAAAATTGATTCATGTTTGTGGCTGTAATGTGACAAAATGTGTAAAAGTTCAAGGGGGCCAAATACTTTTGCAAGCCACTATATATGGACCACAATGGGTTTTGCTGTTATAAGGAAAAAACATGTGTGGTGCAGCTGGGTATGAAGTGAGCTTACTATTGCCATCCTAAAATTGATTATTTTTCACATCTTGATGTTTTCTGCTGTGCTTTATACTACAGCAGCTTTGCATTGCTAACAATTTTCTATGTATTTGTATTTGCTCATAATTATATTTAATGGTGTGGAAAGCCCTCAGAACAGTTTGCATTACATCAAATGTCACTCCATTCACAGAAGCTCTTTATGACTTTTTTATTTATTTATTTAATATGACAAAAATGAATCCATTGTTGTGGATAGAAGATTTTCCAGTAATATAATCAGCCTTACTTTTGACTGGTAGAAAGAACCAACACTGGAGACATCTTCAAAAGATGAAGGTCTCCTTATTTAATTATTAAAAAGAATTAATTCATCCATGTTATTATGGGAATGACAACATACAAAAAAAACTTTGCATTCACGTCTTGCAACCTGAAATACTGTCAGTGCTGATGTTAATCAACAATTTCTCACTAATCAGAATTAAGAATTCAACAGTGATGTGATTTAAATAACCGTAAAAACACAGCTCACTGTCATGAATTGACCATCAGAGTGCTGGACGCTAACTTTTAATCTCTAACGGGTAACCTTTTAACCTAAAATGTTATTACTAACCATTAAAAAAACATGGTAGTTTTCTAATGTGAGTCAAAAGTGTCCTAGTAGTGACAAATGGTGTTGGATGGTGATCTTGAAGTAAAAGTCTATGGCGTTAATAATTGAATGGAGCTAATGAAAATTAACAATCATCTTTTATTTCTCTCTGTCTGCAAGAAAATAGAAATAAAAGAATCATATATAGCATAGTATTGATGGCATACTATCTGACCTACCACTGAAGGCAATTGACAATCCTGACTATATTGTGGAAATACCTGAATAACTATATTAGGAGAATGAGTAGATGCTTAAACATTACTCTACCTATTCTCAAAAGTAAATATTGAGAATTATTGAGTTATAATTATAATCATATGCTCCTTTCCAGAGAATGGTGAGGCTTCCATATCAATCAGACTCTCTCAGACTGTGGACTTCATGTATACGATTTACCAGCACCAAAATGGTGAACAGAAGAAGCTCAGCAACTCTATGGGTTTACTCACTGTATCCCAGAACATCATGAAGCTTGTTCTTATTCCTCCAATGTCAGGAACATTTGAAATCGAGCTGTTTGCAAGAATAATGCCTTCTTCGGCAGAATTTAGTTGTGTGTGTTCCTTTCTACTGGAGTGCGATAAACCTAAAACTACAGAGAATCTCCCAGAAAACCCTTACTGGTACTGGGGGATCAAACAAAATGCTGAAGATCTGGGATTAAGACCATGTATATATGGACATGAGGGTATTGTACTGAAATCAGGGTCATCTGAACTTGTGCTTCATACTAACAGACCACTCACGATGCTCTGTGAAATAAGTCATAAGGATCTGGATGCCACTTTGGCTAAGCGATGTCTGGCCACCCAAATTGAAGCAGACAAACTGACCTGCATCATTCTTTGTCCATACATTGGTTATTACAGACTGTCTGTGTTTGTTCAGGACTATGAGAACGATAATCACAGCTTCCAGAATGTGGGAAACTTTCTCCTTCATTGCACTGCCAACCCAGTCAATTTGAATCAGCTTTTCCCTCCAGATCTCAGTCAGTTTTGTGGGCCTGGAACCAGGACTGACAGTGCTGGCTTGTCAAAGTTCAGTCACACAAGGCCAATAGTGAGTACACAGCAGGGAATGTTTAACATCACCTTCCAGAACCAGCATGGTCTGGACCTTCTTGCCAATTTAAAACATAGCAAAGAACAGTCTGGAAACCCCCTTTCTCGGCATGTTTTCTTCACCTACAATGGCAGTAAGGTCACTCTCAGTTTAACCCTACCTAAGTCAGGAGTTTACAAACTGAGTCTTTTTGGAGACACTTCATCCACCCAGGAATTTAAACTTCTGTGTGATTTCATCCTTCAGAACAACTCAGAGATCCCAGGGTTACCGTTCCCATATACCTACACAGCTTGGAGGAAGGGCAGTGTGTTGTATGAGCCACGGTCAGGCCTGCTTGAACCACTGTGTTGTGTACAGTTCCGTGTCCTTATCCCAGGGGTTCATAAGGTCATGGTGCTGGGAGAACAGACTGTGGATCTGACGATCAATAAGAGTCACATTTGGGAAGGAGAAGTGTTCACAGGGAAAGTGGAGCAGATTAAACTGGCAACCAAGCAGGACGAAACATCTGATAAGATGGACATTGTGATGACCTTTGATGTGCTGAGGTCACAAAATGGAAGGTTAGGGAAAAAAATTGCATTGAGAGGAAATCCCCTTATTTGATAATGATGGTGTTCTTAAATAGTATGGTCTCTCATCGAGCGTGTATTCCACCTTGTGATGTATGTAAAACATGACTGATAACTGTAGACACTATTTGTAGGAAAACCTTGCAGCTTTCAGGCTTATTTTTAAATGTTCAGAGAAGCTTTGGTCACCAGATTGTGTTTGTCTTTGTGTATGCCATTTTTTTCCTTCAAGGTCCTAAGAGAGATGCACTACAGTTAGAATGAAGCTTCTACAAAAAAAATATGTTATAGAAGCTCAGGAAATGAATACATTTAACTTTCAAATATTATCTTCTGGTCTTACTTGGTTTCTAAGTTCAAAGAAAATTCTCTTAACAAAAGTAATCATCCTGTATAAATGCGTGAAAATCCATGTATGAACAACCACACTCGTTAGAGAATAAACAGCATTTTAGTCTCTAGCTTTCACCATTACCTTTTAAGAATTGCAGTTTAGCCATTCTTTCATTTCACCATGAAATTTTACGCATATAAATATAAAACCTGTGCATCAGCAGTCAGCACAAGGGTGCACATCAGCTCTCAGTCGGTCTTGTAATTAGTTTAAAAGCCAGAACACAGAAGCAATGCCATGCTCCCATACACACCATCTATCACACATCACAGCAACGCATCAATCGAGCAGCTTACACGTGGCAGAAAATGCAATCTGTTCTCACTGTCTTTTTACACTGCCCAGAATGATAACAATTGTTTACCCCCTTTAACCCCCCCCCCCCCTCCCTGGAGTTACAAAGACCACACAGTCAGCATTATGATTGGCTAAGACATGGACATTAGCTCTGTTTTTCCTGACACTCTTTCTTGGGTGATTAGCATCACTTCTGTCTCAGTCCACGAAGAGCAGATAATCAGTGGACAACTTAGGTGGGTTGCCAGGTCTTGGTAAAATACCGTTTCTACTTAGATTTTAAAATGCTGGTGACAGAACAGAATAAAAACAATATAATTATTAGTTATTAGTAATAATTATTATTATAATAATAATTTTGCGACGGTGCGGTGGTGTAGTGGTTAGCATTGTCGCCTTGCACCTCCAGGGTCCGGGTTCGATTCCCCGGCCAGGCTCGATTCCCGGCTCTGTGTGCATGGAGTTTGCATGTTCTCCCCGTGCTTGGTGGGTTTCCTCCGGGTACTCCGGTTTCCTCCCACAGTCCAAAGATATGCAGGTTAGGCTAATTGGCGTTCCTAAATTGCCCGTAGTGTGTGATTGGGTGTGTGTATGTGTGTGTGCCCTGCGATGGATTGGCACCCTGTCCAGGGTGTACCCTGCCTAGTGCCCGAAGTCTCCTGGGATAGGCTCCAGGTCCCCCGCGACCCTGAACACAGGATTAAGCGGTATAGAAAATGAATGAATGAATGAATGAATAATAATTTTGATTTCACATAAAAAGACATAAACCTGAAGAAATGTACTATTCTAAAATGCTAAATTAGTATAATTATATAATGAAACATGAATTTGCCATGGTTATGGACATTACAGATTTTTGCGGGGGAAAATCCTTAATTTTGCATAGAATGCTTTAATTTAAGGAACAATTCCATATTTCAATTTTAAGCGTAGGTCACATGTGTTTACAAGCTAATATAATTTTAGTGTTCCTTGTTGCACAAACTTCAGAAGTACAGTAGTTTCTTTGGCACACGTATTTTCTGTAAATGTACAGTATAGCATAAAAAAATTTAATCAGCACCAATTCTGTGTTTTGACCGTTTGTTCTCGCTATATCATCGTAAAGCTAACAGATCAGATGCTCAAGGTTATTTTCGAACTTGCTAATAACAGAACTAACTTTTCTTGTTCTCTGTAGGTAGGTCATAAGGACACTTCATATTCATTAATTTTTTCTTTTCCTCAAATAAACCAGTGCACTAAAGCATGCATCATCTTCTGGCAAAAATGATTTACAATGCAAATCCAACACACCTGACTCTAATATTCAAATTCTTCTAGACAGCATGATTAGCTGAATCAGACGCACAGATGTCATGTCGCCTGTGGACTATTGGAATCGGTCAACTGCTTCCACACCTACACTGCAGTGTGTTACCAACCTTTCCAATCTGTTCGCATACATTTTATGAAACCCACACGTAATTGTCAGGCAAGCTGTGGAGACAGACTTATTCAAGCAGAATACCAACTTCGAAATTCCACAAGGGTTTCTTGAACAAGAAAATCTGGGTTTTTAAAGTTTGTGTGTGTATAATTGTGATTAGTGACAGAAGTGCAGAAAGGGTGAATGAGTCAGCAAGTTACTTCCAGCCTTTAAAATTCACATACTGCATGATTTGTAAAGAAGTATAATAGGTTAACTTTGGTAAATTTGCTACAGTAGGTAAATTTTTACTATAAAACAACAGCTCGTTACACAATGTAACTACGTTAGGTAGCAATTTATTTTGCTATTAACTAGGTAAATGACCTTGCTAAGTCAAGTTTTGATTTGTCTACAAAAAATATTTGATCAGCTAATTTCGTGGATATTTGCCTTCATGCTTCTAGTTTTTGTTTATTTGTTTGTTTTTTATTAAGCAAGATCTTGGGCCAGCACCCATACTTTCAATTAAATACAACTATTCTGTAGCTTTTACATCAATTTTTCGGTCCTGCAACCATATCACCTGTAGTTCATTTCATTCATTAAAACAAAAGCCCTTAAGATAAGCAATGTCTGTTTAGGATGCTTACTCCTTTAATGTCCTTCAGAAAAAAAAAATGCATATAATTAGGTGTTACTTTTGTGCACCGGTCTACACAGTGCTGAACCCACATGAGGTTTGAATAGCAATGTGTACAATTTAGACTGGCCATTGTCCAAATGATCTCAATGAGCCAGGGCTGTGCATGTCTTTTCTACTTCGTCTGAGCTGACACTAGAGGTCACTTTATATTCTAGTGTAAGGAGAAGCCATATGGCTCATTCTGTATTGAGCTTACAGCCTGTAATATGCAAACAAAGCTTGATAAATCTTTCTGTTTAATTTTAAAACTACACCATGATTTACTTGGTGTCATAAATTTATTTCATGACCTTACAGTGTAGGTGGTTCTGGACTTTAGAATGTGTGATGTACAGTATAAATTGATTTTTGTTTAAGAGAATATGGCCAGACTCACTTACAGTATGGGTGTGAATACTTCTGATTGTTTTTAGTATAGTCTGTGTTCTTTACATTGTTGCTTAAAAGGTTATGTTATGTGCCAAAAGGTTCTAAATTAAATAGTCTATGTAGCACAATTATTATGTGTTTTATTTTTTTTATCTGGATAATAATATTATTATTATTATTATTATTATTATTATTATTATAGTTTGTGAAAACAATTACATTTTAGGGCAAACCTTGTTCCAAAATAATAATTAATTTCCATGCTTTTTTACCTTTTCTTTTTATTTTTATTTTGCAGGTCTTAAACAAGCCATTCAGATTTTTCCACTATACAGTAGTTATGATTTTGTATGAAATTCATTCATTCATTCATTCATTCATTCATTTAAAAAATGTGGACAAACCCTCTTCTGACTCATTGCTCAGCACCACCTAGCTGTGCCACTCTCTGAGCATGTTTTAAATCATGCTTACTCTCAGTGGACATTAAAACACACACACACACACACACACACACACACACACACACACACACACACACACACACACAGAAATGGATAATATAAAGCTGTGTCTAACTGCAGCTGCTGTACTGATTTTAGTGCTTCTGCTTCTAGTGACTAAAGTAAAAGTAAAAGATCTAGTAAACGTAAGTAAATGAGTTTGAACATTTGCATCAGCTGCCACAAACTTTTAAAGATCAATACAAACTACAAAAAAACAACAACTAAAAAACAATACTGTAGGAAAGTTCCAAACCACTAACTAACATGCAGTAAGCAGTAACTCAGTACGTTTATGTGCATTTCAGCACATCAGCCAATGGATACTCCAGAGCCTGCAGATATATCCTTCATTTCTATGGCAGTTATTTAGGAGACTGAGTTACCAACTTCACGCCCAATTCTATCTGAGCACTTGGGGGTGAAGGACCATCCTCAAGTGTCCAACACTGTCTGCCTGGCAGCGTCTGGGCTCGAACCGAGGATCTCCTGAACATCAGTGCAGCACTTTAACCGAGTCACCCCAGCCCCATTTACTGTTAATGTACAATTTTACAGTGTATCAATCAAACTCAATCTCTGTATACAGAAAGCGAATAAAAGAGTGTCTCTTTATTGTGTATGACATTTTCAAAAATACTATAATAACATAAAGGCCTAAGGCCAGGTTTGTGTTGTTCCAAAAAGAATAACAAGATTCTAAAGGCTTATAGAAAAAGTACCTAATTTCTCTAATGATACTAATATGACACTAGACACAACACAATATATAGGAAAGGCTTTTCATAGGACTGATCTGCTTTTGGCACATAGAATTAGATCTAAAATTGCACAAATGTGTAATTACAGTGTCTTAAACATTTAAACAACTGTATATAACCCAACTTTCCTGAGTCCCCATCTTCCCCATTAAACATAAACTGTGAGGAAGTCAGCCTGAAAAAAGGTCAGGGCATTATAAATAGCCATGCTCCCACATTGTCAGCTCAGGAATTGAGATCACCCATCAAGCCATCACTATGACAGAGCTGATTATTGCAGAACACTATCAGTTACTGCTTCTCTATTCTGGGTCAGTGTACAAGGGCGACATGGGCGATGTGTATAGATCATACGCTCAGGGACATGGGGGAAATTTCCTCAGCTTGTGTGTACTCACAAACACACTTCTGCTCTGTATTCCTACTTCTCTGGTAGATAATATTTGATAATAATGCAGATGTTTAGTAATGCATGCTTACATTACGTTTACATTTCACATCATTGTTTTTCTCTTTATACTTTTACTCTATCCTTAGTTTATGATAAGACCTTCACAGGGAGGCCATTACAAGATAAGGGCTTATTTTATTTTCTGTCATGATGCACAAAATTGGATAGAAAAAGCAATATTCGAAGCAACAAAATGTGCACTCTACTTCAGAGAATGTTCCAATAAAAATTCAATGGACTACATGAACAGCCAGTCTAATCCTATAAATCCAAAGTTTCCACAATAATACTAGACAATCTTGCTGATTGAAAATGAAATTCCTTAGATTTCACACAATCCAGAAAAAAAAAATAGGCTTTTTTCTTTTAAAACAGATAAACAGATCATAATTAATTAATTTACTGGTACTCCCCTTAAGCAGGGATGTACCATCTTAAGGATTTATAGTGCTGATAGACTATTTCAAGTTTTACATATTTTATTACTGTGAGGGTTGCCCACTAGAGGGCAGTGTTTGTGTTTTGTAGTTTTTGTTTGTAGCCTCAGTTTCCCAGAAGGCACCTCAGTCAGGTGACGCGGATGCTCACCTGAACTGAGGAAGCTCATTAGACACAGGATAAATAGCTGTATGTTCTGGGAAACTGGGTCAAGCATTAAAGTAATATAATTTCTGTTCTGTGGGTTTTGTTTTCTTCTGGTTTTAGTTTGGTTTGATTATAGTTGGCCTTTTGGTTTCAGGAGCACTTTAAGTTAAGTTTGTTTATATTAAGATGTCCTTGTCTTTGTGTCTCCTAGCAGGATTAGCCTCTAGGAGAATTAGCCTTTTGTGTAAGTAACCCCCATTGTATGTTTAGTTATTAGTCTGTTTAAATACTAATGAGGGTGATACTAACATGTTTAGATCTTAGTCTGTCTAGTCTTCGTGTCTGTCTAGTCTCATCGTCTGATTAGCTCTTAGTCTGTTTACGTATTAACATCTTTAGCCACTAACCTTTAGAGTTCTTGGTCTCTTTCATACCTAGTCTGCTGTGCACCCTGTCTGTTCATCCCTTGAGTCTCAGGCTACTAGCCTGTTTAGCCATTAGTCTGATTAGTTACTAGTTAGCTTAGCAGCTAATGTGCAGAACAGGTGGTAGGCCTAGCCAAGCCTGTCTTGTGTGTTTATCCCTTGCATGTGTAGTCCCTTGTGTTTAGTCCGCTAGTCTGTTTAGTGTCTTATCTCGTCCAGTTTATATCCCCGTGTCTGTATTGTACATTAATTGTGCAATCCCTAGTCTGATGTCTAAGTGTTATGAGTTCTGTTTATATTATGCTCAAGTTCATTCCAACTTCCTTAGTTCATCCTTTGTTCATGTTTGGTTTTTGTTTACTATTATTATTAAAAGACTTTGTTTCACTGCATCCCCTCTGCGTCTATGCCTCCACACCAAGCCCACAGTCCAACAACCAGCAGAACGTGACAATTACATTTTACACTCATCTTAAAATGGATTATAATCCTTTTCATTCTCTTTTTTTTATTTATTTATTTTTTATATATATACAGTATATATATATATATATATATATATATATATATATATATATATATATATATATATATATATATATATATATGAGAGAATGAAAAGGATTATAATCCATTTTAAGATGAGTGTAAATTGTAATAAAATATATATTGTGTGTGTGAGAGAGAGACTGGTATAATTTATATTTCATATAAATTATTTCTTTAATATTTATGTAGATTGTTATTGCCCAGTTGAAAGCCATGGAATTATATTTTTGACAATAGCATGTTTAAGTGCGTGTGTTTTGTTTTGATGGCTCGAAGTTGATTTAATTAAGCTTATATTTTGTTAATAAAACTGTTCCTTAAAAATTTGACAATAAAAAAAACTTAACACCATCCCCCTTGAAATTTTTTTTTTTTGTTTACAATTCGACCACTGCTCACAGTAGATGGTGTATGTCAAGTGAAAACAAAGCCGTGAGGTTGAGAGCATTATCTGTAGACCAATGAGACAGTGTCAAGGGAAGGACACAAGAAAATATCTGGCGCATTGAAAGTGGTCGTCCAATACTGAGTGATCACAGATGAAAAGCCTTGGTCAGACAGGTAACCATGAATGCAACGGTCACTATAAATGAGATTCTAAGTTTCTTTGTAGAGATAGGAGAGACTTATCGAAGGACAACCCTAACAGCAGCATTCCACCAATCAGGTCAGAGACAGAAGCCATTCCTCACTAAAAGCCACATCATACAGTAGCTTGCTCAGAGGCTTTAAGATTACATTTACATTTACATTTAGGCATTTGGCAGACGCTCTTATCCAGAGCGACTTACATTTTTATCTCATTACACATCTGAGCAGTTGAGGGTTAAGGGCCTTGCTCAAGGGCCCAACAGTGGCAACTTGGTGGTTGTGGGGTTTGAACCTGGGATCTTCCGAACCGTAGTCCAATGCCTTAACCACTGACCTACCTCTGGCCCCTTGGGTCTGGCCCCTTTTGATCATTGGAAACAAAATTCTCTGGTCTGATGACACAAAGTTTGAACTATTTGAAGCCAGAAAATCAGGCAGTCCATCAACATGTTAAAACCACCCCTACAGTTAAACATGGTGGTGGCAGCACCATGCTGTGTGGATGTTTTTCTACAACTGGCGTTGTAGGGGAAAATTGTGGAAAAACAAAGTGCTATCCTTAATGAGAACCTTCTTCTGAATGCTCAGAATCTCAATCTGGGGCATTGATTTACATTTAAAATTGACAACAGTCTGAAGCATACAGACAAGAAAACACAGAAATGGCTTCAGAACAACTCTGAGCCCTAAGTCCTGAGGTGGCCCAGCCAAAGTCTGAACCTGAGCTCAGAAGAACATCCAGATTGACCTGATAATGGCTGCCCATCTAACCTGGTTAATCGTGAACAGTTTTGCCAGGAAGAATGAAAGGAACAGCCTGATACCTGAACCTGAGACCTACAGTAAGAATATTCATTAAATATAGGTTCCATTCAATCCATAAATATATTAAACAAGAGTATAAGGCAGTTGTTCTTTTAACTGAAAGATTTAAAACCAATTATATTTATAAAGGTTGGTTTTAAAACCTGGAGAGGTTTCATTATTGCCCTATAGAATAACTCAAAGGGTTGTCAATCATGCTGATGCATATTCCAAGAAGACAATGTATTTTGGTATTTTGTCTTTAACAATAGGGAGGTACTATGTAAGGTTGATAAAGCAGAGTCTTAAAGCCACCTGTCACACGTTGCTTCAGACACAGTCGCACAGGTACCCATACATGTTTAATAGAGGTGACATCATGGGAAATAACTGATATACCGCCCAGAGCCAAAAATAAATTAATAATGTTATCTTCTAAGTTTAACAGCCATACACTCGGGAATAAACTGACTGTTAAGTTTCTTAGCTTGTAAAATGAAACGTGAGCTGATTCTTTAAAGACTGAATATCCATATTGCCAGTGATGAATGGGAGGACACATGTACAGTACAACCCAATAAAATATCAATCAAAACAAATATGGGCATCAAAACCACAAACGGAAGACAGGTCAGGTCAATTAACACACACCATGAACTGGGTGAGGCAAGAGCAGGAAAGAGAAAAAAAAATCACGGTATCAACATCAATAAACAAGGCTTGGGACTGACAGATAACAGGACACCAGAGCACATACTTCAGTCTTGAGTGTCTCAATGAAAGTCCCTTTGTACTGTAGCTATGTGTGAGTGTGTGATTGAGTCCAGGTGTATGTAATCAGTAGTCATGTGAGTTTGAATATGTGTTGGGAGTTGGTTGCCCTTGGAAGCCATGTTTGTAGGTTGAGTTGTGTTCTGGGAAGTTGTGTCTGATAGTGATTCTGGCATAGACCTGAAGATATAATTAATCTTTGTGATTTTAATTATTTAAAATCCTTATGCATAGCCATTTTTAAATTAAAGATGAATTTTAATTTTTAATTTTAAATATGACTCCAATAATGGGGTCCGGCAATTCCCGTTGTTTGACGAAACCATTTGAGAAATTATACTTTTGTTTTACTTAATCACATTTAGTGAGTCTTTTTAATCTGAAAAACTAGTTACATCTCTCAAATTTTAAGGATTTAGAGTTTATACGCCAAGTACTGAAGAACTCATGAAAGCACTTTTCAAAAATATGCTTTGCATAATTGACTTGCCAACAACTGCCCTTAGACTTCCATAATAATGAATTTCAACTTAACAGGTTTTCTGCTTATTTCTACCAAACAAAAATATCCTACAGGGAAATGATTTACAAGTCTTCTCACACACAGACTGCTACAAATAAGCAATGGTATGAATATAATTGGTGCACGCAGTTAAGAAAAGATTCTAAATCCATATAAAACTTAGATCCTGCCTGCACCATACAGTAGTTGACAAATGAATGAGCTATACTGTACACTGAGGGTATAATCCTCATTCTATAGCATTTATACTGTACATATATATGTAGTAAGAAAGCACAAACCTCACAATAGTACTCATAGCACTAAACAAAGCTGATCAATTTCAGAGCACTGCTAATTTGCCGTGTTCTTTGAGAGAGGGTCAGAATGTTTTTGTCTCCCTACTGTGATTTCATCATCATTAACCCAGTGGCAGGAGGCTGATTTCAGTCAAGGATTGGCCTTCTGCCTCGTTCCACTTCTGTAATGGCTTCACTTCACATAACTGTGATCCTTTAAGAAAGATTTCCAGCAATATCATTAGTTAGCAGATGGAGAGTAGGATATGATGGGCTACGTCTGCACTCAGATACCGGAATTATGATATCAGAAGCTATTTTTCCGTAAGCTATTACACAATATTGAGCTACAAAATTACTAAACTGGGGACAATTTTAGATGGTGGTGAACATTAGTAAATATTCAACATAGCTATTTGAGCTGAGCTGAAATAAAATGAGACAGTTATGACTAGAGACCCAATCACAATTTCTGCATAGTCCATAACCTTGTTTACAAATTTCCTTTAAAAAAAAAAGGGAAAAAAAGAAAGTAATCAACTCGTTCCAGCAAATAACAAACAGTATAAACACATCCTTCATTTTAAAATTATTTCTTACCTCAAGTGATTATTATTATTATTATTATTATTATTATTATTATTATTATTATTATTTTATTGACTGTGAGTTACTGTAATACTAGCTTTCTACAATATATTATTTATTACATAGAGTTATTTCTAAGCTGGTGAATATCTAATGAGTCTCAATACTACATTATTACAGAATTATTTTTAAATATATCAGGTAATTTGGGTATTTCTTATTCTTCATTGTTGCTTAATGGTGGTTGGACTCCAGTAGGTTGAATTACCACCAACTGTTGGTCTCATTCTTTTTCATCTTCACAGCCTCCTTCATCTTCACTGATCTTGTCTTGACTTTCTCTGACTCAAACTCTTAGTCTGCTTTTATCTGGCACTTCCACACATTCTTCTCTATCTTCTCTACATGTTCTCTCTTAGTACTGCTCTAGTTGGAATCCTTGCAAGTTGCATCCTACAGTATCTTAGAGCTGCACTCACCAACTATAGATTTCACTCTCCCTCATCGTCCTCGTCATGTAGAGCAAATTTTCCAGGTTAGTCTTCCTAAAACAAACAAACAAAAACAAAAAATCTTCTTCTTCTTCTTCTTTTAGTTTTACTGCGGTTGGCACCCAGTGTTTTGCATTAATACCACTCTTATACATTATTTATACATTATTAACTTTAATATTCATGATACTGTAGCTGTCAGTGTTTTTTTTTTTCATTAAACCTTCTCATTGTGTACCCTGTATTGGACTAGCACTGCTGTCATCACTTTAGTTTGATTTCATAGTTTGTTTTGATATTGATTTTTTTTTTGTGATTAAAATGCATACTGGGCCTTTTGGTTGTGCAGAATAACAAAACACAGTCGTGAGAATAAAAACTGTGTAGATTATTAATCTATATAATCTCTGACTACACTAATGCATTTATTACACTAGTGCATTCATACATCTACCATCCCAAACATGTGGAAATGGCTTGCAGTGATGTCAGGGCTGTATGGGAATGTACAGCAATAACTTCTGGAGACCTGGAATGTGCAAGTGGTGCAAAGGGCAGTATGAGGGCATACATTGTCCTGCAAAAAGCCCATTATTTTTAAAATGAAAGGACCATTAAAAGAGTTATTGTGAGGCCAGCATTTCAGACAAGAAGCCGGCAGTCTGGTGTACTGACTTGGTTCTGATGTACTGAGAATACTTTCTACCTTGGTGTTATCCAATCACTAGTGAAACACTAGGATAAGTGCCCTAATACTAATGTACCAGGGGGTTATATAGAGAAATAAAGGTAGTTTTTACTCTTACGTAACTGTATTCTGTTAGTCTGCAGAATAAAAAGTCTCAGTTTGACTTTCTCCTGTATATTGAATACTGTTACTACTGTGTACGAACTAATATTCTATTTTTCACAAATCAATTTAATTTTACAGATTTTCAACTAATAAAAAAGCAAATAAGTAAATAAATAAACAAACAAATAAATAAATAACTTGTTACCATTTTTCCTCTTCTTTCCCGCACTTAGCCTTATTATTTTAAAAAAAAAAGAAAACTGTACTAAATGTGTAGTACTAATGAAGGAATATTAAACATTTCATCCTGAAAAAAAAAAAAAAAACAGGACAAGGGTGAGAGTAATCAGCAAAGACATACTGTACAGGAGTAACATGAGTATTTTTAAAATATGTAGTTACTAAATGTTTAGTTTAGTAATAGTAATATTAGTAATAAAGAAAGTAATAATATAGTATTTTTAATGTTCATTCAAGTAAACCTTAAAAGTTAAAGGATTAAAATGCACTTATACTACAGTGTAAAATGTATTAAGGTATAATTTCTTTTGCACTGCGGGCAGCACTGGAAGCAGAAATGTAGCTCAGTAGTTTCAAGGAATAGATGGAAAAATCAAAATTGGAGAAATGGACTGTTTCCAAATACAGGTTGGATTTAAGTTCATCTACCATATGGATATCTACACATCATGGATAAAGTGAAATAAATAGAGACTCCTCATCTGGGCAAAAGAGGCAACATTTCTCTCAGGAGCTCATGTAAATAGGTAAAGCTTTAGCTTTTTATTTTCTCTAAGCTGTGTCTACTCACAGAGGTGGAACTAATGAAGAGAGCAGAGAAAACGTATTGCTTTTCTCTCACACTCCTCTTCTCTAAAAGCACTCAAGGTGCAGCTGAAAAGCCGTTAAAATTCTGCTGATGAATGAAAGGATGAGTGGTTTCCTGTTGGCATAACCTCGTTGACTCTGACTATTTATTTTCAGCAATGTTAACATTTGCAGCTGGAGAACTACTTAAAGTCATCGTTCTGTACACTATCCCCTAAGGCAAAAATAGATTGAGTGGTAATCTAACTACAGAGGAGTATATCATGTTGAGATATTTATCAGGAGACATTTGAGAGGTAACCCTTAAGGTCAGTGTGATTGTGGGGATCCCATGTGGTCGATCCCGGTCACAGTACAGAGCTGATAGAAATGTTTCTAGCATGTAGATGACGCATTTAGCAGTAAAGGCCCCTGTTCTGTTTTGCACTTTAGTATGGATGGGACTGGTAGTAAGAGCAGCTGGAACAAAGAACACTCATGGTGAAAGTTACACAGTGATAAAGGGGCTGTGCTGACACTGAACTTTGTCTCCTCGGCTAAATTAGTCCCTTAACACTGACCATGTGTGTTTATCATGCTTTAAAGCTCAACAGGCACGAACTGTGTTTTTTTTTTTCTTTCTCTCTTTTTCTAATGACATATTTATCTCACTACAATTATGAAAATTCTAGATTTTATAAAATGCTGCTTATTGTATAAAATTATTCTCTTTTTATGATTATCCATTTGCAGGCTCATTTCCATCTATTGTCTGTGGTAGATGTACAGTACACAAATTACTTGCAGAGGTAAGACTAAATATACTTATCCATAAAATAGTTTAGTAAAAATATTCCTATTAGTTGCTGAAATTTTTTATCAAAAAAAAAAAACATTTTATAACATGTGCTTAAGTTTCTTTGTGAAAGATGAAAACGTGATTATTCATTAGTATTAAGAAAAATAAATTACGATATAGTATAATATTCCAGGGTTTTGACAATCATGTAATAGTAATTTGCGTCAAACGCCATTATGCACAAAATCAGTTTGACTACATGATGACCGACAGCCATGAGCAATGCTGCCTAATTAGGTACAAAAAACCCATAAATGTTAACTTAACTACACACCATGGCACGTTTGTAACCATCATTTTGATTCCATTTGCACCATTGTTAATATGCCATTTGCATGTCCCATACACTTCACTGCCATCTCATTTTCACTTAGTATTTTACACTTGATGCCACATGCTGCTTCACACTTCTAGTTGAATGCTATCTGCATTCCATTGGCTTTTTACTTCTACTCTGCTCAATAAAAATATGAAATTTATCTAGTCTGATATATTCTTCAGTATTATGAAATCTTAAGCCTTTTTCCTGCCTGAACTTTATAACAAGAACTCAACACTTAACACACCTTTTTACCAGCATAGTGCACACAATCCATTTGGTGATATATTCTTGAATATTAATTGAATGTCTATTAATTGGCATGGGTTGGAAGCTTTGATATTCATCTGCATACACTATGAATATACTGTATAAACCTGGGATACACTTAGCGTATAATTAGAATATACTTAATAGAAATAGGCGGTGCGGTGGTGTAGTGGTTAGCACTGTCCCCTTGCACCTCCAGGGTCTGGGTTCGATTCCCCGGCCAGGCTCGATTCCTGTCTCTGTGTGCATGGAGTTTGCATGTTCTCCCCGTGCTTGGTGGGTTTCCTCCGGGTACTCCGGTTTCCTCCCACAGTCCAAAGATATGCAGGTTAGGCTAATTGGTGTTCCTAAAATTGCCCGTAGTGTGTGATTGGGTGTGTGAGTGTGTGTATGTGTGTGTGCCATGTGATGGATTGGCACCCTGTCCAGGGTGTACCCCGCCTAGTGCCCGAAGTCTCCTGGGATAAGCTCCAGGTCCCCCGCGACCCTGAACACAGGATTAAGCGGTATAGAAAATGAATGAATTAATTAATTAATTAATAGAAATATTTCCAAACAAAAGTAAGAAAAGTCTGAGCAAGTCTAATTAAACAAGAGTATTAAGTTATACAGTATACAGTATTGTGCAAAGGCCTTGAGCATCCCTCATTTTTTCATATTTAATTAATAAACTACCTCAGCAGCAGCCTCATTTCCCCTCTCGCCTGTTCCAACCACTCAGGATTCAGCATCACCAGTATACAGTACTAATCACCGGCCTGATCATCTGTCATCATCTGCACCTGCTTATCACTGATTCATGTCGTAAGTTAGATGTTTATTATGCTCGATTGATTCATCGGTCACTGTGTGGCTTAACAA
The DNA here is from genome assembly GCA_030522415.1 of Channallabes apus. Lineage (NCBI taxonomy): Eukaryota > Metazoa > Chordata > Actinopteri > Siluriformes > Clariidae > Channallabes > Channallabes apus. The sequence continues at coordinate 16,685,365 of CM060107.1, forward strand.
ACAAAAAAACATTCCTCTGAAACTATGAAGGCTGTGTGGTAAGTAAATATTCCAGGTAGCAACAAGGACTGTTAACATGCTACAGTATATACCTTATGTCTGTATTTTTTATTTTAATGTTTTCCACTGATATATACAGTACACCGATCAGCCATAACATTATAACCACCCACTTAATAAAAAGTCCCCTGTTGCCACCAAAACAGTGATACATTATGTGTTCTGACAGCTTTCTATTGAAACCACCTTTTCAGCAATTTAAGTACTTACAGTACCTTTTCTATTGGATTGGACTATACACACGGGCAGGCCTTCACTCCCCATGCACATTAGTGAACCTTTGCCGCTCATGACCCTGTGGCCAGTTCACTAGTACACCTTCCTTGGACCACTTGTGGTACTGTCTGACTATTGCGGACCAGGAACATCCCACAAGAACTGCAGTTTTGGAGTTGCTCTGACTTCATCATTCACCTAGCCATCACTATTTGGTCCCTTGTCACAGTTGCTACAGTCACAATACCTTGTTACAATGGCACCTGGAAGTAGGTGTTATATATTATGCAGCAATTGAACCATTTTTCATTTTTCCAAATTATGATGGCTAGACAGCAAGATAAGAGCTTTTCTTGTGGGATGTTCCCGGGTCTACAATGCACTGTAAAAAATAAATAGTACATTTTACGATAAAAAAAATGGCAGCTGTGGTTGCCAGAATTCTACCATAAAAAATACGGTAGCACCGTTATTGCACTGCGAAAAAAATTATAGACCGTAAATTTTACGGTAAAAAATGCCAGCTGTGGTTGTCAGAAGTTTACCGTAAAATTTTTTACAGATTTTATTATTTTTTTTTACGGTTTATAACTGTCTAATTAACATGTTTATGTTGTTATAAAAACTGTTTATTCCCGCCAAATTCCAGGGTTTACATTGTACTGTAACAAATACAGATCATAACCATGTTTTATACAGCTCAGAACTGTCTAATTTAAAGATTTATGTTGTAATAATAACGGTTTATTTCCATCTTTTTTACAGCTCAGTACTTACACACTCTCACCCATCATCTATAAAACTTTATCCTATATATTTGGGGGGGGGGGGTGACTAGTACCTGGAGGAAACCCACCAAACATGGGGAGAACATACAAACTCCATGCACACAGAGATGGGAATCGAACCTGGCTGGGAATCGAACCCAGACCCTGGTGGTGCAAAGCGACTATGCTAACCACTACACTACCATGCTTGCTACACAATTGCTGTCTTTGTTGTTGGACAATTTGTAACCACAGTGAATTCATTCAGCAATTCTGTGAAAGCATAATTTTATCACACTAGCTGGGAGCTAAAAGAGATAGAAGTTACATTGCTAAGCATTCGGATTTTACTGTTAAGAAACTATTAAGAGTATTTTTATACTAATTGATGAATACAAACCTAAATCAAATCATCAAAACCCATCAAAAGTTATTCAAGACTCGGACATCAGCATGGCCCCATGTATTTTTTAATAAAGACAGTAAAACTATATTTAAATTCCAGAGGTGAAAAGAGTAATAAAATTTTGTATTCAAGTACAAGTACTGTTACTTCAGTGAAATTTTACTTAAGTACAAGTAAAGTTACCATTATAAAAATCTACTCAAGTAAAAGTAAAAAGTAGCTCATTAAAAAATTTACTGAGAGTAAAAGTTACCGAGTTACTTTTTTATTTTTTTAACAGCGGGGGTGGGGTGAGGCATTCTAGCATAGTTAAAAAAAAGATGAGCAGATATAAATCTCAAACTAGTTGTTTTTAACTGAAGGAACACCTTTGCATAATAAAGCTGTTGTCTTTCTTGTGCTTGAAAGTCAAAGTCGTCACTTAAATATGGTGTTACGTCCCAGTCTAGGGCCAAACAGCAAAAGAATGGTTCAGGGTTCGATTTTAAACTGTATGGAAATGGTGGCATATGGCAGAAAGAACTAGATCCAATGAAATAATGAGGTTTGTATACACACACACACACATACACACACACATACACACCAGGAGCAGGAGGAGGATCAGATTCGGGATGGACCCAGGCCAAAATAATAAACAAAATGGTATTTATATTTAGTAGCTAGATTACCTGCAAAAAAACAACAACACACAAACAAAAATACAGGTACCTTCCCGGACTCCCTAAACCAAAAACAGTGAAATTATCTACAAATATATACAAAGACCAACCAAACCAAAGGGACAAAGCAATAATCAAAGTCAATTGGAGGCAAAAAGTCAAACCAGAATACACAACCAAATATCAAAACGCCAAAATCACAACCTCTTTCATCTTTCCCGCGTCTCTCTCCGGTTTATATATGGTCGCGCGCTAGTCGATGACGTCACTCTCAAGGCGGAAGCGACTGTGTGGAAGGTCAGGTACTGTAGATGCCGATGTGGGGACAGTCAGAAAACCTGGAGTGGAGTCTGGATCGGCGCGCGACCAGGACATGATACACACACGCGGCGCAACGGAGCATTTATACAAAGCATAATATTTTTTATTATTTTAGTATTTTCATTCATTCATTTTTTACTCAGTAGCGAATATGATTTAAAATGTAGCGAATTACAATACTTCAAACAAAACATACTTAAGTAAAAGTAAAATTACAGATTTTTAAAACTACTTTAAAAAGTAGAAATACACAAAAAATTACAGTAACGCGAGTAAATGTAATTCGTTACTTTCCACCTCTGTTAAATTCTCAAAATCAAATATACAAATTTCAGGGTGGACATGTTTTTGGGCAGACACTCTAAGTATGGCGGTGGCGGTGGGCAAAGTGGCGCGTGCTAGCGGCTGTCCTCGCCACAGTCATCAAAGGGTGGAATACCATTCACAAATTTGAAGTCCTTGGTTAATGTAAATTAGACAGCTATAAACAGTAGAAAACACTGTTAATATCCGTAAAATATATAGTATAATGAGTGCAGTCCCGTACAAACAATAGTGTTGCTACCGTATTTTTTATGGTAAATTTCTGGCAGCCACAGCTGCCAGTTTTTTTACCATAAAATTTTAAAGTTTATTTTTTACAGAGCAGATATTTTCTGATCTTTAAACTCTATCAACAAAGGTTTAGTAAAATATAAACTGATGCTTCATGATATTAGTAACAAATACCTTCTCTGAGAGTTTCCTTTTTACAAATACAGTATATCATAAATGTTACTGCAATAAACCATATGTCCATATGTTTTTATCTGTTAAATTTAAGGTCTTACTCTGTAAAACTAATTACAGTTTTTCACTGTAAATTCTTTTTGTGAAAGGTTTGTGAAATACGGTTTTATTCTGTAGCATTTATACGGTAGTTTACTGTTAGAATTATGAAAATTTTTTACAGTGTGCTCATGACATACCAAAAGTGGTCCAAGGAAGGATAACCAGTGAACCAGTGACAGGGTCATGGCCAGACAAGGCTTGCTGATGCACAGGAGGAGTGAAGGCTGGCCTGTGTGGACTGATCTAATAGAAGAGCTACTGTAGGTCAAAAGGCTGAAAAGGTTCATTCTGGTTCCCATGAACACAGTGCATTATTGTTTTGATGGCAAAAGGGGGACCTACTCAATATTAGCATTAAGCATGAAGTTCTTTTACAAGTAAGAAATATATGTTCGCTTATACGTTATCAAGAGAAAATCTTTTTTTCCCTCTTTTGTATGTGTTATTGAGAACATGCTCAACGATGTGTGATGTATCCCAATTTCAAAGGTTATTATTGTCCAATCCCACCATACCCCAATGAGTTTTTATTCTCGTAGACTCATGAGTATGATCCAAAAGTGCATACAACTAAAAACCCAAACACACATTCAAAACTTTTAGCAAGAAAACACATCTGATAACTTTGTCATCATAAACAAAATTTAGAGAATTACTACCTCTTTAGTAATTGCTTCTAAGTTGTTCCAAATTGCCACTGAACTGTCTGTGTTGCTCTGTTCATGGTTAACTAAAACTACAAAGCTGAGTCCCTAATCCCTCTCTAAACCCCTGATCAAGGGCACTTCTTGGTGTGTGGAACACCAGACGCAAACTTAGAGAACGTTATGAGATGTACGGGACTGTGCACCACCCCCATGGTTTATTTTTCTCACCTTTTGGCTATATACTGTAGTACCGGTAAAAATTTAAAAGTACTTTGTTAATTACACTAGCTGTCAGTCGTGGTTAGTTAGTTCCACCAGTCATGGAAGGATACATGTTGGCGGACCAAAATAACTGGTTAAATAAAGAAACAAATGTGTGGGCTGTGCCCTCGTGCCTACAACCACATCACAACCATGCTGATATTCAGTATAACAGCACTTCCTCTTGTGTGATATTGCTTAATTATAGTATTAGACCATTGTCTCATTGTTGTTCATAATAGCATGATGTGTTTTCCCTCCATATTGTAAAATGTCTCAGTAAGTCAGTTAGATCATTATTTGATCATTATTCTGAGATCTATCTCCCAGCAAATTTCACTAATTGAGTTTTCATTGTAGTTGGTTGGTATTGTTGAAAGAGGATTGTTATTGTATATCAGGTTGAGAATGCAGCCTTGAATATTAATATACTCTTTCTCTTAGTAAAGTGTTTCCAATCCCACTGAGGATTTCCTTCTTCTTCTCTCTTTTCCTCAAGGTTGCGTCATCTACAAAGGAAATAGAATATATATATGAGAATTAAAAAAAAAAAAAAAAAAAAAAAAAAAAAAAATATATATATATATATATATATATTTCTCATATATATTTTTTTCTCTCTTTTTTTTTTTGCTAGTTCTCGGTCAGATTGTCAAGGGCAATATAAATATGGGATTTAATGCTGCTTTTCTGAGTCGGACGAGCAGATGGTGCACGGCATATCAGAGTTATAGTTTCAAGTGTCAAGGAGACAAGTTATGCTACTGCTCTTAGTTTAATAGGCTATTGAGTCCTGAGCAGGTTTAAACATATGTGCTTTAGGAAATGATGAACGATATGACATTAAACTATGGGCAACACTATTAAAATGCTGGCTGCAACTATTCTATATAAACAGAAATAACTATTTAAAAAACAAATCAAATAAGAAGTGTATGCAATGAATAAATGAATGCATGGATGAATGAATGAATGAATGAATGAATGAATGAATGAATGAATGAATGGTAATGCAGTAACTTTGATGAGCAGTAGGGGGTAGTATGTCTACAAAAAACTGGCTTATTAGAAAATGCTCTCTCTGTCACAAAGAGAGAGAGAGAGAGAGAGAGAGACTTAAATGTAAATGTGACTCATGAAAATTGTTGCATATGTCCCATTGTTCCTTTTCTCCTCCTCCTCAACCTCTTCATCTCAGCAACTCATTTCATTAGCAAATGGACATAATGAGCTTATCTCTATTAGCGAATGCGATTTAGTGTGCTCATCTGTGTCTAAATCCAATTTGACTAAAGTTGAAGTTTCTGGACCTTGATGAGAATACCAGTACTAAAAGGAAAAATATAAAGAAAAAGAAAAACTCTCTGGTTGGTATCACAGTCAGCATTTTTATAAGAATACCTATTAGACTGATAACAACTAATAACTCTCTCTGATTGCGTCTGAAGAACTACGATGATTGCCTTTGCACAAGGTCTGATTGCAAGCCACAGTTAAAGGTTCAGTGCAGTTCACAGGTAATATATTTCTCTCCACTCGTCCCTCGCTCTCTAGCAGCCAACTACTAAAACTTTCATCTCACGTCCCTTCCTAAGGTCAACTCCTGCAGAAATATTTAACAAATGAAAGTAGATCAAGAGATTGGATGTTAATATCAGAGAAGTCTCCATGTTTTTGCTGTCCACTGACAAAGTGTGTGCCAACAGCAACCCTATACATCAACACGCAGCTGACAGAATGTCATTGCTGGTTCAGGCGGAGTTTGGAAAGATGACATGCTCTGTGTCTCAGGAAATGGTTGATCAGGACTCCTGTCTGTTTTAGCCCAAGGTCTGGCTGGCCACTCAGAGATGATCGACGGGTGATGATAGATATACAGTTGGAGCCATTACAATGTAAATATACTTCAGCAATATTACATCACAAACCCAGACAGAAAAAAAGCAAAACAAGAAAGAGAAAAAGGGGAAATGTGCCAGTCGATAGCTAATCCCTAGCCTCAATGGCCATGCGGTGGATCTCCCTGCAGACAGCGTTCTCTTCGCTCCAGTCAACTCAGATGCCAAACCTGTGCCAGTTATTCAGTGAGATGTGAGGCACAGCAAGTCTGAAAGCTTATAACCAGACTTACAGATAGTTGCAAGATGTTTCAAATCTCTGCTTCATCATACGGCCGTAAATATATAAATACTGCTAAGTATTTTCTATTCAGGTCAAGTTAAAACACTCACCAATACTGTATATACTGTATGTATCATCCATCCATCTATTCATCTAAGAAGCTCTGTAGTCCAACTAGGGCCCATGGAGGCCAGTGGTGACCATTGTATTTATTCCCATTTTACAACGTGTTTGGAGCTCCGGTCAACATATGTACAGTAACTGGTGTGTTTAACTATGAAAAACCAGTGGCTCACAATCCCTTCATGTCTTATTGACAATTATTCGACAGCGCTGTTGAATTCCTAAATTTTGGTCATTAGGTGCTGATTCATTTACTATAGTACCAACTGGTGTGGGGAATTGAATGACAAATGTTATTTGATATAAAAAAACAAAACAAAAAAAAAAAAAAAAACAATAAACTTTATTTATAAGCATTATTGTTGATTTTTTTTTCTGTAAGCAGTCAAGTGTTTAACAATTATGAAAAAGAGACTTAGATGTCAGTGCTTTGTATTGGTGAAATGAATTTTTCAGAACCAAGGACTTTCCAGTTTTTCAGTCACATGACAAATTTTGATATTTATGGCAGATATAAACAGAAATCGAAATGTGGAATTGTTTATATAGCAATATATTTTTTGCTGTGAGGAGATTTATTTAACCTTGGATTTTCTTACAAACACACAATATTTGTCTGTTAGACTGGCCAAGCTCAACTTCTCCTCATCTTAGTTCCCCAGTGAGGTGTATTTTCCTTTCACATAGACTCCCACTTCACTCACAACTGTGTACCTTTGCATGCTCCCAACAGCATTATCAGGTTTGCAAATGCCAGCGCTGTGACATGCCTTATCAGAGGTAAGGATGAGACGTCTTATAGGGTGGACATCCAGCAACTACTGGCATGGTGACATGGGATGATAACCTGGAACTCAATACCAGAAAAACAAAGGATGTAATTCTGGATTCAGATGTGCTGAGAATCATACTCATGCTCTGAGTCACATGTATGGATCTGCTGTTAAGCATGTACCAAGCAATAAGTTCCTCAAAGTCCATGTCTTTGAGGATCTCACCTGGTACCTGAACTCCATTCTGTTATAAAAGGCACAACGGCATTGTTATTTTTTGAGAAGACCCACATGTGCTCCAAGATTCTTGTGAACTTTTATTTCTGTACCCTTGAGCGCACCATCACTAGTCGCATCTCAGTGTGGTATGGCAACTGAACTGCAACAGACTGAACAGCCCTTCAGCGGGTGGTGAAAACTGCCCGGTGAATCACTGGCACTCAGCTACCCACCACTGGGAGCATTTACAAGAAACCTTGCCTACAGAGGGAGAAAAGCATTATCAATGATGCCTCTCACCCCAATCATGGACTATTTACCCTCCTCCCATCAGGAAGGTGCTACCAGTGCCTCAGTGCCTGAACAAACAGACTGAGAAATAGCTTGTTCCCTTTGGCAGTGTGTTTCCATACTGTTCAGCTGATCACACACATACTGTACTATCTGATTACATTTATTTTAGTTATACTGCACTGCTTATCCGCTATGGAACTTTTGTATTAAAATGTTGAAAATGTTGTTTTCCCACTACGGTTATTTTTCTTGATAATGTTCACTTTAGGATTAAAGTGAAGGATTAAGGTTCACTTTATTGTTATTGTAATATCACAACTGTATTTAATGCAATCCCATAATGGTGTGATACCTGTGTAAGCTGACACAAAGTAAGACCACACGTAAAACAGCAACACATAAAAAAACAGAGCATTTACTACAAAAACTAGTCACATTACACAAACAAACAAATGTTATACAGATTTTGATAAAATTTGATGTTACTCAATATAAAAGTCATATAACAAAAGTCTTATAACTATTAAAACTGGTCTAATATTGCACTTATTATTCATGCTGCTCAAATATATATCATGATTTCCAGGCAATTGGTTTGTGCTTTAATAGTTCTGGAACGTCTAACTGAGGTCATCAGTTCAAGCAGGTGATGACCTGCATGGTATGACCTTAAAGATGCTACGGACCATATATTATATTTATATTTAAACATTTGAGTGTGCTATTCAGTATGTTATATTCTAATATTCCTACACCTCAGCACATTGTATATAAACATACAGCATATACTGTATCACTCACTCATCGTCTATACCTCTTTATCCTGTATTCAGGGTCGTGGGGGGGCCTGGAGCCTATCCCAGAAGGCTTAGGGCGTGAGGCAGGATACATCATGGACAGGGTGCCGATCCATCGCAGGGCAAACACACACACATACAGTACACACTCATTCACATAATATGGGCAATTTGGAAACACCAGTTAGCCTAACCTGCATATCTTTGGACTGTGGGAGGAAAACAGAGCATCTGGAGGAAACTCACCAAGCATAGGGAGAATATGCAAACTCCAAGCACACAGAGACGGGAATCGAACCTAGCCAGGAATCAAATCCGTACCCTGGAAGTGCAAGGCGACAGTGCTAACCACTACACCACCGTGCCGCCCAGGATATATCATCCTATATATAATGCCTCCAGCACGTCCTGTACATGAGACATCCATAACCCTGTACAAATTACCATATACTGTAGGTGTATATCTTTATTTAATATTTATTGTAAATAGGCCACTTATGCACTTCTGGTTTTGATGCTTAATGTATTTCCTTGGCTTTGTACATTTATTTTGCATTGGCTTTGTACATTTATGTCACAATAAATTTTTATCTAATCAAATCTGATCTAATTTTATATTTCAAAAATATTCTCCAGTATCCACAATCCAGAGGTAAAGTTCAAGTTATTGTTACCACCGAAGTTGATTATTTTTCAATAACAGCGTACCACAGTGTTTTTATTCTTTTTTTTTTATACCACAGGAATGTCCCAGTTCTAGCATTTGTAGATATTTGTATTTGGATCCCTTCATAAAGTTGTGAAATACCATATGCCAAGATATTTTCTGTTGTCACTTTTACGTTATAACCATTTCACACAGTTGTTCCCTCGCTGACCTCTATTTTTCCCTCTGTCTTGAAGTTAATAAAACAAAAATGTAACTCGCCCTCTTACCAAGAAACTGCAACACCGTTCTTCTTGAAGACTTTCTAATTTGAAAAAACCCATACCTCAGCACCCCATTGGTAACAGCTCAGCTTTTTTTTCCTTCATGACTTCACAAAGTTATTCAAACATTTTTACACAACATTAACAATAATATTATAAGCATTTCTTCAACTAAATATGTTGCAAGTATGTTGGAATTCATTAAATGTTATATAGAAGTTCTCAGAGCTTCCAGAAAGACTGACTGTTAACAATATAATTATCTTACCTACACATTACATTTGTCATACCTACACATCATATCGTTACCCTCTTATACCCTTCTATATTGCACATTGCATATTGCACACTATGTATGATTTATATATTTTTATATTTCTATTAAAATTTTATTTGATCTGTACATTTGTAGATCTTAAATTTAGCAATATTTTCTTAGTGACATTTTTCTCTTCTCGTATTGCAGAAAAATCGTCTTATCTTATCTTTTTTTTAAATGTCCCAAATAGTCAGTTAAGCATTTCACTGCATATCATACTGTGTATGGTTGTGAACGTGAAAAATAAAATGTTTATTTAATTTAGTTTTGCCAAGTTGTTAGCTAGATTTTTAAAAAATCCAAAATGGCAATTTTATGGAATCATGCATGCATTAGTAAGTACTGAACAAAAATTTACGGTTAAACAATCAAATTATTAACTTAGCTCACAAATAAACGTACAATAAACGTACAATATTTTTCTAAGCTGTAGGTTGATCTGCACAGTCGTGGACAAAGTGCACACATCCTGTGGTTGTGTAAATATAGAGATGTCCCAAATAAGATATTTCAAGTCAAAGTAGAAATCCTCCATTTACATTTCTACTTGCATAAAAAAAAATCTAATTATGCAACTTTAAATTGACTTATTATAAAGTCACATATAACAGTCAGTGTGTTTATTAGCGCTTCGAATGCTAAACACTACTGTGGTTATGTAACGCAGATGCATGTGCAAATGTAGTGAAGTAAAAAGTACAGACATTTATTGTAGAATATAGTGGAGTAAAAGTGAAAATATTTCCCTAATAAAGCTACTTGAGTACTTAAGTACAGTAACAAGATAAATGTACTTAGTTGACTTCCATCTCTGGATCTACATACTGTAAATGACATATAATAAGATGAGTCCTGAATTACTTGTAAGATAAGAGCATCACTTTGCTCTGAAACGGTCTCTCTTTTTTTTTTGTCTTGGCCTCATGGTTAAATAAGGATCAAAAAAGCTTATAAAAAAGTTCCCTTATCCCGTTAAGCATTCAGGCTGCAGAAGGCTTTAGGCTCATCAAGGTTGCTGTTGACATCCCTCATTTCTGTTTGTTCAACCTGGCAACCAAGTGCATTCCAATTAGCTGGTTATGTAATGGGGCAGGCTCTTCAGCTCCTGCTCAGCACCCTTCTTCTATAGGCTAAGCCAACACCATCTGTGAAATATCCTTTTCTGCCTGAACGTTAATGTGTGCTTTGCCCGTTTCGTGCTTCTGTTTAACTTAACTATTGATTTGTGTTAGCTTATTTCCTCATTTATTAAACACGACAGTATATCTGACCTTGGGCTAGTTTAAAGGAGGAAGAGAGTAGCATTAAAAAGGAATAAGGTATTACACAATTACCGTGCAGGATGTGTTTGTAAACACCGTTATCCACAGGGAAAGTGGCTTTTACACACTGTGCACAGTTCACGGAAGAACAGAGCACGGAGCTTATCGGGAGAAAAATAACTATTTACTTAATGACATGGGAGGGAGTGGAGAGGACGTCAGCCATGGAGAATGAATCTTCCACAGTGGAATGAGGGGCACGGCGTACAAACAGAAAACATTAAAATGGGTTTGAAAATACCACCCGCATATAGCACACACCAGAGAAAACCAATATCTCCTCAGCTCAAATTGCTACAGTATTCAAGTACTAAATTTAATCTAATATGGTGTGCAAGGACCAAAGAACATTAGTGCAAAGTTCTTACTATAAACATCAAACACAAATGATAATGACTGAACTTTAATTTTCTATTTTCTGTGCTCTTCAGTTTTAGGAACAATTACAAATCCAAAGAACACAAAGACAAAATTAGTCACTTTGGTAAGGTCATGGCATCGCGAAAAATAAAGTCATGCATAAATATATATTTTTTTTAATAAATAAATACTTTCTGATTTAATGCATAAGGCTGTCATTTTTCTCATTTTCTTTTTGTCCACATTTTGAAACAGAGTTAAATGGAGTGCTTAATACCCTCCAATCAGTCATGAGTAGCATATTTTGTGCTGTTCCCAGGGGTGTGTGGCCTCTTCGCACAGGAAATGGGGTAAGACACACAACCGGTGTCACTGATATTTGCGTCAGTCTATCACACATCTGGCATTACAGACATAAGGGACAGGTAAGTACACAAAAATATGGGGGTTGATAGAATAAACCTAATCATTTATTCATTTGTTCTACATTATTAACCACCCTATTTACAGCAGGGTTGTGTTTCATCCAGATACTGTCCTATTTAATATAACTAATCCACCTACCAACATGTTTTTTTGAAGAAACCATCAAACTCAGAGAAAACCCTGGTGGATATAAGGAGAACATGTGAAACTCTGCATAGACAGTAATTGACCTGTCTTCGAGGCAGCAATGCTATCCTTTGTACGATTCTTCTGCCACAAAGGTAAATTGAAAAGGGATAACATGGTTAAGGCTCTGGGTTACAGATTGGAAGGTTGGGGGTTCAAGACCCAGCACTTCCAAGCTGACACTTTTGAGCTTTTGAGCCTTATCTGCTCCATGTGAGCTGCATCCTTTCTGACCCTGCACTCTGACCCAAACTTCCTAACTGAGGTACATGAAAAAACACCCATTGTGCTGCAAGGTACATGTGAGAAATAATTGAATCTTATCTTATTATAAAGACATAAAAAAAAAATCAAGAACAGGAGCAATTAAAAAACAACATCAAAGAATAAGATACAGGAAAGTCTAAAACTAAAACCAAATGACAAAAATAGAAAACCCAGCTGGTTACAAAAGATGTATAGTACAATGTGTGGAAATGTATACGGATCAAGACATTTTTAGAGGTCAGGGTATAAGGATGCAGTTATTGAGAAGGGTCCTAAGGGGTGAATGAACATAGCAGTGTTGAATTAACTGTAAACCAATAGTGTTTATGTTTTTGTCATAAAAATAATAAATAATTAAACAAAATAAAACAAATGTATTAATTAATATCAATTTACAAAATCTAAATCAAATAAACATTTGGTGTAACCACCCTTTGGCTTCAAACCAGCATAAATTTTTACACAAAGTCGATAATAACCAATTATACCAAACAGGTGCTAATAATCATCAATTTTATAAGTATGTTGAAATACAGTCATTAACTAACACAGAAATAGCTGTCTTAAACTGGGTAAGGAACAGCCACACTCTACTACTACAGTGTATAATCTGTGAAATGAAACTGTCTTCTAAAACCTCAGCTTAGTAGAAGAGTTTGGTTTTGTAGGAGATTTAAAACTGGTAAAGAACAGCCAAACTCTGCTACACCATGGCAAGACTGGGTACAATAAAAAAAAGCAGTTACACTAGTTGCATCAGCAAGGTCTCTTCTGGGCAACCATTTCAAAGCAGACAATGTTGAGGACAGAAAACGCAGTGGTCGGCCAAGAAAACTTAGTTCGACATCATGCTCACCAGCAGTGCCATCAGCAAGAAAAACCTGGTGAAAACCAGTGGGACCCAGGTACACCCATCTAGTGTTTAGACAAATCTGGCCAGAAGTGGTCTTCATGGACGAATTGCTGCCCAAAAGCCATACAGTACCTCTGATGTGGAAACAAGGCTGGGTGACCCATCTATACACAAAAACATAGTAACAGGGGTGCAGGAAAAATGACAGCAGGTGCTTTGGACTGATGAGTCAAATTTTGAAATATTTGGCTATAGCGAGTGGCAGGTTGTTTGCCAAAAGACTGGAGAGCAGTACAATAATTAGTGCCTGCAGGGAACAATGAATCATGGTGGAGGTGCCTTGCAAATTTCTGCAAATAAAGTTGGAGATTTGGTAAGGATTAGTGGTGATAAATACAGGCAGATTAATTATCATGCAGTACTGTACGAGAGTTATCTGATTGGAACAAAATTATTATTCTTATTATTCTGCTGCAGGACAATGACCCCAAAAATATATGTAGCCAGTGTCTTTAGCGTAGATGAGAATAAGTCCTGGAAGTGATGGTTTAGCCCCCACAGAGCCCTGCTCTCAACACCATCAAGTTTGTCTGGGATTACATGAAAAGACAGAGTGATTTAAGGCAGCCTACATCCACAGAAAATCTGTGGATGTTTTGAGTTCCTTCAAAAACTGTGTGCAAGTGTACATAGAAGAACTGATGGTAATTCTGGTTTTGCAGTCAAAGGGTCGTCACATCAAACAGTGATTTGATTTCTCTTCTATTTATTTTCTATAGATGTTGTTAGTTGATAAAAGAAAATGATCTGTTGTCATTTTTATTCTGACTTTACCATTTGTATGTCATAGATTAGGCAACATTTGTTTTGCCAGACATGAGCTTCTGGTTTCAGTCATTTTACCTGGGTGCAGTGTCTGATGTGATCCTTTGCTACACAGACACACCCATCACACCCACCATATGCGATATAAACTTTTACTTGAACTTGAACAATTTTTAATGCAATGAACTTGCAAAGCAGGTGTACAAGTCATCTTGGTGTAGTGTGTATGGGGCAGGTGTCAAGTCAAGACAAGTTTCTTTGTTGTTATTTGAACCGTATACAGCTGGTACAGTTCACTATGTAATGAAACAGCATTCCTCCACGTGCTACATGTATACAGAATATCTATAACTGTGTGTCCGCCTTTATCCTAGTTAATTTACTGTTTCTGTTTGGAGAATAAGGCGGCGCGGTGGTGTAGTGGTTAGCACTGTCGCCTTGCACCTCCAGGGTCCGGGTTCGATTCCTGGCCAGGCTCGATTTCCATCTCTGTGTGCATGGAGTTTGCATGTTCTCCCCGTGCTTGGTGGGTTTCCTCCGGGTACTCCGGTTTCCTCCCACAGTCCAAAGACATGCAGATTAGGCTAATTGGCGTTCCCAAATTGACCATAGTGTGTGTATGCTCTGCGATAGATTGGCACGCTGTCCAGGGTGTGCCCTGAGTCCCCTGGGATAGGCGAGGTCCCCGCGACCCTAAATACAGGATAAAGCGGTATAGAAGATGAATGAATGAATGTTTGGAGAATAATAATTATTTTCAAAAGCTAAATATTATAAGCATATTTCTTTATTAACTTTTAACTTTAAAAAATCATATATCTTTTTGTTTATTTTTATGTTCTAATATATAATTTCTTAATAAAACAAAAAAGGACCTGAAGGCAACCAAGAGGTTATGGTTTCTATTTACCTTGTGCATTGCGTACAGTACATCAAGCACAACCTTATTAATTCAGCATTTCTATCTTCTTCTTTACCACTGCACATTATTATGCCAGTGTCACTTGAAGGAAGCCAGACTCAGCTGCAACCCATGAATTCTGTAATAAAGAGGGACTTGGCAGGACACCAGGGTAAGAGGGTCTATTGGCAGTTAACATGCAAAATGAACCAAATACAATTATCTGGGTCCAAAACAAATGTCAGGTTAAAAACCAAAAGAAGATTAAAGTCTGCAGATACACAGTGTTTAGAACCGCAGACCTTCACAAGTTTTTGAAAATGAAAATAAAATACGTCAATAACACAATAGCAAAAAAAGAATAAAAACCAAATGTGCAAATGTACAATAGATAGATATAGCAATAGATATTTAAATAGCTAAATATCTGATAATCTAAAATTCTGACATTATTATCTGACATAATATATATATATATATATATATATATATATATATATATATATATATATATATATATATATACAGTATATATATATATATATATATATATATATATATATACAGTATATATATATATATATATATATATATATATATATATATATATATAAAATAATAATTTATTTTTTTATGTCAGATAATAATGTCAGAATTTTTTATTTTTATCATAGTCTGTTGTAACCTATGATCAAGCAGTCGCCCTGTACAATGATCTCACAAGCCTCTGCGCAAGTGGAGGGTTCAACCTCGCAAGCAACAACCGTGCCCTACTGACTTCCATTCCCAAAAGCGAAATGATCAAAGACATGAGAGAAAGTACAGATGCACTGCCCATTGAGAGAGCTCTGGGGGTGCTGTGGTGCATTAATTCAGACATGTTCAAGTTCAAATTTAGTTTAAAAGGATGACCTGTGACAAGACGAGGAATCCTGTCAATCACCAGTTCGATTTACGACCCCTTAGGCTTTCTCGCACCTGTCATACTGCCAGCAAAAATTGTAATGCAACAGTTATGTAAAGAAAAACTCGCATGGGATGATAACATTCCCGAGCAGTTTGCTAAAACATGGAAAACCTGGCTGCAAGAGCTGCACAGACTGTCCGAGTTCAGTATAGCAAGGTGCATAAAACCAGCCAACTTCGGAGTTACAGCTACAGCACAACTTCATCACTTCTCGGATGCAAGTGAAATGGGATACGGAGTTGTCTCATACCTCAGGTTAGTAAACGCTGATGGACTCACACATTGTGCATTCATGATGGGGAACTCCCGTGTAGCACCCCTGAAACAAACCACCATTCCACAAATGGAACTGACTGCGGCAGTGGTCGCTGTAAAAAATGTCAAAATGTTGAAAGAACAGCTAGAATTGAAATTGCTGGACTCTATGTTTTGGACTGACAGTACAACTGTCTTGAGATACATTGACAATGAAACGCTTCGTTTTAAAACCTTTGTGGTCAACAGAATTGCCATTATAAGAGAGTCAACCCAGTCACAGCAATGGAGGTACATTGATACCTCAAAAAACCCAGCTGATTCTGCGTCCAGGGGGGCATCCTGTGAAAAGTTCATGAAAAATGTTAACTGGATCCATTATGAGCATTACAGAAAGCACAGACGCAGTGAGTAAATTGATTAATTATCACTCTGATTGATATATATATATCGTTAGAAATATCCCAGCACTACTTTGTTGGCCCAATGTCGGAAAAAACTTTGGTAATCAATAATGTTGGGCCAATGGCAGTGCATACATTGGACCAATGTTATTGGCATTAGTGGTTGGCACAATGTTGGTTCAGTAGATAATGGCAAGGTTGGAAATTGGAATTTAAATTATATTGCTGCAGCAGGTTCTCTCAATGATGGCATCCCATCAGGATCTCATATGATGGTTTGTTACGAATCTAGTGCATAAATAACATTGAAAGAACTATACATCTAACTCAGTGAATAGTGCTGTTGGCCCATCGTTGATAATGTTTTCTCATTCGCCTGCAATTTTGCCTGCGTTGCTCCTATTCTCCCTGATAGGCGGCGACACTTTACTGCATCCACTCTACTGGCTGACCAATGCTGTGAATATGTGAGTGCATGTCAGGAAGTATCACGACTTTCCACTCGTGAACAACGTGTACTATTAGGAGTTTGAGGATTGCTATATTTGTGAGTATAATTCCTATAGTTTCCTAAATATTGGCTACAGAACTGTGAATATTTAGTGATCCACAATAACTAAATAACGTGTAATAAAATGCAATGCATTGAGAGAATTCTGTAATAAAGAGGGATTTGGCGGGACACCAGGATAAGAGGGTCTATTGGCAGTTAACATGCAAAATGAACCAAATACAAATAGTATAACAACAACTTGCCTATTATCGCTCATGCACACTAGCGTGTATTGAACACAAACATTTTGTATGCTGCCAAAAACTTTTAACAATTTTACTGGAAGTATATGACATATTATCATAAATTATATCTAAAAAGATTTGCTATGATGTCAGCTAAACAATGGTGATAACATGCTGTTATTCATTTCTGTTTTCTCTGTTGTTATATATGGCTAAAGGACAGATGCAGGTATAAAAGGTTAAAAATTGTATGCAGTATATACATGTATTTATATTATAAATAATATGCAGTTAAGACAGCTAAAAACAATAATTATACATTTAATTGTGGTACAGTTCATAAGGTGTAACAGTTAAAATTAGACACCCCATTTTTTTCCCTTATATTTTCAAAAATTTTAAATGTTAACTTCATTGTGCTTTGTGCTCAGCTGTGAACACTGTCAAACAGGTCACTAGATGGTGCTTATTGTTGGGTGGAACCTAAAACCTCACAGAAGCCAGGTGCAGCAGATTAAATCCTGCAGCCAAGTTAAACACAAGCTAAGTTTTGTGCCTCTTTGCTCCATACTACTGTACAGGTGGGTTAATATTCTGCCAAATGAGATGTAAATACCCTTGAGCAAGACATAAGAGTGTTGAGAATCCGTGGTGGTAACATGAAAAGCACGCAGTTAGTAGTTTTGCTGTAATGCGGTGAGAAAGATGGTTAGCTATGCACTATTATGCTTGTGTGCTGTAATACTGGAACTGTTGTTGAACTGGGTTGAGCCAAATGTGGAAAATGTTAGTTTTTATCATCATTTTGCTGGTTAAAAAGGAATATTTCAAAGAACATATTTTGAAAGTGCATTTTAATGTACAATGCTCAAATTATTGATGTAACTTGCACAGACTAGAGTCACAGTTCTTCAAAGATGCTGTGATGTTGATGATGAAGATAATGACGAAGATGATGATGATGATGATGATGATGATGATGATGATGATGATGATGGTAAAGAACAACTGAGCTATGGTGACCAAGCTGATGGTGAATGATGAGATGATGCAGAGCCACCTGCTATGAAAGACAGTCTGAGGCAATGGATGCTTTGTTTGTATGCATTTCTTTTCACCCACCTTGCTGAGAGACAAAGTGTTTGTACTAGGTGTTTATTTTGTATTTTATCATCACAATGGTTACATACATGTTCTTTGTAATCATTTTATGACACATTAATAAATAAATTTCTGGAGATATGTTTCTTATTATTGGCAATGATCCCACTTTGCCATTATCTACTAAACCAATGGTGTGCCAACCTATCTTTTGCCCCACCAATGAGCCAACGTTGGGCCAATGGACAAAATGACATTGGCCCAACCACTGATGCCAATATACTGTATGCACTGCACCAACGTTGGCCCATCTGGGATAGTACAGAAAAGTATTACGGTAGTGCTGAAATGCTATTTGCTAATTCAGGAGGGCATTAGTACATTAGTTTAATATTTATTGCTTCAGCGGCATGGTGGTGTAATGGATGGCCCTATGGCCTTGCATGTCCATGGCCAAGGGTTTGATTCCCACCATTAAGTCTATGTGTATATGGAGTTTGAATGTTCTCCCTGTACTTAGTACTGTATGTTTCCTCCAGGTGCTCTGGTTTCCTCCCTGAGTCCAAAGACATGCAGATTACGCTAATTGTCATTCCCAAACTGCGTGTAGTGTGCCTTGTGCCCGAAATCATCTGGATATGTCCCAAGCCTCCTGCACAAATTAAGTGGTATAGAGTTTATAGCTTTAAACAAAGTGTGTGTGTGTGAATTGCTGATTGTAGATCATTGTGTGTTACACTGCTAAACAAAAGAGAACTTAAGCTTAATTTGTAACAAAAGGTAGGAGTATAAATTATTTCCAAGATGTGTTATACAGTTTCGATCACACATTTACACTTAGATTTGGATCAAAGCAGAAGATATAAAAGAAATTTAAATAAGAGATAAAGATCTTTGTGACACTGTCCCAAATTTGGGAATTATCACGTAACATGTTTAAATCAATTTTAATTTCTCCTCTTGCAAACTCCAGCCAAGAAAATAATACTTGGGTGTGAAAAGAGTTCCTTTGAATACCATCACATTCTTGGGAGAAGAGAGTGAACAGCTAGATATAGAGTCCAGATGAGGCTGGAATGGAAAGCGGTTTCAAGCCCCCAGCGCACTTCTCAATTGTTCCTATTGATCATGCTCGACTTTAAGACCTCGTTGGAGATGAACTTTGGAGAAAATGGGGTTTCTGCAGAGAAAATGCTATTGCCAGCTCTAAATAAGACTCTTAGTGTCCTACATAAAAGCTATGCTGCAGCAAGCAATAGAAAATAACAGCACTCACATCAACAGCAAGATATTACACACACCAGGTTGGTATTTTGCTTATGTGCAATAAGCTTTATGTTTATCAGCCAGAAAAACAATCTCCTGCTCAGTTCTCTCAACCCTTTCTCTTTACTGAAATCGAGCTCAAATGTCAAGCACATACCGTATGATTTGCAAATGCCGTGAATGAAAAGCAATACATCCACAACTCGTATAACATTTCCTTCAGTGCAAAATAAAGTGGGTCAGGATCAGCTCAACTGTGGAATCACCTTAAAGTGTCATACTCATTTAAAAAACCATAAAAAAAGGATCAGCCATATCAAAAGGCGGGTAGATCAAAGCCGGTCATTACTGTGCTTGGAAAGGCATTGAGAATTCAATGATGAATTCAAACCATCGAACCATCAAATGCCTACTGACAGCAGCTTGCATTAGATTTTATATAGGGTTCTGCACTTCACATATTTCTTTGTGTTTTGTTCAATGAATCAAAATAGTTACATAAGCAAAAGTTTTTTTTTTATAGTGCACTCTTTTATCTATTTAGCATTATACATTTCTCATAACAATCATTGTTTTTTGAGGTGTCTATGCTGCCATCATTCAATCTCCTTTAGCAATAGTCTTGGTTCTGTCAAACCACTGCTCCAGATCTGTCACATTCAAGAAACTTGTGGCCTTATGTCTCACCTTTATTCAAAACCCAATCAGAAACAGAAAGGAAATTTCATTACGATTCACATTCCAACAAATCTATCAACCAATTACCCTTTCATACAGGAGCCAGTGCAGGAGTTAGATGGATTATGACATGGTGGGTTTCTCTTCCCAGGCAGATCAATTAAATGAAAGAGATGGAAATGAGGAGATGAGAAGCCTGGTGTGTGTGTGTGTGTTTGTGTGTGTGTGTGTGTGTGTGTGTGTGTGTGTGTGTGTGTGTGTGTGTGTGTGTGTGTGTGTGTGTGTGTGTGTGTGTGCGTGCGTGCGTGCGCTACATTACAGCTCCGTGCACTTTTCTCCTCTGTCCAAGGGCTTTTTTTTTTTTTTAAACAAACTGCTTTTAGCTCAGCAAATAGATTTAATTGATTTTCCCAACCCCAAGATTATGTCGAGTTTATATTATAGCTGATCCAAGATGCTTGTAGAAGCTGGAATATACACCAGTCAGTTTAAGAGAAACATGAACACATCTAATCATGTGGCAGAAGTGCAATACATACAATTTTGTAGATCAATGCCAAGTGCTTCAGTTAACATTCATATCAGTCTCAGAGTATGGTTGTTGGCATCAGATGAGTCTGATTTGAGTATTTCAGTTCTGATCTCCTGGGAGTTTCTATCAGTCTAGAGTTTATATACAAAACGTGTGTTATAACTCACGCACAGCCAGATAAAATAGGGCGCTTTAGTAGTTTAAAGGCAAGAATATGCCAAAGGTAGAAGGCATTGAACAATATATGAATATTGAATTGAATCAACAAGAGAATGATGCAACCAGGAATAATGTAACCAGTCATTAATATACACAGTGAACCAGGAAATTAACACAGAAGTACAAATATCACAAGCAGGATAAGAACAAACAGCACCTAGACAATAAGGTGCAGCAACAATGCACACACCAATCACAAAACCACAAACAGCATGTCTCTGATAATATACCACAGCGTGAGGGCATAAAGGAAATGCAATGCTGCACAAGGATAGTTTGTTTTTCTCTTATGTACAACGAAGACATGTGCAACATGTAGCTGATACATACAGTATATGTACTGTATATACAATACATACATATTTATAGATATATGATAGTACTGGCATGTCAGCAACAATACAGTATACAGGCTCTGCAATTAGTCCTTGGTAACGTCTGCATTGATGGCTCGAATGTCGTTTGGGAAGAAGTTCCTTCTCATTCTTTCTGTGTTGGCCTTCAGAGAGCAGAAACACTTCCATAGGGAACAGTCCATTGTTAGAATGACTGAGGTCCTTCGTTATCTCCTAGGTTTTGGTCCAGCACCGTTCGCTGTAGATAGACTGGAGTTCAGGGAGTTCAATTCGTATTGTGCGCTCAGTTGATCACACCAACCTCCGGAGAGGCCGGTTTGTTGGCAGGGCTGGGCTGTGAGCAATAATGCCTTGCTGATTGGGGAAGTCAGTTCAAAATATCAGAAAGAATGCAGTACCTTAAATAACCACTCTTTACAACTATGCAAAAAAGCATATCTGACTTAAAGGAGATGGGCTACAACTCATTGCGTTCCATCCCACAGTTACAGATTTGGAACAGGTTCTACCAAAATAAACAGCTGGTTGTGTTTAATATTAGTGACCCAAATTTTAATGTAACAGGTGGAAATGTAACACTTTGTTAACACACAAAAATGATATGCAAATATGTCAATGTTTTGGCATGTTCTCTGATAAGCAGAGACCTACAGTAAGTCAAGAACATTGCAGAGTTTAAGGAAGCTGCTCTACTAAGAATAACATTGACTCAGTCAATTATTCACAGAAATTCAATAATATCCCAGGAAGTAGGAACTCAATTTATGCAGGATATACATTTCAGTGTTTTGTGCAAAACAATAATTTAAGACTATCATACTGAACTGTCTGGGCAAGCAAAAGAAAACACATTATTTAAAGAAAAGAACCAGCTACTCATCCTCAAGGAACTTTTTTGATGAGCTAGTAGAGGATTCCTTTTTTAGAAAAAAAAAAAAAAAAAAAAAAAAAAATATATATATATATATATATATATATATATATATATATATATATATATATATATATGTGTGTGTGTGTGTGTGTGTGTGTGTTGATAAATAGGGAGATATAGAATATAAACCTTGCAAGAGCAGCGTCTTCAGTTTTTTTTTAAGCAATTGAATGAAGATTGTTAGGATTTAACAAAGCAAGCACTGCAATAAAGTCTTGGAGAATAACAATATTGCAGTGAATTGGGTTAGCAAAAGGAGAGAGATCATTAGTCACTGTTACAAGAGCTTAGTGCTATAGAGTAGACAGAAATCATACTGGAAATTGTTGAAATGCAAATGATTTAATAGAGGGAGGGGTACTCCCCTTCCAAGCACATTGGAAAGAATATTTTAAATTGTAGTTTCGACAGGGTATGTTTCTTATTAATTGGGGTAAAGAACATTGCAATGACTTACTGCTGACAGGGGAAATAAAGCATAAGTAAATAGGAAAGGAAAATTGTGAGCTTGGTCGTTGAGGAAAAATGTGGTTCTTAAAGCCACGGACAACAGAGTAGAAAAAAAGAGGATTTGAGGCTTATCACTGACTCTATTAATAATAGAGGACTAATATGAGGAGTGAGCAGCATTTAGTGCATCACTCTACTTGAATAAATGTTTGCAGTAAGCCGGTAAGGTCAGTGTTCAAATATAAGCATTTTCTCTGCCTACCTACACATTTCATAACATAGATCTTCGGTCTAACAAAGAGAGAGTTGTGAGTGGATGAGATCAGTCAAGTCTTAAGAGGCACAAGGTCACTGAAAATGGCAGAAATAAATGATTATAGGAGATGAGTATATCAACAAGATTGGAGAGAGCAGTGGTGTTAGTAAAGGACGGCACGGCACCAAGATGGAGGAAAGGTCAAAAGATTTATGGTCAGGAAAGATAAGAGGTTTCTTAACACGGGGGGATGTGATATGAAAACTGAGTTAAGTCAACACACACTCGCAACTCAGGTACTGTATATTTAAAAAAACAAATTTAAAGTAGAATCTGTTTTTCAGGTACAGCATACTGTATAAGCATCAATTGCAACAGATCATATTGTATATTTATCATTTATTAATGCCTGACAGCCAATGTGAAAGCAGTGAAAGCAGCAACATACAGTACAGTAATGTACGTATGTTGCTATGGAACATTTTAATTATTTCATTTGAGATTTCTGCTGCACTTACAGTATACAAAGCATGAAGGTGAAGGCAGCCTTAAGTATATCCAATTATTTGCCTTCTTTACACTAACAGAGCTTTTTGATTTGCCATAAACGAGTGAAAGTCATAGAAATGACAGATGTGCACGGAGACATTACTAACCCGTGTACAGGCGGATAACGCATCAGGCTGGCAGGTAAACAGCTCGCAGCTGACAGGCTCGGGAGTGAGTTTCAGACTTGCAGATTGCTTCAGGTCCAAACAGAGTTTTTAGAAAGCAACCATGACAAGGATTAGTGCAGTAGGAAGAAAAATGTAAAATACAATACTTATTCAGAAAATAAATACTTTTCGCCATGCCATAAATAAATGTTTGATGTATAAAAAATACTTCAGCTTGTTAAAAAATAATAATACATGTTGAATAATTTTATGCTTAATGCCAAAAATCTACCTACACCAGTTCCTAGAAAGAAAGACAATACCAAATCTTTAACAGAGCTGTGAGGGTTTTTGTTACCATAGTGCTTTGGAGGCAGTGAACTATGTTACTTATTATATTATGAGTTTATCACTGATTAATTTGTGTATAATTTCTGGTCATCATTTATCCTTTGTTTATGCTTGTGGTTCATGTCCTACTTCGATTCCTGACTCTTTTTTTTATTATTAATTTCACAATGAATAAAGAAGACTTACAGTACACTTGTCTCCACCTGCATCCAAAATTTTACACAGAATGCAGAACCACTGATCAAAATAGCATATTGTCTTCTACTTAAAAAGATCTGAGAGCTGATAAAGTGTAAGAGGATGCCTCAATCAGTTAACAAGCAGTTTTCAGTCCCAGAGGAAACCTTGTTGGACCAACTCTGAGGCTCCTAAAAACTTTGTTAAGGGGTAGACTATGCTTCCCATTAGTCCCTGATCATGTTTGTGATCATCTGTCTTGCTTATGTCATGCGCACTCAGCCGCGACCAGCACCAGGACCCGGAAGTAAGACGGTCGCGAACCTGAAAGCATAAAAGGAAACAAGATGGCGCCGCACATCGCTCTGCCATTGAGTTTTGCCCATGCTATTTTGGTATCGTTCCGATTCACGTGAGTACTCACTTTCTTGGGTTTGCTTTCAGACTGAGTGTATGTTTATAGGACGAGGGTTAGATTGTGTCTTTCCTTTACTCATTCACTTTGAGGGTCCTTATAGCAAATCGCGTGAATATCCTGCCCGCTTGTTTCCATCTGCGTTTGGGTTTACCATTCACGCTACAGGGCTAACTGCTAAGCTACGTCTTTCTGGTCATCATCGGGTTAGTTCTTGACAGAATGACAGAGCCCAGAGCAGTAAATCCAGCGGATCACACGCGCCTATGCGATGTGGTTGACCAGCATGCTGTGCTTATCAATAAGCTAACCGGGGAGCTCGATACTCTGCGCCGGAGTGTCCAAGACGTCGTGGCCTTGCGCCACGAGTTTGCGGAGCTTATGTGGGAGAACGCAAGCCTCCGGGCAGCTGTTGATGGCATGGCTAACGGTCCGCCCGCCGCAGCGGCCGCAGCCCCACACCAAGCCCCCCCCCCCCCCTGATGTGTTTCTAGCACTCCCGGATAAATGGGATGGCACGGATGGGAAATGCAGTGTGTTTTTAACATCGCTGGAACTGGTGTTTGAGTTTAATGCCACCAAATACTCCACCGACTGGCTGCGCATTGCACTTCTCGTCTCGTTGCTATCAGGGCAGGCAGCAGAGTGGGCCACGGCAGTCCTGCGCGCTGACACCGACACCGCTCACTCCTACAACGAGTTTACCCATCAGCTCAAATTAACATTTGAACATCCTGCGGGCGAGGTGGAGACCGACACGAAACTCTACCACCTGCGGCAGGGAGAATTGTCCGTGAGCCGGTACACTGCGGACTTCCGCACCCTCGCCATCCAGACCTCGTAGGGAGACGCAGCCCTCCGGACTTCCTACTTCGAGGGACTGGCTACTCGTAATTAAGGATGAGCTAGCCGGACGAGAGCTCCCAGCCACATTGGAGGGGCTGATCCAGCTAGCCCTCCGCATCGACCAGCGCCTCCTTTCCCATCCAAAGCCAGGACCTCGAACCCTGCCGCCAGCTCCCACATATACCTACACTGTACCACGACCACCACCCACCATCACCCCCGCCTTCACCGGACGTGTCGGATCTCCACCCCCTGCCGTGGTTGACACCGGAGCCGGGGAACCCATGCAACTATGGCGCACCTCCCTGACCATGGCAGAACGTGAGAGGCGTTACCGCGAGGGATTGTGCGCCTACTGTGGCTCAGCGGCGCACAACCGAGCGACCTGTCCATCCCGTCCGGGAAGCGCCCAACCCCGGTGAATGACAGGAGAGACTCACCATCCACCTCTCCGCCACCACCAACACCACCACTTCTCGACTCACGGTCCAGGTAACCCTCCACCTTGGCCACAAGCGGGTCCGAAATGCCGCATTCATCGATTCCGGGTAACTTCATTGACTCCACATACGCCAAAGGGTTGGGGGTAAAGATCGAGGAGTTATCTCAGCCAATGAAGATCACCTCTGTCGATGGGCAGCCCCTCTCATCCAGCCCCATCACCCAGCAGACCCAACCCATCATTCTCATCCTCGGTCAGCACCAAGAGTCAATTCAGTTCCACCTCACGTCCATCTCTTCTCCACCCATCATCCTCGGCTACCCATGGCTTCTGCAGCACGACCCGCTCATCTCATGGTCTCAAAGCCGGATCCTCCAGTGAGGGACGACCTGCACCGAATTATGCCTACGGGCCCAGGCTGGGACGTGTTCCAATAAGCAGCTCCAACGCTTTCTCGGGTTTGCAAACTTTTACCGTCACTTTATCCGGGGCTACAGTACAGTTGCAGCACCTCTCACTGCACTGACCAGGCCCTCAACCCATATTTTCCCTGGGTCGCCATCTCCGCCTTCAACAAACTCTGCCACCTCTTCACCACCGCACCTATTCTCCTCCATCCGGATGCCAGTCAACCATTCGTTGTGGAGGTGGACGCGTCAGAAGTGAGCGCCGGCGCCATTCTCTCCCAGCGAGGTCCAGACCAGAAGCTACACCCATGTGGCTTCTACTCCAAGAAATTTAACCCCACTCAGCAGCGATACGGAGTAGGGGACCGTGAACTGTTGGGCATAAAGTGGGCCGTGGAGGAATGGCGTCACTGGCTCCAGGGTGCCAGTGAGCCGTTCATCGTCTGGACGGATCACCAGAACCTGCTCACCATCCGGAACCTCAAACAACTCAAGCCACACCAGGCACGGTGGGCCCTGTTCTTCGAACAGTACGACTTCCATCTGTCGTACCGCCAGGGGTCAGAGAACACCAAGGCCGACGCCCTCTCCCGTCAGTACGAGCGAGAGATGCCCCGGGCGGACCCCGTGCCTGTCCTGCCACCCACCCGAATAATCGCACCCCTGCACTCGGACATGGCCATCGGCCCAACAGTACCATCGGCCCAACAGTTGGTTCGCCGGTGCCCGCGGCTATGGCACAAAGCCAACCTTGCCATCTCAAGGCACCACAAACACCATGTGGTGCCTTTTTCAGGTGTTAGAGATGGATTTTGGATTCAGCTTTGTGTTAAAATGTAATTAGCTTTGTACCTTGCATACCTGTCAGTACGTTTACAGAAGCTGGTGCTTGCATGAACTAGCAATAATGAAAAATCAAAACAGGCGGTTCAGAGGCAATTCAGAACCATTTAGAAGCAATTACTGGGGAGACAAAGTTTTGTTTATGATGACATAACATTATCAGTTTTCTTGCTGATAGTGACTTCTGTGACTATTTTTGATTTTGAGTTTTATCAGGAAGCATGCAGCTGTACCTTCTTTCCAGTACTGTTTACCACCACGGAATGTTTTACTGGTATATGCAGGACCAGACTGTACCGAGCCACTTTCACCCATGATGACAACCATGTGTTTCTGTGTGACAGCTCAGAAAAAATAACCATTGAACATCATGCAACCGCTGTTGATGTTCCCATAAAGTGATCTCCACTCTTTTCAAAAATCAATTACAGATCACCATGGTTTCCATCAACGAACCACAGATTTTACCTTCTATAGTTAATTGGCTGTTATGGTGGCATGGTGGTCTAGTGGTTAGCAATGTGACCTCACAACAACCAGGTCAAGGGTTTGATTCCCACATTGTGTGTGTGTGTTTGAATTCGCATGTTTCCTGCCACTGTCCAAAGACTTGCAGAATAGGCTAAGTGGTTTTTAAATTTTCCTCACAGTTTGTGAGGGAGTGTTTGAGCTTATGTGCCATGCAATGGATTGGCACCCTGTCCTTGGTATACCATAGTCTTCTGGGACCTCCCACGACCCCACACAGGAAAAGTGGTATAGAGAATTAATGAGCAACTGGCAGTTAAACAAAAAAAAAGTGGGGCTAAAAAGCTTCTTCCTCCAAAACCATTGTCCTTTCTATTAACTGACTAATTGCTACCATTGCTTTATCTTGGTACTTATAAATTAAATAAATAAATAAATAAATAAAAAATCTTAAATTCTTACTTAATGAACAACATCTAGCTAGACTTATTTTAAATCATATAAAACCGCATTATATGTTTAAACACCCCTCACTGTTTGTGTTACCATGACCCAAAATATATTTCTACAACTATATGATACTCTATTGAAGCAGTTTGTAATCCCGGTCCTAGAGGACCCCGGGAACGACACATTTTAATGTTCTCTCAGCTTCCATCGCACCTCATTTAACAAGTCAGCTAATTAACAACCTTTTCTAAAATGAAGTGCATGTGATAGAGTACACTAAACACTAAAACACGAAATTGTCCAGGATAGGTGGTCCACCAGGACCAGAAATGAGAACGCACTTAACCCCCCTTCCTGCAGTTATGCTGACCCTGCACCCTGACCGAAGCTTCCAAGCAAGCTGGAATATGCTTCTATAAGGTTCACTATTTTGACTTTTATGTTATATTCTATTTTAGCATATTCCTTTTACAGTAATTAAGTTTTTCAAAAGTCTCTTCAAAAACTGTCGCCATTAAATAAATTTTAATTATTATGATACAGTATTATAATTAAAACAATATGAAAAGTCATGGCATGATATACTGTAGTCACATCATCTGTTGAATTCTAACCACTTTTATAGCACCCTTAAAATGTTTTATTGTTATTATTATCATTATTGCTATTTATTTCCTATAAAAAAATCTCCTACATGTAATATGTGCCTATTTTAATACCGGGAAACTGGAGAACAAGCTGTATATGAACTAAAAATACCAACCAAGTAACCCACCAAAAGCAAATGTTAATGCAAGTGCATTTTATAATCTACTGGATGCTGTGCCAATCAATATGTGCAAATGGGCTTTTAAATTAGGCTGACCTTTTTATTATTTCCATTTTTAAGATCTCCCCTGCTGAGATACAAAGAACTCCTTCTCTGCTAAATATGTCATTTTTGACAGATTCACATACTCAAAGAGGCAAGTGACAAAATCTGGCAATTGTTTTCAGACTTTGAACATCTGGCCAAAACATGGTATTGGTGCTTAAAAGTGAATTTTCAGATAGGAACACCAATTTCATAATACGTAGTGCTTCTTATCTCCCGATCCATGTTCCTTTTTTTTTGTAAATATGCATAGACATAATTTTATCAGATAAACACATTTGAAAGAAACACATTTGAAAGAAAGAAACACATTTGCTAAATATAATTTCAATTGTATTTATAATTTCTTTTAATTAAAATCTTTCAGATGAAACTTGGACATTTAGTTTTGATATGAAAAGACAAACCTGAAAAAGTGTACTCAAATACAAACTTGTTAAGATATTGTAACATGAGGTTGACATGGTTATGGACACTTATGGATTTATGGTTATGGATGTTTTGCATTTTAGGCTTTTACCAAAAAAAAAAACGGAATGCTATAATTTAAACAACAATTTTTACAGATCATATGTTTCTAGAAGCTTATACAAATACTTATAAAGAAATAATTTGCATTTTAAATTGTTATTATTTAAAGCGAGAAAATATAATGCTGAGAAATGGCTATTTTTGGGGCACATACAATGTTTAAAATCATCTCTCCAAAATGGCTAAAATTAGCAATTTGAAACTTTCAGGGAAGCATGATTGGTCACATCCATGTTGCATAAACTTCAGAAGTAGTTTCTTTGGCACACACTTTTTCTGTATTATATACATGTATAACTATATATATATAATTCAATAAAAAATTTCAAGGGGGAAAGTTTGGGGGGTGGCGGGTTGTAACTAATCATATAAAATGATTGTGAAATATGTCAAATGTTTTAGAACTGTTTTATTAACAAAATGTAAGCTTAATTAAGGCTTTTATCTGGGGAGGATTATAAGAGTAGAATAAAAATCTACATAAACATTACTAATTAAATAATTTAATAGTACTGTAGTTTTGTATGACTATGTACCAGTCTATCTCTCTCTCTCTCTCTCTCACACACACACATACACACACACACACGTACAAATCTTATTTTTGTCCCTTTTGTACCCAAGCATGTAGGTGAAGTCTAATGAAAAAACAAAACCTCCTCTTTAAATTGAGAATGAAATTACACAAACTGGATAAAGAACTCATTTTTTATAATCATTAAAGCTGTCCGTCATTTCGAAAACTCCAGTGTTAAACTGAATTCTTTTATTGCATCTCCGTTTAGGGTGTGTATGTATCAAACCTTTTTGAAATATGTCAAAAGCTGTGCTTTTACTGTTCTCTTGGCCGTTGCGAAAATGCGAAACTTATGTGAGCTTGTTAGCAGCACTTTACATGCTGATTGGCTAATCAGTTATTTATAGTTTGTAGATTATCATACATAGAGAGTTTCAATATTTAATTTTCATGACATATTTTACATAATACACAGCATTAATAATCTAAAAGCGAAGATAAGGGGGATGGTGGTTTTACAGACAGGTTGGTTTTTGTCATTTTTTTCAACAGGGAGGATGCCACCCCCCACATCCCCCCCCTCAAATCAAACCCTGAGTATAACACAAAAAAATTAAATCAGGACCAATACCATGTTTTGGCTGATTGTGTTCTTTTCACCCAAAAATAAGAAAACACAAGGCTGTAAATGATCCAGCATCTTTTATTGGCAGCAACTGGTAATGAATTTCCACAACCTTTAAGGGAATACCACATGACCAACAATGGAGAAATCCCCGAATGTGAATATGATCAAAGTCCCTTTTACTGTGCTAATAGTCACTTCAAGCTTTCCCAAGTCTCATAGAAGAAACTCCACATTTACACCGTGACTCCCAAAGAGAGTTGCAACTCTATGCATGACGGGCCGTATTCAGAGTTCGCTACTCAAAATCAAATACGTCAATATTACCACAAGGAAAATATCTCAAACAAACTTTGAGTTACACAGGTACTAAAGCTAATAGTCTGGGAGACTCATTAATATAAATGATATGTCTTTCAAATCTCAGATGTTGCCAGGCTTTAAAAAGGATTTACAGTATATAAGAGAGATAGAAAATGTACCGAAGAAGCATGTTCTGGGAATAAAGAAAAAGTGATTCTTTTTGTGTTGATTGAATAATAAAGGGTTCTTAGATTTAAAAAAAAAAAAAAAAAAGGCCTTCTACTTGGTGTCAAAGAAACACTCCGTTACAGGGTTTAACATAGAATTGGGGTTTAAATAGAGGGACAGGAAAATGGAGTCAATTTAAAAATAAACAAACAAAACATTAATATCCTAAATGAATATAAAGATGTAAACCATTTAAAATAAGCATCTATTCCATGCTGTAATTTTGGACAACTTACAAAATAGAGCTTGATCCAGCAGAGCTTAACATATTTTGCACAAGAAACTGGAAGTACGGCAACAGAAAGTGTTGAAAAAGAAGAAAACATATCTATAAGGAGTGTTTTTTTTTTCTTTTTACAATCTTAGAATTGTAATATGGTGCTGAATGTTTAGCCATACATTTTGTCTTATCTAACTAATTTGGGAAACCCAAGGTGTTAGTTAGTTCAGTGGACTTTCCTGCCCATAGTTTGAAGGGCAGTTTCACTAAACATGCATGCTATGATTTAAGTTCCTGTTGTTCATATATTTTTTTTATCCACAGTGCTGTCTTGGTACTTGGTAGATAAGCAGTATTATGTATTAAGATGTTTCCTCCAATGTCCTCTGTACAATATACATTATGCTCTATGGATTTTTTCAGGACAATACAATGAATGCAATAATAGTATAATATTTCTATATTAAAGGTTAGCTCTTATTTATTTATCCATTTATATACATATAGATAAAGGGGTACTATATATATATATGATATTGCTATGATAATATGCTTATTTATATAGTTACTTATTCATAGCTTTGACTTTCCATAATTTCGATATTACAATTTGGCATTGGACATAATACTGCTTCTAGCATGATGTTTTAGAACAAGTGTTAACTCCCATGTTGTATCCAAGTTTTTAGTTACGTCAAAAATATCAATGCTGACATACTCCTAATCATAACTCAAATCTCAACTCTGAATATTACCCAAAGATATAACCGTGAGAGAGCGATCCACACCAAATACAAATCAAAGCTGATTTCCTCAAATGCATTATAGCAATTAGAACTTATAAATACTGCTTGTGGATAACGACTTTACCAGTGTTATTTCAGTACACTGCAAATGTGCTCCATTGATTTCAAGCTGCTTGCATTACTGTGCTCCTGAACAGTTTTTGTGTTTTCTTTAGTTTTACACAATTTATTTGAAGCCTCGGATTTTCGTCAGTTATGTCAAAGAAATAAGACATTAAACTATACAGGATTTGAGTGTGTAAACTCGAAGGTATATAACATTGTAGAACTGTCCGATGTTTTTGTCTCAAAAGGTCCATTGTGCTTGCACAAGACTAAAGCAACAGATATCACAAATGTTTGGTTTATATTTGTTCTTCAGTCAGGCAAAGAGAAAGCGCTTTACGTTCCTGAACACACACACACACACACATACGTAATACCTTGGAATGATCTAGAATCGGATATATCCAAAATTTCAGTTCAAACGTCGACAGGCCTTTTGTTTAGCTCCACACAAAGGCTTTGCAGTCCGAATATTGATCAGAGGCAGCCCTAGTCTTCGTTCTCAGTCAACTTGAACAAAATGATATTAAATCCCTGTTTCCTCCACAGGCGCCTCTGAACACTTGAAGTGATGCATGAGGAGCTATAGAAAAGAAACATGAGGCTTTGATTCTCCCCCCCACACATTTCAGCCTAGTTTAGAGCATTGCACATTAATTTGGTTATCAAACGCTGCAGGCACCACACTCATAAATGTCCCTAGAAAATGTAGGTCTTGGAGCTGAAATTATTCACAAACAATAAACTCTGATATCGACTCTGCATAATGATATGTACATATGTACAAGGAATTTCCAATTAGATTAACCATTCATCAGGTGTCAGGTCCATTAATAAATCTTCCCGCCGAATCCGACCGTTCCACAGAAATACACAGATAGCACAATGAAACATGGAGGGCTGTTGGTGATAGTTTTTTTTTTTCTCCACAGTTTTGATTAAAAAAAATAACATTGCAGTTGGTCCCTTGGCCCAGACTCTGTCTGTTCCACACAAGAACATTACTGATTAGAGCTCAGCAGAAGGATGAGCAGCAGACAGGTGAGTACTGGCAAACACACACGAGTGGACTTCTGGCCATGGTTACGGTGTGTGTTGAAGGGAATTGTGGAGTCGCCCCAAAGTCTCTCCCTTTCGGTGTCCTAAAAACAAATGAAGCAGAAAAGAAAAATTAGCTACTATCTCAGTATTACAAATACACCTCAACATGTTGCTGGCATTTCATACAGTATGTCAGTCTTGATTGCTTACTCAGTCGTGAATGCTTAAATTGATCTGTAATAATATGAAAATGTTGAGTTAATTTTTTCGTGCATTTTAATCGATTGATTATGAAAAATGATTTTATTTGAAAAATGCAATTCTATTGAGCACCCAGGCAACTGCTGTGCAGCAGACACAAAGACAGAGCATGAACGTGTGTGTAATGGCGATAACTGTGTATGCTCACAACACAGTTGTGTAAAATGGTGGATGATGAATGTCAAGGTGTCTTGTTATACGATTTTTCAGAAAAACATGCATCCATCTCCCGGATATGAGTGGACTTTGGTTTTAGGGGAAATTTTACAAGTAAACCACCAATGAAGGAAAAGATCAACATGAAGGGACTATCTGTTGTTGTTGGACTTTTGACTGCTCACAGCAAGGGGTCGCCACAGCAACACAACCACTTGGCACAGGTTTTTACGTCGGATACCCTTCCTGACGCAACCCTCACATTTATCCATGCTTGGGACTGGCACTGTGTCCAGTGGCTGAGAGTTTGGGGCACTGACTGGGAATCGAACTCGGGCCTTCCACATGGCAGGTGAAACACCTACCACTGAGCCACCAGTGCCCATCTATGAAGGGACTATCTGTATCTCATTTTAATTCATTCACATTCTATACGAACTTAAATCATTCTTTTGATTGTGTAAAGCTGCTTTACGACAATGACAATTGTTAAAAGCGCTATACAAATAAAACTGAATTGAATTGAAGAGCATGATATGCAAAATCTGTCACAGGCAGCATGCATACAATGATAAATACTAATTGGTCTACAATGACAACGTACAGTACTATTGGTTTGATAGCTGTGTCATGTTTCTAATGTTTATACATGTGGTAAACTTGGTATATATTTGGCGTTTAGTAATAGTAAACGTTAGTGGAAATTGGTTTTCCAGAAACACAACGTGTGCACGAAGCATCATGCAGTGTGGTTATGTCAATAATTTCCTGATCATCGATTTGTTTACTCAACCTAATGATCGATTATAGAATATTTACTGAGGCCCATAACTATTATTCACTTAAATACCTTAATAGTTTATTATCTGTGTACTTTGCTAAAGAAAGCAAAATTAAATATAATGTGACAAAATGCCTCAAATGTGAAGGCTTATAGGATTTGAAAGACAGATCAGGTGCTCATACTATATAACAGCGATAATTTGATTAGTAGGGTTTTTTTAAGAGTGGTGTAAGTAATGATGATAGAAAAATAGAGAAAAGAAGAGAGATGAGAGGAAAAATTGATTGAACATAAAATGACTGGAAATGAACAAGTATGCACAATAAATCAAATATTTCACTCAAGCAACAAACATATTCAACAAGATTAGAGACGATCCATTAAATGATGCATTAAAAAAGGGGGGTGT
Source organism: Channallabes apus (assembly GCA_030522415.1). Taxonomy (NCBI): domain Eukaryota; kingdom Metazoa; phylum Chordata; class Actinopteri; order Siluriformes; family Clariidae; genus Channallabes; species Channallabes apus. The sequence continues at coordinate 16,720,263 of CM060107.1, forward strand.
ATTGTACAGTACATACTGTATGATGCAGTGGAGATTTCAACAGAAAAAGAGGTTTTGAAGTAGGTTACAGTATAAAAAGTAATATTTAAAAATACATAAGGAGAAGCTGTGTTTAAATTTTATATATATATACTTTCCCCCCTACTGTATATTTTGCAATATTTTATTATGCCCTTATTTGTACAGTTTATTTTACTAGTTAATTTATTTCTTAAGTATTTCTTTTTATTGATATTTATTTTACGTATAAGCTTTTATTCTCTTTTTAAGGTCACTGGCAGTCGTGTAAGCATTTCACTGCATATCGTACTGTGTATGACTGTGTATGTGACAAATAAAATTTGAATTTGATTTGATGGAACAGTATCTGATCTGAGGTAAGTTTTCCCAGTGCACCTAGTCTTCCTGAACTTCTATAATCAACTAAGTGATGGTTACTGATGAATAATGAACGAATAAGCAAAAACGAGACAATGAAACATAATCAGGGTCACGATTAACACACAATCAAGCAAATGTGTTAATAAATTCAGTCCAGAAGTGTTAAAAATTGACATAAATTACACCCATGAGCATAGTTCTTCATATAATATATGGGTAAGTCATTGATTATTAGAGCTGTTTTGTGGTTAATGGTGCAGGAGCTTTCGTGAAGATTGATAGCATCACTATTTCTGCTAAGTACCAGGATACTTTACCACAAACTGGGGTGCCTTTGTCAACAAGATAATGACTACAACATAGGACTGGTTGCAAATATTTGAGTCTACTGACATAAACTTGCAGTGGCCGGAATTAAAGAGGCCACAAACCGGAGGAAGGAAAAAAATATCTATTAAGAAATATACTGTATATTACAGACAGAATCTCTGCTATAATGTTATACAGATGGGGTGCCACTAATTTTACAAACAATGTTGTGCAAAAGAAAACTGCAATACTTTTTTGTTAAAATACAATTTAAGATTAGAATATGCATTACCTGTTTTTCATCTTTTCATAAGTTATATTATCTCCAGTCATATTTTTCTCGATGTATAAATATTAATTACTATGTCTATGTACTACTGCTATAAGATTATTAGGTAATGCTTTATTGACCTATTTATTGAATCAAAACTGTTCAGCAACTCGTAGTTCTGTTACTAAATAAGGACTAAATTACTAGTTTTTCCTCAACAGCTACCCTATTTCAATAAAATACTAAGAACATAGTTAATTACTTAGTACACAAGAGTTTTATTACCTTTGCTATAATAAACTTAAGCAAAAAGTAGTTTAAGTATTATAATTACTGTAGCATCTATCTAGCTATATATATATATAATGCTGCTTTTATACTTGTTTCTGTGCGTAAATGCATGTTCCTATGTAGGGGACCTCACTCACTCTCTCACTAATCGTCAAGACTGTGATATCCTGTATTCAGGGTCATGGGGGGCCTGGAGATCCTATCCCACGAGACTTAGGGCATGAGGCCAAGCAAACACTACAGGCAAATTGTGAATGCCAATTAGTCTAATCTGCATGTCTTTGGACTGTGGGAGGAAACCGGAGTACCCGAAGGAAACCCACCAAGCACAGGGAGAACATGCAAACTCCATGCACACAGAGACGGGAATCGAACCCAGACCCGGGAGGTGTAAGGCGACAGTGCTAAACACTACACCACCGTGCCGCCCTGTAGGGGAGATTCAGCACCAACTAATGCAAAGTTAATATTCACCTCCTATTAACATACAGTGGTGTGAAAAACTATTTGCCCCCTCCTGATTTCTTATTCTTTTGCATGTTTCATTCATTCATTCATTCATTTTCTATACCGCTTAATCCTGTGTTCAGGGTCGCGGGGACCTGGAGCCTATCCCAGGAGACTTCGGGCACTAGGCGGGGTACACCCTGGACAGGGTGCCAATCCATCGCAGGGCACACACACATACACACACTCACACACCCAATCACACACTACGGGCAATTTAGGAACGCCAATTAGCCTAACCTGCATGTCTTTGGACTGTGGGAGGAAACCGGAGTACCCGGAGGAAACCCACCAAGCACGGGGAGAACATGCAAACTCCATGCACACAGAGACGGGAATCGAGCCTGGCCGGGGAATCGAACCCGGACCCTGGAGGTGCAAGGCGACAGTGCTAACCACTACACCACCGCGCCGCTCTTTTGCATGTTTGTCACACAAAATGTTTCTGATCATCAAACACATTTAACTATTAGTCAAAGATAACACAAGTAAACACAAAATGCAGTTTTTAAATGAGGGGTTTTTTATTTAGGGAGAAAAAAAATCCAAACCTACATGGCCCTGTGTGAAAAAGTAATTGCCCCCTGAACCTAATAACTGGTTGGGCCACCCTTAGCAGCAATAACTGCAATCAAGCGTTTGCGATAACTTGCAACGAGTCTTTTACAGCGCTCTGGAGGAATTTTGGCCCACTCATCTTTGCAGAATTGTTGTAATTCAGCTTTATTTGAGGGTTTTCTAGCATGAACCGCCTTTTTTAAGGTCATGCCACAACATCTCAATAGGATTCAGGTCAGGACTTTGACTAGGCCACTCCAAACTCTTCATTTAGTTTTTCTTCAGCCATTCAGAGGTGGATTTGCTGGTGTGTTTTGGGTCATTGTCCTGCTGCAGCACCCAAGATCGCTTCAGCTTGAGTTGACGAACAGATGGTCGGACATTCTCCTTCAGGATTTTTTGGTAGACAGTAGAATTCATGGTTCCATCTATCACAGCAAGCCTTCCAGGTCCTGAAGCAGCAAAACAACCCCAGACCATCACACTACCACCACCGTATTTTACTGTTGGTATGATGTTCTTTTTCTGAAATGCTGTGTTACTTTTACGCCAGATGTAATGAGACACGCACCGTCCAAAAAGTTCAACTTTTGTCTCGTCGGTCCACAAGGTATTTTCCCAAAAGTCTTGGCAATCATTGAGATGTTTTTTAGCAAAATTAAGACGAGCCTTAATGTTCTTTTTGCTTAAAAGTGGTTTGCGCCTTGGAAATCTGCCATGCAGGCCGTTTTTGCCCAGTCTCTTTCTTATGGTGGAGTCGTGAACACTGACCTTAATTGAGGCAAGTGAGGCCTGCAGTTCTTTAGATGTTGTCCTGGGGTCTTTTGTGGCCTCTCGGATGAGTTGTCTCTGCGCTCTTGGGGTAATTTCGGTCGGCCGGCCACTCCTGGGAAGGTTCACCACTGTTCCATGTTTTTGCCATTTGTGGATAATGGCTCTCACTGTGGTTCGCTGGAGTCCCAAAGCTTTAGAAATGGCTTTATAACCTTTACCAGACTGATAGATCTCAATTACTTTTGTTCTCATTTGTTCCTGAATTTCTTTGGATCTTTGCATGATGTCTAGCTTTTGAGGTGCTTTTGGTCTACTTCTCTGTGTCAGGTAGCTCCTATTTAAGTGATTTCTTGATTGAAACAGGTGTGGCAGTAATCAGGCCTGGGGGTGACTACAGAAATTGAACTCAGGTGTGATAAACCACAGTTATTTTTTAACCAGGGGGGCAATCACTTTTTCACACAGGGCCATGTAGATTTGGAGTTTTTTTTCTCCCTTAATAACGTAAACCTTCATTTAAAAACTGCATTTTGTGTTCAATTATGTTATCTTTGACTAATAGTTAACGGTATTTGATGAGCAGAAACATTTAAGTGTGACAAACATGCAAAAGAATAAGAAATCAGGAAGGGGGCAAATAGTTTTTCACACCACTGTACAGTATGTCCTGGGATCCTGTATTGTTACGTATGAATTATTAAATAGTATCGTGAACTTTTACCTGGTCTAAGCTGGCATTCATTTCACTAAAGTGCTTTAGTGTCCATACTGTAGGAACAGCAAACTTTAATTTCACCACTAAAGTTGTTTGTGTGTAATTTCAAGCCTTCACAATGCGCAGCATGTCTGAATCTATAGAATTGAAAGGTGCTCTTTTGCTTTGGGGACAAGCTGAGATGAGAGAGGCAGCAAAGTGCCGTCTTCTCTCCCCTCCATTCCATAACCTTCACCTGTGTGGAAATGGTTGGGCTCGCAATGTTCTCTTCTGTATCCATGGAGACAAAGCCAGAAGAAGTGTTTCGTGTGTCTCTGTCTGTCACAGGGATTCGACGATTTGTTTGGCTTGGAGTAGGTGTCTGGTCCATCCCATTCCCAAACATCAGAAGAGCATTGTCTGTTCATAGAAACAAACACACACACACACACACAACAGGTCGAGAGTTAGAGACTATTTAGATTTAGAACAGCAGACAGCCCTGTAATGTCCTGACTCACACTTTAGTTCTTTTACATGGTAGATATTTGAATTCAGAGCGCTAAGAGAGGCAGCTAGACGGGCCGCCTCGAATGGGCAAGGCCGGCACTCAGTATTCCTCAGAGGTCCCTGAGCTGCACCTGGCTCTCCACTTCCTCTCATTAACTCCCTCACAAGTGGCTCAGCTAAATGGCTCTCAGGATCCACAAACTCCTCCGCACACGTCCCTCATTTCAGAGAGGAGCAGGAGAGTTCGTTTGCATGAGACATCTCTGTTTGAACAGGCTCGCGGCATCAATATTAGAGATGAATCATGGTTTATAATTCCCAAAAAAAAAAAAAAAAAAGGAAGAAAAAAAAAAAACCAGGCAGGTCTGCTATGAGTATGTGTGAGAGTGACAGTAAAGACAGGAAGAGAGGTGGACATTAGTACGGGAAGTGCCTGGTGAGTATGAGAGGGACTAAGAGGCGAAAAAAGCATTCCTCAGACACTGTCCACAATGGATCCTGGCCATTTGCCTTGTCTCTGATCATGACACACTATTACAAAACAAGAAGAGAAACACAGAAATGAGAGGTGCTGAGTTAAAAAAGAAAGAGAGAGAGAGATCAGAGTAAGAAGCAGAGAGTGAGAGCAAGCGAAACATCCCTAGTGATTCATACATCTCATCATGATACATTGACAAATGCATGCATTTGCTCTGTTTAAAATATTTATAGCAAAGAACATTTCCATGAATGAAAGGAAGGGGAAAGAAAGCCTTCCTGCCTGAATGATGCATGAGGACACGAGGTACTGAAGACAGATGGGCTGATTTTTTTCATGTGTTTGTTATTTGGTAGACCGTGACCATGCTCATGTGGAACTACTGCGTCTCAACGTTACAACAAAGACTTGCTTGTACGCTCTATAAAAGGCCATATTCATAAATCATTACCTAATAATGCCTCATTTGATAATGCTATATCTGTAAGTGATTAGTGACACCTCCGTTATCAAGCATTCATTGTAGTAGCTGTAATAACTGTATATAAATAATAATTTGTGCATACTTTTTTGCTGCTTTTTCATAAAGCGATTGTAATATTTTTTTTATACATCACAAACATATTAATTACAAATGCATCATAAAAAGGAGCTCTAACGTCACTACTGCAGGTCTGCTGTAGCAATAAGGCACTAAATGTAGTACAGCATTAAGTAAAGACAATCTCATTTTATTTTTAGATTAAGTCCACAGATAATGAAGATTACTTAAAAATAGCTCTTCAATGTGCTGTGATTGTCTATGGATCCTTACAGATATAATATAAGCGATATCATAAATACACTACATGTGTCATTAATTCCTCAAGCCTCTTTCAAATAAACAAATGTAGGTGTAATAAAAGTAGTCGTGATGTCAGTACTCGCCCAGCAAACCAGCCTTTTGCAGCGGCTTAAAACGTATGAATTATCTTCAAATATACAAAAAAAAAGCGAAAAGACACTCGATTATTATGCATAGGTTATATGTTTAATTCAAAAAGTTCATAAAAACACTTTAAAACGAGAGAAAAACTGTTAAAATCCTCGTTCGCCTTCTCAGCGTTAGGTAGCGAGTGACGTCATGATTTGAATCTGCGCGCAACCGGGGAAACATAGGGAAACTGACTTTCCCGGACCACCGGCTTTTAGATAAAGTCCTTCTATGCGCCATCTGGCGGATATTCAGTGAAGCACAACACATTTATTTTAAATTCCCGAATGTTGCCTCCGGCAAGTCGCGCGCTAAATTGCGGCATACCGCGGGAAAACACGCAGGGTTTTAAGGGCGACATCTGTACGTACAGGAGCCTGATGAGCTATTTTGGCAAGAAAATCATGATCCCGTGCTACTGTATATACAGTAATGGGCAGATTTGAAGAGAACTCTGATCTCGTGGTTTAGTGAATGGTGATAATGTGACGTGCTCGTGCAGGTACGAGGAGAGGTGAGGAGTGTCCAATGACTGAAGTTCTCAACAACGCTCCCCTCGATCTCGCCAACTCTCTCCTGGATTAAGTAGAACATGTGACGAGTTTTAAGAGAGTCCTATGAGAGCTCAAGTGTTCCAGGACACCTCGAGGAGTACACCAATTATCTCACCAACATTGCTCGTTCGAGATTTCCCATCACACACCTGTATGTATGTATGAAGGGGAATTTACACTTACAGTACTGTACACTTACGGAATAAAAGATGGAAGTTAATATATTCAAGTTGTAAAACTACATATAAGCTTAAGCCAATGTACACTTAGAAGTGAAACCGATTTAAATTGGAAAGTGGCACATACAGTACCACTTTCATTAACATCTACTTATAGTACCAGTCGAAGGTTTTTTGAAAAACTGATTTCTTTTCTACATTTTCGAAGAATACTGAAGATTTCAAAGCTATGAAATAACACATGGCATTATGTGATTATCTATATTTTAAGATATAACGGTCAGCTTTTCTGGAATAGTTCTTGCAAGAACAGTTTTGTCGAGTGCATTTTCAAAACGCATCAAGCACCATAATGGAACTGGCTGGAAAGACCAAAACTTACCCGATGGGAAGTTCATTTAGAGTTACCAGCATCAGAAATCACCAATTAACAAACAGCACCTCAAATTAGAGCCGTTATAAAAAGGATTTACTGAACAGAGCGTAAGTAGCAGAAACATCTCAATATCAACTGTTCAAAGGAGGTTATTACCAGTGGTGTCAAAAGTATTCACATTCATTACTTGAGTAGAAGTATAGATACTAGGGTTCAAAACTACTTCTTTAGAAGTTGAAGTATCAACTCAAGCTTTTTACTTAAGTAAAAGTTTAAAAGTACTGGTTTCCAAACTACTTAAAGTATAAAAGTAAAAGTACCGGGTTGGGTTGCGCGTTCTGATCATAAAAATAGAGTAACGAGGCTATTTTTCAAAAGTAAGGAGTAGAAATTACAGATAATTGCTTAAAAATGTAAGGAGTAGAAGTAAAAAGTCGGCTGAAAAATAATTACTCCAGTAAAGTATAGATACCCAAAATTTCTACTTAAGTAAGGTAACGAAGTATTTGTACTTCGTTACTTGACACATCTGGTTATTACATACTGCGGATTCTTCGGCATTGTTTTACAGCGTAGAAAGCAACCAAAATCTGGAAAGAGCACTAAATTAGAAGGTGTGTCCAAACGTTTGACTGGTAATGTATAATAACACTGTTAACACTTTATATTACAACGTAATCACTGCTATTAACTGTAGTGCCTTTGTATAAATAATTACATAATTCCTGGTAAATGCACCTGATTGAATGCATCGGTTATTGTACCGTACAGTGCATATTGCCTGAGGTGTTTCTGGAATGACTTATTGCACGTGTAATTATAGCTTTATGAGTTTTAGAGTGCATGAAAAATTATACACAGAATTATTACCTACTAAACTTATAATGTGTTATGAATATACTGTAGACCAGTGTTTTTTTCTTTACAAAGTTTTTTTTTTTTTTTGCTTTTGCTTTTTAAAAGCAGACCTAACGCCTACTGTTCACTCACCTGCAACTCATCTTAACATATCAGATCTTATTGTCTCACTGGAAGGATTCAAAACTATTCACTTCAAAGATAATCTTTGCTAATCTGCACACATGTTCGTCGACATACTTGTTAAACAAAGGCAGTCATCGCGTCTCTCGGCACAGCAACGGAAAGCAAAGAAGGGCAAGAGTCCCTCCACTGTAGCAGCTCATTAAACAAATACGCCATTACAATGCCCACACTTGAGATTTTAAAGTGAACACTAGCTTGCACCAAGGTTGTTCTGTCATAATTATGAATGCAATATGGTTGTTGTTATAATGCGTGTATTTTTCACATCAGTGCATTGATGAGAAACCGGAGTGCAGCTGCATATTTCCAGTACAAAAAGCAATTAAAATGTATTTCTGTCATTTTTGATCAGCGGATGATGATGTACATATAAATGTAACCAATGCCGATAATGTTCAAGTCGCTGGACAGTCATAACCTCACATCATTGATTACAGCAGTACTCAGATGAGCTCATTGGACACATGTGGCATCACTGGTGATTGTAATATAGACATATCAGGCTTCAGTGAGTATAATAATCAAAAGGATGCACGGGAGACTTACTGAGACAGATGTTGTTGGTGAAATAATCCAGAAACTCTGTGCATTGCTGTTTCTGATTGCCACTTGCTGAGCATGTGCACCACGGTGCCACATTGGATGTGGTGTTGTCCGCGTAATTAGGAGTGATGGGACTGCCTGTACACAAGACATACTTTTCTGTAGAACATTTTCTTCTAGACGAACTGTCATTTCTGACATCACAAAAGTAAAAAGACAAACTTTTTTGGAGCTTGTCGAAATGGTCTAAACTATGTACACTTTCACAGACTTCTTCTCTCACAGGCTGAGCCGAATCTAATCATCTGATGTGTATAGAATTTTTTGTTTGTTTTATATATACACACACAAATATACCACATTTAGACTGGATATGCATTCATTTTTCTTGATGTATCAGTGAAAGGTCGTGTTGGTTCAGGATCCTATCCCATGAAAATTGGCAGTGATTTGGAAAACTTCCTGAATGGAATGCCAGTCACACATTCCAGGACAAAACACACACACACACACCCAGAGATGAGAAATTTAGCATATCCAATTTACCACCTGGCCTGTATTTATGCAGCAGGAGGAAACCAGACTACACAAAGGAAACATGAAAAGCAACCGCAGACCCTGGAGTTGTAATTAGGCAAAGCTACGCACTGTTCTAACTAATAACTCGTATAATTTTACACCGGTGAGTACTGATACGAGCGTATAAAACATTGTACGGTTAATGAATGTTGATTAAAAGCATTGATTTTTACTACAGTGATGGACTCTTCACTCTGTCCGACTCTAAATGTAAAACAGAAACACAACACACTCACAACAAATAAAGACTTGCTTGGATGTATAAACGTCCTATAAGGGTTCTACATAAAACCTGTAAGCATTCCTTATTTAAAAAAAAAAAAAAAAAAAAAGTCATGAAGCTTCATAATATCCACAACATTAAGTCAGAAACACTAATTTCCGAGTTATTCTTAAGTGATGAATCTTGTTCCTGTACCTTTTAGAGTTGTTAATTGATATGCCGCAACTTGCACTTTAATTAGACAAATTGTCACGGGTGGTGCAGACGGGATGGATCCAAGCGCAGAGCGTGTGAGAGAAGCAGCGCCGGTTATTTTTAAATGTATCATGCACTGAGTGTTTTGTGAATGAAAACTCCTTCCGATTGGTGCAGAGGCACGGCGCGAGTCTCGACGAGAGAATGCGGAAGTGAAGAGCCGGTGCGCGCTGAATGCAGGTCTGATGTATTATGCACTGAGTGTTTTGTGAATGAAAACTCCTTCCGATTGGTGCAGAGGCACGGCGCGAGTCTCGGCGAGAGAATGCGGAAGTGAAGTGCCGGTGCGCGCTGAGTGCAGGTCTGATCCGCGGGGAATAATCTTGGTTGTGGGTGCGCGTGGTACGTTGCCGTGAAGTCAAAGAAAGTCCGTGATCCAGAATCGTGGTCGTAAAACGAAAGCAAAGGTCGATATCCAGAGAACAGAGAAAATGACAATCCAAAGCGTGAGACGTGAGCGAGATCCGTGAAACCAAGCGTGGGTCGAGAACTGAAGGTCAAGGTAGAACAAAACGCTGGAAAACTGGGCATGAGAGCACACAATAATCTGGCAGGGAGTGGTTGTTTGGCAGAGAGTAATATAGGGTGAAGTAATGAATGAAGATGGAGAACAGGTGTGCATGAGCCGGCACATGAGGCGGCAATATGGAAGCATAGAAACGGAGTGTGGAGTGGAGTGGCAGATCATCGTGGTTTGTTTTGACAGGTAGGCGTGACCTGGCGTGTCGTGACAGTACCCCCCGTCCTACGGACGCCACCTGGCGTTCTTGAGGGGGCCTCGGGATGAACTTGGTGGAAGTCCGAGATCAAAGAGCGGTCCAGGATGAATCTGGCTGGCACCCAGCTCCTTTCCTCGGGTCCATAGCCCTCCCAGTCCACGAGATACTGTAGGCCGCGTCCTCTGCGACGAGACTTGAGAAGTTTACGGACAGTGAAGGCTTCGCCCCCATCTATGAGTCGAGGTGGTGGAGGGGGGTGAGGGGGTGGAGCCAGAGAGCATGGAACCAACCTGCGGACCTGGGAAACGTGGAATGTGGGATGAACTCGACGCATAGAACTAGGAAGAGCCAGTCTGACGGAGGTGGGGTTGATGATACGTGAAATCGTAAAGGGACCTATGAATCTAGGCGAGAGCTTTCTGGATGTGGTCTTAAGTGGTAGGTCGCGAGTAGAGAGCATGACTCTTTGGCCAACACGGTACTTTGGGGCTGCAGCGCGGTGCCGGTTGGCCTTACGTTGAAAGATGCTCACGGTGCGCATCAGCTGAGCACGGGCCCGTCGCCATGTGTTTTTGCAGCGGCGGATAAAGACTTGGGCTGACGGGACAGCAGTTTCCTCCTCTTGGGTGGGAAATAATGGTGGCTGGTAGCCTAGACAGCATTGGAAAGGAGACATACCAGTGGCAGAGGTGGGGAGCGAGTTGTGTGCATACTCCACCCAGGGGAGGAAATGGCTCCACGAAGCTGCATCCCGTGAAGTCATGCATCTCAGGGTTTTCTCAAGCTCCTGATTTGCACGTTCTGTCTGGCCGTTGCTCTGGGGGTGAAAGCCAGACGAGAGGCTAGGAGTTGCACCGATGAGACTACAAAAGGCTTTCCAGAACTGAGCCGAGAACTGGGGACCCCTGTCTGAGACTATGTCTACCGGGAGGCCATGGAGGCGAAATACATGGTTAATCATGAGCTCAGCCGTTTCTTTAGCAGACGGCAGTTTGGGGAGAGGGACAAAATGTGCGGCTTTGGAAAAACGGTCGACTATGGTAAGTATGCATGTGTTATTGTTGGAGGGGGGTAATCCAGTGACAAAATCAATGGCGATGTGGGACCATGGGCGATGGGGAATAGGGAGGGGTTTGAGTAGACCCTCAGGTCGGCGGTTCTGTGTCTTGTTCCTGGTGCAAATGTCGCATGCGGCCACAAAGTTCTTAACATCTTCTGTGACAGAAGGCCACCAGAACCGTTGCTGTAGTAGGGCAAGAGTGCGGGTGGCTCCGGGGTGACATGCTAGCTTCGAGTTGTGGCCCCACTCTAGTACTAGGGAGCGAGCTGTGGCTGGGACGAAGAGTCTCCCGGGGGGAACATTGCTAGGACCTGGCTCATGCGTCAGTGATTGCAGGACTTGATTTTCCACTTCGAGCTGAGTGGCTGCCACCAGACATTGGGGTGGTAAAATAGTCTCTATGGTGGGGGTGTCCTGGGGGGTGGTAAATTGACGAGACAGAGCATCGGGCTTAGTATTTTTAGAGCCTGGGCGGTAAGAAAGCGTGAAGTTAAATCTGGAGAAAAACAGGGACCAGCGTGCCTGACGTGAATTCAATCTTTTGGCCGCCTTGAGATACTCAAGGTTTTTATGGTCAGTCCAGACGAGAAAGGGGTGTTCAGCTCCCTCCAGCCAATGTCTCCACTCTTCTAGGGCGAGCTTCACAGCTAAGAGCTCGCGATCCCCAATGTCGTAATTGCGTTCAGTGGGTGTGAGTCGGCGAGAGAAAAACGAGCATGGGTGAAGTTTGTTATCTCGAGGAGATCTCTGAGAGAGAACAGCTCCGACTCCTGTTTCGGAGGCATCGACCTCAACAATGAACTGAAGAGCAGGGTCGGGGAAGACAAGAATAGGCGCTGTTGTGAATAAACATTTCAGATGATTGAATGCTTCCTGGGCTTGAGAGTTCCACTGAAAGGAAATCCTAATGGAGGTGAGAGTGGTGAGGGGTGTGGCCACCAGGCTGTAGTTTCTGATGAAACGTCGGTAGAAGTTAGCAAACCCCAGGAAGCGTTGAAGTTCACGTCTAGAAGAAGGAGTGGGCCATTCAGTAACAGCTTTGATCTTGGCTGGGTCCATCTGAATTCCAGATGGGGAGATGAGGTAGCCCAGAAAAGAGGTGGATTCTTGATGGAACTCGCATTTCTCTGCTTTAACATAAAGTTTGTTCTCCATTAAGCGTTGCAGCACCTGACGAACGTGAATTCTGTGCTCCTTAAGTGAGCGAGAAAAGATCAGAATGTCATCAAGGTAGGCAAACACAAAGGTGTTGAGGAAGTCGCGGAGAACGTCATTTATAAGGGCCTGGAACACAGCTGGGGCGTTAGTTAGGCCGAATGGGACCACCAGGTATTCATAGTGACCTGTGGGTGTGTTAAAGCCTGTTTTCCATTCGTCACCTTCTCTGATCCTGACTAGGTGGTAAGCATTCCTGAGATCAAGTTTGGAGAACACGTGAGCATCCTGGAGTAATTCAAAGGCTGTAGACATCAAAGGAAGTGGATAGCGGTTCTTGACTGTAATTTCGTTGAGCCCCCTATAATCTATACATGGACGAAGAGATTTGTCCTTTTTTTTCACAAAGAAAAATCCAGCACCAGCTGGGGAGGAGGAGGGGCGGATGATTCCGGCGGTTAGGGACTCAGAGATATACTGTTTCATGGCCTCTCTTTCAGGGAGTGACAATGAATAGAGGCGGCCTCTTGGGGGGGTAGTGCCAGGGAGGAGGTTGATGGCGCAGTCGTAGGGGCGGTGAGGAGGGAGAGAAATAGCACGTGATTTGCTAAATACCTGTTTAAGGTCATGGTATTCGACAGGTACCTGAGAAAGGCAAGGAATATCTTCTTTTGACATGGTTGGTGTGTTCCTGAGGTGGGCGGAGCGGAGGCAGGAGGAAAGACAGGCAGGGCTCCATTCGAGGATGCTATTCCTAGTCCAGTCAACATGAGGGTTGTGTTTCTTGAGCCATGGGAGACCCAAAACTACTGGAGCATGGGGGCTTTGGATGATCAGGAGTGAGATGGTTTCAGCATGATTACCAGAGAGCTGTAGGGTGAGTGGAGCTGAGCGGTGAGTGACTGGTGGAAGTTTACTGCCATCTAGTGCCTGAACGTGAAGTGGCTGGCTGAGTGGGTGAGATGGAATCTTGAGGCGGCTGATAGTGGATGCTGCTATAAAATTTTGGTCGGCTCCAGAATCTATGAGAGCGTTCATGACGTGAGGCTGGTTAGCGTAGGTCAAGGTTACCAAGAACAGCGGTCGAGAATCTGGGAGAAATTGAAGATTAGGACCTCCTTGTGCTCCCAGAATTACCTGGGGGTCCCGGGCTTTTAACGGACAGGATCGTACCAAGTGGCCCGCTTGGCCACAGTAAAAGCAGGAACCTTCATCGCGACGGCGCTGGCGCTCCATTAGAGAAAGGCGTGTGCGGCCAATTTGCATGGGTTCAGACAGGGTTTGATACAAAGGTGTGGTGAAATCTGGGATGGAAGGTTGAGTGAACCCCGAGGTGTTAGGTGGCTGAAGGGCTTCCATGTGATGATCCTGCTTACGGGTGTCAATACGAGCAGCAAGGTCCATGAGCTCTTGAAGGGTGGAAGGAAGCTCTCGTGCAGCTAGTTCATCCTTGATGGGGTCGGCGAGTCCATGGCGGAAAGCATCGAACAGTGCTTGATGATCCCAGCCACAAGAGGGAGCCAGAGTCCTGAAATCAATGGCATAGTCGTGCACAGAACGAGACCCTTGGCATAACTTAAGTAGTTGGCCTGCTGCCTGCCGTCCTGAAAATGAACGGTCGAACACCCGCCTCATTTCATTGGTGAATGCCTCGAAGGTGGCACAGCACGAGACCTGGGCATCCCATAGAGAAGTTCCCCATTCCCTTGCCCTGCCCGAAAGAAGAGTAATGATGTAAGCTACCTTTGAACGTTCTGTGGGAAAGGATGAGACTTGGAGTTCAAGCACGAGAGAGCACTGAGAAAGGAACGAACGACAGGTGAGTGGATCACCATCATAAGTGGGTGGCGCAGGGAGGCGTGGTTCATGGCGGGCGATGGGCACCAGGGGTGGTGGCAGCACTTGAGGAGTAGGAGGTGGAGTGAGGCTCAGCTGCTGGATCTGATCACTGAGGGAGGTCAGCGTTTGTGTCACTGTGCGAAGTGCAGTCATGATGTGCTGAATGTCCTGCTGGTGCGAACCTAACAGTGCGCCTTGGTTTTTTAGTGCATCCTCCAGACGCGAGATATCTGCTGGATCCATAACTGGCCAGATTATACTGTCACGGGTGGTGCAGACGGGATGGATCCAAGCGCAGAGCGTGTGAGAGAAGCAGCGCCGGTTATTTTTAAATGTATCATGCACTGAGTGTTTTGTGAATGAAAACTCCTTCCGATTGGTGCAGAGGCACGGCGCGAGTCTCGACGAGAGAATGCGGAAGTGAAGAGCCGGTGCGCGCTGAATGCAGGTCTGATGTATTATGCACTGAGTGTTTTGTGAATGAAAACTCCTTCCGATTGGTGCAGAGGCACGGCGCGAGTCTCGGCGAGAGAATGCGGAAGTGAAGTGCCGGTGCGCGCTGAGTGCAGGTCTGATCCGCGGGGAATAATCTTGGTTGTGGGTGCGCGTGGTACGTTGCCGTGAAGTCAAAGAAAGTCCGTGATCCAGAATCGTGGTCGTAAAACGAAAGCAAAGGTCGATATCCAGAGAACAGAGAAAATGACAATCCAAAGCGTGAGACGTGAGCGAGATCCGTGAAACCAAGCGTGGGTCGAGAACTGAAGGTCAAGGTAGAACAAAACGCTGGAAAACTGGGCATGAGAGCACACAATAATCTGGCAGGGAGTGGTTGTTTGGCAGAGAGTAATATAGGGTGAAGTAATGAATGAAGATGGAGAACAGGTGTGCATGAGCCGGCACATGAGGCGGCAATATGGAAGCATAGAAACGGAGTGTGGAGTGGAGTGGCAGATCATCGTGGTTTGTTTTGACAGGTAGGCGTGACCTGGCGTGTCGTGACACAAATGGAAAGAAGTGGGACAACATTTTGGACAAGGAGAGACTGATCAAAAGTATGACGTGTCCTTATTTAATCAAGTTTGGAAAATTGCTGTAGCATAAAGAATACACCACTTCCTATGTTTTATACACACTTACAGTACTCTTATAGGCAGTTTGGAACAGCATTTAGCCTAATCTGAATGTTTTCGGACTGTGGGAGGAACCTGAAGTACAGTACTTGTAAACTCCATGCTCACAGACCCTGGGTGGGAATCAAACCCAGACGGTGCAAGGCAACAGTAACCACTAAGCCACCGTGCCATCAGTTAATATCTTACCTTTAAAAAAACAATCACCAAGCTGTCACACTGGCCATCTTTAATGTATTTAAACTATTTACACAATAAAATGTACTGTATTTGTGACACATTCATTTTAACAAACTAGGGGCCAGGGGTAGCTCAGTGGTTAAGGCATTGGACTACGGTTCAGAAGATCCCAGGTTCAAACCTCACAACCACCAAGTTGCCACTGTTGGGCCCTTGAGCAAGGCCCTTAACCCTCAACTGCTCAGATGTGTAATTACATAAAAAAAATAAATAAAAGTAAGTCACTCTGGATAAGAGCGTCTGCCAAATGCCTAAATGTAAATAAACTAGTAAGCTATACTCAACAAACTTATACTTGTCTTTTTTTATTGTATAAGTACAACAGATTTGAAATGTACTGTATATAACAAACGGCGGCACGGTGGTGTAGTGGTTAGCACTGTCGCCTTGCACCTCCAGGGTCTGGGTTCGATTCCCCGGCCAGGCTCGATTCCCGTCTCTGTGTGCATGGAGTTTGCATGTTCTCCCTGTGCTTGGTGGGTTTCCTCCGGGTACTCCGGTTTCCTCCCACAGTCCAAAGACATGCAGGTTAGGCTAATTGGCGTTCCTAAATTGCCCGTAGTGTGTGATTGGGTGTGTGAGTGTGTGTATGTGTGTGTGCCCTGCGATGGATTGGCACCCTGTCCAGGGTGTACCCCGCCTAGTGCCCGAAGTCTCCTGGGATAGGCTCCAGGTCCCCCGCGACCCTGAACACAGGATTAAGCGGTATAGAAGATGAATGAATGAATGTATATAACAAGGTACAAAACCAGCTCAGGACTAATGTCAGATTCAAATAATAAAGATAATTTAGACAGTTCGATAGCAAAGTGAGATAACTCCATATACAAGTTTTTTTCTCCTCAAATGAAGCAAGTAGAATTGCAAACTGATAAAAAAAATTTTTGTATGTTGAATGTTTTGAATGTTTTTTCACAAGGGTGGTAAAAATTGTCAAAATTGTTTGGATTAAATACATACATACATACATACAGTACATACATACATACAGTATATATTTATATACAGTCGGGCATAAGAGTATTTAGTCAGCCACCAATTGTGCAAGTTCTCTCACTTATAAAGGTGTGAGAGACCTGTAATTTTCATCATAGGTATACCTCAACTATGAGAGACAAATCCAGAAAAAATCAGAAAAATCACATTGTAGGATTTTTAATGAACTAATTCGTAAATTCCTCTATAAAATAAGTATTTGGTCACCTACAAACAAGCAAGATTTCTGGCTCTCACAGACCTGTAACTTCTTTAAGAGGCTCATCTGTCCTCCACTCATTACCTGTTTTAATGGCATCTGTTTGAACTCGTTATCAGTATAAAAGACACCTGTCCACAACCTCAAACAGTCACACTCCAAACTCCACTATGGCCAAGACCAAAGAGATGTCAAAGGACACCAGAAACAAAACAGTAGACCTGCACCAGGCTGGGAAGACTGAATCTGCAATAGGTAAGCAGCTTGGTGTGAAGAAATGAACTGGAGTAATTATTAGAAAATGGAAGACGTACAAGTTCACTGATAATCTCCCTCGATCTGGGGCTCCACGCAAGATCTCACCCTGTGGGGTCAAAATAATCACAAGAACTGTGAGCAAAAATCCCAGAACCACACGGGGGAACCAAGTGAATGACCTGCAGAGAGCTGGGACCAAAGTAACAAAGGCTACCATCAGTAACACACTGCTTAATCCAGGCCCGTCAGAAGTTTGCTAGAGAGCATCTGGATGAAGCATGGGGGTGGAAACATCATGAAAACCTCCTTCCATCAGCAAGGGCATTGAAGATGAAATGTAGCTTTCAGCATGACAATGATCCCAAACACACCGCCCCAGGCAACGAAGGAATGGCTTCATAAGAAACATTTCAAAACTATAGTTGGCAGCATCATTCACCTACTCCTCTGCCAGTTTTAGCTTTCCTGTGGTACGACAGCTTCCTGTCATAATACAGGTATGCATCGTTTAATGTCTGTTCGTGCATTAACCGACCACAGGTCCATCAGTCATCTCGTTATAGTTTTATATACTGTAGGGTTTATAACATTTACAGTAATGGTGACAGAATCAGCCGATGTAAATGCAACAGCTTCCCACACAGCATGTGAATCTCATGTTTTTTTGTTTTTTTACACAAAGTCCTTGTGCATATTTTAAGTTTTGTAATGTTATTTCTCTGGAACACCACAGTGCATACTCCTACATAGTTTTGTTAAGTGTATAACATGCAAATGACACAATGTCCTATTTTACAGAATGTCTCACGGAAGTTACGTGACACATACTGTACCATTAATTTCTTACTGCTGGAATGACGTCCTCTGAACAAATTCAATGCACTCATGACAGCCGTTGTGTTGCAAAGGAAGTATCCTCCCTTCATTAATTACATAACAAAAAGAAGTCATGTGATTGGTTCATCGCCTTTTTTATGTAGGATCTACAGTACAGTACATGGCTTGCTTTCCTCAAAACAGGGAAGTTTAAATCTTCTAAAAGAAGCAGATTTCAAATTAAGCATTTTGTTAAAGACAACCTTGTTTGTCAAAGAACGATAATTTGCAAACACAAATAAAATCAGACAAGGGCGTTTATCGTGTTCCCGAAGTCGAACTGTTCATATAAACAGCAAAATAGATGGAAAATCAAGATTGGGCATTTAGACTTGCAGTTTGAATCTAATCTTTGTGCCCTGTATGTTTGCTTTGGTGTACTACATGCAAATACTAATTATTTGTGCATATAAAGTGACAGGACATGAAAGGTGAGACGCCGGAGTGCTAACTCTTATCGAATGCATCATGAAAAGGTTTTAAAGTGTCTCTATGCTCCTCAAATTGCGAGTAGACTAATAAAACCACCCATGTGTGTCTGTGCGTGCGCGCGCGTGTGTCTGTATACGCGTTTGATTGGTGGGTTTGGTCTATGCGGCGCTGGTGGCAACACTTTTGAAATGCATTAAAATTGTCTAGGTTTGTGTTTTAGAGCCCATGAAAAACTAGGCTCGTTTCCAGAGGTGATATAAAACAGGGTGCATTTCAAGCCAATCGCCATCAAAGGTATTTCAGGAAGCAATAACAACTCCTGCACTTCACAGACTGGATTTGGATGCTCTCATATCCAATCCTCTTAAAAAAGTATTCTGTCTCAATCTCTCTCTCTCTCTCTCACACACACATACACACACACACACACAACAAAGCTTCTTTGTCTGTATCTATTGTTATTTGTCCTTTTTATTATTCATTCTTTTTTTTTTCTTTAGTTGTACAGTATTTTTTTATTTTTTTTTGTTTCCTACACATTCCCATCACATCTCTCTCTCTCTCTCTCTCTCTCTCTCACTCTTTTACTCTCTCACATGTCCAGTCAAGCATCATCTCTCCATCTTTTGGTACCTACCTATTAGGCCAGTGTAGGCTACAAGACAGGCAGCATAGTTGCCATGTTTGCAGCCGCTGGATGACTGCTCCTGTGGCTGGCAGTCGTACTGAAACTGGGCCAAGCGGGACCTGGAGGACAACCAGAGAGCACAGGATCTTTGTTAATAGAGACTGAAAGTACACACATGCACACACACAGACACTGAGGAGAGATAATGAAAGTGGCGGGCATCATGCTGGCCGATGCAGAGAAGCACTCCCTGCATGATTATTACTCCTGACACAGAAAAACGGCTGACTTCGAAACAGCATGGTGCATCGATATGTCTCCGTAGTTACATTTATGAACTTCAATTTAATGTAATTGAATTTCATTCTAAATGACATTTAACAATTCTTCTCATTCCACTTTTCCTGGTAGAGGTTGCCGTAGAGACAGGTTGAGACCAGAAAGTCAGACCAGATGTCTTTTCCTCAAGCGACAGCCTATAGCCCGTTTTCATCTCAAAAGGGACAATGCCATCTAAGACTGGACTGTCCATTCTACTGCCTGACTGGCATTGTACCTTATTCACACTCTTTATACTGTATTGTAGGTTTTTCACCCAAAACATGGCTCCGTAGCCCAGCCACTATGAACATCACAGCCAGAGCTGGCTCCAGGGGAGACTTCCAGGAAGCCCTTACACCATCAGGGTTATCTTTTTTGTACTGTTCTTGAAATGGTCTTAATAGGAATGTTTATGCCTTTGATCTGTTCACCAAGTGTGACCATAACTAGAAACACTTACAGTACAGTAGTTCCCAGAGATATAGCCCTGAGGTTCACAAGAATGCACAGGTCCTTTCACCCCAACAGCAAAGTCATAAATCACAGTATTTCAGGACTACATCTAGACCAAGACAGAGTAATAACTGAATAACAGATTTTTTTTTAAAATCAAAATCCACTAACAAAAGTGTAAAGCAATGCAGAAGCATCTGTCAAGGCTTGTGTCCTTATAAAGTTTATCCTTTACCTCATCACCAGTCATTCTAACTAACATTGAAGTTTTGTTGTTCTGTTTATCATATTCTGCATGTGGTACCACTAGTCACTGGTTAATTTGTAAGAAGAAAGAAAAAGGGGGATTAAATTGACTTAAAAGGCAAAGAGTTCAAGGTTGGAGGTTGATCTAGCCTACAAATTCCCCAGATCCCAATCCGATCAAGCATCCATAGAATACACTGGACAAAAAAGTGGGAGTACCCACTCCGCAACCGGCAGCACCCAAAGGATCTGCTCCAACGTTCCTGGTTCCAGACACAACAGCACCCCCCTCCCCTCCCCCCACTCCCCTCCCCAAAGGGGCAAGAGCTATCTGGTGATGCACGTTAATGGTTTTAAAGTTATGGCTGGTTGGTGTATAGCTGATCTGGGCACAGTGTTCCCAGTGGTCACTTGTGTGGCATGCAACAATGTTCTTAATAAGCATGAACTTGATTCAAAATTGACGACAGCCTAACAAAATAGTTTGCCAAACAGAAAACAGGAACCATATGAATTCCTTTTAAGACCTGGGTTTCAGGGTATGTGACAGCAAAAAATCTTTCCATAAACCACAATCGTGACCCTTTACAATGTTTAAATAATGCACATTGCTAAGCAATGTATAATGTATGATTTTTTTCTTGACTTAAACAAACTACAAATCTGAACTTTTAAACTTTCTGAGATTTGTGTGTGTCCCCGCCAGCAGCTTTTTGCTTATTTAACCAAGTATTAACATGAGAAGCCTGAAAGAATAAAAAGTAACACGTTACCGCTTTCTCTAGAGGCCTATTGAGATTTCAAGGTCCTACCTGACTATTCAGCAGAGTTCAAGTACATTGGCTCTTTTATCCCCCCACCTACACAACACTTGGCTCGTGTGTACTGACCTGCACATGTAGTCGGCTCTGCAGCTCCTCATCTGTGTTAGGCAGCTGGGTTTTTCTGGCATCTCGTATGAGCAGCCAGGCACGATGGTCTGGCGTCGTCTCTCCGAGCACGCCATATCGCTGCAGGGACAGAAGAGCAGCTCATGCGTGTATTCAGGGGGTACGCGATCAAAAAATCGGCGGAGGGCCTTATTGCAGCGGGAGCGGTTGCATAGGCCTGATTTGCCTGAAGGCTTGATACATGCTGAGACATATTCTGTACGCAGCCTCTGGCACAGGTCATCCACATTGCAGGCTTTGGCCGCGTCCAGGCACCGGTTGGCCGTCGAGAGGCCCAGATCAGAGTCTGCAAGGGGTTAGAGAGGGAGCAGTGAGGGCAGTAATGAATGTTGTGCGGTGATCAGAGGTGAGATTAAATTACCCCTAACCTTTGCTCCTGACATTATACTGCGTTGACACAAAACTTACAACATTATGGGGAGGGGGAAAAAATGGAACAGGGGAAGCGGGGAACATCTCAGTGGCAAATTGGAAAGGCATTAAGGTCAGTTAATCCCAAGGGAAATAAAAATAATAATAAAAATCAATCATTCTTGCTTGTATCTGCCTGCTTTGTTCTTTTATTTCATGGTCTTTCAGAAACTGTTAGTAGATGGATATTTATCTCAAAAGCCTATCTGCATCATTCAAAGGAGCTGCTTTTTGCAGTGTTTGCAGAGCTGTGGAGAAAGACGGCTATGAAACAGAGTCAACAAATACATTTTATGGTGAGGCTGAATGAAAAAAAAAAAACTGTACTGCAGCAAAAGAAAATTTAAAAACAAAGCACATACATAATGCATATTTGAGGTGGATTTGAGGTGGTTGTCCTTGTTCCCTCTCAGCAGTGGCCTGTTAGATTTTGAGCTTAAATTAAATGTTACACATGTAGAGCTAATTACTGTATACGATTTTTTTTTTTTTAAGATTGCAGATGTATATTTTATCTTCATGAAGTACACAGTTCGTCATCCAGCATATTATGAAATCTTTCTACCTTGATGGTATTCAAGCAATAGTGTAACACTGGGATAAGTGCATTAGTGTATTATATACAGTAGAGAGTGAAGGGAGTTTTTACTTTCATAACTGTTTTCAGTTTTTCTGCACAATTAAAAGTCCTGGTTTGACTCGAACACCCTTGTATACTGTATTTACAGAAAGTAAGCAAAAGTATGTTTCAATATAATTCATATATACTTTCTTTTTCCATTCTAGGTCCTAGACACATTAAACACATAAATAGTCCAAGGACTCTAGCTTACAGCCAATAATGGGAAATTTTAGCGCTATCAGTCTTCATCATTAACACAATAATGTCTGAAGAATTCCTTAACACTTTCGAAACATCCAATGTAATGCTTGAAGTGTGTGTGTGTGTGTGTGTGTGTGTGTGTGTGTGTGTGTGTGTGTGTGTGTGTGTGTGTGTGATATAAGGCTCTTTATAATATCTTGACCTACAAAGAAAGCACACTGCATGCATTAGCAAAGAATAATTGTGCAAATTATGGTGCATGCAAAATATGAGGAGGAAACGATATGTACATAAGTTTGCATATGATGAGTGTCTTTGCCTTTACAGAACAGTAAGTCATCCTGAACATACAGTAAAAATCAAAACCTTTATCAGAATCCTAAATGGCGTGAGAGAAATATATTTACTGCAGGAACATTATTCCATTGTTCCTTTGACGACACATAATTCTAAGAAATTTCAAGTAGGTGTGTGTGTGCATGCGTGTTTACCAATACCACATGCTGTTGAATGATTAGTTCTGATTGGTCAAATGGAGTTGCTTTGTTTTGTATTACGGGGTGCGAGACAAATCACAGGGTTATGAGAAATTCTGACGTTTCTGTTTCTATAGTTACAGCTCATTCGAAGGAACTTTCTTGGTGTACACTTCATATAATCTACGCCTGACAATAAACAAAAAGCTTAAAACATTTAAAAATGTTATTTAAAGAATATATTTAAAGATACAAAAACTAATAAACTGTTGATGATATATGATATGATATGATATGAAGTTCTATAAGAAAGCTGATAAAATTGATAACAGAGAATAACTTGTTTCTCATATGATCCACAACACTAAGTCCTGTATACTTGGAAATTGTTAATGAATAATAGAAGTTAATATATAGCAAACTGCTGTGAAATTAGAGAAATAAAACATGCCATAATATGAAAAAAAAAATCACTATTACTGTATGCAACTCCACCAATACAGTATATCTCACTTTGAACCTCTGGTGACTATTTTCCTATTCCTTACATACTGTTACTGTACATACTTTTTAAATAAATCAGTATAACATTTTTTTTTTAAACTACAGTGGTACCTCGAGATACAGATTCTCTGCCTTACAAATTTTTGCCTTAAGAAATGTACATCAGCATATGAAGCATTTTCAGCATACAGAACCAAACGCAGGCTATGTTGCGCGTACTGAACATCCAGAAGCCGTTCAAAACATTTTTGAATTATAAAGTTATAAAAAAGTGTTTATTTTTTGTCGTATCCAATATATATACACGATTTTTTGCATGATCATTTAACTATATGCATTGGTGTTGTTACATGATTTTGTGTACAGTTCCCACAGACAGGTGAGTCTCTTCCAACATTTGGTAAGAAGTCATCTGTCAATTTTTACGGATCGCAGGAACAACTACAGTGGGCTTCAAGCCACCTCGGCAGGGACTCTCATTCACAGACATATGGCCTTTAAAATGTCTGCATCATTCTAATGTTTTACTGTAGCTAAGATTTACAGTAGTGTATTGTGCTTAAAGTCTTCTGTAAATGTCGGTTTTTATGCTTTTATTCATAAGAAATTTCTTTACAAGTCCCAGTTTGAATGCCCCTCATATAATACATGCCCTTGTGTATTTACACTGGCACTGACTATTTCAGAAATGACTTTTCCACTGCAGTATATGGCACTTCTGCCATTCAGTTATTCCATTTACATAGACATAAAAAAGTGTTTTGTATTTTTAGATAGAAACAAAAAATATACACTACCGTTCAAAAGTTTGGGGTCACTTACTAACTCCAATGGTTCCTGATTTTTATTTTTATTTCTACATTGTAAAGGAATGCTGAAGGCGTCCAAAAAATGCATTAATCTCCTTTGAACAGTTGATATTGAGATGTTTCTGCTACTTCTGCTCTGTAAAGACTTCATAACGCCTCTAATCGGAGCTGCTGTTAATTGGTCATTTTTCAGGCTGATGACTCTAAATGAACTTCTCGTCTGCAGCAGAGGTAGGTTTTGGTCTCGCCCTCCTGGGACGGCCTTCACGAGAGCCAGTTTCATTATGGTGTTTGACGGATTTTGCAAATGCACTTGACAATACTGTTCTTGCAAGAACTATTACAGAAAGGCCGACCTCTGTGTCTTAAAATAACAACTAACTGGTGTTTTTCTTGTTGTTACGTAATTACCTAATTCCATATGTGTTATTTTATAGTTTTGAAATCCCCAGTATTGTTGTAGAATGTAGAAAATAAATCACTAAACAAAACCAAAAAAATTTGCAAGTGACCCCAAATTTTTGAACGGTAGTGTGTATATATATATATATATATATATATATATATATATATATATTAAAAGGATAGAAGCATATATAAAAGTTTACATTATTATAGCATATATAGGATTACATATACAGTACCTAGGGTCATATTATCTAGGATTACATGCTTCATCATTTTAACACTATACATAAGGTTCTTTAAACTGACATAATTTAACACAATAGTTGACACTTGAGCATCTTTAATCATGAGATCTGGACTCTACTATTGTGACCCTTTTAATTCCACCGTCCATTTTGGATTTATTAGCGCCACATAACTATGAACTTAAATAATGTCTTCAAAAAAATAACCTAACAGTCTTATTATGATGATCTTGCAATTGTATATGAAAAATGTAGTTGTTAGAAAATGTTAATGCTTCATGTGAGGACATACGAAATACATTATACATCATACTTAATTCTTATGAATTCATTTGATTTATTTAGCAATGAGCCAACCCAAATAATCAGCACCAACATTAATCAATCAATGTTTCTACCATTACTGGGTAAAATTACACCCACACTACCCAAAATGAATATGTGATTGTGCTTGTTAACTGGCAAAATTTAAAAGCAGGTCTGAATGGAAAGTATGCTTTTTAGAATGTAGAAATGAAACTTTACCAATTAATCAACACATGTATTGAATAAATATCAGTCATTGCACGACTATTCCAATGACATTTACCTTCCTTTGTTAACATCACGTATGGTTTGCTAAAAAAGACAGTTATTAATTTGTTTATTAATGCAGTAAACATCAGAACTTTAATCCTTAAAATAAAGACAAAATAATTGAAAACAGAGTCTATATTTGTGCAAAGTTGTTTTTCACAAGGTTTAGACATTAATGATTCCTCCGCTGCCCACTTAGACAAGGCTTTCAGAATATCAAATGCTTTTCAGATGGTCTAGTTCACCAAATGCCAGTAAATAATGACTTTATTTGCCTTTATATTTTCACAAGAAACAGAAAAATCAATGAACAATATAGTGTCATATTCAATGAACCGCAAGCTTAGATCTTTACATGAAACAACTCACAATTAGGCCTTAAAATACAGTCCTTTCAGTTTGGATGTTGATCAATTAATCTGTTAAGCATGATTGTAAAACAAGATTACATCTCTCAGTGGGTACTTGTAGGTGCATATCTTCACCCTAGATCTCAGCTCTCAGCAACTTGTCTAATTAATAACAATAATTGAGGTCTTGTCAGCTCTTATAAGAGTGGAAGAGACGCTAATCATGGGTGATTTTAATCTAGACAAGCTTTGTTGCTATGATGTATTTGTGAAATCTCACTCTGACAGGACCTCTGGGTAACATATAAGATGATAAGATGTGTTATGTACTGTATAAGACAACTTTTTGTGATATTGTGCAGTTGAACTGAATGTTTATAAAAATGAAACTTGCATCATGTAAAACACTGTTTTCATGCCTGCACAACCTTAATTATCTGGTTTGCTAATTTAGTTGGGCGTAAGACAGTTTTTCGCTTATGCTCGCTTCTAGTTTTGTGGCTAGAAATGAAAGCATTTGCATTAACAAGGCTGGAGGAGCACAGCAGGGAGTGTGTCATTCAGAGACCCACCAGCCAATCTACAGTACCAGTGGTCCCTATCTAAGGATAAAACCATGCCTGGGTTGAAGCAATCTGCAGAAATGTAATGAAAAGTATGTTAAAAAAAAATAATAATTACATCATGAAGTATACAGTTTGTACTAAATCAAAACATTAAATGGCAGGACAGCATATGTTTATTAATATATAAAATACTTGCCCTCTAGTTTTTTTTAATGCTCAGAAGTCCTGAGTGAGTTGGCTATCACACAGTGTGAATTTTATTGTCATTTAATTTATCTGATCTCTGCTTTCCATAAAAAAAAATAAAAATAAAAGAACACAGTACAGGTTTTAGTTTTCTTCCAACTCACAGTAGCAATGCAACAAATATAGAAAATAGTTGAGCTGACTGTAATAATGTCCCTTTGAATGTTAAGGCATTTTTTGGATTTTTCCAGTCTGTCTTAAATCAAACTTGAGGTGGATACAAGAACATTACAATAGCTCCTGGGCATTATAAATATTTCTGCACTGCACCCTGACCAGGAACTTTGTCACCCGGAGTGCAAGTACAACGTAAGTAATAAGAGTCAAATTCCACAAGTTCAGCTGAAACTCACGCAAAGTTTCTGCAGTCCTACTGATCTACATCGAGTTGTTGTTTTCCAAAGGTATGATGTATTTACAGTAGTACAAATTACACTCGTTTTCTTCCCAGAAATTGTCGAGATTGTACTAAAAAAACATATCACATTAGCTATCGTCTATAAAACAGGGTTAGACTTGTCTTGCCAGATTCAACCAATGAGAATTTGAATCATGGGGTGGCTAATGAAAAAAGTCTTATTTTAAGTTAAAAAGGGTAAAACACCCTAATGATCCATTATCTTTTAGCATCATTAGCATCTTTTTTTTTTTTTTTGCATAAAACTGGCTAGTGGTGCAGTAATATCCTGAAACTGTACAAACCTAAAATTGGAAATTAACAATTTTAACATACTGATTTGCTTTAATATCACTGGCAAAAAATGACCAAAAATATACTTTATAATGCCACTAATAAAAATACTTCTAATCTTATCCCTCTATTCTTTAAAAGCTGTGACACTAACAACGCATATTCTTTGTCCAGCTTCAGTAATTGCTCAAGTTCTCTCGCCTAGCACCAATTATACATCTGAAAATGATCTCACCTCCTGATGATAGGTAATGTGTCAATCTGATTTTAGGGCTCCTATTATTATCCCTTCCCACACTTGTGGGTTTTGCATTTGAGTAATAGCAAATTTTGACATGTCAAACCCATTTTTGTTCTAATCCTGAGTAGGCTAATTGTTATTCTGCCTTATGTGTAGGTTAGAGTGGGTAAAAGTGTCTGCCAAATGAATAAATGTAAATTCTACAGCTCGCAATTACCTGGTTCAGTGTTATCAGACAATGAGAATGGAGACCCGCCATGGTCTTGGTTGTATTTCTGCTTAAGTTGTACTCACCATAACGCTAGCATATTTCCTTCCAAAGCCTATTACACTCTTTTAATACCTTACAGAATCCATATACAGTTATTACGGATGTTGCTGTCAGCCAGATGCACCGGCATCCTGAGGAAATACTTATTTATCAAGCATCATCTTTGCTTGTTTTTCTCAATTTCTTCACAGCCATAAAGCATTTCTCTATAACACAGTACTTCTGACACACTCACCCTTTTTGTTTACTGATCCGAATGTAAGTCGAGAAATACATCAATACTCATTTTCTTTTCACACTCTGTGGTTTTGGAATGGTATAAATAATACACAAGAAACTTGACTGCAGATCTCAGCGGGAAGCAAACAGAGGACAAGTAAGTACAGAAATAAATGAATGTTTGTTTGCATTGAAATGCATTCAGTTGTCTTTGCTCTCGAGTTTGCAACCTCCTCATGGGAGGTTAAAAGTACGGCTTCGCATTAAAGAATATAAGCTTACCTGCTGTGATGGAGGCTAGACGGACGTAGTCATATCCTTTCTCCACTGTCTCATATGGATAGCTTTCCACCAGGTTGAGCCCTAAAAGAGACATGAAAGCACTTGATAGCACTTGATATCTAAGAACTCTTCAGAAAAATGCACCCGCTTAACCCCTTAAACTCCTAGGACATGTCAACAGGCCCAGATTTATATGCCATTCTCTCCAAATGCCTATCCTTAGCCTATCCTATCCATTTTACAAACGTCATTGAATAATTCATAGTATTTACCGAATAATATGAATAATAAGGTGAATAACTGAATAATAAAACCAGGAATAAGGAAGTCAAGTAGGTCTGGTTCATGACGTTTTGCCTTATTTACCTTAAGGACAAAGACATGCATTTAAAATCTATAAATTTCAGTATGACAAGAGTTGAATTCTTTTTAGGGCTGTTTCAATGCACAAACCTGAGTTGTTGTTTTTTTCCAGATCAGATCTCAACAACCTTCCCTTCGTATGTGGTCATACAGTATATACTGTACACACATGGTCATGCGACTTGAATAAAAATGGTCAAATATGAACTCATGTGACTTTTTGTCTTTTGTCCTTCTTGTGGATCAGCTGATCAACTGCTCGCCGACCTCATGAGCAAAATCCCTAATATATTTGTGCTAAATGCTGACATGTGCAAAGATGTACAGTACAAATCTTCGGAGGACAGACGCGTCCCCCTTAAAGTCAGATAAAAGTCAATTGTAATCATAAATGTGAACCTTCATGATGCGCAATGTGAATGCAGCCACAGACAACAATTACTTACAGGGCTGAATAATATGACTATATAATATCCACACTGTTACTGTATGTCATGATGCACCTTTTTGTGGTCTCATGGGTAGCAGTGCTTTTCTTTTCCTTTTTTTCTAAAGCAACACCAGTAAACATGTTTTTGTAACATGATGTACAGTATACGTACCATGTCTTATACCTGTATTATAGAAATGTCTTTGAAATCCCTTAAAATGTTTCCATGTATTCCTCCTACCAAATCCTGTGTTTTTGTTATTTGCAATTGATTAAGATTATTAATTTCATTTAATTTCATTTATTTAAAAAAAAATGTTTCCACAGCTGGGAAATACTTCAGTAATTGTACTTGTTACACTTTTTACACATTATTGGATAAAGTATATGAGTATAACTCGTAGTTTAAATCTACTGCATTTCCATTACATTATTTTTTCGTTCCTTATTTATTTATTTATTTATTTATTTATTTTCCTCAGCTCTTAATAGAATCACTTACATTGTTATGAATTTTATCATTAACATGGCCATCTAATATCCAATTTCCTTCAACTCATTTTAGAGTGAGTTTTAGCTTTTTAGCCTTTTTTTATTTTGCTGTTGTGCATATCCTTTTTTTCAAGACAACCTAGGCAATATGATGAAGTGAATTTTATTTCATTTTAACCAATGTACAAACATGAAAGAAAAAAGGCCACACGGGCAAAGAAGCACCACAGCTACGGTGTTGTTTTCTACAGTATATGTTTATATCTTCATTGACCGACAGTATGCTGTGTTACTGGCACAGTTCTGCGCTGCTTGAGGTTTAAGGGTTAATTTTATTGAAGACTGGCCTTTTTAAGGTGGCACTGTGGCTTAGTGGTTAGCACTGTCGCCTTGCATCTCCAGGTCCCGGGTTTACATGTTCTCCCTGTGCTTGGTGGGTTTCCGCGGGGTACTCTGGCTTCCTCCAAATTGGCCCAATACTAATTGGCCATAGTGTTTGCATGTGTAATTTTTGACTGGAGGTACTATCACGGTCGTACAAAATGGGAATAAATACGATAGTTACCATTGGCCCCTAGTGAAGTACGACTAGAATGGATGGATGGAAGGATAGATGGTTGACCTTTTTAAACTTTGTCTCAAGCATAATTTGTATTATCAATGTTTTCCTTCACTTGAGTAAATTTACAAATGTTGATTTTAATATAATGTAACTAAACTGGCATTTTCATACCCTGCCATGCCACTACAAACACCGGGTACACTGATTGGGAAATTGTGAATTAACATTAATTTCAATTTCAATCCAAATCAATTTTTATAGCATGGACATTAATGGACATTATCTCAAAACAGCTTTAGAAAAATACAAATATATAAATGCAACTATCAGTTTTTCGCTGATGAGCAAGCCGAGGGTGATGGTGGCAGGTTTAAAAACTCCTTGAGATGACAATAGGAAGAAACCTTGAGAGGAACCAGACTCAACAAGGAACTCATCATCATTTGGGTGATATCAGATAGTGTGACTATTAATCAATCCCAACTGTATCTGTGTGCTTTAAGGTTGAGAGTTTAATATAACAGGAAAGGTGTTTCAATTAATATAAATTCCAATTTCACTGATGGAGCCTGGTGTACAAAACTGCATGGCAGATTCAGTTCTAAACTTTTTAGAGACTGCAATCACAAAACATCACAGCAGAAATATTAGAGATAGAGATGTATAAGAAACTAATTATCATTCAATTACTTACATTTTTGAATGAAGCTGACTTGATCTGGGTTGGTCCTTTATTGTATTCTTGAGCAATATTTACTTTGTCAAGCGATCACTACAAACGATGCATGTTAGTCAACACCCAGACCTTGTCAACTGGTCAGAATGGTATAAGTCATCATAAGAAAGTCCACTATACAGTAAGTCACTTAATACAGTACAGTACCTGTTAGTTAGCAAGTCTAAAAGGAGCTAGATTGGTTGGTTTTTGTTCTCTTAGGGTTAGAGGAAAAGTTCTCAACCTCACGTTTGCTTGAATGTTGAATTGTGCTGCAGATAATTTATATCAACTTTTTTTTTTTTTATGTACACCACATGGCCAAAAAGTATGTGGACATATGACACCAATATGTGAACATCTCATTCCAGAGAATCCTCTTTGCTGTTATAATAACCTTCCCTATAGTGTAAAGGATTTCCACTAGATTTTGAAGTGTGGTTGAGGGGATTTGTGATCATCCAGCCAGAAGAGCATCCGTGTGTTGATGCACTGGTGATGGATGGGGAGATCAGGGAATGTCTGTGTTCCAGTTCATCCCAAAAGTGTTTAATTGGGTTGAAGTCAAAGATCTGTACAGGACACTCAAGTTCATCTACATACATTAGACCTTGTCATGGAGTTTGCTAGGGTCATACAAGTTTGGGCCTCTTAAGAGATATTGTAATGTTGTAGCATTGTACAAAGACTCCCTATACAATTACATGCTTTCAATTGTGTACCAAAGGATAGAAAATAACTAAATATGACATGGTTTTGGTCACATAGTGCTCTTCTACATATGCATCTAAAAATGCTTTATGCTTTAGTATTTTATGATTTTAAAATATTCAGTTAAATTGTCAATTTATTTGAGAAATTATAGGTTTATTAAATCTGCAGCTCTTTCACATCCACATCCAGCATGCTGTCATGTTAATAAAAGTGACCTTTTCACTCAACCTTGGCAGTGCACAGACCCTGGAGTGGCTATTTACAGTACAAACCAAAATGTGTAATTCTGTATGGCACTGTTGTACATACTGTATACCACAGCAAGCACATGGTGCGTCAAGTCAAAGCAGAACGTTTGATATAGAACACAGTTATGAGAGTAAAAAAGTAAAAAAAAAAAAAAAAACAGTCAACCCCCGAAATTTGCGATGGTTACCTTCTTAGAGCCTAAAGAAACATGCCTAGAGATGCCTAGATATTTTTTTTTTGTTTAAACCTTAAAGATGTCCCCCAAATATGCTCGCAAAACACTTTCATTTAATTTTAGGGCTTGTTCACACGGGCGTTAAAATCGACCGTTTTTCTGCCGGTCGTAGCGTCCAGTGATCGCAGATGAAGCGCAGAGGGTTTTCTACACATAGGAGTCAATGACGGTGTTCACACGGGTTTTGGTGACGTGCGTTTGTCCGGCTGCGCGTTTATTCGGTGTTAAAAAAACGTTGCATGCAGCTTTTTCTTGGCATTCAAATCCCAACGGACGGAAGGAAACCGCGTCTAGTTCGTTTTCTCCGTGTCCATTTTACGCTTCGGAGGACCGGATATATCCCATGATCCTACATGCTGTACATGGGGAAATGCGGAAAAAAGGCAAAAATAAAATGCTTAAAAATTAAACTTGCGCGGAAATGTTCGCATTTCTTCATAAACCACAAACAACTTCCTTTCATCCGACGGTGTGCAGTCAGAGGGTGAACCCAGTAGCCGCGGCGATTTCTTTCTCTCCCTACGTCGCCGTATTATTTTTAAAATATATTTTTAGATATTATATAAAAATATAATAATTTAATTAGAATTTTTAAAACAATAAGATTAATGTCTAATAAAATGACAAGGGCTTTCATATCCAGTTCCCGACACACTGCCCCCCACAGGTTAAACACACAAAATACAATTTGGGCTGCAGGCTGTCATTAGACAGAGACAAACAAACGCCAGTGTAAAAGTCAATCGAGCGGCACTACAAAACGCAACATAAACGTATAGGACGTTCAGAGCGCGGTCGTTTACCCAAAAATTTTACGCCCGTGTGAACAACTCTCAAACTCTTAAGCTTAATACTGTACATTACCCTTAAAAAAGAACAATACTGTCAATACTGTACAATACTGTCCGCAGTGCTAGAATGTAAAATACCGATGTTACCCCTATATGTACTGTAATTCATGTAAGTATAATTAGGGTAAATGCAGTAATAATTCACTTTTTTCTTTCTCTATTTATGCTTTGTGTTCTCCACAGTGCTCAAATATTTATACAGTATTATACAGTATGTTATATGTAAATTTAGTTTCTTTAACAGCCCAAACATGTGGAAACTTTACTTGAAGTAAGGTCAGGACTCTACGGGGGATTTGGCCGTAACTCCCAGCTGACTTTCTGTCATGTGGAAGAGGTGTTTGTGAATGATGTGTGTACAGTTCTCACAGACAGATGCATGTCTTCTGTAAATTGGCGACAAGCTATCCATCAGTATTCCACTTGCTGAATGTTCATGAGAACACCTGCAGTGATCATTCAAGGATTTACAGCCTTCTTTAAAACGTTTTACTAAGAATCTCTGTACTGCGCTTGAAATCTTTTGGAAATGTCGATCGCTTTTACGACTTCATTCGAGTCCCGGTCCCAGTTTGATTTGAACAACCCTTGGAGAATATTAATTCTATGGTACAGTATATACAACATAAAATTTGCCATGAGTTTGCCTACAGTATTTGATGTGTTGTTTATGATTTTTCTGTGTTTTATATTGATGTGGTAAGCTTACTATAGAGTTTCATATCATTCTATGACTTTTACACTTATTTATTTAGACATATTGTCAATTAACAGGATCTCACCATGTATGCCAGACTGGTAGAGACTCCAGTATATACTCAGGCAGTTCTTCTCTCTCTTCATTCCACGTCGGCACTGGCAGCCATGCAGCGGGCTGGACAACAGAGCAGACACGGCATTGGCACACTGGCTGCGTGCACCGAGGCCCAGCTTGACGCTGCCGTCTCCGGCCACGCACTGACGCAGGGTTCTGAGGCGCGGACTGCAGGTCTCATCGCTGGAGCACGAGTCCCCAGCCAGTAGGCAGTCTCTTCCTACACATAATATCACCTGCAGGGCTGCAACATACACACAAATAAAAAAAAGCATCAGTTCCAGATCTTAGGAGAAGGAACGTGCCAAGGTTCGACCTGTAAGTCATTAAAACGGCTGTAACGCAAATCTCTTTTCTCTGCATAAAGAAAATGAAAAAAAAAAGCACTGAATTTTTTTAATGACCTCCGGTGTGTCCGGGAAAAAAAGAGTTTTCTTTTTAATTAGTGTGCATGATGTACTTTTGTGTAATTGTAGGCAAAGTTAGTTTAACATGACCATGAGGGAAAAAAATGCCTTGAAGCTGTAATACAGACACATTTATTCATGCTCTCATCACATTTCAGATTTTTGCATTAGCTAAAACAGTCCTTACAAATTGTTTCATTTGTGATCCCTTTTAAAAAGAACATGCTCTTGATTTTTTCTAATGGACAAACTAATGCGTCACATCCCAAAACTGGAATACAACTCAGATATCTATGATTCTAAGAAAATATATTTCACTATATACGGTATGAACTGCCAATATATTAAATGATTTAGTGTTCTGATCTCCTGGTAAATTGAAAAGATTTTATAATATTAATATTCTTAGTTGCCACACTTAGTAACTTATAATTAACAGAAGTAAAAATTTATATTAAAAAATATATTTACAATATACAGAATAATGTATGATATTAATATATAACAATATATTGAAAAATACATAAGGAATTGCTGCGTTTCATGTGTAGAAAAATATATTAGTTCAAATATAATTTGATTGAATATATATACAGTAGGGCGGTACGGTGGTGTAGTGCTTAGCACTGTCGCCTTGCACCTCCAGGGTCTGGGTTGTATTCCCGGCCAAGCTTGACTCTTCTCTCTCTTCAAAAAGAAGAATCTGTGTGCATGGAGTTTGCATGTTCTCCCCGTGCTTGGTGGGTTCCCCCCTGGGTACTCTGGTTTCCTCCCACAGACCAAAGATATACAACTTAGGCTAATTGGCGTTTCCAAATTGCCCGTAGTGCGTGAGTGTACTGTATGTGTATGCACCCTGTCCAGGTTATACCTTGCCTCGTACCCTAAGCCTCCTGGGACCCTGTGGCCCTAAAGACAGGATAAAGCCGTGTATATATATATATATATATTTAATTTTTTATTATTATTATTTTTTACAATATGCTTATATGTTAATATAGTTCGAACAATACCTCAAATGGAGGCATTATTCAGAGCACACAGACAAAGTAAAAGTGTGTGTATAATTCTTAAACATACATTGTACATTCACATATTGCAATATAGTATATACTAGTTTCCTAAATATACAAATGTATTATTTAATATATTGCATTATATTTTGCCATATATTTTTTTCCGTAAGACGTGTTATGGAGACATACTGAGAGTACTGTACATGCCTCTGCAAGCAACAAGACAGAGACATTAAGGATGGTGCATAAACACTTTTCACTGGGCAATTCATTTCATTATGCCCAGTGATTTTCCACAACACTCCATGGGAATGTTATCGTAAAAGGAACCAATAAATGAACCAAAACCTGGGCACAATTTTATTAACTTCAGACCTCGAAAATCGCAAATTGAGAGCATGAATAAAGCAAATGGAGTGTGCATTACCATTTGGTGACCTCAGTTTAGTATTACGTGGCCACACTGTGTACATAAAAATTAATAAAAGTTTCTTTTCTTGTTCTTCCTAGTGCTTTAAAAAAAAATGCATATCAGTAAAATCCAGTTATAGAGATGATTTGGTTTCCTTATACTTCACAGATGGGTGAGATGTAAATTATTGAGCATTTTTCCACATTTGCATGAGTAGAGTGTGTCATTCTCTTGCAATTTCCATCATTTAATAAACCTCTCTGCAACCCGTTTTAATGCATTTTAATGATGTTTAATTCAAATTGTTAGACAACAGATTCTTCCAGGAGTAAGGCGGAAAATACTAAATAACTACAGACTGGAACACAATCGCTCACCTCATAAATTTAATTGCATCAGAAAAAAATTAAAAAGCCCTGGGCATAATGTAAGTTCAAACCAAATGACAAAATGTGTGTTATTTTAAACATGTTAATGCATGTGTGCACTCCTAAATAGACTCTGCATATTTGAGTCCTGAGCATAAGCACAATAAATAATTAAATGAATAAATAGATAAATAAATAGATAAATAAATAAACAGTGTGGTCCACTGCGCAATAAGTTTAGACATGACACATTTAGGGGAGACTCATGATCGCATGTATTGAGCAAAGTCAGGGAGGTTCTGTCAGGTGAGCAGACATGTGTAGGCGCTTCTGTAGAAGCAGCACACACTTAGCTGGCATGACTACACACATGAGAATAAGTGGAGATGACAGGAGGCAAAATGGGACTTTGTATTGTGCTTGAGCACTGTTCTGGATCAGCAGCTGAACGGAATTAAGGGAGGGATAAATGTGTTTGATACAAAGCTGGCTAGCAAGACTTCGATCAAACAAAACATAACGAGACGATGTATTATTTAGATCCTTACTGTAAGTTTCCCTGTTCCCCGTCTTCCACACAGAGGCGAATGAAGAAAATCAAACCCCTTGAATAAGATCAAACTCCTTATCTGGATTTTAAGCGTTCTTTTTTTTTACATGTTTATTTGAGCATTATGTTAATTAATGAAAATATGCTCATAAGAAAGGCATGTAGCGGAATTTCAATAAGGAAGCGGGTGCTTTGTGTACTTTTATTCACGCAGCTTTGTAAAACAGAAGGCATTAAATCTACATCACTTTATTGGTTTTTATTATTTTCCTTCCACTCTAGCAATAAATAACAGTAGTTTTTTTTTCTTAGATGCATGGTGGGTCACTGTGCACGAATACGTGTAAACTGTGAGACAATCCAATATAACACATTTTTAAAACATCATATACTGTAGGTTTTCTTTTTCTTCTTTAGTTTGTGTGATGCTCTGAGCCATCACTCCCAGTCCTTCCTCGCTCCATATATCAGAAAATAAAATGATAATTTTAAACAATCATGTTACTCAGCAACAGCTAATGTCTGTCTTTCTTACACGATACGGACCAAACCATTCTTACAGTATGTAGAACCACATTATCGGTCGATTCAGTGGTCAGTTCAATGTGCTGCTTTCCCGGACATTAAAATTAGCTTCTAACCTTCAATAGTATCAATAAAATAACTTTAAACGTCTCGGAACTTATTTCATATGGATTTCATAAAACAATTTTCTACCATTATTAATACAATTAAGTTTAAGAAAGTGGAGTTTTTCTTTTTCAGCCTAGCCAAGGCTTTTTACAGACTTCTGCCAATTCAATGACAAACCGCAAACCCAAAAATTACCCAGCATGTCATATCAAATTGCAGACTAAATCAAATCTTCCAAACGCACGATGACAAGGCCAGTGTATTCAGGTGTACTAATGTGGAAATTTTCACATTCAACAACAGCCAGTGACCTATCATTCCAGAATTCTTTGCTTTATTTCCTTTAATATAATGAGCTGTCTGCTAGTTATACTGTACTGCAAAGACCGGGTCTGGCACAGATCTGTTTCATCAGTATTCATCAAACCGAACCTTTAAACTGGGCTATTAGAGAAAATTGTGTCTTTTGTCATTTAGGAGCAAAAATTGTTTATGTTTACTTCTAGATAAATTGTTAACTAAAAGAAAGTGTTCCAGCATTTATTCTATAATGCAATATAATTTCTCTAATATATGTCTTACATTCAAAACTTCCATTTGACTCAACCTGTTATACAGCGATGGAGTTAAAAAGAGGCTTAGAACAAATCATCCACTAGCTGTGCAAGGAAAATACTCCGTCGGAGAAAAGACTGTGGACTTTCAGTTGATAGTTGTTATTACTGTACATTGTTTATGTTGATTCCATATGTAGCAATGTCCACTATACTGTATATGCATGAAACTTTTGTTTGATTGGCAGACCATAATATTTGGAGGGGTGGCCAAGTAAAAACGGAACTTTTGATTGTGCAGAATAACAGGACACAATTATGAGAGTAAAAAGTCCCTATATTTCTCCATATAATCCCCTACTACACTACTGCACTTACCCAGCATTTCACTATGGTTCTTGGATTTCTCCATGTTTTCTCATTACGTCAGAATCACGACCGGACTGCCTGCTTCACTTCTGAAAACACTGGCCTCCCAGGAACTCCTTTAATGGCCCAAACATGTGGAAATGGCTGGGACCGAGGGCAGGACTGTAATTCCCAGCCGAGTTCAAGTGGTGTCCCGTGAATGATTGTGTGTACAATTCTCACAGACAGACGCATCTCTTCCCCAAGTTGGCGACAAGTTATCCGTCGACCGCAGTGGACTCTGAGCCACTTCAGCCTGGATCGCTACTCACGGATGCACAGCCTTATTAAAAAACATTTGGACCATTCAAATGTTTTACTGCGGCTAAGAGTCTCATCGCCATAATATGCATGAAGTCTTCTGTAAATGTCCCGGTTTAATTTTGACATCTCTCATACATATGCAGCTGTTGAGCATCATACATTAAAGCATTTTTGTTCAACAGCGAAAATGTTTACGAATACGTACTATATAAGCGAACTGATAACTTTTTATTAACTGTATTAACTGAGCAACGTTACAAATGATGCTGAAACAATATAGCCTTAATTAAATCAGAAAATTTATCCGAAATCCGTATCATTCTAATTAATGACTAATTAATGTTTTTATAAATAACGCATTGCTTAGAAACAAAAAAAATCATAATAGTACATCAAGGTATAGTGGGTTTATGCTCCACGTTTAACTGCCTTTAATAAAGCATTCATTTAGAGTCTCACCAGAGACTGAAAGCAAGCGGTTAATAAGTTCTGTGAAGATTTATTTTTCTTTATTTAATTTCCATTTTTAATTTAATTCTGCCTCATTTTATTTGGTCTATGGAGATAATAGTGAAAAATGCCTGACTGGCAGAAAATGCCATTTAGGATACTGCATTTTGTATACTCAATAGATTGTAATCATCTGTCTGTAACATTCTGTACTTTATCTAATATGCTGAATGAATCAACAACAGCAAGCAAGCCCCAGCTCGAATTCGGGGCTAATCCGCATCAACGGCTGCCAAGACTATTTCATGGCTCTCATGGTCATCTCAGCTAAATAAGCTTGATGTCACGGGACAAAAACTGTCGATAAATAAATATAGGGAAAAGAAGGTGTTCACTTTGTGCTGTAGACTACTTTCTTTTGCACCAACTGTGGCGATGTCAATCAAAGCCTTTCTAGTGTACATGAGAGCACTTCAAATTTGCATATGTCGTTATGGCATATTTAAAAAGACCCAGCAATGCTTTTAGCTTAGGCATCAGAGCTGCCACGCAAACTTGCTCTATTAGAATTGCATTGATCCCAAACAAGCAACCATACTGCAAATCAGAATCCGCAAAAAAAAAAAAAGGGCATTATACAGTATGTGTTGGATAAATGGTACAATTTTATTCACCATGTAAAAATCTTAACCTTAAAGTTTATTGACTTCAGATCAAAATAGGTCCTTTTGGCAGCCGTCAAACCAAATTCCTTTTAAGAAACAAAAAGAGGATGAGAAAATGAGAGACTTGTCGGGCGAATGCCAAGCTGCATCAGCTGCGTTTGTTCGCTACTTTACAGAGTGTGCTAAAGCACCCACAAAAAACTTTTCGTCTTCTTGAACATCTGGATGAGCAATTATTAATTTGCCCCTGCCTCTGATTAGGCAAACGTCTCACAAGGACAGATGGTCAGTCCTAAGATTGAGAAGGCAGACTGAAACTTCAGCCCCGTTTCCACTGCAATTTGTGTCAGTTTATGCTGCATTGGCAGGATCCAGAATGGACGCTGTACATCATGAATGCAAATGAAGTGCCTGATTTGACATCTCCAATAAGCCTGTCTCAGTGTACCGGTGGGTTTAGCCAATTAGCCATGTCAGTAATCAATGCCTTCTGAGCCTGTTCTATATCCTTGCTTATCCTAGGACATAAATCAAGCACCGATTAGTTGATCAGTTACCCAGATGCATGGACTTAATAGCCCACTTTAGAAAGGATGAGGCTGGGTATGAAAGTTAATGAACTCTGCTAGGATGACACCAACAAAATGCCTTTATACCTCCATAGAAAAATTCCTGCAAGAGAGATACAGTGATGTTGCTCTACAGTGGCCAGTGGCAGATTTATTATGTTCAGCAAGTAGCTAATCTCGTGTTTCTTCTTTTACTGTTTGCAGGATTTGATATACTGCTCCCTGCTTTATAATATTGGATAGAAGAGTTACACTTCTTTCTAAACCAAAGTCTGACCAGAATCCTTAAGTACTGTGGCCATGTGTGTGTGTGTGCGTGTGTGTGTGTGTGATTTATATTAAAGGTTGCTTCAAACCTTCAGTTTTAAAATATTAGAAAATATGAACAAAAAATATACAAAACCCCTACGAAGGTGGTTATACAAGGTTATTGGAATAAAATATTGATGAAATCAGTTTATTAAGTCCATTGTGCAGTAGGCTGTGTTTTGTAATGTGGTGTGTGGCAAAGATCAATTTGACAAGCATTTCTAGCGTTAGTTAGTTTGCAATTCAGCTGGACTTTATCTTTTAGTTCTAGTGTGCCAGTGCCATACACATAAGAGTAGCATGTACATAATCATTTCAGAGTTTCATCAATGATCATAGAAAAAGCCGAAAGCAATTAATTTTAGCCGCTCTGTAGACAAAAAGCCAAGCCAACCAACCCTCTTCACAAAAAAACTTGTTGAGCAAAGAGGCAAAAAATTTAATAAAATAAAAAAATTGCCTCAAAGCCAAAACAGCAGAAGGTCCAGCCAGGCACAAGTGCAAAAGTATTTCATGGTCTGATGAATCCAGGTTCCCTTTGTGTCATAGTGATGCAAGGGTCAGAATTTGGTGAGTCCACGGAGCCAGACACTTTGATGTCAACAGTTCTGTGATGGTGCAGCAGTTCTACACAATTCATCCTCAATCTGATAGAGCATTTCTGAAATGATGGAACACTCGGAGGGGAAAATGCTCAGAGAACCCAGAAGGATTCTTTCTCCTGCCCCTATGGAAGAATGTTTGTTTTTCCTCAGAATTTGCACCAACTTAATGAGTTAAGTAAAGATTCTTCAGGAAGTCAAGAGCCAAGAAAAAGGTTAATTAGTTTGATAAAAATATGTAGTTATCAGAAAGGTTTTATGTAGAACCACTTAATGAACCCAAGAAACATGAACTATTCCTAGAAGAGGAGCTTCTTTTTTTTTTTTTTTTTTTTTTTTTTACATATAATGTACAAGGCAGATTTAGCTATCACATCGCATAAATAAGATTTTAACTAGCCATTTTGAAGAACCCCTGAGAAACCTTTTCTGTATGAGTTTCCACTCTTAAAAAAATAAATTGAAAATTCTTACATGCTCTTTGGTATGTCCTTTCAATTTTCATACTTGGTTCAAATACTTGTGTCTTTACCCATGACTGATTCTCGGCTCGTTTGGGAGAGGGGTTTGTGATAGCAGGTTGGTTTCCGTACAGAGGAATTTCTCTCGAACAGTGGATCGACTGTGTAATTCCATTTATCACTTTCCTGCACCAAGATATGAAAAATAGTGGGAATGCGGTTTGCTTTGGTGCCATCAGTCAAGTGGCACTGAAAACTGCTTTTATATGCATGGCGTTGTACGGGAATACCTACAAAATAAAAGGCTGTTTTTGTATACAGTAAGAAGAGTTTGGGCCACTCAGGCTGGTATGAGACAAGCCTTGATGTTCTTAGTATAATTACTCACGCGGTGAAATTGAGAAACCCTATCATCCAAAGATCACTGAATCACACCCCCAAGATGCCAAAAACCATCCATGACTACAAGTGAAAAGTGCAAACTTATCCGTGCTCTCTAGGTGTGAGGGATAGCATTAATCTCTCCCCTTCCAATAAGATCAAGGAAGAAGGCACGGCACTTTCCTTAGAGTGTGTCATGCCGCCCTGTGGCGCAGCATCAGATCAAAAATGTGTGGTTGACTGGTTTCACCTGTCTCGAAGCATGTGCTAGCCTTTACCATCAACAGTTGGTATCTGTCATGTAATCACTTTTCTTGGCATGCGGAGGTAAGAATGAAAAGCTTCCACACCTGATAGGAGACTGCATTGCAGTTTTGTGGGCATGAACTCCAGGATACAATTTTCCCGAGGGTCAAGAAATAATTTGCTGCTCTCTCAAGATTTTACATTAAAAGTAATGCGTACTGTAGTAGCACTCAGAGGACTAAAAAGTGAAAACTAGTGATAAAAATGTGTGTAGTTGGTATAGGACTTTGGGTTACAGTATACAGTACCTACAGTATATTTAGCTTGACTGCTTTCAGGTGACCACTGGTGTCGTCACCAGTTCTTGTGTGAAAATGATTCCCAGGCTTACAGAAACTCTCTTTAACAATATGAATCCTGAAATATGCCTGAGCCATCAGGGAAGAAAAACTCCATAGATGTGATAACCTGGTCATTCAGTACATTCAGGTCATCAATTGACTTCATTTTATTGCCACATGAGTCCAGACCTGAGCAACTGAAACAACCCCAGACTGTAACAGTGCGTCCTGAGGCTTGTACATTGGCCACTATGCATGATGGGTGCATTGTTTCATGCGTTTACCTTCTTACCCTCACACGCCAATCACTCTGGGTCAATCTAGACTCATCAGACCACAAGACCTTCTTCCTTAGCTTTACAGTACTAACAAGAAGTTTTCTTACGGCCACCCAGCTGTTTAGTCTCCATCCTGTGAGTTCTCGTCACATTGTATGAGTGGAGATGCTCTTACTTTCAATATTAAACATAGCTGGGAGTTCTACTGTCAAATGTTAGCGATACAATTTCACCAGATTTTTTTTCTTCTGACCACATTTCTTCGGTGATGTTAATAGTTCAGCACTATCCATCTAGGTTTTAATAATGTCCAGGGTGTACCCCGCCTAGTGCCCGAAGTCTCCTGGGATAGGCTCCAGGTCCCCCGCGACCCTGAACACAGGATTAAGCGGTATAGAAAATGAATGAATTAATGAATGAATGTTTCTTAATCCAATTCCAGTAATTTGGGTGTTTTCTCTGCTTGCTTCAGGCCAAGCATTTGACAACTCTTAAACACATTTTTGACATTTCTTGAATACTCAGTCAATTGTTGAATTGTTGTTGTTGTTGTTGTTGGTCTTTCGGCTGCTCCCGACAAGGGGTCGCCACAGCGGAATATCCAGTCCGCACTACAACTTGGCACAGGTTTTACGCCGGATACCCTTCCTGACGCAACCCTCCCATTTTATCCGGGCTTGGGACCGGCACTGTATCCAGTGGCTGGGGGTTTTGGGCCCTGGCTGAGAATCAAACCCGGGCCTCCCACATGACAGGCGAAACACCTACCACTGAGCCACCAGTGCCCAATACTCAGTCAATTGTTGAATACTCAGTAAATTTGTTCAGTGTTAACCCAATGGAACTGTACAATACTAACATAAGACTATATGTTATCTAAATGTTTAACATCCCATAATCTATATTTATCAAATCTGGAGGAAATTAGTAACTAATTATTTATTTCTGACAATAAACAGACCATAAGATGACATTACAGTACATGTATTTTACCTTTAAACACTGATTTTAATTTTACCTATTCAGTCATGAAACAGATGAAAAAAAAAAATAAAAAATCC
This sequence comes from Channallabes apus, assembly GCA_030522415.1. Classification (NCBI taxonomy): domain Eukaryota; kingdom Metazoa; phylum Chordata; class Actinopteri; order Siluriformes; family Clariidae; genus Channallabes; species Channallabes apus. The sequence goes on from CM060107.1 coordinate 16,763,782, forward strand.
CTGAAGCTTAAAAATGTAACAGACAAGCTTGAGGCTCAGATTTGAACATTAAATTGGAGGGAAGCCAATAACATGCTGGAAAACTTTAAGAAAGTGAAATGAAGTTGTCACTTGCGTGGAGCCTAGACACAATTAGTCATTTTGGCATAAAAAAAAAACTACTTACTGACTTCAAAGGCAAATAGATTGCTCTCGGAAATTTGACACAGAAAAACATTTCACTTTGTTCCCAAAATGTACTAATCCCAGCTCAACTAATCTGTATGTTAGACATCAAACGCCTTTTTTTTTTTTTTTTTTTGTATACTACAGATACAGCCCACAGCAAAGGCAGGTTTGCTTGTACAATGTTTTGATAGAAAAGTTATTTGCAAAAGTCAGTTGTGCCCTTCCTTTCGTCTTCCTCACTTTAAGGATGAAAAATAATGGATATTTTATCAGCTGTTCCACACACTGAGAACGTTTAACTTCATTTCCGCCCACTTGGCTTACCCTCTGAGTTATCATTAAAATAATCAGCCTCCACTTGCAACTATTTTCGATGTGCTCTGATTCTGCATGCCTTTGGGTTTGAAACTGACAGAAAAAAAAAAAAACATATGCATACAGAGGCCCAGAATCAACAGAAAATTGCCTCTAATGAAATGCATCTTAAATTTAAGAAGTATGCCCAAAGAAAACAGGAAGCAAGCCAATGTCAATGCTGCCTCATGGACGTTAAAGCAGGAAAGCAAAATGCAAAACTAATAATGTTTTTGTCTCTCGTTGTAAAGCCAGGTGTTTTGTTAGAAGCATGTGTTACACACACAGGAATGATTTCCTTCATGAACTATGAAGCGGAAAACTAAGTTAAGTCTACAATCCGAAACACTGACTCCTTTGTGAGTCAAGGTTTCAGTGGTAAACAATCCGCAACGGTCATGAATTCTGCTGTCAAAACGTATCAACTCACACACTGTATGGATATCATAATAGCACATCATCCTAAAACAGGGGTTAATGGCTCCGCGCTATGCAAAGAACACCGTGCCCTCTCGGAATTCGCACAATCTGCTCACGAATTGCTGTTTACTCCTGGAAGATTGCTATTTATTGTGATTTATCAGGCACCGTCACTAAAGGTAGAAGCATGTCACGTCTATAATCTTTCACAGAGGCATGCAGGCATGCAGCCCCCCATAACAAATGCACAGCCTGCTACCCCCTGGGAGTGATGCAAAGACAAACATTTCTGTATGAAACACCGTCTGGCATGGCCTGTAATTTCCTTAAGGGCATCCTGAATCTGATAGGCTTCATGGCAGATCAGAAGGGAAGCTTCAGTGCACTTTTACAAATACCTGCACATATTGCTTCATAGTGTTGTTTGGAGATGTGGGGAAGGTAAAAAAGTAAATGGCGGAATACATCACAGCAAAGATAGCGTCTGAAAAGAAAAATATTGCAACTCAGTTATGATGCGGATGGAATATGTTCATCAGAAAATATATATCTGAGATGGACATTTACAGTAATTATGATGAGTTATCAATAGTTAAGCACATCTGTATAGATTACAGAGTTCAATAATTTACACAATATACTGTATCACAATACACAATAAAAGCAAATGACATCTTAGCACATACAAATATATCTTGAATATAGTCAGAGTCTGTATATACTGAGTATACTGTATATACAGAGTCTGTAGATACTGTATGTGATATTTTCAACATCGCTGGAAATTAAGCGGAAATTCAATACATCTTATCAACATAATCTTGGCCATGTCAATTATTTATTAGCTATGTCAATGTTAATGGTTTTTCATATTTATTTATTTGAAATTATTTTAATACTTTCCTAACTGTGTGTATTCATGTATTGGCCCCTTAAAAACACAATATCACATGTCTAGTCACATGACTCCACCTTCTCCATCTGCGACATGGAAGCAACTTGGCGACTCTTTCAACAGGCAAAAAAGAATATCCCAACTTTAATAAAGTTGAGCGTATTTACAGTACAGAATAAACCTTGCCAGTGACGAGGTAAATATAGGTGAAATGTAACCTGTGTTAATATTATCATAATATTAATTATGATATTCATTTGAGGTCATATCTCTAACTCGTATACTGGTGATACTGTATATACCGTACGCAAATAAATGCATCAGAAAAGGTGGGAAAAACCCTACCAAAAAAAAATACAATTATAATAATTAAATATTTAAGGGCCCTTTAGTATCAGGTACAATTTGTGCAGTTTTATAAGGAAATTAGCTACTAAGTTTTGACTCAGCATCCTGCAGAACCACCCACAGTTCTTCTGAGGACTTTGACTGTTGCACCTGCTTCCTATTTGCACGCAAAACCAGCAGCTTCCATTTAGATTTTTTTTGTCTTATAAGTGGTCACTTTTTTTTTTTATGCGCTGATTTCTAAAAGACAAATATTGTTTCTTTTACTTAATTTTGTGGTGAAATACCGGGATATGAAAATCAGACTTATTAACTCTTATTAATAAAGTTCTAACAAACTCTATTGGAAAGTTTGTACTAAATACAAGATATTTGTAGATTTTTTTTTGAAAAAATGCTACATCATGACCTTTGACTGTAATTCTACTGTTAATGTTAAACACAATTTTATTGTATTTCCTTACAAGATTAACTTGCTGTTTTTTCTCTTTGCCTTAATAAAAAAAGACATGTACAGTATCATACTGTGGAGGCACAAATTATAGGGTTGTCCTACGAATGTCAAGTTCTAGAAGATTCTATGTTTAGCAAAATTCCTTTTAACCTCTAACACGTACTGTAAACTGTTTAAATGGCTACTTTTCAAGGTTTAAAAAGTTTATAAAAACTGATGTAAATGTGTACTGAAGCCAAACTCAATTTGTCACTGACTTTAATGAAGAAAACCCAGAAATAATTATTTGAACCTACAAACCGGATTCCAAAAAAGTTGGGACACTAAACAAATTGTGAATAAAAACTGAATGCAATGATGTGGAGATGGCAAATGTCAATATTTTATTCAGAATAGAACATAGATGACGGATCAAAAGTTTGCACCACAAACAGGAATGCTACTGTAAAGGAAATCACAGAATGGGCTCAGGAATACTTCCAGAAACCATCGTCAGTGAACACAATCCACCGTGCCATCCGCCGTCGCCAGCTGAAACTCTACAGTGCAAAGAAGAAGCCACTTCTAAGCAAGATCCACAAGCACAGGCGTTTTCATTGGGCCAGGGATCATTTAAAATGGAGTGTGGCAAAATGGAAGACTGTTCTGTGGTCAGACGAGTCACGATTCGAAGTTCTTGTTGGAAATGTGGGACGCCATGTCATCCGGACCAAAGAGGACAAGGACAACCCAAGTTGTTATCAACGCTCAGTTCAGAAGCCTGCATCTCTGATGGTATGGGGTTGCATGAGTGCGTGTGGCATGGGCAGCTTGCATGTCTGGAAAGGCACCATCAATGCAGAAAAATATATTCAGGTTCTAGAACAACATCTAGTCATCTCTTTCAGGGAAGACCCTGCAGTTTTCAACAAGATAATGCCAGACCACATTCTGCATCAATCACAACATCATAGCTGCATAGGAGAAGGATCCGGGTACTGAAATGGCCAGTCTGCAGTCCAGATCTTTCCCCTATAGAGAACATTTGGCGCATCATAAAGAGGAAGGTGCGACAAAGAAGGCCCAAGACGATTGAACAGTTGGAGAGAGCATTCCTACAGTATTTCTAAACTTGAGAAACTGGTCTCCTCGGTCCCCAGACGTCTGTTGAGTGTTGTAAGAAGAAGGGGAGATGCCACACAGTGGTGAAAATGGCCTTGTCCCAACCTTTTTGGGATTTGTTGACACCATGACATTTTGATTCACCATATTTTTCCCTTAAAATGATACATTTTCTCAGTTTAAACTTTTGTTCCGTGATTTATGTTCTATTCTGAATAAAATATTTGCCATCTCCACATCATTGCATTCAGTTTTTATTCACAATTTGTTTAGTGTCCCAACTTTTTGGGAATCCGGTTTGTACTAAGATATAATTTATTTAGTAATTTCCACAAGATAAGCCTGAGGCGTATGAATGTGTGTAGGCTTTTGAGAGCTTTTTCAGTGTTAGCTTGCCTGCGCCCACAGGAGAAATGGACAACGCTGTGTGAGAAGACAGAGAAATAATTTTTCACCTGAATAATCTAGCGTTTGTACCTGTGACGAGGATGAATGGACTTTGGAGCGTGAGAAGTTGGATGAATAATTGTTTGTATAGTATTGACACGGTAAGGCAATCCTTTTAGGAGCTTTTCGTTCACATTTCTACTCTGTTTCCATACCGGGTTTGACTTTAGGAGCGTGAAACTTTTCACACTTTTGCTCAGTCCTTCACTCTGTACTCAACTATTCACCTATAAAGCTGATTTTTCCCATCAACGTATACAAGTTTCATTTGTACCCTCTCCTCTGAAGAAAAAAGGTTTTGGTAATTGCTTTTTCGTCATTTTAGGTTGAAAAGTCTGATGACGATATAATGCTAACGTAAAACAGTCGCCAATTTTATGAATATCGTTAGTCAGGTTAAGGGCAAAGAATTCAATGTTTGAACAATTGTATTTAGTCAATATAGAGTACAGTATATACTGTAGATTGATTAAAAAAAAAAGATATGTATTCTTTTTTCTGATGGGACACAATGCACCAAATCTGGGATTATTGTATTCGCATGTTTAGCTGTTAAAATCCATTATAAAAATGCTGTGATGTCAATTCTTTGATTATTGTTTAAGCACAATTACTGTTCATAAAATATTAATATATGAATCTAGAAGTACAGTATGAAAAGCAATGTTCCAGGATTTTAATAAATCACAATTACAGTATTTTACTATTAAAAAAAAAATACAGCTAACTGCTGTAGACAGTTTAGTACTAACGCGGCATGGTGGTTTAGGTGTTGAGGCTGTGGCCTCACACCTGCATTGTTGGGGGTTTGAGTCCTGTCTCAGGTTTGTGTTTGCATGCTCTCCTCAGGGTATTCCAGTTTCTTCCCCAATCCAAAGACCTGCATCTTAAACCTGCATATTTGGCGTTTCCAAATTCTCCAAAGAGTGCAGGAAATGTGTACAGACAATAAATGAGTTAGAAAATTTAGTAATGTAAAAATATACATATACATATAATACATTTCTAATAATTCCTAATAATAGAATTTTGCAGGTGAAGCTGCTATAAGCTAATTACTGTAAGTTTAAAGCATAAAGTCTTATAATGGTACTGTAATATTTTGCCATTAGAATAAGAAATCTTTTGAAATAGAACTTTATATTATCTAGAAAGAATTTAAATAAGTCTATATAAAATTATCTATAATAGCCTGGATAATACTATATTATTTTATAAAAATGTACCCATATTTAAAATATTTACAGTACACTTGCTAAGATTTATCACGCTGTTCACGCATCTGCACATACTGTATGACACTTGGTCGTTAGTAGGTAACATGACCAAACATGGCTACAACTTTCCTAGGAAAGTGTGTAAAAAACCCTTCAAAGTAATTTTTATACATTTCTATTTCTATTGCTATGCTTTAACACTCATTCAGTACTTGGTTTCATTTTGGTTTCGTAAGAAGTTGATAGAAGAAAGTGCTCCCTGGAGTTACTTTTTACTAACACTGAAATTGGACAGGATATATATATCATCCAATGCCGTTTTATAGAAGGTAAAATACAGCATAATCTTTCCAGACGCCTGGCTGCATAGTCCATAAAAAATTACTGACATGACGGATTTAGGGAATAAAATCCCAGTGATATTTCGGTAATACTTACATTACCTCCCCGTGTAAAACTAATTGAGTCTGGAATGGAGTAAACCGTGTTAAACCAAGTATAAAAAATAAATGTGATCCGTTGAAATTATTTATTATTGGACATTTTGACAGGGGGTGAGCATTCAACTTCACATGTACTGTAGGTCACCCCAAAGGCTCTGACGGAACAGTGGACTCAGAAAAGATGGCATTGGAGCGGGCCCAAAGCCTATGGCAAGTTGCCAAATTCCCTACTCGGAATAAAAAGAGGAGGACAGCAATCATAGGCACCGTCTTCGGAACAGCTACCACTATGGCAGAGCACGTTTTCTTATTTATTGATCTGGAAGAGCGAGAGACAAGCCTAAAGCAGGACACACACTCACACGCACAGACACAAGTTCACAATTAGGACACACACAATTTGCCACCTTAGAAAGCAAAAGGCAACATTCCAGCTATTTAGCCAGGGTAATAGGTAGGAGCTGAGCATTTATCCCTTTAAAAGAAAATAGGAAAAACTAAAAAAAAAAAAAAAACAGAAGTAGGAAGGAGGGGCAATGGTACTGTAGGAAGCAAAAACTGTATCATGCACAAACCACTATGAATGCAAAAAGAGTGCATGGGGTTTACACTACGAAAACATCTGCTATCTGCAGACCCGAAGTGCTTTGTGGCCAGATTCAAGCAGAATGCATGTATACGTACACTGAGATCCAGACTTGTGTCGAAAAGTGGAATTGATTGAAGTGAAGTGCTTAATGTGACACGCTATAGCTTAAGCACATATTATGCATGCAGGGAACGCATTCAACCAAGAACAATCTAATCCACATATATTAGTGTTTGAAGCCGTTCTGATCATCTTCACTCTATGACAAAAACATACTTACAGCTGGACAAAAAGTGCGGCCAACCATGAGCTGATGCTTTTCCCGCACAAAAGCAAGGAAGCACGGTTTCAAGAAGCCAGCTTTCATTTCTTTTAATTTATTAAATGAGCCTTAATGGGCCTGTCTGATTAAATCAGGTGGTGGCAGATTCAGCATTCCCTCTGATGGCCCATCACACTAACCCTGAACATCATCTTACAAAAGCAAGTTATCTCCAGATATGCACTGAGTGACAGCAGGGCAGCAGCGGTGTCTGTTGCTTCATAAGAGTAGCAATTAACTTATCAGCATATTGTCCTTCACTGTGTGTGAGAATGAGAAGCAGTGTGACTCATGCGCTCGCTGCCAAACAAAGCAACACATCATTAGCGTCAGATAGTTTTAATGAGTAACTGTCCGGGTTGGAGGCAAACTGTACGCAGAGGGTATTTTCAGAATAATGCAAATATGTGAAGCATGAGACTCCATTAGCTACTTTACGAACAGGTCATGAGCCAAGTCACTGCTATAAAAGAATTGTGATGCCCCACAATAATGGAGCATAAACATCAAAAAGAACAGTTTCTATCATGTCCAACGCTGCCTATTAGATAGGTGTGTGTTTCCAGACATGTCTACTGTATCATACTACTACCTCAACTACACATCAATAACACATGATCTGCAGGATCTGCGCATAAGTGCTGTCAATATGATCGTATCCACTGCTAGCCGTCCATCACAGTGGGTCATGTTCTGCTGAGGGGATGGGCCTTGTCATGGTAAATGTTCCATCAAAACATTATCCGTCACAGAGGTCACCTGGGGCAGCCTGGTGATCTGGCACATTTGGATTACAGTACAGTACATGCATTCCTTAGAGTTTATCACAACTCTTCGCAGCCAAGGGTCAAGCAGGCATAAAAAAAAAAAAAATCAGTAGCTGCCAGGGCACACAGCATTAATAATGCAGTTTAGAAGCTTCGGTATGATGTTACAGAAGTTTAGTAGTAGAAATAGCTACTGGTGTCTCAGACACCACTTATAACTGGAGGGTTCTCTGTAATCTTCTTTTAGTCCTATGCTACACAAGCTAGAGCGAACAGAAGCTATGCATACTGTAGATCACCCTACTATTTCAGTTCTCAAATCTCCCGTAAAGCTTAGCATGTGAAACATTTGATTGATATTTTAATAATAAAATAAATAAGCCAAAAACTCGGCATTAAACGTTTAGACTATCAAGGAAGCAAAAGCAAACTATGATGAACAAATATGAAACAACAAATGTGCAGTTTGGCAAAAGTTTAGAACTAAGAATAAAAAAGAAAAGTTCCAATATTTATATCCCTAATAATTATATATTGTTTTCTACCATCGATAATCACCTTAGTTAAAGATCTTTTACTGGTTCTATAACAAGTTATCACAGGTCTCAGGAGTACTCCAAAGTGTGACTATTATTGCTCCAGCTGAAATAGCTCTCTAAAAATAGAATAATTCTCCTCTGTTTCTATTCCTCCTCCAAATGCACCATTTCAGTGTCTATGCAGTGCGCTATTGCTGAGTCATTCAAGAGAATAGCGAAGCTGAGCAACAAGCCAGGGGAGGACATGTTCTTATATGAGGTCACCTTACGGGGTGTTGGGGGTGGGGTCTAACTGGCTGGTTTGCACCCCAGTCAATACAATACAAGGACAAAAAGAATGAAGCGTGCTATTCTTCTTATTAGGTTGTTTGTCATTTATTTATTTATTGTACATGCACACTGGATACACATCTGAATCAAGTTTGCATGTACAATACATGCACACTAAATGGCTAAAAAGTTTTTTACTTTATCATAAAAAGTATTACCTCATATATGCTGCTATCCTGGTTCAAAAAACCCTAATCTCTGATGAACAGATTTTCTACAAACTACTGCTTCCATTATGCCATCTACAAGTTTTGACTCCTATCTTGAAGTTAACAACCTCCTGCTAACTCCTCTTCCACCTGTTCCAAGGTATACAATCGCCTGCTTCCACCTGCTCCTATGCCGAGGGTTAGAAGCTCTTTCTCACGTTTCAAAAATCTACAGGTTATAGCTCTTCTCCTGGGATCTAGAACCTTCTGCTTCCAAACAATGGTCTAAAAGCTCCTCTTTAAATCCTGCAGTTTACAAGATCTACAGGTTCATATTTGCATCCTCTGTGCACAGTACAAGCCCTGGTTGATATTCTGAAGTATAAACGGTCTACATGCTGCTGCATCCATTATAGGACATAAAATGTACAAATTCATGATTCCACCCGAGGTCTTCAATATCATCAAACGCCTCCACCCAACCTGGGGTTATTTATCTCTCTATTTCTACTCAGTGTGTGTGTGTGTGTGTGTGCGTGTGTGTAAGAGAGAGGGAGAGAGAGAGAGAGAGAGAGAGAGAGAGACTGACCGATAGGTCATTACATTATGACTACCTACAAGATTCCTGTATCAAAATGTTACGAAAGATCAACACACCCCTAATAAAACATTTTTTTAAGTCTCTTAAATTCTGTCATAACAATATATGTGAGAAAAGATGAGTGAGTAGGGTTGAAAAGGTGAAAAAAAAAATCATGATAATGTTTGGAATTTCAAGTTGCTTATAGAACATTTCGACATGAAAACTAGAGGTGTTCCACATTTACAAAATCTCAAACTTACTCCCCTCAGTGATTTAAAGCCAAGACTCAGCTAATCAATATGCTGAACAATCGTCTAGAAGAATTGCATCTGATAATAGTCTTTAGGACTTATATGGCCTTTTACTTCAAATCAGATCTCAAAGTTTTTCATTATTAGAACTTTCATCATCTGACTTGAATCCCATAAGTCAAGCTGATGCATTAAAGTCAAGCGGATGATGAATTTCACAGAGTTCACCCAGGTCTTCTCCATCAGCTGGGTAAAGATGAAGCAGTAAGTACTGTATGCCCTAAATTACTATCCAACATCCCACAATACCATCTTGCTACTTTCTAAAGTCTTAGCAAAGCCCGTGGGATTGGAATTTGAGTGGGTCATGCCGTCCTGATTTCGAGGTAGACAGACTTGCACTGGAATCACTTTTGTAGTTCCAGTCTGGATTGTATCCGGACTTCCTCCGCACTCGCACACGTCAGTAACTGGACATGAGCTAACAGCACACATCTGGATGACCATTTGGTCCTCAATCCTAATGACACAATCAGCAGTTTTGGGATGGTGGGTGGTTGGATAAATTTACGGCAAACTCAGTGCAAATGCAAAGACCTGTATGAATGTGATTACCTCTAATAAAAGCAAGAATAACTTTTGAGAAGTTACTAATTACTGATTAATAATTACTTTTTGTTTGTCATTATGTATTTATAAAGGCTTAGATACCATGATTAATAGAAAGGCTACTGGATAACCTAGTAGCATGACTAGATACCTTTTAATATCCACACTGTCACTGGCAAAGAAATAATAATAGATATTAATACTGTGACTACTGCCATGGACAGATAAGATATGTTTTGGGCTTATTTGTCTATATCATTTCCCCCAAACCATGTCTTTAGTTCACTAGCCAGGCCAGAGACTATTAAAATTCTCCATTTTTGGACATGCTCACAATACAAGTCAGATTGTTTGATTTAGATTTTTTTTGGTCAGATACAGGTGAAATTTATCTGCCTCTGATGTGGACATGTCTGTCCTCTGAAACAGCAAGCATGAGCACATTGATATGTTTTTGCCTGCTTAGTCTGGGGTAAAACACATAGGATTTATATGCACACTCATTCTTTTCAAACAATGGATGAGATTTTAGCAAAAAAATAGGCCTGTGATTTTGCCCTGGAGGACGGCAAGCAGTTAGTCTGCTGTATTTGTTAAGGTCCAGAAGAAGGAAGAAAGCCAGATGCCTCAATTTAGCTGTTTTAGCAGTTATTGCTAGCACTGCTATGAAATCCGCGTGCTGCCGGGGATGACATCAGCCGAGGCAAAAAGTCACATGAAATCTAATTTACCTGTTCACATTCAAGTCCACATGTCTAGCACCACATGCGATAGTAACTTAGATCCGATCTGAAAAACATTAGATTTCCGTTGTTCAGACAGCCATAAAAAAATGGGGCTCTTCAGGCTTGTAATGTGAACATAACCATAATCTGGTTCAACTCAAATGCAAGCAACTGGTTAAGCATTAACATATAATTTGCTCTAAATGTCAAACTGCTTAATGTTGACAAAGCTAAAGCTGCTGAACATTTTTAATCATTTGTTGGTACAGTACTTGGATCAATCCAATTAAATATATTGTGGCGTGGGCGGGCCAGCGGCTGACGACCGTCATGCTTTGCGGGGTTTTTCTCTGTGTCTACCATGAGAGAGAAGGGTGTTTGGGTTAGTGGCTTCGGCCAAGTTGGGTGCGTTTATGTGTGCGTGCTTGACCTGTGTATGTGTGCTTGTGCTGTGGTAATAAACTACTCCCCAGCCATTTGCATTGGGGAGCAAGTAAGCTCACTCGTCCTCCAAGATCCCTGATAGCGTTGAAAAACGCTACAATATTTTTCTGCCTAAGGTGCGGCGCGTTGTGTTTGCATGTTCTCCATGTGCTTGGTGGGTTTCCTCCAGGTTCTCCGGTTAATTAAACTGACTAAGCTGCAAATTAAGCTAACTGGCACCCCAAGGTGCCCGGTGTGTGTGTGTGTGTGTGTGTGTGTGTGTGTGTGTGTGTGTGTGTGTGTGTGTGTGTGTGTGCCCTGTGATCGATTGGTACCCTGTCCGATCTGTCCAAGCCCCAGTACGTCCGTGACCTTGTACCTGATAAGTGGTGTACATGATGAATGAATAAATATTTGTTTAAGACCTAGAATGAACCACATTTTACTGCGATGACAGGATCATCAACATACAAGGTTAATTAATGATGTATTATACACAAATTCAGGATTGATTATTATAAAAGTAGAAAAAGAGACAGCAGCAATCTGAAAACTCGGGACAGGTGGTCTCTTCAAATTATTCTGTCTAATGAACCATTTAGATTAAGAACTTTAATAGAGGTATTAAAAGGATCATTTGTTCTCTGACAGTATAATCCTGAACAGAATACAGGTAAAGCCAAGGTACCCGAGTATAATTTCCATGAGTCACATTCCTTTTCTGAATTCTTTTATGCTTCTTCTTTAATTTGTTTGCAAAGAATTGATACATCGCTGTCCTTTGAAGTTCTTATCCCATTGCTGTAAACTCATCGAGAGGAGTTTGTGAAAGACATTACCTACACATAAACTATTCCACATGAACGTGGCAAGCTGTTCTTTTTGGAGCGCCAGGATGGCTAGAACGCCAACTTTCGAGCCGCACGCACTGGTCAGTCTGTCTGGATGAACACTATCAAGGATGCCAAGTCTCATTATTACTGAGGCTATAATCATCATCTAAAAGATTTTTTATGACACAAATGGACTAAAACACTCGGGTTGTGTTTTGTCAAGGTTGCACTAAAACATCTGTAAACACTCATTCAGACATCTAACAAATTGTACAGCAGAATCATGTCAAACAAAGTCTGGGCCTTGTTTTGCGATTCCAATTACCCCCCCCCCCCTTCAAAAAGAACATGATGGGTAAATGAATAGTACCTGGAGGTAGAGCAATCTTTTCAATCTGCTCTCATTACTTTCTCGCCCACATACACAGCTCATTCTGTGATCTGCCTTGAATTGACGGATGAAGGTCACTGTACGGACAGCCTCTACATACGTGTGTGTGTGTGTGTGTGTGTGTGTGTGTGTGTGTGTGTGTGTGTGTGTGTGTGTGTGTGGTATTTAAAATAAATTCTCACAACATCTTTCATGAATGGCTGCCATGCAAGTTTTACATGAAAATTATTATTTTTTAAATAATCTGAAAGAATGTATGTGAAAGTGACACTCTATTTTCCATGTAAATTCAGGTAGCCTTACAGCTCATGTTCCAAATTCAAATTTCAAATTCCGTGTGAAAAACCGTTCTGAAGTGCTGAGAGAAAAAAGTTATTATGAATTTATTATACGTTTATACAGAACTTGGTTCATACATATGAGTGAGTACGTGGTTAATCACTTCTTGGCATAGCGTCGCGTTGAAATGCAGATTGAAAGCTTGATGAACATGAACAGGATGGATGGATGAATGGATGGATAGATAGATGGACAGACGGATGGATGGACAGCTAAATAAATGAATGGATGGATCAGTGGGTGGACAAATGAATGATGGTGGACAGATGAACAAATGAATAAATATTTGGATAAATGCATAGATGAATGGATGGTTGCATGGAGTATGCAGTGGGTGGACAAATTATAATGATAGATAGATAGATAGATAGATAGATAGATAGATAGATAGATAGATAGATAGATAGATAGATAGATAGATAGATAGAGTACTTTTAGTCTCAAATAACAGAAATTTAATTTGCATAAAATATGGATGGATTTATGGATATAATAATAATAATTAAAAAAAATATTTTCATTACATATCACATATAATGAATTTGCCAAACTCCCTATGGTGCAAAAGAACAGGATCATTAATTAAATAAGCATCGAGTGGCAACAGTAAATTAATTTTAAAAAACTGATTTAAAAGGAATCATTATTTTAAAGAAAATAGATAAAAGAAATAAATGTAGCTAGAGATTAACTAAAAAAATTAAAGTAAATAAGATAAAATAAATGGATGGATAGTTTAATGACTGTAGACAAATACACAGATGACTGGATGGATGGATGGATGGATACATGAATAGATGGATAAAAATATAATGATGAATAAACTAAAAATGCTTAAAATATGCATGGCTGTATGGATGAATGTACTGTATAATTGAATAGAAAAATGGATAACTACATGCATGGATGGGTGAATGGATAGATGGACATGTGGAAACATGAATAGATGGATGTATGAGTGGACAAATGAGTAATAATGGATAGATAAACAGATGCATAAATAGATGAATGCTGAATTGATGAATGACAAATACACAGATGGATGTATAGATGGAGGAATGGATAGATAATTTGTGGGCATAATAATAAACGGATGCTTAGACAAACAAATAGAGAGTTGATGGATAGATTGACAGATGGATGTGTGGATAGAAGGATGAAGTAATTAATGAACTAGTGGATAACTTGATTGATGTGTATATATACAGTGGTGTGAAAAACTATTTGCCCCCCTCCTGATTTCTTATTCTTTTGCATGTTTGTCACACAAAATGTTTCTGATCATCAAACACATTTAACTATTAGTCAAAGATAACACAAGTAAACACAAAATTCAGTTTTTAAATGAGGGGTTTTTATTATTTAGGGAGAAAAAAAATCCAAACCTACATGGCCCTGTGTGAAAAAGTAATTGCCCCCTGAACCTAATAACTGGTTGGGCCACCCTTAGCAGCAATAACTGCAATCAAGCGTTTGCGATAACTTGCAACGAGTCTTTTACAGCGACTGGAGGAACTTTGGCCCACTCATCTTTGCAGAATTGTTGTAATTCAGCTTTATTTGAGGGTTTTCTAGCATGAACCGCCTTTTTAAGGTCATGCCACAACATCTCAATAGGATTCATGTCAGGACTTTGACTAGGCCACTCCAAAGTCTTCATTTTGTTTTTCTTCAGCCATTCAGAGGTAGATTTGCTGGTGTGTTTTGGGTCATTGTCCTGCTGCAGCACCCAAGATCGCTTCAGCTTGAGTTGACGAACAGATGGCCGGACATTCTCCTTCAGGATTTTTTGGTAGACAGTAGAATTCATGGTTCCATCTATCACAGCAAGCCTTCCAGGTCCTGAAGCATCAAAACAACCCCAGACCATCACACTACCACCACCATATTTTACTGTTGGTATGATGTTCTTTTTCTGAAATGCTGTGTTACTTTTACGCCAGATGTAACGGGACACGCACCTTCCAAAAAGTTCAACTTTTGTCTCGTCGGTCCACAAGGTATTTTCCCAAAAGTCTTGGCAATCATTGAGATATTTTTTAGCAAAATTGAGACGAGCCTTAATGTTCTTTTTGCTTAAAAGTGGTTTGCGCCTTGGAAATCTGCCATGCAGGCCGTTTTTGCCCAGTCTCTTTCTTATGGTGGAGTCATGATCACTGACCTTAATTGAGGCAAGTGAGGCCTGCAGTTCTTTAGATGTTGTCCTGGGGTCTTTTGTGGCCTCTCGGATGAGTTGTCTCTGCGCTCTTGGGGTAATTTTGGTCGGCCGGCCACTCCTGGGAAGGTTCACCACTGTTCCATGTTTTTGCCATTTGTGGATAATGGCTCTCACTGTGGTTCGCTGGAGTCCCAAAGCTTTAGAAATGGCTTTAGAACTTTTACCAGTCTGATAGATCTCAATTACTTTTGTTCTCATTTGTTCCTGAATTTCTTTGGATCTTTGCATGATGTCTAGCTTTTGAGGTGCTTTTGGTCTACTTCTCTGTGCCAGGTAGCTCCTATTTAAGTGATTTCTTGATTGAAACAGGTGTGGCAGTAATCAGGCCTGGGGGTGACTACAGTAATTGAACTCAGGTGTGATAAATCACAGTTAAGTTATTTTTTAACAAGGGGGGCAATCACTTTTTCACACAGGGCCATGTAGATTTGGAGTTTTTTTTCTCCCTTAATAACGTAAACCTTCATTTAAAAACTGCATTTTGTGTTCAATTATGTTATCTTTGACTAATAGTTAACGGTTTTTGATGAGCAGAAACATTTAAGTGTGACAAACATGCAAAAGAATAAGAAATCAGGAAGGGGGCAAATAGTTTTTCACACCACTGTATATTGCCTGAATAATTGAGATCTAGGACTGATATTTTCATCTTGATGTTATTGCCAGTCCCTGGCCTTTGAGAATGATCTAACAAGCCAGTTAATATCAAATAACATAAAGTTTACTTATGAAATATGAAATATGCTCATAAACTTTAACTAGAGTAGCTAGTAAGATCTGGTCAGCTGACATTAAAGTACCTCAAAGCATATTTAAACATGTTTTAAAGCCGGTACTGTAATGAGGTTTCCAGGGTGCTTATGGCTCTGCACAAATGTCATTGGTAAATGAGCTGCCATTGCTCTATATTCTTAATGGGAATTTTTGTTCCTCTTCTCTTGCTTAATGGAAAAATCCATTGCTGGATAAATGGCTGGTGTGTGAGGCAGAAAGGCAGGCATTATCATCCTGTCTTGGGGCGTGAGCCAGTAGCAGCCAAATAAAATATGACCCCCTGTCTGTACCCTTCCGCACCAGCTCTCGTGTCACCTCCAACCCCTGGCCTTTATTTAAGAATTGGACGCTCCTGGAGACACGGGCCCCTAATAGAAACAGTTTGTCACTTTTTAGAAAACATGGTTGTGCTGGCAAGAAATCCTCCACGATGGAAGAGATAGGATGGACTTACCCTTGTCTCAGAACCCTCCTCGAATCAAGCTCACGCACACACACATACACACATGCTTATTATCAGTATCATCTGTGTCTAGTTTGCTTTAACAGACTGCTGTTGTTTGCGCAGACTCAATCTGTGTGTGCAAACCTCTTTATGTGTGTTGTGCATGTCTAAAGTCTTAATCCTTACTTAAAATTCATAACTAGTTACAGTTCTCACTAGACCTGAGAATCCTTTTTGCATCGGGTATTATTTAATGCACTTGATCCTCGGAAAAGGTTTTTTAAAAAAAAGAAAAAGAAAGAAGAAAACCATGCATCTCCAGTTTTCACAGGAACAGTTCTAAAGGCTGCAGATTGTGGTAGCAACCACACACCATATGTTATTCTTTGACCCAAGCAAATCTCTGCTGAAGTGTAAGCACTGCATGGCACAGGACCGCTATGCCTCTGCACTCCTGCATACAGTAGGAAGGCAGCATCCAGCAGCTGCAACCTATTCATCTGAATCAACAACAACATCTATAATTGTTTTGAAGCATATGGTGCTGGTAGCATTCCTCTGCTGCTAAAACAGGTACAGAATTTGGGATGAGAAAAAAATGTTAAACTTCTCATCCAAGTTTTCAGTGTATGTTAACTTTTATTCTTACTTTATAGAACTTTAGAGTAGCATCGATATCAATACTCATATGTCTAACACAGGGGCAGATATACATGTGGGCAAGGCAAGGGTGGGCAAGTCGCCACCCCCATTCCCAATCTAGCCCCGCCGTAACTTTTCCTACCCTAACACTGTGAGCGTGAAAAAAAAAGCACAGATATGTTGAGCGTGGGTGAGCTGCACTCTGTACTGCACCTGAATACCACGCTCACACAACACTCCTGCTGCTGCTGCTCATGACACAACCCGAGCTGCTGCTGTATCTCAAGCCGAAGCAACGGCTTGTCTTCGTGAAGGTGTGAAGGAATACATCAGTTTCAACAATGGTGCTTTGTGTGTTATGTGAAGTCACTAGGTTTTGAAGTTCATCTCGAATTAGAAAACAAACAGGCTGTTTAAAAACGCTAAAGCACAGAGTCGGTGAGCAAACATGACGCCCCCTTTACCGCCAGATTGGCAATATATCATCATGATGGGATTTAATATCTAAAGCTCACTAAGGAGAGGAAGATGGACGCAGGTGATTTTGATGTGAATCAAAGTGTGTTTGTATTGCTTTTCAGAGCATACAACCCTCTCACTCTTTCTCCCACGCCTGAAGCTCTATTATCCGCTCACACTTTAGATGGAACACTAATTAGACATGTTCTCATCAGGTGTGGTGTGTTCCATGTTTCTCACCTGACCAGAACTCCCTGACGGCTCACAATTAATCTCTATGTTAAGTCTTTATAGATTTTATATTTTATGGTAATGTATAAACCACATTTTCCCACAGTGTGTGTTAATGAAATATGTGGATTTTAACCGTGGGACCCTTTCATTTATTCACGGCTGTACTGTAGGTCACGGCAGTAAAAAGGAAACGGAGAAATGAAAAGGAGGTAAAATATAGTTTAAAATATTGCCAATTTTTTCCAGCCAGAAAGGGGAGGAGGAAGATATGAGGAGAAATACAGATGGAGAAGGAAGTAGGCAGGACAGATCAGGAGAGGCTACTGAATCAAAGTGGGGGACAGAAGCAGGAGGGTGAGACAGGTGATGGTGAGACAGGTGGAGACAGATGATCCTGCTGTAGTTCCAGTTGGTATAATTTTATTTTCTATTCATACTGTATAAATTCCAGGGCAGTTACAAATATGGACTGTTGAAGTGTATATACTGTACATATCCTAGTAAGTGTATACAGTATTTCCCTATATACTGTACAGCACTCCCATGCCACCCTTACATAATCTTTTGCCACCCCTTTGCCACCCTACCCCAAAATATTATAGATCAATCACTGGATTGACACCATAATTATTCCATTAAACGTAACATAATGTGACGCAAGTCCAGAGTACAATAATGATGGCAAACACAAAATCGCATAAAATCACATTTTATCAGTTGTTGCTATGAAACCATTTAACATCTAACACTGTTTTTATGAACATCCAGAAGAAAATTCACTCTTCTCCACTACAACCCTGTTTGACCCAAGGATGCTAGTATAGCTAGCTAATTATTATATTGTCCTGTCATTTATTTCCCACTGTGGTGTTGAAGTGGGCGGTTGAAGGTTACCAGTTTACCAGAGCAGATGCAACAGACCTATGTGTAGAATCCCTAATGATTTCTCCTTAACTTACTATTTTAAAGATATATATATATATATATATATATATATATATATATATATATATATATATATATATATATATATATATATATATTGATCGTTAAAGCATTTCCATACACACACCCACAATGTGAGGAGAACTCACACGATTGGGACTAAACAGCTGTGTGGATAAGAAACCACTTGTTACTGGGACTAATCAGAGAAAAGGCTTTAAATTGCTAGGGGGCATAAAGATTCAACTTTTGAGCAATGGAAAATGCTCATGTGGTCTGATTGGTCCAGATTGACCATATTCCAAAATGATGGGTGTGTCAGGGTAAGAAGGGAAGTGCATGATTTGGTGCACCCATCATGCATAGTGGCCACTGGAGGCAGTGTTACATTTAGGCATTAGGCGCTCTTATCCAGAGCGACTTACATTTTTTTCCCCTCATTATACATCTGAGCAGTTGAGGGTTAAGGGCCTTGCTCAAGGGCCCAACAGTCGCAACTTGGTGGTTGTGATTTGAACCTGGGATCTTCCGAACCGTAGTCCAATGCCTTAACCACTGAGCTACCCCTGGCCCAGTGTTATGAGCTGGGGTTGCTACAGGTGGTCAGGTTGAGGCTCAGCAACGTTATGTGGCAATAAAATGAAGTCAGCTGATGACCCAAACGTACTGAATGACCAGGTCATCACATCTATGGAATTTTTCTTCCCTGCTGGAACGGGTATTTTCAATATACTCAAATTTTGAAGGATTAATTCTGGGAGTATTAGCTGTGAATAGTGTGAAGTTTCTTTCTTTTTGTATTTTACATAATGCTTCTTATATTGAATCCCTTTAACAACTGTGCTCATATATATACAACGAGTACATTAGTACATTTCCAACTGGAAAAGAAGGACTTCCACATCTGAATACACACACACACACACATACACACACACACACATTAGTAGAATCCATTAATCAAGATTTCTTTGTTTCCAATGGGCAAGAGCATTTAGTAGAAAAACTGTCACTCTGGGCATTCTGAAAGCAAAGATATATCACTGACTGTGAGCATTTAAACAGCCAGCACATTAGTTGGTCTTTATTTAGGCGATCATGCATTTTCCACTAACATAATAGCCACAATGAGAGTGTCAAGCAATTAGTTTTTAGAAGGTACGTAAATTAACAGCCTAGCCTCATTAGTCCATTAAAAAAGAAATTATACATTATAAAGCTCTCCAGGCTCCAGGTTTCAGGTGTGAAGTTTGCTGCTGAAAAAGTCCAGGCTTGTTCGTGTTGAAGCATTTTCATTAATGTTTGGATTCTGTGCTTAGACTGAACTGTTGAAATTTGATTAGAGATTTGATAGGTCACCACTGAAGTGTACTGAATGTCCATTGAGGCATTTGTTAAATCAAAGCTGTCTACACTGGATGCTGGGAATTGCATTAAGGAAATCTAAGCCCACACAGACTCACTCGCTCATCTTCTGTACCGCTTTATTCTGTACAGAGGGTCACAGGGGACCTGGAGCTTATCTCAGGAAACTTGGAGCACGAGGCAGGGTACACCTTGGATGGAGTGTACACACACATACTGCACACACTACGGGCAATTTGGAAACGCAAATGAATCTAATCTGCATGTCTTTGGACTGTAGGAGGAAACCGAAGAACCTGGAGGAAACCCACCAAGCACGGGAAGAACAATGCACACAGACCCGAGGTGAGAATCGAACCCGGGCCCTGGAGGTGCTAGACGACAATGCTAACTACTTACCACCGTGCCGCCCCACACAGACTCATTATACCAAAACTTTAACTTTAACTTTTTCGTAGACTTGGAGATGTACACATAATTAGCAAAAACAGCTTCTTTAATTAGGATGGCTGACAGGTGTACAGCTATATGACTGGCTGCGTTCTTAATGTACACTATCAGCCATATGTTTGGACACACTAGATATATTTTTACTGTCTTAAAGGACAATTCAGTTAAGGCTTATGACTGAAATGTGTTTCAAAGCGTATTATCAAAGTTAATGGCCATGTGTGAATTAATGTCTGAATGCAAATGTATTTAATTGGACTGTTTAAGACTTTTCTTGGTCATTGAACAAAGTGTTCCAATGTGGTCATTATGTTTATTGTTCTAAAATAGAACTAAATAATAGATATGGGGGGCGGGGGGGGGCTGTTATATAAACAGGTTGCTCCAAAGGGACTGGAATTAGAATATCTGGGGACCACACCAACCACATGACTATTTATAACACTTCAAAGTGAACCACACATCTACTGTAGGTGATCTAGGGAACATTAGCATGAATAGATCCCATGAACCCACGGAAACTAGATATTGCTCTAGACGCATTCAGATCCTACTATAGATCTAGGCAGTTGTTGTTGTTGGTCTTTTGGCTGCTCTTGTTCCGCACAACAACTTGGCACAGGTTTTATGCTGGATAGTGTGCGTGAGTGTGGGTGCTTCTGTTTCCAACAATGGATTGGCACCACATGCAGGGTGTAGCCCGAGCATCCCGCGACCCTGTACAGGAGTAGTGGTCTAGAGAAGGAGTGAGTGACAACAATTTATCCTTGCTTGTACATTAATTAATTCAGCTTACATAACCATTTTATCCTGGTCAGGGTCGTGGTACTGTACTGTAGATCTGGAGCCTAACCAAAGGGAAAATTGGGCACGAGGTTAGAAAACACCCTGGATTCATCTCCAGTTCATCACATAGCATAAAATTATTATTTAAAAGCAAATGTTGTTGCCTGGACTTTTGCTTCAGGCAAAAAGAGCATTACACGCTAGTACTCATAACAATGGTTCAATTGGTCACAATACAGATAAGACAGAATCCCTGCCTGGAGGAACTGTGAAACACATAAAAGAATGCATGCAGCAGGCAGCCTGTTCCCTTTTCTGTACACGCTACAAATACCAAACACATCCAGGGAATCTGGAAAATAACAGAAAAACAAAATGCAACAAAGCCAACCATAAAACTTGTAAGGATGAACTGAAGCCTGCTAAATATAGAAACAAAAGCCTCTAAATGAGGGAAAGGGTATGCTACGCTCAATAAAGAGAAGCTAAAAGAGGGAAAAGCGTAAGACCCTTCAAGAGACAAGACAAAGACTTCTAAGAAAGGCAAAGCAGCACTCCTTTCATGATGCAATGAGCCAAGCAGGAGTCTAGTCGATTTAACTTGTGCATGCCACAGGCATGTGTCTCAGCCTACTGACTCATGACACACACAAATACATCCTACACTTGTTGTTGTGTATGAAAAAAAAAGGTTCGAGCACTGTGAATAACAATGTCATAAAGCCAACAATGTACCAAAGGAATTTACCACGAAGCATAACTTTAAACTTCCCCCCACCTTTTTGTTTTAAAGATTAACTGATGGCACATGGGTGAAATAATTTGTTTATAATTTCAGGATTTACACATTTTAAAGAAAGTCAAGACGGTGTTCGAACTGTACAGTAGAGATAGAGGGATAAATCGATTGAGTGATGTATTGTGCTTCTTGTTCATGTATCGTCACACATCACCACCATAATCGATATTTATAAACCCATGATGCAGTACGCAGTACAGATCGAACTGGCACCCAGATATTCTATGAGGTGGTCCCTAGTGATTCCCACCCCCATTATACAGCCAACAGTCCATCACACCCATGCATCAATGTTTGTCCCGTGCACTATATTAATAACCTCTACTCTTCCTCTGAACAGCTTTAGGAGCGTGGCTGTGGGGATTTGTGATCATTCAGCCAGAACAGCATTAGTGAGATTAGACACCGATGTCAGGTGAGGCATTCTGGGGTGCAGTCATCGTTCTAGTTCATCCCAAAGGTGTTCAGTGGAGTTGAGGTGTAAGCTCTCGAGTTCTTTCAGTTCATGTCTTATGAACAAGAGCACTGTCTTTGCTGGAACAGGTTTAGGCCTCTTAGTTTCAGTGAAAGTGAAATTGTAATGCAAGAGCATACTGTACCATGACAACCTAAACAATTCATCATCGTCGTCTCATCATCTATACCGCTTTATCTTGTATTCAGGATCATAGGGACCTTGAGCGTTTATTACTTCTATTATATGTAATTTACGTTACAACGAAATAAACAATAAATAGTATTTTCCTTGGAACAACTCTTTTTGCATTAACCCACTCTCACCTTCGTTGCAAAACAGCTTCTTCTGCTTCTTCTTTCGCTTTTCCTCTTCTCATGTCTCTTTCACATTTCGTCTCCGTTATCCCTTAAGGGGCTCAGTAATTTCCAAATCTAACTAGCTAACGTCCTCACGGACTTTCAGGTGCTACTCTTTTCTCCCTCTTTTCACCTGTTGTAGTTAGTGATCTGCTCAAGTTCTTGTAGGTTTTTAAATAGAATCACTATGTGCTCCTAAATAGAGACTCATTCTGGGTTCTAGATTTCACCTTTTTTGAAGAATGCAGTTATCTCAAAGAGCTTCTTTTGGAATCCTCTCTGAAAAGAAATCCATTTTTGCTATATCTACAACCTTAGTGGAATTGCCTAGAGAGGGAAGATGAAGAAATCTTAAGGGGTTTCTTGAAGAACTTTGAGTTGAAACCATTTCTAAAGAGAAAACCATTTGTTTTAAGGTTCAGTATAAAAACTTGCGGGCCCACTTTTGGGATCATCCAAAGAATACTTTGGTTTTAATAATGGTTAAAAGTTCTTTTTTCTTTCTGTGAGCATAGCACTCTCATAGATCCTCACTAAAACGGGAACTTACTGTTCTGCATAAAACAGTACATAAATTTAAAAAAAATACAAATAAAAAAAACATTCCCCAGATCATAAAAGTACCTGCATAGAGTGCTATTTAAACCCTTTATTTAAAGATTATATGTATTCAACTTGAACGCCCCTCATAATATGTAATCGATGTTACACCCTGCTTCATCATCAAAAAAATGAACAAGTAACAATACTGCATTACAACACAGAATAAATACCAGTGACTATTACACCATTAACTCTGATCAACAACTCAAACTAATGTCAAGCAACCAGAATACAAAGGGTACACATATCACTGAAAGTCCAGGCTAAATGGGGTACATTTCCTTTTCTCTACCATTCTCAAGCTAGCTATGTATAGAAATTGGTTAGCTCTTCTTCTTGGTCTTTCGGTTGATCCCTTTAAGGGCTCGCCACAGCGAATCATCTGCCTCCATCTAACCCTATCCTCTACATCCTCTTCACTCATCCCCTCAACCTTCACTAACTTCATGTCCTCTCTCACTGCATCCATAAATCTCCTCTTTGGTCTTCCTCTAGACCTCCTGCCTGGCAGTTCCAACCTCAGCATCCTTCTACCGATATATTCACCATCTCTCCTCTGAACATGTCCAAACCATCTCAATCTGGCCTCTCTGACTTTATCTCCAAAACATCTAACATGGGTTGTCCCTCTGATGAGCTCATTCTTGATCCTATCCATCCTTGTCACTCCCAAAGAGAACCTCAACATCTTCAGCTCTGCTACCTCCAACTCTGCCTCCTGTCTTTTCTTCAGTGCCACTGTCTCTAAGTCGTAGAGCATCGCTGGTCTCACCACTGTCTTGTACACCTTTCCTTTCATTCTCACTGATACTCTTTTATGAAAAAACAAGAACTCATTACAAAAATCGTTACATTTATTTGTATTAAAATATGTGTCATGTGCACATAGAGTACAGTGGCAAATTCTTGGTTGGTAAGAAGATATAAGGGTATGCATGTTGTTAAGGATGGATTTTTTTCTAAATAATCCTCTTCTTCCAGCATGCTCAGAGTAGATTTTTCTTGAGGGCTTCACTTGTCTCAAAGTAAGCATGTGGTAACCTTCAGACTCCCAAGACTACTCGGAAGAAATAGGAGCAGAATGGCAAACACGAACATGAAGATTTGCTCCAGTCAACAGATATGAAAACCTGGCTATGAATAATTGCAAGCCAGTGGACCACTGGGTGAAAAAACACCAAGGCCAAACACACACCTCAGCTGGTTAAAGCATTCTGGTACAGATATTTTGTGGGTTACAGCAAACACACACCCTGGTTAATGTTTATCAGCCATTATATGCAATGTAATTATGCAAATTAACAGCCAATTACCCAGCTGATGAGCAGGAAAGCTGGGCAGACTTCAGGGACAAATCTGATGAAAGTCTAATGTAACATTCATGTTATCACGATTGTGGTCATTAACATATCATTCGTGAATGCTCTTCTACAGTATGTTAATAAGCATAAAGGTCAGCGTGCCTGGTGTTCCTTTAAGACGCACACTTTTATTCAGATGTTTAACTTTAAACCTGGTCTAATTCCCCTTGACGTTGTTCGAGAGGGAGAGTAAACACGCCTAACGTAGAGTGATCTCTCTCCAGGGGAAGGCTCTTGGCACGAGGCCCTGTCTTTTTAAGCGCTCTTCACAGGAAGCTGTCAAATGCTTACTGACATTCCCTGCATCCCGTTCATTTGGCTCTAACAAGCCAAGGGAGTGTTAGAGGACCAAATGATGACAAATGCTTCATCTCGCATGCAGCGATACATTTTTTTTTTTACTAATACGATAGCAATGATACCATTTTGGGTTAGATCATTGAAGCTTAAAATAAATTGAATTTCTGCTGCAGGCTTTTGAGTCACTTATTAATAGAAAGAAAGAAAAAAATAATGAAATAGGATATATTCAACAGGTCAGAGAAATGATAATAGGGTTGAGTGCAAAAGTTTGGGTCTCTGACATGGGTCTCTGCATGAATTTGTTGTGTTCTCCCCATGCCTTGTGGGTTTCCTCCGGTTACTCCAGTTTCCTCCCAAAGTTCAAAGATAATTTTAATTCCATGAGCAGGTCATGAGCAACAGGGCCATTCTTTGTCACTTCTATTATATTACATTGTTACTTATATTACATATATTATTTTCAATCATATATTGAGATACAGGATTTAAAAAAATTTTCATGACGAGTACACTTACTCATCTTCTATACTGCTTTATCATGTATTCAGGGTCGCAGGGGGCCTGGAGCCTATCCCAGGAGACTTAGGGCATAAAGCGGGGTACACCATGGACAGGGTGCCAATCCATTGCAGGGCACACACACATAAACACACTCATTCACACACCATAGGCAATTTGGGAATGCTAATTAGCCTAAGCTGCAGTTCGTTGGTCTGTGGGAAGAAACCAGAGCACCTGGAGGAAACCCACCAAGCACGGGGAGAATATGCAAACTCCATGTACACAGAGACGGGAATCAAGCCTGGCCGGGAATCAAAACCAAAACAAATTGGCATAAATACATGATAGTTCATTCATAAACTCATTCATCTCCTATATAAGGGCCAGGGGTAGCTCAGTGGTTAAGGCATTGGACTACGGTTCAGAAGATCCCAGGTTCAAATCCCACGACCACCAAGTTGTCCCTGTTGGGCCCTTGAGCAAGGCCCTTAACCCTCAATTGCTCAGATGTGTAATGAGATAAAAATGTAAGTCGCTCTGGATAAGAGCATCTGCCAAATGCCTAAATGTAAATCTATACCGCTTATCAGAGGAGACTTTGGGCCCGAGGGAGGGTAGACCCTGGACAGGGTGCGAATCCATCACAGTGCACACACAACAGGCAACTTGTGAACATCGATTAACATATTCTGTATGTCTTTGGACTGTGGGAGGAAACTGGAGTACCCAGAGGAAACCGACAAAACGCAAACACCAAGCGCACATACTATGGCAGGAATCGAACCCTTCACCCTTGACTGTGTGCGACCACAGTGCTATCCAATACACCAGATTGCTGCCTATATGATGTTTTGACTTTTTAAATTCAATATTCATTGAACAATATACAGTACAGGACAACGACACAAAAAAACTTTATCATATGTAATACATACTACTGTTATTTGCACTACAATTGCTGTACTGTTACATACTTTTATATTTGCTGTCTTTAGCAATCTGCATAGTTCTGCAATGTTGTGTACATCTATGTACTGTATGTCTATACATATACTGTATGAATGTCTGTATTTTTGAGAATCACCCGCAGCTGAAATCAAATTCCTTGTGTGTATCCACAAAACAAATTATGATTACGATTATTCATCTATATATACAGTAATGGTAATTATTATAATGAATAATACATTCATCTACAAACACACAAATCCAAGCTGATAAAAAAGTAGTGAAGTTCTGCCATGAATCTCCTCATCTTCAAAAGGCAGAAAACATCTGGTAGAGTTATAATGGATATGTCAAGAAGAATGGTGAAGATTTGCCAAACAGTCTGGGAGAGTTAGAACAGCTATATAAAACATAATGTGCAGGGGAGGAATGAGGTGAATACTAATGCTGAGAGGATTCCAAAGTTGCTGGCATGATGCGAACCACAATTTATTAAAGGAAACCTATTAAAAAATGCAGACATTAAAAACAAATCCCAGTTCCACCGTTTACACTATTTGACACCTTTTTAAATATTTGTCATAATGAAGACTCATCTGTAAATCCTAAAACATTAAATAATGCTATAATTATTTTATCGTCCTTCTTTTCTCCTCAAGGTATGATTTTTAAGATTTTGCACTCCACTATACTGTATGTGTGTCATGCATTTCGTATTTGTGTGGTTCAAACGGTCCGTGTTTTCAGACAAACTGCTACGGCTTTTGAGGATGTATTAATTGGCTTTGATAGAAAGTCCTCAAGGACATACCCAGGATAGGAAAATGGCAAATAAATATTCAATCACAGATGTCATAAAATTAAAACCGTGGGAATTGAAAACAAGCGCTGTGTGCATGGCATTAGGAAGTAGTGCTCTTCTTTTTGCTACTGCTTGCAATAATTAATCACAAGAGGTGGCAGGCTCTCTCCAGCAGAGCAGCAGCTGTAAATCCACAGTGCCTCAGTGAGACAGGTGCCCTCCAGCCGGTTCCTGTCTACTGCTCTGGTAATGGTTTGTTTCTTGGTACTCTGGAAAATCAACTTGCATCCAAAACCCTTGTTGCACCATCATCTCATCTGTACTAATTTTAGAATTTTGCCTGAGCATGAATTAAGCTGAAGTGTCACTACTCTCCACTCGGTTGCATCATGATACGAACAAGGGAAAAAAAAAAAAAAAAAAAAGCCTGAAAGGCAGAAGGCGACTTTGAGGTTTGAAAGAAAAGTCAACGTTGACCCTTTATACTTTATTCTTAGAAATAAAGAGCTCTGAGAATATGTGATGTGATGATCGATGGTGGTTTTGAGTTGTGCAAGGTCAGCTTGTCTTTTAGGCATTGAACAGAAAAGAAAAAATATTAGATACAAGTTCTTTTCATTAAGTGCTCAAGTTGATGTTAGATTTTCAAGATATTACAATGATGTTTGAGATTGGAACTAATAATAAAAAAAAGATAATGTATGTATTTATGTATGTAGCAAATAAGCCTTATGCATATTTATTAAGTGTAACCCAAAAAAAAAACTTGCAGAAAATAAAAAGCTAAGAAAGACAAAACACACACACGCACACACTGAACTCACGCACTGCTATCAATGCACTGTTATCGCTATATTAACTTGCAAACTTGTCATGGTACCTAAACATCCAACATCTGCAGTTTATTAATTTATATTATTGATGACTATGTAAGTAAATTAAAATTGAACTACAAATATAAACACTTTTTTTTCTTACAGCTTATGGGTAGGCAGTGGAGTTAAAATAACAGCTTATAATAATATAATAAAAACAGTTTGCCACCTTGCGGTGTGAGTTCACACTTTTATTTAATTAAAGTGTTTTTTTTAGGTAATGATTTAGGAGGTAATGGTTTGTATTTTTAAGCGGTTTGTGTTACAGTTCCTAACAAATCATAAATTTAAGAGTTCCAATGCTTGTCCAATTCCCTGTTATGGAATTCCTGGAAGTCCAATTAATTAAGCTCATTACTGGCAACTAAATTTACCTGAACAATATAACAAACTATGACTAAGGAAAATAAGTAAAAACCTGTCCCCTTTAAAGAATTGACTTCATGCAGCCATAATCTTCATCTTCATGTTTTCATCCTGTTTATGGTGATGAGCTTTATTCTATTTGCACCATCAACAAAATGGCAGAAAGTGTTGTTCTCTCTCTCTCTCTCTCTCTCTCTCTCTCTCTCTCTCAGCATAAACACAGACAATATTTGAATCTGACGAGCACTTTCATTTTCGCTGTGTGAAACACTGTGTACTGTATTTCGCAAAACACATAAACACACACACGCCTGCCAGGGAAAAACTGGAATCTGAAAGTGCTCTAAGCGCAGATTGGAAAAACATCACTTGGTCTTTTTCCAATCCTCAGCTGTCCAGTGTGGGTCAGCCTGTGCCCGTTCTAGCTCCAGGTTCTTGTTCTTGGCTGAAGTTTTGAGTCTTCTCCTGTTGGAGTTCATCCATCTCAAGTTTGTATATGTTACTGTATTGTCCTGTGATGCTTTTCTGCTCATGCCGGTGGTAGGGAGTGGTTATTGGCATTACTGTAGACTCCGTGTCGGCTCCAACACACCATTCTGTGTACACTCTGCAGATTGTTGAGTGTGAAAATCCAAGGAGATCAGCAGGTTCAGAAAAACTCCAACCAAACCATCTGGCACTAGCAACCCTGCCATGGTTACAGTCAGAGAAATCGCACGTTTCCTCATTCTGGTGTTGGATGTGAACATCACTGAAAGTTATTGACCCATATCTCCATGATTTTATAAATTGTGTTGCTGCCGCATGGTTGGCTAATTTAACTGCACAAATAACCACAGGTGTTCAATAATCAGTAAGCATATACTTCTATTGTCAATCCCTCCGTGAAAGAGATAAGTCATACTGTATATTGAATATTTAATACAAATACTAATATTCTAAATGTACTGTATATAATAGTATACATTGTATTGATTATTGACATTGTGCCTTTCTTTTTTTCTATATAGCTCTAAGAATATGTGCCATTAATTAAATATAAAAAAGGACCAACCTGCTTCTTAGGTAAAGTTGATTATGTAAATAGTATGTAATTTTTCCCCTTGCATTTTAAGAGATATTTTGCTGCCATGGGCTATAGGAGTTAAATTATGTTAGTAGGGCCAATTTTCAGGATCTCTCCAAGGATCTCGGAGTCCCAGAGGTCGGCTCAGCTGTCAAAAACCACTGAGACTGAAGCATTTCCAGGCAGAGTCTATCACGAGGGAGGACTGGCTTTATTGATTTGTTTCATTAAAAGTCCATCCATAAAAGTGAAGAAACAGCGCAGCAACCTCTGTAGTCTTTACTCGGCTTAATCCAGCAGTATATACGGCGGCCTGCACCGGCTGATAAAACGGGTGTTTGATTCTGCAAGTGCTGTGAAATTTACCTTCCTGAGAATATGAGCAAATATTTGAATAGGCGGCTGTAATTAAACGCCAAAGATATTGAACCTGCATTGGTATTTATTAAAGGGAGCCATAATAAAATGGAAAAAAAAAAATAAAATTAAACGGAAATAATATGTGCATATCGTACAGATATAATAGCTGCTCTGTTTGAGGAGCTCATTCATGCCGGCTGTCGTGCATGCCGTGCAGTGACTACAATGAAATCAGACAGGCGCATCCATCACTGCTTTACCAGTGGCATCCACTTAGTGTTTTCTATTAGTTTATTTTCTCTCTGTGCTCTCGTTCACACTCATTCTCACTCTCTTACGCTGGGTCATTTCATATTACTGCTAGAGTTCGTGTTCCTACAGTACACACACACACACACACACACACACGCGTCTCCTTCACTCAAAAATAACTAGAGAGGAAAGTGCTTCCTGTCAAACATGACGGTCCATTTCTTTAACAGGTAAAAAATACATCAGAGACTTGTCCGAGACATGGGCTAGCTTGGAAATGAATTGGTGATCAGCTTCAGCATGAGTGACAGAGCAAGAAGATATGTCAGGGTGATTCCAGGTAACAACAAGTCTTCATAACGGCAAAAAAGGCAAAGAGTCGACCAACGACCCAGACCCTGGCGGGACGAGTGTTGGGGGAAAAAAAGTCAAGACTGACCCCTGAGAACATCTGACAGTAAAACTGACTGATTCTTGTTGAGGAAAGTCTGGGTTCACCTAATTTAAGAGCTTAGAGACCCTGAGGTCCTGCCATTTACTACAAACCTTAGAGACAAGGGTTCATCACAGGTAAAGTTCAGCATGGACTCCAGTTAAAAGTTTACTTCCATCCCCCCCACCCCTTACAATGACCACCTGAAAAAACATGAACCTTAGAAAGATGCATAATCCCGAACATCTTGTAAAGGATCCTCGGGAACTACATAAACCTCCCAGCATTAATCACGCTGACAAATAGTGGAGCTTTATGCTGCCAAACACGCCTTGTTTGTTTCTGTTAAACTTCCACTATCTCTGCGGTATAGCTTAAGCCCTCTATTTGATTTGACAAAATGCTGTCACTATGCAGCAGAAGACGCCGAGTCGATTCCTTTTATGTTTGCTGGTCTGGAAAAACCCACTGCATGTTGCTTTTTGTTTTTGGGTGTTCAAGTCTACAGCCTCTGATACAGTACCTCTCTATTCTCGTGAACATCACAATTTCTTCTCATTCTTTCTCTCTATTAGCACCTGATAACTATGTCTTCAAACAGGTAGAAGTAAGACCCAAATATTACAAAGTAATGTAATGTAACTTAATGGCCCTTATGTGAGGACCGCACAAGGATATATAGACCATGTAAATAATGTTGTGTCTTTATACTGTATGAGGAAAATCAGGTCTCAAGAGGATACTGTACAGTAATACTGCCTGGGGGAAAAAACAAGCTCACACACTACTATTTTGTTGAACCGCTTTTTGATTTGTTTACCACACACATTCTTCGTGGCATTTTTTCAATTAGCTTATGCAATGTCACAACATTTAGTTCCATCCACTCACTCATCATCTATACTGCTTTATCCAGTATTCAGGGTTGCAGGGGGCTTAGGGCACGAGGTGGGGTACACCCTGAACAGGATGCCAATCCATCACAGGGCACACACACATACACACACTCATTCACACACTACAACGACAATTAGCCGGAGCTGCATGTCTTTAGATTGTGGGAGGAAACTGGAGTACCTGGAGGAAACCCACCAAGCACAGGTAGAACATGCAAACTCCATGAACACGGAGACAGGAATCGAGCCTGGCCAAGAATCGAACCTGGACCTTTGAGGTGCAAGGCGACAGTGCTAACCACTACACCACCATGTCGCCTATTATTTCCATCCAGAGTCACGTTCATTTCTCTCCAAGGTCTTGTACCGATGATGGGAGAGCCAGACTGCTTATCAAGTCTTCAGCACATGCCAAATATTCTCAGTGGGTTTAAGATGTGGACTCTGTGGATGCCCATCCATGTGTAAAAATTACCTCTTATGCTCCATGAAACACTCTTTACCAATTTGAGCTTGATGAATCCTGGCATTGTCATCTTGGAATATGCCTGTGTCTTAATTAACTTTGTCATTCAGGATATATGGGTCAACTGACATTGTCATTGAGCAAACACAATGTGGCTAAACCTAGACCTGACCAACTTAGGCAAACTCAGATCATAACACTGCCCCATAGGCTTGTAAGTTAGACACTAGGCATCACACTTCATCCGCTTTTATTCTTACCCTGATGCACCAATAACTCCACAACAAGTTAAATCTGGACTCATCGGACCATATGACCTTTTTCCAGTGATCCACAGTTCATTATGCTCCCTAACATATTGAAGCCTTCCCCCTCACAAGTAGCACCATTGATAAGAGCTTATTTTATGGCTACGCAGCTGTTTAGTCCCAGTACCTTGAGTTATCTTAGCGTTGTGTGTGTGAAACGGCTCTTAATTTCACTTTTTAAACACAGTTGTCGGTTCTACTGTTTTTTTTTCCTTATAGTTTAATTTCAACAATTGTTTATGTGATCTTCAATTATAATCTTTTTTTTTTCCTCAAAGATGATGGTGCACCACTATCCTTCCTGGTTTAAATAATATGTTTTACAGTTGTTAACCCAATCTTAGTAGTTTCAACAGAAACAGAGCAACATCTTTGCCATGACTATTGGCTATGTCTCCAGACATGGATGTTTAAGAAATGAGAAGCTACTCACTGCATTAGTTGGGGTTAAATAGCTTGTTGCCAGCTGAGCCATATTAATCACCACAGTAATTATCCAATGGAAGACTGGTACCTATTTGCTTAGTTAAATTCCAGTAGTGACTTTTTTCTTTTTTTTTATGGGCCAGTTAGTGTATCTATGTTGCAGTATTATATTTTTTTTGCCTTTTTGTCATACTTTCTAACCTTGTATATGATTTCTGCCTATGAGAAGATTGAATGTGACTGGGGGAAAAAAATAAACGTCTAAAGACATTTTAATTGCTAGCTTGCTAGGTACCTGTGTCTAAATACCAGCTGTCAAATTATTCATGATGTATACGCACCACTGCTCACATTGTAAAGATGGCAAAGCTGTTATTTTTAAATGCAAATTTTCAAAATAGGAAATGTAGGAAACAATCACATATAATAATCAAATGAATTTGTAATCATTTATTCTATTCTATAAAATTTTTATATTCTATTATTATCGTGGATATATGAGATAGACAGTGATTAGTCATGTAAAGAGTAATAGTGAGTCTTCATTTTGACAACTGACAAGACTGAAATTTACTTCATCAGCTGAGACTAACGCGGATGATGGTGACGATTCATTTGATTAACCGTTTTCTTTCAGATCTTTGATAAAGTGTCACTAATGCTTTTCGTAAACTGAATAAATGTTGTGTAGAGCAAGGTGAACTAATTGTATTAATGTTAAGCAGGTAAAGATCATTTCAACTGAGAAAATATAATATTAAAAAAAGGTATAATAGTACAGTGGAACCTTGGACTGCGAGCATAATTCAATCCAGAAACATGCTTGTATATCAAAGTGAATTTTCCCTATAAGAAATAATGGAAACTCTGACGATTCGTTCCACAACCCAAAAATATTAATATAAAAAATATAGGGTAAAAATAAAACAAATTAACCTACACTTTACCTGTGAAAAGAATCAAACTCACCCTTACACTCTTACCCGAGCTTGGGTACCCACAATTCGATTACCCACAATTCCATAACGCGAGAACCATTGGCTCGGTTGTGATCATGTGATGCTCGGCGTCAAAACAATAAGCGCATACATGCCACACGATACTCGAGGATACAGTACCTGGTACTCGTATATAAAGACTCACTCAGTTATCAAGTTAAACTTTATTACAAAAAAATTGCTCGTCTTGCAAAACACTTGCAAACCGGGTTACTCGCAATCTGAGGTTCCACTGTATATACAATGGGAGGAACTTTTGATTGTGCAGAATAATAGAACATACAGTAGTTATAGCAGTAAAAACTACCATTATTTTTCTACATAATCCCCTGCTAAACTAATGCACTTATCTAGCCTGATCATCGTGTTCCTGTAATGTACAAGTGGTGTTGGTAAATTATTGTGTGTACAGTTCCCACAGAAAGATGTGTCTCCTCCTGCAAGTCTTTCGATTTTCAAGGATCAGGCGTTCCACTCACTGAATGTTTATGGGAGTGACTACAGTGGGATCCGAGCCACCTCAGCTGGGATCGTCATTGGCATACTGCCTCCTATAAAAGTCTCTTGTAAATGTCAATCAGTTTTATGCCGTCATTCGTTAGGGATTTCATCACAAGGATATTATTATTATTAATATTATTAAACATCGAAAGACTGCTGAGTGGGCGAGCTCTGAATACCCTGTTAGAGTGTAGGCTGTAAATAAAAGCCTCTATAAATGGCCATATTTTTTATTTCTATACTGGGTTTACTGTACTACATGTGGCACTGGCTTAATTGCACTAATCAGTGTCTTTGTGGATTTAATCAGTGGAATTGAATTTCATCCATCCATCTACGAACCTTTGCAGTCCAACTAAGGACTGTGTAGACCAGTGGTGACCACTTATTTAATCCCATTTTGTACAATTGTGATAAGACCTCAGATCAACATGTACAGGCACATTCACACACTACGGGCAAATTAGCCTAATCTGCATGTCTTTGGACTTTGGGAGAAAACCGAAGAACAAGAAGAAAATCAAGCAAGGACGGGGAGAACATGAAAACTCCACATCAAGACCTGAAGTGGGAATCGAACCCAAGACCTGGTGGTGCAAGGCGACGGTGCTAATCATTAAGGCACCGTGCTTCCACAGAATCGGATTAAAGTCCAATTTTAGAACTACTGTTACGATGCTGTATATATAGTTCAGGAAATATAGCTTTCAGAACAGAATCATGAAAAAGTATTTGGCTCTAGCAGATTTTTCTTTTTTCTTTTTGCATATTTGCATACAGTATATGCTAAAGACAATCAAACAAATGTTAATATTACATAAAAATAACCCAAATAAATACAAAATACAATCTATAAATTATGATTTCATTCTTAAAAAGGAAAAAAAGCTATCCAAACTTACCTGGCCCTATGTCAAAAATAATCACCTCCACAACCGCTTCCCCCAACCGCCTATGCTAATTATTATTTTATTTAACTTGCCATATCCAGCCTTGATTTCTGCTAGTCCTGTTAAATCAAGAAATCACTTAAATATAAGCATAGATCTAAAGAAAAAAAATCTTAAAAAAACAACAACACAATCTAAAGAAATTCAAAAACAGATGAGAAACAAAGTAATTGACGTGTAACAGTCTGGAAGGGATTACAAAGCCATTTCTCAGGCTTTTGGACTCCAGTGAACCACGGTGAGAGCCATTATGCACAAATGGAGGTTCAAAGGGAAGGTTCAAAACTTGGAACAGCGGTGAACCTTCCCAGGAATGGTCGGCCAAACAAAAATTACTCCAACAGCACAACGACGACTCATCCAGGAGCTCATAAAAGAATCCAAAATTCTGCAAAACAGAGTAGGACAAAATTCCTTCACAACAATGTGAAAGACTCATTATAGCCAGTTATAGCAAACACATGACTGCAATTGTTGCAGGTTTGGGGGGCAATTACTTTTTCACATAGAGCCACGTAGGTTTGGACAGCTTTTTTTGCATTGATAAATCAAATTATCATTTAAAAACTGCATTTTGTATTTACTTGAGTTATCTTTGTGTAATATCAAAGTGTGTTTGATGGGACAAATATGCAAAAAAAAAAATTAAATCAGGGAAATACTTTTTCACGGCAGTGTATAAAGTAGTTTAAAAAAATGAATGATGTGAACAGTTATCCCAGGGCACCACACATTTCGTTTCGCCTTGCATATACAGTACAGACTATCAGCAGTCAGTCAATTAGAGGACCACTGTTTAATTCTCCAAGGACTCCATAGTTTTCAAATCCCGAAGACATCCCCTGCATTTCTCAACTGGTGAGAAAAGGCCTGGCTTTTTTTTCCCAACCAAATGCCAGCACTTTTAAAAGCACTGTTTCAGTCCATAGCGGTAATTTCCAGCCTGCTGCGCAGCGAACATTTTAAATGACCTGTCACCAAGATTAATCCTGGCCAAGGCCTCTTAGGTTTCTCAACTGTGACTCCATCTAACGCCCTACATTATGTACTGTTTGGAGCTATTATGGTTTAATATTGTAGGCAGATGATTGTGTGCAGTACTGAATAATGTCAGGAGGAAAGGTCAAAGCCATCAAACTGACTGGCATTAGTTGAATGGCAAAGAGCCTGCTCAACAGCAAGGTTTAAGGGATCTAGAATTAAACATCAGGAGAAATTTTAAAGGCCCTTTGATATAGCAGGGGAACAGAAGGGGCAGTGTGAGCTAGGTATTACACATTGCTGCACATCTGTTCCCTACGGTTTTAATACACCATTCTTGCCAGTGCAAACAATACGATCAAACTCTAATATGTCTGAAAATAATTCCCCACCGTTAAGATGCATCAGTTTCCTGGTTTAAATCAAAAGTAAACTGTGAAAGCAGAAAATGGAAGAAATCAGGACTCGTAATGCTAAATGAGTTTTGAAGCATAATTAATCCAATAAAAAAAAGAAAAGGATGAAAAATTATACCGCTCAAAACTGCAACATAATGATAGTCTATATTAAGCATAATAAATGTTTTACATTCAAAGGTTATAAGCTTTGATCCATGTAGATATCCTATCTATGTTATATTTTCCCAACGGTGAGGTGACTCTAATAGCCGTGCCATTTGAAGAACATGTCACATCTAATACACCCTTCATTATTAACGATCTCTGTTTCACTTTTCGTCCAGAAGGAGCAAGAATACACTCTCCGGCACCATTCTCTCTTTCTTTTCCTATTGCTCTAAGCTGCAGATACAGATCTCAATCCACCATCCAGTGTAGAAAATGAGAGGACAATGACGCCTTTATAATGGCAGGATAAAAGACAATGCTCCTTTCTCTCGCTGATGGTACTTTGATTTGGAGATTTTTTTTTAATAATACAGATAAGTCCTGCCAAGCCATCAGAGATCACTGTCAGTCGTGTTATCAATAAGAGGGAAATTTCGGCAAAATCCTTTTCTTTTGTCCTATATCTCACCTAGGATTGTCTTCTTATCGCTCATTTGACAGGAATGGGGGGAAAAAAGGTCCCTGGATCCCTCCAAGGATCGTGTCTCATCCTTGCAGAGAGTGCCATTAATATTCACCGCACTCACATTCACCTTAAAGCTAGACTAGCTGTTTAAGACAAAATGGCCATGGTGTGACTATGATGAACTATAGCAGGTTGACAAATAATTAGAAACCAAGAAGGGCCCACTTTATGTGAGTGCATTTAGTTTTATATCATGCAGCGTTTGGAGGTCTGTCATGAAGAGTTCCAGTGCACATTCGTCATGCAGATAAGATCAATGCACAGACTGCGTTTCCCAGCTGTGAATTCTCCGGTGCAGATCTGGTGGGTAAATTGGGTGGAAACACAGTATTGGGTGAGGAAAAACTCTACTCGAATACACTCCTGTACTTTGGATTCTTGTGAATCGGGAAGCACCTATAAAGTCATGTATGCTTTAATGTTTGATTTATTATTATTATTGTTATTATAATTATTATTATTATTATTATTATTATTACAGGAATCTATGTTTAGCCCGAGTTCATTTGTAGAAAGTACTGATGTAATATATACTAACTATGCATTATACATTAGGCTAATTAGACATTTGTTCATTGCTGATTTACTTATGCACTGTACATATGAGTCCAATTAACAACTTCATTTCACTACATAATATTTATAATTATAACAGATGTGAAATACATACATACAGTTATTAACCAACACTAAGTATACATAGAAAACATATAAAAGTGAATTATATATGGCTCTGACATTTTCTAATATACTATATGGCCAAAGGTTTGTAATCACCTCACCATTAAACTCATAAATGCTTATTGAACGTCTCATTCCTGATTTATTCCCCTTTGCTGTTGTAGTAACCTCCACATTTCTGGAAAGGCTTTAAAATAGATGTTGGAGCATTACCTTGAGAATTTGTGATCATTCAGACACAAGAGCATTAGTAAGGTCAGGCTGAGGAGGTCTGGGGTGGCACCTTTGAGATGAAGCTCATCCCCAAGATGTTTAGTGGGGTTGAGGTCTGGGCTCTGTGCAGGACATTTAAGTTCTTCCAGTCCAAGCTTGGAAGACTTTATGCACAGTGACAATGCCATGCTGGAAGAGGTTTGGCGTGATTTTTATCATACAGCATTCAAAGACATTCCATACAATTGTGATCTCCACATTTGTTGCAACAGACTGAAGAAGGACCTACATTTTCATTTAAATTCTATTTGACACATACACAGCCATGCACAATATGATATGCAGTGAAATGCTTATATGGCACCCAACAACACACAGGCACCATCTTGGTCTTACTTGGTATAACAGTCAGGTGTCCACATATTTTTGGCCATATAGTGTATATAGAGTGCTAAAAACTACATCTTTCCTGAACAGAAATATGTCTGTATGTGTATACCCAGGGGTAAGGCTCTAGCATTTTAAAGTCAGGTTACTGTCAGGGTCATCCCATGGAGGGTGTTGCGTGCCCCTTGGACTGTTTTTGTTTTGAGCACTCTCGTTTTGACATTTCTGTATTTCTCTGTCTTACTTCGCATCCATTGTTAGTGTTTACAGGTATTCTGGGTTAAGATCTGATTAGTGGCGTCCTGAGTTTAGATCATCTTTGTCATCTGTTAAAACCTCTGTTTATTCATTCATTCATTCATCTTCTATACCGCTTAATCCTGTGTTCAGGGTCGCGGGGGACCTGGAGTCTATCCCAGGAGACTTCGGGCACTAGGCGGGGTACACCCTGGACAGGGTGCCAATCCATCGCAGGGCACACACACATACACACACTCACACACCCATTCACACACTACGGGCAATTTGGGAACGCCAATTAGCCTAACCTGCATGTCTTTGGACTGTGGGAGGAAACCGGAGTGCCCGGAGGAAACCCACCAAGCACGGGGAGAACATGCAAACTCCATGCACACAGAGACGGGAATCGAGCCTGGCCGGGGAATCGAACCCAGACCCTGGAGGTACAAGGCGACAGTGCTAACCACTACACCACCGCGCCGCCCAACCTCTGTTTATATAAACAGAAATAGTAACACTATTTAAACCAATATTTAGCTACATAATTTTTTTTTCATTTATGCATAATAATTAAAAATACATCTAAACTTATGTCCAGCTGTAAAAGTGCAAAAGGACAAAAAAAAATTATTCCAATTGAATTCATATTCGGCATATTTAACTGCTTAATAATTAATGAAGCTTACATATCTGTAACATAAAAAAAGGGTCATGTGCAAAAGTTTTGGCTACCCCTCATTTCTTCACATTTTGTTTCCATAGAGCCAGACTTTCTTGTATTTTTAATGTAGGCCTGAGGAATAGTTCCCCAGGCTTCCTGAAGGACTCTTTTGGTTCTTATTTTTGGCAAGTTTTGGCTCCCATTTTCAGTCCAGTCCCTCTACCTGACCAGTTTTAGAGGAATAGTTTTGGTCTGTAAAGCCACACAGTGACCTGCAGTATAAATTAATTAGATGTTGAATTATTCAGTATCTAATGAACCAGTGATAAACAGGAGCAGATGATGACAGATGATCAGGTCGGTGATTAGTATACTGGTGATGCTGAATGCTGAGTGGTTGGGACAGACAAGAGGGGAAATGAGGCTGCTGCT
Source organism: Channallabes apus (assembly GCA_030522415.1). Classification (NCBI taxonomy): domain Eukaryota; kingdom Metazoa; phylum Chordata; class Actinopteri; order Siluriformes; family Clariidae; genus Channallabes; species Channallabes apus. The sequence goes on from CM060107.1 coordinate 16,803,511, forward strand.
GAGGTTGTTACATAAACATCCAACTTTTACATTGTATCTTTAGGCACTCTGCAGCCTGTCTCAGTGAAGCATTTGTTCCTATTCCTTAAATTGAACTTATTAAATGTAGTTTAATTTAATATGAATAAGTCTTTTGCACAATACTATATGTTTGTTAGTCTGTTGGCTGCTCCCGTCATTTTCTCTGGGTTTGCGACTGGCTGGAACCCGTGCCTTACACATGGCAGGTGAGAAACGTACCACTGAGCCACCAATGCCTTTTTAAAGTACTGCATGTACTACAGCAAAATGAATGAATAAATTAATTAATTAGTAATTTTTGATTGTGTAAAGTGCAAAAAAATTGTCACCTAAAGCGCATTTAAATGAGAGTGGATGAGCAGTTAAAGTCACAGTCGAGTACAGTCTGCCTTACTGTTTTATTTTTTTTATAATTATTTTTTTTTTTTAATGAATGCATTCCCCCTACAGCAAGATCTCACACATTCCTAATTGGCATACAAAGGTGTTTCTTTCTCTGACTAAGGGATTATCAATAACAGTGTGATATATGCTTCAGGCTACACTGATGCAAGGAACTGAAAAAAGCAATCAATGTTGGTGTAGTTGTGATGTCAATAACAATAATGAAATAACAAGGCCAGAATTAACATGTGACAGTCATTCCTTCGAATAATGGACATTGATAGAGTTTCTACTTTACAGGTTCCTTGAACACAAATCGACCCCTGGCTCAGCTAATTGGTGGAGAAGTGGCTGCCTGTCTGTCTTCTCAGCTGACAATGGAATTACCCAAAGACAAATTGAATTAAATCCTATATTAGGTAAGCATTAACTTTAATCCGACCTCTCGAGCTGGGGCTGAGCGAAAACGAGCCTAAAATAAGCTTTCCTTTGTTTTTTTTGTTTTTTTTGCTTGGTTCACCCCATTTAGTGCCGGGCTCGGGATTGATTGCGAACGGCATTAATGTGCGTACTGTAAGTCCAAGGACTATACAAACTTGACAATCAAAGATATACTCAGTATATACAGTATATATGTATCGATAGATTGCACTTGACAAACTGATGAATAACAGAGCCAAGCCTGAAATGTTAAGATAAAATGTTGAACTTGTACATGAGGACGACTTCACACACAGATAACTGAGAATTTCCACCTCACACAATGGATAAAAATTCATGTCTGTCTTTTAAACTTGTCCAAAGGAAACCCTTTTTTTGTGCCTTCTCTGAAATTCACCAAAGACCTACCTTACTCAGGGGTGCAATTACCAACCGTAGCGGAAATCCTAGGATATTATAAGAACCATTTTTTATTTATACCATTAATGAAAATAAGGGAGGAATAAGAAAGTGGCAATGAATAATTCATTACTAAGATATATTACACAGATTCACAGTTATTGGCATTCCTTTGTTTAATACTTTAAGCCACAGCACCAGCTTGCCAGTCTAATTATACTATTAGTCTATATCTATTTTGTTAAGGATGAAGAAAACATGTAATGATTGTTTTAACACTGGTAAGCATTTTAGTTAGTTCATTCCAATTATTTTTACATTATATGTCTAGACTTGCTGTATACTCTAAAAATGGTCTTACATTCTTTACATATTGATATTATCTCCATTTTAAAACAACAAATTAAGTTTGTAAATGTACATATAATTCTATTCTAATCATACCAATACTCAGCAGGATTTTTTTGTTGTCAAAATGTCATTGTGACCAAAGTGGTTTTGATGAAATGGCTTTAGAACAACGTTGCCTACACAATGACGGGGTAACATTCAACAAACTTTCAACAAAAATGCAATGTTGCAAAAACCACTTTAAGAGAATATTAACACCAAATCAATGGCGTGAGTGGAACACCGGTCACTGCATACTGACCCCTGGACCACAAGGGAACATTCTGTTGATGCTAGTAAATGCACATTCATACAGTAATAAATGCCACAAAAAAATACAACCATTTACCAGAAAATGCAATTGGGAAGCAGCCAAAAGATTTGTATCTTAACTTTTGAGATCTGTTCTGTGAAAGTGGATGTGATGCAGTTTGGAAGTTGTGCAAACACCATCTTACAGTAGAATAATTTGGGAGCGAAGATACACCTCAAGGTAATGTTTCGCGACTTGAGATACATGCACTGTCTGAGGGACGATGTTGTGTCCGTCCCAGAATTCTAAACCCTATTAGAAACTTAACGGATGTGGTTCGTCGGACGTCATGCAGATTGATGTTAATCCGAATAAACGCTGATGGTTCCGAGGCTGCATTTGCAATGTTGCTCTTAGGTCATTCAACATTATTATTCATTCATTCATCTATCCTATCCCAGGAGACTCAGGGCACGAGGCAGGGTACACCCTGGACAGCATGCCAATCCATTGTAGAGCACACACACACACACACACACACATTCACACACTATGGTCAATTTGGGAACGCCAATTAGCCTAATCTGCATGTCTTTGGACTGTGGGAGGAAACCGGAGTACCCGGAGGAAACCCACCAAGCACGGGGAGAACATGCAAACTCCATGCACACAGAGACGGGAATCGAGCCTGGCCGGGAATTGAACCCGGACCCTGGAGGTGCAAGGCGACAGTGCTAAGCACTACACCACCGTGCCGCCCACATGATTATTTCAACATCATTTTATCAAACAAAACTTTATCAAACTGTACAGACAAAGTCAGTCTTGGGCCATTGTTATCCCTTTTGTTCGATATATCCAGCATCTGTTTCGAAATGTGTCGGCAACTGATCTGCCTCAGTAGTGTTTTAAAGCACACTGACTAATTTCAGTTCAAATCAATCATTGGAGTCAGTGTGACAGATGTTTAGTGTTACTGTCTTGCAATGGTCAACAATTCGGTTCAATCAGAGAGAATTGTGGATTTTGCAAGGATTTATGCACATAATAGGATTTTTATACATGCTAGTGCCACAATAAAGGAAATGCACTATATGTGTTTAATGGATGTAATTAACTTTCAAGAGCTTATGTAATTTTTATCATCCGGTAGTCATTAATTAAACGACCCTGACTCCATTACCAATTAATAAAATATGTACGTTTTAAGGGTTTTCCAAGGCTTACTCTGTTTTAAACCCAAACAATATTAATGTTAGTCTGCAGTTACTGGAGGCTTTGGTGTACCGTGATAAAACGTAACGTCTACAGGCTCCAACCGTGTGCACACACAATTACTATAGTCAAACATTCATTCTCTAAAGTCCCCAGTGAACATGAACACACACACAAACACACACTCAAAAGCACACACACCTAAATTACATACTCATTCAGGTCAAGTTATAGATCTCAGTGTTTGGATCACTCTGGATGGGAATGTACAGTACAGCTCAACATTCAATACTGGAAATGTGGACTCATGTGTGTTTCCCTAAACTACAATTTCTCTCCAGAATTACAACTTACATTTCATTTAGTACCAGTTTGTTGTTATTATGTTGCAAAATGTAAATCCTCTGTAAATTAGCAAGCACATTTATGGTAACGTCCACAAAATACTATAAAATTAAAGCTAATAGACAGATCAAGAATGATTAAAATGATGCCTTTTTACTTCTAACACGAAAGAACGCACTAAAACATGCCTTGGACTAAATCTTTATGATAATATAGCTTCATTGGATTATACCACTACATTGGCTTGCATAGACCACAATTACGTTTTATCGTAATTAACGTTTTATCGTATTTAAATAGCTTATTCTTATTTGTCTTCAATTAGAATAGTTCCATAAAAGAAATTTACTCTCTTTCAAATCACAAAATTCTCAAATAATTTTTTAATACCGTTTATCCTGTACAAGGATACCTGTGGGAGGCCTGGAGCCTATCCCAGCGACTTGAGCCACGAGGCAGGGCACACCCTGGAAAGAGATGCCAGTCCATCGTAGGGCACTCAAGCACGCATACACTCACACACTAAGGGCAATTTGTAAACGCAAATAATCCTAATCTGCATATCTTTGGATTGTGGGAGGAAACCAGAGTAACCAGAGGAAAACCCAGCAAGCACAGGGAGAACATGCAAACTCAGCACATGGAAATCGAACCCTCCATCCTGGAGGTGCGAGTCCACTGTGTCACCTTTATCTTCGACTGTATATGCTTATCCTATCCAGGCTTTGGACACCCTGGACACCGAGGACAGGGTGCCTGTCCATCGTAGGGCGCACATCCACACACTCATTCACACACTCATTCACCTCATTCACACACTATGGGCAATTAGCGAACACCAAAATCTGCATGCATTTGGACTGTGGGAGGAAACCGGAGTACCCCGAAAAAAACACACACATGGAATCAAAACACTTGACCCTGGAGGTGTGAGGCCTTTCTTTCAAGTCATTCGTTTTTTCAATGTTCACTAAATTCACACCAGCACTTGAATAAATACAAGTTTCCACTTGATAGTGTGACTTGCACAACATACTATACAGTACTGTATTAATATCTACTTGTGCAGTAGATCCAGGTTGACTGTCAATAACATCAGGGTATCACTGATGATCATAATGGCTGCCAAGTTGATTTAAATTTCTGTCACAAAATGTGCTGTCTGCAGCAGTAAATTTGTATTCGCATTTCATGCTGTCAAACTAATAAAGCCACAATTGTCTTTGTTTGCAAAAAAGTGAACAGAGGATTCGATTGAGGAAAATGAAACAACGTGTGCTATATCAGGGCTACTTTTTCCCAATTTTATAATAAGCTTAGTTGAAGGAAATGACTCATTAGCTAGATCCACCTTTGGAGCAGTGCTGACCTTTCTAATGCCTAATTAATCCCCCCAAAAAAAGAATACCTCACTACATGCAAATACTGGGAACGAGCCCGCTAGAGTCGTCTTGTATCCTCACCCCCTTTCCTGCTTCCTCAGCATCACTGCAGCCTACAGTACATCACTGCAGCATACAATGTGATACTCCTGTAAAATGATGATGGGACACACCAGAATGAGAGCATACTGTAGACGCCCTTACAAGCTTGGGAAAGCATCTACAATATGCATCATTCTCAGCAACTCATTGCCAGTTATACAACTTAAAATGTACAAGGTTCACATTAGTGAGTCTCCTTGGCTTTGAATTAAGAAGCTCTCACAGGGCACAAATGTTTTTCTGAACAATCTGGGTTTTCATGAATACCAAATTGTTTGTTTAAATTTCCCCACAGTCTACAAATAAGCACATTATATTCTGTAACTCTAGCTAAAAACCCATCTGGATTGCACATACCTTATTAAACTTTTTTTACCTATACAGTATAACACACGGTTTGGCTCAAGGGCACATCTAGCATTTATTCGGGCATTATTACCACAATGATGTTCAAAGTTTCTCCTTAAATCAAAGGTGATCAGAAACAGCTGAGTGTTTTTTTTTCTTTTTGCGCAGAAAAGAAATGTGCATAATTTAAGATTCCCTTCAGCCCCTTGGAGTTTGAGCCGCTCCCATCTGGCTGACGTTTTAACATTCCAAGGACCAGAAGGGACATATATAAAAGTCTCTTTGTTCACCACATTGTCCAGGTGTTTAATAGCTATAGGTAAGAGATTTGAATACTGAGTACACTATTGGGTTGCTGCTTGACTGCTGATTTGCACTAGAAAAAGATTTGTATGGCTATAATATGTGTTTTATGTCTTTTATGCATGAAGAAGCCAAAGACAAACGATCTATCTATCTGTTTGTCTGTCTGTCTGTCTTGAACCATTACTAGTAAATCAGACATACTAAAAGAATTGAAGAATAAGAATAACAACAAAAATAGAATGATGGCATTATTTGCACCCTTACAGAGAAATGTCAAATATGTGATACAATTTATAAATATGAGTATTTTTTACTATGGACATATGTATCTAAATTAATTGTTAATGTTTAGTATTTTAGTCATTTCAGAGTTTCACAGTCACCCTTGATTATCATATATTTTCTTCAATATCCATAACTTAATGTTTTAGCTTTCACTAAACAGAAGGTTGCACATGTGTAAAATCCTATCATCAACCAATACCAAGGGAACACTTGAACATACATTACAGGTGGTGTTTAACCTGCAAACATATGGTAAATTGATATTTAAAAAAATACATAGGTAGTTGCAAACAATTTTAAAAGCAATAATGCTATAATAAAAATTCATGCAGAATTCAAATAAAAGTTAGATCTTTTTATGTATTAAGTCATTCTGTAAATTGGGGTACTGTACATTCTATCTCTGTTGATAATAAAGTATAGTTATTTTCTTTAAAAATATTATATTTTACCAGTTTTAAAGGAAAAGTATATTATATCACACAAAAATCATTTGCATCCTTGTTTGAAAATAGTCATAACGTTGCCAAATTGACTATTTTTGCCATGATCAAGTAATGAATAAAAACAAGTACAGTCCATAACAGCAATTTTATAATTTATTTTTAAAAAACTAATAATAATATGATTTTCTTATTTAAACCATTTAAATATATCAAGTTATTAATGTTGCTCAATCAACTAAGGCTCTAAGTTGTTGGTTTGGGAATTTGAGGATCCAGGTTTGAGCCCCGCTGTCGGTGGGTTACCACACCTCATACTACCCACCCACTGCTTTCAATGCCGGTTCAAAGTCTGGATAAAGTGAGCGGGCTGTGTCAGGAAGGGCATCTGGTGTAAAATCTGTGAGTTGTGGGTGGATCGGATGGTCTGCTGTGGTGACCCCTTGAAGAGATCACCGGAAAGAAGGTTTTACTAATGTAGGCAAAAGTTGAATACTAAGTTACTTACAGAACTTTGTCCTGTAACTCAAAAATGATTTGTTCCAATGCCAAGTGACCCACAACTCATGATCGTCTTAGTGGCATAAATTTTAAACACAATGTGCTAAGTGTTCTCTTGTTTTCTGAAATATTTTATTTATAATAGCTCATTGTCACTGAGTAAATTAATTGACCGTCACCTATGTTATATACACTGTTATACATTTTCTTTATGGTTTTAATTAAAATTATTTGTTCAAATATGAAGTTAAACGCATCATGAAATTGAGGAATGGTCACTGAAATTTTGGGTCAAAATAGGGAATTTGTCAACTATACTGTATTATCCAGTAGTGTATCTAATCTGTCAACAAAAATTATAATCTACATTAGGCGGTGTTTAAACTTTGAAACTAGCAAATATACTACACTAAAGAAATGTACTAAATTAACTTCTACTTTTTGGTACTTTTTACATGTGAAATATACCCCAAATTATAAAATGACCCTATTAGTTCATATTTAGAATTGGATACATAAATGGTCAGATATTTCAGTTTTGTGGAATAAAAGTGTGTGTAATAAAATCAAGTTCACTATAAACTTAAGAAAAATTTTTGATCATTTTTAAATGCACTACACATAACAACAAGATGTTTGAAAGTGTTGTAGGAACACTTTCCTACAAAGTTTCCTGGAGTTTCCTGAGAGTGACCTGCTTTTAAATTCACCAAGTATCAATAAAACTACAGCACTTGGTGTCATGTATTTGTGGCCTTGAACCCCTTCATCAAATTTCTCTTCCAAATAAGACTTACTGTTAAAATCATTGAAATCATGAAGACGTTTTGCAGGTACTGTAGTAGACAGGAGCACTTTTATGGACTGATGGCATCATACTGTATGTTCTGATGTTTCAACCCAAAATCCAAATGTTACTGCCCCTGTGAGGAGATTAATGCCACCAAAATCTTTCAATGAGAAAATAATCCTAAACATACATTTAAACCAGCAGAGGAACACAAAATCAATATTCGCAATGACCATCTCAGTCATTTGCTCTCAATTAACACTACTGAAACCCTCTGGATTGAACATGCACAAACCTAAGAATATAAATGAGCTTGTAACTTTCCGCATGGAGGCGGGTGCAAGATCCGTTGCAAGTGTCTCCAATCATGTGTTACGTCACAGAAAGATGCTAAGTGCTGTTTTAACTAAATATCAACTGTAGTCGTGATGATCATTTGAAGGCAGTGATACACAGAAGAAACTACACTATTTAAGAAATTTGTTTGGAAAAATATGCTGTGAAACACCTCAATTTGCATAATTTCATAAATATATCTACTGGCTATAGCTATGTATCCATCAACTCAGTATATTATTATTATTATTAACAACATATACTGCTTATACTTGTAGTGTTACAGGGGCCTGAATCCTAAGCCTAAAGGATCAGGGTACAAAGGCAGGAGACACCCTGGATGAATACGAACCTATTGCGGCACACTTGCACACTCGACATATACGACAGGCACTTTGGAAATGCCAGTCACCCTACAACACATGTTTTTGGACTGTAGGGGGGAACCAGAGCGCAAAAGGAAAACCTACCAAGTACAGTACATTCAAACTCTGCACACACAGAACCCTCAACTCTGAACCGAACCTTTAGCCCTGGAGGTGAGAGGCAACGGTTCTGAGCCACCTATATTATTGTTATTATTAATAATAATTATTATTATTTCTATTATATTTATTGTTACATATTATTGTTATTATTAATAACAACAACAACAACAACAATAATAATAATAATAATAATAGAAATAACTCATCTCTCTCTCTTTTATATAAATATATTTTTTATAAAACTCATATATCATAAGAAACACAAAGCAGTTTGCTCAGTAATCAGTCAACACCATCTATCGTAGCCATCACGTCACTATATTATTATTATTGTTATTATTATTACTACTCATCCCTTCTATCTATCTATCTTTCTATCATTGTATATGGCACAAAGCTGTGTCATAAAAATGTTTATCAAGTCAGAATTCATATAGTGTAGCAGTAATTCAGTTCTATTACAGATATCTTTCCATCAACTTGCTGTATTATTATTATTATTATTATTATTATTATTATTGATTGTGGTGGTGGTGGTGTGATCTATCTATCTATCTATCTATCTATCTATCTATCTATCTGTCTGTCTGTCTGTCTGTCTTAACTCGTGATTATTACTATCACTGAATGATCCATTTACACGCAGTCTCTGTCTGTCTTTAAACTTGTTTAATACATGACTTGTCCCCTCCCTGACACATTTCAGTCTCAGTTTTCAGAAGGATGTAAAAAAAAAAGAAGAAAAAAAACGAATCATTATATTAACATTTGCGGTGCAGCTCATCATCACATAAGCAAACATCGTGAAGTGCACTGTGTGTGTGTGTGTGTGTGTGTGTGTGTGATAGAGAGAGAGAGTGTGCGCGCGCGTATGTACGTGCGTTTGCGTCTTTCAGGAGCTGGACTTTGTTCATATCGCTGTCGGGTTTTTTTTTCTTTCTTTCTTTCTTTCTTCTTCTTTTTCTTTGTACCGAAAGCGCTGGAGTCACTCACCTGAGAACAGCAGCTGCATGAAGCAGAAGCCCGTCAGGTCCATCCTCTGTGTGTGTGTGTGTGTGTGTGTCTGGAATCAGGAGCTCTAATCCCGACTCATATACGTTCCGCTCATATATAATCACGACTCCGGCTGAAGTCCGATCGGCTTGAGATTAGAACCAGACTGGAGTCCGCGCGCTTCTCGGATCAGAGCAGAGAGTTACACAGGTTTACTGAAACTTCCCCATGCCGGGGATTAAACAACACGCACACACACACACACACACTACTCTTAATAACACACAGAGCCACAAACGAAGCGAATCTCACACTGTCAGCACATCACAGCTGCAACAGCGTCAAACTCATCACACACACACACAGAGAGAGAGAGAGAGAGAGAGAGAGAGAGAGCGCGTGTGTGTGTGTGTTTGAGGCAGGAAGAACGTGCGCGCACGCCTGTGTGTGAGAGAGAGAGAGAGAGTGTGTGTGTGAGGCTGAGAGACAGAAAACGTGTACGGGAGAGACAGTAAGAAAATAAGACAGGTGCAGCAAGTCTAGACGAGGATTGGGATTTGTTTGAATGTTGAAATCAGTGTCTTACAGCTTTTTGTATCTGTATCTTTTAGGTATACACCTGGAATAAAAACAAAGCAGTGTTCAATTTTTTACTTTATAATTTGTCTCCTATGAATAATGCTGTAGGAAGTTTCTTGATTATTATTATTATTATTAGACAGGAGAGACCCATGAATTATGGCAGATAGATGTCCTACACCCCCTAACTCATGAGCGAAATGAAAGAGAAAGGGAAATCTTTTTAATGTTTTTATTTATTTATTTTTTTACCCATCCTTGGCTCACGAATTCTGAATCACCTGTCTAGGTCATGATCACTTCCATCTGTCTAAATTTTCCATAATTTTCAATATTCTTCAAACCCAAAACTTCTCCTAGACCGCTTGTCAAATCCGGACAGCACAAAATATTTTAAAAAAAAAGTTCCTAGACTAGACTTTTTGTCTTATATTAAACAATATACATATAGATATGTTGCAGTCCATATCCATTAAATGAGCTATATTATCAAATGCAATTTTAACAAACTTTGGTAAACCTATTGAGAAGCCTATTCTAAGGTTATATTCACGTATCGTCTGTACTGCTTTATCCTCATGAGCCAAATGACAGTTTTTTCTTGGCTCAAGACAAATCAACTAGTCTAGGTCCTGATCACTTCCATCTATCTAAATGTTCCATCACATTGAATTTTCATCTAAACTGTAGCATTTTATACTACTCCCAGACAGCTGGTTAGATTCCCATGAAATCTTGTCTGGATAACTGTCAGATCCCCATAGCAAAAATCATCAAAAGAAAGTTTCTAGATAGGCAGCACAGTGGCTTAGTGATTAGCCCTGTTTCCTTGCACCTCCAGGGTCCGGGTTCAATTCCCGCCTCAGCGTCTGTTTGAATGGAGTTTGCATGTCCTCCCCATGCCTGGTGGGTGTCTGTGTGACTTTTACAATGCAAACTTGTGGTGATCTTGTGGCTGCTGGCAATATATGAACTTATAAAAACTCCTCAGCCAATTGTATAAACACTATATATGATGAATTTATGTTCATCAGGTGATGAAATTATCACGGGAACGAACGAAGAAGCAAAAATGTTTCCATTAGTATTTTCCACTCCATTAGAGTGACGAAAGTGGAAATGTATTCTCTCCAATAATGGCAACTCTTACATAGTGGAGTCTTCATTCACTTTTCTGCTGCTGAATAAGGTAACATATAATACTTTTTTATGCATTATGTGTTGCCTCACATAGTTTTATTTGGAAGTAATACTATATGTCTATAATTATTTAATTAACACCAGATACCTTTTATATTCAGTCTATAGAGGTGTCACTTTGGTGTAATGGTTAGCACTGTGGCCTCGCACCTCCAAGAATATTAATATTCAACTATTTCAAAATCCTGGTGCATATGATTTTATTTGACTTACCTCACCTAGCACATTGTATTTTTTTCAGTTGTTAATCATGTTCACAATCCAAAAAACATGGCAGACACATGATCTCCATAAGATGCATTGTAAAACTCACACAGACCAAAATACTGCATCCTATGATACAAGATTGCATATGGGGTCCCCAATATTTTAGTGTACGCTATAAGTCAAATTAAACGGTTAGTCTAGTCTTTTTGGCCAAAGAAGTTGAAATGTGGTGTGCATCCTCCAAGCAGCATAATGCACCATTGGCTAAAATATTATTTGTAACAATTAACAAACAAGACTCCCAGCATCAAATCAATATTCAGTAGCTTATCATTACCCTTGTAAAAAGCAGTTATCATGAAACTTGGTGTACACATATGTCAGAGCACTCAGCCATAAGGTGGCACTATAGAAACCAAATTTATCTTTGAGTCTACAACTCATTAACACTGCTAGAAATAAAAAAAAATTATACTTTCATGATTGCTCATCCTTCTTAATTTGAAAACACATACTTATACAAAATCTGTCTAGACTGTAAATATAATCATCATGAAATGTGGTGATTAACCTCTGCGTCCACCCTGGACGAAAAGTTATTAAAAAAAAAAAAAAACAGTTGATAGGTCAAGGCATTTGGCTTAAAGAGACCAATAAACATTCAGAGTGTGGTCCCAAGTAAAACGAAGAGACTTATTAAGTAAATGCAAAGTAAGATTCGCACAAGATTTAGTCTGCTTAATTGAAAGAAATGCAGTCCACTAGGGATGTTGTTTCTACGAATAATGTATTTTTAAACACATTTTAGATTTCTTTCCAATCTGCACAAAAGGGAATACTTTTTGTTATGTAGGCTTTTTCTATTATGTGATTAATGCAAACTTGATGTGTTTGTTTCAATCTTTCCAATTGATTCTTATTGTGTTTCCAATATAATTAGTGAGCTTTTCTTTGGTGTAAAATGAGTTTTTATTTAAATATAGTTATAGTAGTATGTCCCTTTTAATACATTCTCCAATTTTTGTCTTACAAACTATATTATTAGTTATTCCAAAATGTGATAACTGTATAATTATGACTTATCTCATGATAATTTTATCCTTTAACTGGTCTTTATAATGTATAAGCCATGCTCCCATTGGGTGGGTCATGCTCAACAAAGGCACTTTGTTAGTAGCAAATATGGTTCGTCAGAGCGGTTTCCTGCTCATCATTCCCTTTTCCAGGCCATCTTGACAGAAAATGATTCGAGTGACATTTCGGGGAACTAACCAAAGTGAAACTGTTCGATGCCAGGAACATTTTTCTACAGCAGACTGATTGAGAACGTGAGAACGTTTTGTGGCTTCTCCATCATTAACAGTAAGAAATAATGATTTATCACATGATGTAACATTTAAGGGGACTTTCACAGTAGGCATCATTGGTTTGTAAGTATGAGCAAGTACAATTGCTCCATCCTTCCCTCTCCCCTCCTGGATAGTTTCCACATTAGTAATATTCAGAGGTGGGTAGTAACGAGTTACATTTACTTTTGTAATTTTTTGAAAAAAAAAAAAAAAGAATTCTATGAGTAGTTTTACTGCACCATACTTTTTACTTTTACTTGAGTAGATTTGTGAAGAAGACACGCTACTCTTACTCCGCTACATTCGGCAACACTCAACTCTAATCTACCGCATGACCGTTTCACCAATCAGACACAGCAACAATAATCACATGACTCCATTTGACCAATCAATAACAATAACCACATGTAGTCAGGCGGCATTATGAGAAAAAAATCTTCAGTCAACATCCCTGGAATTATATACAAAGCATGTTTCGCTTGCAAAAGAATTCTGTGGTGTCTTCTGTATCTGCCAAAAGCGAAAGACGTGACTTCTAACCTGAGGAATATTTCACAGCAAGTTTACCTGTTTCATTGAATGTTGCAATGTTGGCATATAAAATTATTATAATTATACTATACTATACACACACACACACACTAATATATAATTATTATAATTTCTCTGACATTACAATTGAAATAGTTATTTAGTACTATACTTAATACTTTTTACTCTTACTTGAGTTATATTTTTTGTGACTACGCTTTACTTCTACTTAAGTGATATTATCTTGAAGTACAGCTACTCTTATTTGAAAAAAACTTTTGGCTACTCTACCCACCTATGGTAATATTGTACGCTTGCATAGTACTGTATGCTTGCACAGTTACAATCTCTGATATAGCACTGTAGGTCACAGTATGCACCTAGTTGGTTTTTGAGACACCAATCTTCTTTGTCCTTCGGCTGTTCCCTTTCAGGGGTCGCCACAGCGAATCATCTGCCACCATCTAACCCTATCCTCTGCATCTTCTTCTTCTCTTTTTGAGACACCAATAAACACACAAAGAAGAGAACAAGGAAATCAACATTTGTGCTATGCCTAAAATGATAAATTTTTTGGTAAAAACATCAAGAACAGCCCTCGCACTAGTTTGTTCACTTAATCACCTAGCTGAGCAGTTCATAGAATGAAATCGGTTGGTGATGCATGCATATGCATATATCAGAGGAAGCAGACAGGATAGATGACATTACATTCTAAACAGCTGTCCACTTCTGTGTTTAAATACGGCTGGCTTTCATATTTAATTTAAGCTATGGCCCAGTATGCTGTACCATCCCAGAAAGCAAATTTTCAAAAGCACATGCCCAGGCATGGGTTGGGGCCAAGTATACTCGGATCGATGACTTAATCCTTAGTGTGAAAGCACCATAAGATTAATTATGATTAATCGAATTTAATTATATTTCATTACATTTAATTCATTAACCTAGATATACCATTTGCTGATATGAACAACTAGAAAACAGCTCCAGTAACAATCAGTTATGGTTTGATCTTACACTGTGTAACAATATAATTATAAAGTTATACAGTAACATGTACAAAGATAATGTTTTAGTTATCAGATGTATCATAAGTTCCCCAGTGACAACTCTGCATCTGTCCATCACAAAGCTCAGTGTGACTCCTGCTACACCTCTTGTCTAAAATCTGTACAAGATGACATGAATCTAAGGATACAAATATGCTATTGGCAATGATGCAACATAACAAAACATGGTAATGGAGCAAACAAAATATCATACCCAGAGCTCATTTTCTGCAAAACACGTAATTAATGATGAAAGGGGACTGAAGTAATGTTCTTGAATTACAGTTCTATCATTAGAGAAAATCTTCTGGGTAAAATCTGACATGTAGAAGACCATATCATACATTCTGTTAAAGAATTTTACTGAGATCATTTAGTACGATGTCAAATACCTGCTGAAATAAAACAGAGAAAAAAAAAAAAAAAAACTTAAATTGAACCCTATATGTTTAGCAACTAAACGTTTTTCCTTTTCCGCCCACACTTTACATTTTCATGTCCTCATACTGTATATAGCTACTGGTAGGCTTTTAGTGAGGCAGATGTCTCAAGTACCTTTGCAATTCAATGCATGTTTATTGCTTGCAAATTATAATTATGATGAAAGGGCTCCGAAAGATGTGTCAGCATCACATATCAAAAATGTTGAAGACATTTGATGAGGCTTTGCTAGATACGTACAAATGGACAGCTGCTACAGCGGTGTGGATCAGTCCATGTGATTTACATAGACAACTCGTGTGGTGATTTGTATTCTGATTTCAAGACCAGATCCTGTGAAAAGGTTTGCTGATGTGCTTATGAGAACGCAGTTGCAGAATGTGCTTAACGTTCAAATCGCATACACTGGATTAATCAGCAGCCGTTTTAGGCCATTGCAGCACAAGGCCACTCTCATTATGAAAGAAACTTATCGTTGCATAACGTTGTATGTGGAGTTAAAACTCTTTGCTATAGGGTAGCGTGCATGAAACTGCTCTGCAAATTCAGCCTTAGGCAGCTAAATTGATTGTTTCTTTAAAGCTGGGTCTATAATTGATTTCTGTGAATGTGGATGTATATTTCAGTATGCCTGTCTTGGTTTTTCATTTACTGTGCAGTTCAATAATCTCAGTGCATTACCAGTAACTGTCTTAATTTTATTTCTTTGGGAAAAAAATGTTTCTTTCCAAATTATACTATTTTTCCAAACACAGTGCCATTATTATTTGTTAATATGTCAAAAAGATTACCCTTGCGATGGATAATACTACTCGAGGTTAGAAGGTTCTGAATAATAATTGCATTATTTTGCAATATAATAGAGACTAACGGTGCATTTTGGAAACGCCCATGTTACAATTTATTATCAGTTCATTATCCCATTTAACTGTATTTAAATTTCAAAATGAGAAAAAATATTTTTACAATAATTCATAGACAAATTGTCCATGAAGAATAAATATACTTTTTGTGCTAGATTGCACAGTAGACCGAGTGATTTTGATATGGTCTTACACTCACTCATTGTCTATACTGTTTTATCCTGTATACAGGTTCTACAGGATATACGGCCTGGCGACAGTGCTAACCAGTAAAAATTAACTGAAAAATAAACTCCAAAAACCAAATTAACTCAAAAATAAAATAAAAAATGGATGACTTCTTTTTATATATATAAAATAAAAAAACAATAATTCACTCACTCTATCACTTATCATGTACAGGTTTGAGGGAGGCCCGGAACCTCTCCCAGGGACTTGGGCATGAGGAAGGGTACACCCTGGATAGGCCGCCAATCCATTGCAGGGCGCAAGTAAACACACACGCAAACACACATGCTACAGGCAATTTGGAAATGTTAATTAGCCTAATATGCATATCTTTGGACTGTGACAGAAAATTCACAAAGCACGGAGGAGAAAATGCAAACAAACAAGGCAGAAATTGAACCCTCACCCTTGGAGATGAAGACCGCAGTGCTAACAACTATGCCACCATGCCACGAACAAAAGGTAAGAGGGTTAAGGGTATTGTTAGCATTTGTACATTATCACCCTCAGTCCTTTGAATTTGTACAATCTTTATTTTAGTTTGTTACAAAGGCTAATTTAAAATGGCATATAAAGACCTCATTCAGTTTGAATTTTCACAAGTGCTTAAATACACTGCAATAGTTTCAGCAGCGTGCTAGAGCTCTATGCTATTTTGGACCTTTTTCAAATTCGAAATTTTAGTTGCTTTTGACAACCACACTTTCTATACGCTGTGCACTTTACAAAACTATGTAATACAGTGGGGTAAAAAAATATTTAGTAAGCTACCAATTGTGCAAGTTCTACCATTTAAAACGATGAGAGAGGCCTGTAATGTTCATCATACAGTACATGGTATACCTCAACTATGAGAGACAATATAAGAAAAAAAAAATACAGAAAATCTGGATTTTTAATGAATTTATTTGCATATTATGGTGGAAAATAGTATTTGGTCAATAACAAAATTTCATCTCCTTACTTTGTTATATACCCTTTGTTGGCAATGACAGAGGTCAAACGTTTTCTGTAAGTCTTCACAAGCTTTGCACTCACTGTTGCTGGTATTTTAGCCCATTCCTCCATGCAGATCTCCTCGAGAGTTTTGGGGCTGTCGCTGGGCAACACAGACTTTCAACTCCATCCAAACATTTTCTATGGGGTTGAGATCTGAAGACTGGCTAGGCCACTCCAGGACCTTGAAATGCTTCTTACGAAGCCACTCCTTCGTTGCCCTGGTGGTGTGTTTGGGATCATTGTCATGCTGAAAGACCCAGCCACGTTTCATCTTCAATGCCCTTGCTGATGGAAGGAGGTTTTCACTCAAAACCTCACCATACTGTACATGGCCCCATTCATTCTTTCCTTTACATGGATCAGTCGTCCTGGTCCTTTTGCAGCAAAAACAGCTGCAAAGAATGATGTTTCCAACCCCATGCTTCACAGTAGGTGTAGTGTTCTTTTGGCAACTCAGCATTCTTTCACCTCCAAACACGACAAGTTGAGCATTTAACAAAAAGTTCTATTTTGGTTTCATCTGACCATATGACATTCTCCCAATCCTCTTCTGGATCATCCAAATGCTCTCTAGAAAACTTCAGATGGGCCTGTACATGTACTGGCATAAACAGGGGGACACGTCTGGCAGTGCAGGATTTGAGTCCCTGGCGGCGCAGTGTGTAACTGATGGTAGTCTTTGTTACTTTGGTCCCAGCTCTCTGCAGGTCATTCACTAGGTCCCCCCGTGTGGTTCTGGGATTTTTGCTCACAGTTCTTGTGATAATTTTGACCCCACGGGGTGAGATCTTGCATAGAGCCCCAGATCGAGGGAGATTATCAGTGGTATTGTACGTCTTCCATTTTCTAATAATTGCTCTCACAGTTGATTTCTTCACACCAAGCTGCTTACCTATTGCAGATTCAGACTTCTCAGCCTGGTGCAGGTCTACAATTGTGTTTCTGGTGTCTTTTGACATCTCTTTGGTCTTGGCCATAGTGGAGTTTGGAGTGTGACTGTTTAAGGTTGTGGACAGGTGTCTTTTATTCTGATAACGAGTTCGGAAAGATGCCATTAAAACAGGTAACAAGTTGAGGACAGAGGAGCCTCTTAAAGAAGAAGTTACAGGTCTGTGAGAGCCAGAAATCTTGCTTGTTTGTAGGTGACCAAATACTTATTTTACAGAGGAATTTACCAATTAGTTCATTAAAAATCCTACAATGTGATTTTCTGGCTTTTTTTATTTTGTCTCTCATAGTTGAGGTATACCTATGATCAAAATTACAGGCCTCTCTCATCTTTTTAAGTGGGAGAACTTGCACAATTAGTGGCTGACTAAATACTTTTTTGCTCCACTGTATATAAATATATGTATATATATATATATATATATATATATATATATATATATATATATATATATATATGTCTTACACAAATATATTGCTCACAGTCTTAGTTTTAAAATTGAAGATCATAATGTACAAAGTACAGTAAGTTTAATAGTTTTCCTTATTTTGGTTTTCATAAGCTGATTAAGTAGCACTTGAACTAGGCTTATTCCATCAATTAATAAACAGCTCTCTCCAAAAATCACCTATTCATTATAGCTAATTGAAGTCTGGAGTTGAAAAAATGCTTTAAAATCAAATTGCACAGTTGCCCTTCACCTTTCTGTAGGCCATATGGAAACACTATCCAACACATGTTGCAACCAGTAAAAACACCATATGCATACTTAATGTGTTTATTTTTTGTACCTAATGTACTGATTTTTTTTTCATGCCTTCTACAGATGAGTTTATATCTACAGTATAACTCGCTTATTGTTCCCTATAAGATATTAGAATGTTGACTGGTTTATTAGAATTCTGTCAGTTTACTGGCATATCACAGAAGCACCACTACACAGGAACATCATCGCATGTAACATTAACATTAAGAATATGTAGCTAGGTAAATAATTTTTTTTAGATCATGTCATTGTAAATCTAAAGCAGTGAATGAGCAGGTAAAGGGAATTTTATGAAATCAGTCTTTAAAATTTACTTTAAAAAATCAACAGGAGTTTGCACTAGTAGAATGTAAGCTCTTTCTTAGTCTAGCATGAACATAAATGGATAACTCTGCATAACTTCACCAAGTAGCACAGTTTTAATGTAGCCCTAAATTATAACTTTTGACTTGCAACATCTGCCATAAACTGCTCAGTGATTCCATTCCAAGTGCACAGTGTACAGACTTAGCTTTTTATTTATTTATTTATTTTGGAGGAGGAGCATAATGATTTCTTTATATTGAAAGTGCTTTGTGAAATATGATTACCTGACCCCTTTGAAATACTTCCTTTTTTTGTAGCAGGACATACAAATATAAGAGAACATAAATAAAAGACCAATACAGATTGTTCTTTTTTTATAACAAGCACTTTACTCAGTGAGCACAAAATGTCAGAAATCATAAATCAAACTGAGATTACTGCCAAGGTACATCACAAAGTATGCTAAACATTTTACTCTTAATGTACTTTTATGTTTTATTCTGTCTAATAGCATATTTACAATGCAGGCAGAAAGTTTTCAGAACCGATTTTCTTTTTTAATGTTTCTGTCAGGGGGCGTGGCTCTCGGGCTTGGTGGGAGGATCCAGAAGCAGGTGCAGGAGTAGGGCGCGAGTGGCTTTGGTCGAGTTCCGTAGAAGCGTGACTGCGTCAGCAGGTGTGTGAGCTTGGAGTCGTGAAATCCGTATGTGTGGTTTAAATACAGACGTGAAGATAAGCCGTAGTCGAGAGAGCGCAAGCATGGGTCTGAGCCGTGAAATCCGTGAGCGTGGTGTCAGTGCCGAGTTGTGAAGCTGAGCCATAGTCAGGAAACGAAAGCGAAAGTTCAAAGCCGTTAAATCCAAGAGTAGTAACAATTCCGTTAGAGGACACTTTATGATGCGTCGTAGCTGGAACACGTGGAGGGTGGGGTGAATACGTCGCATGGGTGAGGGAAGTTGATTACTTGGTTACCGTAAATGGGCCTATGAAACGTGGAGAGAGCTTGCGTGAGTGTATCTTTTATGGGGATGTCCCTGGTGGCGAGCATGACTCTGTCTCCTATGTGATACCTGGGGGTCTTGGAGCGATGGCGGTCCGCCTGTTTCTTGTATGAGGCAACAGCTCGTAACAGCTCGCCTTGCTCATAGCCACGTTTGTTTACAGCGGCAGATGAATCGTTGGGCTGAACGGACCTCAGTCTCTAATTCTTGGCTTGGGAAGAGCGGAGGTTGGTAGCCCAAACAACACTGGAATGGGGACAACCCTGTCGAGGCAGAGGGTAGAGAGTTGTGGGCGTATTCGACCCAAGTGAGGAGTTTGCTCCAGGTGGTCGAGTCCCGAGTAGTCATACAGCGGAGGGAAACCTCTAGTGCTTGATTCATTCACTCGTTTGGTCCATTGGACTGAGGATGAAACCCAGATGATAGGCTGGGAGTCGCCCCGACGAGCCTGCAGATGGCACTCCTGAGGACCGCGAAACGACGTCCGTTGGAAGACCATGGAAGCGAAATACATGGAGGACTAACTGCTCCACAGTTTCCTTGGCGGAGGGCAGCTTGGGGAGGGTGACAAGGTGCACCGACTTTGAAAAGCGGTCGACTATGGTCATGATGCAGGTGTTGCCATTGGACAGGGGCAGGCCAGTGACAAAGTCGATGGAGATATGGGACCAAGGACGGCGGGGGACTGGCAGGGGTCTGAGAAGGCCGGCGGGTGGTCGGTTGTCAACTTTAGCTCGGGCGCAGATGTCGCAGGCTGCCATGAACCTGGAAACGTCCCTTCCTAGCGTGGGCCACCGGAATCGCTGTTGTATTACAAAGCTTGTCTGGGCAGCTCCTGGGCGGCAAGACAAACGGGGACCATGGGCCCATTCCAAGACCTGAGACCATTGACGAGCGGGCATGAAGAAGAGGACGATGAGACAGGTGGAAGGTAAAATGGTGTTGCCTGGCGTGGGATCCGTAGAAGAGGGAAACTGGCGTGACAGGGCATATGGCTTAGTGTTCTTTGAGCCTGGCCGATAAGATAGAACGAAGTTAAACCATGAAAAAAACAACGACCATCGAGCTTGACGTGCGTTAAGTCTCTTGGCAGAGCGAAGGTACTCAAGATTCCTACGGTCTGTCCAAATCAAAAATGGGATCTCAGTTCCCTCTAGCCAATGTCTCCACTCTTCCAGAGCCAGCTTGATGGCTAAGAGTTTTCTGTCTCCTCTCGGCTGGAGATAGGCGACGGGAGTAGAAAGCGCAAGGGTGCATCTTATTATCCTGGGCGGACCTGTGGGAAAGAATGCCCCCGACACCGGTGTTGGAGGCGTCGACTTCCACCACGAACTGGCGAGAAGGATTGGGCATAATGAGGATGGGAGCGGAGGTAAACCTCTTCTAAAGATCAGCAAACGCCTTCTCTGCCTCCATGTTCCAGCAGAAATGGGTTTTCGTGGAGTTCAGGGAGGTGAGTGGGGCAGCGACAGAGCTGTACACCCGGATGAAGCGGCTGTAAAAATTGGCGAAGCCCAGGAACCACTGTAGGTTTCGTAGATCCAGCTGGTAAAAACGTCAGCCTCCTGGAGCAGTTCAAAGGCGGTGGTCATGAGTGGAAGTGGGTAGCGGTTCTTTACAGTGATCTCGTTGAGCCCCCTATAATCAATACAGGGGCATAGGGACCAGTCTCTTTTCTTTTTTCTTCACTAGGAAGAATCCTGCCCCCGCAGGGGAGGAGGACGTGGGCCACCAGAATCGCTGTTGTATTACGAAGCGGGCCCGGGCAGCTCCTGGGCGGCAAGACAAATGGGAACCATGGGCCCATTCCAAGACCTGAGACCGTAGACAAGCGGAGACAAAGAGGCGATTTGGGGGAACATTATTTGGGCCGGGCTCTTGGGTCAGGGCCTGCTGGACCTTGTTCTCAATGTCTAATCTCAAGGCTGCGATAAGACAGTTGGAAGGTAAAATGGTGATGCATGGCGTGGGATCCTTAGAAGAGGAAAACTGGCGTGACAGGGCATCAGGCTTAGCGTTCTTTGAATCTGGCCGATAAGATAGAACGAAGTTAAACCATGAAAAAAACAATGACCATCGAGCTTGACGTGCGTTAAGTCTCTTGGCAGAGCGAAGGTACTCAAGATTCCTACGGTCTGTCCAAATCAAAAATGGGATCTCAGTTCCCTTTAGCCAATGTCTCCACTCTTCCAGAGCCAGCTTGATGGCTAAGAGTTTGGCAGAGCGAAAGTACCCGAGATTCCTATGGTCTGTCCAAATATAAAAATGGGAGCTCTGTCACAGGCTGGGAGTATAGGAGTGAACCCAATAGCAGACTGTTCCTTTTTCAGAGATGTTCTTAGAGTGCAGAAATGTTTAATGTGTTGGTGCACTGTGAGTGGAGAAGGGAGGCGGTGCGTGTGTGTGTGCGTGCTTAGTGACTGAGCCTGGGGAAGCTCCTAGTGATGAGAGAGGAGGCGGGGCTATGACGCGGGGAATCTCCGCGATCCCGGAAGTAGAGTGCCGAAGTCGTCTTGGGCTTTTGCGAGCTTTTCTTCCTCTTAAAATGCTGAGCATGCAGTGGACGCAAGGCGAAAGGCAGCGTGAGCGCTCTCCTGAGATCCGCGAACACGGAAGTGCTCGTGTCGCCGGATGAAAGCCGGATTACGGAGAAAGAGAGGTGAAGGATGAGAAGAGTAATTTTTACCAGGCGGGGTTCGGTATCCAAAGTTCCAGCAGCGGGGGCGAAAGAATCCAAATCGTAAATCCGTTATCCAAAAGTCCAAAAGGCTCACGAGGTCATACACGTAGGCACAAACACTGAAGGATGTTTCAAAGGGCTAGGCACGAAACAGAATCCAGAAAACGGGCGAGGTCGAACACAGAATTGGAAGATTGGCTAGGAAACGGGACAAAGGGAACGCAAGTAAGATACATCGGCGATGAGTGGAGCTCTCGCCGTCCTTTTAAAGCCGAGAGTAGAATGCAGGATTAGTAGCAGGTGCGCTCAGGTAATCAACTCAGGGAGTGTGGAAAACCTCGGGTGGAGTTAAGACCTGGATGTGCTGGATTGGTTGTGCAGGTTCATGACAAGCTCAGTTCCCTCTAGCCAATGTCTCCACTCTTCCAGAGCTAGCTAGCTAGCTAACCCTTGGGCAGATGATTCCCGTGGCGAGGGCTTCTGTGATGTACATGTTCATGACACCTCTCTCTTAAGGAGTATAAAATGACCCTTCGGTGGGGAAGTGCCTGGGAGGAGGTCGATAGAGCAGTCATACAGTCGATGTGGTGGGAGCGACATGGCCCGGGTCCTGCTGAAGGCCTGCTTGAGATCGTAGTACTCAGTGGGGACATTGGAGATATCCGGAGTCTCCTCAGGCTTGGCTGGGGTGGGGAGTGCGTGATGAGCGGAGCAAAGGCATGATGTGGCGCAGGAGGGACTCCAACCCATAATGACCAGCTTGGTCCAGTCAATCTGGGAGCCATGGAGAGTTAACCAGGGGAGGCCCAGAACCAGGGCGGCATGAGATTTGTTTATAACAAAGAGGCAGATCTCCTCAGAATGATTTCCCAATGACCTTAGAGTAAGCGGAAGCGTTCTGTGTGTTATGGATGGGAGGGGGCTCTCATCTAGGGCCTGGACTGCCAGCGGAGTGCCCAAAGATGTGCAAGGAACCCTGAGAGCCCTGACAGTGGCGGCGCTGGTGAGGTTCCGGAGTCGACAAGGGCCCGAATAGAGTGAGCTTGCCCATTAATAATTAGCGTTACGGACAGCAGGGGGCGATGCTCCCAGTCTAACTAGAGGGTGCCTCCTTTTACTGGGCAGTCCTTGGCGGTGGCGGTGTCTCTTCTGCTCGGAAATGCGGGTTCTGCCCAGCTGCATGGGTTCGTCCTGATTGCTCTGAGATGGAGGAGAGGACAGGCGGGGTGCTCTGGGAGAAGGTGATCTCCTGGCGGGGGGTGACCTCCGGGTCGGTCATCTAGAATGAAGAAGTGAGTTGATCCTCCCCGCGAGATCCATAAGTTCGTGGAGGTCAGAGGGAAGTTCGCGGGCAACTAGCTCATCCTTGAGTGCAACCCTTCCAGGAAAACATCCGCTAGGGCTCTGCCATTCCACCCACTCGAGGCGGCTCGGGTCCAAAACTCAATTGCGTAGTCATACGTAGAGCATGACCCTTGGCGAAAGTGCAGCAATCTGATCCCAGCCTCCCTGCCGACGTGAGAGCGATCAAAGACCCTCTTTATCTCTGGGATTATGCCCGGAGTTGTAGGTGTCTGGAGATGCTGCACCTGGGCCGTGACATCAGCGAGTGTCTGCCTGGTGGTGGCAAGTTCCTCCTGGTGTTTTCCAAGGAGCGCACCTTGATTCTCCAGCGCTTGTCTCATCCTGTCCAATCTTGCTGGATCCATGATGTGGCTGGATTATTCTGTCAGGGGGCGTGGCTCTCGGGCTTGGTGAGTGGATCCAGACGCAGGTGCAGGAGTAGGGCACGAGTTGCTTTGGTCGAGCTCCGTAGAAGCGTGACTGTGTCAGCAGGTGCGTGAGCTTGGAGCCGTGAAATCCGTATGTGTGGTGTAAATGCAGGGACGTGAAGATAAGCCGTAGTCAAGAGAGCGCGAGCGTCAGTGCCGAGTCGTGAAGCTGAGACGTATATCACTGTTTGACATTAACTTTTTGCTCACTGGCCAATGTGGCTTGGGGATTTCTGGAGTCATTAGCCATTGAGCCTTTTTACTAGCCACAATTTTGTTACCAGAAAATCGCAGTTTTTTTCTTCACCATGATACGTTAATGTTTGTTATATCTAGATTTACTTATAAATGACAGTATACACTGAATCACTATAGTAGTAGTCAAGAATTCAGTACTGTTAAGATAGCTCCCAATAGAAAAACATGCAAACATGAACAGTATATTCTGTTTACTGAACTTAAATTCAAGCCTCTTACCACATGAAATTGAAAAATAACAGATTCAGTACAACTGAATAATAAATATAAAAAATATTTATATTATACCGTTCTGATATAAAAAATACAGCAACTCAGAACATTTATCATTTTAGTGTTATTATGTGTACTATTATCAAGTATTATTATTCATTATGTACTGTATTATTATATCAGAATTCTGAGTTAGGACAATGGACTCTGGACTATCTTGTTGTGTTGACTCTTTATAGTGTAAGGTAATTCAATCAATTGATGAATTTTCTATCATTCAACATGAAATCTAAATATATTTTAATAGTGCTTACTTTTTTATATATACTGTATAATCAGTAAATAACTTATGCGAAAGGGGCAAACATTCTCATCCTGTTGAGAAGCAATAGCCAACCCTAAGATCCTAAGTGCTCTGGAGAATGTTTTCATTCAGAACTGGTGTATTTTTTTCTGCATCATTATTCCCTATATTCTAGCTAATTTCCCAGTCCCAGTTGCGAGAAACCATCTC
The DNA here is from genome assembly GCA_030522415.1 of Channallabes apus. NCBI lineage: Eukaryota > Metazoa > Chordata > Actinopteri > Siluriformes > Clariidae > Channallabes > Channallabes apus. Next base: position 16,828,841 of record CM060107.1, read on the forward strand.
CACAGCATGATGCTGCCACCACTGTGTTTAACTGTATGGGTTTTTAATAACGTAACGTACAGTGGCTGAGTTCCTGATTCCAAATAGTTCAATCAAACCAGAGGATTTTGTTCTTCATTGGCTGGAATACTATTGTTTGTTCCGAATCTTTTTCATCTGATAAGGATTGAGGCTACCATGCTCTTGAGTACTTTCAATGCTTCAGAAAATGTCTTGTATCCTTCTCCAGATCTGTGTCTCCACACAATCCGGTCACACAGGTCTGCAAAATAATTGTTTCAAACTCACGGCTTTTTTTTTTTTTTTTGCTCTGACAAACATAATTTATGGTGATAACTTAAATCAGCAGGTGTGTGCCCTTCAGTATGTATGTCCAGTGAATTCAGGCACACGGGACACCTATCAAGTTGCAGGAGCATCTCAAGGACTGTTAATACGAGTAAGATGCACTACAGCTTAATTGCAAGTAGTATAACAATGGGTCTTATGACTTACGTAAATGGAATATTTTAGTAACAAAAAACTTCAAACATCTGTTTTAGGTGGGTACGGTGCTAAGTTGTTGGTTTGAGGATCTAAAGATCCAGGTTCAAGCCTCACTGTTGGTAGGTTGCCACACTCCATGCTACCCAGTTACCAAGTCTAGTTAGAAAAAAATTTAGGAGAGTTGTGTCAGACAGGGCATCTAGTGTAATCTGTGTGAATCTGTGTGTGGATAGGATGGCCCACTATGGCAACCAATTGATGGGAGCAGCCATGAAAAAGTTAGTCAGTTATATATAATGAATAAAAAAAAAGTTTGAATCCATTTAGAAATGAAATATAACATTTTCAAATTTCCCAATTTGTTTGGTAAATTTACACTATGTTTTGTTGCTATGATTTGTTACTAAAAATGCCATTGAGACTGCATTAGAACCCCTGCACAAAAACACGGCTATTTTGAATCACCGTTCTATATTAAATCACAATTTATATTTTGTAAGAAATCACTAAACTGACAGACCATTGGAAATAAGTATTGGCATAAACATTACACAGAGAAAGACAGATGCAAACGGCTAGGCAGTTCCCTGCTTGTCAATAATAAATGTAGTATTTCCTGTTGATGTCGAAATGTCTCTGATTGACAGGTGATGGTGAAATATGTGACTCTGTGTGACAAGATCTACAATCTTTTGGTAAACAAACATATAAACAATGTGCTTTTATACTCTGTGGTGCAACAATATATAATATTGTTTTTAGAATACCTACTTTAAAATGTACAACTGTAGTTAACGAGAGGGTATCGGAGAGTACATAGTGCACATTTATATTCAGGTAAAAAAAAATGCATACTATAGTGCATTTGGCATAAGATACCTTAAGCTGTGCTCCATCTGTATAGCCACAGCTTGGTCATTTTATACAGGGATGAGCAGAACAACATGAATATGCATTTTGTTATATACTGTATTACAAAGATTTCCCTTAATGAATGCAACAAATCCAACTACAAAACCTGGTGATGCATCTTCAAATCTCAGCAAATTGCTTTTTAAAACAGATGACAATCAATAATGGAGACAATCTGAAACAGACTGAGTTGTTAGTTTATCATCTACACATATTTAGTGTCTATAAAGTGGCACCAAGGTTTTTTATAGGCTTTTTTCCTATTATTTACTCTGAATTCTCAGTTTATTAGGTGCTGGATAGGTGTACCTAATAAACCAGCAATGCCGTGTAATCTTTCTGTCATTGATGACACCTTGAAATATGTGTTTTTGCTTTTAGTAGTGCAGTGGTTTGCACTACAACTGTCCCGAGTTAAAGTCGTGCATTTTCATTTTCTTGTGCAGCCAGCCAGGAAACGTGACTGTCTGAAAGCGCATCTGAAAGGAAAGAGAGCAGTCTTTGTCCTCCTTATTGCTGTATGTCTGCACAGTGCTGCAGCAGATTGGAATGTCATCCTCTGAGTGTGGTGAAGGACTCAGCAGTGCAGTCACTGGTTGTTGGAAATGATGGGCTAATAGGGCCTTGGCACTAGAGGTTTGGACTTAGTAGAGCCTGATAATTTGAGTCCTTGGGGTTTGAAAACTTTAGTGTGGATGGCTCCCGGGGGGCCTCAACCCTTGTTGTGCCATTTTTACTTGACTTTGTAAAATAAATGTCTATTAAAAAAACATCCCTATTTCATATTTAAATTTTTCTTTGCTGACATTGACTGTATTTTCTTTTTAAAATAATAACAGAATTTTAAAAAATGAGTATTAAATTTCTGCTTAAATAATATCCACACTAATGGCACATGGACATTAAGCACATTCTAATGATCTGCTTAAAGGTTCACACTTTTATAGAGACCTTATAAAAAATACATTTGAAAATCTAAAAAGAAAATTTAAGAAATGACTTACTGTTCATCTTCTCATCATGTGATTTGAGAAATATTTCAATATTTTCACGATTGATTGAATGTTGTAGAAATAAAATATTTTCTTCTTCTTTGTCTTTCGGCTGTTCCCTTTCAGGGGTCGCCACAGCGAATCATCTGCCTCCATCTAACCCTATCCTCTGCATCCTCTTCTCTCACACCAACTAACTTCATGTCCTCTCTCACTGCATCAATAAATCTCCTCTTTGGTCTTCCTCTAGACCTCCTGCCTGGCAGATCCAACCTCAGCATCCTTCTACCGATATATTCACACTCTCTCCTCTGAACATGTCCAAACCACCTCAATCTGGCCTCTCTGACATTATCTCCAAAACATCTAACATGGGTTGCCCCTCTGATGAACTCATTCTTGATCCTATCCATCCTTGTCACTCCCAAAGAGAACCTCAACATCTTCAGCTCTGCTACCTCTAGCTCTGCCTCCTGTCTTTTCTTCAGTGCCACTGTCTCTAAGCCGTAGAGCACTGTTGGTCTCACCACTGTTCTGTACACCTTTCCTTTCATTCTCGCTGATACTCTTTTATCGCACAACACACCTGACACTTTTCTCCACCCATTTCAACCTGCCTGTACTCGTCTCTTCACCTCCTTTGAACACTCTCCGTTGCTCTCGACCGTTGACCCTAAGTACTTAAAATCCTGCACCTTCTTTACCTCTGCTCCCTGTAGCCTCACTGTTCCTCTTGGGTCCCTCTCATTCACACACATGTATTCCGTCTTGCTGCGGCTAACCTTCATTCCTCTGCTTTCCATAGCGTACCTCCACCTCTCCAAATTTTCGTCCACCTGTTCCCTGCTCTCGCTACAAAGCACAATGTCATCTGCAAACATCATAGTCCATGGAGACTCCTGTCAAAATGTCATCTGTCATCCTGTCCATCACTAGAGCAAACAAAAAGGGGCTTAGAGCCGATCCTTGATGCAGACCCACATCCACCTTGAACTCTTCTGTCACACCTACAGCACGTCTTACCACTGTCTTACAGCTCTCATACATGTCCTGCCCCACTCTAACATACTTCTCTGCCACTCCAGACTTCCTCATACAACACCACAGCTCCTCTCTCGGCACCCTGTCGTACGCTTTCTCTAAATTTACAAAGACACAATGCAACTCTTTATTACCTTCTCAGTACTTCTCCATCAGCATCCTCAAAGCAAATACTGCATCTGATGTACTCTTTCTAGGCATAAAACCATATTGCTGCTCACAAATTCTCACCTCTGCCCTTAACCTAGCGTCCACTACTCTATCCCTCAGCTTCATTGTATGGCTCATTAACTTTATACCTCTGTAATTGCCACAGCTCTGCACATCTCCCTTGTTCTTAAAAATCGGCACCAATACACTTCTCCTCCATTCCTCTGGAATCCTCTCACTCTCCAAGATCTCGTTAAACAAACTAGTCAGAAACTCTACTGCCACCTCTCCTAAGCACTTCCATACCTCCACAGGTATGTCATCAACAGCCTTTCCACTCTTCATCCTCTTCAACGCCCTTCTCACCTCACTTTTACTAATATTTGCTACTTCCTGCTCCACAACAGTCACCTCTTCTACTCTTTGTTCTCTTTCGTTTTCCTCATTCATCAACTCCTCAAAGTACTCCTTCCATCTTCCCATCACCCTCCTGGCATCTGTCAGTATATTTCCATCTCTATCTTTAATCACTCTACAGTAACCTGCTGCACATCCTTCCCATCTCTATCTCTTTGCCTCGCCAACCTGTACAGATCCACCTCTCCCTCCTTACTGTCCAGCCTAGCATACAAGTCATCATATGCTCTTTGTTTGGCCTTTGCCACCTCTACCTTCACCTTATGGTGCATCTCCCTGTACACCTGTCTACTCTCTTCAGTCCTCTCAGTGTCCCACTTCTTTTTAGCTAGCCTCTTTCCCTGTATACACTCCTGGACTTCCTCATTCCACCACCAAGTCTCCTTGTCCCCTTTTCCCTTACGTGATGATACACCAAGTACCCTCTTACCTGTCTCCCTGATCACATTGGCTGTAGTTGTCCAGTCAACTGAAAGCACCTCCTGACCACCCATAGCTTGTCTCAACTCCTCCCTAAAGACTACACAGCATTCTTCCTTTCACAGCTTCCACTACTTTGTCCTCTGCTCTGCCTTTGTCCTCTTCACCTTCCTCACCACCAGGGGTATTTTACACACCACCATTCTGTGTTGTCTGGCTACATTCTGCCTTACCAACACCTTGTAGTTACTGATCTCTTTCAGATTACAACGTCAACACAAGATGTAGTCCACCAGAGTGCTTCTGCCTCTGCTCTTATATGTTCTTCTCTTTGTTCCTCTTCTGGAAGAAAGTATTTACAGTATGAACTCATGGGCCAGGGGTAGCTCAGTGGTTAAGGCATTGGACTACGGTTCGGAAGGTCCTAGGTTCAAACCCCACAACCACCAAGTTGCCACTGTTGGGCCCTTGAGCAAGGCCCTTAACCCTCAACTGCTCAGATGTATAATGAGATAAAAAAAAAGTAAGTCACTCTGGATAAGAGCATCTGCCAAATGCCTAAATGTATTTACAACTGCCATTTCCATCCTCTTTGCAAAGTCCACCACCATCTGTCCTTCTACATTCCTGTCCTGAAGACCAAACCTACCCATCACATTTTCATCACCTCTGTTCCCTTCCCCAACATGTCCATTGAAATCTGCACCAATCACCACTCTCTCACCTCTGGGGATGCTCTGCATCACTTCATCTACAGTAACTCACTCCAGAATTTCTCCTTCTCTTCTAACTCACATTCTACCTGTGGAGCATAACCACTAACAACATTGAACATCACACCATCAATTTCCAGCTTCAGACTCATCACCCTATCTGATACTGTCTTCACCTCTAGAACATTCCTAACAAACTCCTCTTTCAGGATAACTCATACTCCATTTCTTTTCCTATCCACACCATGGTAAAACAATTTGAACCCTGATCCTAAGCTTCTAGCTTTGCTACCTTTCCACCTGGTCTCCTGGACACACAGTATATCCACCTTCCTTCTCTGCATCATATCAACCAACTCTCTTCCCTTACCTGTCATGGTCCCAACATTCAAGGTCCCTACTTTCACTCCTAAACTCTTGCCTTTCCTCTTCTCTCTTTGCTTTCGAACACACCTTCCTCCTCTCCTTCTTCGACCAACAGTAGCCCAATTTCCACCGGCACCCTGTAAGTCAACAGCACCGGTGGCGGTCGTTGTTAACCTGGGCCACGACCGATCCGGTATAGAAATGATATTTCTGATTCGCATCATTGATTTGGCAAATGTTTTATGTCGGATGCCCTTCCTGACACAACCCTCTGCATTTATCCAGACTTGGGACTGGCAGAAGAAGACACTGGATTGCGCCCCCACCCCCCATGGTTGCATTTGTAGAAATAAAATATTGTAGAATAAAATATACATTAACTTTTTTTTATAACCTGATGACCCAAGAAAAAAGATTTTTAAAGCAAAAGAAAAAAAAAAGATTAATATATTAATGTTTTCAGTATTATAATGCTTTTGCTGGCACAAAAAAAGTCAAAGCACTGTAATGGCTTTAGTAATCTAAAGATACTGTACAAGAAAAAGAAATGTCAAACACTGTGTCAAAAAAACTTACTAACTGGAGTTATTCTGGACTCCGGATTTTTGGAGGTTCGATGCTACCTGCTGTGCCACTACGCTGCCCTGCATGATTTTTGGAACAGCTTAAAAAAAAAGGGTGGGGGGGTGCATTTACATCCTGTTGTGTCTGTCTCTTATTTGTTGGATCCAGTTCAGACTGGTCATGCTGTTGGGTAACAAGCACAGGTTTAAACATTTAAACAAATGAAAAAGCCATGGAGCTATGAGAGGGATGAATGAAAATCTGGACTTCGACTTGACTGTGCAAAGTCAAATAGTCAAGAAGAAAGAGCGCTTAAATCTGTTTACAAAATCTAACACAATAGTTAGGATTCTTATAATTTGTCCAAGATCGGGCTGGGTGAATAGGCAATTACATCAAACGTTTCTGCTGCCTGTGCTACATTTATACTAAACAGATGCATGTAGCAAGAATGCACCCCATCTTTTTTGATGATGCACTAACCCAACTACAAATCAACTTTGACAGAGACATGACATCTTTTTATTTGAACCGTTGATTCATTTTTCCTTTGTGTACTAAAGTAAACATTCTTTTTTTTTTTTAAACAATCCATGTTGTAACTATTCCACATAAAACCTTCTGTAATTTACCTATGAAACCTACAGTTGATCACACAGACACATTACGAATATATACGGAAATCCCCAAAACTTCCTTGAATCAGCATATGTTAACCACTCGTCCTGCACCAAACTGACACCTCTGTCACAACACGTAGATTGGTCACCTAGATTTTGCCAACGCGCATTGGACAATAGTCAATTTGTCGTGGCCATGCATGCAGTGTATATACTAATGAGAAGGTATTTGTAGCATTAATCATTTTGGTCAGTTTTCAAATAGCTTAAAAGACAACATGTTATTAAATAAAAATAAAATAACAAATAAAATTTGAATTTGCATAAACCCTTATCACCAATAAAAGGAACACCATGTAACATTAACACTGATTATCAATAATATACCAGCAAACTTATGACAAGATCTTGGGTATAAAAGGCTCATTTATACCTGTGGGGACTAAAGGCATTCCTGTATAGTGTGATCACACATAATAGCTAGTGTAATACGAATTCCGAAAAAAAAAAAAAAGTTAATGTTGGCCTTGATAGAAAGGTATCAGAGCACAAGTGCATTAGAACAGTTTGCTGTGTATAGGGCTTAGCAGCCAAAGAGGCTAAGAGTTCAAGGTTGTCGATCTAGCCTCCAAATTTCCCAGATTTCAATCCAATCAAGCATCCATGGAATGCACCAGACAACAAACAAGTCTAATTCATGGTTGCCCAACCTTTCAACTTAGAGCATTTAAAGCATCTGCTGCTATCGTCCTGGTGCCAGATACCACAGCATGCATTCAGCTGTTTTTCCGTCTTGTACAGTCATGCCTTGTGGTGTCAGAGCGGTTTTGGTAGCTGAAGTGAAACCAACACAATACTGGGAATAATGTTTTAAGGTTTTAATGTTACGGCTGATTTGTGTAGGCAGTTATACAAGTTTGGCTAGTATGCTCATTTTCCCTCAATATATTTCACCAGACCATGTTTTGAAGACATGTGCAATAAATCAAGAGATTTGATCTTGAGATATCCACACTTCCAATTATTTTCTTTTCTATTATTATTATTATTATTATTTGTTTTTATTTATTTATTTTCTATTATAATTTTATTTATTTATTTATTATTCTATATATAATTATTCTATATATATAATTTTTTTTTTTTTTTTTGTGAAGCTGCTTTGAGACAATGACCATTGTTAAAAGCGCTATATAAATAAAATTGAATTGAATTGAATTGAATTTGATTCAGAATGAGTCGCTTTTACTGTGCATACAGCATTAAGCCCAACTGTATCGGGTTTAAAGATAGCTATAGATGGATTGAAAAATGTTAACCGTTGTTAACAGATGTTAACCCTATTTGCCCATCTGGCAATTGAATAAAACATTTGTAGCTCAATTACAAAATCTTAAACTTTCAGTACAGCTGAATTTGTATAATGCTTTTAAGAGTGCACTTTGTGCCAAAGCACCGTTACAGAAACCTGCATGTAGTTTAAAATTCACAATGAACAAACTAGACAGAGGTGACACTGACAAGGAAAAACTGCCTGACCACAATGTTATTATGAATTCCCACTCTTCAGAAAATTTATAATATAATGCCAAGTGGGATGAAATGGCGTTCAGAGTGAGCATCGTTCTTTTAGTGAATACAGAAAACAAAATTAGGTACAAGGTAAGATAAGCCACAGCAGTACACCATGAGTCACCTGCCCATTTGCTTTTAACAGACTTTTGAGATAAATGATCTAAACACTCAAGGAAAGCACGCGTTAATAGATGCTATCAAGATACAGGCTTTGATAAACAATCAGAGAGTAATACATCGCCAGTGCTGTTTATTCATGATCGTTGACTGCATTCTTGCCATCATGCGGACCATACTGGCAATAACTCTCCATCATGTATTCACCACGTGTCATTGACTGAATAACAGAGGTGTTTGATGGGCTGGCAGCATCTGCTTCATTCACTGCAGATAATCACCCAATCACATCTGCGATTTTTACAAAACAAACCATTTGGCGCGACGACAACAGTCTTCACTCTGTCTCCGCTTTTACAAAATGAATAATCCTGACTATCAGCCACTAGACCATTTTACAAAATGTACTCCTACAGACGAGGGTTGAAAAAAAAAAGTGATTGGACTGTTGGCCTACTGGTCAGTAAAGGATTACATGGAGGATTGAGCTTGACCCTGAGACTTCCACTGCAGTTGCATTGAAGCAGAAGATCACAGAGCTGAGCCCAGCTGCCAGTCCTCAGAGGAAGAATCTGAGTAAGAGTCTTCTCTTGAATCGACACAACGGCACGGGTGCTGCAGACTCGACTGCTGGTTGACAAGTTGTTCTGAAAAAAAAGAGGGGGAAAAAAAGGAATGGAGACAGAGACATCTTGCAAATTGGATGGTTTATAAGAGGTGGTATTTCAAGCTGGGACTGAACATGAAAGAAGGTGGTGGTGGTGGCGGAGGCGGGGTGGGGGGGGTGTTAGCAGGTCGTAAGAGGGGCTGAAAAAAATACCAGCAATTACTTGAAAATCGAAACGGCACATCTGCAGAATAGTGTTATCCACCACGGCTTAGTGAATAGTATAGAAAAGAGCTGTCTCATTGTGCTAAGTGCAGTTGAGCTAAAATGATTACATGAAAAAAAAATTGTGCCTGAAGAGTTTTGTTTTAAGACTGGTCAAGTGTTGTAGTCATCAATAATTCCGTGCTCTACCCAAGAGTTTCTTTTGCTTTGGGGCCTTAATGGACTCACAGTGAACTTTCTACAATGCACACATTGAACACACACATGACTCACAGTTTCCCACTCAGCTGTTAAGCCGATCATAACTTTTGAGAATAGATAATCATCCTACGATTATTTACCATTTATTTTGTTAGACCACACCCAGCTATGTGATTCTAACACAAGTGGACAGTCCCAGCAAGGTGGTGAGAGCCAAATAAGGTCTATGGATATTATATGAATTATTAAAGACAACCTTTGCAATCTTTCAGCAAGAGTGCAAATTTGCAGCAAGTATTGGAAATTGTAATTCAAAATCGATGCAAAAAGACGCGAGGAGGTACCAAAAAATTGATGCTCAAAACTCGAGCATGGCCTGCTGTTTGGGTTTATTATAATAGGGCTATAGAATTCCCTTTGCAGAGACAACAATCAGAAATACTGCGCAGTTACACACAGGTAAACATTTCAGACTTCATCCGTCATACCAAAATAAAAAAAATTCAGGCTTCATCCTGTTCTTTCATTATGTTTTTTTTTTCCTGCATCGTCATTGTCTGCTTTTTTCATCGGCCAGTCATCTTCCAGTGGTCATGGAAGTTGTCATGAAATTTTAATAGCACCACCTGCAGTACTGGAGCACTTATCTGCAACATGTCAATACCAGACCGCAGGCAGTATGAGAGCTGTAAACTGGAGACCGTGGTTTTGTAAGCACCCCTCACAATCTTCTGCAGCTGTCTTCTCTGCGATACGTTTGCTCTAGCCTTTACTTGTTCTCTTGGTATCGAACCCTACTCCGTTCGACTTACCAAGACCAGTGTTGACGAAAGACAGGCGAAAGTCACAATGAACAATCACGCAGCCTGACAAAAAACACTCAAAATCTGTACAGCGTTAAAATGTGTTACAGAAGATGAACTCTTTCCCTTTTTTTTTTCTCTGTAAGATAAATATTGCTCGAGAGCATGTCAGGATAATCGATGGTTTTCCCATGTCGTCAATTCTGTATTTTAAAGTTCAGAGTTAATTCTCTGGACTTAGCTTGGGTAAATTAAGGAAACAAGGGGCCAGGTTTTAAAACAGTGACAGCCCATGGATTAATGTAAAACGTTGTGGACTCACTCTGAATATGAATCCAAAAGCATGTGATGACGTCAACAGCCAAAGGACTTTTAGAAAGCTGCTCTCAATAGCCATTATAATCACAGATATTTCCTCTGGCCTTTAAGAGAAAATAATTGGAACGTGTGCTTTTAAGCAGTGGACAGGCACGTCTCAGTGCTTTACAATAGTGAAAGCCATTGGAGCATATCTTTGTGTCCCATGATGATGATGTCATGGAAAGGGATCATTTGCACCCAGCATGGTGCCTACTCTCTACTCACAGTGGGAAATATCTGTAACTTTCTTATCTACACTCTCTGCAACGGAGCTGCTGACGGAGCTGTGTAAGGCGAACACAATCAGTATTCACTATGTAAATGACTCATCCACCATTTCACCCCATACATATGCATTTCTTCCCCAAATTATCTGATGATCCCATCACGTAAGGAAAATTAATTTCATATTTTCGCCCGCGCACTGTCGATGAGCTTGTGAATGTGGGAAAAAAAAAAAAAAACACGGTTATTGTTTTCCTTCTCGTCCTCTTTATTGCACAGGTTATGAAATATTCTTAGAGTTCTGGAGGTTCACGTCTCTCCAGTACGTATTAAACACCTGCTTTAAGGATAGAACAGTGTCTACAATGTGAGGAGATTTTGCGCTGGGTTTCCAAGCATGTAATCACCTTTTCACCTCCCACAGAGACAGATGGAGCGCATATTAGCTGCACAACCATACACACCCATGCTGGATGTAGAAGATTGGGTTACAGTGCCTTGGCTGTGTTTGTCCCTAAATATAGTCTTCACACCCTAAATTCACACACAAGGGCTCTCCTTGTGGATAAACACCTCCACCTTTATACATGCACTCTTGCACATCTGTATAGTCATCGAGACACAGATGCTGAGGTGTCTATAGAGTGCATAACTCCTCCATACACCTGTATAGTGAAATAGAGGACACTATGCAATTACGCAAGCCATCATAAAACATTGGCATTGTGCAAGGACACCTGTGGTGATGCAGATCTTAGAGCGCTGACTTTGTGTGTCCTTTACTGCAAACACAATGGCTCTTTGTCTCAGCTGGAGTGAAGATGTAAAGCATAAAAGCTCTGTCTCATGTCTAAGCGTTGAATGCTCCTCAGTTTCCTCAGACTTTGCACACTTAATAAGAGGTTAACAATGACATGCATTTTCAGAAAGATCATGCTCCTCCAGGGATATTACATGCCAAATGTTTTCTAATGGGACCCTCTGTGTCTTTACAGGAGGTGCAAAGGTTGGATCATGCTCAGGCTGAAAATAATCAAAGGGCACCTGAGTCAACACCAGACACCATTTTAAAGGTTATATCCACATGGGATGCAGCAGGGCCAAGACCCTGAAACGATCCAGAGGCCATGTTTTACAATGACAGGTATGTATACTAAACCAGATTGTGAATTATAGGTCACTATCTGTTTGCCACATTCGTAGACATCATGGTGGTCAACTGATTTGCCCTGGAATGGGTTCCCAGCTGTGTGAAGTAAGAGAGATGGGCTGGGCCATGTGCATGTTGCAATTATGCAAAATAAGGGAGAACAGATTGTGGAGTCAAGGGTCAGAGGGGAACTAATGATCAGGACAGCACAGCGTAACTGCAGTATGATGGATGTCGTTTTGGTAAAAGTTAAAGCCAACCAGTTAAACTTGTTCCAAGAAGTTGTGTAGATCGGTTGTACAGCTGTATATACTGTATAAATAAGAGTAGACATATTTACCAGCATATATATATATAAGTATACATATATATATATATATATATATATATATATATATATATATATATATATATATGTATACTTATATATATATATATGCTGGTAAATATGTCTACTCTTATTTAGTCTGTGGTTAATGTATCCTAACAAGACTGCTTGTTTTCATCCTTTTCATCCTTTGGCATCAAAACTATTGATATTTAATTTCCCAAATCATTTCAAAATGAAATCATTCCAGTTTCCTGTCTTAAACAGACCCGCGAATGAGTAAGCGAATAAGACGAAAGCCGCAGTGCTTTAAGAAGAAAGACGCATTTGCATTTTATAATGAGTCTGCCATCCTGAAGTGGATGCCACAAAGTACCCAAACAGAGGGTTTGCTCATCAGCATATTTACAGAAGCTTCTGATTAACAAACCATGCCGAGAAAAAAACACGGCTTGCAAATTATCATTCAGCTTCCCAGAACATTTATATGATTCCGAGAATCACATTCTCAATGCTGTGACGTGCAGTGCTGCCAAAGCCTCCTTGCAATTCCGTGAATATGGAGAGATGAAGCAAACCTGATGCATTATTCCCTAAGACTTCAGACGGCCTTCACATTGCAGCAGTCATTTCATCATTCCATGTAAACCTTTTTTTTTTTCTTTTATTCTTAAATCTATTCCACTACCCCCTCCTTCCATTCCCTCCATCATGGCTGATTTCATTAAATATCAAGAAGGCTATTAAAATACCCAGGTGGCTATGAAGATAGATGCCTAGCAACAATAGTATTTGGTATGGCGAGGCAGCGTGCTGTGCTACACATGCACTCCATTTCAAGCAGCTTCCTGCTTGTGTTGGTTTACTAGAGCAAATATTAAAAAAGGACAAAGACTACACATCCAGGTGGATCGATGTGGGAAAGAAGCATGAGCAGGACAAGAGCAGGTCAGCCACGGTTCATTAACTATCTCTTGACGGGCCAAGCAGAAAACTCATCATAGAAAAGTTTCCAGACTGCTGAGTATGGAGCTCTATAAATAATAGGACAATGTTCTTAGGGTTCTGCTTCTATAGTCTTAAATAAATAATTGTTAAACGTATCATTCCTCCTGAACTACGAAAGAAAAACCGCCTATTTTTTGTTTTGTTTTTGGCAGGGACATAGCATCATGACATCACACTAGGTGGTGGCACAGCCTAGTTCTGTACAGGACATGTATGTAAAATGCCTGATTAATTTGCTGTTGGAAAATAAATGGCTGCTTAATTACTAAGTGGAAGTGATAAATCGATGCTTTTAGAGCTACTGTTATCAGGTTATCAGTTCATCATGTCGCCAAAACTGTACCTTGAGTGTTCTATTTCTTTTACACAGCAATTTTCAATACTAACTTATTTTTATTAATTAAATAAAGACTCATCATGCTTATAGCTATGTTAAGTGTTATGGTGTTCTTCTTATCATTTACAGTGGTACCTCAGCATGTGAATGCACCGCCTTAAGAGTTTTTCCCTTAACACCTGATATTTTAGAAGAAATTTGCATTGACATATGAAGCACTTTTGGCATGAACCGAACATCTGGGAGCACTTGAAAATTTGGTTGCATCAGTGGAAAGCTAAGCAAAGGAAGTGTATGTATTTTGTGCAAGACATAGCACCATACTGTAGGTCCCAGGAATGTTAGCAAGGATGGTAGCAAGAAGAAAAGGGAGCCCATTTCAGTTTTGCTTTTAAAGCAGCCGTTGCCAAGAGGAATCATAAATTAAGACTAAATGAGGTTTAATATGTATTTTTTTCATATTTTACTTTATCTTTTCTAAATGTTTTGATTGATTTTATATGCAAACATATGATTATGGTATTGGAAATTGGTAATATTGGTAATATTTTTTGTGGCTGGTACAAATAATCTGCATTTACAGTATTTATTATGGAAAAATGCGTTTCGCAATACAAACTTTCACCTTAAGAACTCACCCTAAATTATATATTTATGTTTTTATATTTATTTTTATATGTATACCGAGATACCACTGTATTTTAAAACATCAATAAATGGTCGATTCCTCACCTCTTGCTTCTTGTTTTTTTTCTCTCTTAAACTTAATTATATAAATACATTAATTACATTTGTTACAATAAAAAGGAGGAAATAAATAAATAAATAAATAAAAACAATCATGCTCATTTTTTAGCAAAATTTTTTGCTCAACCAACCCACAAATCTCTGTGTAAGTTTAAGATAATGCATTCAGGTCTACTGCTATAGCTGTGGTTATCTGCAGCACTGTGGTATAAAGTTAGCTAAGGTTAATAGAAGCACAAGTGAATCAACTGCTGGAAGTATTAAGGTTCCAAATTGAACCAACAAGTGACAGGTGAATCTAGAAAAGACAAGAATACACAAAACATCCTTATTCTGTTAATATTATACATATAAAACACTAGTTGACATATGGCATCATCAGCATTAACATTTTCCAGTTGAGACACATTTTAGTTTTAGAGCAGGGGCTAAAAAGTGTGCTTTGGCATGTGTACAAAATCTGCCTGCTTATTACTGCAGTAAAGTTCATTGTAGGGACAGGCAAATAATATATGTAGTACCATTTAATGAATAAAACATTACAAAACAAGATTAATTCCCATCTCAGTGTTAATTACATTTTAATTCCAGCATGTCTCTAAGTGTGTTATTCTCTTTAACTTCAGCAGCGAAAAACATAAAAGAACATCTTTACTTTAAAATGCTGAAAGTAAAAAGAGAAAAATGTTTTTCCTTGAAAAATATTAGGTGTTTGGTATTACTGTATATACTGTATATATACACACAAGTGGTATGCAAGTCAAACTGAGACTTGTGAGGAATTTTCTCATGAATGAAGGCATAAACCAGATTGACATTAACACAGTATGATGATGAGACTCTTATGTGCGGTAAAACATTTACAGTAAACAGTGCAAGAGTTTTAAAGAAGGCTGTACAACTGTGAACGACTCTGGCTTTCATGAAGACCATCCCAGGAAAGCAAAACCAAAACTTACCTCCGCTGCAGAGGAGAAGTTCATTTAGAGTTACCAGCCTGAGAAATCACCAATTAACAACCAGCACCTCGGATTAGAGCCATTATGAAGGATTTACAGAGTATAAGTAGTAGACACCTCTCAATATCAACTGTTCAAAGGAGATTATTGCATATTTTGGACGCCTTCCGTCATTTTATTTATTTATTTATTTATTTATTTATTTTTTACAACTAAAGATGTATGCATAGGATCAGCATTCTGCTGGAAGGCCCATGAACATCTTAAAGTCTTGCTTCAGTATTTCTACATGATCCTCATTTCATTCATTCATTCATTCATTTTCTATACCGCTTAATCCTGTGTTCAGGGTCGCAGGGGACCTGGAGCCTATCCCAGGAGACTTCGGGCACTAGGCGGGGTACACCCTGGACAGGGTGCCAATCCATCGCAGGGCACACACACATACACACACTAACACACCCAATCACACACTACGGGCAATTTAGGAACGCCAATTAGCCTAACCTGCATATCTTTGGACTGTGGGAGGAAACCGGAGTACCCGGAGGAAACCCACCAAGCACGGGGAGAACTCCATGCACACAGAGACGGGAATCGAGCCTGGTCGGGGAATCGAACCCAGACCCTGGAGGTGCAAGGCGACAGTGCTAACCACTACACCATCCTCATTTCTCATGATTATTTTCATTTATTTTCTGAAATGCACCAGTCCATTTTTCAGCAAAACACCTGGTAACCTGGTGCTACCTGATGCTATGCGTCACAGTTGTGATGGTACTCTTTGCAATGAAAGGTGTTAAAATGGAATACTAATTGTAGTCAAGCAGTTAATTATTTTCATCTGACATTTTTTTCTTAATGTCTTGGAGTAGGAGATTCCTCCATGCACTTTATCTATATGACAGTTTACCACAATCCAGCATCACCAAGAAGATGATGTGTTCACTTTTAGTCTGGTTCCTTGCGAGATTTGTTCGAATATCATTTCTGGAGTGTTTTTCTCTTTGCGCTTTGGCCCCTGGCTTGGTTGTTAGAGATTGGAATCTACATCTGGATTTCTGTAAGGCTGCTTTGTGACAATGTCTATTGTTGAAGGTGCTATATAAACCAAAATGAATTGAACTGTGTTGAATTGAATTGAAGTGAAAATGTGCAGTGTGTCCTATTAAACAGCACTCTTGTCAGCTTCTGCCTGCCCTGCCCCTGGTCCCCTGCCCCCTCTGTCCTGAGCAGCAGTGCAAGTAATCATCAAAGATGTCAAAAACACAGAATTCGCTGCAGGCGATCAAACACTGCACATTTCCCCCCATAATACCCCACTCAGGCCCCACTTTCCACCTTTAAAAAAGAAAAAGCTCAAAGCTAATTTAATTTTAAACAGTTGCTTATTTAATTAAAACTACAATTTTACAAATAACATGGTTTAGGAATAAAGAATACCCTATTTGTCAGTAAACAGAAATCTCCCAACTGTCTATATGCAAAAAAAAAAAACTAAACCAAATCAAATATTAATTGAGATTAATGTAATGTCGTTAGAATGAGTGATGCATGTGTGAGGAAAACAGTGGTATTTTGCCAAGAGCACCATGAACTCCCCTGGTTTGGGATGATAATAGTCTTAACAAAATGAAAAATTACACATTTTTGTTCAAGCCTCGCAGGCATTTATCCAATTACTCGTTAATTTATCAATTTATTAAATCAACGGTTCATTAATTAGATCGTTAATGTCTTTGCATACTTTTTTTATTTATTTGTATGTTTGTTCAGAAGTAATGAAATCATTCATGTCTTCTATTTACCATATCCAATAAAACTCATACTGTACCATCATAATAAATTGTATCATAGTATAGGTACCATAGTAGTCCAGTGATATAAAGTACTAAATTATGATTCTACCAGGGTACAAACTTTGCTACCATGGTACATGTACTCATACCATGGTAAGATTTAATTTCATCCAGTTCCATTTCATCAACTTTTAACTTTCTGCCAAGTTTTGGCAAAAAAAAAAAAGCATTATTATTTTTTTACTTCTAAAGTTTGCTTTCTTACATTTTTCCACCTATGCGGACTCTCACTGCATACACTCAAGAGATCAACATCTCTGAATATTTATAATTTTATATAAAATAACATTTGCAGTGGACTTTTTTCTCCAATTAACCTTAATATTAAACAGTTGACATATATTTGGAAGTGCTACATGCTCAGATGGAAGTTTATGTACTAAAACATTAAATGAGACACTGCTTTCATGACAGAGAGAACTGGTTTGGTGGAGGTATGAAGGAGGCATTGTCCTGTATGTTTAACATCAGATACCTGAACTAGAGCACACGGGCATTACACCTCATCAGATAATCTGTATGGAGGCAGGAGTCTCCTTAACACCATGTAAGATCTGCTTGTAGTGGTATCCAAACTTGTTCCAAACACGCACTTCAGACTGTCATGTGACCATAACAAGTTTTGTGGCATTAATCAAGAGGTGGACACTTGGGTAAGTGGTGAAACGTTTAAATTAACACAAGTCCAGACACCTTGAGTAACTATTAGCAGACAATCCAATTTAAACTAATTGCTATAATTACACAATGTGCATTAGAGCTGTGCTGAGAATTACCCTCATTAAGCTCTTGAAGGTGGAGAAGAGTTATCTGAAACAGTGTCATTTATCCAGAGTTTGTACTGAACTGAAGAGTTTTTCATTTTTTGTTTCCTCCTCCCACTTCTGCCAGGCTATGGGAAAGATTTTTTTATTTTTTACCTACATACGGAATGGCTTTTAAAGTCATTTCTCACTTACTACAGAACACTTAAGCTGATTGTTCAAAGTCGACTTCCTATGAGTATTTACTTTCTCTTGATAATAATACCTTTGATCAGGTCCAACCACACACCCACAACAGAGTCTCTTTTCATCTTTTGTGTCTTTGCAAATCAGGATCAGCTCCATAAAGGATGTCCATTATGCCACATTTAGTTATGACTGAATGCTGAAATGTGTCGTTTTGTTCAACCTGCTCTTCTCTTCTGTTTGAAAAAGTGTTCAGAGGAAGCTTTGAGACCACAACAAACTACAGAAGCTCTCCGGTCATCAATAGAAACTATGTATATCACACAAAGACTGGAAAGCTCTATAGTTTTCGTAACCCCTTGAAAAATTAGCTGGTCTCTTGGCCGCGAGTCAACGCTGTTCACATCTGGTCGCAGTGTATTCTACAGGGATTTGACCTCTGCGCTTGGAGATTTGCGTCACTGATTAGCTGTTTCCTTGAGCTTAGCTAAAATGAAGCACTAGCATTAAACTTCACTGGTAGAGAAACAGCCCAAAGTACAGAGGGTAATTCACTATGTTATTATGTTTTCCAGTTCAATTAAGTAGCTGTTTAGGAAACTCTGATGAACTCGCTAATGCACTGTTTTAGATCCGAGATAATTATATTAACTGGTAAAGTTTTGCGATCTTAATCTTTTGCTACAACCATATTTGTAAAATGTTCTAGTAAACAAGGGAACTTGTGTAATGCTCACGGCTCACTTTAAGAAACTATACACTAATGTGAATTACAAAGATAAAAGTTTAATCAACTTTTTTGGAAAATTTGAGAATGGAAATATTTAATGTTCTTGCTAAGAGGGGCCACCCACCTCTCAAAGTCAGTTCACTGATGTTCACGAGCCTCTCGTAAATTAAAAGTATGCTCAGTGTGGTGCTGCAGTAACCCTGCCGTCTGCCTCGGGCTTAGGTAATTGATTAAGTCAAAGGTCAGGGGCTAAATGACAATGGCTTTGGGCTGGAGGAATTTCCTGTTTCTGCATCTATAATTCAGTGGTTTCCTTAGTGTGCACATTCGCAGCACGCCTCAGCAGGCATCCCAAGCTGTCCAAACCAGCCTCCTGCCAACACAGCCATAGATTCGAGGGCCTGTTGGATCCTCCACTTGGATCCCACATTTCAATGAAGGAGCCTTTATTCCAAAACAATCTGAAGCCATGGGAGTCTGGGCTGTGTCTATTATCTTTCCAAATGTCCAGTAACCATGTTGGATGAGAACAAACTGCAGAAAGGTTGAATCGTTCTCTTACAAAGATAAACTTTGACACTTGAAGGGAAATGTACGTGCACTTGGAACTTTCACCCAAAGCAGTCAACAGCATTTTTTCCATCACTTTCATTTGATTACATTTTTTAAAATGTATTATTTTTTCAGTATGTTCAACATTTTTTGAACAGGTTCAACTTTAAGTACAAATTAAGGCTTAATAAGATATGAAAAATGTATGAAAAATTCATAGCTTGTCATGTAAACAGGAAACTGACGAGCACAAAATTCTCAGTTTGAGGACTTTCTCATGGTGTGAGAATTTACCGATACTGAAGCCTCCATCCATAAAATTAAACATGTCCTTATGGAACACTTTGTATCTAAAATAGATTTTTCTTTGTTAAATAACATGTCTTAGAGTAAGTCTATTAATCTAAAATAATGAATCAATTAATAAATTTGAGCATTTAACAGCACATACATACTGATAATGTGATCCTTTCAAGACAAGACACACTGCTACTCATATAAATACACATAACCAGCCTTTTAAAGAGGGTAATGTGGAGAGATCTCTATTTCTAGGGTATAGGGTAGTTTCTAGGGTATTCAAATTAATTAAACTGACCCACATCGGTCAAGATGGACATTCTGCGGGGAAAATGGACATTGAAGTTAATTAAACTAACCCACATGGGTCAAAATGGACATTTTGCGGAACTAAATGATGGTCAGTGAACTCAAGAAAGATGTAATGTAGAAGAAAAGAGAGAAGAAAAAAAAAGATTAGCATCATTATTTACATATTGCTGACCATGAATATCTGAGGGAACATAAAATCCGCACAGCCCATGAAAAACTCTTTTTATAAAGTGACCAAATGTCCCCAGATGTGACCCATGTAAAAAGGATTTTTTTTTTTTTTTTTTTTTGGCCCTAAGGGTCCTGAAGCACAAACCCACCAGGCAGTGTTTCGTTACTCAATGCTGTGTGCAGCTGCTGATGAACTACAGCCTGCTATGTAATAGCAGGAATTTTATTGCCTTCCTCTGGGTAGAGAGGGAACACTTCACGAGGGAATTTTAAACACTGTGGGATTAAAGCCCACTGCTGGATTCCCAGCTGCCTCAAGTGACAAAAAGAAAGATAATCTAGAACTCTTTCCTTATTAAATGGAGGCATATATCATTTTGCTGGATGAAAAAGGTTTACAGTAAATATAAGCTAAATGTGTGAGGCTGGGTGGGACTGCACCGAGGAGGTTTTAGTCAAATTTTCGGGTATTTATGCATGCCAGAGTAAAGCTTGAAGCATCCCAAGTTCACACAGGAAAACTTTTTCTAGTGGAAGACAAGACTTCAAAGCCAGAATTGGGAATGAGTGCAGAGCAGAATAAAATCCTCTGACACCTGAGTCATGCTGGGCATCTCTGGAAAATGACACCTCTTGTTTCATCTGAGTGCTGGAATATGTAGGGCCTGCTTAAATAAATCTTTTAAACTCGAGCACTTTGTAGTTAACAGTTTATGAATTTAAAGTGAACCAGGGCACAAAGCAAGGGGGAAAAAAAACAAACATATTGTTGGCGCTCTAAAACAAGCTGCTTGGATTTTAATGTGCTAAATACATTACAAAATAACACCCTCTGGGTACAGTTCACACCGGTTTCTTCACAGGTTCTCCTATTTCACTTAGGTATTCTTAGCAACACTGTTTAAAATGCATTCCCAAGACATAAAGTCTTTTGAGCTTAAGAGTAGGTGTTATATATTACTTCCACAACTAGTGGAAGGAATGAGCTAGACACCATGAATTCATTAACTTGATCAAGGCAGCGTATGTATTCAAGATGATTCTGTCATGCATTTACGTTAAAGCCTGGAGTGTGGGCTTATGATTGTCTTCCGGCATGCAAAAGTCATTCCACGTCAGCTGTATTAAACCTGCACACCTACGGAAGCACTTAAGCCGAGCAGATATAAGAAGGCCTATCTCTATGTAAATACATATATTTCTGTCAGTATACAGTACTCTTTCTGTGAGGATTTGGATTTAATAAAATCATGGCCGGAACATGTGATGTTGCTTTTTTTAATTTTATGTAAGTAATTGCCTATATGTTGGTGGCACGGTGGTGTAGTGGTTAGCACGGTCACCTTGCACCTCCAGGGTTGGGGGTTTGATTCCTGCCTCAGGGTCTGTGTGGGTGTGCATGGAGTTTGCATGGTCTTCCCATGCTTGGTGCTCAAGTTTCCTCTCACAGTCGCAAGAAATAATTTTTTTTATAATTGCCATAGTGTGTAAATTTGTATGTAAATGTTGACCCACCACGTTCGTACAAATTAGAATAAATACAATGTTAATCACCATTGGCCTCCATGGTCCCTAGTTGGACTACAGAGGTTCCTGGATGGATGAATGGATGAATGCATGGATAGATAGATGGATGTCTATATTCTATCATGCATAAAAAAAAGTAATGAATGATATCCACTATAGTGTCACACAGAGTGTGTTATAATGTAATTGGCACTTGTAGTTTTATATACTGCAAGGAACGTTCTCTTTTAACTTCTGCACGATAAGAAGACTGTATGAATGGATGTGTGAAACATTCATTAGTGAATTTTTTTTAAATCAAGTAACCTTCAATAATTATATATATGTGTTTGGTGTTTGGTTGGTGTGTGTAGGGTTTTTCAATGTGGTACAGTATTGTACCATCTTTCAATCACCATTGTATGTTATTATAGGCACCTCATTGTTTTCATGATCTAAAAAAGAGCCACAATGTGAATAATGAGAAAGAGCACCGGAGACGTACAAACATATTGTGTTGTTTGCTCTAGTCAACAGAAACAGAAGGCTTGTATGGAAACCAAACACCCACATGGCTGTTTTTTGTGCAATCAATTGGAAGTGAGGGTTTCTGGAGGTTTTAATGGCAGCGTTCATGACCACAGGGCCCGGAGGGAGGGAAAAAAAAAAAGGAATGCTGTTCTGCTCTAGAAACCGACCATTTCAATCGTGAGACTGCTGGGTCCTACTGAGTATATGCCAAAGAGTGATCTGTTACCTTTAACCCCAGGAAAAAAAGCGAGAGTGAGACAGAGACTCCTATTGATCCTGAAAGTAGTTAATTCCCAAATGGTTTTATGCTCTCCTCAGGGTGTAGCTGTAATTCCCACAGGTTGCAGCAAATGGTTGCACAGCAGGTGAAAGGTTGGGAGTACTGATAGAAAACAAAACACCCCATCATTAGGGTCAATTTGGCAATTTTGCTCCTGTGCTGGTGCAAAAATAAATAATAATTAGTAGTTGAAATCAAGCAGGTTTCTCATTTTCTCCTTCAGTTGGAACCTTTAAAGGTTCTATGTAGAAGTCTAGAACCTTGTTAGAAAACACAAGACATTTATTTATATATACTGTATATATATATATATATATATATATATATATATATATATATATATATATATATATATATATATATACTGTGCTGTATATATCACGATTTGTAAAGAATTGTACTGCTTGATAAACAGAGACATACAATGCCACATTCTTTGTCTTTATAGCATAAAGGAGCAGCTTGACATCACACTGCTATAAAGCTCTGACACTACAGACTCTACACAATGGATGTTAAACAAATGTCTTCTAAAAGAAAACCTTCACAGTATCACTGATTATATATTTGCTGTGTTAAAAACAACACATCTTCAATTTGTAAGTTTTTACTGTAGACTTGAATCAGATTGAGCATCTGCCGTGTAGAAGTTACGACAAAGCACATTAAATATAAACCTGTGATTTGCACTGATACAATATTTGAAGCTGCCGTTATGGGCATATGATCACATCCTGACCGATCAGATAAAGGTATTCACACAGTAAGTCACTAATAAGTCACCACCTGTCCTTTATATGCTTTAAAAGAAACCTGTAGTGTCAAGAACTTACACGTTTCTTCACGAGTAGGGTAATAAAAGGCAGGGAGCAGGATTTGCGATGTCACCTTTAACCCCGAGAAAACCGGAAACCTCTATTGATCTTGGGAAAAGTCCATTAAAAAATTCAATTTCTGTCTTTCTCAGGCTACAGGTAGAATTCCAACAGGTGCTAGTAAAATGTGCAGGCAGAATGTTTGAGGACCAGCAGTGAATTTAATGAAACAGTGAAAGGAAGCAATGCGCAGAATGAGTGATATGCTCACATTGGTGTAAGAGTTAACAAACCCTGTCAACTCTCTTTCAGAATAAAAAGATTTAATCTTATATATAAAATGATGTACGATACCTATAGGCATTTTCTTATTGTGTCTGTATGGGGTTCTTCAACATGCCAGTAGGTTGACCATGTACTTTAAATTGCTGGCAAGGTTCAGAGTCACTGTGTCCCAGGAGATGAGCAAATGGATTAGGGTTTTTTAATTTGTCCTTTCGAAGGAACCATTAAAGGTCTTATATAGTGTTATAACTCTGCACAGTATGTTTCCCAAAGGGTTCCAAGCAGTATGATTGTGTATGATCTATTATAGAGGCTTTTTTATTTTTGCGTTATTAGTTCTTATTGATATGTAGATGTGATGTGAATGTGTATACTGACTGATGTAAGAAAAAGAAAACTGCAGTAAAAGACGAGTAGAGCTGTGTGACCAGACTAAATTTACAAGTGTGTTGCATGAGGCTCCCCAAGGTTTAAATGTGTATAAAAAAGACACAACAGGTACCCATTTAGGAAGTTAAGGAGACCTAAAGGATCAGTTTTAAAAATCATTTAGTGTCCTAACGTGCTAAGGATCCCTTAAGGTACCATTTCCAAGCGTATACATCCCATCACAGTGCAGTTATTCCTTCACTTTCAATTAAAGATCCGCTACAGTGTTTCTCAAACTGGCATCCCGGGACGCCCACGGGTACATGAAGCATAGCCGGGAGGTCTGAGACTTTCTAATTTTGTTACAGTGGCGAAAATCACAATCATCATTTATCAAAGTAATTAAATTTCAACTACATTGCACTTAAACTGTTTGGCTTTAATCCAGATCTCCATAACTTAAAAACAATAGGCCTATACTGTAGACACTTGGACCTAATGAGTTCTCTGAATATAAAGTTCAGGAGTTAAAAACCTCTACTGCTCCAATAAATAGCAAATAAATAGCAGGAATACTGTTTCATGCTTATAAAACAGAGCAGAGCAGGCTCGGAAAAAAAGAGCAGAGCAGAGCTATAAAAGGCAGAGCGGAGGACAAAGTGGTGGAAGCTGAGAAAGGAAGAATGTTGTGTAGTCTTTAGGGAGGAGTTGAGACAAGCTACAGTATGGGTGGTCAGGAGGTGCTTTCAGTTGTCTGGACAACTACAGCTAATGTGATCAGGGAGACAGGTAGGAGGGTACTTGGTATATCATCAGGTAAGGGAAAAAGGGACAAGGAGACTTGGTGGTGGAATGAGGAAGTCCAGGAGTGTATACAGGGAAAGAGGCTAGCTAGGAAGAAGTGGGACTCTGAGAGGACTGAAGAGAGTAGACAGGAGTACAGGGAGATGCAGCGTAAGCTGAAGGTAGAAGTGGCAAAGGCCAAACAAAGAGCATATGAGGACTTGTATGCTTGGCTGGACAGTAAGGAGGGTGAGGTGGATCTGTACAGGTTGGCGAGGCAAAGAGATAGAGATGGGAAGGATGTGCAGCAGGTTAGAGTGATTAAAGATAGAGATGGAAATGTACTGACAGATGCCAGGAGGGTGATGGGAAGATGGAAGGAGTACTTTGAGGAGTTGATGAATGAGGAAAACGAAAGAGAACAAAGAGTAGAAGACTGTTGTGGAGCAGGAAGTAGCAAATATTAGTAAAAGTGAGGTGAGAAGGGCGTTGAAGAGGATGAAGAGTGGAATGGCTGTTGGTCCTGATGACATACCTGTGGAGGTATGGAAGTGCTTAGGAGAGGTGGCAGTAGAGTTTCTGACTAGTTTGTTTAACGAGATCTTGGAGAGTGAGAGGATTCCAGAGGAATGGAGGAGAAGTGTATTGGTGCCGATTTTTAAGAACAAGGGAGATGTGCAGAGCTGTGGCAATTACAGAGGTATGAAGTTAATGAGCCATACAATGAAGCTGTGGGAAAGAGTAGTGGAAGCTAGGTTAAGGGCAGAGGTGAGAATTTGTGAGCAGCAATATGGTTTTATGCCTAGAAAGCTTAAGGGTTTACCTTTGCAGTTATTTATTTGTAAAAAAAAAGTTTGGAATAATGTATGATTTTCGTTCCACTTCTCACGTGTACACAACTTTGTATTGGTCTTTCACGTGGAATTCCAATAAAATTTATTCATGTTTGTGGCTGTAATGTGACAAAATGTGGAAAAGTTCAAGGGGGCCGAATACTTTTGCAAGCCACTGTACATACATACAGTACATACATACATACATACATACATACATACAGTACATACATAAATAAATACAATCCTCGGCCAAAAAACAAAACATAAACCGGGATTTAACCTGGATTGAACTAAGCCAGTGGTTCTCAAACATTTTCTGTCATTCCCCACTTAAGGGGGTGAGCGAATTTTCAACCCCCTCTTGTCAACAAAACAATAACGAAATCGGCCAAGTTTACTGTTTATTGAAATATCAATTTCTAAACCAATAAGATCAAACAACACCAAAATTTTATCTATTTCAAAATAGATAAAATACACATGTAATTGTTATACAAGGCTTACGTTGTCACTTATCTTTGCATAATTGACCCCATGTTTATTAGCTATTCAGCAATCGTTTGTAGTTTTTTTGCACTGGCCAATTCTGTATGCAACTTTGAATGAAGCCATTTGTGCTTTGCTGTCCACTGATTCAGATGTTACCGTGCGATTATCCTGCTGTCTGTATTCTGCCAGCTTTCTCTCAAAGACGTCCAGTGGTTTATTAAGGTGACTGGAGTGTGTTGTCTCTAAGTGTCGTCCTAGCTTGTTGGGTCTCATGCGGTCTGCTGCCAGCAGTTTAAGACACAAAACACACACGGGTCTCTCTTCTTCCCCCACCATCCCCACCATGAATCCAAGCTCAAGATAGGCTTCATTAGGGGTGGGCGATATAACCAAAATCTTCTAACACAGGAGAAGCGATTTTCTACCTCGATAACGATATATATCACAATATAGCAATTTGTATCTGAAAATGCATAAATAAAAATTCAAACACAAAGAAACTGTTTTACATAATGTAATTTTATATAAACTGTGAATTGCTGAGGTTTGCTGCATTTTTTTACTTTGGCCATATTCGATTTGTATTTCGGATGATAGAAAAGGTTTGACGTGTTTCCACCACTTGTTAAAACAGTGCACTTGTGTTCCTTCCAAATCACGTTCGTCTCATTCGTATCACTTTTCTTATACCCAAACCAATTCCACACCACAGACGGTGCACCTTTTTTCTTTACAATCTCCTCGTTCTTGGTTTCATCACATGTAAGCAAACTCACTGCTGCTGCAGCGTCTTCTTCCATTGTCGAAGTGTATGTGAAGCCAAACACAATCGGGTGCCACGGGACGAAACCGTGGCACCCGATTGAACCGAATATCTGCGCAAATACAGCGCAGCGCGAATATCTGAAGAGCGCAGTGACAATCTGGTTTATTCGCGCAGCCCGGTGGGTCGCGCAGGCTTCAATTCAATTTACTTGTATTAATGATCCATATATTTGTGTGTGATTGTTTTGAGTATACGCTCTTCATTATCAATAAAGAAAAGCATGAATTAGAATAGGTACTTTCCTATTATTTTCCACTAATTTCCTCCCGTTCATTGCGCCCCACCTGTCATGTCTGTATTCCCCACTAGTGGGGCGCGCCCCACACTTTGAGAACCACTGAACTAAGCAAATAGTTAAAAGCCTTCCACTGGATAATTCCTCCAGTGATTAATATGGCAACCAGCTATTTAACCCTAACTAGCTTCTCATTCTTTAAATCCCCATGGCATGTCAGTAGGCATATTTTGTGGTCATGGCAAAAACTGTTTCAGAAGGCTCAAATTATTGTCCTGCATCAACCAAAGAAAACAACTAAGGAGGTCACTAAAACTACTAAAATGATTTTAAGAAATGTCCAAAGCATTCTTAAAACCTTGGAAGATGGTGGAGAACCATCAACTCAAGGGAAGAAATGTGGTTGGAAAAGAATTGTGAATAATTATGATCAGAGGTCACTTAGATATTTGGTGAAATCTAATCATAAAAAACAACAGTAGAACTCGGGTATATTTAAGATTAAATGCGCAGTTCCACAAGCAAACTCAAGGGATTGGGATTTAATGCTGCATAGCGTTAAGAAAACCACCAGTGAAGCCAATCAGAAAAAAAAGGTTCCAGTTTTCTATGGTGCATGAAGAATGGACTGTGGATCACTTGGAAAAGGTCATGTGGTCTGATTAGTCCAGATTTACCCTGTTCCAGAGTGATGGACAAATCAGGGTAACGAAAGAGAAGGATGAAGTGATGCACCCATCATGACTAGTGCCTACTGTACACACATGTCAGAAATGAAGAGATGGTCATTTCCTCCTCTTTTCCACGTCCGAGTACTTACACTAGTGTTGTATAAAGTGATGTTTGGTAGCGAGAGTGAAGACGGTTACACTCACTGATTCGTATTCAAACCAGGGCCGGTTCTACTCAATAAAAATTTTTAAATGTTGAGAAAGCACATGTTAATATACTCATAAAATTTTTTTATAACAAGTTGATAAAATGATCTGCGGTAGCGGAAAAATCCGCCTAAAAAGGGACACTACGCAAAAATCATGATCTAAGGCGAGCTGGTAGCCAAGAACATTGACAGAGGGCGAAATTAATTAGAGCAAGCCATAAAGAAACTGACCATAACAGCCTAGTACATGACGAAATGCTGGGCTTAAATACAACTCAAATTAACTGGGAAAACCAAACGCAGCTGTGTCACATTAGGGAGGAAAATATAATAACAAATCGTGGCGGGTTTAAACGTATTCGAATGTGGAAATCTGATATTGAGTGCGGCTTACGGCAACACTTTGGGCCGTACACGCGCTCACTAAACCATCTTTTCATTTCTCAGAATCGCAGCGACCAAGTTTCTCGCTGACTCACTCGTCTTTTCTAAAGACGGCGCTGTTTCGATGACGTCAATATATTCAGACTTTTCATTCAATATATTCAGAATCCATTCAATATATATCGAGTTTCATTCAATATATATCGAGTTTCATTCAATATATATCGAGTTTCATTCAATTCTCTCATGACTATTTTCCTAAACGGCTTGCCATAATATGTACATCGCCATCTGTTGCATTTTGGAATGAACAAAAAAATTTTGTGTAATACCATGAAGTGTGCGGAATGCTGGTGTGAGATTGCGTTTATTATGTAGATTTGAATTGCACACTCATAAGTGTGTATTAAAGAATGTACAGCACCATCTGTTAAATTTTGAGAAGAACTAATAATGATTTTTCCAAGGTCGATTTTATTTTATTATTTCCTTATGATATATGGGTGTTTTCTATTTAAATTTGAAAGTAGCATATCTTATCTTCCCATGGGCCGATTGTGATGAAACATAGCCTATATTACCTCAAGCTCAGTCCAAAACACATTCGAAAACCCCATTAAAATCAGTGCACACATCAAGTGGTTTTTACGTGATGTGTGCACAAACAAACAGACAAAAAACATCTTGATTGTGTTCTATTAGTCAACCCAATCTTACATCCATTACGTCCATCTTACGCACAGACACTCCAACTCGACAGTTTGATTATATGTATACAGTAGATATAGATAAACCGATATACTAACATTAACATAACATTAATGGTATCAGAACACCCAGTGCATCACAGCTTGTTGTGTATGATTGTTAGCCAGCAAAGTGTTCAACATAGTTTATCTGGCCTACAAATTCCCCAGATCTGTTCAAGCATCCATGGGATTGCATTGCAACTTACTGTATAGGACCTGCTGCTAATGTCCTGGTGCCAGACACCACTGCACATCTTCACAGGTCTTGCAGAGTCATGGCTCAGAGATGTTTTGGTAGCACAAGTTGAACAATATTCGCCTTAACGTTATAAGCTTTTAATGTTCTGTTTTATTTTTTTCTCTGTGAGCGCAGTAATGAAGGCAGGAAGCAAGAGTTGCAGTGTGGCATAAAAAAAAACCCTCTGAGCTTTCTGAAAACAAAAAGAGATGTCAATAGCACGAAGGTCTTTTGATTTGGTCATTTCAATGCTGCCTTTTATCCCACACATCCACAGTCACTGGTGTTGCCAGCATCCATGGCATTTCAGCCGAGCTGCTAATTAAGGTGACTTCACAAAAGCACATCATCGAATTTAATCATACTGAATTCAGATCAGCTAAGCGCAATTAATCAGCCGATGATCAGGAGGAAACAAAAGGATATCAATTTTGAAGAGGAAGAAACTGCTTCATTGTATCATCATGCTGGAGATTGAGCTATTAGATTCAAAGATCTTTTCAGTTTAATGAGCGTAAGCATTCAGACTTCATTCGGCTCCCTCATATACGACACCACTATTGTTTGCCTCTTTTTCATAGACCACAATGGAATACCAATGTCCATGATCATCTGGGATCTGCATTCAACAGTGCCGAAGATTGTTTTTATCCAACATTTTAAGCAAACAAAGCCATTAATAAGTTGTTTATTAGAGGGCGACATCTATTAAATTGGCCATTTATGCCATTCCAGGCTGAGAACCGAGCTGTGAAATGGCTGATATGCATGGATGAAATCTCAGTGCTGTCACATTGTGGTATCATGTTCATTCTGTGGTATTCACAAAAAAATTTCTCAAATAACTTCTTCATGAATATGACCTTTTGTCTAAAGTGCAGCTATCAAAAAGCTCGCCCTCTGGATGCGAAACAAGCTCTTGCGAATTGGGGGGAAAAAAGTGCCTATCTTGGCAGAATATCTTGCCAGACATCTAAGCGTTCTGACTCCCGGCATTGGTAAAACATAATTACACACTGTTCCTTCTTTTGTTCTGGCTAGTTTAAAATGCCAAGCCGGGGAAAAAAGAAAAGCATCAGCTTCTTTTTAACAAGGGATGTGCAGAAAATAATTAGAGAAGCAGATAAGCAAACAGAATGACGAGCGTTTCTCCATCAACGTAATTTAAGATTCAGGATAGAGAGCTGCGGATCTGGCCTGATCTGCAGGGCTGAAATGATTCCTGTAGGCACATGCCGTTTCCTTCGTAGAACCAAGCATGGCTTTATTTTGATTGTCTGCACCTCAGAATTGGATAGGGTTGGCCAAGTTTAGCAAATGTCAACATATCCCAAAGGTCTTGAGGCACTAGTGAGTGGATAGAATAATTAATAAGGAACTGAAAATAAATGTGGGATGTTGAAAACATGCAGTGCGATTGCTGCCGGGAACAAATAGCAGAAAGAAACCCACACGCGGATTAGTTTGTTTTATCTGCATGTAAAATATAATGGTGGTTCAGATCCATGCCCGGTATTTGTTGTCGAACAGTGTGAAATGCTGTCTGCACAGAGCGCTTTATATATGCAAGTGAATTTAAAATTTTTTGATTTTCTTGTGAGGACCAGTTTGACAAATGTCCACCATTTCACGTGCGCTAAGGGAAATGGTTTGTTGAACCTCTCAGAAAATTAGAACGTTCCATCTGAACGTGAAACGGTGTTACTGAACTGCAGGACATTTATACTGGAATTATTGCGGAGCAGACTCAATGTTTATTTCGACTGGTTCCTGGGGAAAACGTCGCAAACGAGCTCTCCATCAGGCCACCTGGGCAGGAGCAGTCCATCATATGGGTTTATGGCTTCAGCTCGAGGGCTTTCGAGCAACTGATCTGGATGGTTTAATGCTGACTGCTTCCACATGTCGTGCTTTTCAACCTGAGAAAACGTTCGCAATGAACCAGGTCACTCATTTTTTAAAAATACAAATGTAGCAACTGTGGTATACAAATAAGCTTACATCATTTCATGTCAGGAGGTTAAAACCACAGCTTTCTCATACTCCATTTATGCATTTAATAACAGAGCCCGATGCTACTTGTAGTCATTTTAGGGCTTAGTGTTTCATAACACACCCGACAAGACGCATATTATCTGGCACCACCATCATTTTAAAAATAAAACTTGGCTCAAATGTGAAGCAATAGATCTTTGGGTCTTAGTTCATTTTTCGCCAACTCCATGGATGATATGAATGATTCCCAGTAAAAAAAGTAAAAGTGCCAGCGATTTCCTGTTATTATTAACTGAGAATTAGGAAAATTTATGTCTAGGCGTAAATGTTAAATATCATTTCTTCAAACAGGGATACATTTGAGAACATCTGAATTATTCACAAACTACTCACAAATTGACTCTTTGGAATCAATTCCCAATCTCACTCCTCAGAGTTAAGCATGACAATTCTGGTAAGACCGTTGTTAAAATACGAGGGGCGTTAAAGTCAACCCGGTACGCACGGGTCAAACTGACTGACATTTACAGAAGCTTCAAGTGATGAGACTCTTAGCCGGAGAAAACATTTGAATGGTGCAAATGTTTTAAAGACGGCCGTTTGTCCCTGAATAACGACATGGCTCGGAGCTCACTGCAGTAGTTCCCATAAACATAATACGAATGGAACACCAGATCATTGAAAATCTGCAGATAACTTGTCCCCAACTTGTGGAAGAGACACATCAGTTTGTACCAACTGTACACACAATCATTGACAAACACCACATGCACGTTACAGGAACTCAGTTGGGAGTTATTGCCACATCCCCAGTACAGTCCTGACCTCGCTTCAAATTTCCACATTTTTGGCCCATTAATGGAGTTCCTGAGAGGCCAGAGTATCAGACGTGAAGCAGGCAGTTCGGTGTACTGAGAAAACTTTGTACTTTGATGGTATCCAACCATCAGTTAAACGCTGAAATAAGTGCATTAGTGTAGCAGGGGATTATATACAGAAATAAAGGAAATTTTCACTTTCATAACTGGATTTCTGCACAATCAAAAGTCCCGGTTTAGCTTGAACGCCCCTCGTAATTAATACTATTGTACTTATCGTTCTAAGTTACATTAAATTAATTACTTATATCTAGACAAGAAAACTATATATCTTTGAAGATGAGTTGGAGGAACTGCAAATGATCATCAGCTGTGCTGGCAAGGAACTAATGATTAAATTATTGTGTATAGCTGCAATTAAATTCATTGTGTACACATTTTATGGTATTAAAAAACCTTCTAAAAATCCTAACTATTTATTTTTTCTGGAAGTATTATGACTTTTTTTTTTTTTTAGCAAGCGGGGTACAAAAAATAGAGAATACAAAAAAAAAATTTGTGGAAAGAAGCATTTCAACACAAAGAAATGCCCTAAAGGAATAGTGCGTCACGTCACGACAGAGAGCAGCACACCGCTGAGTGAAGGAATTTTGCACTTGTCTTTATTGGTGGTGTTTGAGTGAAACACGGGCTGAATGACAAGAGTTAATGTAGTAATAAATATTCGCAAAAATGCAAACATGCTGTGCGCAAGTCAACTAGAGCACTCAAATGAGAGCTATTAGCATCGTGACAAACTGTAAACAACCAAATGTTCAACCAGAATTGCAATCTTTCCTAAATGCAGGCAAGTTTCACCTCTAAATGTCAAATATGCTTAAACAAGATCCAAGCATTTCAAATCACAAGATGCAAATTGGGTGCTTTCATTTGCCCTGCGTGAATTTGCGGCGATCATAACGTGGCTTGTTTTCATTGCCCCTCTTTTACACTCCAGGCTCATTTGCGAATGTAAATGTGGATTCCTTGTGGCTTTGGGATTGACAGAATAAAAGCTCCTTTTTCTCAGTCATAAAAACTGTGCTTCATTCAAGTTTTGTTCTTGTAGCCGGCCCCCCCTCCTCCATCTTCAATCGGACATCTCTATCGGGCTCTTTCCTCCCGGGGCCGACACTTCGACCCCTCTCACACGGCCATGTGGCCATGTTGAAGGGACGCCGTTGTGTGGTTGAATTCACAGCAGGCCGTTTTGCCAGCACGACTCTGTTGGCCTGAGCACAGAGGTTATTGCTCTCAGACCCGGCCACAGGTGTCCATACTTCCTGCTTCATATCGCTTGCTATTTTGTCCTTCTGCAGGATGTTGGGCTCACATTACACCCCCATTTGCCAAAAATAACAGATTCTTTCGGCCTCAATGATGTTTGCAGATGTAGCATGCAGTGTATACTGTAAGTACAGTACATGATGTTTTCAGAATTCTCCACTTTTTGTTAGTGACCAAATAGAGGGTTTAAAGTTAAAAAGTTTAGACCTACTGTACGATTTTGCAGGTCTTGTCATTTCTATGAATCACTTCTGTTTATAAGCTGATTAAATTTTTTGATTTTAACCATTTAGTAAATCTTTTTGAACCCCAAACCAAATGTTAAAAGATACAAAAACATTTTTTAACACAATTTCACAGACACCCTTATACAGAGGCGACTTACATTTCTATCTTATTATACATCTGAGCAGTTGAGGGTTAAGGGTCCATTGCTCAAGGGCCTTACAGCAGCAACTTGGTGGTGATGGGGGTCTCAACCTGTGACCTTATGATCCATAGTCCAATGCTTTAACCATCCAGCTATTCCAGGTTTGATTTTGGGGAAATATATAAAAGTAATACATGGGGAATGGGGGAGGTTCATATGGTACATCTCCCTATGTCTAATGCAGGTCTGTTTAAATTTCTTGATGAAAGCACATTTTGAAAAACACCAACTGTAACGTCAAATCTTGTTGTCAAATCAGAGGCTTGAGACAATATATTTTGGTGGAGCTGGACAATATTAAAAACATCATAGCCTCAAAGAAAATTCTCTCTCAAGGTCGAGAGGCTATTAGACGTGACTTGTGCTACAAGCAACAGTACTATGTAGTGAATGTGTAGAGGAACAATATGTTACATGGTTGAGAGTTGACAACATACAGACATTCAGCACACGATCTAACAGCATGTTTTCAGTGGTTTTAGATGTACCGTCGTTTAACTCGGTTCAAACCAGGATGTGTGTTTCCCCATCACCGTTAACAAGGTGCAGAATGTTTAAGATCATTTCCAGCCCAACTCAAGAGCCAAACCAAAAAAAGGGAGAACAATGATATGTTTTTCAATTGGTTGTTTTTTTCTCCTTAGCATGTGGTCGAGACACATTTCTGAAGTAGGTACTCATACTGTACATGAAACCCTAGTTAACCAACCTTTTCTTCAAACAGTTTATATTTCACATTATACAACAGTTCTCATCAGTTCATTAATTTGATTGGTCTTTTTTTCTATAGCAACACTGGGACATTTAACAGTGTGTTTGTGTGTGTGTATGACTCTATTTGTCTATGTCCGCCATGTAACATTTCACTTTCAAGTTTGAAACGGTACTACAGTACAGTTAGCAACATCATCAGCTGACATGGCAAAAAATACTTTTCAGGAATATAATTTTTTTCTTGACAAACTCGTTAGTTGAAGATTTGACCAGATGGAAGTAATGGAAATGGAAATAAATGGGAATGTACAAATCAACATGAGCTAGCTAGCTAGCCAACTATCCAATGTACTATAAAGCGAGTGTAGCTTTTAGAGTGTAACTAACAGTTATGGCCATATTGGGTTCAGTGTGTAATTTACTCAATATTAATTCCTTCTTTAAAGAATTGTTGTAAAAAACTAATATCGCTTGCACAATTTTGTGGTTATGCTAAATACTGGCATTGTGGTGATTATCTATGGTGAATCAAAGTCTGTAGTGGAAGTAGTATAAAATTTTTGCCAGTCCAACTACCATAACCTTTATTTGCATCATATTGTTCACTTCTTCAATATATATCAATATCCATATGGAATAGAAAAGAAATTAAAAAAGCTTGACATTGCATGTGGCAAAATATTAGATTTACTGGTTAAGGTGCAATCTTTAACAGGCTTATCTAAAAACTGACTAAATTAAGCGCACCCTTTTACAGACGCTGTGTTTAGGATGACCATGCGCAGTCGCAAACTGTTTCACAGAGAGTTCCTGTTTGTCACCTCAAACACAGCTTGTCTGAGCTGCTGTCAGTGTTGGAATAAAACAGAATATCATAAACCATCACAACTCCGTTACACATTGGGAGTTTTTGTTTCAGCGCGTTGGTGGAAACTTGACTCGTTAACTAGCAGCAACGAAAGCTCAAAACACATCACGGATGGTTCAGAGGCAATTCAGGTCGATTTAGAAGCAGCCATAAAGTGTTGTGTAAGATGACATAACGTTATCAGAAGTGTTTCAATTAGTGGTTTTGAACGTGGGTTTCCAGTACTGTGGTATGCAATACCAGACAGTACTGGCCTATTTTCACCCATGGTCACAGTCATGCCGAAATTCAGTAAAGCTGCAGTCGTGCTCATGCAGTATTGCTTAAATAGAAATGGCTCTGTACCTCAAAGGCACACTGCATGGTTATTTGCTGTAAAACATCTCGATGGTCACAGAAAACAGTGTTTCCTTATATCTGTTAAATAAAGCCAATTAATCGGGCAGTTAATCCTGTCCTCATGGGCATCTATTAGGGCATTTTGCACTACTTATTTTTGAAACCAATACATGTAGAAACTTGCTACACCATAAATGCACAATGTATTTGGAGCTCAGTGAATTAGGGCTCTGGGTTACTGACCAGAAGGTCAGAAGTTCAAGCCTCATCTCCAACAGGCTGCCATTGTAGGCCCTTGAGCAAGGCCTTTAACCCTGTCTGCTCCCGGGGAGCTGTATCATTGTTGACCCTATGCTTTGACCCCAGCCTCAAAGCTGGGATATTCAAAGAAATACTTTCATTGTGCAGTAGGATATGTAAGTAACAAATGTTTAAGTTAACTTTAAAGGTGCACAAATAAATGAAACAGTGGCCTTCAAAATGTGTTTCAAATGCACCATTTTTCTAACTCATTGGTCACACCAATGAGTTAGTTATGTATTTATTATTTTTACTTATAATTTAGGTTGTATCCGATTTAAGCTCAAATGTATGGAAACATGAACTAGGACTTTATATACACAAACACCGATCCGCCATAACATTAACACCCCAGCCAGGTGAATTGAAAAACCCTGATCTATTATATACTAGTAAATTGGCGGCAAGATCATGGGCACATAAGGCTCATCAATGCCTGCAGGCCAGCCTGTGCCATAGAAAAGCCAACACGGCACAAACTGCTGAAAAAAGTTAACGCTATGATAGAAAGTTATCAGAAAACCCAGTGCATCACATCCTGCTGTGTATGGAGCTTAGCAGGCAAAAAGTTCAAGGTTATTGATCCGGCCTCCAAATTCCCCAGATCTCGATTCAACTGAGCATCCATGGGATGTGCCGGACAAACAATTCTGATTCATGGAGAACCGACCTTACAGCACAGTAACTGAAGTACCAAGTACCAGACTGCACAGCAGGTTTTGTGGGGCCATGGCTCGAGGGGTCAGAGTTGTTTTGGTGGCACGAGGGGAGCCTAAAACCTAGGTGATTTTAATGTTAATGTTTTGAACGTTTAATGTTATGGCTGATCTTTGTATTTAGCTTGCTTCTGCTCCAAGACAGCACTGTGCCAAGCTGACCTGAGTCAATCTTAATTCACTCCACTCAGACATCATGTTAAATGTACACAACGGGTCATCGCCTTTATAAGGGCTGAATTGAATTTGTTCTCATCTGTCATAAAGTGCAAGTATTTGCCCTTAAGTGTCACTATCCTGAAAGTCTCAGGGATGTGTCAACAGAAACAAGGTTTATTGTGAGTGCTGAAACAAAACCTGCTCGCAGTCCAGAACTCTAAGAGTTCTGTTCAAATCCTGATGGCAGAGCAAACAAAAGTTGCATCAATGTGTGTGTAGAAATATCAAGGAGGAGGATGTTGCACTAATGAATGCTAATCTACTCATTATTTGGTCTGTGGTTTCAGCAAGATGAAGCGCACTGGCGCTCCAAAATGATTCAAGAAATGTTTTTCCTTTTGTCTACAGATCACGCTTAAACTGTCACATCGTTATTATTGCATTTCGAAGATATCCAGTTATGTTAATTCAGCATCTGCCGCGTTCGATGTTGAATTGTTCTGGCACGATGTTGATGAAACTGCCAGGATTTGTCAGGAACACTATGCACGGTAGGGAGAAAGTGCGAATGTTCCAAAGCGAGTTTCATAAACACACGATGACTGTATTAAACGCTGAAGGATTATGACAAGTGGTGGAAAATGCAATCGGCGATGTTTTCCTACCTCCTGCGACACTGTGGTGAGTCCTCGCTCAACATCAAAAAACTGAATCCAGAGGCAAAATGCATCTGCCTGGCAGTTAATGTGGTGAAACTAATGCTGCATACCTGAAACATAACTATAGATCAGCTAAGACCTGCTGCGAACCACAGACTCATCCAGAATGATGTTTGCTGTGACCTCTAACTGATAAACTCATTAATGGCTCAGCTTATTATTCAGCTATTTATATTAACGAGTGCTATTTTAGGATTATAGTGAATTATTCATTTACAATTTTGTTGGAATTGATGTCGAAAATTATCACCTCATAACTGTGGTGAAACAAATAGGAAATGTACAGTGTCCTCCACAATTATTAGCACCCTCAATAAAAAAAGAAAACGTACAACTAATAAATAAAAATTAACACGTTAGAACTGTGGGATATTCCTCTCCTCCCCACATGCTGTTTTAATAATAATCAACACCTCAAAATTAATATTCTGTTAGTCCTTCTCTTTGGAGAATACCAGCGATTCCTGAGTCTCTTCCTGTAAAATCTAACAAGATTGAAAACACTTTGTGACAATCACAAAAACAACAACAACAAAAAAACCCAACAACGACGAAGTGGGTGAAATTCTATGAGCGGTGTTCAACTCAAACTGGGACTTGTGATGACCTTTCTTGTGAATGAAGCCATAAAATCATGACACCTCTTAATTGCAGTAAAAATATGAATGGTGCAAAGATTTTCAAGAAAGTCATACATCCTTGCATGATCCTCTAAGCCCGATGCTGTCGTTCCCCTTGAAAATTGATAGATGCAACTCTTCTGCATTCCGTTTGTGGGAATTATCCGTTTGTGGGAACTGTACATGCAATCATTGACAAACACTACTTGTGCATTACAGGAACTCAGGTGGGAGTTATCGCCACATCCTCCATACAGTCCTGACCTCACTCCAATTTTCTTTGGAGACCAGAAAGTCCGATCATGCCTCCGGCTTCCTGAGAAAACTTTCTACCTTGATGGTATCGAAGGACTTGTGAACTGCTGGGATAAGTGCATGAGTATAGCAGGGGATTATATAGAGAAATAAAGGCTGCTTTTATTTTCAACTGTGTGCTGCACAATCAAAAGTCCTGGTTTGACTTGAATGCCCCTCGTATTATTGGATACATTTTCTTTCCTTCATCCTCCTGACTGAGTGAGGTGACATTGTGTGCTTGGCTGGCGTTCTTGGGGAACTTCAAACACACAGCCATTTTATTATCAAGTGTATGTGCATTTTAGGTGCTCAAGTGTTTTATATCCGCTACTTGATTTGCATACGACAACAAACAGCTGTCGCCTTCAAGTTCAAGATCTTTGGTTTCCTCCCATTGGTACCATAAATGATGACGTTAGGGGATTAACGATATAATATTCATACCACAGTGAAACAAGACATGGTTAAAGGCAAGAACAGAATTTCTGGGGAGATTGTAATAAATAACTCAAAAGAAA
Organism: Channallabes apus; assembly: GCA_030522415.1. Taxonomy (NCBI): domain Eukaryota; kingdom Metazoa; phylum Chordata; class Actinopteri; order Siluriformes; family Clariidae; genus Channallabes; species Channallabes apus. The sequence goes on from CM060107.1 coordinate 16,868,063, forward strand.
TTAATAAAAAAAAGTAATTGGTTTGAATTTTTGTAAAAGCTTCCTTACTGTCAGAACAAATGTTTAAGTAGAAACTTTGAATTACTGTGTGGAAGGTTATTTTTATGCAATCATTTCAGCTCATTTTTATGAAGGGTGCCAATAATACTGGAGGGCACTGTAGTTATGAGATTTAAGAATACAAGTCTGAAGCAGCTGACACATTCTGAGAGTTTAAAGAGGTTACGTGTGCCCGACTTGCTCCAAGCAAAAGTAGACACTACATTCTGAGCCAAGTAAACTAAAATATTGGTGAAGACATGGCATGGCTGGTTGTTGTGTCTACAGTCTAATAAAAGCTGATGAAATGTGAATTATTTTGTCTTTAAAAGACTCCATGCTGGGTTAGGGCATCATAATGTATCAAAAGTCTCAATGCATAGATGAAATGTTAGAATCTGTTTGTTTTTGTTTTTTTATGGCAAGGTGTGATAGATCATTGGAAATGGAAGCATTGGTAATCCCACTAATGTGATGTGATGGGAATTAAAGATGTACAAGTAAGACAAAATACTTTGCATAGCCCAGAACTACTTCTCCTACCCAATGGACAGAGCTGCAGTTTGGATATGTGACTCAAATGCTTTTCTTTATGATGATATGAAAGTGTAAACGTCCACAAAAAGACTGGTATGAAATGCAGCGGGGTAGGAATGGTGACACCCAAAACCCGATCTTCATCACACGTCCGTCATCTCATCCTCGATATCGTCCCCTTCCGTCTCTCCCTCCGCCTCGTCCTCGTCCTCAGAGGTCACATCCGCGTCGTCCATCTGAGTCATGCACTTCTGACACGAGCACACGAACAAGTAGTTTTCTCTGAAAAAAGTGGAGGGAAAAAAAAAACTGATGCCTGTAGTGTTTTCATAAGCTCCTCAGGCATCCTCATATACCAAAAAAAAAAAAAAAAAAAAAAAACTCTCCTAGTAACTTGGATATAAAGAATCTGACTTTGGAGTTCATGGAAAATGCAAGGTTCAACTAAAGATGCACTAATCCGGTCTTATTAGTATAAGACCCCTAATGCCCTGAAGACATCAGACTCAGAGTTGACATTTTCCGACCCTTTCTCCTGACTGCTTTTTTTCCCCTCCCAAATTGGATGACCAATTTTTATCTTTTAAGGCAGAAAGTTGAGTTGCTAGGGTCGTTATTATTTCCTCTCAACATTAACTGAAAGAAAATGTCAAATTATCCTCAGTGTGTTCTCTCAAACATACACCACCTCACACACTTTTCAAACTCAGATAATATGCATATGACAGATATCCTGACACAAAAAAGTGTAACCAATCTAGCTGTAGTTTTAACCAAGTAGTGTACTGACATTTTCTGTTCCTTTTTTCCCCCCATTTTAAACCAAGTTTAATTATTGGGAAAACCTAGCTCAGTTTTGGGGACCTGGACAGGTGTGGAACCATCAGGTTTGATCTTGCAATCTTCTAATTTGGGGGGATACCTCAAGATACTGAAACTACATACAGAAAGGTGTATTGTTAAGGAATTTAAAGATATCAATATCATATTGTTTAAACAAAAATAGACAGACATAAATGGCTGAATTCCTGGGACAAGCAGATTTTGTGTTTGCATTTTTTTTTTAACTTATAGCTGAATGGTACACAAGTATGTCTTTTGGTACAATATACAGCCAAAAGTTTAAAGACCCTTGACCATCTCAGCCAAACATAAGCCTGCTACCACAAAGACGAAATCACACAATTGTCCAAAATGTCTTTGCATGATGTAGCATTACAGTTTTCATTCGCTATAAACATTAGGCCAAAAACTTCTGCATGGCAATGCTGCTATGCATGAAGCAAGCTCCATGAACACATTTTAATCCAATGTAGGAGTGTAGAACTTGTCCTACAAAGGGCCCTGATATGACCCTACTGAACACCTATGGGATAAACTAGAGAGCTGACTGGATCACAGGCCTCCACGCCCAACATTAGTATCTGACCTCACTAATGATCCCAAATCCCTGTTGCAAGCCTCAAGTATCTACCAGAAAGACTTCCCAGAAGAGAAGAGGTTATTATAGCAGCAAGGGTTATTCTAAATCCAGAATGTGATGAATAAGTACATACGGGTGTCCATACGTACGATGCTCCTGTAATATGAAACAAATAGCCACCTCATGGTTAAAGACATTGAGAGAGAATAATAATAAGACACTACCTAGCCAGACACTGGTTACACTCATTCGGGTGCTAAACGGGTGCATGCCAAGGCACAGTGTTTCAATTGAGAAACACCACACGAGCAAGAATGCATTTCTAATTTAGTGCAACTTCGAATTTTCTGAAGGTCTCGCAAACCCTGCAAACACACGAAGCATCAGTAATAAAGCAGTCAGCATTCGCTTGAGCTTCACAGCTGGAGACGTCGGGAGCGGCGTCTGAAGCCGAAGCGAGACGTCTCACAGGGGGGAAACCTGAATATGTCTAAAATTAACTGGAATTTCCAAGCTAACCCGCTTTATTTGCCTCCATCAAATAAACAGTCAATATATAGGCAGGCGATCAATAAAGAGCAAGGGGCCCCAAGACTAATCCCAGTTCCTACGCTCTCACTAACACAAAGCCACCACATGGCAATTGATCCCTTGTGGAGGGACGTATGAATTCTTAAACAAGCTGTAGCATTCATTACCTCAGGATCCTGTGCCGGCTATGACGGCTCCTGTCTCGTTGGCAACAGTCCAAGTAGCTGATGCAGATTTCCTACGGAGCGCCGAAAAAAGAAAGACTTTAATGAGAACAGAGTAACAGTCAATTACCAAGTCGCTTTCCGACCAAAGTCAAAGTTAACTCAGGTGATGATGAGTAGCCATAAAGAGATTGCCGCAGCTTTCAGGCCTTTGGTTACGGCTCGGTTATAAGCCAAGAACACAGATGCGCTTTGTTGGCTCTGATCTGATCTGACTCACACTGAATGGATTGTTTTAATCATGGAAGGTGGAGGATGCAAGAAAAAAAAAAAAAAAAAAACAGCACATCTGTCTGACATGCCACATCTAATCAGTGGAAAAAATGATATCAATCAAGTGTACAATATTCGAAATTTGGATACGGAATAAACAAAATCAAGATAGGTTTAAACATATTAACAGCAAACATCTGCTTCCTTTAAACATATTTCCTACAGCACCGTACAGTGAACCCAATTATAGAACCATTGGCCAGTTAATTGACCAAAATTTACCCACAATTACCTTTCAAGATAATAATTTCACATGCAATTAGTCAAATGTTTGCCCAGCATGAGGTTCATTTACAAAAGGTCTAAAAAAAAATGTAAATGTTATGCTAAAGATATGAGTGAAATATAAACTTATCAACTTTCATTAAAAAAAAAAAAACATACATGTTTTTATACATTATATACAGTACTTAAAGTTGGAAAAGTACTTGGAAAAGTTAAGCCACCCATAATTTCTTTGCTTCCAAAGAGACAGCCTTTCTTGTTTTTTTTATTTATTTATTGTAGTCTTGAGGAACAGTTCCCCAGGTTTCCTGAAGGACTTTTTCGCCTCTCATTTCAGTCCAGTCCCTGACCAGTTTCAGAGGAATGTTTTTGCTTGTTAAGCCACCCAGGTAACTATGAATCATTCAAGCATAAAAAACACCATACAGTAGGCATGAGCCAGTGAATAACAGGTGCATCTGAAAATGAGGACGCTGCTGACGTTGTTAACCAACAACCATTTTTTTAATTACATCTGCAGGCACGTTGCAGCTTAAAATAAAATCCCATTTCTTTCATTTCTAATAAACATAAGACGGGTGGCTCAAAACTTTTCCACAGTACTCCATATTTAGAGGAATGTTAACGATTAATCATTAATTGCATTAACAATTAAAAAAATATTAACTAATAATTTTTTTTATATAATAATATTCTTCATAGCTCAGATATCTATTAACTTGCCGTTCTGATAGCATGAAAATATTGAATATTGTATTTTTAGCAGCCTTGTTTTTTTTAACTGAAGACAGAGGGTCAAGAGCAGACATGGTTTTTAAAATGATGATTATTATTATTACGTTTACTTTTGTTTGTTAAAAGTGATTGATTTCTCACTCACTCACTCATCTTCTATACCGCTTTATCCTGTATTCAGGGTCGCAGCGACCTGGAGCCTATCCCAGGAGACTTAGGGCACGAGGCAGGGTACACTCTGGACAGGGTGACAATCCATCGCAGGGCACACACACACATACACACCTCACTCATTTACACACTACGAGCAATTTGGGAACGCCAATTAGCTTAATCTTCATATCTTTGGACTGTGGGAGGAAACCAGAGTACCCGGAGGAAACCCACTAAGCACGGGGAGAACATGCAAACTCTGCACACATGCACACGAAGACGGGAATCGAGCCTGGCTGGGAATCGAACCCAGACCCTGGAGGTGCAAGGCGACAGTGCTAACCACTAATTTGTTGGGATTGACTAACTAGAGCTGTTTAAATAAAACTTGAACAGGAAAAAAAGAAATGTGCACCTTGTAACAATTAATGTATCAATTTAGTAAAAAATTTCCATAACAAAAAAAATTGTTAGAGATTAGAAGCAAAATCAACTCAGTTAAGCATTGCAATTATTTTGTGTGGCAGTCCATGCATTGCCACAATGAGCGCACAATATAGGTATATATTTTTTAGGTATATATAATATATACCCAATATATATATATATTATTATATATATATTTATTTTATATATATTTGAATTTGAGATTCCACCATTAATCTTAATTAGTTTAGAATCGCTCTAAACTATTCACACATTAAATTTACATGTATGTCATTTGGCAGAATCCCTTATCCAGTGCGACTTACATTTTTTAAATCTAATTTTACATCTGAGCAGTTAAGGGTTATGGGCCCAACAGTTGGCAACTTGGTGGTAGTTTGGTTTGGCCTGGGACCTTCCGGTCAACAGTCCAACGACTTCACCACTGAGCTTCCTCCTGGCAGGCAACACTCAGGCTTTAAATTGTACTCAAATGTGAAAAAAATTTAAGAAAATAGAATATTTACAAAATTGTGATACTAACAGAATCGCAATACAAATCAAATCGGCACCTACACGATCGGGTGATCATTAACAATTCCTCTCCCTAGTAATTATACCGTACTGTATATGAAAAAGCACCAAACTATAGTTATGTTCAATTTCTATACATTCAATTTCTATACATCATGTCGGAAAGCTGTGAAATTTGTCCAAAAACAAATTTCCCTTGATTACATTAAATGATGATGATTAATGTATGAAATGAATGAAGGGACCGCATGACTCATGGCTACATGCACATCACTGCAAATAGAGGCCGTTTATCATAAACGATTATTACCTACAAGTCTTTATGAGAAAGTATAAGGGTTTAACCAGTCGTCTATGTCTAGCTACAGTATGTTTCCTTGGAACTCTAATATTATTTTATACAATGAGGAAAAAAAAAATGTTTTTGCTTAGGATTTCAGCTATTCTTGTACAAATGTCAGCTACTGATGTGCAAATACGAAGGTGAAAAAGAATTCAGTAATTTAAAAGGCAAGAAAGAAAGGAGTTACTGTACAGTAACATAATTTACCAAATCTAACTTTACAAAAACCTTCATCCTAATAAATATAGGACATTGACAGAAGTGTCCACTCCATTTTAAAATCTGGCACCACACACACACACACACACACACACACACACACACACACACACACACACACACACACAGAGAGAGAGAGAGAGAGAAAACGCTTGTTTGGTTTGATCTGATACCCTCATTGTCGTTTTGATGACACAAAAACCTAAGCTTTTGAAAGTGAACACCACACCGCTTAGGGTGGAGCACATCCCATCTCAAGGCACACCCCCTCTGACCTCGCCAGGGCTGATGTCACTCAGGGCGGTCAGGTGAAGCAGGAAGTTGTTGTCGGGGAAGGACGCCTCCGCGTTCGGTATGCAGCTGTGGTTGCCTTGACGACAAAGCACATGACTGGAAGTGACCTTTCGATGTCTTTACTTTTATAATAATGTTTGTGGATGGTAAAGACACACAAAAAAAACAATATTGGTTGTTATTCTCACATGAGCTCTGAAGAAGGAAGAGACCGGATCCTTCACAGTTGAGGAAATCGCCCGTTTCTGTAAGACGAGTCAAAAAAGAAAGGACTCTGTGAGTCTACGGAAAACCTTTCATTCATCAAACCTGTTTCACATTTAACTAGATCAATACATGCATTTCAAACATAGTATCAGGATCACAAATAGTGAGTGTTTCGATCCGCTCACATTTCCAGCACAGTAGTGTGTGTGTTTGCTTAGGTGTGTGTGCGCATGAAGGAAACGTGACCTTTATCAATGTCCTTGTATAACTGGTCAATAAAAGCATCCAGCTGCTCCCTCTGCTGGTGAGGCAGCTCCAGCGCATCACACGCATGAACCCACTGGCTGAGGGAACTGAACAAGGAACCAGAGATCAGAGACAGAAACTGACCGTCTTAAGAAATATCATCTCATATATCATATCATACATCATACAGCTAATACATGTACAAGCAAAAAATTCTAACACAATCACTGAACTCCATTTTCAGCATCATTCTCAATTCTGATTAGTCATTAGTTATCTGTACTTTTCAGTTCATCCGCACGACAAGGTCAGGTGTGTCCTAGCAACAACGACTAGAGAAGATACACCACGGAAACACGTTTAATTAATGCATGGAATTGCAGATATGGTGGGAGTTTAATGTTCAGAGATGTTCATCCAGCATTTATAAAAGGAGTCTCCAGTGTCAGCACTTTGTAACAATCAGAGTTAAAGGACAGGTGTTTTGGTTCGTTAAGAACATGACAATTTTTTTTTCTTAATAATAATAATAATAATTTGCTTTGTTGGGGAATAAAAAACAAATAGAGGTTTGTGAGGGAAGTACTATAATATAAATGATGCACAAGAGTTTTTGGGCATTCCACATCATTAACGTAACTAGACATTTCTGACCCGGTTTGACAGATGAAAGTGATGTTAAGTGACGTGTATTCATTAATTCATTCATTCAATTATTCAGCATTTCTTTATTTAATAGCTAGATAGACAGATAAAAATTATTATTATTATTATTTTGGCTATCAACTTGGCTGGCTGATAATGATTATTTTCCTAGAACAGCACACCCCAAAGACTTGTAACTCTCGTCTAAATAAAAGTATGAAGGAGGTTAATTTGTTGTTCAGAATATTGTTTATAATAAAATATTTGTGCATTTAATGATCCTGCAAGATAGTGCACTTTCTTCTGATTTGCTTTATCTCCTTGTTGCTTTGTCTGTGTATAATTTTTTCCCTGGGAGCTTGTTAGAAGCAATATGAGCCATGGCCAAAACAACCTGTGGAGATTTTTCTTTATATTGAAATTAATCTTGTCTAAATACAAGGGTAGCAATAGGATTACTGCCGTTTAATATGTTTCATTAACCATATCTTGAAATTACCACCATTTATCTTCTTTTTAAAAAAAAAAAAAAAAAAAATATATATATATATATATATATATATATATATTATTTGATTTCTTTTATTATTAGTCTTCGGAATTTCTCTCACAGGAAAACAGAAATGTTATTGCTTTGTACGTAAATAACACTAGACAAAAAATGCTCTGTGTACATCAAGACGGAAGGAAAGTGATCCTCATTGATTTCCTTTTCCTTTATTTCCGTGCCAGTGCAAATATAGTGCATACTTTATTGTGTGTTTTTATGCACAATATCATTGTTTAGATCATAACGGTATACTGCGAAGCCTCTTCCCCACATTCCCCAATTTGATCCAGGACCGTTTTGAATCTTTGTTAAATCAAGTTTGTTACAGCTCGTCACAGTTCATGAGAAATCGCGAGCGGTAAAGAAGAAGAAGAAGAAAAAAAAAAAAGTAGTGTGTAGTATTTCATACATTATTCTGATGCAGGTTGTAGTTGGTTCTTGCCTCTTTTTTAACAGATCATTAGAGTCATAAAAACATGTTTAGTGTAAAGTTTTGAGCCGTCACTACTGGATCATCTATGCACATGGGACTACTAAACAGTATGCTCTAATAAGTACTCCACAGTGTAATGGGACCTATACAGGTATGTGCTGCAGGTTCACAGGTCACATGTATACAGGATGCTGTTAGTGGGTGAGAAATCATAGCGGTTCTTGATGCGTCTAAATAACTTATAGCAAACAGAGATGTCAACTTTACTTTAACCATTGCTAGGGCATTTTCTCTATTAATCTGGTTCATTCAAATTAATGGAACAGGCAACATGTCGCTTGTAGAATAAAACTGAAATATTTTGTAATGGTTGGGAAAAGAAGTCAGATGAACTAATCTATTTAAAACATAATTTAGCGTTATATCCTAATTGATCATTTGATGGTGAGAATTATGTCATTTCTGACCCCCTTTTCTTGATCGATGAAGTGGGAAAACTGGACGTCACCATGCTAGGGAGCTAACTCTGGTGAGTGATTAATGAATAAATATACATCATCTACACCGATTGATCCTGTGTACAGGGTCACACAGGGCCTGAAGCCTGTCCCAGGAGACTTGGGGAACCAGGCGGGGTACACTTTGGATGGGCTGCCAATTCGCCGCAGGGCGCACGCATACACCCATGCGCGCATTTACACACTACAGGCGATTTGGGAACGCCAGTTAACCTAGTCTGCAGGTCTTTGGACTGTGGGAGGAAAACTGGAATATCCGGAAAAAACCCACCAAGCACAAGGAAGACATGTAAACTCCATGCACACAGACCCAGAGACAAGAATCGAACAATGATCCTTGAGGTGCAAGGTGACAGTGCTAACCACTAAGCCAATGTGCTGCCCTAGTGATGTATATTTCCTTTCTCAAACTGGGACGTGAATAGAGAATGTCGCCAAATTCTCAAAAACATATTTGGCATTGTGGTTTTGGCAACGATTTCACTTCTCCTAATCCCAGTTCATCATCACACTCAAGGTCAAGGTGAAAGATTTCATGGAGCCGTATGAGAACTTGAAAAGACTTCTTGCTCTTTAAAAGAGAATCAGACAAATTGAAAGCGGCATGATTCCGACCTGGTCCCGATGCCCTGCCCGTTGGTCCCGACGAGCGCGAAGAGAGAGCGAAAGCCATCTGGAGTGAACCACTGCAAAGCAGAGGACCAATAAAATTTTCATTAATTATCAATGCACACTTCATTATTAATGGTATTAAACTTATGGCCTGTTATACTCGTTCCACTGATATGGATGTTAGAGTGTCTTTAAGAAGTTACTGTTATTAATATTGCATCTTTTTATAATAGTTATACCGATGGTATTAGCATATATCTATTTGCATTTTACATCGCGTTTACTAATGTTTACACATCTTACACTGTTATTATTGTTACAAGCTTTCATTATTTTAGATAACTATTAACCTCATATCCTGCTATTATAATTACTATGCTGATATTTAAATTACAGGCCTCTGCATTTAGTATACAGGTGTTAATGGTAAATACTTTCATATTACATTTCATACATAAATAAATAAATAAACACATTTACATTCGCTCCATTAAAAGGAAAAGAAAATTCTGCATGATGTTAATAATTTCAGCTAGGCTTTTTTAAAAAGCTCTCTCTTACATATGATGGAGGATTAGCCAGCCATTTATCCACATTATAAGTGCGTCCTTTAAGTATAATTTACTTGTCCTAGATCTTGTTAGCACTCAAAGCAAGTGGGGATTCTTTGTAAGCTGCTGAAAAGGAGACTTTACATTTGATTACAAGCTGGATGTCTAATGATATGAATAACAGTCGTCTGCGTTCTGACCTGACTGAGGTGATCGTCGTAGAGTGCTGTGGTAAAAAGGTTACGCAGCAAAGCCAGTTGGCCCTGGGGGGAGGGGAGGAAAAGGGAACTGTGTTAAAATGTAGAGAGAATTACACACACACACAAGGTTAAAGATGTAAAACACCATTTTAATGGCTGAATGTTAAATCGATTACTCAAATATCTATAATGTCTATACCGCGTTATCCTGTATACAGGGTGACAGGGGCCCTGGGATAGGCTCCAGGGCCCCTGTCACCCTGTATACAAGGCGATGGGTACGAGGTGGAGAACACCCTGGACAGGGTGCCAATACATACAAACTCCATGCACAAAGATCCGAGGCAGGAATCTACAGTGAAAGCAACAGTGCTGAACACTAAGCCACCACACCGCCTAAATGCAAACTTAATTAACATACGGTATATAAATAAAACATTTGATTTTGGAGTCAGTGTTGCGATACACAATTTCCCACACAAAGGAATCGTGATACCTGATTGAATTAATTTGAGCCGCCTCAGTCTCTATTTTTTTACCTGCATTTCCCGACAGGCATACTTCAATCATTATAATATTAGAGGAAGGAACTTCCTGATAGTTGTGAACAAAGGAGACACAATAAGAAAGGTAAAGTTGAATCAAATACTTTTAAATCAAATCAATGTAGAGTTCATATATGAGAGCAGGGGTAGCTTAGCGGTTAAGGCATTGGACCACTGATCGTCGGGTCCCGGACTCAAACCCCACCACCACCACCAAGTTGCCACTGGCCCTTTAACCTATAAGAATGTAAGTTGCTCTGGATAAGGGTATGTGCCAAATGCCATAATACAAATGTTGGAACAATGGCGATCTTGTGATTTTTATTCCCATTACATGAATAAAAACATGTAAAATGTCCACGTCTTTGCACAAACACATGTTATGCATTTGACATATACTGTAAGTGAAAATCTCAAAGAAAATGACACAAATTTCGAGAAGATACACAGAATACATCTTTAAACAACCCATTTTTTTTAATACCTGAAACTTCTCTCCTAGTAGTTTGTGTGCTATTTCCTCCTGCTCGTTGGCTGCACGGCTACAAAAGTGAGAAAACAGCCTCTGCCAACACCCCTTATCTTGAGCCTAATAATCAAAGAGCACAAAAAAAAAAAAAAATCATCTGAAACGAGCACTGAAAGAAAAGTTGAAAGTTAGCAAGAAAATGGATGATTTGTCTATAGCAAAAGCCATTCTCAGCACTCTCAGCCAAAAAACCCTTCTCCACAATCAGAGCTATTACTCCGAAAAGGAGAAAAGAGAGAAAGACAATTACCTGCTTGACAACAGCAACCATTTTAGCCATTAGCATGATGCTGGAGGTTTCTGGAGGGTAGTGTGCACTCCTAAACAACACGACACGTTTGCGCACACACAGACACAGAAATATATTAAAGTTCCTGTCAAAAGTTGAAACACACCATCTCGGTCAATGTTCTAACGTCTTCAACGTTGTACATTAATGCTGAAGACATTGAAATTATGGAATAATGTAGTCAACAAAATCATATTAAAAATATTTAAAAAAAATGTATCTTTTCGATTCTTAAAAGGAAGTCGTCCCTTGCTTTGATGGGAGCTTCGCACACTCTTGGCCTTCTCTCAGACAGCCACATGAGGTAGTGGTCTGGATTGGTTTCCCCAATGATCCTGAAGTAGTTCCCAGATGTGTTGTGTACTTGTTGGCTGCTTTTGAATCACTCTACAGTTCATCTCATCCCAAACCAGTTTGGGATGCAGCACTCACTCACTCTCCTTCTTGGACAAATAGCTCTTGCATAATCTGTAGGTGCGCTTGGGGTCAAAGTCCTGTTGGAAAAAAATGATGGTCACACTAAGTACAAACCAGATGGGATGGTACATCACTGCAAAATGCTGTGGTAGCCATACTGGTTTAGGGTGCCAACAGTATCACCAGCAAAGCCCCCCCGACACCATCACTCCTCCTCCTCCATGCTTTACAGTGAGAACCTGTTCATCCCGTCTGTTCATCCTGTTCAAACATCTCAAATTTGGACTCATCAGACCAAAGGACAGTTCTTCCACTGGTCTAATGTCCATTCATTGTGTTTCTTGGCCCAGGCAAGAAGTAATAGTTTCATTGCCACAATTTGACCATGGAGGCCTGACTCACTCAGAACAGTAGATGTTGAGATAAATGCTTCTTGAAGTTCTAATCTGTGGTGTTGTAAACTGGTGGTTTCTGAGACTGGTCATTCTAATAAACGTACACTCTGCAGCTTTGGTCTCCGGTTTCATCAGAGCATTTGAGGATATTTTCTTGAAATTATTCGGATTAAGTGACCCTCATCTTCTTACAGTAATGAACTTTATTCAATGTCTTTATTCTTCTTGTCATCAACTGGCACAGTAGTTCTAGTAGCACTAATAGGGTTATTGACTCTGTACGCATCTCTTTATTTGCACAAAATTACTAAAAGGTCTAAAGCACCTTAAGAAGGCAAGAAATGTTACAGATTAACTCTCAACAAGGCACACATGTGAATTTAGACCCATTTCAGGTGACTACCTCATGAATCTGATGAGAGACCATGAGTCATGAGTGTGCCAAGCGGTCATCAAAGTTAATTGCAGTTACTTGACAATAACTATCTAAAATATAAAAACAAAAAACACTTTCCTGTTTATGCATAAGCATTCTTTCATAGTTTGAATGTCTTCGCTAATAATGCACAATGTTGAAAAAAATAAAATAAAACAGTAATAGAAAGAAACGAAAAAGAAAGAAAATGACTGAAAAATATAATGTTAAAAGAAATCATTGATATACAAAATGATTTTTTTTTATATATATATATATATATATATATATATATATATATATATATATATATAAATATAAAAAAATAAAAAATAAAAATTATATATATATATATATATATATATATATAATTTTTATTTTTTATTTTTTTATATTTATATATATATATATATATATATATATATATATATATATATAATATAAAAAAATAAAAAATAAAAATTATATATATATACAGTGGTGTGAAAAACTATTTGCCCCCCTCCTGATTTCTTATTCTTTTGCATGTTTGTCACACAAAATGTTTCTGATCATCAAACACATTTAACTATTAGTCAAAGATAACACAAGTAAACACAAAATGCAGTTTTTAAATGAGGGATTTTATTATTTAGGGAGGAAAAAAATCCAAACCTACATGGCCCAGTGTGAAAAAGTAATTGCCCCCTGAACCTAATAACTGGTTGGGCCACCCTTAGCAGCAATAACTGCAATCAAGCGTTTGCGATAACTTGCAACGAGTCTTTTACAGCGCTCTGGAGGAATTTTGGCCCACTCATCTTTGCAGAATTGTTGTAATTCAGCTTTATTTGAGGGTTTTCTAGCATGAACCGCCTTTTTAAGGTCATGCCACAACATCTCAATAGGATTCAGGTCAGGACTTTGTCTAGGCCACTCCAAAGTCTTCATTTTGTTTTTCTTCAGCCATTCAGAGGTGGATTTGCTGGTGTGTTTTGGGTCATTCTCCTGCTGCAGCACCCAAGATCGCTTCAGCTTGAGTTGACGAACAGATGGCTGGACATTCTCCTTCAGGATTTTTTGATAGACAGTAGAATTCATGGTTCCATCTATCACAGCAAGCCTTCCAGGTCCTGAAGCAGCAAAACAACCCCAGACCATCACACTACCACCACCATATTTTACTGTTGGTATGATGTTCTTTTTCTGAAATGCTGTGTTACTTTTACGCCAGATGTAACGGGACACGCACCTTCCAAAAAGTTAAACTTTTGTCTCGTCGGTCCACAAGGTATTTTCCCAAAAGTCTTGGCAATCATTGAGAAGTTTTTTAGCAAAATTGAGACGAGCCTTAATGTTCTTTTTGCTTAAAAGTGGTTTGCGCCTTGGAAATCTGCCATGCAGGCCGTTTTTGCCCAGTCTCTTTCTTATGGTGGAGTCGTGAACACTGACCTTAATTGAGGCAAGTGAGGCCTGCAGTTCTTTAGATGTTGTCCTGGGGTCTTTTGTGGCCTCTCGGATGAGTTGTCTCTGCGCTCTTGGAGTAATTTTGGTCGGCCGGCCACTCCTGGGGAGGTTCACCACTGTTCCATGTTTTTGCCATTTGTGGATAATGGCTCTCACTGTGGTTCGCTGGAGTCCCAAAGCTTTAGAAATGGCTTTATAACCTTTACCAGACTGATAGATCTCAATTACTTTTGTTCTCATTTGTTCCTGAATTTCTTTCGATCTTGGCATGATGTCTAGCTTTTGAGGTGCTTTTGGTCTACTTCTCTGTGTCAGGTAGCTCCTATTTAAGTGATTTCTTGATTGAAACAGGTGTGGCAGTAATCAGGCCTGGGGGTGACTACAGAAATTGAACTCAGGTGTGATAAACCACAGTTAAGTTATTTTTTAACAAGGGGGGCAATCACTTTTTCACACAGGGCCATATAGATTTTGAGTTTTTTTTCTCCCTTAATAACGTAAACCTTCATTTAAAAACTGCATTTTGTGTTCAATTATGTTATCTTTGACTAATAGTTAATGGTTTTTGATGAGCAGAAACATTTAAGTGTGACAAACATGCAAAAGAATAAGTAATCAGGAAGGGGGCAAATAGTTTTTCACACCACTGTATATATATATATATATATATATATATATACACACACACAAATATATATACACATATATATATACATACACACACAATATAAAGGTAATGATGCTTAATGATAATTATCATATTTAAAATATATTTTTTAAATCAATGCAGTAACTTTTTTCACTTTTCACAAAACTACATTCTATTTTGCACTCCCAAGTTACATTACAAGCATAAACATATTTTTGGCATATATATATATATTTTTTTCAATTGTCTTTAACAATTTTCATAACAGAGATGACCTTAAATATAGAACATAGATTAAAAAGATATTAATAAATAAGTTTAATTACTGCCATTATTTAATGTTATTCAGATGGTGCTGATTAACTGAAAACAATTTAGAGGGGGGGGAATATTGTAATGACGATCATCCTAGACATAACATGTCTGATAGCAGCACTATGTTATTTATAACATTTTGAAAGGCTTAATCAGTTCATGGCATTTAAATCTGGTTTGTTACTTATATCTTTTTATTTATTTATTCATTTATTTTTGTCAGTTTCTCACCTCCATGCATCCTGCAGCTTGTTGATTGGATGATCAGGATCCTGATGTGAAGGTCCCAGACACAGGACCTGGTGATATTGATCCCACGCTGCCTGCCTGCACTCACTGCTACAGTACTTCACCTACAGGAGACAGCAAGCATAACACAGGGATAACCAACGAGAAGCAGAAACACAGGAGTAGACAGTTTATTACCACAGACCTAATATTAATATGATCAATCACACACAGGAGGCTGCGAAGCAGAAGAAGGATGAGGAAGCAGACACGTATACGACTGTAGTGGCTGATTCTCAAGTGGATCTGGTGCTGTAAATCTGTTGAATAGATTTTTATTTTACAAATAGTTTTTAACCATATAGTTAAAATGGCTCTGCTGTTTTGTTTCAATGACAAATTCACATTTTGTGTCACAACAGGATTTCACATTCAGCTCTTATATCTGAATCGGAAAAATGTAAATAGAAAAAAAAAAAAGAAAAACAAATACAGGTCCTTCTCAAAAAATTAGCATATTGTGATGAAGTTCATTATTTTCTGTAATGTACTGATAAACATTAGACTTTCATATATTTTAGATTCATTACACACAACTTAAGTAGTTCAAGCCTTTTATTGTTTTAATATTGATGATTGTGGCATACAGCTCATGAAAACCCAAAATCTCAAAAATCTCAAAAAATTAGCATATCATGAAAAGGTTCTCTAAACGAGCTATTAACCTAATCATCTGAATCAACTAATTAACTCTAAACACCTGCAAAAGATTCCTGAGGCTTTTAAAAACTCCCAGCCTGGTTCATTACTCAAAACCGCAATCATGGGTAAGACTGCCGACCTGACTGCTGTCCAGAAGGCCATCATTGACACCCTCAAGCAAGAGGGTAAGACACAGAAAGACATTTCTGAACGAATAGGCTGTTCCCAGAGTGCTGTATCAAGGCACCTCAGTGGGAAGTCTGTGGGAAGGAAAAAGTGTGGCAGAAAACGCTGCAGAACGAGAAGAGGTGACCGGGCCCTGAGGAAGATTGTGGAGAAGGACCGATTCCAGACCTTGGGGGACCTGCGGAAGCAGTGGACTGAGTCTGGAGTAGAAACATCCAGAGCCACCGTGTACAGGCGTGTGCAGGAAATGGGCTACAGGTTGCAAATTTTGCATGTCATTCAGAAATCAAGGTGCCAGAGTCTGGAGGAAGACTGGGGAGAGGGAAATGCCAAAATGCCTGAAGTCCAGTGTCAAGTACCCACAGTCAGTGATGGTCTGGGGTGCCATGTCAGCTGCTGGTGTTGGTCCACTGTGTTTTATCAAGGGCAGGGCCAATGCAGCTAGCTATCAGGAGATTTTGGAGCACTTCATGCTTCCATCTGCTGAAAAGCTTTATGGAGATGAAGATTTCATTTTTCAGCAGGACCTGGCACCTGCTCACAGAGCCAAAACCACTGCTAAATGATTTACTGACCATGGTATTACTGTGCTCAATTGGCCTGCCAACTCTCCTGACCTGAACCCCATAGAGAATCTGTGGGATATTGTGAAGAGAAAGTTGAGAGACACAAGAATCTGCAAAAGGATTCCCGACTAAGTATTGAGTGCATAACTGAACATAATTATTTGAAGGTTGACTTTTTTGTATTAAAAACACTTTCCTTTTATTGGTCGGATGAAATATGCTAATTTTTTGAGATAGGGATTTTGGGTTTTCATAAGCTGTATGCCACAATCATCAATATTAAAACAATAAAAGGCTTGAACTACTTCAGTTGTCTGTAATGAATCTAAAATATATGAAAGTCCAATGTTTATCAGTACATTACAGAAAATAATTAACTTTATCACAATATGCTAATTTTTTGAGATGGACCTGTACGAGTTCCGGTCCGTAAGAACGTTTGTAAGTCAGATTCATTCATAAGTCTGACAAAGCGAGACTTATACACCGTTCACACAAATATACAACGTAAAGCATACATTGGTTTTGGACCGTGACTCCAAATCGCGAGGGGAATGTCAGTAACGCAGCTGGCCTTGTTTAAAAGCAGCTCAAGAAGACATTACGCTACGGTGTTTACTGCACGCTTGAACAGACTGTGTACGCTGTCTCGTTGAGGTTTTTCCAAATTTTTCTATCATCGTGCTTCCGGACTGATTAATTGAAACGGTAAGGCCGACTCATTTCTCCTGCACTCCCACACATACAATATACTTGACTTTTCATACAGACATTTCATACATTCACTCACACACTGAAAATATTGTATATCAAGTGTACATCAAAAGTGTATATCAAATATTACAATTCATGTGAGCTACTTCTGTGATTTGTTCACATCTATGAATGCTCGTAGATCCACTGTCTGTTCGCACCTGCAGAAATTCTTTAACTCAAATAGTTCGTAAGTCAGGGACTTACTGTAATACCAAAAAAAAAGTTTTTTAATGACGTAATGAGGTGTAAAAAGTTGGTGTATCATTAAAACCGATAAGCAGGAAAAGTAAAATAATAACTTAGGAGACATGATTTCCATGTTTCAACCCTGTATGTAAATATTTCTAACAAGTAACAGGAATTCCGTCTCTTTTCATTGAGTCACTTTAAGAAACAAAAGTATTTCTTGATTTAATTGATGTCTCTCTTTTGTAACTGTGAAACATCTGAATTGAAACTTAAACATACTGTGTATTGTTAAAGAAGACAAGCCAGCCAAATAGATTTTCAACCTATTGTGACCTCATACAAGAAGAGCCCCTGCCAACCCTTTTTGTTGAGCTATAAAAAATGCATTATATGAGGGGTATTTCAGCAGGAGCATTCACTCACACACACTTACTTTTAGGAACTCTGAGCCCTATGTTAATCTGTTACAGAAACAATAATTTTATGGGACCTTTAGTGATTTCTTTATATAAACACATCTGTAACTGAGCACATCTGAGGAGAACCCAAACATCAATAATAGCAATTATGAAAACAATCCTCATGGCCTTATCTTGATATCTGTGGAGATCCTAAACAACTGCGAAAACTGTTAAATATGAAACACATGATAAAAACTAGTAGGTGATGGATTTCGGTACCTGGCACCGTGGGCAGGCCTGGTGCAGCTCGGGCCGGACCTTACACAACTCAGGATGGGGCAGACTGAGGGCAGGCAGAGCACCGAGTCTGCGTGCATTTTCCTCTGCCGTCTCCAGAGCCCGCAGACAATACTCACACGCTGCAGAAAGGATTCATTAACTGATTAACAAAACAACTCAACCACACAGAAGTCTGAATCATTGTAAATAGCCAAGTGTGCCAGCATATACATTAAATGAAGTGACTTGGTGTACTTTCACAAAATAGTGCCAGCTATTATCGTCACATTTACTGAAGACAGTATTTAATACATGAAACTGTCTTTGTAACATGTAACTGTACATTTAAACAAGGATTAAATGGAGATGGGTATAGCAATATAAAATTTCAGCAATTACGTACAAACAAAAAAAAAAAAAAGTATTGACTTGTGTAAGTATTCACACCACCTTGAACATTTATATAGTTTAAAGTGTTACCTGGAAACAACATCAACCTTTAACAATGGTTCAAGTTGATGTATCGTTCAATAACACGATACATCATTAATAAGATATTAAATATTCAAACATATCATATAGAGCTAATAACAAATATTGGTTTCTGTATGATGATGTATTAGACCATGCTGCATGGCCAATAAATAAATAAAATAAAGAAATTCAGAGTCTGGACTCTGCAGTGTTATGTGGCAATAAAATAATGTAACAGGTCTACAGTTTTGTTTCTGGTGTCCTTTGACAGCTCTTTGGTCTTGGCCATAGTGGAGTGACATAGTGTGACTGTTTGAGGTTGTGGACAGGTGTCTTATACTGATAACGAGTTCAAACAGATGCCATTAATACAGGTAACGAGTGGAGGACAGATGAGCCTCTTATAGAAGTTGTTACAGGTCTGTGAGAGCCAGAAATCTTGCTTGTTTGTAGGTGACTAAATACTTATTTTACCGAGGAATTTACCAATTAATTCATTACAAATCCTACAATGTGATTTTCTGGATTTTTTTTTTCTTTCTTATTTTGTCTCTCATAGTTGAGGTATACCTATGATGAAAATTACCGGCCTCTCACACCTTTATAAGTGGGAGAACTTGCACAATTGTTGGTTGACTACAGTAAATACTTTTTTGCCCCACTGAATTCCAGGACACAAATCGTGAAAGAGTGGTTCTAGGAGGATATGGAATCATTTTCACACATAAATCGTCCACCACACTGCACGATGGGATCAAAGCTGAATTCATCCGAACAAAACATTAGTGTGTGCAACTTGTTTCTTTTGGCCATGCGGTGTAAGTCGGTATTGGATCAGTATTACATGTTGACCAAGTATTGATGACTGTATTTACATTTACGCATTTGGCAGACGCTCTTATCCAGAGCGACTTACATTCTTATCTCAGTACACATCTGAGCAGTTGAGGGTTAAGGGCCTTGCTCAAGGGCCCAACAGTGGCAACTTGGTGGTTGTGGGATTTGGACCTGGGATCTTCCGAACCGTAGTCCAATGCCTTAACCACTGAGCTACCCCTGGCCCAGGGGTATCACTGTATCATTCCTGAAAGCTTGTATGGCTATATGGGACGTCCTGAGGCAGCTATATGCATGCTGACAAACACCACAGCGCTCACCTTTATACTTGTACAAGGCATTCCACAAGAACTGAGCAGACACAAGGGGACGCTCAGTAAAGATGGTCTCGCCTTTTTTGAAAGGTCTCTTGGCAAACAGTCCTTTACCCTAAAGAAGGACACAGAAAATGGTGTAAAGGTTTAATGTTGTGTGACACAGGCCTGCTTTAAGGCGTCGAGACCAAGTACCACACCTTCTTGTTAAGTGCAACCAGCTTTAATCACCAATAGATTTAATCCAGAAGCAATATAACTACAAAACTATCACAGTAATAACATATCAATGACAGGTCTAATATTCTAACATAAACTTTTAGTAAGGTAACCAGACATCTCCGATTTGAAACATTTAGGAGCTTGTCTATAAAGAACCGCATAGCAAAGAAAGGCAGGAATGTTAGAGTGAAGCAGATTTACTACAGATACACACCTTGACATTGTCGATAAACCGGACTTCAACGCAGTTAATAGATTTACCGGGATCAACGCATCGAGAAAACATGTCATCCAAGGGAGCCGCCATGTTGGCAATCACGTGTCAACTTTGACCTCTGGGCAGTTATCCAATCAGATGCTTGTTTTTCCGACGCGAGTTGACGTCAGACATGAAAACATAATGATTTTTTTTTATATATGCATAAATAATAATTACGAAGGTTTATATTGTTTCAGTTAAACAATAAATTTGTATAAAAGTGAATACATTTCTTTTTAAAACAAAAAGGGGGCGTGTCATCCCTGTTGACGTCAGAAGAGGAGGGCGGAACATGTAAGAAGATTGACCAATAAGAAATCAGGAAGAGTTCCCCGAAGCAGCCAGCTGTTGTATGTTGTTTTTTTTATTTTTTATTCTATTTTATTATTGTTTAACATTATATTAAAATGTACATAATTTATTTAATTCACGGTAAATGTTGGTAAACGGAAATGGGGCGGGTCAGAACGCTTTTTGTAATGGGCGGGGCTTGTTTGTGTTTGACCAATAAGCAGTCAGGACGCCTTCTTAAATTTTTCCGGGGCAACCAGCTGCTGTGTGTTGTGTTGTTCTGTTTTATATATTTATATATTTTACTATTGTTGTCAGGCTCTAGAAACGCGTATAGAGTTTAACTTTCGGTTTTTATTTTTAATTAAATCTGTTTAACCGCCGGTTATTTCGGAATGTTGCTGGAGGACGTGAGGAAGCTGAAGGTGGCCGAGCTGCGGGCCAGCCTGCGCGAGCGTGGACTCGACTCCAGAGGGCTGAAGGCTGAGCTCGTGGATCGCCTGCTGTCAGCCATTAACACTACACAACATGACCAAAGTGCAGACTTAAAGCATTTAGACTCCCAGAGTGTCGAGCAAACATGTCAGGCTGACGCGACGGCTAAGACAGCTTTAGGAGACAGGGTGCTAACTCTGGAGCAAACCCAATCACGTGTAGGAGATCAAATCTGGACAGAAACGCGGTGTTTTGTCGACCAGAGCACACAGACAGAGAATGATTCAGCAGTCTGCACCAGGTGTAAGAGCAGAGAAGAAGAAACAGAGCAGCTCAAAGCCAAGGAGGTCCTCAACAGCTCTGATGTCCATCAGGAGACAATCCAGTCTACACCACTGTACACCAGTCCTCAGTGTAAGGACATTTATAGATCATACATAAACCTTTTATCACGTTTATGTTTATTTACTATTGCATGGTATTGTATGAGGTGGTATCAAAAGGTTTCGTGTAACACAGACGGCAGCACCAGGCTGCACGTACAGTCACAGGGACATTCATAAGTCAGTGTGCCAAAAGACATCGTCCTGTGTACATCAGGAGCTGTGCAACTGGTGCTGTTCTGACCATCTGCTTTATCTTACTATGTCTGTTAAGACAAATCTGCATGTTCTTTGTCTTTCGGCTAATCTCTTTCGGGGGTCGCCACAGTGAATCATCTGCCTCCATCTATCCTCTGCTTCCTCTTCTCTCACCCCAACTAACTTCATGTCCTCCTTTTGTGTATAGATTAGCCCAGTGTTTCGGCTGTCACGTGGGACCCATCCGGTTGGAGTTTTTAATACCTGTTATAACGTAATTTTGCATGAGCTCGGTTCATACTACCAATTTCCCATGTTCACCAACATTCTTGGAATAAAGCCAGCTTTAGATATGTAATATCTCAAATATGTCGCAGAGATGTTTGCCATGATTTTGGAAGTTTTTACGGCGACGCTGCAATGTTTTGCTTAAGGTGTTTTAAGTGCACGCGTGATTTAAGAGAGGAAGAACATCACTGGAAGTCAACAAGAGATCAGGAAGACCTTAAAAGAGCTCAAGCCCCAAAAATGTCGAATGTTCAACAACTTATGGATGATGATCCTCAGAGAATCATTGTGTGTGATTTGTCGTGTTGCTGACACAGGAGCAGAAGGAACATCATGTCGCAGTCTGCCAAGAACTCTGGATGATCCATCCTTCCTGTCGAGGAACATTACTGGTGATGAAACATGGTTGTACAGGTACAACCCCGAAATGAAGCAACAGGCTTAACCGTGAAGGAGCCCATCATCTCAATGACAGAAAAGGCGAGGCAGGTCCACAGCTTGATTGGCATTGTGGATCGAGAATTTGCCTTCAGTGGCAAGACAAGGTTTTAATGTGTCCGAGGGAGGACATATGTCAAAAAAACAGAGCTTGTAAACAGAACTAATTTTAAAAACTTTTCTTATACCACCTCATAAACTGTATTTTAATTGTTAACAATTTTTGGGGGTGCAAGAATGATTGGAAATCTGATCTATAAGGTTCCAGTCTGTGGAGAATGCATGTTCTTGACATGTTCAATGGGCTTCCTTGTGCTTCTTCAGTTTCCTCCCACATTCCAAAGACATGCCTTCTACACTGAGACAGAGAGGAGGGGGGGGGGAGAGGTGTGAAAATAGGTGTCCTCAGAAATGTATCTTCCCCTTACAGCAGTGATCAGAGGCATTAAATCATATTTCACTGATTGTCATGTCAGTAAATCAGAGAGTTGATATATCCATGAACACTTGTATTTACCGTAAGTGTAAAATTACTGGCCATAGCCTGTGTGATTTTCTTCGCCTAGTCTAAAGTCACCCTCATTACACCACCACTGACCAGGCTATTTCTGTAGCGCATAAAACACTTCTCTGGGTTGCAGTGTATCATGCATCGATGAAAGTTCAGCTAGGTTTAGACTTTGCAACAACCACAGTGTGAAGATTACTTTTTCACATTGTATGAAATGATACCTGTATTACACTGCCTGAGCAAAAAAAAAAAAAAAATCACAATCTCACACATGAAGATTTAGCTTTGATTACAGCACACAATGTGGTGCACAGCTCTTGTGTGAAAATGATTCCTCATGGTCCCAGAACCACTTTTTCACACTTTCAGCCCTGGAATATACACCTGGTCATTCAGTACTTCTAGGTTGTCAGCTGACTTCATTTTATTGCCATATAATGTTGCTAAGTCTAGACCTGTGCAACTGAAGCAAGTCCAGATCATAACACTGCCTCCAGAGGCTTGTGCACTATGCATGATTGTTGCATCGCTTCATGCGTTTCCCTTCTCACCCTGATGCACCGATTACACTGGAATAGGCTCCATCTGGACTCGACAGACGAAATGACCTTTGGCCATTGCTCAAAAGTGTAATCTTTATGCTCCCTAGTAAATTGAAGCCATTTTTTCTTATTGGCCTCAGTAAGAAGAGGTTTTTCTTATGACTACACAGCTGTTTAGTCCCAATCCTGTAAGTTCTCATCATATTATTTGTATAGAAATGCTCTGACTTTCAATACCAAACATCATGTTTCTTTTTCCTGTAGATTTTTCTAGCATGCCACTTCACCAAGTATTCACAAAACCATTCATGATGGTTTTTTTTCCCAGACTACATTTCTTACACAAAGTTGACCTTTCAGCATTATCCTTCCAGGTTTTGATCACATGTTGAAGGTTTCTCAATCCAGTTCCAATAATTTCAAATCTCCTTAGTTGTTTTCTTTGCTTAATGCAGCCCAATCATTTCACCCTTCTGAAATGACAACCTGCTGGCTTTAGTTTAGTGGTTGACATGAGAATTCTTTTATCCTGTGGTCAGATACCGGCATTCGTAAAGGAAGTGTTTTGTGGCAGTTTTAATAAAAATAAGCCATTGTTTCAAATTATGCGACTAAAAAAGTAAGTATATTAGATGAAGTGAGCTAAAGATTAGGAGTGTGCAGTGCAGTGTGCTCCACCTGAGTTTCAGTGCTGTGAATAATCCACCTCTCATTTAAGGTCTGTTCAGTGGTTTTCCATTTCAGTTGACGGACAGGGTAGAGGGGTGCAAATGAGAAATACTGCACCTACAGTGCGACCTTAGATGTGAGACACGTCTGATAAAATTAAAAACCATGGTGTAAAGAGATTCTGTCATGTCTGCCATTTCCCACAGCTCCTCACATAGCAGCTGTCATAGAGGAGACAGGAACAGAGCAACAGGACGAGTCTAGGAATGTCGGCTCGCCCACTCCCCGTGCAGAGAGGGGCCGGGATTATTATGAGTTTAAAGAGGAGATTCAATATAAAAGGTATAACTGGAAATATCTTCTCAGCTGTCTATTTACATGCAATTGTTTGTGTTAATGTCGATTAATTTTATTTATATATATATATATATATATATATATATATATATATATATATATATATATATATATATATATATATATATATATATAAAATTTATTTATTTATTTTTATTTATTTATTTATTTATTTTTTTTAAACGCTGTACTGTTTTTGTCATCAGAGCCAAAACACCAGAGCCTGCTCCTGCAGGTGAGGATGAGATGGACATCGATGATGACACAGTTCGTCTAGATCCATGTGAGTTTCAATTTAAGTCACCATGGGATTATACATTATTTGTGTTGTCGTAATGATGTAATAAATATTTTGATTATTTATTTATTTTAATGTCCCTCAACTATTGATCCATCTTAAGCCTTTAAAAGTAACAAGTAAAAGAGAGTTTGTTTTTTATGAGGTATGTTCAAATCAAACCAGGACTTGCGATGAAATTATTTTTTTTTTCTTGTGAATGAAGCTGTAAAACCGACTTCAAGCACAGTACGGTGAGGAGACTTAACCACAGTAAAGCATTTGAATGGTGCAGACATTTTAAAGAAGTCCATTCCCATGTGCATTCAACAAGTGGAACGCCTGATCTGTCTGTGGGAACTGCACACACGATCATTCACCAGCACCACTTGCACATTAAGGGAACTCGGCTGGGAGTTATTGCCACACACCTCGCCCCTCACACCCCGTTGTTTGGACCATTTATAGGAGTTCCTGGGAAGCCAAAGTTTCAGACGTGAAGCAGGTAGTCAGATCATTGATCCAGCATACTGAGAGGATTTTCAGCCTTGATGATATTAAAGCACTAGTGAAATTCTGGGATAAGAGCATCAGTGTATCAGGGGATTATATAGAGAAATAAAATGTAGTTTTTAACTTGCTTAAATGTGTTCTGTTATTCTGCACAATCAAAAGTCCTGGTTTGATTTGAACGTGCCTCGTAGCACTCTCCTCCAGAGTAATAACCTTACATGAGTGTCCACAGATTTGCTGCTAGAAAATCAAGCATCATGTAACTGGAAGGAGTGATCTGCATTTGTTGCTCATCTTCATGACCTTGTAAATGGTAATATTTATTTATTTATTTTTTTCTTTCTTTCTTTTAAAAAGACAACAGCGACCTGCATTTTGAAGTGGGTGCAGACGGGAGCAGCGGTCAGCCTTTACTCAGGGAGAAGTTCCCTCTGCTGCATTCAGGGTGTAGAGTCACTCATGGCTTTTCTCAGGGAAAAGTAGGATTCGAAGTCAAGGTGGGATTTTTAGCTCTTGACAAAGTAAAACAGCTTAGAATTCCAGCTAATTATTGAATCATATTCAGCATATACAAATAGTTGGGTAGTGAGAGATTGGGCGTGGGACTGGGCCAAACGTTATATAAGCATCATAAGTACTTTCATAACACTAACCTGACAGTAATCAATAGTTGATTGGATGTTCAAATGGATTTGTGTACCCTGGTTCTCCAATATGCTGTCAACAGATTTGGATACCATGATGCATATATATTTATATCTTTAGAAATTGTCGCAATTTTAATATTTCTGCTATATTTCTTACCACTAACCTGGAAAAAGGGGATTGATTGATATTCAGCTTTTTCAGTCTTGCTGGTTTGTGGCTTTTTCTCTGTAGTATGTGAAGAGATTGTCAGCAGATACAGTGACAGCTGTCGACCCTGAGCCTTATGTCCTCAGAGTGGGCTGGTCTGTGGATGGCTCCAGCCTTCAGCTTGGTAAAAAAATAAATGGATAATTTCTTCACTGTTAACTGTTAGAGGCACTTGGTAGATGATTGATGTTGACTTCTGCAGTCTGTCATTCTTCTAGTTATATTTGTGTGACTCAGGAGAGGAAGAGCTTTCGTATGGATTTGATGGATCAGGCAAAGCAGTGACACGGGGAAAGATGGAAGAATTCGGCGAGCCGTTTTCAGAAGGCGATGTCATCGGCTGCTATGCGGTATGATGTAAAAGAGTAATGATAACTAGATCCTATGTAGATCAGTGTAGTCTTCCCAATCAACCTAAATTCAGGTTTTGATTTCAATTGTCTTGGATTAATTTTTTTCCTTTCTTTTTTCACCAAACCCAAATTATACATGATGCATTAGTGCTAAAATTGCATGTAAATGCTTACTGTTTGCCAAAGGATCTACGATCTTCTATATAAATAAAAGGCAAGGCAAGTTTATTTATATTGCAGGTTTCATACACGATGGTAATTCAAAGTGCTTTACATAAAAGAGAAGAAAATAATCATAATAACTTTTAAAACTATTTAAATAAAACAAAATAAAAATAGAAGTTGTTGTACATAAAATACAGTGCAGTCAGTTTGAATAAATGCACAGCTAAACAAATGAGTTTTGAGTCTAAGAGAATGGTTTCGTCTGTACTCAGCATCATGCAAAACTGGCTGGACAGAATTTAATAAAACTTAAAATAAAAATCTGCGCCATAAATGAAATTAAAATGTTGAGTAGAAGGGAAGCAGTTTTGTGCACCGGATCACCACAACTAGACAGTTAAAGGCTAACAAACTGTACATTTTGATTCATGCTGAGGCACACTGATGGTAGGGTCAGAATTTGGCACCAGCAGCTAGAATCCATGGAATCAACCTGCCTTGTGTCAACAGTCCAGGGTGGGGAAGGTGAGGTAATGTTGTGGGGAGTGTTTTATTGGCCCACCCTAATAAAGTGCTCTGTAATACTTTAAATTTTTCACTTCAGTTACACTTTCAGATTAGTTCCTAATTTAAATGCGTCCTTTCTTTCTTTAGTTCATCAGTGACGGTGGGGAAACAGAAATATCTTTTTCTAAAAATGGCCGATTCCTCGGGGTGGCGTTTCAGCTCGCTGACTTCACCCTGGCAGGTCGTGCTCTCTACCCGCACATCCTCTGCAAGAACTGCTCGGTTTCCTTAAATCTGGACTCTCGGGGTGGGACATGGTATCCTGGACCTCCTGGATACTGCCCGTTACCAGAGATGGTATCTGTACATCGGACTCAAGCTCCACTTCCTCCATCACATAGGAAAGACTGCGAGGTATGTTTCCTGTAATTCTATTTAGCTTTAGCTCTTTCACTGAAATCGTGTAAGAAAGAAAGTAAACGATTCAGGTTTTTCAGATAATTTTATTGCTTTTCCATTTCCATTCTCTCTCATGTTCAGGTGCTGATGATGGTCGGCATGCCAGGCTCTGGAAAGAGCCACTGGGTTGAGAACCACATCGCCAAGAACCCGGAGAAACGTTACAGTGTGCTAAGCACAAAGTCAATCCTTCACTGCATGAGGGTGAGCACAAATCAGAAATGACACTGAAGGATTGCAGTTGCTTTGTTTTGTCTGATGTCGATGAGTGTTTACCTGCACCATAGTTTCCAATCTTCACTCTTTATCAGATTGACACATCTGATATACAGTAAGTCCCTGACATATTAATGAAGTTCCGACCAGGAAGCATGTTTGTAAGTCAGATTCGTTTGTAAGTCTGCCAGAATGAGTCTTGTATACCTTTTAATACAAATATACAATGTAAAACAAAAACACAGGTTAGGAGTTTTGTTTCCGCATTATACTCTTGCGAGACTGTGCCTTTAAATCACGAGGGTAATCCCAGTGACTAAGCGGGGTCTCGTTTAAAGGCAGCCCGGGGGATTTACTGCATGTTTGAACGGACCCCATTTTGTCACCAAGCTGTTTCGGCCTGTGAACTCTGTCTCCTCGATGATTTTCCGAAATTTAGGATTATTCACCATCAGGACAGCTTTACAGGACAGCCATTTTCTATCATCATGCTTCTGGACTGATTCATTGAAACCAGTGAGGTCGGCACATTTCTCCTGCAAACCCCAAATGCGCACATATACAATATACCGGACTCAATATATAAATTCAATTACACACAAAATATTGTATTTAATTGTTAATATGGGTATCTGGTGCACTGCAGTTCTGTACAAATTTTTGTAGATCTGCAGTCCATTCGTATCTGCGGAAATTCATAACTCTGATGTGCTCAATCATGTGATGATGTGATGATTCAATTCGATAGTTCAGGACTGGAACTTTCTACAAGTCTATCTGAGTCTCCAATAACTACTGGACTCCATTCTAACATCAATTAACATCAACTATTATAGCTGAACCTAACACTTAACACTGTATAAATGCAGATAATTTCCTGCTATCTGTTTCACCCAGATGAGGATGGGTTCCTCGTTGAGTCTGGTTCCTCTCAAGGTTTCTTCCTATTACCATCTCAGGGAGTTTTTCCTTGCCACTGTCGCCCTCGGGCTTGCTCACCAGGGACTATCTGAACATTTTTGATTCATTCACATTCCATACAAACTTAAATAATTCTTTTGATTGTGTAAAGCTGTTTTGAGACAATGTCAATTGTTAAAAGCGCTATACAAATTAAACTGAATTGAATTGATGTTCGTAAATCGGGGACTTACTGTAGTTTTATTTAATGTATTTAATATAGTGGCTTACTGTAGTTGTATTTAATGTATTTAATATAGTGGCTTACTGTAGTTGTATTTAATATAGTGGCTTACTGTAGTTGTATTTAATGTATTTAATATAGTGGCTTACTGTAGTTGTATTTAATATAGTGGCTTACTGTAGTTGTATTTAATGTATTTAATATAATGGCTTTGCTTGTCAGATTTTTTTAAAATGAAATCCAATAGTCACCTGAATCTTATCCCAGTAATTACTTTATTAAATGCACCCACTGGCCACTGCAATTTGAACAGCATGTACTCCTACACATTCATATTTATACACTTATCTAATCAGCCAATCAAGTGGCAGCAGTGCATGGCATGAACCCATTCAGATACAGATACTCAGAGGCTTTGACAATAGGATGTTTGTGGGCACCAATTACGGCTACAAAATGTACTGATCCTTGAAGTGGATGAGCTACAACAGAAGACCACAACAGGTTCCAATCCTGTCGACCAAGAAAATGTTCTACAATGTGCACAGGCTTGCCTAAACTGGACAGTTGAAGATTAGAAGAAGAAAACAAATATGTCCTTAATCCAGGCTTTTGGTGTTTTGTGTGTGTAGCTTCCGAACCCAGAACACAAGAATCTGTTGCTGCAACAGGCCACGCAGTGTCTTACGCAACTCATCAGAATAGCGGCAACCAAGAGGAGGAACGTCATCCTGGACCAGGTGTGTGTGTGTGTGTGTGTGACTGTTTTATGTGCCGTATACACAGATGCTGTGCTGCCTTAGAACGACTTATGCAGCCCTGCCTTGCTGCTTGATTTCCTCTTTACCTAGGCGAACATTTACCCATCTGCTCAAAGGCACAAGATGCTGAGTTTTTCCAGTTATCACAGAAAGGCGGTGGTGCTCGTCCCCTCGGATGAGGAGTGGAAGAGACGTCTGCAGCAGAAAGCTCAGAGCGAGGGTGCAGTGCTGCCTGAAATATCACTTTTAAAAAGCAAAGGTCAGTTCACACGTACCCTTTTACCTTTTAATGTGCTTTCCATCTTACTCTCAAGGCCATGCCCTGGTGGATTAGTTTTTTTTGTGCTTGCTTTGCAATAACATGCCTGATTTAACTCGAGTAAGGAAGTACTGCCCTGGACCATGCTACTGATTTCTGGGGTGGAGAAATATTGCTGCTTTTTGAAGGAGACTTAATTACAAGGCGAGTTCAATTCAAACTGGGACTTTTGTTTTTTGTTTTTTTTTCTCTATATAATCCACTGCTACACTAATGCACTTAACCCAGCATTTCACTATTGCACGGAAAATTTTCTCAATACGCCACTTCACGTCTGAACGCTGGCCTCCCAGGAACTCCTTTAATGGAACATACTAGCGATGAATTTGTGGAAGTTATTACTATGAGGTTATTACTCTAGAGGAGAGTGCTATGAGTTGTGTTCAGGTCAAACCAGGACTTTTGATTGTGCAGAATAACAGAACACAGTTGAGCAAGTAAAAACTACATTTTATTTCTCTATATAATCCCCTGCTACACTAATGCACTTCACTAGTGCTTCAATACTATCCAGGTAGAAAGTTTTCTCAGTATACAGGAGCCATGATTGGACTGCCTGCTTCATAGCTGAAACGCTGGCCTCCCAGGAGCTCCTTTAATGTGCCCAAACGGGTAGAAATGGCTTGGCGCGAGGTCATGATTGTACAGGGGACGTGGCAATAACTCCCAGCCGTGTTCCTGTAACATGCAAGTGGTGTTGGTGAATGATAGTGTGTAGAGTTGGTGACAAGTTATTAATAGATAAGTATCAGGTGTTCTACTCGCTGATTTAGTCACAAGAACGACTGCAGTGAGCTCTGAGCCACCTCAGTCAGGATAGTCATTCATGGACATATGGCCTTTTTATTTATTTCTTAATTAAATTTATTTTTTTTAAACATTAGCACCATTTTAAATGTTTACTGTGGTAATCTTATCACCGTATTGTGCTTGAATATGTTGTATGAATATTATTCTAAAATTTTTACATAGCAGCTTTGCATCAATACAAATTCTGGATATAGTTAATGTTTTATATATACTGTTATCACTTTATCAATTTATCCCTAACGAATTTCTAAACCAGTGTCTTGCTCACTCGTCTTCTATACCGCTTTATCCTGTTTTCAGGACCTGGAGCCTATCCCAGGAGGCTTAGGGCACGAGGCAGGGTACACCCTGGTAGTGTCTTATTGCTTAAAAAAAAAAAAATTGCATTTAAGTTTTAATAACCTAAGATTGGCATTGATTCATTTAGATGGTAATGGATCTGTATTGGCATGTAGGCAATGACAAACATTTGCCATACAGTACATTTGTTTTAAAATTTAGATTTTTTGCATAAACTGTAAGCTTTCTGAGGAATTCTTGCAGTGCTCCAACAACAAACAAGTCAGATAAATCGGAATAGAATATAAGTAAGGGATGAGCAAAAAATACAAGAACATAATCATAAAAAACATCTATATAATCCACAAAATAAATAAGTAGTAAACAAGTCTATTGAGCTACACAATATGATATATGAACTGTTGGAACAGCGGCGATCTATGAAGATAACAGTAAGGTAATGTGTAAGTGTACTATCTTCACTTTGCGTTCTCATAAATCACACACACACTTTGTCTTTATAATTTTCTTTTCATAGCTGTATGTTTGTTTTTTCTCCTTTACTCACATTATTTTTGTAGCTCAGCTTTACATTGCATATAGTCCTATAAATTCAGATTATTTTTTTTCTAAGAACTATAACAGACAGAATACACTTAAAAATGTAACTTAAACCAAAAATCTAGTTATGTATGTATAAGGAAATATGGACTATTGGACTACATCTCACCACAACCGCACAATGTTACAGGTTACGTTCTCCGGGTTACTGGTCAGAGCTTTTTTTTTTTTTTTTTTTTTTTTTTCCCCCCCCCAAATAAATTTCAACTGAAAACATAAAGTCAGCAGGGAGGGTGAAGGCGATCAAGTGCTTCCTTTGAGACATGAGCTTCTTGAACTGCTGCAACCACACAGATGGGGAGGGGGGTTAAGCATAGATGCACATGATTGCACACCCGACCCCCTGAGAACTCCCAGCTACAGATGATTGTAGAGGAATTTGAATTTAAAATCACCACGTAGCATGTTAAAGATTCCAACTTAACTCTTTACATGAACACTGATTTGATTTAAATGTGCTTTTACATGCATCAACGCATTTAAACAAATCTATTTCTTTCATGTACAAAGTGGTTCTGCTCCCTGTAAAGTGTTTAATTAGTTAAATATTTCATAAATAACTTTGAGGCTAGGCTCACAGTCTTTTCTGATTAATCCCGCCTTCTGCGTTATGATTGGTTACAAGAATTCAGTCGCTTCTATGACTGGTTTTATTCCATACTGATTAGCTTGCCACTTCACATCTAACCACTGTCAAAAATATTCGTGCGTGACAAAAAGATTTGTGTGTAATTCTGTCTTTTGTCCGAGTTGAATTCCAAAATCTACGGCCATGACAATTTACAAGGTTTTGTGCGTTTGATACAATACAACTCTAAAATATACGATGGTTAAAACATCTCTGTAATTTTACTTCTCTTAAGAAATCTGTCCAAATCTGTGAAAAAAAATAAAATAAACTTACCTGAGACGATGAGAGAGCGCACGGCTGCTTATGTGGCATTTTGGTGCCAGTGGTTTAAAACGGCGGGGCGCATGCGCAGAATAATTTCCTCTTCCCTCGGATAGTAATGCCTGTGCATGTAGCCTTGACGTATTTTTGACAGTGGTGTAACACACAGCATTCGTGGGCGTAATTTCGCAATTCGTCTGTGAATTGTAAAAACGGAGTTGTCTGTAAACGGTCGTATATTTCAGAGTTGTATTGTATCAAACACACAAAATCTCGTATCTGTAAGCTGCTGTGGCCGTAGATTTTGGAATCCAACTCAGACAAAAGACAGAATTTGAATTACACACATCTTTTTGTCACGCACGAATATTTTTTACAGTGACTTTATTCCATAAATCAGGCGTCTTCCTCAGCCAATGATCGAGTAAATGTAAGTCCGAGGTAAAGACTGATGGGGGAGAGATTACTGATTAGAAATGGAAGCTAAATTTCCTTCCAGTAAACTAGCGTTAATTTTGTCAGCTATTTTAGTCTTAGTCCCGGGATGAATGTCAATCTTATCCTATTTTTGTTTAGTCAAATAAAGTCTGGACATTTTAGTCTAGTTTTAGTCAGAGGAACCGTTTAACTATTTTATGGCGCTTTTCCACTGCATAGTATGACACGGTTCAGTTCTACTCACTTTTGGGGGGTTTTCCACTGGGAACAGTACATAGTACCTGGTCCTTTTTTTAGTACCACCTCGGCCGCGGTTCCAAGCGCGCCGAACCGTTACCAAAACGTGACGTGTAAACACGCTAGTCACTGATTAGCCGGAGAAAATCGTCATTACTGCGTCACCGAACTTGCGACACGAGACACAACAGAACCGATATATTTAGAACAGCCAGAGAAGGATCGCACGCACCTTTTTGTATTAACCGTCGGCCTCTTTTGAAACAAACTCCTTCGTCTCGCTGTTAAAAACACCCACATGCCGAGAATGAAGAACACCATGCCGTCGATATGCTCCATTGTTGTGTGTTTGTTTGTGGCGCGTTTACGATGACGTCACGGCAGTAGCGGCGCCGTGCGTGTGAGTAATCCCGCCCACGCTAAAGTGTTACTACACTGCAGTGGAAGAGCAAACCGAGCCAAACTGCGCCGAACCGAAGTGAGTTGAACTGAACTGTGTCGTTCTATGCAGTGGAAAAGAGGCATTAGTCTAGACAACGTAACATTTTAGCAATAAGACTATTATTAATTACAGGTGATGAATCATGGATTCTATGAGTGTGAGTAAAAGCCAGAGTATGGAACAGATAAATCCTCAAGAAGAAAAAGGGATTCTCAAGGGCCTGCACTGGAACATTATCAGGAAAAAGTTCAACACAGATGACTCCAATCCAAGGCAGATATCGCATGACGATGCACGTCTGCACACTTCTGTTCACACCTGATCTTCCTCAATCAGACTTTCATCTGTTTGGTGCCCCAAAAGCAGAACTGATCATTGTTCGAGCTGAAAACTGTCTGATGCCAAAGTTTTTTTTTGTTTTTTTTTTTCCCTGTTGTTTCTGCCTACAGCATGTCAACTTCTAGAACCGAAAGTTCACTTGCTGCCTTATATATCTCACCCCTTTAACAGATGCCATTGCAAAAAAAATAATAATAATTCTCATCTGTTTATTCTCGTTGCAGTGAGTTTCACACTCCCAGAGCAAGGCGCTCTGCTAGAGGAAGTCCTGTTTGTCGAGCTCTGCCAAGAAGAAGCCCAGAAACTCCTCTCGAGCTACAAATTGGAAGCCACACGCCTCCTCCCTACACCTGCCAAGCGCAAGAGGCACAACAAAGATCCCCATAAACATCACCCTGATGCACATGGTGAGGGGGAAAACGGTACAGAACATAGGATCAGATGATAATCACGAGTGTGGAACCTAGATTTGTTGCTGCAGTTTAATGATCATCACAGATGGTCGAAAAAGTAACATCTGCTTTGCCATAATTAGATCCTTATAATTAAAATGTTGTGTTTAATTCTGTTTTTTCGTCTGCCAGGATCAAGCCAAAGCCGCAGTCAGTATGCACAGCAGTCACAGTGGGGATGCCATAAACAAAACGTGAGTTTATTCTGCAGCTTATTAGGCCCATGTCTTGTGCTGTTTACTTTGGAAATGACCTACATGCAGTAACATTTATTTATTTATTTTCTCCTATTCAGGGATGGAACTTTTATGCTTTTTCACAGCCTTATGGCTATAACAGTGATCCACAGAGGTACAGAGATTACTATCAGCCCTGCACCGAACAGGTGAATAACTGCATTATTCACATTCACACCATTTACACCTCTCCAGAGTTTGGGTGTTCAGTTCTAACAGAAAAGACATCGTAACATGCTCTTTTTATTATTATTATTGTTTGCTCTATTCAGCCATACTACCTACTGTAACTGTGTTGGCTAACTTATGTAAAATCTTAGATAATTTCTTTTTATTTGTATTTTTCAGCTATTAAGGTATGTTAGCTTGCGAGTAAAGTTTTTATGACTTTCTTTGTAATTCAGGAAAAAAATATATATATTAACTTTTTTTTTCTTCTTTTGCAGTGGAACCTGGCTAACCAGGATCAGAGCTACTATGGCAACCAGAGCTATTATGGCAGCCAAGCCTTTTGGTAAATCATAACAGTGACCCAATTAAATGATATTGAGGTATTGGACTTTACTTTGAACAACTGCATTTGAACCTTGACTCAACAAAGAAGTAAACAAGTATTATGGCTCTATGCTGTGGATTTGTACAGTACAGAAAATGTTTTTTAAAAAATGTAAAAGCATTTGTTTTATATACATTTTCTACAAAAACACTTCCAACTTCTGTACCAGATTCCCGATTTTATTACAGTATTCTAAAGTGTTTACTTTTAAATAAAAATGCTTGTGTGCTTTTACTGTCTGAACACCTACAATTTTCTTAAATACATGGAGTGTTCAAGTCAAAACAAGACCTGTTATGAATTAAGGCATAAATCTTCAGGTTCATCAACATTTACAGATGACTTCAAGCACAGTATGGAGATAGGATAACTGCAGTAAATGGTGCAAACATTTCTAAAAAGGCTGCATGCTGTAAATGATTTGGTTAATTTAAGATATTTCCACATTTGGGACAGTTAAGGAGTTCTCTGGAAGTCTGTCGTTTTAGTCACGAGGCATGCAATCCTTTCAATCTTGATGTTATTTAAGCACTAGTAAAACCCTGGGATAAGTGCACTAGTGGAGCAGGTGATTATGTGGAGAAATAAAGGTAGTTTTTACTTTCATAACTGTGTTCTGTTATTCTGTATAATTTATTTCCCGATTTAACTTGGCGCCCTTGTACATAAATACACTTGCACATATTTGACTCATTCAAACTAAATACATTTTATTGATTTCCATAAACTTACAATATATTGTGATTAAAAATGGGTCACATTTGAGGTCTTAACAATAGATTCATACACCTTTTAGATTAAGCTCTAAAAATAAAAAAAATAAAATACTGTTTAAATTGAACAGATATCAGACCATTTACAGTTATAAAAATAGAGGAACAATTTGTAGTTTGAGTCCTCATCTGGCCGGGAAGTGAATAACAATCCAGCCTTATTTTCCCTTCTGCCACTTTTACTTTGCAATGGGGAAAAAAAATGTAAACAGAAGCCTGAAACAAAACAAAAAAAACTTTGCAGTTCCTTATCATGGCATTTCACCACTGAAATGATGAATGTTCATTAAAAAACCTTTACAAGCATTATACACCCACACACCATGCTTCCTCTTTAAGACTGATCAGGTCTCACTAGTTGGTAGAGCAGCACTGCTCCTTTTGAAGATGGACACAGTTCTGACCACAAGGGCGCCTTCACATCCAAACTCAGCATCTCCTATAATCAGTACAATGATTTCAACATGTGTGCATCATTTTTAAAACTTTAGAAAAGAATTTAGGAAACAGCTTGTGCTAAAGGGTAATTATTTAATAGTGTTGGTATATTAATGAATGGCCTTACCAATTGACTCAGAAACACTATATCTGTAGACTCGTGAGCTTCAGGGCCTCCGCGCCAATAAAAATCCTTCACCTCCTCAGTCGTCAAAGAACACCTGTCAGCAAACAATTCCATATTAATTCTATAGTATTTAAACAAATGTCAGTGTGGGTTAAATCGTGTTTGGTTTCTGACATTTGCTTCTTCAGTTCAGGAGTGAAAGACAGTAGTGGAAATGTACAATTAATGGAAGTCTATTTCACCCCAAATTTATTCCATCAAAGAAATTCCTGGAAAAATCTGGTACTTTATTATTCGATTCAACTCCCTTTAGTTTTGATTATGTTGCACAGCTCATGCGTGAAAGTGATTCCTCACGCTCCCAGAGCTACTCTTTCATAATTTGAGTCTTAAAATATAGCTGTGCCATCAGGGAGGGGAACAAAATGCATAGATGTGATGACTTGAATGTACTGAAGGACCAGGTTATCAGCCGACTTCATTTTATTACCTCGTAATGTTGCCGAGTCTAAACCTGACCAACTGAAGCAACCACTGATCATAACCCTGCCTCCAAAGGCTTGTACCATGTCCGCTATGCATGATGGCTTCATGCGCTTCCCTTTTTATCCTGACACACCCAACACTCTGGACTCATCAGACCACCTGACATTTTGGCATTGCTCTAAAGTCCAATCTTTATGCTCAGTTTTTTTCTGATTATTCTCAGCTGTGAGGTTTTATCACAATGTGTGTGTAGAAATTATTTCATTATTAAACATAGCTGTGATTTATACTGATTTTTTTTTTTTTTTAATGGTACGACTTCAAGGGTTTATGTGATTATATATTTACAACCATGTTTCTTATTTGAAGTTGCTGATTCAGCACAATTCTTCTAAGTTTTAATAATAAGTTGGACATTTATTACAGCAGTTCCAATCATTTTTATTTAATTGTATGATTAAAGGCAATAATTTAACCCTTCTGACACTGCAACACTGTCCAATTTGGTTGATCAATATAGTCACCCCATAATGATCAATTTAGCCAGGATAGCTTATTCATGTAGATTCAAGTAGATTTTGATTTAAATTGCAAATTTTCTTAGCTTCAATAGCCATGTAGCTGTAACAAACATGTACTTGTTGAAGTGGGAAATTAATCCCTTATTAACCTTTCAATGATCAACAAAAAAAGGAAGAAATAATATGACATTATTTTTTTTTACCTCATGAAAAATTCTGCACTGGGTCGTCCTGCGCTGCTGTGGTTTAACGCTATTCCCATCAGAACAGGTGCGCTGAGAAAGTCCAGTGGAACATTAACCTGCGGAAGTGTGATTGATGCATGTTTTTAAGTGATTATATATTTACAACCACATTACTTATTTGAAGTTGCTGGTACAGCAACATAGCAATCATCCTTATAGCAGTAATTTTAATGGACTATTTTAATTGCAAAATTAAAGTAAATAATTTAACCCTTCTGAAACTGCTTATTTCCACAAGACAAAAGGCAAGACACCTGTTAAAGGTCTGTAACAGCTCTGATGTCCTGCTGGACCAAAGATTATCTGGACTTATTATCTGAGGTATCTGCAAACGACATTCAGACCAATAGTCTAAGAAAGGTGAGAGTTTTAAGCTGTTAAAGCATCCTCCCTATAGTCCTGGCCTTCACCCGTTTTCTGCCCTGAAAGCAGCTCTACGAGGATGAAGAATAACCGATTCTCTGATAAAGAACTGAAGACAGCTGTGCATCCATGGCTCGCAGCTCAGCCTAAAATATCTTTTAATAATGGAGGGGGAAAGCTTATTGACAGATGGACAAAGTTTCCTGGAAAGCAATTTCCATGAATTTGGTATTCGTCTCATCTAAAAGTTAATTAAAATAAATTCTAAAGCTAGAGTGCAGATCATTTTTGACTCGCCCTCATAAGTTTATTTATCTCATTCCAAATAATAATGAAAATCTCGCTGTATAAATTCCACACACCTCATCTCTGACCTCAGCACACACAGACGAGAAGATCTCCGCCACAACTGCTCTCTCGTAGCCCTGCATGAGGTCAACGCTGATGTCGTCCTCACTCGTCCCCTGACACACAGCCTGAGGAAATAAACGAACACCTCTACTAATTTAGACTTGGTGTGTTTGTTAATTGTCATCTAGGTAAAGTGTTAAAAACTATTAACCACCACAATGTATGAAAAGCGTCCTGTTTCATTCCTTACATCACCTTAGGCTCAGGATGCCCACCGGGTATGTCTAAAAGCCCCGCCGCCTCTGCGACTCTCTGACTCCTCCTCAGCATCACCACATGTCCGTCTGACGTCAGCAGGACAGCACCGACTCCTAGAGGCTGCGCGAGCAGAGCCTGAGGATCTCCCAGCTCCAGATGTCCACGCTGCTGTAGGTTCACAGCTTTGTGTGACCAGTTGGTCCCTAGGAAGTCTTTATAACACGTCAAACCCAGCTGCAACCTGAGGATCACTTTGTTCGCTTCTGAGGGTCTTGCGTCTTTCTGGGGTTCTCCTGAGGCTCGACGACAGCAGCTGCTCTTCTCTCTCACTTTAACTGATGAGGTGTGTGTTTCTGTCAGACAGGTACGCTCTCCTTCACTACAGTGTAAAGAAATATGATTTGGTCCTGAATGGTTTCCAAGCTGGTCATCACCCTTGCCTGAGTCTAAGGGATGTGAGGTAGTTTCTTGAGTCTCAGTGCACAGGAATGGAGATGTCTGAGAAGGTGTGTAGAGCTCTGCTGAGTGCAGTCTGAATTTCGCCCCATTGAAAAGCCACGGTTCTTTGGTCACTCGCTCATTCCACATCACCTCGATGTGCGTCTCGATCTCAGGAACACTTTTGCGGTTGAACCTACACACACAATGTGATATATAATAGATCAGCCATAACCACCCTCGTCCTTCACCAATCAAAACAAGCTTCTGACACCTTTCTATTGGAACCAGCTTTGACCTTTTCCTTAATTTGAGCTACACTAGAACTTCTATTGGACCTTCACTCCCCATATGTATCAGTGAGCCTTGGCCACACATCACCCTGTTGCCAGTTCACCAGTTTTCCTTCCTTGGATCACTTTTGGTATGTGCTGACTTTTGCAGACCCAGAAGAGCATCATCATCCAAAATTCTAACTGATTTCTAACAAAATTCATACCTAACTGTTATCTCTCCTCTTCTGCTCTCCCCTCTCCTGTTCCCTCTCCACCCCTCTCTCTGTCAAGCTACACATGTCGTTCCTGAGCTGCCAGTGATCCAGACCCCCTCTGCCCCCTGGGCCTGTCTGTCTTGTCCTCGTGCCCAGCCTCTGGTAGGAGATCTCGTCACATGGATGCCACGTGTGTCTCTTTGGGATGCATCTGGTGTCTGTGGACTCACTGGTTTCACTCTACCATGAAGACGGTTCTGGCCTCGACTGATGTTGACAGCTAACCCTAACCCTGAGGACTTGACTTGGCTGCAGTTGTTCGATAGTTCAGGACTGGAATTTCCTACAAGTCTACCTGAGTCTCCAATAACTGCCTGGAATCCATATGAACATCAATTAACATCAACTGTTATAGCTGAACTGCCTGTCACCTAACACACTGTATAAATGCAGATCATTTCCTGCTATATGTTTCACCCAAATGAGGATGGGTTCACTGTTGAGTCTGGTTCCTCTCAAGGTTTCTTCCTATTACCATCTGAGGAAGTTTTTCCTTGCCACTGTCGCCCTCGGCTTGTTCATCAGGGACTATCTGACCATTTTGATTCATACACATTCACATTCCATACAGACTTAAATAATTCTTTTGATTGTGTAAAGCTGTTTTGCGACAATCACAATTGTTAAAAGCGCTATACAAATGTATTGCATTGAAGTGTTATGGTGGCAAAAAGGGAACCTACTCAATATTAGGCAGATGTTCATAATGTCATGTCTGATCAGTGCAAGTGTGAGTCTAACATGCATATCTACAGTACTGAGATGTTACCTGTCTGAGATCTCCACTTGTACTTGATGCTCCTTTAAGCCCTGAGCAGGAGCACAGTGCAGCATCACAGACACCTCAGAGTCCATCTCAGTGCTGTGCTGCTCCACAGCTCCTCAGGCTTCCACAACCAGGAAGCTGGAGGAAAGCAGAAGCATAGATGCTAAGTCAGGTTGCTAATCACGTTTAACGTTTACCTGCGTTTCATTTAGAGAAGAAAACAAGCAAATCTGCTGAGATTGAGAGCCAAGCTCAAAAGTTTAGAGCCGGCCAACTCGCTAACGTCCAAACTTTTCTGTATTTCCGTCACTTCCGGTTACGACGCGGGAAAACCTCGGATACGACAAATAAAAACATTAAAATAATATTTAAATAAAAACTTTAAAATAATATTTCCACATTTTTACTCTTGGCGAATTAAAACAGCTATTGGTATAAATTAGGTAAAATAATTAATGCGGTTAACAGGTGAAAAGATACCTACAATGTTTTTTTTTGCTCCATCATTAGCAACACAAACCGGAAGTTAATGTGTTTTTCTGTAAAATACAATCAGTCTATACTGTACGTCACTGCATATATAGACAGATGACAACTGGCTATCTAGGCAAATGTATATATGTATGTATATATATGCAGTTATGCACATGCAGTTATGCACTGACATACTGTATACCAATGAAAATTAAAACTAATAATATGTATAAATAATAATGTATATATAAATAATAAACGTTGGCAATAGTGGGGTTTGATTTCAAACACTGTGAAGTATATCAAAGAGCTATTTAATTACAATTTATTTACATTTTTAATTTTACATGACTGTACACACTGATTTTTTTTTGTTTAAAACTATTTTAATGTACATATAGAAACATTTTCGATACGAGCAATGCCTCAGCTATTACATAACATCATGGTAAACATCTTTAACCACAACAACAACAACAACAATAATAATAATAACAGAAATTATTCATTCATTCATTCATTCATTTTCTATACCGCTTAATCCTGTGTTCAGGGTCGCGGGGGACCTGGAGCCTATCCCAGGAGACTTCGGGCACTAGGCGGGGTACACCCTGGACAGGGTGCCAATCCATCGCAGGGCACGCACATACACACACTCACACACCCAATCACACACTACGGGCAATTTGGGAACGCCAATTAGCCTAACCTGCATATCTTTGGACTGTGGGAGGAAACCGGAGTACCCGGAGGAAAACAGAAATTATTTTATATTTAATAATGTAACAAAGCTAAAACATTGGTAATAGTGGGCTGTGATTGCAAACATTGTGAAGTATAGCAAATATTTATTTTTATTTTACTTTTGATTTTTTTTTAAAACTTTTTTAAATGCACATTAAGAATTACAGATACAAAACACTTTAGACTACCATGATGTTGTGTAATGATGTTGTGAGGCATTGCTCGTATCGAAAATGTATGTATGAAAATAATTCTATGTACATTAAAATAGTTTTGAACAAAAAAATTTTTTTTTGTACTGTCAAGTAAAATTTAAAATGTTAATAAAATGTAATTAAATAGCTCTTTGATATAATTCTCAGTTTTTGAAATCAAACCCCATTATTACCAACGTTTATTATTTATATATATTTTTGTAAATTATATATATATATATATATATATATATATATATATATATATATATATATATATAATTATTATTATTTTTTTTAACTGTCACACAGATGCTTAACTGTATAAACATATACACATTTGTCTAGATAGCCATTTGTGAACAATACCATGTCAACTCATGGTAAAAAATTTTTTACAACAACAATAGTAGTAGTAATAAAAATTAAATAGAAGATTTATTTATCAGGAGTTCTCCCCGTGCTTGGTGGGTTTCCTCCGGGTACTCCGGTTTCCTCCCACAGTCCAAAGATATGCAGGTTAGGCTAATTGGCGTTCCCAAATTGCCCGTAGTGTGATTGGGTGTGTGAGTGTGTGTATGTGTGTGTGCCCTGCGATGGATTGGCACCCTGTCCAGGGTGTACCCCGCCTAGTGCCCGAAGTCTCCTGGGATAGGCTCCAGGCCCCCCGCGACCCTGAACACAGGATTAAGCGGTATAGAAGATGAAGATTTATTTATCAATCTTAAAAATTATTGAAAATAATGAAGTCAATAAAAAAATGTATGACCATTTAAATAAGCCAAAATAATTCCTCACATAAACAAAATTATGACCTGTTCATATTATGGAGGAAGTCACTAATGCCATGACGTTATGGATAAACTTTAGGTCCACAAAGTCCAGACCTTTATTTTAAAATGTCGTCCCAAACCCGGAAGTGTATCTACAGTTGTTTTCACACGCCGCGCTTTTCACGTGCGGATGGTGAGCGTGCATACTGTAGTGTGTTTATACAGTATATAGTGTAATAATTACACGGTATATATAGACATCGAGTTATGGACATCATACACTCTTGTTTTAAGGCACAGATAGGTGAGGTAGTTTTACCCGGAGATGTTTTCCGGTTTGATGTGTCCTCTGTAGAGGAAGACAGCAGCGTTAGAGCTGAGAAGATCATCTGCGGACCGGGACTGCGCCGGAACGGGGACGAGATCCTGGTGTATAAAAGCGGCCTCCTCCGCCATAAACAGCCCAACCTGTACTGGACTGACTCCCAGCAGAAACGCGTAAGAAACCACCAGGGATGGGAATCACCAGTCACCGTCCGATACGATGTTATCACTATACCGCGGTGACGGTTCCATTAAGTATCACGAATTTATAAATGTCCCCATTCGATATTACATTTTCTTATGATAAAGTTTAATAATTAATGAAATGTAGAGTCATAACATTAGCATTTAAACAATACAAACTAACTTCAAATACAAGAGTTTAACCTTTAACTGAGCGGCATGTATCTCTGTTTTCTGCCATAATTGTTATTTCTAATAGAGGGAGAGAGAGAGATAGCTATTAAAAAAAAAAAAAAAAAAAAAAATATATATATATATATATATATATATAATGCAAATATTTCACTCCTACCACACCGGATGAAAATGTGTAAATAGTTCAGAGTGCACCACCTCAAATTTAAATCTTATTTGCCACATACACAGTCATTCGCAGTACGATATGCAGTGAAATGCTTAAACGACCACCCGTGAACTTAAAAATGTAAAAACAGTTAACAAGAAATATATACTGGAATAAAATAAGAGTAACTTTAGCTGTAGAAAATAGAACAAAATATAAAAAATACACACTACCGTTCAAAAGTTTTAGATCACTTGCTAATTTCTTTGTTTTTGTTAATGATTTATTTTCTACATTCTACAACAATACTGGGGATTTCAAAACTATAAAATAACACATATGGAATTAGAAATATTTTTTAAAAAGAAATATTTTTTAAAAAGTATCTATACAATGTAGAAAAAAAAAAAGTAGGATTATAAAGAAACTGCAATGTTTTACCTCTTCAAGCACCTCCAAAGTCTCAAAACTTAACTGCACAGTGAGCGCTGAGTGGCGGCGAGTGACTAACGCG
Source organism: Channallabes apus (assembly GCA_030522415.1). Classification (NCBI taxonomy): domain Eukaryota; kingdom Metazoa; phylum Chordata; class Actinopteri; order Siluriformes; family Clariidae; genus Channallabes; species Channallabes apus. The sequence continues at coordinate 16,912,242 of CM060107.1, forward strand.
GTCAACCACGGCTTCTAACGCCCGTCATTTTTGACTAATTTTGTTTGTGGAGTTTTGAGACTGGTGTAAGCGTGTGTAATAAGTGGGTTTCAGATTAATTCACTCAGATAAACTAGAAAGCTTTGAACGCGCAAAATATTTGTCTGGTCACAGCCGATCAAACTGAAAACCAGTGACTTTTGGTCACTGGCTGATCAACCGGTTCATCTCTGTTATAAACGTAATTTTTATAACAGCAGCGCCACAGGCTGATCTCCTCCTCGCCACAGCGCATTGTTGCAGTAATTCCTGCAAAGTTTCAAGTATTGGGTGCTGTACATGTTCATACTTTTTAGTAGTCCAACATTTCTGTGTTAATCTGTTTTTATTGGTCTTAAGTAATATTCTAATTTTTTGAGATGCTGGCTTTTGTGTTTTCATTAGCTGTAAGCCATTTTCACCAAAATAAAATAAAAATATATACACTTGAAATATATCAGTCTGTGTAAATGAATCACAATATAATGAGTTTCACTTTGTGAATTGAATTACTGAATTAAAACTTTTTATTGTTATTCTAATTTATTAAGATGCACCTGTATATGATGTATTGTTAAATTGTCTTTAGGTAATACTATATAGCATTTATGCCGTATCGTGAATTTTGCTTTAAAAAGGAACTGGACTAACATTCAGCTTTTCTGGGTCACATCACCAAAATGTGTTAATAATTTATTATAATAATTAATAATTGTGGCAGATTTTGTACAGAAAGCATTTTGGCACCTCAAATGGAAACGTATGAATTAAAAATTACTTTTTTTTAGCGTCAGTGTGTTGAAGTATGAAATGCCACACAAAGGAATTGTGATATAATAAATTTTTCTTCATTGTTTAGTAGTAAGTAAGCCTTTATGTTTAGCCTTGTGTAGTTTAGCCTTATGCCTTACAAGCACCTACGACTTGTGTAGCTGCTGAGTTGTGATGTGGATGCATTTATTTTGAACAATTTTTCATCAGTATGTTCCAGTTAAAGGGGAGAGCGTGATTGGCATAGTGACGGCGAAGTCCGGGGACATCTTTAAAGTGGATGTGGGAGGTAGTGAGCAAGCCTCGTTGTCGTACTTAGCCTTTGAAGGGGCGACTAAAAGGAACAGACCTAATGTGCAGGTACACGCCCATCACTGCCAGTTCTTATTTACATGTGATTTGTGTTTTGATTTATTCATTCGTTTTCTTTTATTATTATTATTATTATTATTATTATTATTATTATTAATTCATTTATTTTATACTACTGTACAGGTGGGGGATCTGGTGTATTCCCAGTTCATCATCGCAAACAAGGACATGGAGCCAGAGCTGGTGTGTATAGACAGTTGTGGCCGGGCGAACGGGATGGGAGTGTTTGGAGCAGATGGGTTTCTCTTCAAGGTGTCTTTGGGATTAGTGCGCAGGTATGCTGAGATCTTCTAGTAGCATCATGCTGAATATTAATACTGTGGCTCCAAAAGCCTGAATTTACTAGTGAAATTGCTTGTTTGGTGCTTTTTATAATTTTTAAATAGTTCCTAATTTAATTTATCCTAATTTAATAAAAAGGAATTTCATTGCTAATATCGAGCTGACAAGGACTTTACTAGTTTATGCCAAACCTGACGATCTGTGTTCGATCAGATCCATTGGTGTGTCGTGTGAACACATGCTTCAGTCAAAGGAATGAGTATCTTAGAAAAGTCTTTTTGTACAAAGTAGTTGATAGGATCAGTATCTCTGTATCAATACATTTGCTTTAATTCCATTTAAATAGGGAACTCGAAGTTGTTTAACATCTTGAGTACTAAATAGTCAACTTTCACGTTTCACATTTTCTTTCTGTTGTTTCATACTGCATTAATAGACTGTATTTTCAAGTTTTAAATGTATATATTTTTAATTCCTGTCCACTGTATGTGTACTGGACTGAAAGGAAATGTATCTCTAATGTGCATTTATGAAGTTTTAAGATTCAAAACGCTCATGTTCTTCAAACACGCAATATCTTTAATTATCTACTGAGAATTGTATAAAAATTACCATTATATTATATAGTTTTTCTTTAAGATACACGTTTTTGATTTGCAAGGATTACAAAAGATCTTGTTTTATTTTTAATAATCATTCTGGTAATCTGCAACTATTTGTCTATCTCAATCTCCCATTAACTATGATTAATCGTACACTGACTTTCCTGGAAGAGAGCTGCACACCTATTGACAATAAGTTATGCCTGGTGTTCATTTGGATTGAGAGCATGTTAGAGGATATGCATGATTTCCACTCAAGTTTACTTTTAAGCATTCCTGTGTTGGAGTGATGTATGCACTTCAAGGTTCATTTCGTGTTTGCCGTGAATCGTGGCCCATGTGACTGTTTGCACACTCGATTATATTGATTCCCACACAGTTACTGTATAATTCATAGTAGTTACTGAATATTATATTTTAAAATGAATGACTGAGAGTTTAAGGGTTTATGTAAACTAATGGTGGATGAATAAGCTGTGACTTCCTGCTTTTCTTTCCCTCAGGCTCCTCGCACCTCAGAGCGAGATAGTGAAGGATCTTGAGAAGATCTTCCCCTTCGAGATGGTGGTGGGGTTAAATGGCAGGGTGTGGGTGAAGGCTAAGACCGTGCAGCAGACTCTGATCGTGGCTAATCTTCTGGAGAGCTGTGAAAACATGACGGCACAGCAGAGACAGGCTCTGTTTAAGAGAGTAGCAGAGGGTGCCCTCTAGTGCTCAAACTGAGTGCTGGTTTACATGGTAATCCCTCATGGACACATCAACACAAGCGAAATGCGGATCACGGGATGGCGCGTGATTTCTTTCCGCCTTGAATTTGAACTTTTAGTCCAATATGTTAATAGTTCTGTACACTTAAGTGGGACTCTGGATGGACTGCACATCTGTAATGTTGATCATTTGAGCAGCACTTTTGTGATGCACGTACATTAGCTCACAGTCACTAAATTGTGAACGTACTAACGTGTTTTTTTTCTACTATATTGGTTAGTTTTTGTATAAATAAATAAATGTTTTGTGAAGAAAGGTATACATAGTCTTCCTGTTTCTTTGTGGTTGAGTGCTACATGAGATAAAAACATTGAAGATTCCTAACAGTTTGCATGACTCATATTGTATGAAAAGGTACAAAGGTTAAAGGCGCAATAGTGATTGTTTTGTATGACTCAAAAATAAAATCTGGAAAATAAGCAAAACGTGATCTAAAACATTTTCCAAGCAAGTTTATTATCTGGCTGTGAAAAACATGTGTTTATAATTTTTAGCACTTTAAAGCTAGAAATTCAATGCTTTGGATCAAATGTTTTCATATTATGTCATTCTAGTTAGCTTTACGTTTGCAGCGCTTAAAAGCTCATGAGACCAAATTCCTAAGAAAAACAAGACAGCACATGCACTCCTGACCACTCTTGAGTAAGAGGAGAATTAAGAATCTTAAGATTAATTCTATGTTTATAATATACAATCACTGGCCTCTTCACACCCTTTGGTAATATCGGGTTGGACACACTTTGTTCTGCAGAACTACCTTAATTCTTTGTGGCATAGATTGAACAAGGTGCTGGAAACATTCCTTAGAGATGTTGGTTCATATTGACATGATGGTAACACAGTTGCTACAGATTTTCCGGCTGCAAAACCAGTTTAAGATGACTTTAGCTTTAATATTCTGTGGTCATGAACGGATGGATGTTTTCAGTAACACTAGGTAGGCTGTGTAATTTAAACACTACTCAAAAGATACTAAAGGGGCGTCCGAGTAGCGCAGTGGTAAAGTGCTCGCCCTATCATCCGGAGATCGCTGGTTTGGTTCCTGGGTGATGCTGTAAACTCTCACAGTCGCCCCTGATTGGCCGAGCTCTCTCAGAGGGGCGAGGGATGAGAGGTGCTTCCACATTAATCACGTCTCTACAGCCAATCAGGGGCGTCTGTGAGCACGCGCACACGAAAGGATTGGATAGCGCTGTCCTCCGAGTGTGTTAGTCTTCTGCCCTCCCGGCTGAGTGGTAGTAGTGGGACATGGAGTGACGGGGAGGAATTGGACAGGGCTAAATTGTTCCCCATAACTTTGCCTGAACCATTGATACAAGGCAGGATGGATCCATGCTTTCATGTCACTTAAAACAAATTCTGACCCTACTATCTGAATGTCACAGCAGAAATTGAGACTCGTCAGACCAGATGATGTTTTTTTCCAGTTTTCTGTTGTCCAATTTTGGTGCGCCCATGCAAATTGTAGCCTCAGTTTCCTCTTCTTAGCTGAAAGAAGCGTCACCCGGTATGGTCTTCTGCTGCTGTAGCCCACCAGCTTCAAAGTTCTATGTGCATTAAGAGATGATCTTCAGCATACCTCAGTTGTAACAAGATTATTTGAGTTACTCTTGCCTTCCTATCAGCTCAAATGAGTCTGGCCATTCTCCTCTGACAAGGCATTTTTGACCAGAGTATTGTAACTCACTGGAAAATTTCTCTTTTTCAGACCATTCTCTGTAAACCGTAGAGATGGTTGTGAATGGAAGTCCCGGTAGATCAGGCCAATCTTTATGTGCATGCTTAGCTGTAATATTGACTCATTCATTCATTCATTCATCTTCTATACCGCTTAATCCTGTGTTCAGGGTCGCGGGGGACCTGGAGCCTATCCCAGGAGACTTCGGGCACTAGGCGGGGTACACCCTGGACAGGTGCCAATCCATCGCAGGGCACACACACATACACACACTCACACACCCAATCACACACTACGGGCAATTTAGGAACGCCAATTAGCCTAATCTGCATATCTTTGGACTGTGGGAGGAAACCGGAGTACCCGGAGGAAACCCACCAAGCACGGGGAGAACATGCAAACTCCATGCACACAGAGACGGGAATCGAGCCTGGCCGGGGAATCGAACCCAGACCCTGGAGGTACAAGGCGACAGTGCTAACCACTACATCACCGCGCCGCCATATTGACTAATATCGACCAATTTTTCTCTTTTTTTATCCATCCATCTCGGAAACTCTAGTCCAATGAGGGACCTTGGAAGTCAGTGGTGACCATTGTATTTATTCCCACTTTGTATGACCATGATAGGACCTCCGGTCAACATGACATGCACATTCACACACTACGTGCAATCTGGTAATGCCAATTAGCCTAATTTGCATTTCTTTGGACTGTGAGAGTAAACCGGAGAACCCGGTGGAACCCACCAAGCATGAGGAGAAAATGTAAACTCCATGTACACAGACCTGACGTGGGAATAGAACCCAGGACCTGGAGTTGCAAGGCGACAGTGCTGACCACTAAGCTACCATGCTGCCATTTTACGTAATGCACCTTTAAATTTAGGGACAGGATCTGTTAATTTATTCACACAGCATTGACTTGTTATAGACTTTTCCTCCTAAACAAAATGATTACAAGGCATCATGCACATGATAAGTTTATATACTCATTTAAAACTAAGGCTAGTTTAACAAAGCTTAGTCTGCCTGATGTCATTTTTAGTGAGGTTAATGAAACTTACACCCACGATGATGATTTAAAACCGCTAGAGCTGTGAGACTGCAATGCTGCTAAATAAAATATCTATTATATTATAATGTATTATGTAGAAGTTTCTTCTAAAGACTGAGAACTTTCAGAAACTAAATGTTTTTAGACATGGAAATGACATAAACTATGGTGTAATTCAATTTAGCAAAGAATTCCTATTCTGACTTTTTCCATCAAAAAATTTTCAAAATAGCACACAAAATTTTGCTAGACGGGAGTATCAGTCAAGAAACTTCGTCTTCTGTACATGACCTTCAGGAAGCAATCAAGCAGGCATGCGCTGCCAGTGACACCAAGACTAGTGTCCACGGTGTATTCCCACCTTGTAACTGGTGTTCCGGTAATAAATATTGGATCATCTTTTTCCAAAGCAATTCGCTTATAATACTTTGTTAGCTGTTGAATGTGGTTTACTGCATAACTATAAACTAGCTGTAATCTCAGAGATGTTTGATTACAATGTTTGGAATGCTTTTAATGTTGGTAACCATAAACTGCTTTAATTTAATTATTTATTAGTTATAAATTCTTTTTATTTTTTATTATACTATTTTTTCTTTATATATATATATATATATATATATATATATATATATATATATATATATATATATAAATATTTTTTTTCTTTTTTTTTTTTTATAAAACTTTATTTTTATTAGTTATCAAGGTTGTTCAGAGCAGTGAAAGGTATTATAATGAAAAGTGACACATGTTAAAACATGGTAATAAATTACCAAGAAATGACTTATATTGCATCATTAGAACTTTTATGAGGTATTATTGGAGTGTATGAAATGACAAGGATTGATGATCATAATTATTAACATACAAAATTGACTTTGTTGAAAACTTCACCAGAATTTTCCCCCTCTTCTTTTTTCCCCTCCAACCTGCACTATGTGCCATGGAAGTTCATTTGGTCATCTATACAGGATGTCTCTCTGCAACTTTGTGGTATTCTATAAAGAAATCGAAGTACATATCTGTGATATGATCTGCAGTATTTGACGCTCTGTAAATTTCCACAGAAAAAGTGACTTGTTTCCTGCTGCAACAGTGCAACCTGCACATAGTTTAGAGCTTGATGTCCTGTAGATTGATGAATATTCCTGTTTCCGGGTGAAAATGCCAACAAACAAAACACAGGACAACACAGGATGAATATGTATCAGAGTTTTATTACTGATAACAAAGCACATAGGAGATAATAATCAAGGCCGGGCTCGCTTTTGGTAAGGCAATCTAAGGTCATGAAGGGAAGAGTGAGTTAACATGCCATGATTGTTAATAACATGAAGCATGCGGAGATGTACTGTATATGAGTGTATGAAGTTATGCAGGAAAAACAGACATGTAAAGCTATTGTAGCCAGAAGTGTCATCTCGTCTGGCTTAATATCCTGCCTATAATTGTAAAATATCAAAATACAGTGTATATTATAACTGTTCAAGCACATCAACAATCTTAATAATCACAACATTTTTAATACTTATAGTACTTTTTTTTATACTTTAATAATTTTTAATACTTTAAAGTAACCGACAAGCCTAGAAAATAAGGTCTAGGGTCAAAAGTGTCAGAATGGAGTGGTACATTATCTTTACAGCCCATTATCACCTCATCCAAAGCAGCTCTTTACTGTTTCCACATAGTTAATGTTTGATGCGTTACCAAACCTTAGACTCAGCCTTTCTGTTTTCGACATTGTTCCTGTAAACAGCCATTTCATATCCGCAAAGAAAAAGAAAGCGGATACAACGACCATTATACTTTAGAGGTGTACACACTTGTACTGAAGCAGTGCAGCTGATGAACCACATGAACCTTAACTGCAATGTCCAGCTGTGATATACAGTGCTGTGTGTGAGATGTACATTTCAGATATGAGAATAAGTATCTTATGTAAAAAAAAAATTCCAAACGGTTAAACTTGAAAGGGCATTTCACCTGTACACAGAGCTGAAATACAGAGTGAACAATATTAAAAAAAAATTATTATAGTATTCAGATAGAAGAAAATTACATTTTGAAAAAAAAAAAAAAAAAGATATATATATATATATATATATATATATATATATATATATATATATATATATATATATATATTGAGCAAACAAAAAAATTTAACTATTGCCATGCCCCAGAGGCGATTGAAGAACCTGTTGGGGCCCTAGGCGAAAATCTGCAGGGGGCTTTACCAACCAGCATTCATCACTAATATCTTATAAATAATAAATAAGTTTGTCAACCCTCAGGGGCCCTCTACTGTCCTAGGGCCCCAAGCTGTTGCTTGTGTTGCCTGGTCACAATTAGCGACTCTGCCTGGCCCCATTGAGCACAACAAAACAAATAAGCTAACACTAATCTTTTTTTAAGAAAGGTTGTGTGTGTGCATTATTCATAACTCGCACATGTAATTATATCTTTGCATTTCATACATTGGAGAACCTGAAACCAGTTTCTCTCTGTATGTCTGTCTAGCCAGATTTTGTCACAGCATCACACAAAACTGGTTGGACAGAATTTAATGAAACTTTGGCAGTACTTAGGTAGTTTAGCCATTCATCCAAGTAGTTTTTTCACTCTCTATTCTAGTTGAAGTCTCAGACTGGAAACGATACTTGGATAAGTAGAAAAAAATCTTAAAACAATAAAAAAAAGTAAACTTCCAGACAACTTCACCTGAATGACTGAGAATCTTCATTGTCATGAATATAGAATGGGATGGTAAAAACCCTTATTTTTAACAATTCATTCTACAAAAAGTCCAAAGTTTGGCCAGCTAGTGTAGCCTAATGTTTTCTTAGCATGTTAGCTACGAGTTTTTTTAAAAATATATATATATATATATATATATATATATATATATATATATACAGTGGTGTGAAAAACTATTTGCCCCCCTCCTGATTTCTTATTCTTTTGCATGTTTGTCACACTTAAATGTTTCTGCTCATCAAAAACCGTTAACTATTAGTCAAAGTAACATAATTGAACACAAAATGCAGTTTTTAAATTAAGGTTTACGTTATTAAGGGAGAAAAAAAAACTCCAAATCTACATGACCCTGTGTGAAAAAGTGATTGCCCCCCTTGTTAAAAAGTAACTTAACTGTGGTTTATCACACCTGAGTTCAATTTCTGTAGTCACCCCCAGGCCTGATTACTGCCACACCTGTTTCAATCAAGAAATCACTTAAATAGGAGCTACCTGACACAGAGAAGTAGACCAAAAGCACCTCAAAAGCTAGACATCATGCCAAGATCCAAAGAAATTCAGGAACAAAAGTAATTGAGATCTATCAGTCTGGTAAAGGTTATAAAGCCATTTCTAAAGCTTTGGGACTCCAGCGAACCACAGTGAGAGCCATTATCCACAAATGGCAAAAACATGGAACAGTGGTGAACCTTCCCAGGAGTGGCCGGCCGACCAAAATTACCCCAAGAGCGCAGAGACAACTCATCCGAGAGGCCACAAAAGACCCCAGGACAACATCTAAAGAACTGCAGGCCTCACTTGCCTCAATTAAGGTCAGTGTTCACGACTCCACCATAAGAAAGAGACTGGGCAAAAACGGCCTGTATGGCAGATTTCCAAGGCGTAAACCACTTTTAAGCAAAAAGAACATTAAGGCTCGTCTCAATTTTGCTAAAAAACATCTCAATGATTGCCAAGACTTTTGGGAAAATACCTTGTGGACCGACGAGACAAAAGTTTAACTTTTTGGAAGGTGCGTGTCCCGTTACATCTGGCGTAAAAGTAACACAGCATTTCAGAAAAAGAACATCATACCAACAGTAAAATATGGTGGTGGTAGTGTGATGGTCTGGGGTTGTTTTGCTGCTTCAGGACCTGGAAGGCTTGCTGTGATAGATGGAACCATGAATTCTACTGTCTACCAAAAAATCCTGAAGGAGAATGTCCGGCCATCTGTTCATCAACTCAAGCTGAAGCGATCTTGGGTGCTGCAGCAGGACAATGACCCAAAACACACCAGCAAATCCACCTCTGAATGGCTGAAGAAAAACAAAATGAAGACTTTGGAGTGGCCTAGTCAAAGTCCTGACCTGAATCCTATTGAGATGTTGTGGCATGACCTTAAAAAGGCGGTTCATGCTAGAAAACCCTCAAATAAAGCTGAATTACAACAATTCTGCAAAGATGAGTGGGACAAAATTCCTCCAGAGCGCTGTAAAATACTCGTTGCAAGTTATCGCAAACGCTTGATTGCAGTTATTGCTGCTAAGGGTGGCCCAACCAGTTATTAGGTTCAGGGGGCAATTACTTTTTCACACAGGGCCATGTAGGTTTGGATTTTTTTTCTCCCTAAATAATAAAACCCCTCATTTAAAAACTGCATTTTGTGTTTACTTGTGTTATCTTTGACTAATAGTTAAATGTGTTTGATGATCAGAAACATTTTGTGTGACAAACATGCAAAAGAATAAGAAATCAGGAGGGGGGCAAATAGTTTTTCACACCACTGTATATATATATATATATATATATCGTGATAGATACAGTAATAAACCAGTTTTGTATCTTTTATGATTGATGGAGTTTCTATGCATGCCGAACACAAGAACTTATGCCTCTTTTCCACTGCATAGTACGGCACAGCACGGTTCAGTTCACCTCACTTCGGTTTCGGCTCGATTTGCGCTTCCACTGCAGTTTAGTAACGCTTTAGAGTGGGCGGGATTATTCACGTGTCGTTATAGTTGCGGCGCCTCTACTGCTGTGACATCATCGTAAACGCGCCACAAACAAACACACAACAATGGAGCATATCGACGGCATGGTGTTCTTCATTCTCGGCATGTGGATGTTTTTAACAGTGAGACGAAGGAGTTTGTTTCAAAAGAGGCTGATGGCAGCCAAAGAAAATTTTTGATTAAAACAAAAAGGTGCGTCCGATCCTTCTCTGGCTGTTTCTAAATATAGCGGTTCTGTTGTCTCGTGTCGCAAGTTCAGTGACGCAGTAATGATGATTTTCTCCGGCCAATCAGTGACCAGCAGAGTTTACACGTCACGTTTTGGTAACGGTTCGGCGCGCTTGGAACCTCGGCTGAGGTGGTACTAAAAAAAGGACCAGGTACCAGGTACTGTTCCCAGTGGAAAACCCCCCAAAAGTGAGTTGAACTGAACAGTGTCGTGCCGTACTATGCAGTGGAAAAGCGCCATTAGTTACATTGACTGTACTGACACCTCCAAGAAGTCACTGGGTCCAAGAAGGTCACCCTGTTGTTAAAGATCTGATCACACCCCTTTCTCTAATGGTGTACTGTAATTAATAACCTTTGTATCACACAGTATCAGCTCTAAGCTGTTGTATATAGTATGTAGGTCAGTCTTGATACTGTTTATTTATCATTTTGCTCAGTCATTTTGGAGAACATTGTCTAATCATGAGATGCTGTGTGTGTTTGCATGTTCTCTCTGTGTTTGGTGAGTTCCATCTGGGTATTCCCGGTTTACTCTTCGGGAGTCACTGTGTGCCTCTTTCCATAATGACACACTGTCTCTGTTCCCAACATTTAGATATTTGCATACAGTTGATGGTAAATATGCTCTTAGTACTCATTTGATCAGTTGCTTGGAAATTGCTCCTGAGGCAAACCACATTAATGTTGTCCACATTCTTCACTTAGGTCTTAGCTGAGTTGTTAATATTCTCCCAGGAGTATCAATGGCAAAAGAGTACCAGTTTAAGGTCAGGCCATTTTAGAACCACTAGTGTGCTCCCAATTAACTGCTAATTACCAGAGGTGGAAAGTAATGAATTACATTTACTCGCATTACTGTAATTGAGTAGATTTTTTGTGTACTTCTACTTTATAAAGTAGTTTTTAAAATCTGTAATTTTACTTAAGTATGTTTTATTTAAAGTATTGTACTTCACTACATTTTAAATCATATTCGCAACTGGGAGTAAAAAATAAATGAATGAAAAATAATTTAAATAATACACCGGGGAAGGAAAAAAATTGCACCCCGGAAACCACTGCACTGATTGATTGATGGGCGTGGAGAACAAACGCTAAATTCACAAGAACGATAGAGACGGACAAAACAGATGCCAGTGATGCAGACACAGCTGAAAGTGAAATGCCAACAAATTCTTATGAAGCAAACCCCTGGTCATATTTAAGCGACCACTTTGATTTCAAGCACAACAAAGGGAACAGATTTATTATGCAAGGGTGTTCCATCCCTCATCCCACCCCCGCTGTTAAACTTTTACTCTGAGCAAATTGTTAATGAGCTACTTTTAACTTTTACTTGAGGTGATTTTTATAAGGGTAACTTTACTTGCACTTCAGTAAAAGTTCACTAAAGAAACAATACTTTTACTTAAGTACAACATTTTATTACTCTTTCCACCTCTACTAATTACAATGTCCAATCAGAAGCTTCCAAACATCATTACACCATATTTTGGAATTTTCCAGACAAATAAAAGTTTATTTGAAGTATGAAAATGTTTTGACCCATCAGCATTCTGATATAGTGCAAACAAATCTGAAATTAATGTATACTCAATTGATTGTTTTAAAATTAGCAATTAACATTGTTAAAAGTATTCAATTGTGCAATGTAATATTGTTACAGTTTCCTATACAGTTGTTGTTCGCTCTTGATGTCTAAGGGAGATAGGAAGCCGACATAAGAAGAATAAATAAAAAAAAAAGGAAGGTTAATATATTAAAGACCGTCATTGATTACTACTGGAAGAGTCACTTAAGTACAAGAGTGAGACAAACTCGAGAGTAGCACTGTTTCAACAAATTGTAGTAAAGCACCAAAAAAATCACACACACACACCCAATTGCTCCATGGTCACAGTGGAAACCAGTAACACAAACAGAGACAGAAAAATATATACAAAAGATTAAATAGCACATTCGACAGTGAGAGCCACGAGCGGAGCTTAAATAAAATAAATAATATACAAAATAAAACAAAACACTTCCTAACTTATGCGCGGTTGTCAATCAAACCGAATAAACAAAACGGAAACAATACAAAGAAAGAGAGTTTAGCGTAAAACACACCAATCACAAATCACCGCCACGATATTCGAAATACCGGAAGTATATAGCGTCGCCGTAACAATATATGAATGAAAGAAAGAAGCCGCGCCGCTGACTGCGTCACTTCCGGGTTCTTATACACGGCTAGGGCTGCTTCATTGCAAATCGCTGTCGCGCTAGAAACAAAGATTGACAGGTGTAATGTCCAATCCCAGGACCTGAAAGACATAGGAACACAAGGGACATACCCGAAAATACTACGGGATGTAACAAATATTAAATCAATTGTGTAAAAAAAAAAAAAAAAAAAAAACTGAGATTGAATATCTTTAACCCTGATATCTGTATTTCTCTAAAATTGCTTTGACAAAGCACTTTACAGATAAATTTGAATTTCTTATTAAATTTCCTTAGAGAATCAACTACTGTATTATAAATTTGCAAGTGTGAATGCACATTTGTTTGGAATTTCTAGAATGTCTTATGGCTAGAAACTTTTTATAGATATGAAAAATATAAATAAGTTTATATAATGTAGTTAAAATTATATACTGTATAAATAGGATCAATTCCACATCACTTCTTTTACAATATCAATATGAAATGTATTTATTTACTGTAATTACTGTATGCATACTGCTTTGGACATCTCGGTGGCTCAGTGGTAGGTGTTTCGCCTGCCATGCGGAAGGCCCGGGTTCGATTTCCAGCCAGTGCCCAAACCCCAGCCACTGAATGCGGTGCCAGTCCCAAGCCCGGATAAAATGGGAGGGTTGCATCAGGAAGGGCATCTGTGCCAAGTTGTTGTGCGGACTGGATATTCCGCTGTGGCGACCCCTTGCCGGGAGCAGCCGAAAGACCAACAACTACAAACCGGATTCCAAAAAAGTTGGGACACTAAACAAATTGTGAATAAAAACTGAATGCAATGATGTGGAGATGGCAAATGTCAATATTTTATTCAGAATAGAACATAAATCACGGAACAAAAGTTTAAACTGAGAAAATTGATCATTTTAAGGGAAAAATATGGTGAATCAAAATGTCAACAAATCCCAAAAAAGTTGGGACACGGCCATTTTCACCACTGTGTGGCATCTCCCCTTCTTCTTACAACACTCAACAGACGTCTGGGGACCGAGGAGACCAGTTTCTCAAGTTTAGAAATAGGAATGCTCTCCCATTCTTGTCTAATACAGGCCTCTAACTGTTCAATCGTCTTGGGCCTTCTTTGTCGCACCTTCCTCTTTATGATGCGCCAAATGTTCTCTATAGGGGAAAGATCTGGACTGCAGACTGGCCATTTCAGTACCCGGATCCTTCTCCTACGCAGCCATGATGTTGTGATTGATTCAGAATGTGGTCTGGCATTATCTTGTTGAAAAATGCAGGGTCTTCACTGAAAGGGATGACGTCTGGATGGGAGCATATGTTGTTCTAGAACTTGAATATATTTTTCTGCATTGATGGTGCCTTTCCAGACATGCAAGCTGCCCATGCCTCACGCACTCACGCAACCCCATACCATCAGAGATGCAGGCTTCTGAACTGAGCGTTGATAACAACTTGGGTTGTCCTTGTCCTCTTTGGTCCGGATGACATGGCGTTCCACATTTCCAACAAGAACTTCGAATCGTGACTCGTCTGACCACAGAACAGTCTTCCATTTTGCCACACTCCATTTTAAATGATCCCTGGCCCAATGAAAACGCCTGTGCTTGTGGATGTTGCTTAGAAATGGCTTCTTCTTTGCACTGTAGAGTTTCAGCTGGCAACGGCGGATGGCACGGTGGATTGTGTTCACTGACAATGGTTTCTGGAAGTATTCCTGAGCTCATTCTGTGATTTCCTTTACAGTAGCATTCCTATTTGGTGGTGCAGTGTCGGAGATCACGGGCATCCAGTATGGTTTTACGCCCTTGACCCTTACGCACAGAGATTGTTCCAGATTCTCTGAATCTTCGGATGATATTATGCACAGTTGATAATGATAACTGCAAAGTCTTTGCAATTTTTCGCTGGGTAACACCTTTCTGATATTGCTCCACTATCTTTCTGCGCAACATTGTGGGAATTGGTGATCCTCTACCCATCTTGGCTTCTGAGAGACACTGCCACTCTGAGAAGCTCTTTTTATACCCAATCATGTTGCCAATTAACCTAATTACTGTTAATTGGTCTTCCAGCTCTTCGTTATGCTCAAATTTACTTTTTTCAGCCTCTTATTGCTACTTGTCCCAACTTTTTTGGGATTTGGTGACATGGTGAAATTTGGAATCAACATATTTTTCCTTTAAAATGATACATTTTCCCGGATTAAACTTTTGATCTGTCATCTATGTTCTATTCTGAATAAAATATTGACATTTGCCATCTCAACATCATTGCATTCAGTTTTTATTCACAATTTGTTTAGTGTCCCAACTTTTTTGGAATCCGGTTTGTATATGCATAGTGCTTTATTTCATATTGTAAAACCTTGGCTTTGACAAACATATTTATATCTTTGGATATAATTTTTTTTCATTTAATAATTTCAGAATGTCTAAAAAACAACCACAACATCAAAGAGGATAAATCGAAATGTATGATCACATTTTAAAGTGCCCCTATTATGCCATTTCAAAGGTTGCTAATATTGCTTAATGAATCTCTTAAAACAGGTTTACATGTATGCAAGGTCAAAAAACACTTTAGTTTTCTCCAAGAAGAGATTTAATTTTACCTCATTTTTAAATTATTCGTAAACCACTTGTGTGAAGCAGTTCGAAGATTCAGTCTGTCTAAACCCCTCCTTTCCGTGAGCCCTCACTGCTGTGATTGGTCAGATGGCGCGGCCTGTTATGATTGGTCTACCGCTACAGTGTGTGTTGGAAAACAAAACGCCCATTACCATAACTGATCGACAGCTCTGGAGACCCATCAATACATAGAAAACATGGCATCGGTTTTACCATGTCACGACCAGCTAATTTTAACAAATTTTTTTTATAAAAACAGTGGCTACAAAAATCGAGAGGTCTTTTATCTTTGTGTCGGTGTTGCGTTAAAAGGCTGGTGAGCAAAAAGGGCAAACACAAACAAGTAGATAAAGCAAACGTGTATTATACAAAACTAAATAAAGTAAACGAAAAAGGTGCACCACAACCGAACAAAGATATAAAGAATATTTACAGACTATATATAATAAACGGTATGTGTATGTGTGCGTGAACGCGAGTTAGTGGAAAATGTCAGATGTCTGTGTTTATTGTATGTGTGTTATCCGAGTATACCGAGTATGGTTCGGTCTCACCGGGGTTAATGAAGTTCGGGAGGCCGATGACGGAGGGTGAGAAGTCCGGGGAATATGTCCAGTCAAAGATAATCCGGTTGAAAAATCTTGGAAAGAAAATGATCCACAGCAATCTCTCCTTCTCTCGTCCAAACAAATAACGCCAGTGCTGGTCCACCATTACTAATCCTCCCTCTGCTCTTTCCCAGCTGTTCCTTTGAAGGCAGGTCAGGGTACCAGCAGAGTTTACACGTCATGTTTTGGTAACGGTTCGGTGCGCTTGGAACCTCGGCTGAGGTGGTACTAAAAAAAGGACCAGGTACCATGTACTACCATGTTCACAGTGGAAAACCCCCCAAATGTGAGCTGAACTGAACCGTGTCGTGCCGTACTATGCAGTGGAAAAGCGCCATAAGCTCCTGCTGGTATAGATCTTAAAGTCACTGAGACACACAAACCCCCTGACCACAATAAGGTGGAAATCCCTCAGGGCGGAACTGAAAAATAAAATAAATAAAACAAAATTAAATAAAATATCCTTAATCCAGTTTTTTATCAATCAACAACATAACATTTATGGATGGTCTAATTCTCAGAAATGTTTAACCTAAAGTTCACACACCTAAAGTGACTTCACACACTATAACTAGAATATTTACAAAACTTATGAATAAAAAAAAAACTAAGTTAAAGCAGATGGGCTATAGAACAATATATATATATATTTATTATTATTTTTTTTAAGTAAATGAACAGCTCTCAGGCGGCGCGATGGTGTACTGGTTAGCACTGTCGCCTTGCACCTCCAGGGTCTGGGTTCGATTCCCCGGCCAGGCTCGACTCCCATCTCTGTGTGCATGGAGTTTGCACATGGACTGTGCTTGGTGGGTTTCCTCCGGGTACTCCGGTTTCCTCCCACAGTCCAAAGATATGCAGGTTAGGCTAATTGGCGTTCCTAAAATTGCCCGTAGTGTGTGATTGGGTGTGCGAGTGTGTGTGTGTGCCCTGCGATGGATTGGCACCCTGTCCAGGGTGTACCCCGCCTAGTGCCTGAAGTCTCCTGGGATAGGCTCCAGGTCCCCCGCGACCCTGAACACAGGATTAAGCGGTATAGAAAATGAATGAATGAATGAATGAACAGCTCTCTTCTCTCCAATCCACTCTTGCTACATCTTGACTCATTTGCATACGAACGGCGATTGGATGTTTACCCAGGGCTCAGGGGAGGAGCGCGTGTGTGTGCTGCAGCCTGTGATGAATACACACGGAGACTTGAGGGAAATCTAATACCGTATTATGTAGTATCCCTTTTTCAGCAGATTTTTCCGCTACCGCAGATAAATTTATCAGCTTGTAATATACTCATTTTGTGAGTATATTAACATGTGCTTTCTCAACATTTGAAACTTTGGATTTAAGGGGGCAAGACATTTATTTGACCCCCTCTTGCCCCCTGTAGAGCTGGCCTCGAAGCGAACCCGGCATGAATGCTCGATCACATTAACAAGAGTGTGGTAACGTTAATTGTAAGATGGCGGGCAAGTTGTTTGCGACGTAGAACGTGGGCGGACATTATGCAAACATGTTACAGAGTGCCGTGGATCCGTAATAGAGAAAAATTAGATTTGCTAACGACTCGTTTAGTCGAATGTGAGCCGATTCTTTTTTTTTTAAGAAACAAAAACTTCATTTATCGTGCACTGTCAGCGTCACAGATAGTGCAGATAGTTTATGTTCACATACAGCTACATGACACACTGCATGAAAGATCATATTTGAAAAAGCATAATAGGGGCTGTTTAACAAAGTGATAGACAATCCAAAGAAATCCAAAGATCCAAGTCAATCTTATGAAAGCAATAATAACAGAAAATAATGATAAAAACATGTTTATTGACACAAACCAATTAACCAAAAATTAACCTTTGTCCACCTGCTCTTCACACTTCATCTTTAATGAAATTTACTTACGCTGTACAAATTATTATTATTATTATTATGTACATGACATCAGGAGCAGCTGAATAGAAGAATAGAGGTTTTATCATTTTGGATGCAATGAAATTTTAAAGGTAACATGCACAATTAATAAAAATAGAATTGCTGTACTGTTTATCTTTTTTTTTTTTTTTTTTGCGCAAACTCTGCACAATATACAGTAAATCATGTACTTGCATTTGTTTCTCTTATAACACAAATACACAGTTTCTCTGTACACTTTATAATCCAATACACACAAGACCACATAATGCAGAGTATGCTTTTATGCAGAGTTTGTGTCTTGTATTTCCAAATCAAAGGTTGATTTTGTTGACGTGCCATCATATGGAGCCAAAGGCAGGAAACTATCACATATCTTGTATCTATAATTGAGATGAATCATCTGACTATGAAACGATGCAAGCAACTTTGCCCACACCACACCCAGAATTTAACGATCAACAGGTCAAAGTTACTCCTTCTGCTGAAGGGACATTCCTCCATAACCTTATTATCCACACAGCAGGTGTTCAGCAGCCAAGTTCTCTCACATGACAACTGTGCACTTATTTACAGTTGTGGCAACACCAAATGAGACCACATACACCTATAAAACATGACAGGGCCCTATGCTTTTCCTTAAAAAATACAGAATTCTCACGATTTTTGCAATATTAACTTTTTATTCTGCATAAAAAGATTAATCTATCATATTTATAGTTTACTAACTTATTATAAAAATTGTTAATAGTCTCATTGGTTTGTCACACCATACAAAACACTTCACACATACAGTTCAAACAATATTTCAAATATAGACTAAAGCGTCTAAAAAGGTACATAATCAATAACTGGCAAAAGCTTTAAAATATCCAGGAAGCTTGTGGTTCTCCATAATCACGATGACAATTTCTGCTATAACTCAAACATAATCAAAAATACTGTGCTTCATTTGCTCTTTCTTGTGTAGTGAATTTCCATGTTTGTTTTTTAATGTTATCACTGAGAGTGTAATGTAAACGTTTGGTTTCTTTAGTTTAACGTGCACATTGCATGTTCCATTTCTGCTATCAGCAGTTTTTAGTATTCTTCTTTAATAGCCGTAGATAACGTGTCTGTCAATAGGCTGCTGCTGGTGCTTGCGACTATAGCAGCGTTCGCATGGATATCGACTGATGGCGGAGTGGCCGTAGTGGTCGAGGCCTGCTGCGACTGCTGGATTTTCTTCCTGTTCAACTTCCTCTCTTTGGCACGTCTGTTCTGAAACCAGATCTTTACCTGTTCAGCGTAAAAGATTAAGAGGAACAGAAATGAAGTTATCACAGTACGAAACAACATTTCCAACTGGTCTACATGTAAGCCTAAGAAAAATGCGATTTTTAAAAGAATTAATATATTTACATATATATTAAAATATTCCAGGACTAAGGACTCAATTATGTTTGGAAAGTTCATGGATATTTCCTGGTACAGAAGAAATAATAAACAGACCAAATGAAGCTATTAAAAGTACTTAATATAATAAGCCTTATAATTATAACCAGATAAAATGTGTCCTATATAATTTAGGTTAACAGTTATAAATATATTCATAAAATGTTTGTCACTCCATAATTGGTCAGTGTGAGCTAAAATGTAAAAACTACAAGTAAACTAAAGCAAATCCTAAACTAATCCTAATCCTGAACCCTAATTAAAATTAATAAAAATTAAAGGTGGGCTTATACTATTCTGTCCTTTTCCATAGAACTAAAATTCCATTGAACTAAAAGTGAAAAGTAAAGCATTTCTTAAGTAAATATTAAAAACAAACACTAATGCACATACAGTAGCTACACTATAGATTACTCATAATACTTAAATATATTTTAGAATATAATATTAGAAAGGACTCTTTCTAGATGAAGAAAAAAAAAATAACTAACTCTTAAAATAATCAACATGATTATAATTAATAAGTTCGTTGATTTGTTAGCTACAATAAGCTCATAGTTTCATATAAATTTTAGTATGGTGTTTTGGTTAATGAATTAATGAATGAATTGATTTTATTTAATTATATTTCATTTTTTGCCAATATGTCACAAGCTTCCCTTTAGATAAAGATATTCATCGTAGTTTGAATACCAGATAATATTACAGCTAATGTCACTTTATCATTAAAAAATATCCTTTTCCATTCTCTGCAAGAAGTAAAGTTTCACCCACCTGGCGTTCGGAGAGGTTGAGAGTCACGGCAAGCTCTGCCTTCCGTCTGATGGTGATGTAGCGGCTGAAGTGGAATTCCTTCTCGAGCTCTAGGCGCTGGTGGTCGCTGTACACCACTCTGTACTTGTCCTTTGTCCTTGTCTTTCCTCCTGTAGCGGGAATAGTTATGTTAAACAATAGAGTAATTCACTTTTTGAGAATTTCAATATATTTGAAAGATTGAAAAGTAAGTTTTAATATATTGGAGGGCAGCAGTTCACACATACAGTATGTACATCTACTTTACTAGAGTTTTTTCTTTTACTTAAGACTTTACACTTCCAAATACTTTTATTTGAATAAAGATTTGGGGTCAATGCATTATAGAAGTTTTGATGTCAAACATCAGCATGGCAATTTACAGAATCCTAAACACCTCAATTCAAGTCAAAGCACAAGCTCTCCACAGGAAAGTATGATGATGGACATTGGATTGTGTATTAATATTTGCTTATGACAGAGTAATAACATGACGCACAAAAAAGTCTGTGTGTCTATAGAGGAGCAAGGCAATGTGTCTCAATTATTAACTACATTATTCTGCTTAAAAATTAATCAAACCACAGCGAGCCTTGTTTAATCCATGTGTAAATAAAGTGCAATATTTGATTATCATATTTTATTTCTAAACTGTGATCTCTGTAGACAATTTCCTTCTTGTCCTTAACCACTTGTCTCAAGAAAGGATACAAATACTATCTGTATATTCACATTTCTTTTTACATGTAAGTTTAAACATAAACTGTTTTCTAAAGAATTAAAGATTTTGTTTTTTGTGAAAAATTGAGCATTTAAGACAACTTGTGCTGAACATGACATGAACAACTGAGAAATTAACAAGTAATCCTTAGCCACAGGAATTTATTTTGACAATTCGCAGATAAACCTTGAGGATGGTTAAACCCATAAAATGCTGTTCAATTGTTTCTTAACTGTTTAAATTAAGCTAAAAATGTGTGCACTAATGTAGCAATAAAAATAATAAATACATAATTAGTATAAATCAGTATACAATTCATAATAAGAGTTCTTTAACCCTTAAAAGGGCACTCATTAAAATATATGGAAATTCAAAATGCGTCTATTTGTGTGTGCATAATTAAGGGCTATGGTTCTTTCTCCATCTATGGTAATAGTTTTGCCAAAATGTGTATATCTAAAAGGAGAACAATTAAATGCAGATAAACTATAAATACACCAAAAAAATTTATAAAATAAAATAAAAATCCTGATAAAGGGTTATGTTTTATAATAATAATAATAATAATAATAATAATAATAATAATAATAATAATAATTATTATTATTATTATTATTATTATTATTCATTCATTCATTCATTCATTTTCTATACCACTTAATCCTGTGTTCAGGGTACCGGGGGACCTGGAGCCTATCCCAGGAGACTTCGGGCACTAGGCAGGGTACACCCTGGACAGGGTTATTATTATTATTATTATTATTATTTTACTATTATTATTTTATTATTATTATTATTATTATTAAACATTTTTAAGGGTTCTTAACCTCTCATCTTAACCTATGTAATGGAGAAACACTTTGTTGTGGGTTACATACATATGTACATTCTTAATTGTTCCTTAAGGGTTCACTGAATAAATAAAAGCCTTTCTCACTTCCTAAAGCAAAATTTTTCACGGGCTCCATAAACATTAGGCCAGTTTTTTTGTGGTAAATCTTATCAAATGTTGTTTGCATTGTGGAAAAAACAGGCCAAAAACAAATATATACACCCAGTGCTTAAGCTGATGTAGTCACTAATGGAATTGATCTTGAATGAGTCCAGACAAGACGCTAAGCTAATGATATATTGATAGAAGTCTTACCTATAAGATAAGACATGCTATTATGGCCATGTCAACCTAAGCACATGGACTCAAGCACAAATATATAGAGTATGTGTATAGAGACACATATGTGTGGTATGAGTACCATTGATTCATAAAGGCATGGGGACAATAACCGACAGTAGAATGAAGAATAGGACAAATGTATTATATATGTATGTATTAAAATGTGATTTTAACTAATAACTTATAACTTTGTCAGTAACCTACTCATGTGTACAGTACAAAAAAAATTACTGGTATTTCCTCAAACTGACTAAGCATTCAAATGTTCCAGATAAGAAATTTGTATATATTTCTTCTCAGTTTGTAATTCAGCCTGAGTTGCTACATTGTGTTTCTTGATATCTCATCTCAGGTAGTCAAGAGTAACATTGTGCCTAGATCTCTCTCTCTCTCTCTCTCTCTCTCTCTCTCTCTCTATATATATATATATATATATATATATATATATATATATATATATATATATATATACACACACACACACACACACACACTCACTCTTTGGCTATCTATCTCGGACGCACGCACACACCTACGCACATGCACCCCTGTCAGTGTTATCAGCGTTCATGGGTTCCTCCTGAAGTGGACACAGCAGGGTGCGGCCTGCATGTCATCAGACAGCCTGGCTTCTGCTGTTAGCTTTTCAGAAAATCTTTCACCAGGAGACAGGCTGCTGCGTTCAAGGACGCCTTGTGCTTTGACCCAGTGATGGATAATACACTAATGTTGGGCAACACTGCACCACCTTTGGACATGCAACTTAACTGTAGTGTGGTGTATATGCGTTCATCTTTCTCATAACTTCGTTCAAAACAATATGTTATTTATTTGAAAATAACTAAAATGTTTCTATTATTATTATTATTTTATTAATAATTATAATAATTAATATATTAACTTTTTTCCTGTATGTGAGGGGTAACCATTTACTTTTTTTTTGTTCATACATATCACTAGTTTCAAATCGTGTTTTGTAATCACATGTTTTTTTTTCTTAACTTTTCAACACTTGTGGTTTTGATTGATGCTTCTTTTTTCTACAGTGACTAAACTATAGAAGCTATAAAATAACCAATCAAATCTAATTTTTTCCCACATACTCCACTACTATTTTTTTAGAGAATGAGCAGCTGACATAGTTGAACTTTTAGCAACGTAATAATATTGGCTGGTGGTTACAGCACCAACTCAGGGACACCAGCGTGTTTCTTCTAGCAAGCATAGAACTTCCTGACTACCAAGCACAAGTAAGCATGAGTTAAAATTGGAGCTTGGTGGAGGTACATAGTGAAATAAGGCTGAGATCTGGTAAGATAATTAGTAAAATTAGATAGTGTAATGTTTGGTGAGCACACGTAACTGAGAGACGTCACCTACATGCTATGCATCGAAAAAAAATTATACAGAGTTTCTTTTTTACACACTTGTAAGCATTTTGTAAAGGGATCACTTTGGGTTCTTGTTAACAGTAGACTTCCTAGCACTATTTTCTAACATACAGTTCTCCTGGTGAAACAATGAAAGATTATGAATGAAAAATTCTCAGAGATAATAGAAAAATATAATAGGGCTAAATATTTAGAAATTCAAATCTAAAAAGCATCCAAGAAATACTGTAGTTGGATAATTTGAGGTGAAGAAGTAAGCGGGTTTTAACTTTTTTTTTTCTTTAAAAAAAATAAAAGGATACAGGATTTTTAACCTCAAGACAAAGTTTTGGAGTTATAGGACGTAAACATATTACTAGAAACCAAAATCTTATTCATATAACTAAGTGCAGTTCACATGCATACTTGAACAACTTTCTTGTTATTTTCTTATGGCTCTGATGCTTATTATTCACAAAAGTTTTACTATTATTTTACCAGTTGCCTAATGGGTCATTAACACAATCTGTAGCTCATGGATAGAGTAAAATATAGCATGTCAATAAAATGATAAAATACAGTAGTAAAGCTTTAGTTGTGCAGTTAATTGGTAATGCTCGCTATATGAGGTCTCAAACCTCATATACTACTTGGAAGATAACCCCGTTACAGGTGTTATAAAGTAGGCTATATGGACACTTAAGGTTATACAGACACACTCCAGTAGCCTCTAATAAATGAATAAATGAATAAATGCATAAACAAATAAACCAATTAGGTTAAATAAACACAAATGTAAATACTACCCCATACCAGGGCAGTGGTGGCTCAATCGGTTAAGGCTGTGGGTTACTGGGTTACTGATTGGAAGGTCCGGGGTTCGAACCCCAGCATCGCCAAGTTGCCAGTGTTGAGCCCTTGAGCAAAGCCCTTAACCCTATCTGCTCCAGGGCGTAAGCTGGCTGACCCTGCGCTCTGACCCAAGTTTCCTAATTGGGATATGCGAAGAAGAACTTTTTCGCTGTGCTGTAAAAAAGTACATAATTGAATGTTCTAAATTCTAATATCATTTAAAAACATTTTATATGTATTAAATTGGCCACAGGAACTGTTTGTTTACCACTCCTCCAACTCCTGTGAGTACTTCATTTTGTCCTTGCGTTTGCACAAAATTTAAAACAGAGCACTTAAAAAAACAGTAAAATGTACTGCAACTTTAACATTCACAAAGTTGCTTTTTAATAAAAGACAGAAATAATGAGTTTATAGCCTATATTTGGTGTAAAAGAGGCCTTTTGGAGCCACATAGACAGAACACAACATATAAGAGCATCGCTTTTTTAGAACCTTGTAAACTCTGAGCCTTTATTTTACACTGATGTGCTCAGAGAAAAGTACTAATAATGTGAAAATTACATGGGATACTGTGCCTCAGCACACCATGAATTCTGTGAGCGATTTTAATACAAAAGATAAAATTCTGTTGTTCAGAGTTTTATCTTTTGTAGCAGACAGTCAAATGAATGGGTTTCAGTTCAGTGTGAAGGTCATTTTGACTTTTAAATAAATAAATAAATAAATAAATAAATATTCTTCACAATGGCAGCCTATTATGGTAGAAACTTTTTTGGAGATCTTTTGAAGTGAATAAACTTCTCTAGGAATCTTTACAAATGTTTTCTGAAACATAGGTGCTAAATTCACCTCAATGAAATAAGAACCTAAGGTTGCATTAAGTTTGGCAACATATATTTGAACTCTTTATGTCATTTAGTCTTGAGGAGACCCAAGAATATTATTAGGTGGTGGGGTCAAAGGTAACTGGAAACTCCATGAATTATAATTAGAGGGCTCCAGGATATGATGTTTTTGTGTTTGCTGTAAAGATTTTGCTTGAAATGATCTCTAAAAAAATGTTGATAAAGATTCAACAATGCTGTTTAAAGCGCGTGGGAAAACTCGCCTGTGCTCGCTTGTGGTCCTGTGCGCCTGGCCCACTCGGCCTGGTCCCTCTCAGAGACGGGGGACAGCTGAGGAGGACCGAGGACATTGGTCAAACTGCGTTGCTCCTGCGGGGCCACCAGGCCGCTGACGTTCCCCGCGTTCACTGGCCCGAGGCTCGCGAAGGGCGCGTGTGTGGCACCGTGCGCGTACAGCGACCACTCGTCGTGCGCGGGCGCGTAAACGGAATTCCACGCGCCGCCGCTCTGCGCTCCGTGATGGTGCTCGTTCCCTACGGCCGAGACGTGATGGTAGCCGGTGTAGTCCGAGTACGGCGGCGACGGGTACACGTTCTGGTGGCCGTAGCCGAGGTTGACGTGCCGCGTGGTGTTGCTGTACATCGCGCCGCCGCCGTCCCTTTCCAACAGGTAGCTCACGGACATCCTGGCGAGCCGACTGCTTGGTACATAATGGCCCCCGGAGCCTGCTGTCAGCCGCCGCGGGGCAAAGGCGAGTTTTACTTTAACTAAAACCTCACCTTCCTGGTAAAGCTCACCTGTCCGCCACACGGCTGATGACGTCGTGTTTGCTAAGTACCTGGGAAGGGGGGGGGGGCGGTGTGGGAATTATACTACAGTAGCGTATGATTTTACTGCGCTGGCACCGGCACCGACACCTCATGAGAGGGGGGTTTTATTGGTTGGGTGGTGCTCGACAGGACAATGGCCAAAGATCATAGAGAGGAGATTTTCCTGTAGGTGTCTTGTCAGGGGAAACCTAACCTTAAAAATAAATCAAAATAATAATACTATTTTTATAAAGTGGCTGCACGGTTTTGGCCAGCAAGAGTTCAATCACTATTCCATTTAAGTTAAATAAAATTATAGAATAGAACAGAATAGAAATGTATGTATACTAAAAGGCTAAAAACATTATGCTTTATTATATTGAGGGTGTTTAAGGCTAGTCTTAAAACTCACATGTTTTCTCTGGCATTTAAACCAACATGAGATGTTAATTTTATATATTGCTTGATATGCTTGTGATTGTGATTTTAATTATGTTCTTCTTTTATTATTTTATAAATTGTTTTATTTATTTTTATTATTATCTTGTATTTATTTTATTTTATTAGATTACTGTTATTATTATTATTTTTTATGTGAAGCACTTTGGGACATTCTTGTTTGTTAAAGTGCTATACAAATAAATATGAGTTGAGTTGAGTTGAGTATATTCTATACTTACAAAAACATTTCCTCAGATTTACGTTTAATACATTTTATTTATATTCTAACCGAGAGACGTTTCAAAATTTCAGTTTTTGTTCTACACATTATACACTCTAATGGACAACTGCATGAACACTGTCACTCTAATAATGTAAAATAACCATAATATTAAACCCACTAACAGGTCAAGAGAATAATGATCTCTTTACAATGGGTGGGATTTATTAGGCAGCAAATGAACATTTAGACTTGCTGTGCTGTAAGTAGAACAGTGTAAGGATTAAGTGTACGCATCTGAGCGACTTTAACAAGAGTTTTAAAGCAGGCTTTGCCCCCAGCTTGCTGTCCCCGCTGAAAGTACCTACAATGGACCTGGAGCAATAGAAGACTTATCTGATGAATCATGTTTTGTTTTATGTTATGAGGATGTGTGGTGTTAATGTGTGTCAGTTACATGAAGAAGAAATGGCACCAGGATGCTATAGGAAACGGAAGTACGCTGTGATTCCCTGGGCAGTTTTTAGCTGAGAAATTTTAGCTCCTGGCATTCAGCATGTTGGTGACTTTTGGCTTGTACTACCAACCTAAACACTGCAGACCACGTACATCACTTCACGACAACATTTTCCCTAATGGACTAAGTGTATAGTCTTTGTCAGCAGTATAATTTCCTCTCATACATTGGGAATGGTTTAAGGAACATGACAAAGAGTTCATGGTGTTGACTTGGCCTCAAAATATTTTGTCATAACATTTTTTTTTTCACATAAATGAGGACTGCACTCTCAGAGGTTATAATTTCTTTTTAGTCTCAAAATGCATAATGTACCTGTACAAATTCTATTTTAATTCCGTTTCAGTTTGGTAACTTTTGTAAATATTGTGAATTGTTCAGCCTAAATTTGTTATTTAAAAAAGTAATCTTATTTTACTTAGATTACAAAAATGAAATTTAAATTTAATTGTACTTTCCAGCGCAATTTATTTTGAATAACAAAGAAATGTTAATCTATTAATCACAAATATTTTTTTATGTCGGGGCAGTCGTGTTAATGCTGCAGTGTATGGCTGTGTATGTGACAAATAAAATAAAAATTCAAATCAAATCAAACTCAAGTTTTATTTGTCACCCACATATGCAGTGAAATGCTTAAATGAGTACTGGAAATAAATTGCACTAAAGAGTACAATAAAAAAAAAATTCCAATCAAAGTAATAGAAGAATATGAATTTTTTTTTAAACGGAAAGGTTAGATACAGTAGAAAACAGAAGATTTTACCGCTATAAGAGAAAGAGAAAAAACTTAAATAAAATGTTTAAATAATATAAAATTTAACGAACATTTAAATAAACACGGTACAGTGTATTTCTCATATAATTTCCGTTTGTTCAAGCACTTGTAGGATGTGGGGGACAAACAAGTCTGATCCATGAAGGCCCACCTCACAACTTACAAAACTTAGAGGAAGGATCTGATGTTTTGGTGCCAGATATCCCTGCACTGCATTAGTGGACTTGTGGCGCGGAGGGACCTATGAGTTACTGTTTATTACAGTATTAGGCTTTGAGTTATAATTTCAGTGTTGTTGAGTACGGATGGAGCTGTGCGTTATGATTTCCACCAATGCCTAACAGGGCAGGAGGCTGTGCGCTTTGAGGAGCTGTAGTTATAGCAGTCGGCACTCTTCAGCCTGAAGAAGTTTCACACAGAAACCGCGCGGCTCGCTGAAGTGTGTCCTCCCTTTTGTCTTTCATTTCCAGTTCCTACCACTTCAAAGCCTTCCCTCAGACACGCCGGTGGGCTGACAGGACGGAGCTGAGAGGAGGGGTCGGTCATGTCACATTCTTCGTGACGCCAGCTATTTACATCGGAAAGCGCGCGCGCATATCAAAGCTCGCGCGACGAGGACATCAAAGCCGGAGCAATAAAATGTTACAAATTGGCTCGTTGGGGTTTTTCACACACGTGGAGCATGAAACCCCGACTGTATGTAAATGCCGCGTCTTCCTTCTCTGTCTGTCTGTCTCTCTCTCTCTCTCTCTCTGTGTGTGTCTGTCTCACTCTCACACATCTAGGCTGATATTCTGTCACTATAGTATTCTCCTTTTTCCTGTGCACATAAGCACTTATTAAGAAAATAGCTTTATGTCATTTTCACCACTAGTCGGCAGCAGACACCTAACAATTGTAAGCAACTGACAAATATACATTTAAAATACCAACCATGATGATGAAAGTGAATAAACAAATGTTTTTATAATAAGGCCTTTGATGGTTCAGTGGTTGGGTTCTCGGATGACATGTGGTAGGCCAATGTAAGATTCCCAGCCAATGCCCAAACCCAGCAACTTGGATGCAGTGCCGGTCCCAAGCCTGGATAAAATGGGAGGGTTGCGTCAGGCAAGGGATCCGACAAAAATTGTGCCAAGTTGTGTTGGGATCAGATGGTCCACTGTGGCGACCTCTTGACAGGAGCAACCGAAAAACAAACAACATAGCCGGGACACGATGCATTATATGTTAGATTCTTCTTATTTTTCTCCTTCTCAAAGTCTGAGGACAGTCTGGGGCTGTATGTTTCTCCAATAAACAGTTTTAGACATCATCAAAGACCTTGATGTCTTAAATACAAAATGAATTAATAAATTCTTCAGTGACTGTTTCATCCTCATCAAGGTTGCAGTAGATTCACACAGACTGTAACTGGAGCTCAGGACTTAACAGTTTTGATGTCATATGATGTATGCAGTACAATGTGATTTAATATGCTAAAATAAACAGCACAAGTGTGAAGAGTCCTTCATTTGGACTGACAGGGACAGAGAAACATGAACAGAGATAGAGTGAGGAGGGGGTAATTGTTACAGTAAAAAATGAAAAGCACACACACACACACACACACACACACACACACACACACACACACACACACACACACACACACACACACACATATATAAGCTGTGTCTTTTCTTATATAGGAGGGGGAGGAGGAATGGAAATGGAAACTTCAGCAGGAAAACACTGACACATGAAAAAGCATTACTGCCCAGAGTTTTGACTCTTGCTCTCGGGTCTCGTTTTTTCAACTAAAAGATGTCGAAATGAGAGTCTGTGGTCTGTTTCACTTTTCAAGTTAAATGCTGAATGTTTCCGACTTCTTCAAATAAAGTGTGGCACTGGAGCCATTCTCCTTTTCAGTTTTTAGTTACTAATTGGACTGGATTAATTAGGGCTAATTCTCTATTATAAGTACAGATGGCCTGTGATGCCATTGTGGTAAATGACTGTCAAGTCCAATGTCTGTAAAATGAGGAGGTAATGTTTTACATTACGTTTATATTAATGAATGCTGTTTTTTTTTAACATGGATAAAACTTATAAGCCAGAAAAAACACACTTACATAATTTATCTTAATATAACAGAAACAATAAAACTTGTAGATTTATTTACACATTTTACAATAAATA
Organism: Channallabes apus; assembly: GCA_030522415.1. NCBI lineage: Eukaryota > Metazoa > Chordata > Actinopteri > Siluriformes > Clariidae > Channallabes > Channallabes apus. The sequence goes on from CM060107.1 coordinate 16,942,259, forward strand.
TGTTATACTATAATATACTATACTTCAATTTCAGCATTTCTGTATCTGACCCTGTATCTGTGGTGCTGCAAGAAGAAGAAAAGAAAAATGACAGATACTCTTTTGTTAAATGTGATAGTAGAAATTGTCACCATCAGACAACAGAACAATCAAATTTCTTTTGCACACCAAATCATTGTAGAAACATCTTCTATATTTAGAACTAGCAATGCTTTAATAAGTGTGAATTTTTTTTAAATAATTTTAAACTGTCCAGTTTGGGTGAACCTGTGTTCATGACTTCTGTTTTTCCCTCACAGAAGTGGAACCTGATTTGGTCTACTTTTATTGTAGCCCATTCACCTCAAGATTTAATGTTTCAGTATATGAGTTGACTGTCAGCTCAGACATGGCTGGTCATCCATCTCATCTGTGTCATCACAGAAAGAAGGTACTTCACCATGCAGACCCACTACACACATGAATTTCTTTTTCTCACAATCTTCCGTGTAAACTCTGTTGTGTGTGGCGAGTTTCTAAAAGATTCAAAAGCTCATCTGAGACCAACCAATATGCTATGGTTAAAGTCATAGAGACCATAATTTTTCCCATTCTGATGTCTGCTTTGAATTGGCATGGAAAAATACATTGTGTTGCTGCCATGTGGTGAATGATTGTATGCTTGCATAAACGAAAAGGTCCACGATATTATAGTGGACAGATGGTTTATATGATACATAGTTCTATATAGAAATAAATAATTAACTTATTAGATATAGATATTGATGGAACTCTAAATGAGTTACCGGCAGTTGCACTTAAAGGGTAAATCTGATAGATATATAACAAATAGACAGTGTTTGTATTCTATAAATGTAACATGTGTGGTACTTTGCAGGTGCTTACATTGAAGCATCATGTATTTTTCTTATTTGGAACAGTACCTGTAAAAGCTGCATCACAGCTTTAGGGTTCATGGTTCAGTTCTGAGCTCAGGACACATGTTCTCTTTATATGCATATGGGTTTCCTGTGGTTTCTCTGGTTTCCATCTACTATCCAAAAATGTGTAGACAACTGTGCTAACCCCCATCTGGGATGAATTGTTGACAGGATAAAGAGCTTAGGATAGACAGACAGACATACATTTATATTGATAGATAGATAGATAGATAGATAGATAGATAGATAGATAGATAGATAGATAGATAATTATTGAGGTCAGTGGACACACAAGGCTAGCAAGACAAATGAGCTAGCTGCAAACCTATGACACTATCTTCACTCACCCAGTAGGGGGCATTGTGTGATTCTATTACAGTATCTTTATTTTGCTGAGTTAATACATAACTTTCGGATTAGGAAATTATGAGCTAATCTAAACAAATATTTGTGTAAGAAGAAGAGTAATAAAATTAAACACAACACAAATGTTAATCTAAATGATTACAATTGAATGTACCTAGTGACTGGTAAGTAAGAAAAGTAGAAAATTTGAATTTAAGTGCATTTAACATTTTGTGCATTCGACAAATTGGATATATTTTAGCATTTGCTTTCAGTCTGACCACCTTCATTCTTGTTGACCATCCAACTGTCTTTTTCTGTTTCTGTGTGTGCATCTACTCTCTCTCTCTCTCTCTCTCTCTCTCTCTCTCTCTCACTCTCTCTCTCTCTCTCTCCACCACATTTATCCCACGTTTCCTGTTTCAGACATCAACATTACAGCATGTTCTCCATCCTGTCTCCACAGACCAGCCCTTCCCTGCCAGCGGTTCCAGACCGCTACGAAAATAATGAATTTAACTGCAAAGAGTATAAAAGCTGGATTTTTCCATGCCATCGTCTGTTTTGGAAACCAAAACTCCTCACCTCATGTGACCAGACTTTCAATTATATGAAAAGTAGTTTCATCGTTTGTTAGTTCTGCTGGAAAATGGATTTACCTGAGCTGCTTCATGAGCAGAGTTGCGTCTTCAGGCGTACACATGAGCGGAGGTATAGTTTCATACTGAGTATATTTTCAACATCTGCTCATGTGATCTAAACCGCAGATGCTTTATAAAGAACTTACAGAACAGAAGCTGTGCCTCATAAAAAGGCACATTGGCCTCCTTCACACAAGTAAATGTGCATTTAGAGGTGGGGCCGTTTCAGAAGCGCGTGCTAATGCTCGTCAAGATTGCATTATGTATATTAAAGGGCTTGGTCTTTGAGAGTATAAACCATGAACCAGGCTTTCAGTCACATTTCTAAAGAGGCATAAACAAGGCTAATGCTTATATATCCAGTAATGAGTTTTCTTATGAGTTGTTGTGGGTGCAGTTTAAAAGCGTACTATAGACATATAGCAACATAATCAGAAACTTTTTATCTGATAAATATAGAGGCAAGAACATTCAGTATAAATATCACTGACCTCACCCAATCAAGTCATTGTTTTTAATGCATATTAATGGACACTCACAGACAAACACGCACATATATGCACTAGCTGTAATAATGTGCCATTTGCCAATAAATATTGAATATGCTCTTTTAGATTTTTAGACAAATAGGTCACTGCCAATTTGTAGATTACAGCATCTGGAGTATCCAGGTGAGATCATCCCCTGAAGAAAGGATATGACCTAAGAAAGGCTAGAAACAGGGGTGCAAACATTTAGGGAAACCATGTAACATGTCCAATGAAGTAATATGCTCTGGTCCCATCCCAATGAGACGTGGCGACATAACTTACAGCAGGTTATGGTCGCTGAACCGCTGGACGTCCAGGTGGTGCTCCGAAAATAATGTGGGCTACATAGATAATTGGAAGACCTTTGAGGGCAAAGCTGGCCTGTTAGGGCGGGACGGTGTCCATCCCACTCGGGAAGGTGCTGCTCTCATTTCCTGTAGTATAGCTCATAGACCTAGTAGAGGTCTAGTTAATCAGTGACAATCCAGAGCCCAGGCCAGGGAGCAGACAGACATAGCTGCATAGAGTCGTCACTCAGGATTCACCATATTGAGACTGTGTCTGTTCTCCGATCTAAGCAAAAATGTAGAAAGACTCAGAAAGTCTGTTTTAACCCTCTCAAGGCAGGCGTTGCTGATTTGCAACAGTTAAAAATAACTACGTAAACAATGTAACAAAGTGCTTTTCAGTGGCAGAACAACAACAAAAACAATATGGGATCCAAATCCAATATCTCAAATCCTCAAAACTTAATTTGAGCCTGAAAGGGTTTTAATAATCTAATTAACATAAAGACCACAAACTCGGATCATACTGAATGCGCAGCCGGCACCTCTAATCTGAAGCTAGGATTGTTAAATATTAGATCTCTCGCATCAAAAGCGGTTATGGTTAATGAAATTATCACAGATCAGGCGTTTAATATACTCTGTTTAACTGAAACATGGGTTAAACAGGATGAGTATGTAGCTCTAAATGAAGCTAGTCCTCCTGGGTACAGCTACATACACCAGCCTCGGTTAACTGGTAGAGGAGGAGGCGTCGCAGTTATTCATAATGATAATCTGTCTATCGTACAAAAACACGGACACAAATTTAACTCATTTGAAATTCTTTATAGTAACATAAGTGTATTTAAGTATATAAATTCAGCTCAGTCGATTCCACTAATTATAATTTACAGACCTCCAGGGCCGTATTCTGAATTTCTTAGTGAATTTGCAGATTTAATCTCAAACCTGGTCGTTTCTGTAGACAAAGTATTAATTGCTAGAGATTTTAATATTCATTTTGAGAATCCAGAAGACCCTCTGAGAACAGCATTTATGTCCATACTGGACTCAAAGGCGTAAATCAGTGTGTAGTAGGACCCACTCATAAAGCAGGTCACACTTTAGATTTAATAATATTCTTCGGAATAAGTATAAGAAATGTATTCACAATTCCACTGTCTGAAATTATCTCAGATCACTATCTTGTCTAAATTCAAGTGTGTCACAGTGATAATGTACGCACAGCACCGCGCTACCATATTAAACGTACATTCATATCAACTACCACACAGAGTTTTATCAGTAATCTCCCAGAGTTACCAACTTCGATTAGGTCACCGTCTGATCCCACAGAACTCGATCAGGCGACTGAATATTTAGAGTCGACATTTCGTTGTACCTTAGATAATGTAGCTCCAGCTAAAAGAAAAATTATTAGAGATAAGAAACTCGCTCCCTGGTATAACGATCACACGCGCACTTTAAAACAGACCGGACATTAGAGCGTAAATGGCGTCAAACTAAATTGTTAGTATTTCAAATAGCATGGAAAGAGAGCATCCTGAACTATAGGAAAGCTCTTAGTGTAACTAGATCAACGTATCTCTCCACTCTTATAGAAGAAAATAAAAATAATTCTAGATTTTTATTTAATACCGTAGCCAAATTAACCAGAAATAAGACCACTACAGAAATCTCCACAACATCATGCAATAGTGAGGACTTCATGAACTTTTTTACAAACAAAGATTACAAAAAAGTTGGGACACTAAACAAATTGTGAATAAAAACTGAATGCAATGATGTGGAGATGGCAAATGTCAATATTTTATTCAGAATAGAACATAAATGACAGATCAAAAGTTTAATCCGAGAAAATGTATCATTTTAAAGGAAAAATATGTTGATTCCAAATTTCACGGTGTCAACAAATCCCAAAAAAGTTGGGACAAGTAGCAATAAGAGGCTGGAAAAAGTAAATTTGAGCATAACGAAGAGCTGGAAGACCAATTAACAGTAATTAGGTTAATTGGCAACATGATTGGGTATAAAAAGAGCTTCTCAGAGTGGCAGTGTCTCTCATAAGCCAAGATGGGTAGAGGATCACCAATTCCCACAATGTTGCGCAGAAAGATAGTGGAGCAATATCAGAAAGGTGTTACCCAGCGAAAAATTGCAAAGACTTTGCAGTTATCATCATCAACTGTGCATAATATCATCCGAAGATTCAGAGAATCTGGAACAATCTCTGTGCGTAAGGGTCAAGGGCGTAAAACCATACTGGATGCCCGTGATCTCCGGGCCCTTAAACGACACTGCACCACAAACAGGAATGCTACTGTAAAGGAAATCACAGAATGGGCTCGGGAATACTTCCAGAAACCATTGTCAGTGAACACAATCCACCGTGCCTTCTCTAGCTCCTGGTTCAATCTCTCTGTCTGTCCATTTGACTGAGGGTGATAACCAGAGGATAGACTGGGTGTTGCTCCGATTAGTCTGCAAAATGTCTTCCAGAACTCTGCTGAGAACTGGGGGCCACGGTCAGAGACAATGTCGGAGGGGAGACCATGCAGACGGAAGGTGTGGAGGACCATCAGCTCGGCCGTTTCCTTGGCTGACGGGAGCTTTGGCAAGGGAACAAAATGGGCAGCCTTTGAGAAGCGATCGACTATGGTCAGTATACAGGTGTTGCCCTCAGAATTGGGGAGGCCGGTAATGAAGTCCGGAGCGATATGAGACCAGGGGCGGCGAGGGGCTGGGAGGGGATTCAGGAACCCAGCAGGGGGTTTGTTGGTTGACTTGTTCCTGATGCAAGTGTCACAGGCTGTCACAAACCCCTGAACATCAGTCTTCATAGAAGGCCACCAGAACCGTTGTTGAAGGAGGGATAGGGTGCGGGCTCTTCCCAGATGACAGGCAATTCGAGAGCTGTGTCCCCATTCCAGCACCCGAGATCAGACAGACGCTGGGACAAAGAGAAGGCCTGGGGGAACGTTGCTGGGGCCTGGCTCCCGATTGAGCGCATTCTTCACCAGCGATTCAATATCCAGGACTGCGGCCGCCACAAGGCAACGAGGAGGCAGGATTGTCTTGGCCGGCACTGGTTCGTGGGGAGTGGAGAACTGCCGAGATAGGGCATCAGGTTTCCCATTTTTGGCGCCCGGGCGATATGAGAGCGATAAATCAAAATGGGAGAAAAATAGGCTCCACCTGGCCTGACGGGCATTGAGCCTCCTGGCTGACCTGAGGTACTCCAGGTTTTTGTGGTTGGTCCAGACCAGGAATGGAGAGGAAGTTCCCTCTAACCAGTGTCTCCACTCTTCTAGGGCAAGTTTGACCGCCAACAGCTCCCGATCTCCTATGTCATAGTTCCTTTCAGCAGAGGAGAGACAGCGGGAGAAAAAGGAGCAGGGGTGCAACTTATTATCCTTGAGTGACTTTTGAGACAAGACGGCCCCAACTCCTGACTTGGAGGCGTCCACCTCCACCACAAACTGGAGAGACGGATCCGGGATGATCAGAATGGGTGCGGATGTGAACCTATGCTTTAGGTTGGTGAATGCCTCTTCAGCCTGCAGGTTCCAGAGAAAGGGAACCTTGGTGGAGGTTAGCATGGTGAGAGGTGCTGCCACTGAGCTGTAATTTCTAATGAAGCGCCTATAAAAATTGGCAAATCCCAAGAATCGCTGGAGCTCTCGTCTTGTGGTGGGTGTGGGCCAGTCTGTAATGGCAGTTAGCTTAGATGGCTCCATCTGCAGGCTGGAAGGGGCAATAATAAAACCAAGGAATGACACAGATTCTCGGTGGAATTCACACTTCTCTGCTTTAACAAAAAGTTTATTCTCGAGGAGTCTTTGCAAGACCTGCCTGACGTGCAATTTGTGCTTTTTCAGAGAACGAGAAAAAATCTAAATGTCGTCCAGGTAAACAAAAACGGATATATTTAGAAAGTCCCTTAGGACCTCATTCACCAGGGCTTGAAAAACGGCAGGATCGTTGGTCAATCCGAAGGGAACCACTAGGTACTCGTAGTGGCCTGTGGGTGTATTGAATGCAGTCTTCCATTCGTCCCCCTCCCTTACTCTTACCAGGTGATATGCGTTTCGCAAGTCCAGTTTGGTGAACACACTAGCCCCTTGCAGCAGTTTGAACGCAAAGGACATGAGGGGAAGGGGATAGCGATTCTTGACAGTGATAGCATTTAGACCACGGTAATCAATACAGGGGCGAAGGGACTTGTCCTTTTTATCCACAAAAAAGAAACCAGCTCCGGCCAGCGAGGATGAGGGTCGGATGATCCCTGCTGCCAGTGACTCAGTGATGTACTTATCCATGGCTTCTCTCTCCGGAGCCGAAAGGGAATACAAGCGGCCTCTTGGGGGGGTTGTACCTGGGAGCAGATCAATGGAGCAATCATATGGTCTGTGGGGTGGTAAAGAGAGGGCACTTGCTAAACACTTGCCGGAGGTCGCGGTACTCAGGCGGAACATTGGACAGATCAGAAACATCATCGTTGACAACACAGGGCGGTGAATGAGCTCTAGCGGAGTGAAAGCACGAAGACATACAGGTAGGGCTCCAATCAAGAATGGTGTTCTTGGCCCAATCAATGTTGGGGTTATGTCTGACCAGCCATGGATTCCCAAGGACGACTGGCATTGCATTCAGTTTTTATTCACAAGGAGAGCTCTTCATAATGAAAAAGGAGATAATCTCTATATGGTTACCTGAGGTTCTAAGAGTGACAGGGGGCGTGCGATGGGTGATGGGAGATAGAGAGCTGCCGTCAAGGGCCTGGACAGACAGGGGGTTGTCTAGGGGCTGAAAAGGGATTCCCAGCTTCCTTGCGGTAACGGCACAGATCAGGTCTTGGTCGGATCCAGAGTCAATGAGGGCCTTGAGTGGTTGCGCTTGGTTGTTCCAGACGATCATAACTGGTAATAAGGATCATTTACCTGAGAGGTTTCCTTGAGAGTGGCCCTCCAAGACTCCCAGTTTCATCCACAAGAAGCTGCCAGGGTGCGGAACTCAATGGCATAATCATAGGCTGAACGTGTTCCTTGGCGGAGTCTCAACATCTGCCCCGCTGCTTCTTGGCCAGAGAGTGAACGGTCAAAGACTCTCCTCATGTCCTGAGTGAATGTCTCGTAGTTGGTGCAATGGGGATCATCAGCGTCCCAAAGCGCTGTTCCCCATTCACGAGCCTTTCCAGAGAGGAGGGTGATGATGTAAGCTATCTTGGAACGTTCAGTGGGGAATGTTGAGGTTTGTAATTCAAGTGACAATGGGCATTGGGAAAGAAAAGATCGGCAGGTGCCAGGTTCTCCGCTGTAGGACTGAGGAGGCGGCAGATGGGGCTGTCGGATCTGAGGTGGTGGAGACAGCACTGGAGGTGGGGGTGGTGCGACCTGAAGATGTTCGATTCGAGAGGTCAATGCAGAGAGTGTGTCTGCCATAAGCTTAAGGCTCTGGTTGACCTGCAGAATTTCCCCTTGGTGTGCACCGAGGAGGGCGCCCTGGGCCTCCAAGGCGGTTCTGAGCTATCCTATGTCTGCTGGGTCCATGTTGGCCGAATTATTCTGTCACGGGCCGGTCCGTGTGAGGCAGGCTTAGGGAACCCAAAAGCAGACAAAACTGACTTTGTTCAGTATAACTGATTTTAATGCAAAATATGAGAGTCAAACAGAAGGAGAATTATAATAAAAAGGAAAGTTACTTTATTTCAAAATCACTGATCTTAATGCAAAATATGAGAGTCAAATAGAAGGAGAATTAAAATTATAAAGTGAAACAGAGAATGGAAAAACAAAAACATTACTCGAGGCGACCTGTGGCGTGGCTTGGCCGAGGCTGTGGACAGGAGCCAAGGAGCGAGTGACACAGAGCATGCACAGTGTCCTGCAGAGCGGGCGCGGCTGAGAACGCGCAGGTAGAGCGAAGGCAGGAGCAGAGCGAGCGCAGCTGTGTGGAGAGCTGAAGTCCGCTGAGCGCGCGCTGAATCCGACGCGCCGGCAGAGAGAGCGCAGCAACAGAGTGAGATACGACCTGCAGCAATGCTATGGGTATTAATTCAATTCAATTCAATTCAATTTTATTTATATAGCGCTTTTAACAATGGTCATTGTCTCAAAGCAGCTTCACAAAAATTTAAGAAATTTAACAAACAAAAAAAAAAAAATTATATATATATATATATATATATATATTATATATAAAATAATAAATAAATAAAATTATAATAGAAAATAAATAAAATAAAAACAAATAATAATAATAATTATAGAAAAGAAAATAATTGGAAGTGTGGATGTTTGAGAAAAATGTGCAGATAATAATGAGACGAATGAATGAAATTTTTCTGATGAGCAAGCCAAGGGTGACGGCGACGGTGGCAAGGAAAAACTCCCTGAGATGGCATTAGGAAGAAACCTTGAGAGGAACCAGACTCAACAGGGAACCCATCCTCATTTGGGCGATAACAGATAGAAATGATATAACATCTTGTGTGTTGTGCAGGTGAAAATTCAATATGACAGAAATTATTTAAATTGACATGAAGACCAGTTCAGCATAGGGACGAGTCAGTAGGTGCAGAGGGCAGATGAGGTCTGGATCACTGGAAGCACAGGAGCAGCATGTGTAGCTCCACCCATCATAAAGCTGAATCCAGCTGGAGCTGGTCCTTCTCTGGATGCCTCAGGAACCTCGCAGGGTCGGCCTTTGTCTACTGAAGCTGGCAAAATCTCCCGATGCCTCGGGATGGGTAGAGAAATACAGAACAGATGGGGAGAATTAGCGTAGTGTAGTATTAACAGAGTCAAAATCAAGAGTGAAAGCAAAGGTTCAAAGCCGGGTAATCAGTCAACGTAGCAAACAGTTCCGATTCGTGAAGCAAAGCCGTAACTAGAGGTGAAAAAAGGGTCAACAACGTGAGAGGGAAAACAGTATTACTTGGCAAAATACTAGGCACAAAAAAACACTTGGCTTGGAGCACGCAGTAATTCGGCGAGAGTTCGCTGTCTGAGGAGGAGTTATATTGAGTCGACGTGATGAATGAGATGAGGCACAGGTGTGCTCGAGCATGAATGAATGAGGCAGTAAAACGGAGGCAACGGAATGGAATGTGGAAAGGAATCGCTGGAGATCATGACTTGGCTCGAGCAGAGGGCGTGACTTGCCGTACCGTTACACCGCAGGGTTCAGTTTTAGGCCCACTGATTTTTTCCCTTTACATGGTTCCTCTGGGCAACATAATCCGTAAGCATGGTATTAGTTTTCATTGTTATGCTGACGACACACAGTTATATGTCTCAGCAAAACCTAATGAGAAAAACCAGCTTACTAAAGTTGAGCAATGTGTGCAGGACATAATAAATTGGATGCTAATTAACTTCCTTCTGCTTAATCCGGATAAGACAGAAGTTCTAGTCATAGGACAGCATACAGCTAGGAGTAAAATCTTAGATCACACCGTAACTTTAGATGGCCTTTCTGTTCCATCAAGTGCAACAGTAAAAGACCTCGGCTTATAGATCGGATTATAGATTCCAGCCTTTCATTTGAAGCTCATGTAGATAATATCACCAGGATAGCATTCGTTCACCTCAGAAATATTGCCAATATAAGAAATATATTGTCGCTAAACGATGCAGAAAAACTACTTCATGCTTTTATCACCTCTAGGTTGGACTATTGTAATGCCTTACTGTCTGGTTGTTCAGCTAGGTGCATAAACAAGATTCAGCTAGTCCAGAATGCAGCAGCAAGAGTCCTCACTAGAACCAGAAGATATGAGCACATCACCCCTATCCTATCTTCACTGCATTGGCTCCCTGTGAAATTTCACATTGATTTTAAAATACTACTCTTGACATATAAAGCATTAAATGGTCTCGCGCCGCAGTATCTGAGTGAACTGATAGTGTCTTACGATCCGCCACGCCTACTTCGATCAAAGGATGCAGGCTGCTTGTCAGTACCGCGTATTATGAAAACTACAGCTGGGGGCAGAGCTTTTTCTTACAAAGCCCCAAAATTATGGAATAGTCTTCCAAATAGTGTTCGGGACTCAGACACAGTCTCAGTGTTTAAGTATAGGCTAAAAACCTATTTATTTAGCCAAGCATTTTTATAAATAGATTTCCCTTAGGTAAAGGAGCAGATCTGGGGGACTCATGGACGTAGAGTATTATGGTGAACTGATATGTTTAGATGTTGTCTTCCCCACTCTCATTTGATCACTCAGGTTTGTTGACAGTGAGGTGATTGTTTGCTTTACATCTCAGGGAGCCCTCATGTTTGTGTTTCCTTCTGGCTCTCCCTTTTAGTTATGCTGTCATAGTTAGTCCTGCCGGAGTCCCTGCTTGCACACTACAGTAAATATACATTCACATTATACATTGTGTGATTGTGACCATACCTAACTGCCATCTCTGCTCTTCTTCTCTTTCTCACCCTCTTTCTCTTTCCTCTCTCCCCCTGTCTCCCCCTTTCACTCTTTCTCTCTCTCTCTCTCTGTCGAGCTACACATGTCATTCCTGAGCTGCCAGTGATCCAGACTCCCTCTGATCCATCCTGGTGCCCCGCTTCTGGTTGGAGGTCTCGTCACATGGATGCCCCGTGTGTCTCTTTGGGATGCGTCTGGTGTCTGGGGATGATTCTCTCTTCTTAGAAGACGGTTCTGGCCTCGACTGGTGTTGGCAGCTGTTTCTCTGAGGACTTGACAATTCGATAGTTCAGGACTGGAACTTTCTACAAGTCTATCTGAGTCTCCAATAACTACCTGGACTCCATTTTAACATCAATTAACATCAACTATTATAGTTGAACTGTCTGCCACCTAACACACTGTATAAATGCAGATAATTTCCTGCTCTCTGTTTCACCCAGATGAGGATGGGTTCCCTGTTGAGTCCGGTTCCTCTCAAGGTTCCTTCTTATTACCATCTCAGGGAGTTTTTCCTTGCCACTGTCGCCCGCGGCTTGCTCACCAGGGACTATCTAACCATTTTTATTCATACACATTCACATTCCATACAAACTTAAATAATTCTTTTGATTGTGTAAAGCTGTTTTGAGACAATGTCAATTGTTAAAAGCGCTATACAAATAAAATTGAATTGAAAAATGTAACACCATTGATAACAGTGAGTCACAAGTGTTAAATCATTGATCCAAATAGCACATTTGGATGAATCACCCATGTCTGAAGCATGAGAGGAGCCACAGTCATAAGTCAGGATATGAATAATCAGTGAAATATTTCCCATCTCAAATACATAGAAATACAGTATGCACACAAGCACACATAACAAACATGCACACAGGCACATACTGTTTACCTTTAACTAGAATTTGACCTGCTGCCTAACTAATTATATTAGCTATGAGAATCATGCTAGGGTAACTTGGCATACCAAGGAAAACAGGATTGGTTAAATACAGCCAATTAATATTAAGAAAGTGGCAAAACTTACCTCACAATGTTTTTTTCTAACCCTAACCCTAGGTCATACTTTCCAGGTAGGCAGAAGAGAAACATAATTTTATTTGCCAACTCAAGAATACTGAAACAGACGTCTTTACTTAAATCCGTTCTTTGCATATAAGGAAGCTGGGGTCATGGATCACACACTGATCCTTGAGCAGAGATAGTTAAGGGCCATACTCAGGATACCAACAGTAGCAGGTCAGTGGTGTTAAGACTCCAAACCGTGATCTTAGTAACTTAGCACATTTAATCACTTATCCACTACATCTCCTGCTCAACAGTCCAAACTGTTGCGGTCACTTTATCTCTGCCTGAATTTAGTCACATTCACATTCGTAGCACTAACTCTGTAGCATGCTAATGTTATAAAAAAAATACCTTTTCAATATTCTTAATACTGTAGCTTTCCTCTGGTTTGATGATCTTGATTGGACGCTGCACCGAAATATTTGGATGCAGAGAGCTTTTTCTCCCTTGGAAAGGTAGCTAAGTACCTCTAAGTATCTCTTTATAACATCTATATAATGTGTTTTTCTTAATTTTCGATTAATTTTATGTCCTTTACAAATAATTTATGATAAAAGTGTTTGGCTGCCTCATTTCTTTGAAAGAAGCTGGTTTTATAGTGCTTTTGAAAAAAAAAATACAAAATGCATTTGTGTGTTTCAACTCATTAGGTCCTGCGGTGAATAGGCAACCGGTCAGGGTGTACCCCACCTCATGCACCAAAGTTTAGATTATAAAGAATAGATTCCAAGATCTCCAGGCTCATTTGTAATTAAAACTACTGACAATGAAACAGGGAATTTGAAACAGGAATCGTACAGAAGGAATTTCAACACTAAAAACTTAAACGTAATCTGTTACTGTACTGTATTGATATTTTTGTGTAAATATGGTACATTCTACTCATTATGTGAGTAATGATGAACATACATTATGTGACATCTCTCATTCCTTCTTACTTATGAGTGGAACAATTTGATATATATATATATATATATATATATATATATATATATATATATATATATATATATATATATATATATATATATATATATTAGAAAAGGATCTAAAAACATAAATTTCATCACAGACTATTATACCCAAATGACTGTGCAAGACCGTTTGTCTTCCCACCTTGACACACCCAATTATGTAGCAGGTGTTTAAAATATGAAGTGGAGGTAAACTGAAACCAACACTTTCACTGCCAGCACTGATGACAACTTATGACCTTACTGAGATCAAATAGCAAATTTATTTCAACTGATTCATTAAAGAAGAAACATATTCATAAAGGCGGAGATGTGATTCACAACAGATTCCGAAATCATATAGACTTATGAAGTCCATGCCAAGATAATAGAGAGACAGAGAGAGAGTGTGCATACTTTTGCAATGACTTTAAGGCTACACTGATCTAATAAAATTTTAGATCCATTATTTTAGATACTTAACATACATTTGAACTTGGGTGGAAATTAAATGGATGACTTCTCTTTCATTGGAGCAATATTTTACTTTGTGTATGTGTACCGAATTCAAATTTGTGATGGCAGAATGCGTGATCTGAGTTGTATGTCCGGCTGTAACATTAAATAGAGACCTCTAAGACTTATGTTAACTTGTTAAAAAGGAGTATGATACCACACCTTTAAAGTCAAATTTCCTGAGACTACTTATTATGGAGATAAACAGCATTGTAAAAGGTTTTGAAATCAAGCATTGTCAAGATCTTTGAATGTTAATTGATAAGCAAGACATAGTAATGGTATACAGCTATTACTCACACTAAGCTACAAATGCTACAGCTGTAACACGTCTTACTAATGAGAATGTCCTCTGACTAAGCCCTTTTGGGTTTTTCCCTGTTCCTAAGCCAATTCTGAAAAACCCTGATCTAGGATCATTTATGACAAACCCGAGTAAACACGAGAGAGGTTTTTTAGACATGTTCCAGAGAAGCTGTGGAGATCTAGTCCGAGCTGGAGAAGTTGCTGAGGGTAGGTTATTTCCTGTGTCTCCCTGCTGCCTGTCTCACAGTCCTCTGATTTATTTTTTTCCTTTGTCAGGTATTTGTTATTAATTTCTATTTGTTCCAAACAAACTTCCAACCAGTTTGCTTATGCACGGTTCTTAATAAAGAGAGTGTTGTGTGTGTGCTTGTGCCATGTTCTACATGGTTCAGGCTCTTGGGCTTATGATGATTAAAAATCTAACATACTATATTGTTGACCATCTGCATTCTTCCCTTGGTGAGTCATGCATATCTGCAAATCACACACACACACACACACACACACACACACACACACACTTGCTGTATGTTTCACCACATTTATACAACATATCGTTTGTTCCCAAAAGAGAAAGCAGTATATGACTCACTAAGCATACTACACTTTTTTTGTTTTTGTTAACATTCTTCATTTTGAAAACTGCAATATCAGTATCAGATTCTAGGATTGTCTCTTCTTATCTGCATTATGGGAACATCAGGTTTTATTATTGATAATGTGCTAATATGTCTGACAGAAAGTCACACATATGCCAAAATTTCAGACGTGGTTTATACATGTGTTTTTCCACATACTTTACCAACATGTGTTGCAGTTTTTGAGTTTTTTAAAAATATACTTTTGTACATTATTATTATTATTATTATTATTATTATTATTATTATTATGGTCGTCATTTGCATAAATAAAATTTTTTTCTTCAATTGTTTCCCAATTGGAGTATGTATATTTTTAGTGATTTATGTATTTTTACATTTTTAAATAAATGATTTACTTATTCATACTTTTTTCATTACTTGTTCTTGCAACTGATTTTTTATATTATTATTTTCTTGATTTTTATATCTGATTTTTTCACATTAAGGGAATGATTTATGTCTGAGTTTTATGTGCAATAAATATATTTTGTATGTGTTATTCTTTTTTATTTTATAAAATGTTTTTTTTTATAATTTCATATGCATATTTTATACATCATTCTTTTTTCCCACATGGGATTTTCCACATGATTTCAATATTAGTAATTTAAAGGTAAGACTTGATATATATCCACCTAACTACCTAGTTAGTTAACACTGATGTTATTTATTTTTTTGCTGGGTCCCACATGCCTCCTAATTGCCTTCAGAAGAAATGTGACTGGAACTAAAAAGGAACTAGTAGTACCTGAAGATGGGTCTAGTAGTTTTTTTTTTTTTTGATGATTGGTTTTGTATGTCATGTTGCACAGCAATACCAGAGACATGGACAAATTTTGTTTAATGATAAAATATAAAAATGTTACTTAACAAGGCTTATTAGTCTTAGAAATGTATAACATACTGTATACAATAATTAGCATGAGATTCATAAGTATGCATCCAGGCAATATAACCAAAAATTTGGCACCCATTGGGAGTGTTTATTCTTCATGAAACAGAGAGGCTCAAATATTGAGAACATGTAAAAAGTAGTCACATGACCCAGTGGCAGATATTTGCTGTGCTCTTACACCACCTGTGCACATTTGATTCCATTCCAAATTGGAATAATTATATATTTTTTATAATAATAATAATTATATTTAATAATATAATAATAATAATAATAATAATTATTATTATTATTATTATTCACCTTCTACACTTTATATTTAAATGTTGCCTTAAGCCAACAATACAAAATTTTTTACATTTTGTTTAAAATTACAAATAAATGAATAAATAAATACATGACCAAACAAACGAACAAATTTATGTTGATGTTGCTAAAATTTTCCATTCTAAGCAGAGAAAATTTGTACAAACATTTTCTTACCTAGCCGTATCATGTGATACAGGGTTAAGTTTCATTTATGAGTGTGACCTCTTCAGTTGCCACTTAGGATGATTAAGAAAGCATTTTATCCTAAGTACTGTTCATTTAGCTCTTCCATTAGCTTGTTTTTGTGACTGGTTGTTGGGAATTAAACTGTGCTGTAAGGGGGTCCATTAAGAAAAGCATTTTTTAAATAATTAAAATTTTCTAAAAATGGAAAAATGTTATTCAATTATGAAAAAATGCTTTTCTCAGTGGACACCCTTAAAAATCAACTTTACAGACATAGTTTCGTACATGCGAATAACTTCTGTAGTACAAGAATGTTTTAAAATGTTTCAAATTTCAAAGAATATTATAAAAAGCAGTAAACAGTAATTAATGAAACGAAATCAATAATTGTTTTTATGATCTTTTGCTTAAAATATAGTCTCAGGTACAATTTGTTCAGTTTTATAAGAAAATTAGCTGCTGAGTTTTAAATTTTTTCTTCATGCATGCAGGAGATTTCTTTTTTTGTCTCTAACGTAGACTTTTACATAATATGCTGTTTCTGTTTTATTATTATTATTATTATTATTATTATTATTATTATTATTATTTTACTGGAATCCTGATGTTTGTAAATCAGAAATTGGATTTTTTGTACTGACTGATTTATACATTTTTCCTTAATAGAGGAGCTAAAGGTGAAAGCAGCAAAGGAAGAACTCTTTGAGACGACATGAAGAAACTTTGAGAGGAAACAGACTCAAAAGGGAATTAATTTTCATCAGGGTGACTTGTAATCATAAATCTTATTTTATCTTAAAAATCTTATTTTTTTATAAACTCTTAGGGCCGTTCGAGTCAAACTGGGACTGAAATTTGTGATGAAATTTCTTGTGAATTATAGAGTAAAACTGACTGATATTTGCAAAAGACGTCAAGCACTGTATGGTGATGAGATTCTTAGTCCCAGTAAAACATTTTGCAAATGTTGTAAACATTTTAAAGAAGCTTGTACAGTACGTCCGTGATTGATGATCTCAGCAGAGGTGGCTCGGACACCACTGCAGAATTTCCTGTGAACATTCAGCGAATGGAATGCCTGATACTTGAAAATCGATGTCACATCTGTCTGTAGGAACTTTACACAAAATCATTCACTGACAACACTTGCACATTACAGGAACTTCCACTTCCATACATTTGGGCCATTAAAGGAGTTCCTGGGAGGCCAGAGTTTCAGACATGAAGAAGACTGTGTTTTGTTATTCTACACCACCAAAAGTCCCGGTTTGACTTGAACACCGCTTGTCCATAGTCATAAAAGGTTAATTATGTTCACAGAAACCAGAGACACCAGACTGTTTGCGACTGCAAACGTAACCTCAGTCACCACAACACTGCATGTAACATAACAGTCAGCTTTTTTTTCTTAAAAGAGGACGACTGCAGCGGCTTTCTACTACAAGCTGTTTATCTTTAATCAGCCAATCAGGTGCAGTGCAAGAACACAAATCACCGAGCTGTTTTGCAGTGCACTTGCATGTTTAGACTGCAGAATACAAAAGTGCTGCATTAACTGAACAGACGAAGAGCGGGTTAAAATTAAAGGGTTAAACAGTTCAGAGATCCAAGCAGTCCCAATAAGATGTGACTGCCCAGTTCTTCTCTAATTACTGCACGTTCTTTCATGACTGCCCTCGTTTTTTTACTTACACAATTAGAGGACTGAGCATGCCAGCTCTCTCTCTCTCTCTCTCTCTCTTTCTCTCTGTCTCTCTCTTTCTTTCTTTGTCTGTCTCTCCCTTTTTGTCTTGCCCTGTTTTGGCCAGTCCAATAAAGAGAAAAGTCCTTACTCAGCTGCTGGATGCTATTATGAATTTTCAAGCTGCTGACTTCCTAGGACAAAGAAAAGGAGAGGGGGAAAGAGAGAGAGTGCACTAGCAGGACAAGATCCAGGAGTGAAAAAGAACAAGTGTGTGTGTGTTTGGAGTGAATGCTCACCCCACACACTGTATCGCAATACTCCTCATCAAAACATCTCCTGCCTTTATCACAGTTCGAACAGAGCGAGAGTTCCTCAAGCTGTTTGTCACATTTCAGATGTTCACTCTTTCTTTTTTTTTCTTTTTTTTTTTTTGTTTCAAGACCTGCCAGGATCCAAGGAGGACTTTACTTCCCTGCCACTCGTGCTTTCAGGGAGAGAAACAAAAAAGCGGACCTCTGTTGCTGAGGAGATCGGTGTGTGTGTGTGTGTGTGTGTGTGGTGCACATGTTTTTTTAAAAATATCTTTTAGGGTAAGAATATTAGATTATTTTGTCTTGTGAAGTAATTTGTCTGGTCAAGGATTTTCTCATGTATTCTGCAAAATTAACCAGAGAGAAAAACAACTTCCAACTTTGTTCCTAAGGTCAAAAATTGGTTTAAAATTGTGTAAATTAGTAGCACTGATCAAATCAAATAAGCATTTGATGTTTCCATGCTTCAATGTACAGTTCAACTAAAAAGCAACAAATGCACTATCATGGGCCTAATCATATACTTGTTCGTTTGTCTGCTTGTTGCAATTTTCATTTTGTTTCATTTCCTATCACTTTCGTCTCTTTCCTTTAATCTGGTTTTAATTTGTTAACTCTGTGAAATTCATTGGAGTGAGTAAACAGTGTTATATCTCAGTATCAGTTAGAGAGGTACAGATTATAGTAGCTTAAGTGATCTTCTTACTAAATAAACAGATGTCTGGTCCTTCCCTCTTCTCAGGACCTGGGAGTGTAAATGATAAACACACTCGCTCCGTCAGTACGGAGCAGAGAGTTTGACCCAACCTCCATGATACAAGGCTCCACATCATTGGAGACCGTTACTCACTTGTAAGCAGAGCGACTGGGAGGCAGGGCGCTTTAGAGAATCAGAGACAGGGCAAGAAAGAACGAGAGAGTGAGAGACAGAGAGCAGTAGTGGAAAGACAGAGACACGAGCAGAGACAGAGGCATGTCCAGAATCTGACACTTTTACAGGATTCGGAGCAGTGAAAAGCTGAAGGTAAGCATTTTGGACTCTCATGTGCAGTTCTACTACTTTTACTAGATCAAGCTGCTCATGTTTCTTCTTTAAGGCTCCAGGGCAATTTAAATCACTGCACATGTTGAAAACTACTTTAAAAGTGTGTTTGAATGAAAGAGGACTTGGGTACATTTTAGCTGGAAGAAAGACATTCACAAGATTCACATGCTTACACTGAGAAATCAGCACAGACTTCCTGATTGTTTACTCATCTAATGGATCTGGAGAGCTCACATTAATCTACCTAATGTCAGGTTAGTTGCAGACTCTGACTCACAGCATCACTTTGAGAGGGAGAGCGTGTGATGCATCAGTGCCATCTTTTATCACAGTGATTATATTATACTCACATTTATTTCAATGCAGTAATAAATAACTTTTGTTGCTTTTTGAATGCTTTTGTATATGGTCAGTGTTGTTGTGGCAACTTGATTCTTCTGGTTGATGGGAAAAATCCACAGTTTTCCAAGACTCTGGGCAGCTGGGATCATTTGTGATGCAGGTATTTGTTTGTGTTAAATATGTGGCATCTCTTTGCCACTCAGGCAGAGTAAATGCAGTAGGGTGCATTTACACATGTTCCCCTTTCAGGAAAGCGCCTGAGAAATTTAAGACGTTTACTCTCTCGCTAAACAAGTGTGTTTGGCAAGCAGTTACAACCTCAGACCAGTTTGTATGGGGCACCATTTTAGTTCTAATGAATTGTTTAAACATCTCCTCTCTATACAGTTCTTGTCCTAAGCATGAGGTAAAACCTACTATTGTATGCTACGTACTATCAAAATGAAAGATGATCTCAAATGCCAAGAATTCCAGTTTGCCTTGCTGTTGCTGCATGCTTTTGCATCTGGGACTTATATAGCCCAGCCCAGCAGGAACTCATTTGGAACTTCTTTTGCCTGCAAAAAAAAGTTTTTCCTTATTTGTGCATCTTCCTGTTTACCTGTTTAAACATCTCTGTGGCTAGCGTGAGCTGTGCATGCTTTGCTACAGATGTA
Source organism: Channallabes apus (assembly GCA_030522415.1). Classification (NCBI taxonomy): domain Eukaryota; kingdom Metazoa; phylum Chordata; class Actinopteri; order Siluriformes; family Clariidae; genus Channallabes; species Channallabes apus. Next base: position 16,962,331 of record CM060107.1, read on the forward strand.
TGGCGCAGATGTTCTGCACCTGAACTCTGCCTTGCCAGGATTTGAGTTTAGCAATGCCATGCTTACTCAAGCATGTCCCCCAAACACACCTCTGCCTGGATCTTGCTGTTCTTTCTGCCTCCCTGATGTTGAACCAGAAATGACAGTAGGGTTGAACTATTTTCGGTGCATTCCAAAGTTATTTGTGATAGGGGTGAGAACATAAAATGATTATTGTTATAATCATTAGCGCAGTGTTAGTAGCAACATTGTATGTGCTTGAGTACTTTTACGTACACCAGTTTCTAGGATTTCAACTGGAAAAAAAAGTGAAGGTAATTCTGATGGAAGCACATTGTTGATGATGGAGATCTGAAGAACATTAGCCAGAATATTTTAGCCAGAGTTGACAGAAAGTTTATGGTACATCCTTACAACCATACTGAGCAGAAAGGCATCTCAGAACACACGACACACACCATACCTTGAGGTGGGTGGCCTATAACAGGAAACAACAACAATAGGTTGTATATAAAAGTATTTAAAACTTTCTATTACTGAATGTTGAACCAAAATAACACTACTTGTTTTGGGGTTTGAGGTTTGGGATTAAACCCACTTAATTTCCATGTCTAGTCTACGTACTAATAATTAAAATAACGAAATAATATAAAATACATAATAATAAACTTGGGTTGTGGAATCATCAATTCAAAGGCTAGGCTTCACAGTCCCTTAGAGGACACTGCTTCAAGAACCAATCATGTAAAGGCATTGTGACAGTAAAAATTAAACAATTTATATTGGGAATATTAACATTTTCCAAACATGTGTCACAAAATAATATCTACGAAAAAAACTAACGCAACTAAAAAAAAAAACAATATTATACATTATACAAAAATTTCCCTTAAACTGAACCATCATTGGGTCTGCCATATTGAGAAACCTCAAAATTGTTTAGAAGTTTGTGAATTGAAACAATACCACATCAATGGACCACTTTTGCGAATCTTTATTTGGTGTTTCATTAATCTTCATGTAAAATTGTGCTATATTTTTAGTTCTAAAATGGAAAACTGTTAATAGCTACTGCTTTTTATGTTAAAGCTACAGAAATAAGGTGATGTGCTGTTAGGAGTGTTCTTATACTAAGATAAGGCTGAAGTTATGCCAATTCTGAGAGAACGTCTCATGCCGAAGCCATGTCAGTTCGCCTCTGGAGAGAGTTATGCTAACTCTGCGTCATCAGCTGTTTCCGCTCTCCCCCTCCCCCTCCCCCAGCTGTGCTGCATGCCAGGTAGATGAAAACATGTGTTACGCATTAAGAGCAATTCCGCAGTGCCCGCTGCACAACACCATGTGCTTTCTATCAACACTTCGGACCTGCACCGCAAGTACACTGCTGTGTCATAAGCAGGCCACATTTGAGTCAAATCAGCTCTGCTGAGATCTACTGATTTATTTTGTCTACATGATGAAGAAGTGCCTCTCTTAGCTAGTCACTTTTTATGAATTGGTCATTTTCAGGAAAAGACGTCTGGAGGGATTTCCCAAGGTGCAGTCACAGAATCATTATAGTCCTATAATCGTGCTCTAATACTCTAGATTGCTGGTTCACAGCTTAGTCACTGTAGAGTTTTGCCTCTTCTACTTGTGTGCGAGTTTCACCTGAGTTTTCTGTTATGGTTGGTTGGATTAGGAATTTTAAATTAACTCATTATTTTGAATTAATTTGCGAATGTGTATTCCTGACTTACACCTGCTGTTCCTTGATCTACTGCAACTCTGACCAGCATACTGTAGGTAGGTGGATATTAATAGTAATATCAATAGATTTCTAATCTTTATTTGAGGCATGATCATGAATGCTAAGTGTAACTAACACTAAAACTAGATGGACAAAGTAAAACAGATTTTAAAATATTAAATGTAAAATACAGGCTCGATTCCCATCTCTGTGTGCATGGAGTTTGCATGTTCTCCCCGTGCTTGGTGGGTTTCCTCCGGGTACTCCGGTTTCCTCCCACAGTCCCAAGATATGCAGGTTAGGCTAATTGGAGTTCCTAAATTGCCCGTAGTGTGTGATTGGGTGTGTGAGTGTGTGTATGTGTGTGTGCCCTGCAATGGATTGGCACCCTGTCCAGGGTGTACCCCGCCTAGTGCCCGAAGTCTCCTGGGATAGGCTCCAGGTCCCCCGCGACCCTGAACACAGGATTAAGCGGTATAGAGAATGAATGAATGAATGAAAATATAAAATATTTTTAAACACTGCAGCAAACCCAAGCAGACATATGATGTAGTTGGATGTTAACCTGGAAGTAAATTTGTAGGAAAATGCTAACCTCAACCATACCTTTGGCATTTTATATAATTTGACTTTTCATTTATTTACCTTAATTTTGAGCCTAAATACATATATTTGAGCCTAAAAAAAACAAAGTTTGAATGAAATAAAAATTATCGGGTTTAAAGGCTGGTCTTTTATTTTTATTTGTTTTTTAATGACATTTTGAAATTAAAGGTGGTGGAATCTGATGCTATGCTATTATTTGCATTTCTGACATGCGTGTCTAAAGGTCCTTTTTGCAAAAAACAATAGGAACCCTTAAAGAAGATGAGTGTTGCATTCACAAAGGTTTTACAAAGGATTTAGTAGAATATAATATGATATACATTACCACTCCACTTGAAAAGAAACAGTTGTAATTCTGTTAATTCATGCATCTAATTCTATCCAGTCAGCACAAGAATGCCTAAACGCCTACTCCAAAACTTAGCAAAGAGCCTGTCCTTGACTGACTGGAGTGGAACCTGATGTTATCTTCTGCTTTTGTTGCTCATCTGTCTCAAGGTTTGAAATTGTGTGTGTTTTGAGAAACTTTTCTATATACATAGAAAAGCGCATAAATCCAAAAAAGAATGTATACACACTTCAAAAAAGAAAATCTTATTTTTGCACTATTTTGTGGGAAGTCTGTTGTGGGTAAAAATCCCAGATCATCAGCAATTTCTAAAATGCTCAATCCAGTCTATTTGGCACCATCTTAAACCAAAAACTATTCTTTGTAAAAGTGACTGTGCCTTTTTCTCCTCGCCTCTGTGCTGTTTTTCTGCACCGTATCCAAATCAAACAGGAAAATGAAAAAAAAAAAAAAAGCCTGTCAGAAAGCAAAGTGGGCGGACCAAAGGAAAATATTATCAGGCCTTTTTTTTTAGATAAGAAACTGAGTTGAAAGGACAGTTTGTGATTTTTAATGCGTCATCGCATATGACTCAAAACTGTGAGAAGACAATATCAAATCGTAGCTTTTTTATGTGTCATTCAAATCAATGTGTTGCATTAAGCAAAAAAGGGCTCCATGTGTGCTCAGTGGGAGACATTGAGCAGATAATAAAATATGTATTTTCCCATACCTTAATCAATAACTCGTTGTGCACAACCTAATGAATTCATATCTGGTTATAGCATTACTATGTAGTGCTTCTCCAGTTCATCTTGAGGCTTTGAGTTTAATTATCATCCGGCAAATCGACAGTAACTATATCTAGCGCCACAGAATAGCTTAAGCAAAGCCTGACTTCCTCATCTCTCATTTTTCCCCCCATCTATTTTTCCTTGCTGTGTTTGTGGAAGTGGAAAAGGGGATTTAATGTCAAAGCAGTAATTGTCTTCAGCTGCTACTTTTTTCAGTCTCGTCCCCTCCATCCATCCCCCCTCACTCCATAGTGTCTCGCTCACTCTTTTTTGATGCATGGGGCGTGCTGAGGTTCACACAGGATTATCGGGGTACTGGCAAAAGGGGAGTTTTAGGGCAGCATGTGAAGGCTTGTTGTTAGAGCTCAATGCGTGTTTGTCTGTGATAAAAAAAAGTGAAGAAATTAGCTTAAACCAGATTAACGTGTTTTACTAATAAATAAACAAAAAAAGGTTAAATTTAGGACGTTAAAGCAGTTTGTTCTTCTAGAGGGTCCCTCTATATAGAAGGCTATGTCAAAGCATTTCCTTATCATACAGGGATCAAATTTCGGAAGCTAAGAAGCATAAACACTAATGTCTTAGCTGAGAATTCAATACCATTCTTTTAATACCATTATTTAATTAAAACTATGAATTATTTAATACTGTAACCTTGCCTTGTATAGAGAAGCCAGAGTATTTGCCGAATGGAAAAATATTTTCTTGCCTGAAATAAAAAAATTATATGCAATCATCTTACATATAGTACATTATATAATACTTTCATAATGAGACATACTATACAGCAATTAAACAGCAATATTACATAGAAGTGATTGCTAATTTTAAGTCTAAATTAAGTAATTTTATAAACAAAAACAATCACTGAAGGCTGTATTTAATTCGAGGGTTATGGATGTTTTCTGGCAACTGGTATCATATGGACCAGATGTGGCTGGCGGTTTAAGGGTGCAGCTCATTCTCTGGGCCCCTGCATCCGGTGCCGTCTTCACAGACGGAACTTTCTGCAATTCTCGAATGACATGTCTCTGGCTCTGATGTCCTCCTCAGCAGCTGAGCACAGTCACTGTGAGCGCAGAGAGATAAACTGTGACCTGTGGCTGTAAATATAAAAAAGATATATGGCACTTTCCTAAGTAAGGAGGAACGATCCATTGAAACTAAATTGCTCTTGGCTTTTAATTTAAATGGTTCCCAAACACATTTCATGCCAACTATTTATCCTTAACGAGCTTTGGAGGAGAACAGATATGAGGCCACATCTGAAAACGCCCAAACCTCTGCTTTACCACAAACTCCTTTGACTTGTTTTGAAGAAAAGAGCCAAGGCTTAGAGTTATAAACTTTAGAACAGAACCTGAGGTTTTGCATGTGTATAAGGGGTAAAACTAGTGGTGTGTATTTTAGATAGACACTGAGTTTATCATTGTGTTTATATATAGAGACCAACTGCAAATTAAGTACAACTTGCCCAGACACAAACTCTAAGACAATTTGTTACGATCGAGTATATAAACCAATCAGCCATACCATTAAGTAAATAACCGATCTCACAGAAAAAAAAGCTTAGAACAAACTGCCGAAAAAAGACTGGCCATGAAAGAAAGGTAACAGAACATCCAGAACAAACCTAACCCATGGGGGGACCCCACCCTGTAAGCAACAGCACCCAAAGGAGCTGCTGCTAACATCCTGGTGCCAAAACACCACAGCACACCCCCAGACGTTCTATGGAGCCACACCCTGAGGGGCCAGAGCCAACCCAATCCTAGGTGGTTTTAAGGTTAATGGCTTTAATGTTATGACTGATTGGTTTAGATTGTAAATGAACATATACAGTAGATAGTACATACTGTATAGACACATACCAGGATGTAAGACACTCTTACCTCTAGGTTGTGTTCAAAGATACAGAAACTTATCCTGTGCAAATTAATAATAGTTACAACAAATGACTTAACGGACCACTGTCCAGAAATGGATAGTACTTAAGCATTTAAATCACTGCGAGACACTAAACAGCCATCAACAAGCAGGTCTGTAGCGAAAGGTTTTCAACAACTGTGGTCTACCGCAGGCTACTTTCTGCTGCCCGAATGAGGATGTCCATGTCAGAGGTCTTAACCATCACCTTAAGATCAGGCATTGTTCTGCGTTCTGCGAAATTACTGTGTCTGGAAATTAGGTTTTCATAGTCTGAGATCAAGTCAGTTATTGTTTGGGATATAAAAAAAGCTAAATTATGAGAATTACCACTCAGTACCCTTTCCCTGGTATGTTACATATGCAACATATCCCAGACTTAATTATACTGTATGTGCGATAGAATTGTAAATCCTGGAATTCCATGTAGCACAGACATAAGCAAAATCCTAGCCATGGGAAGGCCTTCGTTCCCCTGCCTGGTGTAAACAAACATCTTTTTTTTTTCTCTCTAATTACTTCATGTGCTGGTTAAAATCTGCAGTGCTGATGTCATGCTGTGTTCTTCTTGTTGTTTCTGTTGCTATTGGGGAGAGACGAGTGGTTTTTGGTGTGCTTTGTCATGTCTTAAGTGGGCCTTTTTACAGGAAGTGACCTGTTTTCAGGCAAAGATTCCTCTGTTTTCCAGCATGATCTGAAAATACTTATGGCTATTTATATACCTGTAACTGCTTCCCAATGACTTTTTTTGTAATGTTGTTATATGTTTTACAGATGTTGCAGATGTTTCTGCAGAAACACACATTAGAGCTGGGACTTTTTTGGATTCTTTTGAGAGAGAAACAATGAGAAAGAAAATGTGTAATAGTTACAAATCTCCTTGTTTTTTTCTGCCAGTGGGAAACTATGTTTGGAATGTAGTCATTGTCCATCTCCTGCTTATTGCTTCGCTGTGGTTTACATTTCTGATTATCTGATCAGAAAGGGAATATGCTCCTCGGGCCATTCAAATAGATATCTATTGCTTGATATGAAAATGCTGCACATGGGGTGGCAAATATTAGGAAGCATATTATTTATAAATTGTTAATCATAAAAGAGCTGTCTGATTCCAGAAATAATGACGAAATCGTGTTTAGAGCTTCTAATTCTGTCATTGTCATTTTGGAAGTGTTTTGGGTCAGTGATGGAATTGACAAGGATTACAGTTTCGTGGGGGGAAGGGGCACTCAGAGTGCTTTTTAGATAGCATAAGTCTTGTCTCAGGGGAATGGAGGGGTGAAGAAAAGGTTTGTTTTGACAGGAACATAGTAGATCAGTTTTCCCACAACCAATGCCAAAGTTTTGTATTGTAGGAGCAACAGACACTTGTATTAGCCCTGTCATGTATAAATGGCTAATGATTGCAGAAAGGGGGAAATAAAAAGCCAGTGTGTGTTTGTGTGTGCACGCCTGTGTGTGTGTGTGCCTGTGTGTGAGTATGTGTATGTGTGTGTGTTGCAGGTTTTTTGGCAGGTTGCCTTTCTGTTCGGATTTGGACACCAGCAGTTTCTTCTTACACTGCAGCCTCTTCAGGGTTATTGCCTGCAGTTTTAGATCTCTCTGGGTGATTTGTTTTCTGATATGCTGATCTTATTTGGAACTCGTGAAATAACTGGGACATTGTTGTTTTTGATCGATTAAGTGTTTTGAGTAGATGTAGCTTTCATTGCATTACAGTCTTCGTTTCATTGAGTTCCGCTTTTGTCAACATGAATGAGTCCCAGGTTCATTGTTTCGAGGAAAGACTGCATCTGAGTCAAGTGTGAGTCAGTAAAGCAATGTTTCCCGATTATTTCTTTTAATCCAATTTAAATGTATTCATTATGGATTTTTTTTTTTTTGCTCTTAGCTCAGCAAGTTAAATGCACGAGTCATAACATCCATCAAAGGGCTTTGCTGTTCCAGGTTATTTTGCACCACAAAACTAAAATTAATATCTTTTCAGCCCAGTGGTGAGTTCAGTTGTGAGTTGAAGGCAGACAAGGATGGCACTAACAGGGAAATAATGGCACCTGTGGGTGAGACCAATATCACTATCAATTATGTTGTGTGTCATGAAATCATGAAATTGAGTCAGGAGAAATTATTCAATAGTTAAATAACTAAAAATTAACACAGGAGGAAATGAAGCAGAGAAAACTAAACTAGGTAAACTAAGGACAGCAACAAACATGCACAAAAATTCTAAGACCTATACACAAAATGCTGTACAACTATGGAGAAAAAACCCAGTGCTTAAATAGAGTGACTAGTGGGACCACAAAATACATGTGTGCACAATCAAAAAGGAAGCAAGTGGTGCAGGAAAAAAAATTAAATAATAAAAGTTGTAATAAATGTGAGTTTGGGTGCCCCCTGGTGGTCTGGGGAAGAATGATTAAATTCAAATTCAATAATGGATTTAAATAAGCAAATTTTTAGGAGCCTGTAAATGAATACTTACTCAAGTAGGTAATATTAATTTTAAACCAAACTGATGCAATGAGTAACTTCTCATTTGATCAGACAACATATTCTGAAAAAAAAAAGCTTTTTTGAGATTGAGTTAAATTACAGGAATCATGTTAAGAACCGTGTGACGCTTTATTAAAACCTGCAAGGATAGTGATGAACCATTAACTCAGTGGAAGGGTGGTAAAAAAAATAAATCAATAATAAATAAATAAACAAATAAGCATTATAGGAGATCATTTAAACTTATGGTGAAGTTGCATTGTAAAAACATATACTGTATGTTTACATGCAAAAGTGAGGAGATTTCACAGGATTGGAACAGTAGAAACCACATGTTTGTGAGGTTAATCACAGAAAAAAAAAGGCTTCAATCTGTTAGGGAGCAATGGGGGAAAAAAGTTATGTAGTCTAATAAGTCCCGATTTCGACTTTTCCAGAGCAATTGGCGCCTGTGTAATTTGTTGTTATGGAAATGATAGCGTATCAGGATGAATCCTTGACCAATGACCTTACCCCTTAACTGCTCAAGTTGTATGAATGTGATAAAAGTCACCCTGGATAAGGGTATGAGCCAAATAAAATAAATATAAACTGAATATTTGAGAGCCTGAATGAGAGCCAGAGCCGTTTCATGATACCTTCTGAACAATTATATTAGAAACATCAGTGGTGGTTTTGAGCATTTAAAAAAAAATTATTTATGAATGTAATGTTATTGTTTAATATAACATTAGAGTAATTGCAATTGCTGTTGTTGCTGTTGTTGTAATCATAATGCCCATTTCAGTTTTATAAGTAGAAAATAGCTAAAGATGTGTTGGCTCACATAAGTAGGCCAATTCTTTTGTTTATGGACATGCAGTGAAAAAAAATAGCTGAACACATTCTTCCAAAGAAAACTCAGGCAATCCTGTATTATCAGTTTTGTGTAAAACCTCTAGGTGCCACAAAGTGGCCAGACATCAAAACACAACCACAGTTTTGGTCAATTTAAAAATCAATGAGTTTCCAAAGGTGATTAAGTGACCACAAGTTGATGTTGACTGTTTGAATTTTTGCCAGAAGACCTACGTACGCATGAGAAGCTGTTCCGTGCCTAAATATTTCAGTGTGTGAGACGGGGATTTTCAGGCTCCATTTTTCCACAGCAAGGCTGCATGAGTGTTTGTGTGTGTTTATCATGTGTGTGGGTGTGTGGGTGTACAAGTGTAACAGCGAAGGTTGTGGTGGTCCTTTGCATCCGTCTCTCACACACGTTTCTCACAGGAAGTTAAAGCCCCCAGCTGTGTGTGAAGGAAAATCTGATAGATTTTTTTGGTCTGTTTCTCATCTCTACTCTCAAAGATGTCATGTTTTTTTTTTTCCTGGGAGACTTTTAATGCTAAATCCACTCCCCCTACACACTTCTTTCCCAAAGCAGAGTGAACTAGGCAAAATATTACTGCCAGATGTTTAAGTAAAACAAACTGCAATATATAAAGAAAATCCCACAGGAGACAACGACAGCACCAGAGTGGTTAAGCAAAGTGTAAAAGGTTGCGCATAGACACACACACACACACACACACACACACACACACACACACACATATATATATATATATATATATATATATATATATATATATCTATATATATATATATATATATATATATATATATATATATACACACACACACACAGAATATATGCTTGAGCGGTAAGTTGTGGTGTGGGAATGATGGGATGCAGTCGCTATGTCACGTTTCAGTGTGTTAGTCAGGGACCAGGATGGTGGGAAAGGTCAGGCAGGCAACAAGTTCCCATCAGCACATACAGTATACGTATATACACACACACACACACACACACACACACACACACATACACACGCACTCACGAATAAGTTTCATTGCCAGTGTCCCTGTTTTATAAGAACATGTGGACTAATGTACTGTAAACACAGAAGATTATGATCTTTCAACAACCACTTAGCATCTTTGTACTGTATATTACACAATGAACATGTTGCAGTGTTACAGCTTGTAATAGCCTGCATGGCATTTTAAATGTATTGAAAAGGTCTCATTCCATGCCCATTTCTTCATAGTTGAATTAAATTGTGTGGATTAATTTGAAGAAAAGTGCAAAGGCAAAGTGCCTAAAAATAGATTTAAAAATAGCTTATGTAACAATCAATAATGCTTCAACCTCATTGGCTCTCTTGTCTTTTCTAACCACCCAGCATTCAGCATCACCAGTATACTAATCACCAGCCTGATCATCTGTCATCATCTGCACCTGTTTCTCATTGAGTTTTATGTTTTTTATGCTTGAATGATTCAAAGGGCTTAACAAACAAATTCTTTCCAAAATTCAAGAAACTCTACAAGTTACTGTTGATATCTCGTACGATTTTCAAAAAGGGTATTTTTTTTGCATATGAATGTTTTCTAATTTGCCAACAAAGATGAAAAATATACTTTAAGTTATTTAAATGTACTCTTTACAAATAATTGTTTACAAAAAATCCAGCAAATTGTTCTGTATATCTTAGTTTGTAAAATGGAAAATATCCTCAAAAACATCAGATGTGCGATAGTTGTGCAATAGATGTATAAAATATACAGTAGCTGTATGTAAAAAGAAAAAAAAATTGTAAACCAGGACATTATCAATATATATGTTCTGGGATATACTGTATGGTTTAAAATCCAGAAAATCAGAACCGGTGCAAACCTTTCCTGTAGGAGCTGTGTAGCTACTAAGCTTCCTAAACACTTAACCGAGCTAATGTTAGCAAGGGGGGAAAAATCGTAGCTCATAATTGTTTATTTTGAATGAACTGTTCAATATGAGAATAAGACATTTGAGTTAAATAAATCTAAAATCTATCATAATGACAGTCAATATATTTGCATAACAATTACTTATTGTGTTTAGTATGAAGTCTGCTTGGTGCTTTCTGAATGTCATGTACAGAAATGTGCCACAGACGTTTTCAATTCCCTTGAGTTTTAGCCATTTTTGTGCAGAAGAGTAAGTAGGAAGGAAGAGAAGAAAGTAAAAGTTCTGCCAAAAAAACGTTTGTTCCATTCATTTCAGCCAACTCTTCAGCCAACTTTTCAGCCAGACATATGAGGACTAATTATTGACATCACCTAATTTGTGCACAGGAAAAAAGATAATAAATGCCACAGGATGTCTTAATAATTTTAGCCACCACTGTAGCTTGTTAGCAAGGTAAAGGGAAAAAATTCTAATTGATATAATATTGCTTAGCAATTTTAACCTTTTTTCCCCTTCTTTTTTTGGATCGTTAAAAACCTGAAAACATGATGGTTCAATGACTAAATTCCAAAATTACCTTGAATTACTTTGAAATTCCAGAATTACAATGTATTCTTATAGCATGTAATTATGTGACTAACTTTGAGGCATTTGGAGGACAAGGATGCATTTCTACAGTAAGTTGCATGTTCTTGTACATACTTAAACCCTGACTTTGTAATGAGGCTATTGATGTAAAAATTAATCTTAGAGATTAAGTAGAGTCTTGGACACCATAACATATTAATCATTGTGTAATTTGACAAAAACTTTAAAAAGGTTTAAAATAACACGTTCAGGGGTCCTTTAAGAACTTGCTCTGTGTTTTGAATGTGTGCCTTTAGATTTATGCCAGCTTTTGTCAGCTGCTTTGTGAAAGCCTGGAATCACTCATGCAGGTTAGCTGCTTAGCTATGGTTACACTGTTCATTTCTGCCAAACCTACAAACGTGAGCAGAGTGAGATCTATGCACATGCAAAAGACCCCTTCCTGACACTGACGTCAAATTCTGCCAACAATCCGCACCATGCATGCATCATACTCCCCAGTTTCTCCTATTTTTCCCCCTCTTCCTCTGTTTCTCTCTATTGCACTCACTTTTTGTGTCTTTCTTTCATCACTGCTCTTTGTATCTCTTTCTGTGAAAGAAATCTATTCAAAATGCTTTCATTTCCCTTGCCTTTACCACTTGGCAGTTAACATGGCACCTTATTCATCGTTTTTTATCCAAACATTATTTCTTTCACCTTCTCCAAACCCACTTTGGCTGGATTTGCTGCACCGCAGCAAATATAAATGCTGAAATGTTGAATTCCCCATAGACTGCCTACATGTTTAAAGTTTTTGATCCGCCTTTTCTAACTCGATTTTTTGGCTTGATAAAAGTTCTCATTTTCTTTTTTTATTCTGTTTGGTTTTACATTTGAGAGACATTTTTATTATAATTAATAATGAGGCATCAGTGATAATGTTAACTGTTATACTGATGATGATTTACTGTTTCCCGCCAAGCTAAGTGTTCTCGGGTGCTGTCATTACTGTACGAATGACCCTAAATGCCTGCGTGCTCTCTGCCTTGTCCCATGTGTATCAGAGACCATGGGAAAGGAACTCGGTCTTATTCTGGGAACGTGGCCTAAACCCCCCTTAATATAATTACAACACAAGTCCTGCTTCCTTCTATGTGTTTTTAATCCCAATGAGGGACTGTTAGTGTTTTTATGAAGTGAACATCCCAGAGTATTTGTGTAAGTCCCAGAGATGTGTGTGTGGGTGTTTCCGTTTCTGACTTAATGCAGTCTCACTTCATTTTTAAAAGCTATTAAAAAGCCATAATACTTCCTGTATATTTCATGGTTTGATGGTTAAATGAAGGGAAAATATATTGGAATTTATTAGCTAAACCACTAGGCAAACAAATGCAATATGTTTGCATCCACATGTTTATTTGCAAAGAAACTCTAGAGTTTTCCCAGTGTTGGGTTTTTGACAGTACATTTAAGAGGTGTGACAATAGATAATATTTTATGTACATTGTATGATTTTATCAGTACACTTAAACACTTAACAGAGTTTTTTGTTGAGTGGGGGAAACTTGAATGTTTTTATGCAGAACTGTACTACACTAAGTAGAGACTCTTTATAAAGCTAATTATCTTATCTACAAATATACAGTCATGTTCCTAAGTTAGTACCCACTCTTTTAATTCTACTGTATGTGTAAAAAACTAATATTTAACAAAAATACAGGCAAAAAAAAAAAAACATGTTAGCAATATTCACTTACTGCATCCACAGTATTTAAGAGGGTAAATTGCAGCCAGGTGTTGCTAATCTTCAGCCCTTGATTAATTGATCAACAGCAGGTGTGCTGATCTATATAAAGCAGACATTTTGGCAGTTTCGGGTCTGGAGCATTCGGATGAGTGTTAACACAATGCCAAGAGGGAAAAGACATAAACAATTGTCTTAGAGAAGCAATTATTGCTGCACATCTATCTGGAAAGGGATATAGAAGCGTTTTCAAATAATTTGGAGTTCCACGTTCTACAGTGTAAGCTTATTCTCAAATGGAAAGCATTTAAGACAGTTGCCAATCTTTTTAGGAATGGATGTCCCAGGACATTCACCCCAAGGTCAGACTGTGCAATGCTAAGAGAAATAAAAAAAACAACAACAAGAGCTACATATCAGATCGTGCAGGCCATGACGGTACAATTATAAGAAGCCTGAACAAGCACAGTTTGTTTGGGAGGGTTGCCAGGAGAAAGTTTCATCCCTCTAGAAGGAACGTGGAACTTCTAGTGTTTCACAAAACTGCATCTGAACCACAAGACTGATGGAACATTGGACAAATAAAACCAAAATGGAGTTGTTTGACATTAATGCCCAGCACAATTTTTAATGAGAACCAATCAGCATTTTAGGAGAAATACCTCATACCCACTTGTCAAGCGAGTGGTGATGATTTATGCTTGTTTTACAGCCACAGGACTAGGGTACAGTCATTGAGTCGACAATGAACTCCTCTGTACAAATTGGGTCATGCAACAGGACACTGATTCCAAGTATACTAATAAATCTACATCAGAATGGCTGAAAAATAAAAGAATCAGGATAATGCTTTTAAAAAACTTTTTCCTGATTCTTTTAAACACAGAAAATATTTCGGAATGGCTTAGTTAAAGTCTGGACCTAAAACTAATTGAAATGCTGTGTGTGTGTGTGTGTGTGTGGCGGGGGGGGGGGGGGTGCATTAACAGAGCTGTGGATAAGTAAATGTGCAAAGTCTTTAAAGAAATTGTTCAACATTTAAAAAAAGAATGGTCCAAACTATTTAACTGTTAAAAGAAACACTGCACATATACATTTGTTTACAAATATTTTTGTCTAATAAATAAGAAAGTTCAATATTACTGTATATACAAATCTGTGTCCATTAGCTTCAGAAATTCTAAATTCAAACAAAGTTGACAATGGAGTAGAGTCAACATTGGCATTGTCACTCCAGTTGGCCTTTCCAGACCTACAGTAGGGTGGACCAGTTATTTCAAATCTCTTCGACAGCCTGGAAATCAACTCCAAATTATCTAGTGGTGTCTGCTTGCTGCGCACCAAGTTGAAGCAATACTGTATGAAGGCCCTCTCACAATCATAATGTGTTCCTTAATTTTGATACCAAAACATGTCAGCTGGACATAATCACATGCCAAATTTTGTAGACATGCATGGCATCTCTTTATAGTATATGAATTACATTCTCCAGAATAAAGTAACAATCTACCGATCATGATGGTCATTTTACTTTACCTGACTTTAGCCCATGATGACACAAATGTCACAAACCACCAATGTTCTAGACAGTCCCTTATTCAGCTTTATCCTTGATGTTTACATTTACATTTAGTCATTTGGCAGACGCTCTTATCCAGAGCGACTTACATTTTTATCTCATTATACATCTGAGCAGTTGAGGGTTAAGGGCCTTGCTCAAGGGCCCAACAGTGGCAGCTTGGTGGTTGTGGGGTTTGAACCTGGGATCTTCCGAACCGTAGTCCAATGCCTTAACCACTGAGCTACCCCTGGCCCATGTTAAAACATGAAGTCCCTAAGTGATGTCTAATGTACAGCCTGGTGCAGTCATCTGCGAATGATGTACCCATGACATCATTTCCAAAAGGGTGGTGTGCTCAGGAAGCACACATGACAGAACTAGTTCATTTTAAATAAAATCTTTTCTTTTCTGTTACTGACAGCATGTTTCATCCTATTTAACAATTTGCTAAAAAACACCAAGAAAATATGGAAAATACTTTTATACTGATATATAATACTGATATATTTCAAAATATGTATCATGTGGTCTGTTTAGTATATTTAACATGGTTATCATCAGAGCTGCTGTTATAGATGATACATTGCCATTGAGACATTCACATGAGGAAATAACTCTTTACAACAGCACTTCAGTCACCATTGAGGAACTTTGCGGAGGAGCTACGTAAGCACAGGACCTTTATTTTGCTCATACTGTATCTCGTCGTACATGCATTGAAAAAACTAGACCAAGAGTCAATAGTTGTAGGTCTTTTTTTTTATTTTTATTTTACTCTTTATTGCCAACACTGATATAAAAATAGCACTTTAAGAACTGCTGTATCTGTTACAAGTTAAGAACATTTTTCGTGACGTAATACTTGGCTTTTCTTCTTTGACCTCCTTTCTGTATGATTTCTCCTCCACTTTTTTTCTCCTTCACCTCCTCCAGTTGTTCCGCCTCGCTGGTTTTCCCACCCTCATCCAGGCCTGTGATACGGCGCTAACTATTTCCAGACCTCATCAAACCCACACCTCTTATTGCTTCATCTCTTTCCACCCACGACAATCATACCTCTCTTTTTCTGATTACTCCCTTACAACTCACACACTTGTAAACTCAAGTCTCTAAGGATCGAAGGCGAACTGCAACCTCTAAAGCATATTAAATATGATTTTCATGAAATATTTCTTATGTGTTTAGCAATTATGCTAAGTTTTGCTTGGTTTTATACTGTGCTTTCAACCGTGTGAGAAGCTAGTGGGGTGTGCCATGCTGATGTAACCCAAGTGCATTGCTGGAACATTACAACTGAGTTTAACCAGTCGTGCTGAGTTACGACAGAGACTTGGCTCAGCTTGTGAGTGACCTATGTGTGATAAGCATGAATATGCCGAGGGGAGTTTAAGTATGAAATTTTGAAAGATTTGGAAGCTGATCTCTGAGAGGAAGTGATAGAAGAGGACAGAACAAAATTACTAAATTCCCTTTGCATTAGATACACATGGGTTAAATCTCACTGCACCAAATGCTGCTCTCTCTCTCACATGTTGTCTCTCTTTTCTTTCTCTTTAATGCCAGTTTTACTTGCTGACACAAATCCTGACCTTTGTCACCTTTGACCCCTCCCTATCAGTGATCTTTAAATAAATCTAAACAAGAGCAGGATCATTGGTGTCATTCTAATCATTCGTTTCCACAAAACATGAGTGTTTATTTCTTTAAAGAGGTGATGAGGGATGTACCCAAGCTTTTTGAAGATAGCCGGTGCCAGGTTTACTCTAACGATCAAGTCAGGTCACTCAGTCGGTGTTCTGTGTTGATGGAAATCTGTTTGACTTCCATCGTTCCTACACGTCATTAATTGAATGTCTGTTAAAGATAACTTTCAGGACATTTTTGGAGGTGACATTGTTGATCAGGACACAGTACCACACGATCATACCAGAGAGATGAAAGACAATGTGACCGTAACTAACAGAGTGAAGCACAGGCCCATGTGTGCAGTAAAAATTCAAATTGGACTTGTTGTTCCCAATGATTCATTACATGCTCATATTTCTGCTTGAATCAGCAATAACAGTTTCAGGAGTTGATGAAAACAGAAAGAGGAGAACCATTAAGTTCACATTTTTCTTTCTTTTTTGTTGATGTTTAATTCAATGCTGTTTGAATATTTTTGTGCTATTAAGAATAAGTCCTTCCCTTTAGGTAAGATAACACTGAACTGTATTTGTTAAGGTTTTTTATGGTTCTTTTTGCTAAACATTATTCTCTCTGTCTGCAGAAAAAAAACAACACAAATCAGCCAGTATGCAGGGAGTCCATGTCCCATTAACACCATCGATAACAGGTAAAAGACAAACCCATCCTCAAATAGCAAGACTTAGAGAAATAACCTTTGTGAAACTAATGTACTCTTGGCATACTAAATGTTTGATCTTGTTTTTGTTTTTTATTCAAAAACCAATTTAAAACAGCTTCTATGTTACAGTATATCCAATTTTTAAAGCCATGATCCAACCAAAATATTCTTGATGAACCTTTTTTTCCTACATAGCTCAGAAAGAAAGGCATGGTTTATACTACCATTTTTGGTAACAATTTTCTGAAGACGTTTAGACAAACAATCATCCCCATGAGACCTGGACTCAACTATGTGCACAGTAATCTCTCCTCAAGTATTAGCAAAGGATAACTTTGAATTTAATCAGGTTCAAGAAAAAGAAGTAAACAAAAAGAAAAAGTCATTATCTGCATATGGGTCTCAATAGTTTAAGCATGACAACCGATTTTATATCAATATTGACTTGGCTTTGATGACAAACTTAAATAGTAATATCACAAAAATGTTATCAGAGGTAACCAAAACTAAAAAAAAAATAATAATAAAATAAGGTTTGCATTTTTATTTTATGTAGACAAATGAGCAACTAACTGTATTATCAAATATATTCCTCATAATGTACTTTGATATATATATATATATATATATATATATATATATATATATATATATATATATATATATATATATATATATATATATATTGAGATATCTATCTATCTATCTATCTATCTATATATATTGAGATATCTATCTATCTATCTATCTATCTATATATATATATATATATATATATATATATATATATATATATATATATATATATATAAGTACCCCGTCTCTGTGTGCATGGAGTTTGCATGTTCTCTCCGTGCTTGGTGGGTTTCCTCCGGGTACTCCGGTTTCCTCCCACAGTCCAAAGATATGCAGATTAGGCTAATTGGCATTCCTAAATTGACCATAGTGTGTGAATGAGTGTGTGTGTGTGTGTGCTCTGCGATGGATTGGCACCCTGTCCAGGGTGTACCCCGCCTAGCCTCACCCTGTCCAGGGTGTACCCCGCCCGAAGTCTCCTGGGATAGGCTCCAGGTCCCCCGCGACTCTGAACACAGGATTAAGCGGTATAGAAAATGAATGAATGAATGAATGAATATTGAAGTACATTGCTATCTAATTATCTACAGGACCTGACCTATATAGGTCCTGTAGATAATTAGATAGCAAGATTGATGAATATGCAGAAAGGTAAAAACTGTTAACTTAATTTTCTAAAACTTACTTTTTAAATTACGTTTAAGTGGTTAAATACTGATTCTGCTTACTTTTTATCATTTGTCATTTTTGATTACTGATTTGGCTGGTTTTGAGTCCTTCACAAAATAAATATAATTTGATTGCTTAATCGAACACATTTATGAAGTTTTGTAGCTGAATCTAACATACGAATAAAAGGTTTTTTAGCTCAATATAATATAGAAAAATGTTTTTGTAGGTACATCTAACATACTCTTTTTTTTGTGGGTGTATTCAACATACTAAAAGTTTTTGTACCTAAACCTAATTTACTAAAAGTTTTTGTTCCCCCATTTTGCCCCAATGGAGAAATGTTTTATATACAACACATGCGTGTGTTGTACACACACACACACACACACACACACACACACACACACACACACACACACACACACACACACACATACACACACACACACACTCAAAATAGAAGAAAACATTTTAAAGGATTACAGATTGAAATCAAGAGCAAACATGTGCCCAAATAGTTTTAAAAAAATGTTATAATCCTATTTTATGATTTAACTATCATTCTAATCCCAAAGAGCTTATGATAAATTTAGGTTTTATAGTATTGTTTATTAGTTCTCATGGCAATATTGAATAAATCTTAAAAATAAAAAAAAATCCCAAATGTTTTATTGTGTCTTGTTGGTATTTCAATCAATCTCAGCTGCTTAGACAAATGTGTGGGAGAGTTAATGCATCCCAATATCTGATAATGGAAACAAATGTGAATCTTGGTCAAATGCTTTTGATTCTTACACCTCTTCATTCATGTCACATCAAAGGGTTACCAATAATCATTGTGCATGAAAAATCATTGTGCATGAAAAATCAACAACATAATCAAGCACAGAAAATTGATTGCTCTTTAAAATACTTGATTCATTTGATATAAGATGCATACTGTACTTTATTTCACCAAATCTGTATGAACTAACAAAACTATTGTCACTGTTTATATTCTAAAGCCCTTCTGATCCTCCTGCTGTGTTCAGCTGGTTCTTTTCTTGAGTTGAATCCCATTATAAAAGAAACCACTCTGTCCGCTAATGCCTCTATCTCCATCACCTGTTCCGGGTGGGCTCCCGTCTCCTGGCGCTACAAAAGAGATGAAAATGTACCTGTGTTCAGAACAGAAAATCGATCTCGCACCTCTAGTGTCCTCCACCTAGAGAATGTGACCTGGAGACACACAGGAGTGTATGTGTGCTCTGAGGATGGTTCTGAGGAAACCAGGGAGGTGGCTGTCTTTGTGCCCGGTGAGAAGCAAAACATTTGCACATACACTGATGATCCAGATACAATATTACAAAATTATTACATTAAAATAATAATATTATTATTATTATTATTATTATTATTATTATTGATATATATATATATATATATATATATATATATATATATATATATATATATATGTTTTTTTGCAACTTAAGTAACATCGAACAAAATTATGCCCCACCCACTATACTAATGTCTAGCCTGCTATCCATGATTTACTGCATCCTTTAATACATGGCATATTGAATAGATCTAGATTTTATGGGTAGCAATATAAGTTTATATTAATTTAATTGATAATTTGAAGAAGCAAAGATGGATAAAACAAATTATTTAAAAAAAAGACAAGATATTTCAATCTTTCCACGTAGGAGAGGATGGAATAGAGTAAAGAAGGTTGATTAAAAGTTTTAATTATTATCTTAGGGAAATGCAAATGTGATGCACTGTAGATCTCTGTAGCTTCGTCTTTCCGGAGACTTGCTTGTATTCTTTTCTGAAGCATATTTAAGCTTTCGGGGGACATTATGCTCATGTTTATTTCCATTTTTAATCAATTGCTTTCCACACAACTAGCCAACTCTCTCCTATGATGTGATATGAGTTCACAAATGTCTGTGATTGGCTAGTGTTGCTGTGATTAACAAGGTGAAAAGAAAGCATGTAATCCTTTCCACTCAGAACGCAAGGCCAATTTACTTCCCTTGGTGGTAATGAATGGCATTTGCTTTGCTGGGATCTCATGAACACTTTTCTGTTCCTCAAAGTTTGTGTGCTTTGTGTGCTTATGACAGCTTAGTTCTTAAGTCCAGGCATAGTTGCTTGTGTTCAGAAAAATACTGTAGATAACACGTCTTCAATGACACATCTTTGACTTCAGTCTTCTCCCTGCATTTTTGCCTCGTCTTCTGTTTCACTTCCATTTTACACCTTCAGGCTGATCAAGGACTTGATCGTATTTAAGAATTGAGAATTTAATCAAGTGTTGCCCTTACCCTGTTTGACAATGTTCAGTTTGCTGGAAATCTTTGCAGTATTTGATACTAGCATTTTATTTATTTATTTTTTCAGACCCAGAGGAGTGGTTTCTGGAGAATGACTTTCATGCAATCACTAAGACAACTGATGAAGGGACAATTCCCTGTCTGGTGACAGACCCAAAGATCAATGTGACCCTCCATGAAAAAGACACTGATATCCAAGTGATGGGCAAATACATACCCACTAGTGGCTTTACGGCAATACTGGAAGACAAAATTTACAAATGCAGAGGAGAACACAATGGAGAGGAACAGTGGTCCAATTCATTCTACGTCTTCAGCATCATAGGTAGGTGTCTACGGAAGATCATGATAGGGTAGGATTTTTTTGTTTTTGTTTGCTTGTTTTTATCCATTTTGATTTTTCACAATTATGAAAAATAATTAGAATTAGAATGTTATGGCAGCAGAATTTGCAGCAATTCTTGAATGTCAGAGTCACATAATGGCAAAATGATGTGTCAAACATTATGGCAACAAAAGGTCCCATTCTTTACTATTTCCGTAACAAGTTCCTTAACAAGTGGTCAAAGAGTTCCTTAAAGTGTGTGTTAATCCTCCAGCTGAAATACCCCTCAGATAATTAACTTTTTCATATCTCAAACTTTATTTACCACCTCCCCATAATGCACAATATCAGTGTCTAAGCAAATGAGCTACTGTACTTCTGAGCTATGCCCCAAGACAAAACAGTATCTTGACTCTTATTTGAGATCTTCTTTGCAGATTTGCAGACATCTCCACATGTGTAGAACATCTGTCCTCTTTGTTTCCTATCATTTCTTTTGTATCAATGTTCCCCTTCCGTTCATAAACACACAAGTTACACACAAGTAGAACACAGTTTATAAACAATGATTGCATTATGTGATTCTGTATCTCTTGTTCACATGGCCACAGTTCCTGAGGCGCTGGACGCCCACATCAATGCCTCAAAGATGGTGTTGAAACAAGGCGAGCCGCTCAGCGTTAACTGCACGGCCCACGGAGTCGAGCTCGTCTTTTTCAACTGGGAGTTCCCTAACAAAGAAGTGAGTGGGCCGAAAAATAAACTGCCCCATCTAGTTTTCTTCCAACTCCATGACCCCTCAGGAAAAAAATTCAACAGCCCAAATTACCTCAAGATGTTCTGCCACACCTAATCCCTGAGAATCTTTTATGGATAACACATTTTTATAAAAAAAAATTTTAATCTGCTGAGGGAGGAATGGAAGACAGGGAAGAGGAGGAGGATGCTGAGAAGGAAATAGCGAAATGCTGAAAGCCTTGCTAGGAACTGGTCAACATTATTGACATCGCTCTTGTAAGCAGGAAGCTGTCAGGCCATTAACACAGCATGTATTGTGATTATGTGGGTCTTTGATGGTTATCGTAAAACAGCCATATTTCATGTATGATCAAAGCACTGAGCTTTGCAGCACTTAGTTTGCAGCATCTATTAGAAGAATGTATATATTATGTAGCTCTAAAGTTTTGCAGAAAGTGCCTTGAGAATTGTGTTTAAGTAGATTCCTGTTGTTCTGTCAATCCAATGTACAGTAGTGTTTAAAGTGTTGTCAGACTTCAGGAATACCAGATATTGTCCCCATGCTATTTTTAATCATACACCAGACATCTGTTTTAGACTTCCGATTTACTTTTAACTCAGTAGATTAGATGTCTTATCTTTAAGTCTTTAGAATAAAAAAATCACACATCTCAACCTATTTGAAAAATTATTTACACACTACTGTAGGTCACACTGGATATCATCTAAAACCTTCTGTGAAGGCCAGCTGTATAATAAACTATAACTATATGTACTGTATATGCAGCATAATACTTTCATAAGGCACTCATTAAGTTGTTATAATAATTTAAGAAAGTGCATTGCATTTACCTTAAGCCTGGTTAGTAATGCATTTATAAACTGTTACAATTGTGCTAAATAAGTAATGCTTAAAACTCTAAAATCACCAATATCACTATGTTTATAAATAATAAGAACTTATTACATATAATGTGTATTTCCTTATGAATGCATTATATCATGATATAGATGCACTTTTTACTTAAAAATTATAAAATGTTATTTAATTATTTATTATTTTGTATGCATGAAGCTATTAGTGGTATTTTGCCATTTCTTTTTCACAGACAGACCACTGACTGAACAACATTATTTACTACAGCAAACAAGACTTGAAACACTTATTTTTTAATATTCACTCATAAAAAGGACTTAATGTGAACTCAACACAAGTAAATTAGGATTTATTAGTTATTAGATAAATGATTGATAGGGAACCAATGTAATCAACTTCCTATAATGCTTAGCTATGCATAACTATTGGCAGAATTCTGACCTGTTGAATCCTTTTGACATCTTGGTTACCTCAGGCTGGAAATGTGGAAGTCCTGACAGACATAATCTCAGCGACCATGAGTATGCGCTCTTTTCTAAACTATTCCCAAACCACTCTGGAACACTCTGGGGAGTACATCTGTCATGCACAAGAGAGCGTGAGCAACCAACGCACATCTCTTAGCATCAACATCACTGTGTTGGGTAAGAGCCAACAATGCCTTTCACACACAATAATTCACTGTCAGTTTTTTTTACATGTAATGTTTTACTATGTATTTTATAAATTAAGTTGTGTTAAATTAGCACATGCAAAACACACAAATCAATGTAAAACAGACATAAAAATAAAAATTTAAGCAAAACCAAAAAATCACAGGAGATATATTTTAATGTTTCTTAATATTAAAATTTATATAAAACCTAACAGTATTCGTAGTTAAATATTTGTCTGTAAAAAAGAATCCAGCACTTTATGTTCTACCTCATAATTAATAAAGCTATTAATAAAAACATACTATAGCTTTCAATATCCCTTTAAAGGAAAGGGCATTTTCTGTATACTTATATGTTCTTTTTATTATCACCAATTTATTTACAAAATGCAGATAAAATACCTTTCCAGATTAAAAAAAAAAAAAACTTACGATATACGGCTACGATAAAATAGTTATACAACACAAGCTAGTCATTAGGTTGGTAATGTTAGCTAACTAAGTTAAACTACTAAACTTAGGATGCAGGTACAGTAAAGCATAAAGCAGATACTTAATTAAACTCAATCCTCAGAATATAGAGAATCATTAGTTTGTTTGTTTTTTGTCAAGTTTGCTATATGCAGGTAGAACTAGCGAAATATTAATCTCAGCTAACACAAGTCAGTTATCTAAGATGGGAAGATTTCTCTCAAGATATTTAAACATTAAACATGGTTAACAATTTTAATACAAAGACATGAAAATCATTCAATCACTTCAAGCCGCTTTTCAACATAGCACGACTTGTTTATGTACTACTACTAGTTTAGATATATACTTGTCAGCTAGATTGACATTTAGCCAGCTAGCATATTTCTGGATCATAAAGACAATTAAGGTTAAAAGGTAAAAATGTCAGCTCTTGAAAAATGTCAATCCTGAAACTTTTGTACACTTTCTGATAAATTAACATTTTGTAAGAATTGGAAAACTAAGAAAATAAATTATGTAGCACAATTATTTATTTATTTATTTATATATTTATTTATTTATTTATTTTTTACCTCAGTTTATCCTGTATTTTTTGTTTTTTTTTAGGTTTAAACTAAATGTTTTCATATCTTTCCCTTCCAAGCTCCATGAAGGATTTTTTTAAAAACTTACTTTTAATTTTTTCTCACTGAAAACATTCCCTCCCCAAACCCAGCAAGTAACAGCATTTATCCATTCATCCATCAAGGAACCTCTGTAGTCCAAATAGGGATCGTGGAGCAGTGGTGACCATTATATTTATTAACAACATTTTGTTTGAATTAAAAGTAATTAATTATTTCTTATTAATTACTCATTTTTTCTTAAAGAATTTATAGTTAATATTATGGTTGTCGTAATTAGTTAATTGTGGAGAAATATAAAAAGTGTGGGGAAATAATAAAAAAGAAAAATCTTTAGAAAATGGTAGGTAAAATGATTTCTTACTAAAAAACTTAAGGTTGACTTTATATCCAAATTGTTAGGTATATTTCAACACAGTCACTGAATTTATTTATTTGCTAACTCAATATAAATGTTTATTACTTATGATTCCAATTAAATTAAACCTACAAAAACAGTTTTATTTAAATGGCAGGTTGAATCAGCTCTTCAGTTTTTTTTAATGAATGCTGGCTTTCATGTTGTACTCAAAGATTCAGCTGTTGAGCAAATCACAGACGTGACTGTTGACATTCTTTTGAAATGAGGTGTGTTATTTTTAAGCAACCACCATTTCAAACCACACAAGCCGGCCTGCTACACACACTGTGGTGCTTTTAGCTCCTTCTCTGTATCCCGGTAGCCCCCTCCTTAGAACACACTGAGTGTCTACTGTATGTAAGGAAGGAAAGAGCTGACTGGAACCCAACGCAGCTGAATAGGAGGCTTTGTGAGAGCACGAGTGCTTCTGCAGCACACGTGCAGCTTTTACGTGCACCTAATGTGCATTGCAAAGTACATTATAGTCATCTGCTAAAAGTGATAATGAACTCGGCTGCTTTTAGGTGTGAATTATGCATGGAACACACACACAAATGTGCGCGTGCGTGCACACACGCACACACACACAATGCATAATTCAAGTATTTGTTAGGTGCCTGAAAAATCAGGTAAAGTGGTCCTGTTACTAATCTACTTTAAGTGCTAATACTATATACTTTTTGTTAAAAAAAAATACCCATAACCTGTATATTGATATCAACACTTAAAGCATTTTTGAATGGTAGTGTAAACAGAACTTTTAAGTCATTACATGCTTTATTATTATTTTTTTTTTAACTTGCAGTCTTAATTCTACGGGAAAATATTTTTAAACCTTGTATACTGAATATTCTCCATGATTGATTTGGTGTCTTGGTGTTTCTGAATATTTGTAAAGCATTTCCTTACAAATAAATTGGAACACATGTCAGGGATGCACAGAAAGCTCTGTTCCACCTCCGCTGGTGGTGTAAGATCCGTTCTGCATTCTGAAGGATTAATTCACTTCTGGCTTTTTTAAAGTACTCAAACCAAAACCATCCATAATACATATGTATTTATTTAAGTCAAACTAAAATCTCTTGAATTACGCATTGCTCTACTTTTTATTGTTTCCAAAAAGATGATTAGCCCCCCAAGCAGCTGAACAATCTGATGATTTGGCATATGCAAAATAATATATAAAAAAAAAACCCACAAACAAACACACAAAAAAAGAGCAACATAAAAGTTGTGAAAATTCAGCATTGAACGAATGTCACAACTTCTTGGTTTTATGTGCAATTTCAACAAAACATCTTAGATTTTTTTGGTTAAGCACTTAGTTACAGTTATAAACAATGATTAAAAACATGAATGATCCAGTCGATTTCTAGATCAATTCTTGGAACAGCTCATACAGTAGGATGTCTTGTGATGACAGTGTTGATGCATTGATGCTCCATTCAGTTCAATGGCAGTCAAAGGAGTATTTCTTTTACAGACCATTTATCACTGTAATAGTAATCCCCAGCTGATTCTTTAACAAGCCCTGTATTTTTTTGAAAGAAAAAGAAAGATAAAAGAAAAATATATGAAAAAGTTGACAAAAGCTGCAAAAAATCAGTTTTTTTTAATCCACCCTTTTATAAATTCCTCTAGTCTTAACATATTACTTAGTCATTCATCTTAAAGCATATTATTCATTAACGGAAATCTGATAAGTAGCTAGAGTTAAAATAATAGGAAAAGAGACTGAGAGCGAGGACTGTAAGTCTGAATCCATCTTTGAAGTCTGGGATGTTAATGCTGCGCACAGCATGAGGGGAAAACTGATGAGTTGTGTTCTTGTTTTTCAGAGAAAGGTTTTGTCAAGCTGAGTTCATTTCAAAGCACTAATGTCTCAGCTTTACTGCATGAGAATGTGGAGCTGAGGGTGGAGGTGGAGGCGTATCCCACACCTCAGATTCGCTGGAGCAAAGATGGAGCCATGATTAACGGAGACAAGGTTATCAATACGAGACAGGAACAAGAAACCAGGTAACAAAATGAGCCAGAAAAATGACAGAAAGAAGAATGGCATTTTATTTATAAGTATTTTACTATGTGTACATCTCGCTGCACTACTGTAGGTACATCAGCACATTAACTCTAGTGAGGATCCGGCTAGAGCAGAAAGGATATTACACTGTTCATGTTGCCAATGGGGACGATTCCAAGGAGATGACCTTTGACCTTGTGGTTAAAGGTGAGAAAGTTGTCCACCTATCTGAAATCCTTAACTCCTGTCTATACAGAGACGACACAAATCTGAGGCTATACTGTACATTCTATCTTATCATCATGTAAAAAATCTATCTGAAAAGGTTCTGTTGTGTCTGTGTTTAGTTCCCCCTCAGATAACTGAACTTTCAGATCATCACCTGCCGGAAGAGAAGCATGCAGTCACCTGTGTGGCAGAAGGAGTCCCGTCTCCCAGTGTTCAGTGGCTCAGCTGTAATAGCATGCACAAGTGAGAACACACTTTTTATAACATGCTGAAATATTCCTTTAATTTTGAAATTATTAGTTCATTGTGAACTTTTCTGCCACGACACTTCTTAAATTCTCAAATCTGACGTTGGCCAGAAGGTCTTAATAAGTTTTCCATAACTACAGTCCTGAGATTAAACTGTACGATTAATGTGCTTATTTTAATGTGCTAATCCATTTCTCTAGTGTAATCGTTGATATGGTGGAAGCATATTGGCACATCAGTTAGCACTGTCGCTTCACACCTCCAGGTTCTCCTCCCACAGTCAAAAGACATGCAGGATAGGCTAACTCATGCTCTCAAATTGCCTGTAGTGTGTGTGCACATGTGTGCCCTGTAATTAATTGGCACCACAGGGGGTATCCTGCAATGTGCCCAAAGTTCCATGGGATAGAATAAGTGATGTAGAGAATGACTGAAGGTTTATATGGTGAAAAGTTTTGAATTTTCTGTTAAGTTTTCTGCCATAGATAAACTGGATAAATTTCCAGAGAGATGACAGGTTTTTGTCTTCTTAAATTTTAAAGGCACAAATCTTAAGGTATGCCTTTGTATAGCTGCTATATACAGAAACATACAGTTGATAACAGGAATTAGCATATTTCATAGACACTCCATATTTAAGTATGATATGTCATTGTTTAGTAAACATGATGGGCATTCAAGTTAAAATAAGACTTATACAAAATAACAGAACATAGTTATGAGAGTAAACACTCCCTTTATTTCTCTTTATAATTACACTAATGCACTTATCTCAGTGATTCACTAATACTTGGATATCATCAAGGTAGAAAGTTCTCATTATGCTGGATCCATGATCAGACTGCCTGCTTCATGTCTGAAATGCTGGCCTCCCAGGAACTCCTTTAACCTTTAACGTTTTTAGTAACACAAACATTTGGAAAGGCTTTGAGTGAGTTCAGGACAGTATAGGGGATGTGGCAATAACTCCCAGCATAATTCCTGGTATGTGCAAGTGGTGTTGGTGAATGGTTGCGTGTACAGTACAGTTCCTACAGACAGAGGTGTCTCTTGTGCAAGTTGAAGACAAGTTATCTGTCAATCTTCAACGATCAGGCATTCCAATTGCTGAATGTCCAAGGGAACGAGTGCAGTGGGCTACAGCCTTCTTCAAAACATTTACACCATTCTAATGTTTTACTGCAGCTACGAGTCTCCTTACCTTACTTAC
Source organism: Channallabes apus (assembly GCA_030522415.1). Classification (NCBI taxonomy): domain Eukaryota; kingdom Metazoa; phylum Chordata; class Actinopteri; order Siluriformes; family Clariidae; genus Channallabes; species Channallabes apus. Next base: position 16,990,573 of record CM060107.1, read on the forward strand.
CTTACCGTGCTTGAAGTCTTCTGTAAATTTCAATGAGTTTTGTGTCTTCATTCATAAGAAATTTAATCACAGGTTCTGACTTGACCTGATCACCTCTTGTGCGTTTGAAATCATTGGAAATTACTGTTGTGAAAGAAGATTAAAAACTTGCTGTTATAGGAAAATCATAACTCCACTCTAGGCCACAAGACACCACAACATAATTGCTTATTTTCATATTAATTTATTCCTTACTTAAAACTCAAATAATTATCCAACAGGATTCTATTATAGTGTATAAATCTTTGGCATATACTGTATCACTTAGATTCCAAAATATATGCGCATACATGATTCCACCTTTGGCTGGCCCCATTTATTAATAATCACTTCAGCTGTAAAGGCCAAGCTCAACTACTGCACATTGTTTTGTAAACCTACAACCTTTATGGCCCATTAATGTGCTTCAATCTGGAAAGCAGTTACATTATAGCTGGCCTTGAATACGTCTTATACTGTATCATGCTGAAGCATTTATGCTCTTAGTAAGCATTAAGTGAGCATGAGAACCCTTCTGGGGGAAAAAATGATTTATTTATAAGCTGTCATTTTAGTGCACAGCAAGAACTTCAGTGTGGCGATGACATACGTGTTTGCTGCAGATTTATTGTTATTTTAATGTGTTTGTTTGTCTTTATCCTGTTCAGATGCAGCAACAAAACTGCTGTGTGGACCCCCCTAGTGGCAGATATAGAGAACATCCACATTGTGACTAATGTCACCTATAACGAGAGCCGCAAAATCCATCAGGTCCAGAGCCAGGTGATGTTTCTCCAACCTCAGCAGATCACTGTTCGCTGCCAGGCCAAGAATGAGAGAGGAGCTCGTGCACGGGACATCAGACTCATTTCTAGCAGTGAGTGTCCTGGTTTGATGTGTTACTGCGAACTGCTATAAAGCAATATCATGCAATATTCATCATGTGTTCGTAAAGGAAGACATTCTGCGTTTGTCTAAATGGCTAAATGGTTGCTTAAATGATTTTTTTTTTATATCCAGTGTTAACATTTACAAAGTGTGCTGTAAAGTCAAAAAACCTAGCCTGAAACTCAGAATGTGATTATTTATTTTCTCATAATTAACACGGCTTATTATAGGTTCATGATTTACCTGGCAGATTAGCCAATAAAAAACACATGGGTCTGAGGCAGATTATTGCCTACGGTTCATAAACGCGGGTCATGAACTGTGAGACCCCAGTTAATGCTCCGTGTGGATGGGTTTTTTTTTTTTTTTTTTTTTTGTGACAAAAACAACGGCGTTCTGAACAACATGCCAACTGCCACAACTATCAGAGGGTGAGATGAGCGCATGATACGGCGCGAGGCACTGAGGAATGACTTTACAACTTTGCTCTGTAAGGTGAGTAACCAGGTGCTGTCTACATTCTCTTCTGAGTACATGAGTGTTATTTATTTATTCTATTAAATATTTACTTTTTATCGCAAAAATAAAGTGTTTATGTTCACTGAATTTAATCATACAGATGTAGACAATGAATAAATAAATGCAAGAAATACAGTTAAGTACTGTGAAATATGAGAAATGCCACAACTAAATACAGTGGTGTGAAAAACTATTTGCCCCCTTCCTGATTTCTTATTCTTTTGCATGTTTGTCACACTTACTGTAAATGTTTCTGCTCATCAAAACCCGTTAACTATTAATCAAAGATAACATAATTGAACACAAAATGCAGTTTTTAAATGAAGGTTTACGTTATTAAGGGAGAAAAAAACTCCAAATCTACATGGCCCTGTGTGAAAAAGTGATTGCCCCCCCTTGTTAAAAAATAACTTAACTGTGGTTTATCACACCTGAGTTCAATTTCTGTAGTCACCCCCAGGCCTAATTACTGCCACACCTGTTTCAATCAAGAAATCACTTAAATAGGAGCTACCTGACACAGAGAAGTAGACCAAAAGCTAGACATCATGCCAAGATCCAAAGAAATTCAGGAACAAATGGCAGATTTCCAAGGCACAAACCACTTTTAAGCAAAAAGAACATTAAGGCTCGTCTCAATTTTGCTAAAAAACATCTCAATGATTGCCAAGACTTTTGGGAAAATACCTTGTGGACCGACGAGACAAAAGTTGAACTTTTTGGAAGGTGTGTGTCCCGTTACATCTGACGTAAAAGTAACAGCATTTCAGAAAAAGAACATCATACCAACAGTAAAATATGGTGGTGGTAGTGTGATGGTCTGGGGTTGTTTTGCTGCTTCAGGACCTGGAATTCTACTGTCTACCAAAAAATCCTGAAGGAGAATTTCCGGCCATCTGTTCGTCAACTCAAGCTGAAGCGATCTTGGGTGCTGCAGCAGGACAATGACCCAAAACACACCAGCAAATCCACCTCTGAATGGCTGAAGAAAAACAAAATGAAGACTTTGGAGTGGCCTAGTCAAAGTCCTGACCTGAATCCTATTGAGATGTTGTGGCATGACCTTAAAAAGGCAGTTCATGCTAGAAAACCCTCAAATAAAGCTGAATTACAACAATTCTGCAAAGATGAGTGGGCCAAAATTCCTCCAGAGCGCTGTAAAAGACTCGTTGCAAGTTATCGCAAACACTTGATTGCAGTTATTGCTGCTAAGGGTGGCCCAATCAGTTATTAGGTTCAGGGGGCAATTACTTTTTCACACAGGGCCATGTAGGTTTGGATTTTTTTTCTCCCTAAATAATAAAACCCCTCATTTAAAAACTGCATTTTGTGTTTACTTGTGTTATTTTGTGTTTACTTGTGTTATCTTTGACTAATAGTTAAATGTGTTTGATGATCAGAAACATTTTGTGTGACAAACATGCAAAAGAATAAGAAATCAGGAGGGGGGCAAATAGTTTTTCACACCACTGTACATAAATACCTGTTATAATACATTTTATGCATACATTAGTATAGATAATAAATAATAAGTATCTAATCATGTATTTTCTGTTCTCCCCAGGATCATCTGGGTTCGAGAGAGGTCTGGTGTGTGATGGCATTATGTTCAATAAGACAACATTCCTATAAGAGAGATGATTGTGCTTTTTTTCCCTAATTTGTTAAGTGTAGCTTATCAAACTTAGCTGAGGTGCGGAAACTATTCAATCTGACAACTCACCACGCATCAATCAATGTTTTGTCTTTAACATGTTTTGTATGCAGTGTGCTTATATTGTTTTTTTGAAAATAAACATATAGCCTAGTGTAAAAGCCAAGATGAGTGTGGGTGATTTGGAACAGAGACAAAATACTTGTTAGAGTGCAAAAATGTTTTATTAAAAATAATCCAAGTAAAATATCATTCAAGTAAGTGTTGTGACAGAAACGTAGCTGTCATATGAGAAAGTCTAAACATTAAAATGTAGCATATTTCTATATGCCCTGCGATGGATTGCCACCCTGTCCAGGGTGTACCCCGCCTAGTGCCCGAAGTCTCCTATGATAGGCTCCAGGTCCCCCGCGACCCTGAACACAGGATTAAGCGGTATAGAAGATGAATGAATGAATGAATATTTCTATATTTACTTGTATTGGCATAGCAAGATGGTGTGTGTTACTGAAATGAAGACAATGGCACTATGAAATTCAACAGTCTGTACATCAGCTGCATCAACGTCCTATTCAATCTCTTGATCTTCCTTCCTCTGTATCTGTGGTCAGTGCAACTCCATCTAAATTTAAAGATTTCATCCAGGCATCAAGAGTCTCCTGCTCTTGCTTATTACATTTTCCCTCTTTCTTCTGTTGTTAGCTGGTTTTGTGCTTCTGTCAGATGTCTCAGTCTGTGTTTCCTCCAATGCCTGTCTGCAAGAAGCGAGAAATTAGCTGAAGGTTGCAACCATATCAGCTTGCACAAATAAAATTCTTCAACACTCAAATTTTGTCACAGCAACCTGATATTGTGTATATGGAGCTTATGTGAATCTGAGATGTGTTGGAGTATATACTGTACCTAAAGGTTATACATAAAATACTCAGTAAAGAGTAAAGTACATGTAATAGCTACATAGGTAGAATTCATCTCATTCTACTCTTTTTTTTTTTTTTTTTATCGTTTTACAATATAACAATTCATTCTACTCTTTTTAACAGGGGAATGATCTAGGGCCTTGTTTACAGAGTCGAACTGCAATTACGTTACTTCCTCTTTTGAACACGAGTGTGTACACATGTCCTGCCTTCCATGCTCGGGAACGCATGAATCGATCCCGAGACCACGTCTAAAGAGGTTCAGGGATTGGTTCCCGAGCTCAGAATGATTGCATGCTCAACTCATTCAAGTGTGCTTGGAATCAGTTCCCGGTCCCCGGGGAGAAAACGCCATAGAAACAGAGCTGATAGATTTGTAGATGCTGGTATAAATGCACTTTGGGTCCAAACTCAAATTCCTCATTCTCCTTCTTTGTACTAGATCACTTTTATTTATCCAAAGTCAAATCTAATTAAAGTCCCATATATAAATATGAACAAGTTTCCATTCTGAAACTGCAGTTGGTACAGCTGAAAGGGACAGGATGAAAATAACAGTTAACAAGCTTTGCAAAGGCAATAATAGGAGAGCACTAAAATAGGTAGATGTTTATTTTAAATAAGCAACAATGTGAAAATAACATGCAAATCAGTTCACCACTGTTAAAAAGAGCACAAAAAGTAATAAACGTAGGTAATAGGATAGTAATAATAGTAGGTAATAAAACAAGGTAATAGCGTCAAAAAAGTGCAATGACGTGTTTAAATGGCCTCAGTGTGTACTGTATACTAGCAGTGCCTTTTTAACCCAAATGCATGGAGCTTAGCAAAAAGAAAGAAAGAAAAGAAATGGTAAAATTTAAAATAAATATTTATGTTTGGGTGTATTGATGCTTATTTACCAGTTACAGCATGACACTAAACCCTGTTAGCTATATTCTAATATAATTAGGGTTTATTAATGTTCCTTTTGTATGCCAAAAATGTAATTGTTGGATAGATAAATTTATGCTGGAATTTGTCTACGCTTAATTGGAGGCCAAATTTTCCTATGCACAACTTTGATAAATATTATGTGTCTTTGTCTTTTCAGGTCTGTTCTCTCAAGTGGCTGTTCCAACTGCTGTTGTGGCTCTGTTCGTCATAACCATAATTTTTATTATCATTCTCATTGCAGTGTGTAGAAAGGTAGGGAACATTTATTTTTCTACTTGCACATGGATTTTACAAATTGACAATTTACAATGCTCAGCAATGTAGCCTCTTTTTTTTTAACCTACTTGATGCTCATTTGACAGTTTTTGCAATTCATTTACAGTAGTTATAAACAAAGTACCAAGTTATGATAAAACCACATTTTTTGTAGCCTATTAACTGCACCGTAACTGTTTAGTAGAGAAATCACAAGGCGAAAGTATTAGACAAAATTTTTTTTTGTTTTTGTGTGTGATCTCTGCAGAAACCACGTTATGAAATTAGATGGAAGGTGATTGAGTCTGTAAGTCAGGACGGTCATGAGTACATCTATGTGGACCCTGTTCACCTCCCCTATGACCTGGCCTGGGAAATGCCTCGAGAGAGTCTGGTTCTCGGTACATGTTACTTAATCATTCAAAACTTAAAATACTTTTGTTGTTTGTTTGTTGTAATATATTGCCGACCAGAATTATTCCTAAAGTATGGCAGATGTTTTCTCCACCTTAATAAAACCACATTTAAGTGAAAAACTAATGGAAACATGTTAACTGGGAAAAGTGTGTAGGTGTGCACACCCCTTTTATAATGATGCTTATGAATGTGTTTAGAAATAAGTGATCCCATTCAAAGTTAGATTTAAAAGTAATTACAGTATTATACACGTCACCAGTTAAGTGATTTTGATCAGTGATTGCTGAAGGACCTTACTACCATGTTTGGATCTAAAATGAAAGTGACTGTCATGTTTAACTCTTTAGGTCGCATACTGGGATCAGGAGCGTTTGGCAGAGTGGTGGAGGCAACTGCTTATGGACTCACCAATTCCCAATCTTCTAATAAAGTGGCTGTGAAAATGCTTAAATGTAATGCACTAAACCCTGTAACCTGTATCTAAACCCTATTCATTACTACATGCTCTATGAATTAATGCTGTGGGGTGATTGTTGTTAATTGGATCTTGTGGTTTCCTCCAGCAACGGCACGTAGGAGCGAGACTCAGGCTCTGATGTCCGAGCTAAAGATCATGAGTCACTTGGGTCCTCACCTCAACATCGTCAACCTGCTGGGAGCCTGCACCAAACAGGGTAATGTACTGTAAAGTCACACACATGTTCCAAACATGGTCACTCATGGGAATGAAACAACATGCTTTGTGGAGTTTGAAGACATGCTCATTTCATCACTTTTGAAGGTCCTCTGTACCTGGTGACGGAGTTCTGTCGATATGGAGACCTGGTGGATTACCTGCACAGGAACAAGCAGACCTTTCTGCAGAACTATGCTAACAAGAGCCACCTCGCCAATGGGAACGACAGCCACATCTGTATTGACTCTGATATGCCTTCTGGGAAAGGGTAAGTCATTGAAACTACCTCCCAACACTACTTTTTATCTGCAGAGAAATCCATCCAGGGTCACATGAGGCCTGGAGACTGACCCATTGAGCTTAGGTCACCAAGCAGGGCATAAGCACACAAATACTCACACACATAATCAGGCACTATAGGCGAATTGAAAATGCCTAGACCACATGTCTTTAGATTATGGAAAGAAACTGGAATACTCAAAAGAAACCAAGCAAGGGAAGAACATGCAAACTCCATACACATGGCCAAGAAGTGAGATTCGAACCCTCAACAGGTGCAGGGTGACATTGTTAACCCTTAGGTCACCATGCGACCGCAGTGAAATATAGTATAAACAGCTTGGTTTAAAAATATATAATACAAATAGTTACAATAGAAACAAAACCATACAAATTTATTAGCTTTTTTAACTGAAATTATTTTTATATTTTACATATTTCAAGGTCTATAGAGAACAATAGATGTGCACTTTCCTAACATTTTCACAATTAGGTTAACAATAGTCATGATGAATTTTCCACATTTTAAAGCATCCACTTGCTTGCAATTAATAAAACTAATGATGTCATTAGATTTAAGAAATTTGGATTTAGCATTTTTAAGAATAAGCCTTTACCCTGTCAGTCCACAGGTCAAATAAAGCTTATTTTATTTGATTTTTTAATGAATAGGGCACTTACATTTAATATTATACAGTACTTATGTAAATGAAAACAATTGTTAATTATCTAGCTACAGTAATAACAGTGTCTGGATGAAAACTGTAGTGATTTGGAGTTGGTAATATGTAAAATAATCTAAACTACATTATATTGGAAAAGATAAATTAAATATGAGGTTCTCCTCATGTTCATATTGGTTTCTTCCAGGTCCTCTGGTTTCTTCCAACATCCCAAAAACATCCCAAAATTTGAATTAAGTATGTAAAATATGGAATTGGCCCTATGAGTGAATGAGTGTTTGACTGAATTTTATTTATGTTTAATTCTTATAAAGTTTATTATTATTATTATTATTATTATTATTATTAGTAGTAGTAGTAGTAGTAGTAGTAGTAGTATTTTAATTTAATTGTGTAAAGAGTGTTTAGCCATATGCTGTTATGAGCTCTTTTGTGGTATTACATTATATTATAATCTTTGTCCTGTAGCTATGTGTCATTTGGCTCTGAAAGTGATGGTGGTTATATGGACATGAGGAAAGAAGATATGACTGAATATGTGGCTATGCAAGAGCTGAAAGACACCATTAAATATGCCGAAATCCAGCCATCTCCATACGAGTCACCATATCAGCAGGACATCTACCAAGAACAAGGTAGATATAGTGCATCAATAGCAGAGCCATCTAAGGAAAATATGACATTATTTTAAAAAAGCTTACTAAAAAATATAAAATATAGTGCAGTAAGCTGTCTCCAATATTCATTCATAATATAACTATTCAGGGTTAGCAGATTGTAAGGTAGTTAGCTTTGTTTTTTGACACCCCTTATTGTATAATTTATAGTTAACATGCATGATAAAACAGATGTATAAGGATAGTTTTTCTGTCTTTCCAAACAAAATGATTTACCAGGATGTTCACTGAATTGAACTATACATGATGTTAAAACAACGGCTAAAAATAGTATTAAAATAAAGACGTGGTTTAGTATGATACAGTATATGTATTTTGGCAGTTAGATGCTGCTAAATGCCTGGACATGCCAGCCAGCTGTTGAACAGATGTGCCGTTTTAGAGAACACATCTGACAAATACGTTCCTCTGGTGCAACTGGGTGCAAATACATTTTCTGTTTATTTAATAATCACACTTGTACAGAATATTCAATCAGTACTGTTCGTGCTTATGTGTCTGTGTGTGCGTCTCAGGTCACAGAGTGGACCTCTCACTGGTCATCAGCGATTCTCCCGCTCTGAGCTATTGTGATCTGGTGGGCTTCAGTTTCCAGGTGGCAAAAGGCATGGAGTTTCTGGCCTCTAAAAATGTATGGGATCAGACAGATCTACTCAAAGTTTTGCAATTCTCTACCACATATCTTGAATGCTTTAATAAATGTTCAATGCAAAATGGAATTTGCACAAACTGTGTTTCTATAGTTTTCTAGTGGCTTTACAGATAGATAAGATAAAGTTGATGCTGTAAGTAATGTAAGAAAAGAGTATACTGTAGCTACTGTAGCAGTTTAATATCGTCCAAACTGCATGCTTATAAAGTATTACATACTTGTTTCTTTAATGTCTATGCATTAATATTATAATCTATCTTGTGTATTTACTTTGTAAAATAAATATACACTGTAAATATTTTTTTTCTCTTGAACTTCCAGTGTGTTCATCGGGACCTGGCGGCTAGGAACGTCTTAATATGTGAAGGAAAACTGGTGAAAATCTGTGACTTTGGGCTGGCCAGAGACATTATGCATGATAACAATTACATCTCCAAAGGCAGTGTGAGTACAACCCTAAAAACTCTCAAATTGATTTGGTGTAAAAAAAAATAAAAAATAAAAAGTGACCTTATGAAAGTTTTCTTCTAAGATTAATATTTTTTCATTATTATGTGGAGTATACATATAGAAACACTTTATCAAGAGACTTGTATGACTTGCATGTGACAATCTGTCTAATAATTAATAAAGTGTGCTGATATTTAATAATAGAACCAGGAACTACTTCGTTCATGTTGTATATCGTTATGTTTTTGTGTCCCGCAGACATTCCTCCCTCTGAAATGGATGGCCCCAGAAAGCATCTTTCATAACCTATACACTACACTGAGTGATGTCTGGTCTTATGGGATTTTGCTATGGGAGATATTTACTCTGGGTAAGTTATAAATCATTTGAAGCACAATTAAATCTGGATTTAAACAATATGTTTTTTTAATATATATAAAATTAAATATTCTATTAATAAATAAATAAAATAAAATAAAAATAAAAAAACTATTCCAACAGGAGGAACTCCATACCCAGATCTCCCTATGAATGAGCTCTTCTATAACGCTCTTAAGAGAGGTTATCGGATGGCCAAACCCATGCATGCTTCAGAGGAAGTGTATGTTTCATAAATTTTTTTTCATTCTCTTTAAATGACCATTGTGTACTTTATGTGTGAATGTTTGATGTGATAGCGAAAATTTCCATTTGTTTAAAGAAGAGAGTACCAAACTCAAGTAAAACCCAGCCCTCTGAAAGGTTAATGGTTTGCCAAAATGGTGACAACATAAAGGGTTTCCAAATATAACCCATTTAGTATTCTGAGAATCCTTATCTACTGTATGTAAAAGAAACCCGTATATAACAGCTTTTGTACCAGACATTTTGTAATGTAGAGTACGGTCTTATTTGGGGAACATGAATACCTCTACAAGTAGCTTTATTCTAATGTGTTAAATTCCTAAAACATTTCTGTTCCATGCAGTTATGAGGTAATGAGGAAGTGCTGGGAAGAGAAGTTTGAGAAGAGGCCGGAGTTCTCCTATCTGGTACAGGAGATGGGGAACATGCTCACAGATGGATATAAAAAGGTTTCTGTCACTCTTTTTTTCACTCTTTGTTTCCATGGGTTTCAAAATGATACACAAACATTTCTGTTCCCATGTTACTCATCAGATGTCTAATATCAACTAGACTACCTGACTCTTTCTCTCTCCCTCCCTCTAGCGATACTCCCAGGTCAACGAGAGCTTTCACAGGAGTGATCATCCAGCTGTAGTACGCAGCAAGCCCAGAACCCCCTCTCCATTCCCGGGCACATTCCCTCCTTCTTCCCCTTCCACCATTTTCCCTCCATCCTCCTCACCTAATCGTTGCCTAGAGGATGGTCAGGAGACACCTTATAACGGTTACATTATCCCAATCCCTGACCCCAAGCCTGAGGAAGAGTGCCAGGAAGTCAGTATGCCAATAGACAGTCTCTCAAGGTAGGACCAGCTAACTGTCTGGCACAAATACACAGAAAGTTTAAACCACAAAAGGCACAGGAAAGATGATGCACTAGTTTCTTATGTGCAGAAAAGACTCATATGGGCATGGTTGAGTGATTACAGACTTTGGTCATTGTTAGTAACCATTAATAACAATGACCAAAGTTTAATTACTAAATCATTATAAGCCATACATTAGACATAACAACAAATGTCATTACTTACTGTAATTCTCCTCGATCTAAGAGTATCTGAGACTTTGATCCTTACAAATCAGCATATCTAATGCCAATAACAAACTTTTTTTATCAAGAGTTGTCAAGAGATAAAAAATTTTTTGGAATCTTACAGTTTCATTTTTCATCTCCAGCTTTGCAGGTTCTGAGGCTGAGACAGCATCATTGGAGTCTCCCAGTGCAGAACAGGAGTGTGATGATCAACTGAAGGAACGATCCATCACTCCTGACATAGAGGAGAGCTTCCTGTAACACAAAGTAGCTTCCTCTTGCACTGAAAAAAAATCTGCGACTGACATTCAAACAAAAAGCAGACATAGAATCTGGTTAATACAGATTCTATGGAGTCACATGGTGGTTATTTACGACCATTATTTAATCTACCAAGGCCACAAGTTAATATTTCAAGATGACAAGCTAGTGTTGCAATCCATTGTACTCAAAACCTGGGAAATTCCAAGTTGATTTTTTTTCTTTTTTTTTTTCTTCAATCAAAAAGCGTTCCATTGTTTTGGCTCAGAGAAATGTGATCCAAAAAAAATTATTATGTAAAATGTCTGCCAACCATCTTGAACATCTTTGTCCACAAAACGTGATGTTATCATATTAGTAGAATTAGCCTGAACATAGCTGAATAAATGAAACTAAACTTAAATCTGTTAAGAAGCCTCAAATTTTATAAAGTAGAAAATAATGCAATGAGAATATAAGGCAAGTTAGATGTTTGAGTTCCTGACTTGGAAATTCTTGATTTGAATGCCTTTGAATTCTTTTATCATGTCACTGGTAGGATTGTTCTGAATTCCAAATTCACCTGATTGTGTTATGAATATCTTGTGGCCACAAATTGACCATGCCTTAATACAATACAGGAACATACTTTTAATTTTAAGTACATCATTTACCATAAATGATATAATAGATCTTTAGAAACTTAACTGATGGGCTTAATATACTGTATTATTTCTTGGCTGAATGTCTAAAACTTAAATAACAAAACAAAACCGTTATTCTGGAAAAATAACAAAAGTTAGGATTACTACAGGTAACTTGTATCAGATTTCTACATTGTTGGAGTTGGCATTTAAAAAAATAGATATCAATTGGAAAACAGTCTTTTTAATGCTGAATTTCACTTGTAACTCTTTCAAAACTTCCTAAAATTGAGGAAATGGTAGTTTAGTCAGCCATGACTCAGAACTCTGGACATGTTCTGGGTCCAAGATGTCTACGCCACAGACTCTGGCTCCAAACTCAGTCAAGATGGTGACTTTCAACCAGTTTAACTTCAGGCTTCAAAACTGTATACATGTATACAGTCATTGGACTTAAGGCATGATCTCAATGCATTCTCATAATTTAGTCTGAATTTCACCTACCTGATGGGGGGGGGGGGGCTAGGGGGGGATTCTAGTTAGTTGACGGCAACAAATTACTTGTATTACTTGTATATGTGAAAGGGGCCTTAATCTGAGTTCTGAGGATCTGTCAAAAACACCTTTGTTCATGTTTCTGGTTGGTCAACGCTTTTCAGTGAATATATACATACATGTTTTGTGCTATAATACAAATAGACCTGACAGTGGTCCAAGTTGAGGCTTGCCATGAGCTGTTTTTATATGCTTTTTAGCACTGAATTGTACAACTATTTAAGGCGATCTTTCTCTGTATCAGCTGAACTTTGCCTGAGATCTCCTATTGGATCATACATGGCCATGTCACAGGACATTGTGACAAAATCAGCTTTAGTTAAATCATTTTCTGTGCTTCAGTGAGTGCTGCCTTCATTAAAATAAGTGACAAAGTATGCATTTTGATAGATAGCAAAATACCCTTCTGAACAATTCTAAAATTTTATTCTAGTAGAGTCAAGTGAATTTTACTAGTATGAGACTGTGTTGAAAACTTGCTACAAGCATGAGTAAAGCTATATGTAGTTAATGTCAGGAAGAGAAAAACAGGTTGATTTGTTTCCAAGAATATGAAAGAAAAACGGTACACTACAGTATATTTAAAGGTGAATCTAAACAGTACATCATCAGTGTCAAAGTGAGATGATGTAAGTGGCATTAGCATTGCCAAAAGTGCTTAGCATCGTTTTTAGAACTAAAGACTGTTGTTTTGTAAATTGTATGTTGTATTTCAGTTATATAACAGGAACTGACTTTTTTTTTAAGGACACGTTTATGAAAGTATTTTCTATTTCACAACTGTTGACCAGAGCCTTATGCAAAAGAACTACAAATGTTAGTTTTTTTTAGTTTTTATATAATTTTCCTATATTTTATGTTTTAGAGGAAGGATTTCTTACAGCCTTGTAGCAAATGTGCACTTTAAAATTATATGGGAAACTTTGATCTAGATTATATATTTTGGGGTATTTTTCCTTTCTTTTTTTTTTTTTTTTTTACTTTGATGACTGAAATAAAGGTACATTAAATGAATAGCGGTATTATGAACTGTTGATGCAGTTTTATAAATAGACTGATTTTTGTTCTTTAGCAATGTAACTTTCTGACTGAAACACTAGTGAAACAGCACAGGTTAAGGTACTAGATACAGGGCAACTCTTTATGTGTGAAACTTCATCTTTTGTGTTACTTACGTTTGCTAAAAGTGACTGTATCTTTACTTTCTTTATGTTATTACAGAATTACAGCCTTGCAGCAGTAGTAAGAGTTCTTTTATACACCAATAAAGGGACAATTCCATTTTTTATTATGTCTGAAATGTCATAATTTTACCAGAAACAATAAAAATTTTTACCTCAAAATGGTAGCAATGACCCACATCACATACCTACGTACTAAAGCAGCCATACATTTTGTAAAACACTCAGAAAGTATAGTGCTTTGCTTTCTTTTCACTTTTTTAGATTTTATTGTCGCCTTTTTTTTTTTGTATATGAGCCAAATCTTATTTAGTGCCACATCATAATTCACACTTTATGAGGAAATATTATACACGCTATGGTACCAAAGCTTCTACATTATGTATGTTTACAAGTGTATTTTTGTATAAATATTTTGTATATTGTACGTTATTGTACTGAATGTTCTATATGTAAAGGAAACCTAAAATAAAGATAAGGGAGAAAATAATACTCGTTCTAATATGCTTCTTCTTCTTCTTGGTAATGAAGGACACATTGAAATGGGGTATGCCAAGTTTCTGGTGAGTGTCTGGGTAAGTTTTCCGGGGGATGCAAAGTTCAAGCCAATTTCAAAATGAGTTGCAGTTTAGAAGCATTTATTAATTACAGATGCATGTGTTGATCTGTGTGTAAATTAACTAGGGCTGTTTGGTGAGTTTATAAACCAAAGTCAGTGGAATAGCCATCTATGACTAAGACTGAGATGAATCACTCCAGGGCAGCACTTCTCAACCCTGGTCTTGGAGGACCCCCTGCTCTGCACATTTTATTGTTTTCTTAGCTCCCAGTTGATCTGATCTAACAAGTCAAATAATGAACAGCCTTCTCTAAATAGAAGTGGGTGTGGTAGCATGGGGAAAACCCTAAAATGGCAGCAGACAGGGTCCTATAGGACCAAGGTTGAGAACCACTGCTCTAGGGTATGAGGTGGAATTTTTAGTGCAGCTGCTAAGACAGTCAATGAAACGTTCTTATACTGTAGCTCTTAAATCCACAGGAGCCACCTTTAGAAGCACTAAACCAGTGGTTCTGACTGCAGGAGATCGTTGCCTGCAGGAAAACCCCTGAAGCACCTGACATGCCAGGAATGAACAGGTCACTCCTCCAGGTGGGGTAAAAATGCCCTGCACTGTACAATCAAGTGTCCCCTCATAGAGAAGATTTAAAGTGACTTTTATCTGACTCTAATTTGGACACATCTGTCTTCTGAAATGGAACATATTCCCACATGGTTACATCATATTTCTGGAACCACTCACTGACTTCAAACAACGGATGTGATTTTAGCAAAAACATGCTTGGGATTTTGCTTTGGAGTATGGCAAGCAGTAAGTCGGCTCTATTTGTTGAGGTCCAGGAGAAGGAAGAAAGCCAGATGCCACACATCAGCTGTTTAACGGCTATTGCAGATACTGCTCTGAAATTCCCATATTGCTGAGTTTTCAATAGTATAAGCAAACTAATTCTGAATTATTCATATTCAATAATAGTAAAGCATGCTTCTCTCAAAGAAAGCCAATATTGAATTGTCAACATGTACCCAAGTAGATTACCAGAAATCACCACTTACAGTATGAAATGCAGCAAGTTTATCTGGAACCTAAACACTAAGGGAAGGCTCTCTCTCTCTCTCTCTCTCTCTCTCTCTCTCTCTTTGTTTCTCTCAATAGACCAGCACAGGAGGTTCTAATCGTCACTGATCCTAATTAAAATGCGCTCTCTGTCTCTCTCTGGTAGAAGCAGCTGGTCCGTCAATGTTTTGGTTATTCACTGTCTCCATCTAGTGATGGCCAAGATGACTCTCCACTTACAGATTTTTCTAGGTAGCAACAGCTTTAGAAGAGTGATTAGGACTTGATAGAACCTTAAGACTTGTTCTTTTCCCTAGATATGAGCAAATTTTTTTTTTATTTTATTTATATTGCTTTCAAACACTTGTTTCACCCTTATTTCTCTTGTCTGCCAGAGTATTTATAGTCAACTTTAGTTCTATAATAAAATGTATGAACCAATTTGTTGTTCAAATAAGGCTTAGCTTTTAGTACATTAGTACATTATTATAGCATGTTGTTGAATATGTTGAGTTCCTTTAGAGCAAGAACTCTGCACAGAATGGGAAGATTACTTCATCAGAGACAATACTTCATTCAGATCAGCCAAGTATTGGAATATTTTGTAAGGATTTCTTTTTTTTTATATTCTGTAAAACACCATATGCTCCTGTCACATTCTTAACCCAATGAATAAATCAACCTACGTACAGTTTTGTTTGTAAATGTAAATCTGCAAATTTCTAACAATAATATTGACTGATTTTAATTTTGTATTGCATCAATGGCAGCAACTTGTATTACTTTTAACTTTTATTAAACACATAAAAACTTTTTTTAAATAACATCATATCAAATAAGATCATGAAAAACATAAATAAATAAAAAACATTTGGTTTACAGCATCACCAGCCTCTTCCCCATAATAGTTTCAGTTTAATTTAATCAGAGCTAGAATTTTGATAGAGTTTATCTTTGATGTTCAATATTGTATTATATTTATATATAGATATAAATTATACTTTAGATATAATTTAATTAATACTATGAACTAACTTGATCTGTTAATGTTCCACAACATCAGTTTGTATCTAAATTAAAATATGACACTTATAACTATCTCTTTAGATTGTAGGACCCAACTGCTGTATGGATGTTGGCCATACTGTACATCATTTAGACGAGTGCTTTCTGCTGCCAGGTGCTAACTCCAAACTATAATTTGGTACATCATGTGACCTTTGGGTGGCTCCCATTCATTAATAATCACTTTAACTGTCAAGACCAAGCTGGGCTGTCACACAATGTTTTTTTAACCTACAGTACAATCTTTATGACCACTAATGTGTAATACGCAGATTCATTATCGTTGGCCTTGAATATGTCTTATATCATGATGAAGAGTTCCTCCTCTTGTTGAGCATTAAGTGAGCATACAAACACTTCTGAAATTTTCTTTTTTTATAATTTATTCATGAGTTTTATTCACAACAATGATTTTTGTGTGACAGATACAATTCTGTACAGTTCTATACAGTTCTGGGGAAATGGCAGGAATTTATATGCATTCTTCACTGGAATCATTAATAGAAAGAAAAAATAAGTTTGTAATTGTCTGCTTGTTTGATTGTTTGCTTTGTTTGTTTCTGTAAGTATTGCACTGGCCGTAGATGTTTCAATAGTGTTGATGCTCCTAAAGCTTAAACGCTCACTTCTGTTCATCTAGCCTAAAATGTTTTGCTAAAAAAAAAAAGTAGCAGAAAAACAGTATCTGGTGCTTAACCATCACTATGATTAACAGTTGTTTGAGTGTCCTTAGGATAAATGCCTTACATTTATTAATTCAAACATACCTCTGGTCAAAACCTTGCTTAAAAACACTTTTCTTTGTTCATATGGTCAGCTTAAAGTTTTATTCGATCTTGAAGGGAGGACAGGGACATTCGATCTGGACAGGGTGCCAATCCATCGCAGGGCACACACACATACACACACTCACACACCCAATACGGGCAATTTAGGAAAGCCAATTAGCCTAACCTGCATATCTTTGGAGTGTGGGAGGAAACCAACTCCAAACACGGGGAGAACATGCAAACTCCATGCACACAGAGACGGGAATCGAACCCAGACCCTGGAGGTGCAAGGCGACAGTGCTAACCACTACACCACCGTGCCGCCAACGCCGGTGTTCTACAGTATGTAATTGCAGGCACCTGGATTGGTGGTTCTTGAGTTATTTATGACATAGAAACCAATTACCTCTCAGCTATGGTGTTCATGCCTTGGCAAAGTGACCACAACGCCTACTTACATAAAATTGTCTTAACTAATCTTGGACTTTTTCTTTTTCTTTCTTTTTTTTTTTTTTTTTTAGAAATGGCTCCAAAAGACATTGCTAAATTGTGTAAATTTACTATTCTCATTTTCAGGTCTATACAAAGCTTCTTGGATCTTCCCATTGTACTGTGTGTATGTACATGGAAATGTTTGGAAGCATTCTTATTCAGGGTGTTTTTGTTTATTTTTATTGTTTTCAACATTGTATCTTAATGTTAAAGAAATTATGACAAAACAAATAAGGAATTATGTAGTCAACAAAAACTTCTTTAAAAAAATGTTTTATATTTTGCATTATTAAGAGTAGCCACCTTTTTCTTGGATGACACTCTTGGCATTGTTTCAGACATGAGTCTCATGAGTCTCATATGACTGACCTTCAGTTCTTAAATGAATGATGGTCTGTCTTTTTTCTTTACTTATGTGTCTTGCCATTATATGGATTTGTACAGTAGCTGTAGTAGCACTAATGGAGCTATTGACTCTGTACCATTCCGTCCAAGTGCATGTTTTATATTCTACTTTCTTCAAAATAGATACTCTTTGCTCTGATTACTGCTTTGCACACTCTTGGCATTCTCTCGATGAGCTTCAAGAGGTCGTCACCAGAAATGGTTTTCACTTCACAGGTGTGCCTTATCAGGGTTAATAAGTGGAATTTCTTGCTTTATCAGTGGGGTTGGGACCATCAGTTGTGTTGTGCAGAAGTCAGGTTACTAGACAGCCGACAGCCATATTGGACAACTGTTAAAATTCATATTATTGCAATAACGAATCAGCTAACTAAAGAAAAATGAGTGGCCATCATTACTTTAAGAAAGTTCAGTCAGTCCGGAAAATTGCAAAAACTTTAATTGAGTCTACAACGAAACTGGCACACATGAGGACCGACCCAGGAAAGGAAGACCAAGAGTAACCTCTGTTTCTGAAAACAAGTTCATCCGAGTCACCAGCCTCAGAAATCGCAAGTTATCAGCAGCTCAGATCAGAGACCAGATAAATGCCACACACAGAGTTCTAGCAGCAGACCCATCTCTAAAACAACTGTTAAGAGGAGACTGCGCGAATCAGGCCTTCATGGTCAAATAGCTGCCCGGAAACCACTGCTAAGGAGAGGCAACACGCAGAAGAGATTTGTTTGGGCCTAGAAACACAAGGAATGGACATTAGACCAGTGGAAATATGTGCTTTGGTCTGATGAGTCCAAATTTGAGATCTTTGGTTCCAACCGCCGTGTCTTTGTGAAACGCAGAAAAGGTGAACGGATGGATTCCACATGCCTGGTTCCCACTGTGAAGCATGGAGGAGGAGGTGTGATGGTGTGGGGGTGTTTTGCTGGTGACACTGTTGGGGATTTATTCAAAATTGAAGGCACACTGAACCAGCATGTCTACTACAGCATCCTGCAACGACATGCCATCCCATCCGGTTTGCGTTTAGTTGCATTTAACACAACTTAGTTGATCAAAGTGCTGTATAATCCTAAAATACTGAAATGAATCCTTAAATGAAAATACATCTAAATGTCTGTGTGGCTGCAGTACTTCATATATATATATATATATATATATATATATATATATATATATATATATATATATATATATGTATGTGTGTGTGTGTGTGTGTGTGTGTGTGTGTATGTATGTACTATATTTTGAATGACACATGTCTCGTCCAATCAGCGGTGAGAATCAACAAGCCAAAAAAAAGGTAAGTGTGCTTTGCGTATGACATTCTTACCGCTGATTGGAGGAGACATCTGCCACTAAAGATCAGCAATAAGAATTTAATTTGCAACCCACAAAGAACATGTTGATACTTACCGCTGATTGGACAAGACATCTGTCACTCAAAATACACAGGAAGTACTGCAGCCACACGGACATTTAGATGTATTTTCATTCAAGGATTCATTTCAGTATTTTAGGATTATATATTACTTTGGTCAACTAAGTTGTGTTAAATGTGTTTTAAAAATTATTCTGACTTCACTTGGTATTACTTATTGTATGTCTTGAATGACAGATTTTTCATCCAATCAGTGATAAGAATTTCATTCGCAAACTATACCTACCGTTTCTGGTTTGACTGAATTGTCGTTGTTTTCTCATTTGGTATTTTGTGTCTGGATATGTCGTTATGTTTTTCTGATTTGTTATATTGTTTTCGGTTTTTTTTTTTATTTTTTTTTATTTCTGTGTTGCTATTATGTTTTCTGTGTTGTTATTGTTTTTGATTTTGTTATTTTGTTTTGCACTTCTTGGCCACCGTAGGAAAAGACTTTCCAAATTTGTCATATGTACAAGAACATATTGAGATCATAGACCTGGAAAGCTGCTGCAAGGTTGCAATGGAAGTCTGATTACATGCATAATACCAATAATTTGTCTTAACACAAATTTGTCATAAGCAGGGGAGACAAGTTGAAGAGTATTTTTACAAAAAAAAGTAGTATTTGTATAGATGTTTCGTAAAAACAAGTTGTACATTTCCTAAAATGTTTTAATTTTCCCTATGGAACAAGTTCCTGTAAAGAATTTTATTTTAATAGATAAAATTATAATATGTAGTTCTTCAGTTAATGATAAAACGCATGGGGGGGCAAGTTGTTTAGAATAAACAAATTTTTTATGCTCATGCTGTTATAGGAAAAATCCGCTTCACATCAGACTGCATCACATCACTTTTTTATGTTTTAATCTAAATTAAATTAATACAATCAACTACGTACAAAATATACTGTTATAATTATCATGTCTGTCCATCTACGATAAATATTACTTTAACTAAATACATTTCAGTGAATGTAACATTAAAGTACATTAATAAGAGTTTTTCTAAAACTATTCTTACAGTCGGACCCCATTACCAGACCTTAATAGATGACAAACTGGAAGGAGAAAGCCATGCAGGGCTCAGAAGAAATGCATGTCTCATCTGATTTGTTCATTCTGTTTAAATATTATTGACTTTATATGTGGTAGGTTAACTAACCCAATTATAATTTTAAAAACTTTGGATACATGAGGTTTGTTTTCAAAAGAAGTGGTACTTGCAAATGATAAACCAAAGTTTTTTTGTATTTGACAGTACAGTACATACAGCATTTTGTACCTTTAATTGTAGCAACTAATTAACATTTCATGTAGGTTAAGTACAATTGAGGAAACATTTACAATAACTTGCAATGTTATTACATGTTTCACATGAGATCCAAACACATTTCTATTCCTTGCAGTTACGAGGTAATGAGGAAGTGCTCAGAAGAGAAGTTTGAAGAGAAGCCAGAGTTCTCCTATCGAGTGCAGGACATGGGGAACATGCTCACAGACGACTATTAAAAGGTTTCCACACTCTTTTTTCTGTTTCCTTAGATTTCACAACAGTACAAAAAACTTCCATCCTCATGTTACTCATCGGATGTAGACTGTAGACTAATCTTGTCCTAATCATGAGTGTTAGACTCCCGAAAGGCACATCTATAATTTTTTTACTGTCTTACACAACAAATTTATGACATGAACGTGATGAGTGTAATGAGCTGGATGGCGGAATTTAGAGAGACAACAATATAAAATATTAATGACCAAACCCCAGTCAAAATAATGACACAACCATTCAAAATTGTATCAATTGGAACTTTTCTAACTTTTCATTACTCCAAGCTCAGTGAGAGCTTCATGCAGAGTGTTATCATTTCGTTACACACAGCCCGTTAAGGGCATTCTCTTTATTCTAGTTAATATCGTTTTGTACCACCTTCCACCCCTAACCTGATCAAGACATCGCTCCAGCAATTGATAACAGTTACAGTTATCAGTCGGATTCAAGGAACTACAGGAGGTGAGTATGGCAACAGAAAGCCCCTCATGATAGGACCAGCTTCCTGTCCAGCACAATTACATAGAAAATATTAAGCTTCAGAAGGCACAGGAAAGATGATGCTATGGTTCCTCATGCGGAGATATTACACATATAAGCTCACTTCTGGTTTTCAGATAAAAATGACAAAAAATAAAAGACTAAACATAATGTGTTTAAGGACTAGGTTTTGTAAGTGTAGCTTGATAGAGATTGCATATTCTTTGCATGCGTGGTTGGTTTCCTCCTGGTATTCCCACATTCCAAAGTCATGCTATTTACACTGATTAAGTTTTCAGTCATTGAGTAGGTCAGTATATGTTTGCTTGTGTTCTGCATTGCATTGGCATCTTATCCCAACATGTTGTGTCACAGGGTTTCAATGATGGGCCACCTTGTGTCCTAAGTTCCCAATAATGGGCTCCAGGGCCTACACAGAAGAAATTATATAAAGTACTGAACAAAAAGTATTGGAGTCCTATATTCTCTTTAGTTCACAATTTGTATATATTTTTATCATCCCTGCATTAGTATGTACAAAATCATTCACTAATTTGAAACATAACTTAAAAAGTGATAAATAAATAACATTAAAGTACAGTGGAACCTCGGATTACGAGTAACGTGGTTTACGAGTGTTCCGCAAGACGAGCAAAGATTTAAAAAAATTTTTACTTGAAAACGAGCATTGTCTTGGTTTACGAGTGCCGAGTATCATGTATCACGCATGCGCTTCTTTTTTGACACTGAGCGTCACACGATCAGAACTGAGTCAACGGTTTTTCTCTCTCTTGCGCTGCGGAATTGTAGGTACAGTAATCATCTCCCATGCTGGGTGAATACACACACACACATATACTCACGCACACAAAGGCCTTATTCACACGGGCGTAAAATTTTTGGATAAACGAACATGCTCTGAACGTCCTAGACGTTTATGTTGCGTTTTGTAGTGGCACTCGATTGACTTCTACACTGGCGTTCGTTTGTCTCTGTCTAACGCCAGCCTGAAGCCCAAATTGTAGTTTGTGTGTTAACCTGTGGGGGAACTGGATATGAAAGCCCTTGTCGTTTTTTATTTGATCATTTTGCTATAGTAGACATTTATCTTCTTGTTTTAAAAATTCTAATTAAATTATTATATTTTATATCATATATAACTGACTGCACAACGTCGGATTAAAGGAAGTGGTTTATGAAGAAATGCGAACATTTCCGCGCAAGTTTTATTTTTTAAGCATTTTATTTTTACATTTTTTTTCCACATTTCCCTATGTATAGCATGTAGGATCATGGGATATATCCGGTCCTCCGAAGCGTAAAATGGACGCGGAGAAAACGAATTAGACTCGTTTTCCTTGCGTTCGTTGGTATTTGAACAGCAAGAAAAAGCTGCATGCAACGTTTTTTTTAACCCCGTATAAACGCACAGCCGGACAAACGCACGTCACCAAAGCCCGTGTGAACACTCTCATTGACTCCTATGTGTAGAAAACCCTAGGCGCTTCACCTGCGCTCACCGGACGCTACGAACGGCAGAAAAATGCTCGATTTTAACGCCCGTGTGAACAAGGCCAAACACACGCACACACTCTCTGCCTTACACAGAAACTTATTTTCAAAGGTAAAGTGTACAGGTTCATTTGTTGCTTTTTTTTTTACTTTGCAGCAGTGATTCCGTTAGTATGCGCTCACGCGAGTGTGACTAGCGATGTTCCTTGTTAATTTTTTCGGTAAAACTCTCCGTTAATGTGGTGTGTGTGTGTGTGTGTGTGTGTGTGTGTGTGTGTGTGTGTGTGTGTGTGCTCGCACATTACACACACACACAGGGCCTGCGTGCACAAATGGAAACAATTTTCTGTCAGGATTTATTTTTACTTTTTTTTTAAGGTAAAGTGCAGGTTAATTTGTTTTATTTTTACTTTATATTTTGTATACTTTTTTTTATGTATTTATTTTTTTGGGCTGTAGAACGAATAATTTGAGTTTCCATTATTTCTTATGGGAAAAGTAAAATTGGTTTACGAGTGTTTTGGAATACGAGCCTGCTTTCGGAACAAATTATGCTCGTAATCCAAGGTTCCACTGTATAATATTTGCATGCCTGTAAAAAAAAAAAGCAACATTGTATGACAGTACAGTTTTTAGATGTAAACATAAACACCCAATGTAGGCTTCTGGATTTACAAACCGGATTCCAAAAAAGTTGGGACACTAAACAAATTGTGAATAAAAACTGAATGCAATGATGTGGAGATGGCAAATGTCAATATTTTATTCAGAATAGAACATAAATGACAGATCAAAAGTTTAATCCGAGAAAATGTATCATTTTAAAGGAAAAATATGTTGATTCCAAATTTCACGGTGTCAACAAATCCCAAAAAAGTTGGGGCAAAGGCGATTTTCACCACTGTGTGGCATCTCCCCTTCTTCTTACAACACTCAACAGACGTCTGGGGACCGAGGAGACCAGTTTCTCAAGTTTAGAAATAGGAATGCTCTCCCATTCTTGTCTAATACAGGCCTCTAACTGTTCAATATTCTAACTGTCTGAAACAAGTCTATAACAAATATATTGCTTTCTAAATATGCAAATATTCTTCTGTAATGACATATATTTACAAATTTTTAAGTTAAAAATGCGGACATGAGAAATAAGTGGTTCAAAATGGTAATATATATTGTACAGTTGTCATTTTTGTTTTGACACCAAACAAAAATCAGTTTGGTTTGAAACATGATGATATACAGTATAAACTATTTGCACAGAGCTGTGGCAGAATTTTAAATCTGTAGCTCTGTTATTAAGGTATTGGATTACTGATTGGAAGTTCCCAGGTTCAAACCCCAGCATCACAAGTTACCTCTGTTGGGCCCTTAAGTATGGCCCTTAACCCTCAACTGCTAGATGTATAAAGAGATAAAAATGTAAGTTGCAAAAGACAATATCACTGTAGGTTCCTAGAGCAGAACAAAAACACAGTGATAAAAAAAAGAACAACAAAAATCCTGACACTGAGAACAACATGTACAGTATTTTTCTCTTACACTGTAGAAAATCTGCAACTAACATACAAATAAAAAGCAGACACAGCATCTGGTTAATACAGAGCCTGTCCGGTGACATGGTGGATGATTATAACAACAAAATACAATGTTGAAGTAACTTAATGCTATATATTGTGTTCAGAAACAAGGAACACTACAGTATATGACCAAATGACTTGTGGACACTTGAGCTGCTTTTACAGAATGACTATAGGGATTTTGAAACCATGGCTTCGTGGGCATTGATTTGTTTACAAAGATATTGCCATGCTAGAACATGTTACGTTTTGTAGTTCCAGTGAAGGGAAATTGCAATGCTACAGCATACCAACCTAGTACAATATTACTTCCAAATTTTTGGCAACAGCTTTGGGAAGAATCACATATAGGTGTGATGGTCAGGTGTACTGTATCTTCACTGCCTGCACATTTATATGGAAGTACAACATTGAGCCTAGAGTAAAGGGTTCTTTTTCTCATCTTTGATCAACCTTATTTAATACAGATTTAAAATTTTGCCACAGCTTTGTGCAAATAGTTTATATATCATCATGTTTCAAACCAAACTGATTTTTGTTTAGTGTCAAAACAAAAATGACAACTGTACAATATATTATTAATATATTACAAGATATTTTTATGAAAGAATCATCTGAGTAACAGTGAAACAGTAGCAATGACTCACTCTCTACATGCTCTGAAAAACAGCCATTCATTATAAGAAAACATAGTATGTGTATAATTCTTCTCTATATATTTTTTCACATAAGTTCCTTTTTTTATAGAATAGTAACCGTAAATGTTAAATATATTAAGCCGATCCATCACAGGGCACACATGCACACATCACACACTCATTCACACACTATGGGCAATTTGGATACATTAATTAGCCTAATCTGCATGTATTTGGACTGTGAGAGGGAACCCACCAAGCACAGGGAGAACATGCAAACTTTATGCACACAGAGGGGTCAATTCAAGGAGGGAATTGAACCCTCGACCCTGGAGGTGTGAGGCGACAGTGCTATAAACTAAGCCACTATGTAGTAGTAGTAGTAATAGTAGTACTGTAGTAAATTGGAATCTAAGACCAAAGATAATTATTGCTTTACATCAAGCCTAAAAATTTACTTGTTGCACTGTCTCAGTAAGGACTTCGTGTTATTTCTAGGGTCAGTCTGTAGCTGATTCATGTACTAGGCGGTCACTGTAAAATGAAGAAGTGGAAGTTCTTGTGTCTTGAAGCGCCTTGAAGGAATGGGGACTCTTTATTTCCAGGGCAGATATACAACAGAGAAGACATACAGTGTACTCAGGCCTCTGGCCGTCAGCGGTCCGAGATGATCCTCCTCACCTTTATTGTGGGACTGCTGTCCTGTCAGGTTCAAGGTGAGAGTTATTGAAGTTTCCACTGACAAATAATTTCTTCAGAATTTCTGTTAATCCCTGAGAGAACTGAGATATCTTCCTGCGATTGGTTAATATAAGCTTATTACATTCATTATATGTTTGTTAAAATTAGGTCGAGTATTATTAATTTTATACACTCGTGGATCCCATTAATTTATATTGAACTACGGTAATAACTGCGTGAACTGAATGTATCACTGTTGTTTCATGTAGCTGTTTTTTTAAATACTGCATTTATTTTACATTTGCATTTATTAGCACATATGATCAATTTACCTGTATGTAGTATGAGACTACAGTGATCACTCTGTGACCATATGATCATGGTAGCCAGTACTACCAACAAAATTACAAACTGGACACAAGCTAGAAATATATGCATGTACACATTTTCTCACCATGTCCTTATTAATCCTTATTTCCCCCAAATCTGTTTTTACACCACTGTCCACCATAATAACAGATAACGGGAAGCTTTGAACATAATTTGCTGAGTCCTAATTATTTGTATGTTTTGAGGTTTCTGGTCAGAATTAAACTGCTCAGTTTGTGTAACGCCTAATCTCACTTCTGGTTTTTATGAACCAGAAATGTGTTGTTGTGTTTGAAAATCACATTCTGTGATGTACATTTTTTTTCTCGCTTTATATTGACCTTTACTTCTTACATAATTCATGTAAATACCATTCAAGCTATATTTTATTTTCTGCTAACCTGACCCGGATAAAGCAATCAGTTAAGATGCGTACATGAATTAAGACACTTGTAGACCAATAAAACTCACAGAGATCATTATGTGTGACTCATACTGTAGTTTACAAGAAAAAAAAAAGATTGAGCCCAGTTTTAGCTCGCGACTTTATAGCAAGAGATAGATAGATAGATATGACTCAAAGTAAGAAAGTTAATGAGAGAGAGAGAGAGAAGTGAGAGAAGGAGTAGGATGTTGGGTTTTTGCCTGATTCTGCAACATCTGTAAAATTGATCTGTCCTCTCCAGTACTTCTGCACATGCTATTAACTCGTCACTTTCATTTCTCCTCAGGCCCTGCAGCCATGTCATTACCACACATCGTAGAACCAGAGATGTCTGTGGGACAATTAAGCATGTCTTAACAAGTTTTGATTTCATAAAAAACCTAATTGACGATAAAATGTGTTAAGGATTGTTATTTGTTAAAGTAGCATATGGTAAACTTGTTAGCTATTAAAGTGCTAAAACTGTGTGTGTGACTGAGTGTAATAAGCAAATGTGTTACTTGAAAGCTTTGCACAGGACTTTATTTTGCTCAGCTTGTCAGTGTTTTCACATACCTCCATGTTCCTGATTTTAAAAGGGTTGTATGGGATTCATGAACTCTAATTAACTCATTAAGTACAAATTGTGCTGTGGTCATCAGAATCTTGCTTTGGCAGATGTGCGAAGTGCAGCAAGTGGTGGGATTTGGAATCACAAGCTTTAGTTACAACTGTGTCAAACCACCATGAAGTTTAAAAGATTTTTAAAATAACTTTTTCTAATGGCACTATTTCATCCATTCCCAAACTTAAAATGTCTTTAACCCCCGAACCCTTTTACCGCAGCTGTGGTCAACATACTCTTCTCTCTCTCAGTCTTGTATCACACAATTTAAATCTTGTGGTGTTTTTTTTTTTGTATTATTTCTGGTTACGTTGTAAATGTAAATACTTAATTAGAAACATTATTTCATTGACCAAATAGACAATTGATAGCTTGATTGTCTATGAGGTTGTCCTCCCTGGGTAAGAAAAGCACAACCAAATCCCCTATTAGTGCACTTACTGAATGTGCTAAAGAACATTTTATCTTTATGTTTCTGGAAGGGGTGATATCATGATAATGGAGATGGTCTAGCAAAACTGTGTTCTGATTCCTTTAATTGCCCAAATCTGTAAATCTCAACTATTTGATCAGGTGGTAACAAGAACATTCGTCACCCAGTAGTTATACTTTTGGACTTCTGATTGAATAGTTGTCAGGTCAGATGCGTTAAGGCCATTGATTTCACCAATAAATAAATAAATGTCTAATAAAAAAGATATCCAAATTTTTCACAGTTCCAGTGATTTTGGTTCAGTCGCTAGCTCTGATTATAGCTTATGTAGAGTTCTCTAGTATCCTTCCACCTCTGAAAAACAGGTGTATTGTGTAAGTGAGTGTATGAAAGTGTGTGTGTTTGGTTGAGTGTGATAGACTGGCTTCGTCCGCCCAGTGTTAACGCCTAGTGTTTTGGGATTCATCATGACCCAGATCAGGTTAAAGTGGGTACTGAGAGTGAATGAGTGAGTGAAAGAATGCATGCTTATAATTTCTATTGTTGTTTTTGACAGCCTTGTCTCATCCGAGAATAAAGGTAAACGGAGAAGATTCGGCTGAAAATGACGTGGTTATCAACTCTGGTTCGCGTCTTGAACTAACCTGTGATGGTGATGGTCCAGTGAATATTGAACCTCGATTAGCTAAATATAAATCAAAAAGCAAGCCTAATGGGAACAGCTGCACCTTTATTGTGCCAAAAGCTACCTACAAATTAACAGGCACTTATAAGTGTGTGTACACTGGCATAAATTCCTCCATCTTCTCATCTGTGTACATATTTGTAAGAGGTGAGTATAGAGTTTACACATGGACTTGAGAAGTTGATTGTGTAACAATTTATTATTGCTATTTATTTATGTATTTATTTATTTGTTTGTTTATATAATGTGCTGTTTCTTGTATAATCTTCAGATCCAACTATTCTCTTTGACACCCCGCCGTCTCCTTATATTATAAAGAAAGAAGGAGAGGACGCCTTCATCCCCTGTCTTCTTACTGACCCGGCGGCCACTGATGTCCGGTTGCGCATGAAAAATGGGTCTGCACTACCCTCTAACATGAACGTAAGTTTTGACCCCAAGAAAGGGATGCTGATTCGAGACCTCAAGCCTTGGTTCAATTCAGAGTATGTCTGCAGTGCGACGATAGGAGGAACAGAAAAAAAGTCTCCAGTCTTCAATTTACAAGTCACTTATAGTAAGTCTTTGTGTAGCATTTTATTGTGCATGTTTGCTTTAAAACTGTAACTGAGATTACCAAAAAAGTGACTGTATATATTTATGTCTTTGTAAA
The DNA here is from genome assembly GCA_030522415.1 of Channallabes apus. Lineage (NCBI taxonomy): Eukaryota > Metazoa > Chordata > Actinopteri > Siluriformes > Clariidae > Channallabes > Channallabes apus. Next base: position 17,019,308 of record CM060107.1, read on the forward strand.
TACACAAGCTATCATATCATATCATATGGATCACATGGATAGATCTGCAACAAAATTTGAACTTATTTTATTTATTTGCTTCCAGTAGCCCGTTTTCCACCCTCTGTGTCCCTCCAGAAGAAGGAGCATATTCGACTTGTTGGAGAGAGACTAGAAATTATCTGCTCTGCCAGCAACCGTAACTTCAACTACAACATCACCTGGAAGCACTCATCACATTTGGTAACTTCATACATTTATTCTGACAGCTGCTGAAGTGTATGAAATGTTAACATAGTGCCTCCTCGTTCTGTTTTTGCTAAAGACTTGAAGAGTATAAAGGTATTTTAAGGCTTACAAACTTGGTATTCAAGTATCAAAATCTATTTCATTCATAAGGATGGCAGAATTGCATTCATTCGTACTTAACTTATGTACAGTAACAGCGAAGAAAAACATCACACAGGTATATACATACACCAATCAGCTATAAAAATGAACACCACATAAGATAAGCACATTGAAATTGATTATTAATGACACCGTCACCAACTGGTGACAGGATCATAGCCACCCAAGGCTCACCCATGCCTGTGGGACCAAAATCCAATTCCCCGAAAATTCAGTGCAGCACAAATCGATAAAAAAAAAAAAAAAACATCAATACTAGTCATGTTAATAACGCACTAGTGTCACAAGCCAGCCTGATCACTCTAGTACTTTCAGGTCATAACCCCCATCCATGCCGTTTCCCACTCTCCCAGCCAATTACCTGAGCACACTTGTCACTAATCAAGCTACTCTCCCGCATCTTTAAAAGGAAGTCGGAAACTTCACTCCATGCCGATGTATCATACTTGCGTGCCTCCCATCCTGTCTTGGTATTTTTTCCTAGTTATCTGTATTTTGTATCAACGATGTGCTCAGAGACTTAACATCTCTGTGTTCATCTATTTGGAAATATAAATTTTCTCCCGGTCCCTAGAGGAGCACAGATCTCACGTCCGCCAGAAGAGGCATTATCTGAACTCAACAACTGATTCACCTCAGCACCCATCCTCAGTCAGCCAGTTCTCACCCACCAATTCATAGTGGAGGTTGATGCCTCAGACTCAGGCGTAGGTGGAGGTCACCAGTTGATGGTAAAGTGCATCCTTGCTGCTTCTTCTCCAGTCGCCTCTCTTCCGACATCGCGTTTCTCATCTGGACGGACCATAAGAATCTGGAGTACCTCAAGTTGGCCAAGCGATTGAACTCCCGCCAAGCAGGTGGTTTGCTGTTTTTCTCCCCGCTCTCTCACGTCAATTTGCCTCGGTTACAGACAATTCTGCCACCCCACTGCCTTGTTGGAGCAACTTCCTTAGACATCGAGGCCCTAGTCAAGCAGGCACTGAATCAGGACCTCGGCCCACCAGAGACACCGCCAGGCCCGCTCTTTGTTCCACCCAGGGCATGCTCCCAGGTCTTAGAATGGGGTCATAACTCACGATTGGCCTGTCATCCCGGTGGGGCCCGGACCTTAGCACTCATCTGACAACGTTTCTGGTGGCCTTCCATCAGAGAAGATACACGCCAGTTTGTTAGCACTTGTGACATCTGTGCCCGCAACAAAACTAGTAATAAACCACCAGCGAGTCTCCTCAGACCACTCCCGGTTCCACACAGACCATGGTTAGACTTTTTCACACAACTCCAAGAGTCCGAGGGCCACACCTGCGTCCTAACTGTCGATAGCTTCTCTAAGGCTCCTTTGTTCCCCTGTACAAGCTCCCCTCAGCCAAAGAGACGGCTGAGCTGCTTATCCGCCATGTCTTTCGCCTACACGGCCTGCCCACAGACAACATCAAATGTTGCCATGGATCAAGTATGCACACAACTCGTTACCTACAGGCTCCACAGGGCTCTCACCATTCCAGTGCAGTCTGGGTTATCAACCTCCCCCTATTCCCCGCCCAGGTGACAGTTCCCTTTGTTCGTCGTTGCAAAAGGACCTGGTTGCGGGCTAGGACCAGACTTCATCACTCGGTATCCCTCTTCAAACTTCATACGGATTGCCGACACTATGCTGCCCCGAACTACCGTGTTGGGCAAAGAGTCATGCTTTCCACCCGCAACGTCCCCATTAACACAGAGTCCCATAAGATCTCCCCGACGTTCATCGAACCATTCACCATATCTAAGGTCATCAACCCATGCACAGTCAGACTACTCCTACCATCTACCATGCAACGCATCAACTCTTTGTTTCGCGTCTCCCAGATAAAACCTTTAGTCTCATGCTCCAGGATTACCAGGTGTTTTTTTTTAAACTGCTTTTTGTGTGTTGAGTCTGATTTTGGGTTCAGTTATTTTCCGGCCCCTGACAACTAGAACACCTCTAAAGCAAAGGAGCCAAGACTAACAACCTGGAACTCCCCTAAAACCCAATCTGATCAGGAACCAATGAGATGTACCACAGAAACCAGCCTGATCCATAAACCAGTCTTACCCCACAAACCAACAACATCCAACCCACCTGGTGCCAGACACCACAAGTCTTGTGGAGTCATTTAGCAAGGGGCCCAGGTGGCACAAGGGAAACCTACACAATACTGGGCATAATGTTTTGCATTGTAATTTATTACACTGCAATACAGCTATAGCAGTAAAGATGGCTTCCTTAACTGGGTGATGCATTTCAGTATCATTTTCAGAATGGGCAATTCACAAGAGATATGTAGGGTTTACATAATAAAGACAATGAATGGCTGTCGCATACTTCACCATTTATATGTAATGTTTAGCGCTGGGTCAGAGTTGTGTCGAATCTTTAACGATTCGGGTTAATTTTATTAACTGAATCAAAATTTATAATGTACACTTTATCGACTACCCGTCCAGCGTTTAGCACATTTTAGTGTATCTTACCATTTCTGCTTATCACGTGGCCAACAATGATAACACAAAATCTAGGTAACAAGATCTGGGCAAATGTTTAGGCTTTAAAATAAATGACCAAGACAACAGTTCTTTATAAAGAAACAAGAATTTATTTGACTAATCTATCTTCAATACATGAATCTAGGACATGAAACTACGCTACTTAAACACACACACACACACACATACACACACACACATACAAACAGTTTGGAATGTGAAAATGAATGAAGTTATTCTAGTACTGTTTACTAGCTCAACGAAAGTCACAAGAGCAGAGTCTTGGATTTAATCTCACGGTTTAGTTATGAACCCCACAGTGAAGGGAATCACGGGGTTGCTGATTGGTTGGTGTGCTGTTGTAGATATGACGTCTGTTGGGAAAGCCCTTCGGTGAGGCATTGGTTGCCTTGTTACCGATGGCTGCTCTCTGGAACTTCTCCTGCGGGTTTCTTTGTTGTGGGACTTTGGAGTTCTGGCACAAAGTCTCGTTGAGAGTTCTTGAAGAGCAGATGACGCCAGCAGTGGCGAGGCGCCCACAGCTGCTCCGCCCCACGGGTGATTGGTCCAATCGGATGCGGTTGCGGGGCCTTTTGTGCATAGATTAGCCCGGTGTTTCGGCTGTCACGTGTGACCCATCCGGTTGGAGTTTTTAATACCTTTTATAAAGTGATTTTGCATGAGCTCGGTTCATGCTACCAATTTCCCATGTTCACTAACATTCTTGGAATAAAGCCAGCTTTAGATTGACATCAAACATTACATATTTTACCCACTCATTCCTTCCTTTATCTAATAAAAGGGGTTTGTAAATGCTGATTACACCTTTAAAGTTATGAAGAATAATCAAACATACAAACAGGAATAAAACATGCTGAGTAAATATATGTATATGCGTTTTGGCCACTTTATGTATATGCGTTTGGCACACTTTAAAGATGTTTAAAATAGTGTTGATGCCGTATGCCGTTGTTCATTGAAAAGTACTGTATGTGCTCCGGAGGTCAAGAGAGTGTCCAGATGCTTGATGGTCACCAGACTTGGTGGTTCTCCCTCCAGCTCGGGGTGAAGCTGTAAAACTGTCTGCTTTGTTTACCGGATCGCCAATTTACACCCTTGGTTTTGGGGGTTGGTTATTGTATACCTTGTGAAGTTTCCTGCAGCTTCGTCTCACAGACGCTCATATCTGATCGTGAATCAGATAAGATTATCGGGATGGCGCCATGCATTCTAGGATAGGGTCTCTAGCATGTGATCCATTGACTGCTGTCTTTCTCTTTGGGGGCCTTGTTATTCGCTACAGATACCTTCAGTATGAGTTACAAGTAGCGAGTGTGACAAAGTTACCAGAAGAACTCATATTCTCCAATATGCTCAGTAAAACCTAACAGCTGTTTTCTTATAAAATTGACCTTTATATTTTTATGCAAAACCCAGGAGTGTATATAAAATTTTTTGTTTCCATCTGAAAACTGGTTTGTCTTGTGCTATATTTTTTTGTTTTACAGCCATGCATTTATTCTCCTGTAATGTTATTTATTTATAATTTTTTTAGTTATATTTTGAAATACTGAATGATTTTGTGCATAAACATATACTGTATAACAGCATATAATATAATACGCTGGGCAGTTTTCACCACCCGCTGCAGTGCCTTGCGCTCAGCAACAGAGCAGCTTCCATACCAAACTGTGACACAGTTGGTTAGGATGCTTTCTATTGTGCAGCGATAGAAGTTCACCAGAGTAGATGATGACAGCTGGTTCTTCTTAAGTGTTCTTAAGAAGAATAGGCGCTGGTGAGCCTTCTTGACCAGGCTAGAGGTGTTGGTGGACCAGGATAGGTTCTCTGAAATGTGGGTCCCCAGGAACTTGAAGGATGGGACAGGTTCAACAACCATTCCGTTGATGTGAACGGGTTCATGTGAAGCTCTTCCTCCTTTTCTAAAATCTACGATGAGCTCCTTGGTCTTCTTGGTGTTAAGGAGCAGATTATTGTCCGTGCACCAAGTGGCCAGGTGCTTGATCTCCTCCCTGTAGGCAGACTCATCGTTGTTGCTGATGAGGCCGATCACCGTAGTATCGTCTGCAAACTTGATGATGTTGTTGGATCCATACACCGGTCTGCAGTCGTGGGTGAAGAGGGAGTAAAGGAAGGGGCTTAGCACACAACCCTGTGGTACACCAGTGTTGAGTGTGACGGTAGTGGAGCAGATGTGGCCTGACCTGACATGCTGGGGTCTGTTGGTCAAAAAGTCCGTAATCCAATTACAAAGTGAGATGTTAATATCCAGCTCTCTAAGTTTGGTGATTAACTTAGAGGGTAGAACAGTATTAAAAGCTGAGCTAAAGTCAACAAACAGTAGTCGTGCATAGGTGTTTGCATTGTCCAAGTGTGTGAGTACAGAGTGCAGCGCTATGGAGACTGCATCATCTGTGCTCCTGTTGGCACGGTAAGCAAACTGGTGTGGATCTAGTGAGGGTTGGAAAGAGTCTTTCAGATGTGTCAGGACCAATCGCTCAAAGCACTTCATAATAATGGGTGTGAGTGCTACGGGGCGGTAGTCATTCAGGCACGTCGGGCTGGAGTGTTTCGGCACTGGCACAATTGAGGTAGATTTAAAGCACGCTGGTACAGCTGCTTGGGCAAGGGACATGTTAAAAATGTCTGTGAATACCCCAGCGAGCTGCTCCGCACATGCCCTCAGTACGCGCCCAGGGATACCGTCTGGTCCAGCAGCCTTGTGCACGTTGATCTGGCTCAGTACGGTGTAGACGTCAGATGAGGTTAGTGTGATGGGTGGGTGGTCGGGTGAGGAGGTGATCTTGGTGATATTATCTTTATTGTCTTTCTCAAAGCGAGCATAAAAGTCATTAAGCTCATTCAGAAAGAAGACATCAGTGGCTTGGGGGGTTGAGTTACTTGGTTTGTAGTTGCTGATGGCCTGGATGCCCTGCCACATGCGCCGAGGGTCAGAGTGTAAAAAGTGCTCCTCTAGCTTTAGTTTGTAGCAGTATTTGGCCTTTTTGATGCCCCTTTTCAGATTAGCCCTGGAAGTGCTGTAGGCTTGTGCATCACCTGATCTGAAGGCAGTGTTGCGTGCCTTCAGTAGGAGACGCACCTCCTTGTTCATCCATGGCTTCTGATTTGGGTATGTGGTGATCTGCTTCTGGGTTGTGACATTGTCTATGGTGGTGTTGATATAATCCAGAACAGAGGAAGTGTAGCTGTCTATGTTCGTGTGAGAGCCACAGGTGGCCTGAGTAGCAAACATACTCCAGTCTGTGTGTAGAAACCTGTCCTGGAGTGTGAAGTCTACCCCCGCTGGCCACACTTTGATGGTCTTCACTGATGGCTGCACACGGTTGATGAGGGGTGAGTACTTAGGGGTAAGGAACAAAGAAAGGTGGTCTGATTGTCCCAAGTGGGGGAGGGGGTCCACATTATAGGCTTCAGCCATGTTTGTGTATACATGGTCTAAAGTTTTGTTTCCTCTGGTGTGACAGAAAATGTTCTGGTGAAATTTAGGGAGTACTGTCTTTAAATTGGAGTGGTTGAAGTCCCCCGCAACGATAAAAGCAGCCTCCGGGTGAACAGTTTGTTGTTTGCTGATGGCCGCATGAAGTTCGTTCATAGCAAGTTTGGCATCAGCATCGGGAGGAATGTAAGCGGCAGTTATAATGGTGGAGGTGAACTCCCGTGGCAGATAAAACGGTCTACACTTAACCATGAGAAACTCTAGGTTAGCTGAGCAGTGTCTCCCAATAATAACAGAGTTCGTACACCAAGCATTATTAACATAAATGCACAATCCTCCGCCTCTGGTCTTACCGGAGCCATCCACCGTTCTGTCTGCCCGGAATGTGTGGTGCTCAGCTAGAGCAATAGCATTGTCCGAAATATCGCTGTTCAGCCATGTTTCAGTGAAAATCATAACGTTGCAGTTCCAAAGTCTTTTATTGTGGTTGATGCGGAGTTGAATCTCGTCCATTTTGTTCATCAACGACCGCACATTGGCGAGGAAAATGCTGGGTAAAGAGAGCCGATGTGGTGTTAGCCTTAGCTTAGCTCTTATTCCTCCGCGCTTCCCCCGTCTTTGTTTACGGTCTCGACGCCGCCTTCGAGCACTTCCGCCCGGCCGGATAGCATGCACAGCCTCGGATGTTCTGACGATCTCAGGAACGAGTCGAAGATTGTTGATAAAACTGTCGGGAATGTACAAACCAATATCCAAAAGCTCCTGTCGGGTGTACGATGTAAAAGCACTGCTGTTCTGCACGAACAGACCCGAGAAGAGCAAATAAAATACCGCAAAACTGCAGAAACTGGAGAGACACTGAGCCTCGCGATGTGTACGCGCCGCCATCTTGGTCTTTTTTTCTTGGGACTCCACTTCCAGTCATCGAGGACATTCAAAGGAAGCACTGTGTGCGTCGAGCACGCAGTATTCTTAAGGATTACTCCCACCCCGCCCACAAACTGTTTTCTCTTATGCCTTCTGGTCGGCGCTTCAGGTGTCCCAGGTCAAGAACTAGCAGACTGAGGAATAGCTTCTTTCCCAGAGCTATCTCCTTATTGAACTCTGCCCCCCACTGACACCTGCTCACCCCTCACACACCCCTATACACTTCCCATTACTCTATTTACACTTTACACTATTTAATATGGACTGCACTACAATGTACACACCTATTTTGAAAACACAAATATCCATGCACAACATATTTGTAAACTTCTGGTTGAATATACATTCACACATGTATATTGATAAATTCCTGTACATTATGTTCATATGTACATTATGTTCATATCATATGTAAATTCCTGTCTATAGAAAATAGCAACTTGTACATTATGCCCATATCTATTTGAAAATTCCCAGTAACAGTAACTTGTATATATTGTTCATACACTGTAAATTTATAATTATAGTCACTTGCAATCTGTATACTATGATCATATAGTATCCTGTTCATTATGTTAATATCTATTTGCAAATTCCTGCCTACAGTTAATAGCAACTGTACATACGGTTCATACATTGTAAATTTATAACTATAGTTACTAGTAATCTGTATATTATACTCACATAATATCTTTCTTTAATAGTTACCCATAGCTTCTCCCTGCACATATCCCCTTTTTTTTTTTTCTAAATGTATACCTTTATCCTGCACTTTCTGCTAATTGCACTTCTGGTTAGACCTAAACTGCATTTCGTTGCCTTGTACTTGTACATGTGTAATGACAATAAAGTTGAATCTAATCTAATCTAATCTAATCTAATAATATGCTGCCTAAGACTTTTGCTATTACTATACTATATATATATATATATATATATATATATATATATATATATATATATATATATATATATATATATATATATATATATATAATTTTTTTTTTCCCCACAGCTACCAAACCCAATAACCTTAATCCCCTCATGGGATTCTGGAAACTTGAAAATCGAGAGTATTTTGACCCTGCCTGCCGTTACCATGTCTGACTCTGGTAATATCACCTGTATAGGAGCTAATGAGGTTGGAGTCACCAGCTCCACAACACACCTACTGGTTATTGGTAAGAAACACAGACAGATTAAATAAGTTAATCAATAATAAATTAAGATTATTATAAATAATAAATTTTTAAATAAGTATTTATTTATCCATTTTAAGTACATGGATTTTTTTTGTTCATGGATTCTTGCTCATACAGTACTTTTAACTAGATTAACATAAGCATTCCACAACTAAGCAAAGGCAATAATATTGTACAGAGGTGCTATACTGTATACTTGGGGTATACAAGAAGTCTAAAAAAATTTGTATTCATTAATATAACCCATAGGTTGAAGGAATCTCAAGGAAATGCTCTTTGAGTTCAAAAACCTTCTTCACTACAATACTTTATTTCATATAAAAGTACTGATTGTTTAAAACTCAAGAATTCACTATAAAAGTGAAACCTAAACCTAATCAATACAATGATTTAGTCAATTGTAGCTTTTTATAAACACCAGTGCTTTCAGTGTCCTGCATCATAATTACAATAGGTTGGATTAAATCTTTCATTTTCGGTCATTCAAGAAAATGTAGATCACATTTTAACATTTGAAAACTTGCAAATGCAATAATATTGAAGAGAAAGTAATAAAAACGGGACATTGTTTTTTCCTCCACAGATAAGCCATACATTAATCTGACTCCCAAGCTGTCCTCTCATCTGATCTATGAGGGTTTGTCTATTAATATCAGTGAGGGGGAGAATGTTGAACTAAGGGTGAGCATAGAGGCATACCCACAAATCACATTCAAACAATGGAAGGGACCGACATTTCTCAACAACTCACAGCATGATATTAATTCCTTCGGCAATGATTACAGGTCAACAATTTCAAAGCATTTATTAATTTAGTAGAAAATCATTTACATCACACTATATTGTTTAAAGTGGTTACATTGTTAAGTTTTGGATTTGGATTTGTACCTGTAGGTATGAAGCAGTGCTGCTTCTGAAGAGACTGAATTCCAAGGAACAGGGCAGATACACCTACTATGCCAACAGCAGCAAGACTAATGCCTCCATAACATTTAGCATTCATGTTTATGGTAAACAATCAATACAATATTGTAATCCACCTCTACATATATAAACCTTTATGTTGTGTTTTTATCACTGTGATGGTTCCTTTAACAAATGAAAGTATAAAACCATCCAGTCCTACATTTGTACTACAGTACATAATGGCCTACAATTGCAATTATGTTTTATTATTATTTAAAAATTTTACGAATTATTTTATGAATTGGGAAAAATCTACAGTGCTGAATGAAAGTTTTAAGACAACAGAGGCCATGCATTATAGTTCTCCCTGTGCACAAAATATGTGATGACACTTATTAGTTTGAGCCTACAGTATCTGACTGAAGACTTGTGCTAATAAATGGAAAAGCTAGTGAAAAACTATGTGACAGTGTCAATGGTATTCAGCTTCTGGAGCAAAAGATTGGGTCACCTCCAGTCCTTAAGGCAGTGGTTCTCAAAGTGTGGGGCGCGCCCCACTAGTGGGGAATACAGACATGACAGGTGGGGCGCAATGAACGGGAGGAAAAACTGGAAAGTACCTATTGTAATTCATGCTTTTCTTTATTGATAATGAAGAGCGTACGCTCAAAACTAAACAATCACACACAAATAAATGGATCATTAATACAAGTAAATTTAAAATAACATCAGTTGTGGGCCGGGAGAAAAAGTGGAACCATAGTGGAACAATAACGGTTTAACGTCGGACAAACTTGAGCAGCGCTGCTCGAATCACAAACCTGCGCGAGCCACTGGGCAGCGCTGCGAGACTCCGCGCCGACCATCAAAATACATTTTACCCGCTGGGATGCGCACGTACAATCCAGGCATGACAAGGCGGAAACAATACTAAACAGTCCTGGCATTTTAAATAAAGTGTTTTTAAATAAAACACAGTGGGTCGCGCAGGTTTGTGATTCGAGCGGCGCTGCGCGATCCACCGGGCTGCGCAAATAAACCAGATCATCACTGCGCTATCCAGATAGTCGCGCTGCGCTGTATTTGCGTAGATATTTGGTTCAATCGGGTGCCGCGGTTTCATCCCACTTTTGATGTGTTTGGCTTCACATACACTTCGACAGTGGAAGAAGACGCTGCAGCAGCAGTGAGTTTACTTACATGTGACAAAACCAAGAACGAGGAGATTGTAAAGAAAAAAGGTGCCTCGTCTGTGGTGTGGAATTGGTTTCGGTAGAAGAAAAGTGATACGAATGAGATGAACGTGATTTGTGAGGTACGCAAGTGCACTGTTTTAACAAGTGGTGGAAACATGTCAAACCTTTTCTATCATCCGAAATACAAATCGAATATGGCCAAAGTATAAAAATGCGGCAAACCTCAGCAATTCAAAGTTTAAATAAAATTACATTAAAAATTACATTATGTAAAACAGTTTCTTTGTGTTTGAATTTTTATTTATGCATTTTCAGATACGAATTGCTATATTGTGATATATATTGTTATTGAGGTAGAAAATTGCTTCTACTGTGATAGATTTTGGTTATATCGCCCACCCCTAATGAAGTCTATCTTGAGCTTGGATTGATGGTGGGGATGGTGGGGGCAGAAGACATACACGTGTGTGTTTTGTGCCTTAAACTGCTGGCAGCAGACCGCATGAGACCCAACAAATTAGGAAGACACTTAGAGACAACACACTCCAGTCACGTTAATAAACCACTGGACGTCTTTGAGAGAAAGCTGGCAGAATACAGACAGCAGGATAATCGCACGGTAAAATCTGAATCAGTGGACAGCAAAGCACAAATGGCTTCATTCAAAGTTGCATACAGAATTGGCCAGTGCAAAAAAAACTACAAACGATTGTTGAGCAGCTAATAAACATGGGGTCAATTATGCAAAGATAAGTGACAACGTAAGCCTTTTATAACAATTGCACGTGTATTTTATCTGTTTTTAACTTGGTGTTGTTTGATCGTATTGGTTTAGGAATTGATATTTCAATAAACAGTAAACTTGGCCGATTTCGTTATTATTTTGTTGACAAGTGGGGCTTGAAAATTCGCTCAGCCCCTTAAGTGGGGAATGACAGAAAAAGTTTGAGAACCACTGCCTTAAGGCAATAGAAAACTCTTGATAAAGAAAGTAGTAGCAGTTACGAACCATCTTCTGAACATGATCTTCAGGAAGCGACACTAGAGTACTGCAGATATTTTTGACTCTATGCCCAGGTGGAGCCAGCAGGTTTCGAAGAGTAAAGGACATCATTCAGATTGTTGTACAGCAATTTTATTGCATACAATAACAAAGTATTCTATCTTGATTGTCATTAGTTTATAAATTTGAGAATATCATTACAAAATGAATTTCACTTCTCTGAAAAACTTCTAGTTACAACTGAAAAAAAGCATTTAACTGACTTAAAGTCAATCATACAGTTTTTGTGATTTATTTTAATTGCATTTTTTTTGTTGAACAGAAATGCCAATTATTGTTGATAAAAGAAGGAATGAGAGCTCCTTAATATGCAAAGCATCTGGGTTCCCAGCTCCCCAAATCTTCTGGTTCCAGTGTCAAGGAACCAGACCAATGTATGTTATTTACCAATTTGTCTGTCTGTCTGTAAGTAATCCAAAGAGTTCTTGGATCATGACTTTTTAATCATTACAGATGCAATGAGAATTCCACTGATGTGGAGGTTCACCAGTTATTCACAGCTGAGACAGTGGAGATGAAGAAAATCGAGTTTGGACCAGTTGAAGTGGAAAGTGTTTTAACAATCACACCATCCTATCAGAAGATGACTATAGAGTGTATAGCCAAAAATCTTGTTGGGGAAGCCCATGATGCTTTCCCTATTGACCAGTCTGGTAAGAGAGAGTTGTTTCAAATACAATTTACTGCAATAATATTAGGCTTGGGTTTGTGGATATACCAAAACAATAAAAAAAAATTTCTATTACAATATTAATAATTAAAATAAATAATCTAACTGAAATATTGTAAAAACTATAAGAAAGCTTGGTCTATTTTATTTAAGCAAAGGTTACAACAAATATAATACAGTGGCTTGCAAAAGTATTCGGCCCCCTTGAACTTTTCCACATTTTGTCACATTACAGCCACAAACCTGAACCAATTTTATTGGAATTCCACGTGAAAGACCAATACAAAGTGGTGTACACGTGAGAAGTGGAACGGAAATCATACATGATTCCAAACATTTTTTACAAATAAATAACTGAAAAGTGGTGTAAAGTGAATACTTTTGCAAGCCACTGTATCTAGTAAATAGCAAAAACATAACATTATATTATAGTAACATTATGTAATCATGATTTTTCAAATTATTTTATTGATTTCTTCTTTATTTTAATGAACAAGATAAATTATTTGGCTGGCCCATATTCATTCAATAACATTTTCACACTGTTATATATTACTACAGAGAAACTCTTTACTGCAACATTGATTGGCGCCATAAGTGTAATGGTTTTCCTCCTTCTACTCCTCATCATCCTCATGTACAAATATAAACAGGTGAGGCAAAGGAGTAATACATCATTGTCAGACTTCAGGCAATACTCTGATTTCTGTCATCTTGAAAATGTAATGAGGAACCATTGCATTCTTATCTTTCCAGTGAGTTATAATAACCACAACTGTGTAATAATACATAGAACTTCTGTTGTGCTTTTAATAGAAACCCAAATATGAGATCCGATGGAAGATTATTGAAGCAACAGATGGGAACAACTACACATTTATCGACCCCACACAACTTCCTTATAATGAAAAATGGGAATTTCCAAGAGACAAGCTCAAATTGGGTTTGTGCTTTATATATCTACAATTAAATAGATAACATTGTTTCACAGGATGACAATTTTTAACTGTTCTTAATAAAATAGGGACAGTGTCTTATGATATAGATATTCACAATCCCAAATATAAATCAATGCTGTGAATGAAAATAACAATTTGTTCTGGAATTTCAGGGAAGATTCTGGGCTCAGGGGCATTCGGGAAAGTGGTGGAGGCTACAGCGTATGGTCTAGGAAAGGACGACAATGTGACTCGTGTGGCTGTGAAAATGCTCAAAGGTCAGTGTTGTTTTTTAATATATATAAAATTTATACAAATCTAATCATGGGCGTGTCTAATTTAACCCTTAAGAAATATATTTTGGTGTCATAAGAGGAAAAACACAGAACTATTAAATGAAATCGAACATATGCTTTTATTAAATTATGTTCTGTAGGCGTCATACAGAGTACCATTTATTTTATTCAACTTGTGTTTTAAGAGAATTTTTTGAAATTCCCATAATTTTATTTTTTAATTCACATTTGATATTGTAACTGCTGCATGAAAAAAAAATGCTTTCACACTTATTCATCAACATTGCGCAAAGAAAGAGAATTTACGCCTTGGAATGACGCACAAGATCTGGGTCTGATTCATGAACCCATCAAGCATCTGGAAGACTTTTTTCAGGGTGTGTAAGCCTGTCCAACCAGAAGCCTAAAAAGAATTTTTTTAGGGAAACAGTTTTTAAACATACAAAATATATATCATATGTAGCATACAGTATACTACAAGCATTTTTGTATGTACCATCAGCTAAATAATTACATTTTGGTTGTCAAAATAAGAAAAATGTTAGATGGAAATACAATGTTTTCTAAAAGCTATACTTTAGTTAAACTTGTTTCATAAAAAAGTGAACATGGCAAAATAAAATACAATAAGAGGTTTTACTTCTTTCATTATTCCAATACAGTATCCAAGTATTATAACTTGGTTCTTAAATATTATTTTACATTTCACTCCTTATAGACCTATAAGAGCTCTTGATTTGGCAAGTGAAGATATATGTGAGATCTGATTAAGAACTACTTCTCTGTATATAATTATTTGAAATAATTTCCTGTATCACAGCTAGTGCCCATTCAGACGAGAAAGAGGCTCTAATGTCTGAACTGAAGATTCTAAGTCATCTTGGACAGCACAAGAATATTGTCAACCTGATTGGAGCCTGCACACATGGAGGTAGGACATATGGGGAGGGAGAGAGAGAGAGAGAGAGGGAGAGAGAGAAGTGATAAGTAGGTAAGGAAGTTAAACAGTGTGTTTATAGTGTAAATACAAAATTATGTAAGAAAGTAAGACATTAGTGGTAAATTCAGTGAGAAATCAGAAAAGGAAGCAAGTTAGTAAATTAACAAGTAAGTTCAAAATATATAGTTAGGTACATAATAATGTAAGTAAACAGGTATGAAAGTATGAATGTAAGTACTGCAAGCTTAAGTATTCTATTGTAAAACTAAGAAAGTTAATGTAAGAAATTAAATAAGTAAGCAAGCAAATGCAAAATTGCTGTGAGAAAAAGTGACTAAGTAAACATGAAAGACGAAATAAAAATGTAAGGAAGAAAGTAAGCAAGCAAGAAATTACAAAATTAAGGAGATACTGTGTGTAGATACTGTACGTAAATAAGAAAAGTACAAATGTAATTAATTAGTAGGGGTGGTAAGACTGGGTGAATGGATGACTGGGTAAAGGATTGAATTGATTAGTTAATTGATCTATTGGTGAATTAATGAATTGATTGGTTATTAGATTATTGCGTGAATACTTGAACGGGTGAATCAATAAATTATTTAACTATTTATTCAATTTAAACTGGAAGGAAGGTAGGAATACCTGAATGGGTGTATGAATGAATGAATAGACCAGTGGTTGGAGTGTAGTAATTTAATTCTATTCAATTAAATTTTATTTATATAGTGCTT
This sequence comes from Channallabes apus, assembly GCA_030522415.1. Lineage (NCBI taxonomy): Eukaryota > Metazoa > Chordata > Actinopteri > Siluriformes > Clariidae > Channallabes > Channallabes apus. The sequence goes on from CM060107.1 coordinate 17,034,556, forward strand.
TTAACAATGGTCTTTGTCGCAAAGCAGCTTTACAGAATCAGAAAGAAAATGTAAGAAAATGAATTTGAAATGCGTACGTGACAGCTGAGAGGTTATAAAGATTCAGGATTGCTGACAGTTTAGCAGATCTAAGAAGAGACTATGAACTTTTAAACTCTTTTTATATGGTGTAACAGTGTAGTTCTATGGATTTTGAAATTCATTAATCTTCATCGTCCCCTCAGGTCCTGTGCTGGTCATCACTGAATATTGCTGTCATGGTGATCTTTTGAACTTCCTGCGTAATAAAGCGGAGACCTTCTTACAGTGTGTGATTTCAATCCCAGAAGAGACTAGCAACTACAAAAACGTTCACAAGATGTTTTATAGAAGGTATCCTTACTGATGAAAAATAAATAAAATATTTTTTCAACAATATAACTTGTTGATCATAACATTGATTTTGATCATTTCACAGTGACAGTGGGATTTCCAGCATTTGTTCAGACAGTTACCTGGACATGAAGCCTCTAGTGCCCAGATCTCACGCGTCACGCAGTATGCAATATATACATACTTATTCTTATCCATCTGAATACGAGAACTCCTACCTTATCATTTAAAACGAGATTTTGTAACTGTACCCGAGTAACTCAAGTTCCTGTTCTCATGCAGTTCCTTCCTGCAACCAAGATAAAGAAGAAAACTCATTGGATTTGGATGACTTGATCAAATTCTCCTACCAGGTGGCTCAGGGACTTGACTTCCTTGCATCTAAAAATGTGAGTATATCTGAGTATCCATAAAAGGATAAAAATAAATGACAAATGAAAGCAACAAATGAAATTTATTTATTACTTTTGAAATTGAATTTTGAAAACTTGCACTGGATGTTAATGTGATATGGGATACTGTTTTGTCTTTCTTAAGTGCATTCACAGAGACGTCGCAGCCAGGAACGTTCTTTTGACAGATGGGTGTGTGGCCAAAATCTGTGACTTTGGACTGGCTCGTGATATCATGAACGATGCTAACTACGTGGTCAAAGGGAATGTGAGTTCAATAAAAAAAGATGCATTTGAAACAATTATAAAATTTTTAATTTCTGACTCCAAGCAGAATTACACCTTTTTACGTGTTTTAGCTCTTTTAAACAAAAATTGCTTATTGTTTTGTTCTAAATATCATGTTTTCTTTATGATTGTCATAAAAAGCTGATTTTAAAAAATGAAAATAAATTCATTAAAGATTGTTTCAATACAGTATATAATATAGTAATATAAGTGCTAATATATGGGTGTGTGCTGCCGTTTAGGCTCGTTTGCCAGTGAAGTGGATGGCTCCAGAGAGTATCTTTGAGTGTGTGTATACCGTACAGAGTGATGTTTGGTCGTATGGTATTCTGCTGTGGGAGATCTTCTCTTTGGGTAAGACAGCACACAACAGGAAGAAACATACAAAAATTCTAAGAACTACAAAAAAGTATTTAGTCAGCCACCAATTGTGCAAGTTCTCCCACTTAAAAAGATGAGAGAGGCCTGTAATTTTCATCATAGGTATACCTCAACTATAAGAAACAAAATAAGAAAAGAAATCCAGAAAATCACAATGTAGGATTTTTAAATAATTTATTTGCAAATTATGGTGGAAAATAAGTATTTGGTCACCTACAAACAAGCAAGATTTGTGGCTCTCATAGAACTTTAAGAGTTATCAGTATAAAAGACACCTGTCCACAACCTCAAACGTCATATTCCAAACACCACTATGGCCAAGACCAAAGAGCTGTCCAAGGACACCCGAAACAAAATTGTAGTCCTGCACCAGGCTGGAAGGAATCTGCAATAGTTAAGCAGCTTGGTGTGCAAATCAACTGTGGGAGCAATTATTAGAAAATGGAAGACATACAATACCACTGATAATCTTCCTCGATCTGGGGCTCCACGCATGATCTCACCCTGTGGGGTCAAAATGATCACACGAACTGTGAGCAAAAATCCCAGAAGCACACGGTGAAAGACCTGCAGAGAGCTGGGACCAAAGTAACAAAGGCTACCATCAGTTACACACTGCGCCGCCAGTGACTCAAATCCTGCAGTGCCAGACGTGGCCCCCTGCTTAAGCCAGTACATGTACAGGCCCATCTGAAGTTTGCTAGAGAGCATTTGGATGATCCAGAAGAGGATTGAGAGAATGTCATATGGTCAGATGAAACCAAAATAGAACTTTGTGTGTGGAGAAGAAAGAATGCTGAGATTCATCCAAAGAATACCATACCTACTGTGAAGCATGGGGGTGGAAACATCATGCTTAGGGTCATTTTTCTGCAAAGTGACAAGGACGATTGATCCGTGTAAAGGAAAAAATGAATCGTGAGATTTTGAGTGAAAACCTCCTTCCATAAGCAAGGGCATTGAAGATGAAACGTGGCTGGGTCTTTCGGCATGACAATGATCCCAAACACACCGCCCCGGGCAACAAAGCATTGGCTTCATAAGAAGCATTTCAAGGTCCTGGAGTGGCCTAGCCAGTCTCCAGATCTCAACCCCATAGAGAAGCTCTAGAGGAGATCTGCATGGAGGAATGGGCCAAAATACCAGCAACAGTGTGTGCAAACCTTGTGAAGACTTACAGGAATCGTTGACCTCTGTCATTGCCAACAAAGGGTATATAACAAAGTATTGATATTAAATTTGGTTATTGACCAAATACTTATTTTCCACCATAATTTGCAAATAAATTCTTGAATGTGATTTTCTGGATTTATTTTTTTCTCATTTTGTCTCTCATAGTTGAGGTACAGTATACTCATGATGAAAATTACAGGCCTCTCTCATCTTTTTAAGTGGGAGAACTTTCACAATTGGTGACTAAAAACTTTTTTGCGCCACTGTACAGAAATTATATAATTTCCTCACAATTACTTACTAACGTCACACTAAAACGTACCACCACCTGTTTAAACTGATGTGTCAACAAAAATTACACCACAACAAGTCAACTTGAACAGGTCTGAGAGATGGTCATTGTGCTACTGTAACACTGCCTCGGTCAAGTCAGTGACGTTCAACACGCCAGTTAGTTCCACATGGTTAGAACCACATAGTTCCTGTTTCGGAAAAAACATGCTTTAGAACAAGAATTTAAACCTTTTCTAGAAATTTCCGTAGCTGTGGTTGCACTATAAGGTTTATGGAGGCCTGTTGAAGAACAAGTTCCCAGAATTCAGATTTTCTGCAGAATTGGCCTTCCCAAAATTGCTCAAGAGTTGTGAATGAGCGTGTGAGTGTGTATGTGTGTGCTCTGTGATTGGTTGGCACCCTGTCCAGGGTGTACCTGGTCTAATGCCCTAAGTCTCCTGCGATAGGTTGCAGACCCCCCATGACCCTGAATGCAGGATAAAGTGGTATAGACGATGGGTGAAGACTATACACTGGTTTTTCTGGGTGGCTGATTTCCGAAATTCATAACAATGTACAAACTATTCAATAGAACTTCATAAACTGGTGAAATCAACATGATAGTACACAATGTCTCAGATTACAGAGTATTAAAGAGTCATATCGTACTTGTAAACAAAGTTTTGACCAAAGTGGATACTAATCCAACCAACACATTTTCTTTTTTCCTTTTTTCATTTTCAAATGCTATCCATTCTGCATAAAGCAAATGGTAACAATCCACTTGATTAATTGCATTTTAATTCCCAGCTTTTAACATTATAAAATATAGAAAAGTTTACAGAGGGGTGAATACTTTCTCAAGGCATTGGAGATGAATGAACTGTTTTGTGAATTTCAGCACTTCTCCTAACACCCAGACAGCATGTTGCCTCTACTCACATGAATTCTTGACTATCTCCTTTGCTTATTGTTTTGCAGGTAAAAGCCCATATCCAAACATCCTGGTGGACTCCAAATTCTATAAGATGATAAAGTCTGGCTATCAGATGGCCCGTCCTGACTTCGCCCCACCCGAGATGTAAGTGTCTTTTCAAACGCATTAAGGGCTAATTGCTTAAGCTGTGTACCAGTACTTAAAATTACAGTATATGTACCGTATAACACACCCGCACACACACATACAGCTTGTGATTATGTAAGACACACCAGAAAACCTGTAGGTTAAAAAGAAGAAACGATAACATGACTAATAGTGGAGTACAAGAAGTAATCTTGCGTCTGAATTATCTATGGCTAAGCTTGGCAACACAGTCCATTTGCTTCCTAAAACCACTTATATGAGTAACGTATTAGCACGGCTGACTCATCGGAGCTCGGCGGCTTGGCATCTTTTCCTCGCCTGAATTAGTTCTGCATTTTTTTTTACCTCGTGTTAAAGAACTTGAGAATTTACTGTATATACGTACAAACATGTACACAGACAGCATGTATCTTGAAGGCCAATAAGACAAATCCAGATTCGGATAAACTGTATTTGACTTTCTTGTTCCTTCACAAACACCTGCACCTGTGTAGATTGCAGGTTTTACTCCTGAAACTCTCAGCTTTATTTATCAGCAGCAACACTGAAACCAATATGAAACATGTTTTAAGTAGCAGTTACATGTGTACAGTAAGAATGCCTGGAATCCCTAATGAATCTAGATTTGGTTGGAATGTATTGAAAATGCTGGTTCGGTAGCACAGTCTTGAATTAATTTACACTTGAAAGTCTTATTTTTTTGTTGCAATTATTACCATTATGCCTACTACAAATGCAGATAAAACCACCCCATTAGTGAAAAAGAGAGATGAACAGTCACATCTCTTGCTAATCCGAGAATTACTGCAAACGTCCTACAGATTTTCTTTTTTATCCTGCATTACATCCTACTCAGAATTCAAACATGAAGAGAGTCTCATGTTCCCAACAGTTCTAGCTAGTCAGCGATACCTTGATTCAATAAATATCCTACTTGATTTTTTTTTTCAGTTTTATTCAGATTTCAATCATTTCTGTGTTTAGGTACAACATCATGAACATGTGCTGGAACCTCGAACCCACAGAGCGGCCAACATTCAGCAAGATCACGCAGCTTATCGAGAGGCTGCTGGAAGAAATACCAGATCAGGTAAGTAGTGGAAATGTGGAATGGTTCAGTGCTCACATACGATCTCAGCAAAACATGGTGTACAATTTAATTTGTATTATTATAAATGAAAAAATGTTTAAAAAGCTTTTCTTTAAAGTGCCTCTATTATGCGTTTTCAAATATGGTCTTTCATGCAGTGTGTCATGTAACTGTATGTGAACATAAACTATCTGCAAAGTTGTGACGCCGACGACCAATGAACTTTTTGTCTATAAAAAAAAAAAGTCGGCTCACATTCTCCTGAACGAGTCGTTAGCAATTCTAATTCTTCTCTGTTACGGATCCACGTCACTACATAACATATTTGTATAATGTCCACCCACGTTCTATGTCGCGAACAACTTTCCCGCCATCTTACAATTAACATTAGCACACTCTTGTTAACATGCGACACTTACAGTACCACTGAGAAACGTCCTGCTCCAGTCGTGTTTGCCACCATTTTCTTGTTGATGTGCCACTTCAACCGTTACCTGCAACAAGGGCAAGTTTTTGTTTATGTAAAATCATACAAAGCATGTCAGCTACCCTGCTGTCAGAAAAATCATACAGATGCTTAATTATACAGTTTTCTTATTGTCTTACTGCTTGGCCAAATTGTAACCAGTATGGTCTTTAAGTGCATAGACTGTCCGCTGGAAAGTGTCTGATTTACATATACTCTATAAACCATGCAAATTCGATAGCTTCCTCTGGATACTCTAGTTTCCTCCAACAGTACACAGACATGCGGACTAGGTTGATGCCATTTTCAAGTTGCTCATAGCGTGTGAATGGGTGTGGTATCCCTGGGATAGGCTTCAGGCTAGGCATGGATGGATTTGAAAACACCAGCTGATTTACTAACATAGTCTATGAAGGATTGTTTTTAGTTCCTAAGTATGAAAACTATAATAAAATTTTTTTATTGGGATGTACAATATGCCTAGCGGAACGCTACACCTCCAGGGTCCAGGTTCGATTCCCATCTGTGTGTGCATGGAGTTTGCATGTTCTCCTCGTGCCTGATGGGTTTCCTCCGGGTACTCCTGTTTCCTCCCACAGTCCCAAAACATTAGGCTAGTTGGCATTCCCAAATTGCCTGTAGTCTGTGTACGCGGGTGTGCCCTGCGATGGATTGGTCCGCTGTCCAGGGTGTACCCCGTCTCATGCCCTAAGTCTCCAGGGATAGGCTTCAGGCTATACTGGTTTTGTGCATTTCTACAACTTTATATATGTAGAACCTTGTTTCTCTGTGCTGAAGAGAAGGGAAAGAAATGAAGGATTGTGTACTGTACTTCTTTTTCTTTAAATGTATATTGTACTGTTTTCTCAGCTTACTTAAAATGATTTAGTTCATTCAACGATTCTTTGTTACAAAACAATGGCAGCCATTTTCACCATTACATGCACAAAGTTAGTGGTCTTATTTAGGATTGAAGTAAATCAGAGCCTTAAGTCTAAAGTTTCTGTCTCTGCCCACAGACTCAATATCAGAACATGCAGATGGAAGAACTGGACGAAGAGCAGCTGGAGGCCTGTGATGACACCAAAAGTGATGAGGAATCATGTGAACAGGTGGAAGAAGAGCAACCACTGGTGAAGCCCAACAACTACCAGTTCTGCTAAGGGGCCTGAGTGAACTATGATCTAAGGAAAAGCCTTATACTTACAGGAAACACATCCAACCCTCAGTGATTAGAGCTTATTTTAGATTTAAAATAAGGCCTATATTTATAATTGCCCGCAATCTGTTTCGTGGCAGGCTTGTAGAAGTCATAACCCTTGTCTGACTCGTTTGAGTGTTAAATAGCAGTTCCCCTTTTGAATGTATGGAAGAAAAGACGATTCAGCGATTCCATCTTCCAGTTTAGAAGCAAGCTTGCGAAGTTTACTTCCACATTATTCTCAGTCTAGTCTTGAAAAGTGGAAAACAGTGAAACAGGTTTACTTTATGTTTATATGTGTTACTTACTGTATATTGTTACATGCAAATCCATTTAATCCATTAATTGCTTTGTATATTTGGATAATACAATCAATAACACTATTTAACAAAATGTTTGAGCTGTGATTCAACAAAAAACAAAAAAAAACTGTCATCTTTTCAAAATCGATTTGTTTATAAGATGATTTCTCAGTTTCTCTTTTTTATACGAGATATTTCTTATTGTCTGTTTGCCTTATCCATTTACCTGTATACTGTGTAGGTGTATTTGATGTAGCACTGCCAAGCAAACACTGCCATGTGTACATAATGTGTTTGTCCTAATAAGCACTCAAAGATGGTCTATTACACTTTTAAAGTATTTTAAATGTCTTTTTTTAAGTGCTATGTAACTGTTTTGCTGAATGTCTTATTATATCTCGTTCTTTGGCAGAAGAGACTTTTTTGTCTGTATTTCTGTGCAAACTTGTCATAAGCTATTCAAAAAAAAAGTCAAGAAAACATTGCAAAGCTTTGAAGGTTTTTCTATTCACTAGAGCTGCAATTCACCGGTTTAATGCATTGTTGCATGTTTACTTTCTATTCATTTTAAGAGCTATTGACACGCTCATTGCTATGATTGTCATTATTGCATTGTTTAAAAGATGATTTTCTTTTTTATTAAAGAAATGGAAAAATTAGGCTGAACATAATGCTTTAGTAATGATCAGTAATGTTTGTTAAATTTGTGTTAGCTAGTTACTTGATTATCTGTACATTTAAGGCAACATGTTAAAAGGAAAAACTGGAAAAAAAAATCTAACACTGGGTTATACACTTAGTTACACCTTTTAAATGATCTACAATGTTATAAATAAGTAAAAAATTTGGACAATCAGGGTTACAATAAAAGTTGTTAATTCTTACTCTGAGTGGTTATCTTTAATATGAAAATGACCACAGTTTCTTCATTAACACACATACTGACAATAAATATTACTGTTTCAGATTTTCATATTATAATTTATGGTGTCCTCTTGAAGATCTTCTTATTGAAAATCTCACAGTGTTTGAATACAAACGCCTCTACGTCTATTCTATTCTAGCACCACATCGTCCACAGCTACAGCGTCTGCGTCTCCCTCTGCCTCTTCTTCCTCTCCCATGTGCTCTCTCTCCTCATCTTCTCTGTTAAGCTGCGCCACTCCAAGCCTGTAAAGGGCATCTCGGATCATCACCACCTCGCCCTGCTGGCACACCCTGAGCACCTCGGCCATCTGCTGGCTCACCACGTCCCGGCTGCTCAGAAAGTCGACTAGCCGGTTGTAGAGGTAGTAATGTGCTGCGTTGTTGAACACGAGCGTCCTTTGCTTCGCTTTTTCCCCAGACGTTTTCTCGTTCTCTTCTAAACCGCTGCTCATGGATGCAACCAGATTGGAGTAAGACTGCAGCTCCTTACAAAGAGTCAGGGCACGGTGGGGGTATGAGGAGGAAGACGAGGATGAGGAGAGGGAAGGATCACCAGGGTGCAGTATATAGCGCGAGGAGGACTTGGTGTAAGGGTGAACATGGGAGTTGGAGTCCACAGATGAGAGGTCCATGCTGTACTGCTGGTCCTGGAGCTCAGGACAGGAGACATACTGAGAAAGAAACAGAGTAGTTTATTTAAAACTTTCCTACATATCTCTATCCTGCTCTTGGTTTTCATTTCTAACTAAATGTTTAGCCACAGCTGTGAAGCAATAGCGTGCTGCTGGACATAATTTAAAAAGCAGAACTTTGTCAAAACAGCTTCTGTCACGAACTCAAAGCATGGGATGCAATAGAGGAAGTGAGACATAAGACTTTCTGGAAAACATATCCTGCCTCTTTCTGTATCGAGTACCCAGTACAAAAGAGGTGCACCAAAACCTACAAGACCTTTGATGATCCTGTGTCAATGTCCATTGCTGACCCAAAACCCCAGTACAAACTATTATCTGATAACTCTGTTATCAGTCTTGACTTAAGCTTTTAGCTCCCGAAGTTTAAAATTTAGTTCCTCAAAGACTGTGACCTCTCCTCGGTTTCAGAATTTAAGACTGAGGATGTAAAAAAAAAAAAAAAAAAACACATCCCACCCAGTGCTATTCCAGTTCATTTGTATCTGATGGTCTTCCTCTTACTACATAGTGACTTCTGATTATGTTTCCTATGACCTTTAGTTTTGCCCTTGCATGCTCCCTGTCATTATGTTTCTGGTTAGTTGGCCTTTATTTGTCCTGATTCTGCTAGTTGTTAATTCTTAATCGTGAATGCTTTATATCTCATACGCATTTGTAATATTTGACTTCCCCTTACTTTGTTGTAAATTTTAGACGGTCAAGTAAAACTAAAACGTTTTGCTAAAGAAGTGATAAAATTGATGATGATGATGATGAAATTCCTAGCCAGTAAAGCATGTAAATGGTGCAAATACGGTATTAAGCAGGCGAATGATGCCTGGTCCATGAAAATCTGTCCATAATTTGCTGTCTGTCTGTGGGAACTGTCCAAACGACCATTCGTGGAGACCACCGGCACATTACAGGAACTCGGCTGGGAGTTATTGTAAATTAAGTCATTTACACATGTTTGGGCTTTAAAGGAGGTTCTGGGAGGCCAGCTTTTTAGATGTGATGCAGGCAGTACAATCATGGCTTCTGCGTACTAAAAAAAGCTAACTTTCTACCTAGCAGGGGATTATATAGAGAAACAAGGGTAGCGTAATCAAAAGCCCCGGTTTGACCTGAACTGCTTATACTAGGAGAAGATTATGCAAACGAACCTAGAACTTGAGAGTGGCATCTAATCTATAATATGTATTACTGAAACTTACAATATACACTTACAATATATGAAATGTATTAATGACATTTCCTATTTAAGACACAAAGTCACATTTTCTTATTTAGTTTCCCTCACCCTCACTTTTACTTCAAATATTTTATTTTGAAAACGGCCATGACAATAAGCACTTATATCAGCATAATGTATCAGCAGCATATACACCAAGTGCAGACAAACTTTGACAGCTTGGTTTAAGGCAGGAAAGAATACCAACCCTAAAGCAAATCATTCCAATATTTGGATGTTGTTCTAATCTAATTACTTGACTCAAAAACATGCACATGACTGTTGAAAACAGCTATTACAGAGATAGTCATCGTACTAACCTCTACAGGACTCGTGGGATCAGAGAAGCAGCCTTGGTTCCTCCCCCACATCTGTGACGCCAGCTCTGGGTAGAGCACTTCTGCGCACAGCGCCACCTTTTGAGCACAGTCCGCTATGTACACGGGTGGCCAGAAACGAGTGGACACAAGCAGGTCCACATGGTCACGAGCGCTCTCGCCACGCACCAGGTACTTAGATCCACACACCACCTGTTTAAAAAAAATTTTTTCAATGTTGTCCATAAAACTATTATCCATTATTATGCTTATTAGCCATATTTTACTGTTAAATGGTGTTTCAGAATGAGTGTTTATTTAACATATTAAACACTTTTTATTGTAATGTCATTTTTCATAAAAACAAGATTTATAGGAAGATCCTTGTAAGGAGAGAGGAGAAGATATCTACCTGGTGAGGGCACACCTTGCTGAGTTTTCCTGCAGTGAGGTGTTCAGCAGGCTCGGGCGCTGTCGAAAGGCCATTTTGTACTTGTGTGTAAAGCAAACACACAGACACCATCAACTCATCCTGCCAGCAGAATAGAAAAATCCTCAGCATGTAAAACAAGCAGATACAGTGGTGTGAAAAACTATTTGCCCCCCTCCATGATTTCTTATTCTTTTGCATGTTTGTCACACAAAATGTTTCTGATCATCAAACACATTTAACTATTAGTCAAAGATAACACAAGTAAACACAAAATGCAGTTTTTAAATGAGGGGTTTTATTATTTAGGGAGAAAAAAATCCAAACCTACATGGCCCTGTGTGAAAAAGTAATTGCCCCCTGAACCTAATAACTGGTTGGGCCGCCCTTAGCAGCAATAACTGCAATCAAGCGTTTGGCGATAACTTGCAACGAGTCTTTTACAGCGCTCTGGAGGAATTTTGGCCCACTCATCTTTGCAGAATTGTTGTAATTCAGCTTTATTTGAGGGTTTTCTAGCATGAACCGCCTTTTTAAGGTCATGCCACAACATCTCAATAGGATTCAGGTCTGGACTTTGACTAGGCCACTCCAAAGTCTTAATTTTGTTATTCTTCAGCCATTCAGAGGTGGATTTGCTGGTGTGTTTTGGGTCATTGTCCTGCTGCAGCACCCAAGATCGCTTCAGCTTGAGTTGACGAACAGATGGCCGGACATTCTCCTTCAGGATTTTTTGGTAGACAGTAGAATTCATGGTTCCATCTATCACAGCAAGCCTTCCAGGTCCTGAAGCAGCAAAACAACCCCAGACCATCACACTACCACCACCATATTTTACTGTTGGTATGATGTTCTTTTTCTGAAATGCTGTGTTACTTTTACGCCAGATGTAACGGGACACGCACCTTCCAAAAAGTTCAACTTTTGTCTCGTCGGTCCACAAGGTATTTTCCCAAAAGTCTTGGCAATCATTGAGATGTTTTTTAGCAAAATTGAGACGAGCCTTAATGTTCTTTTTGCTTAAAAGTGGTTTGCGCCTTGGAAATCTGCCATGCAGGCCGTTTTTGCCCAGTCTCTTTCTTATGGTGGAATCGTGAACACTGACCTTAATTGAGGCAAGTGAGGCCTGCAGTTCTTTAGATGTTGTCCTGGGGTCTTTTGTGGCCTCTCGGATGAGTTGTCTCTGCGCTCTTGGGGTAATTTTGGTCGGCCGGCCACTCCTGGGAAGGTTCACCACTGTTCCATGTTTTTGCCATTTGTGGATAATGGCTCTCACTGTGGTTCGCTGGAGTCCCAAAGCTTTAGAAATGGCTTTATAACCTTTACCAGACTGATAGATCTCAATTACTTTTGTTCTCATTTGTTCCTGAATTTCTTTGGATCTTGGCATGATGTCTAGCTTTTGAGGTGCTTTTGGTCTACTTCTCTGTGTCAGGTAGCTCCTATTTAAGTGATTTCTTGATTGAAACAGGTGTGGCAGTAATCAGGCCTGGGGGTGACTACAGAAATTGAACTCAGGTGTGATAAACCACAGTTAAGTTATTTTTTAACAAGGGGGGCAATCACTTTTTCACACAGGGCCATGTAGATTTGGAGTTTTTTTTCTCCCTTAATAATGTAAACCTTCATTTAAAAACTTCATTTGTGTTCAATTATGTTATCTTTGACTAATAGTTAACGGTTTTTGATGAGCAGAAACATTTAAGTGTGACAAACATGCAAAAGAATAAGAAATCAGGAAGGGGGCAAATAGTTTTTCACACCACTGTATATTTACATTCACAAGTATGTGTGTATATACACCTTGGTGCTGTGTGGCACTGGAGGTACACCACATTGCTCCAATATAGACCGTAGCTCCTCCTCAGTGTGCTGCTCCATCTGCTCTGGTCTTAGCTGACCATCATGGATTAAACGTATCAACATGGACAAGTCTCCTGTGCAGCCAACACACACACACCATTATAATGCTATAATTAGCTATATATAAGTTATATATTACATCTCTATAATATTATTAAATAGAATATATTGTACATGCTCATCATTCTAAAAAAAAACCAATCTGTACCAATCAGAAGAAGTATACAATTATGCATGATCTTGGTTTGAAAATAACTCCACCTGTGTGTTCCATGTTGGTGGTGATCTTGTCCTTCTCTGTATTAATGACCACGGAGCTCCTCATCAGTGCAGGAAAGAAGGGAGCAATGATGGAGGCATCAAAGCGTGTGATGGAGACACTGGAAGGAAAGATTGCCTGCTCCAGAGCCTCGCTCTCCATCGCCAGCCAGAACTCCTCCACCTGCACCTCGTCAGACGCCTGGAACTCCGGCCATGTGAACTTCAGCGAGAGGACAGACACCGTGTTCGAACCTCCATCCAATTTAGTCATGTGTTTCTTACAATTTTACTTTACAGTACTATGGTCATAGAGTGAGATCATTGAGGATATTCCTGAATTCTTTACCTCCACGTTTCTCAGCTGGAGAACGACGTTCGTGTTGCGTTGTGCGATTTCCAGTTTAGGAGCGATGCCGCAGATTCCGCAGATCATGTCGTTGAAATCGCGCACCGTCAGACACTCAAATGCCCAGTAACCACTGCACAACAGCTCCTGCACACGTGTGTGTTCATCTGGACTTAACACACAACCTGAGGAGAGGAAGGAGGGGGAAATATCAGGTAAGGAATCAAGAAGAGGGTTGATTTGTCTGGAAATAGTGATGATTGTTTTGGTATTTAATTCCAGTTTCTGGTGTTTAAAGTTTACAATCATACTAAAATGTTTCATATTTCAGCTGATATTACCATTCACAAGAATTTTAAGGTAAATTAAACTTTCTTACATTTCATATATATACCGTACATAGAACAAAGTATACTAACCTGTGGGACAGTGTGTGTTGTTGATTATGTCGAGGGCTGCGAGCGAAGGATCTTGACCGTGTTTGATCAGACTCCGGATATTAAAGAACAAGTCCAAACTCACCAGCAGCTGGTTTCCCACATTAAATAAACCTGAGACACACAAACACTGTAATTGTGCCACTTATATCCTAAATGTGTTTTGGTAAAAATAATGTGTTTCCCTTCACATTTACAAGTCAGATGAAATAAATTCTTCCAGATTATTATACAGTATCTTGCAAAAGTCACGACGCACCCCTCATTTCTTTATATTTTCATTCTAAGAGCCATACTTTCTCATATTTCTTCTGTAGTCTTAAGGAATAGTTCTCCTGAAGGGCATTCGTGGCTCTCGTTTTCAGTCCAGTCCCTGTACCTGAGCAGTTTCAGAGGTTTGTTAAGTCACACAGTGACCTAGAGTAGGAATCATTCAAGCATAAAATTATTTTTTTTAATATTATTAATATATAAAATAGTTTGTTGGTTATTTTGTAAGTAAATGAACAGCTCTCTTCTCTCCAATCCACTCTACAACAACAGTCTCCTATTTCCCTTTGGAAAAACTTTCACAAATTCATTCATGAGCTACAGTGTGGGGCGGGGCTTTACGTAGGGGTCTGTCAGACAACGGTCATTTGTCTTCAGTCTGTCAAATTCAGCAGACGTGGACTCTGTGCTTGTTGTAACTGAAAAAACGCTGCAGCTTCTTCAGTCTTTCCACTCCGTGACCGCTGAACTCCGACACGACGTTAGGCTACGTCTTGACTCATTTGCATACGGACGATGATTGGATGTTTACAGAGGGCTCAGCGGAGGTGTGTGTGTGTGTGTGTGTGTGTGCGCTGCAGTCTGTGAATGAATACAGACAGAAACCTGAGGGAAATCTAATACAGTATTGTGTAGTGTCCCTTTTTTCGGCAGATGTTTCCGCTACCGCAGATCATTTTATCAACTTGCAATATATTAATTTTGTTGAGTATATTAACAGGTGCTTTCTCAACATTTCAAAAAGTTTATTTGAGGGGGCAAGACATTTATTTGAGGGGGCGCTGCCACAACTTGCCCCTCCATCCCCCCCGTAGAACCGTCCTTGTATGCAGTTCATTTACCAGAAACGACTTTTCTGTTTTCTGTTTTACTTCAGGGTCAAGTAATAGCGAATATATATGATAATTTTATTTGAAAAGTATTTTTTATATATATATATATATATATATATATATATATATATATATATATATATATATATATATATATATAAAAAATAGCATGCATATTTATACATTTGGAATCTGCATCTACATTTTCATGTATAGAATTAGTTTCAGCTGAAACTCATGATCAATGGTTTAGGTTAGTGTTAATTAGTTTCAGCCAAATCATTAAAACTAACAATAGACTATGGCACTTTCTCGAGAGGGGATTGGAAGGTGTCATTTATTTATTTATTGTCTACAAGGGCACTAACTGCGCAGACCAAACTGTTATCTTTTATTATATCTATTATTATAAAAATTCTAAATATAAACAAACAAAATGCAGCTTTTTTTTTCTCATGAATTTCATGAATGAATTTTCTCAAAACGTTATAAAATTATCTATCTTATAAGTAGAGACTCCCCTTAGAGACTCTGTGGTAGGTTTTCTCAGTTGAATATGAAAAAAATATACCGTTGATTACCAATGCGGGAATGAACGGCGCATTGCCCAAGTGCAAGTTTATCTTGGAGCTAAACTATTTGCTTTGTGTGAAAGCGCCATCTGGCGATCATTGTGTGTCAGCAACAGCTTCCCATTCAAAACAATGGGCGGTCAAATGACCGGCGAACCGCGTTAAAAGTAGGTGACACTGGCGCAGTGCTTCTAGTGTTAAACAATATGAAACGGTGTGTTTTCAGCTATGATCGGATCTATGTGTAAGTGTATCATTCTGTGAGCATGTGAGGGTACCTGGGTAGAGGCTGGTGAAGCTGTGTAAAGCCAGGCACTGTGAGTTCAGACACGTCTTCAGCTGCAAAGACACTGGCTTCAATAGAACCTGTGTTACTAACCAACACTGCTGCTTCCCTGCTACAGAACAACTACACACACACACACACACACACACACACACACACAACATTAGTTTTCAGAAAACTTTATTCCTCTACTAGATAAGCTCACGGTTGCTTTATGCTTTGTCAGAAGTGTTTTAACAAACAGCAAGAGAACTAACCAGAAACTAGAGCAAAGAGCAAGTACTGAGAGCCTAGAATAGTTGTTCGTTCATTCATAAATTTTTTTCTGATAATCTGGAACCTAACTTTTGAATACTGGACATACACCTTGCCAAATGAGATGCCAGTCAATCACGAGCCACTACGCACAAACAAGTCAATGCACTCTACAGGCAATTTAGTGTCTAAGTCTAAATGGTGAGTATATTAAAATGTCAGTGAGTGTGTGCATGCTATCGACTTTTATGTCACTCTAGGTATATTTATGCCTCATGCCAGGTGTGCCCAGAAAAGAGTGACCAAAATAAAGCACGTACTGAAGATGAATTAATACAATTAACTAAACGTATAGAACACTGACTATGAAGAACAGCTCTGTTGTAATTATACATAAAGTGAACTGTCCTGCCAAACCAACTAAGAATACACTGACCTGCCAAAAAAACGAAGCCACCAGCTTGATTTAACTAAGCAAATAGTTAAGAGCCTTCCATTAGATAATTACTGCAGTGATTAATATGTTTCATCTTGCAAGGAGTATTTATTCAATCCTAACCGAAAGCTAAATAGCCACTTATCAGGGAGGCTTATCGGACAAAAAAGCCTTCAATTTGCTTGGGAGCATAAAGAAAGGACTGAGGAACATTAGAAAATGGTCATGTGGTCTGATGTGTTCAGATTCACCCTGTTCCAGTGTAATGGGCGCGTCACGGATAGAAGAGAGACGGAGGAAGTGATGCACGACTAGTGTCTACTGTACAAGTCTGTGAGAGCAGTGTTATGATCCGGGGGCAGATGTTGGTCCGGGCTACAGTACGTTCAACAACGCTATGGGTCCACAAAAAAGAAAGTGCAGCTGAGCACCTTAATATATTGAATGAACAGGTTTTTCGAAATAATTGATTTTTTTCTTTCCTGATTACACAAGCATATTCCAAGATTACAATACCCGGATTCATCCGGCTCATATTGTGAAAGAGTGGTTCAGGGAGCATGAGACATCGTATTTTTTCACAGCTGGATTGGCCATCTTAAACCTAATGAGAATGTTCGGGATGTACTGAAGTGAGAAGGAGAAGGAGACATTGCATAAGCTTATCGAAATCATGTCACAGTTGTAATACAGTCCAAATATTACTTAATTTATGCATTCCAAACAACAATTCTCAGTGGCTCTTTAACAATTCAACATTTCAAACAATTCAGTGTTTGCTTTCATTTTATTGACTGTACTGTATATACGGAGATACTAGGTCAGTGCATTGCTCACAAACACTCACCTCTCTCCTCCTCTGTAAAGCGGATAGTGGCACAGACTGCAGTGAGTAGCTGTCGGCTCGTACGAGCTCGGCCAGCCGTCCTGTGGGGACCCGCAGTGCTCCTCCGTCACTCCGTCCGTCTCCTCATCCTTCTCACTGTCCTCTTTATCCACTTTACTGTGCGCTTGGTTGAGGTTGTGGATGTGCGTCAGGATGTCCTGGAGCTCAGCTTCGTTCTCGGGGAACTGGAGGCTGTGTTTGAGCAGGGTCACAGTGGACTGACGCTGAAGCTCCCTCTGGCCTGGGGTCAAAGGTTGAGATGGGTCCAACAGATGTGTGGACACATCTGCTGGCTCAAGAGACGACTGCATACAGCAGAAACGGTCACATTTACTGATGTATAGCCTCATAGAATACAAATTAAAATTACAGCACCTTTTTAAAAACAACAAATCTTTGCCTCGATAAGTTGCCTACTTAAGGCAGTAACTCACTGCGGCTTTGGTTTTCTTGGTAGCTTTGGTGGCGAGTTCACAGCCGCAAATGGGGCAGTACTGCGGCTTGTGCCTGTTCTTATAGATGTAATTACAGGAAGGGTTTTTACATCTGCCCCTGCCCCGTGCTGTAGACAAGCCTAGAGCCTGCCGAAGTAAAAAAATATATAAATAAATCAACAAATAAATGTTTCTTATGCATATTGACTAAACTATAAAATCGCATACCAGTGAAGAGCTTGAGTTTTTCTTCAAAGGTACCATAGAGAGGATCTTCACTCCCCGTTCAGTCACTACATACTGGCTGCTGTTGACTGCAAGTGGTTTCTAGCATGCAAGACAAACATGGACTTAGTCAGAAAGGAGCAAAACACTACAGTACACTGAATATACTGTATAAAAAGAAATGTATACACCAATCAACCATAACATTAATGCCATCGCTAGGTGAACAACACTGAACAGACCACAGACCAGCAAACTGATGGCAGAACCATGAGCACCCAAGTCTCGCCCATGCCCACAAGGATCGATCAGCGGTAGAAAGGCACCAGAACACCCAGTGCACCAAAGCCTGCTGCACACAAGGTCCAGCAGGAATAAAGCCCCAGATCACCAACACAGCCCCCAAACTCCCCAGATCCCAATCCGATGGAAGCACTCATGGGATGTGCTGAAAAAATATAGTACGATCCTCTGATGCCTTACCCCACCAGCACCCAGTAACCCAAAAGATCTGCTGCCAATGTCCTGGTGGCTCAAGGTGAACCCAAAATCTAGGTGAGCGTAAGGTTATTGGTTTTAATGTTATGGCTGATTGGAGGACGCATCATTAGTGGCCAATAAGCCCATACTCTCACTACTAACCCAACCACCTTTTTTCTCTCTCTTTTTTTTTAAGAACTTTAAAAAATTTTAATTCTTGAAATTGTAAAGCTCTAATGTGCATTCACGACATGCCAAATAAAGTAGCTGTGAGGACAATATATTTAAGTGATATCAAAATATAACATTTAAATGTGAAACTAGTTCTTTTTCAGCAAGGTTAGGATTGTGGTGGACGGGGTACATGTTCATTACATGGCACCACACACATTCATGCACTCAGTCACACCTAGGGGTCATTTAACATATCCAATCTACCTTATGGGATGTTTTGTGGTTATAAATGTTAATAAAGCACTCACAGACTTGAGTGATACAGGAAGCACAAGCTTCTCTCACCTGCTCTAAGGCACTGGCAGGTATGGAGTGACCCAGCTGCTTCAGTGTGCTGGGTTTCAAGCTCAAAATCCTCTCGTTTTGTGGCTTCACTGAGAAAAAATTATAATAAAAAATAAAAAAACAATAAAGATTGCAACCATAAATCTAAATATTTCAAAGTTGTTGTTTTTTTAAAAAAGCAATTCTTTAATACATAGGATTCACACAATACTTTATGTTACAAAGGAGGTGAGTAACATAAAATATAGTAAATATTTCGCAACACACATGATGTACTTAGTTTTATTTAGTATGAAATCACACATTTGCCATGTGTTGATCAGTAAACGCATATAGAATAGTGCGGTTTAGTCTCAAAACTCATACTGTTCACTAAAAACAGCCTCATTTCCCCCCTCGACATGAAGTTTGGTATCACTCTGAATATGTATCAAGTAAAAATTATAGGTTCAGATTATGAATTATTATTATATAAAACCATATCTAAGGTATTTGTGTGTGAATCAATAAATGTTCCCAATACATACATAGACCTCTATTAATTAAAACAGCATGGACAAATGGTATTACTGACCTAATCGACTTATGTAGGTGTTTATGTGATGACAGTTTTAGAAAAGCTGTAGTTGAAAACCATCAAAGGAATTTGAAAATATTACATTTTTGCTCATAATTGATATTAATAAAACCAATTAGTTATTATTACCTGTTCTAGTCATGATTTTGGCGTCACCGTTAATCTTACTTGGAGGCACTGCAATCCACTGAACAACAGCAGGTTGAGATGAAATACCTGTTAAAGATAAAAAAAATAAATAAATAAAAAAAAAAAAAACAGCCATTACAGCTGCATCTAGTACCAAATCACCAGTAACTCCATCTATATAAGGCATAAAAACTTAATCATACAATCGATGCAATGCTTACTTGGGGTGGCAGGAGCAGGAAGAATAGCCCGTATGCGCCGTTTCTGCCCTGTCTCTTTGCTAATGACGCGAACACAGCCACCACTTAACCCACTGCACAAATTGAATGAAAGGTGAATTAAAGATTTGCATCACAATTCTTTCTTTATATATATATATACACACACACCAAAATCAATTCCCAATCTAACCAGTATGCTCACATGACAGCTGTTGATCCAGACAGCTGAATGCTTTCTGAGTCTTTGTCGCCCCCGGCTGGTTGATAAACTGTAACTACACCCATCTTTTCTCTCCTCCAGGATCCGGGGGCATTTGCGAGTGCAGAAACATCAGTCTTAACTTTAGGATGAAGCACAGTTTTGTCACTTTTTTTGCTCTTGGGTGCTTGTGTTTGTCCTTTGACCGTGTCACAGGACTTAACAGTGCTCTGAAGAGCCACTTTAGAGGACACTGCCGTGGAACTGGAACCGTCAACCTGACCTTTCAGTTTTTGTGGAGATGAGCTGGAACCAGCTCCAGCTTTTTTGGCGGACTGAAATGAAACGGAGACTCGTGAAATTCCCTGAGCAAAACTGACATTCAAAAGGGAAATCAGGCTAGAATAGTATACAGTATGCGGAAACAGACAGTCTGATACAGCCACAATCAAAAGACTTTACACTGAATTCTCAATTCTGATTGGTCGGCATGTAGTTGAATTATTTCAACCGCATCTTTGACAGGAGAGCAAATCTTAGGTTTATATTATATTAACCTTTAAAGCATTTTCTCAATATTAACCACAATCGACGTAAGCTTTTTAAACGACCCCAGCATAGTCCTCTTCCAAATTGTTTAGATGTCATGGTAAAATTATATACCTGTATTAATACATGAAATAAAAAATAATAATAAAAAATTTTAAAACCATATTCGTGTGTTATGCAAGTAAGCAATGGAAAAGGCATACTAGCTAAAAGACACAGTAGCATCTAGTGATTTTTTTTTTAGCATAGCATACCTCAACCGATTGGCAGAGATGGCTCAATCAGGACAAGTTTGACATATTTTTCAATAAGAGAATGCGACATAAATATGTGCTCATATACGTCAGATAGTTAAGCCCAACAATAATTTTTTTTGTGTATGAATATGTTAAATGTTAGGCTAGGAATTTGTGGGGCCAATAAATAAATACAGAGAATGTAAGGGCTATAAACTCTCAACCTGTAGAGAAGAACAAGAAGACAAAGAAGAACAAGGTCTAAAGATGAGAAAAAGACAGTATGCCATGTCTGCGTTTCATTAATCAGAATCACTGGCAATTCTACATCACATCAAGGCTTCGTCATGTTTTATGCCTCATATGTTTAAAAGAAAGACTAATTCATTCAATCTAAAGACAAATAAGTAAGGTAGAGTAGAGGAGATAGATTGACTCACAGATGGAACCCACTTCCCACCGAGGTGCTGTCCACAGTCAGGACAACGAGGAGGTTTATGGCGAGTCACGTAGGTGAAAGAGCATCCAGGAGTGCTACAATAGCCTCGACCCCTCCTAGTGTACTTTATGGACTGCAAACAGAGTTCACAGTCAAACTATTATTACTAGTAATTACTAATATTACTAAAATTCAGATGTTAGAGTCCAGTGATTTTAAACAGTGTAAAGCATACAATTATACACTAAATACAACAATGGATGCACAACAATAGTATCATAATAATCAGTACATGCATAAACTACTAAGAGCATACAGCAAGAATCATCAAGAAATACTACTGACCAGTTTAAAGGAGGGTTTGGGCTCTGGTTTGGCCTGGTTCACCAAGGGGAGCATCACTACAGGACTGACTGCAGGGAGGACTTTGTTTTCTATCAGCTCCTATAAATACGACACATACTGTATCATGACTTAATTATAATGTAAATATAAAGATAACAAATCAAATTATTGTTTGTGTCTGACTAAAACTAATTCTTTTTTTCAAAAATGTATACAGTACACCAATGGTTTTCTAAAACCCCAGAGAAACATTACAATACCCTGCAAAATAACGTTTACATGATAACATCTACTTTTTTAATATTCTTCAATCGTCATGCTGTAATTTTATCCAATGCATTTAATAACATATATGATTTATGTAATTCTTTTCTTCTCAGCAAAAAGCATAATGTTATTGTTTATTGTCAATGCAATGACAATGAAAATGCATGTATTTGCTACAGATGTTCAATTTATAATTAGTTTTATTGTATTATAAATTACATTTCTTAATATTATCCTTGTATGGTACTGTTTCTGTGACCATATGGTGCCAGAGCATGGAAAATAAAACTGACAGAAATGACTGTATAATATTATCATTTATTTTGCACATGTAACTAAAACAAATCATAAAAATAAACCAGCTGGAGTGATAAACATGGAATAACTGATTGATTGATTGATTGATTGATTGATTGATTGATTGATTGATTTTCTCTACCCAACATTGAGCTAGTTGTCCATGCTAAAATATGCCAATACTGGATTAAAAGGAGTTTGAGTCTTACATTACTGGGTATGATGGCTACCAGATGTGTAGCATCCGCTTTGACCTGTGAAATCGCAGTCACACCCTCAAACCCCTCCACCACTTCCATGTCATACGCTCTGCCAAAAGCCCTGCCTGATGCCCCACTTCCATCCTCCTTCACCACCAGACTGGTAGACTGGTGACTATGCTGTGGGAAAGTCAGAAGTCGTCCAGTTGAGGTGGAACACTGTGGCACGATTCCCTGGAGCGCTCCAGATCTACTCAAAACTGTGTCTTCAGACAGAGTTTCCATGGTGACACACTGCTCCACCAGTTCCACCTCACTACCAAGAGCCAAAGGGGAATCACCATCCATACAGAGGTCCATGGAGGTCCCGGTTCTCTCCTCCGCCTTTGGAAGGAGAACGTAGTCAGTTCTTGGCAGGATTCGACGGAAGCCTGGGACGTCCTGAGAAGCTGACGACTGTGTGGTCTGAAAGACAGAAAACATGCATTCGGGTGCCATTTCATCAATCAGGCAACTCCATGTATACAATCTTCATGACTTACTGGGTCTACGCCGTCTTTCTCCATCTTGGCCCTCTCCAGGTAATATCCTTTATCAGCTACATTGAGCCTCTTCCAGCTGTCGCTGATGCGCTTGTTGATCTCAGACTGGGGCATGTCGGGATTCTCCTGCTGCAACCTCTGATGCACGTCAAAGTAATACAGCAGGTAGGCAGACCTACAGGTGACAGATAAGTAGGTCAGTAGTAGGTGAGAAGCTAGATGTTTTCCAGTCACCTTATAAAAGATACTCCAACAGTCTTCATGCTTCACCTGGGTTTTTTGGGTTTCTCTGCATGTTCTGTGGTGCCTTTGGTCCTTCTCTTCTTCTTAGATGAAGTGAGTGCCACTAGTGTACAACAGCTCTCCACCTCCTCAGTCACCTTCACATCCGTTTCCTCATATATAGGCTCCATCAGTGGAAAAGGTCTTCCACTGGTACAAATACCATATAAGTTTCTCAGAGGAAAAGAAAGTCAAATTTCTGAATGTTTCAACCACAAACTGGACAATGCGATGTC
The DNA here is from genome assembly GCA_030522415.1 of Channallabes apus. NCBI lineage: Eukaryota > Metazoa > Chordata > Actinopteri > Siluriformes > Clariidae > Channallabes > Channallabes apus. Next base: position 17,057,779 of record CM060107.1, read on the forward strand.
ATAATTTAATGATTCCATGTGATTTTGTGACTATGGTGAGAATTATAGTGACAAACCCCAGACTATCCTAAATAACATACACCCTCACTATCTGGTAAATCAAAATCTAGAAGGAATGAGTTTGTGGAATGTTTAACAAGATTCAAAGGACAGATATGGGATCTTTAACCCTCATCCCAACAAAACTTGGCGTGTGCGTGTGTGTGTTTGGGTGTATGTAGGGTTTGTATCTAAAGACTACAATGGTCAAAAAAAATTCGCCTCCTGCAGCCATTTCTATCTGCCCTGAAATAGTGTTAATAGTAAAAAGTGATTACTATTCGGGGAGACACAAGGCCAAAAGTATGCTTACTAGTGCACTTTAAACTGTGCTCCCTACTCCCAGTAGAGAGCACTGAATGCCAGTTAAAGGCACTTTCCTTGACAACTTTCATCTATCCGGAATATGCCGTGACGTCACTAGTACAGACGTCACTTCCTCCGTGTTACCATGGTAATGTAAGCACCACAGATACCTGTTGCTGCTGCTGTAAAACTTTCAGATTATAAAAAGAAATATCGAATATACATATTGAAATCTAATCTAATACAAAACATACTATTGAAATGGATGTGATTTGATTTGATTAATTTATAACATGGACGCTGTCATTTGTAAAGAGATGTATGTAATATTAACAACGTATTAATTAAATACAGTCAGGCAAGAAAACAAAAACTTTAATTAATATTTTAATACTAAATGTATTGCTATACATTATATATTGATATACAAGATAATAGTGTGATAATAATATGATAATATTAATAATATTATATTACTATAATATAATATAATTCATACTATTTTTCTTTTCCTGAATTGTGTATACATTACTTTGGCTGACTCTGTACAGGTCCTTCTCAAAAAATTAGCATATTGTGATGAAGTTCATTATTTTCTGTAATGTACTGATAAACATTAGACTTTCATATATTTTAGATTCATTACACACAAACTGAAGTAGTTCAAGCCTTTTATTGTTTTAATATTGATGATTGTGGCATACAGCTCATGAAAACCCAAAATCCCTATCTCAAAAAATTAGCATATCATGAAAAGGTTCTCTAAACGAGCTATTAACCTAATCATCTGAATCAACTAATTAACTCTAAACACCTGCAAAAGATTCCTGAGGCTTTTAAAAACTCCCAGCCTGGTTCATTACTCAAAACCGCAATCATGGGTAAGACTGCCGACCTGACTGCTGTCCAGAAGGCCATCATTGGCACCCTCAAGCAAGAGGGTAAGACACAGAAAGACATTTCTGAACGAATAGGCTGTTCCCAGAGTGCTGTATCAAGGGACCTCAGTGGGAAGTCTGTGGGAAGGAAAAAGTGTGGCAGAAAACGCTGCACAACGAGAAGAGGCGACCGGGCCCTGAGGAAGATTGTGGAGAAGGACCAATTCCAGACCTTGGGGGACCTGCGGAAGCAGTGGAATGAGTCTGGAGTAGAAACATCCAGAGCCACCGTGTACAGGCGTGTGCAGGAAATGGGCTACAGGTTGCAAATTTTGCATGTCATTCGGAAATCAAGGTGCCAGAGTCTGGAGGAAGACTGGGGAGAGGGAAATGCCAAAATGCCTGAAGTCCAGTGTCAAGTACCCACAGTCAGTGATGGTCTGGGGTGCCATGTCAGCTGCTGGTGTTGGTCCACTGTGTTTTATCAAGGGCAGGGCCAATGCAGCTAGCTATCAGGAGATTTTGGAGCACTTCATGCTTCCATCTGCTGAAAAGCTTTATGGAGATGAAGATTTCATTTTTCATCACGACCTGGCACCTGCTCACAGTGCCAAAACCACTGGTAAATGGTTTACTGACCATGGTATTACTGTGCTCAATTGGCCTGCCAACTCTCCTGACCTGAACCCCATAGAGAATCTGAGGGATATTGTGAAGAGAAAGTTGAGACACGCAAGAATCTGCAAAAGGATTCCCGACCAAGTGTTGAGTGCATAACTGAACATAATTTTTTGAAGGTTGACTTTTTTTGTATTAAAAACACTTTTTTTTTATTAGTCGGATGAAATATGCTAATTTTTTTAGATAGGGATTTTGGGTTTTCATGAGCTGTATGCCACAATCATCAATATTAAAACAATAAAAGGCTTGAACTACGTCAGTTGTGTGTAATGAATCTAAAATATATGAAAGTCTAATGTTTATCAGTACATTACAGAAAATAATGAACTTCATCACAATATGCTATTTTTTTAGAAGGACCTGTACATATGTACATTTCTTGAAAATGATATGTAATATTAATATTATGTAGTCCTTGACAATGATAAATGATGCATGTACAGTAATTAATGCCAGGTCTTGTTCAAGCTCTTTTCTCTGTAACCCGCGGCTCCGCCGTCCTATATATATTATTTATATATAATTTATTTTTATATTCATTTATATACAGCTCAAGCGCATTTCATACAGAATATGTTCTTGTGCACATGATGTAACATTCAAAAGCTTAGTAATGTGGCTTTACTGTAATGCCAAATAACACCACTTTTGCTGTTTATTTTCATTTATTCATTCTTCTATACTGCTTACCCTGAACAGGGTAGTGGGGCCCCGGATCCTCTCTCAGGAGACTTAGGCCAATCCACTGCAGGGCACACAATACAGGGATTTTTGGCAATTTAGGAAAGCCAATTAGTCTAATCTGCATGTCTTTGGACTGTGGGAGGAAACCAGAATACCCGGAGGAAGAACATCACACACACACAAGACAGGAATCGAACCTTTGTCCTTTAGATGCGAGGGCATTGTGTTAACCACTACGCCACCGTGCACCTGGTAAACTAAACTTAACTCAATTGCGCTGTGGTACTGCTCTAATCAACCTCCATGATGAACGTTTTGCAAAGTACAGGATCATGGCTCTTTCTCACTCCCTACACCATGCCATGTTAGAATGTCAGGTCAGATGGAACTGTTTGGGGTGGTATTATATTACAAGCTAGGTTTTTAACTCCAGTCTTGAAGGCCACTTCACATTATCTCTGGCTTCAGAATTCTTGACCTGATTATCAAGTTTATTAATGAAACCAGGAAAACTGTCTGTGTCTCTGGAGTGGAGTTGAGAACATCTGGGATGACTATCACCATTGCAGGTTTACTGACTTTATCAAACTAACATCCAGTGTCTGCTTTTGGGCAAAGTGATACAAATAACCTGTTGCAATTTAGAAACATATAGTATTTAAAGTAAGCTTTACAACATTATTTCCTAACTATATGTATAAACACACCTCAAAGTGTGTTCTTCTGAATAGACTATGTATGTATCAGCCTGGCATGCAGGCAAAGCGCCCGTGCACTACTATAACCCCACCCGAGAGAGAACGGCCCCAACCCAAACAACAGCCCACTTCCTATACCACCGCACTACACGCGGTATAAACTACAGTCACTACCTAGTGCACTACACTTCCATCAGGAAGCTTATCGGCATTCAGCCCCAGCGAACCTCCATACTGACTTTGTGCAACACGAGTTGTCCAATGAGCGACGGTCTTGTTGCAACCTTACCTCTGTCGAGCCGAGAATTCTTTCCAAACGCTTCATATCACGTAGAAATCCTCTTATGATATTTAATCATCTCTGAAAACATGCTTTAGATCACAATGAGCGCGCTAATGCGAAAATGAGCAGGGTTTTAAATACAATATAAAGAAAGACGCATTTACAGATCTTTCCGTCGCCCTGGTTTCATTAAAAATGGCGCAGTGTTGCTAAGTGGGGCGACCAATCCGATGACGCGATGAATAAATAATATCCAATCAGAAGAGAGCTTTTAAACACGTGGATGTTTTGTTAGTTGTATGACAGAACCGAACAAGTAATTGTAATTTTATTTTATTTTTAACATTTATTTATGACAGAAAATAAAATATGCACATCATCTCATTTTACCATTTATAGACATTTGATTTATTGATATTTGTTTCTTTATTATAGTTACTGCAAATTTATTATTATTATTATTATTATTATTTAATATGTGGAGCTGTCCAATAAAATATTTGTAAGAAAAACAAAAACGAGTAAAAAAAATTTGTATAAGAAAATCCTATACTCTAGGCAGAAGCAGTGGGCTAATCATGCATGTTTTTTCCAAACTAGACGAATCGAGCACAGATGTCATCGAACGTGATTCACACGAGGAGGAACTATGGCGAATGACAAGGTGAGAGTGGAGTGCGACCTTGCAGCTTGCTTTCGACTATTAAAAATCTTCTAGTTTGCAGGTTAAAATGGTTTGGTAATTGATAGCGACTGTAAGATTATCCACAGCAATAATCCTACGTGTCATGATCCTAAAGTACTTGCTCTGTCTCAGTGTGTTATGCTAGCTTTCTGTGTCTGTTTGGGTACTTTGTTCAGTACTGAGTGGAGTTAATTTAAGTGTATATTCCCTCAAAACTACTTATTCATTTGGATATTAACAAATGTAAAGTTTGTTTTTAATGAGAAAAGCTACTAGTCATTGCTTAACTTGCTTAACTTTTATAAACTCATCATCAGTCAATCATAATCCGAGTGGGAATCAAGTTTCGAGATTCATATGCCATGGATCAGGTCGTTTTTTTTTTTACCGTATGTCGTTCCTCAGACACCTTAAAACCTGGCAGTAGAAATCGTTATTGCCGGTCTTCGCCCCATCCACAAAAAAAGCTGATAAACAAGCACAAGTCGAGCTGCAGACATGCCTCTTCCTTTTATTGGTTGTGGAGATGATGGGCTCTTCCACAGTGTTTGGTCAGGGTTTTACCCATACACTTAAGTTTCGTCATCAGTAATGATCCTCAACATGCGGGATGACCCGCCCACAGCACGTTGATGGAGTTCTTGGCAAACATCGATGGGGTGTTCCTTCCTGTGGATCCTTCCTGAGGATTGCCTGGACTGTTCTGTATGGCACACCGACAATAGTAACAATGTTGTGGATTTTTCTCCGATGATCATCATGCACAAGTTGCCGAATGGTTTTAACCTTTTTTGTGGGGGCTGAGCTCATTGAAGGTCCTCCTGATCTCTTGTCATCTTCCTGTGATGTTCTTCCTCTCTTGAAACGTGCATGCCACTCAAAACACCTCAGACAACTCACTGCAGCTTTTGAACCTTAAACTTGCAGAATCATGTCAAACGTCCCTGCAGCCCAGTTTCACACAGAATTTCTCAATCACTCTTAATTCTAATTTGCTGTCCATCATGCAAGGGCGTAGATTTGCTCTGGACATTGGTGGGGACCTATGACTCCAGCCCATCCGTTGCCCCATCCACCAACCTCCCCACCCCAACTCTGTCCACGGAATGCATGTTTTTTTTTATTTTTTATATATATTCTGCAAAATGCAGAATCACTGTACATTAATACTAGCAATGCTTCGATTGATATTGATCCACTCGAAATGCAATTCATTAGGTTAAATTAAGGAATAGGTAATGTTAAAGGAATGTTTAAAAACTGACAAAAAGATTTGGCTTTATTGAGCCACAGTGCACACGAAACATCTCAAACATCAGTATATATATGTATATGTACATATAGTATATGTAAATGTATGTACTTGTCAAACGTAATCTCCACCAACTGTAATCGTCCCAGGGTGTTATTCAATACAATTCAGTCAGTTACAAATCCTTTGTGTAATGTTCCGAAACAGGTATCAAGGTCATTCTGTGATGAATTTCTAAATCATTTTATCGATAAGATAGCCTCTGTCAGGCAGAATATTAACGTCACTTCAAATGGTCTTGATACATGTTCTTCCTTTTCTACGCCCTCATCTGTGTTTAACAAATTTGAGCCAGTGTCCCTATCTTTTCTCTCTGAATTGGTCCAGCGGTTATCTCCAACTAACTGTCCTCTGGACATTATTCCATCTAGGGTGCTGAAGCAGGTTTTTAACACAGTGGGTCCATGTCTTCTCTCTTTTATAAACAGTTGTCTCAGTTCAGGGTTTGTCCCAGAAGCCTTCAAGCACGCTGTGGTCAGGCCTCTTCTTAAAAAATCCAATCTTGATCCTACAGTATTTTCTAATTTTAGACCAGTATCTCATTTACCCTTTCTATCTAAGGTCTTAGAAAAAGTTGTCTGTATCCAATTGCAGTCCTTTCTAGAAAAAAATCATGTTCTTGAGAAATTCCAATCCGGTTTTAGAACTCGTCACAGCACTGAATCCGCTCTCCTGAAGGTACAGAATGATATCCTCCTATCCCTTGATTCCAAAAAACCTGTGCTGCTCGTGATGTTGGACCTCACTGCAGCCTTTGATACTGTTGACCACTCGACTCTCCTGACACGTCTGGCACAAGAAGTTGGCCTTCAAGGTCCTGTGCTACAATGGTTTAGGTCATATTTAACAAATAGGACTTTCTCAGTCATGATTGGTGATCTCTCTTCCTCCTCAGCCCCTTTGACCTCTGGTGTTCCACAGGGTTCCATTTTGGGCCCTGTTCTATTTTCCTTGTACATGCTGCCATTAGGGTCGATCATTTCAAAGCACAATGTTTCTTTTCATCTATATGCAGATGATTTACAAATCTACCTGCCAATTGTGCCAAATTCTTCTGAAGCACTTAAATCAATTCACAGTTGTCTGTATGACATCAAACTCTGGCTGTCACAAAACTATCTCTGTGTGAATGAGCGTAAAACAGAGTGTATTATGTTTGGGTCCCCAAACGCTTCTGGTTTTATCACTGCTGGTCTCGATTTTCCAGTTCCTAATTTGAGCCATGCAGTCAAAAATTTGGGGGTGACTTTAGACAGCAGTTTAAACTTTCAGACTCACATTGACTCGGTTGTCAGGGCAGGATTTTTTCATCTTCGCCTCCTTGCAAAGGTCAAACCCTTTTTGAACCAGAGCGACCTGGAGAAAGCCATTCATGCTTTTATTAGTTCGCGGCTAGACTATTGCAACGCACTTTATGTGGGAATCACTCAAGCTCGGTTACATCGTCTGCAACTTGTGCAGAATGCTGCGGCTCGTATGCTGACCAATAACCGAAAGAATGATCACATCACACCAATTTTGTATTCCCTTCACTGGCTTCCGGTACAGTTCCGGATTCAGTTTAAACTTTTGATGTTTGTTTTTAATGCGATTAATGGTCTGGCACCGTCCTACTTGTGTGAGACAATAAGCTCCTATCACCAAGGTAGAGCCTTACGTTCTGCAAACCAAAACCTGCTAGTGGTCCCTCGGTCAAGATACAAGCAATGGGGTGATCGCTCCTTTGCAGTCGCTGGCCCTAAACTCTGGAACACCATTCCACCAGAGTTACGCAAAATTAAGGACCTTCCTTTGTTTAAAGCACAACTAAAGACCCACTTATTTAGAATGGCTTTTAATATTTTATAATTTTATGCTTTTTATAATTTAGTTTTATTTATTTTTTTTTATTATTATTGTTATACTATAACTTCCATTTATAATGTTCATTTATTTATTTATAACTATAAATTTTTTATTGCGATTTTATTGTTATTTTTTAGTGCTGTGAAGCACTTTGGTTCAACTTTGGTTGCTGTAAAGTGCTATATAAATAAATGTTGATTGATTGATTGATTGATTGATATAAAAGTAGATTACATCTAAACATGAACTACTGTTAGGTACCTCAAACAGCTCAATACCCATTGCTCCTATATGAAGGAGCCAAAAACATGCCTTCGCCTCTCGTTAACAGAAATAAACTGCTGGCCTACTGTACGTGTTTGTCATCAATATTGTCCAGAGTGTTCTGGTGGACATGGCATACAGCAGCATTGTTCAATCTCATTTGTGTCATTGTTGATCTGAGCCAGGTTTTTAGTCTCCTTAGAGTACTGAAACTCCTTTCAGCTTCAGCTGATGACTCCGGGATAACTAAAAGCAGTCTGACAAGGGTTTAAATTTGATCATACAGCACAGTTGTTTAGGTTCTATCACCTGACAAAACAGGATAAACACATGCCATTTAAACAGCAATCATTTTATTTCACTTTTTCTGAGTGTGCAAATCTCGAATCAAATCATTAATGTTTGCCAAGTCAGTGAATATTTTTAAAAACTATTTGTTCGAAGTGGATTGTCTTTTGGTGTCAACAAAATTCTAGCCATGGCAATATTAGTATGTACAGTAGCTTATCAATTTCTTTCTCTAGACTGATTTCTGACAAATAGTCGTCATTAGATTAAGAGAACTGACAGGGATCATATTTATACTTTTACATTTAGCTGTTTAATCTGCTGTTAGTTTTAAGTCCGTATTCACAGACTATAGCCTGTCCTGTTATAATGAATGTGTGTCAAAGCGGTAAAAAAAAACAACAACAACCCATTAATGTTAACTGTTGTCGTTACTTTGATGGATTCACTAGCGAACTTGAAGTGACTTACACTTTTCTTTGAAAAAAAGCTCCTTATGTCCAGCTCTCTGTGATTGTGCATGCAGCTTCATGTTGGCATGTTGGAAAAACTGTGCTCAAAACCTTTAGCTGACATCTTGTAGACAAATGTTGGTGCAGAAGACTTTTTACATTTAACTTTATCTTTACAATACAGGATGGCGCAAAAGTATCGATCCATGCAAAACGTGTATTGAAAGTAAAAACCAATGTTGAAGCCAATAAGCTACTGATTCAACTGACCTCAAAGGAAGAAGCTCGAGTAGTGTTCTATCTTGTTCATTTCAATCTTCTGTTGTTTGTTTTCAATCCATCTTGGGTGTGAAATAAAATTTTTTTTAAAATCATAAAACGAAAAAGTCAATTTGTCCAAACTTTTGTGTCACCACGTATATAGTTGCCTAAACTGAAATGTATTTCTTTTTACCATGTATGACAACCACAATGACGTGTACTTAAAAGTTCTAGCTTTTTAAATTATGCTTACCTGTAAAAGTGCAGAGTAAAAGGAGTAGCTCTATGGTTATGACATGGGACTACTGATCTAAAGGTCATGGGTTCAAACCCCAGCACCACCAAGCTGCTTCTGTTGACCCTTAACCTCTCATATGTATAGGTCGCTCTGGATAAGGGCACCTGTTAAATGCTGTAAAGGTAAAATGTATTTACGATGACAGTTCAAGTCAAACTGGGACTTTTGATTGCTCAAAATAACAGAACACAGTTCTAAGAGGAAAAACTCCCTTTATTTCTTTATATAATCCTCTTCTACGTTAATGCACTTATTCCAGTGTTTTACTAGTGATTGGATATGAAGTTTCTCAGTACACAGGCGCTATGTCCGGATTGCCTTCTTCACGTCTGAAACGCTGGCCTCCTCGGGAACTCTCGGTTTGGAGCGAAGTCAGGAATGTACAGTACGATAGGATGTGGCACTAATTCCCAGCTGGGTTCCTGTAATGTGCACGTGGTGTTGGTGAATGATTGTGTGTACATTTCCCATAGACAGATGCGTCTCTTCCGCAATTGGCGCCAAATTATCCATCCATTTTTAAGGATCGGTTGTTCCTCTCACTAAATGTTTATAGGCCAAAATGCAGTGGGCATAATACACCTTCATGCACAGTTGCTTCTACACCTATTTTGAGGAAATTCTCATTATGTATTTTGTGCACATAGTTACTTACTGTAGTCTGACTGAGTCACTAAGTCATGTTCTCAGTATTCTTTGTGTTCTGTGTGTGCAGGATCCCCTGAGTCAGCTGAAGGACCTGGCACATCTCAAAGATCAGCTCGCAAATATTCAGCAAAGAGTGGAGAACGAAGTGCAGCTCGGGATACCACAGGTACTGCTAAAGTCCTGACCTAATATCCAGTAAACCCTTGTTTGGTTTATTAACTCACCTGTAAGTAACTCACCTTCGAATTTTTTGAGTCATTCCATTCTTATGTAATTGGTTTACATATAAACACCTGAGATGTTACGAAGGTTTACAGCAGCAGTTTGCACCAAAGGCTGCATAAAATCGGTCGTTTTAGTCGACTTTAGAGCTCTATTGCTGTTATGGAGCTCATTACGTTCCAGCTTTTAATTTCCCCATGTTTCTAATTGTTTTGGGAGAATTTATTACATATGTTTATTTTTAAGACACAGTCAACCTGTAATGCATTTTGTTTACGATATTAAACCTCACGTTTTTTAGTTTATTTAGCTTTATCAAGGCAAACTTGCATATTGCATTTTCTTTTTTTCATTCATAAATATTCAGGGAATTGGAGAAATCGGGAAAAATACAGGGTGTCCCAAAATTTTTGACATAATTTGAACTATGAATATCTGAGTCGGTAGTCCAGCTCCTGACAAACACGCTGTGGCATATCTCGCATAACATTCTTCAACGCCTCAATGATTCTCTGCTTAAGATCCTCGAGGCTCGTAGGAAGAGGCGGGATAAAGACCAGTCCTTTCACATACTGTAGTCCCATATTAAAAAAAAATCACAAGGTGTCAAGTCAGGTGAACGTGGTGGTACATTGTCATTATCACTGGGGGAAAAAAAGTAAACCATTAAACTTAGCTTTTACACATCTTGTTCAAATTTGAGATCATTTGAGCGAGAATTGGCTACTGTATGTTGTCAGACTATCGAATGATGTCCAATTTTTTGGGACACCCTGTATTAATAGAGAATTTGGATATAAATTCGGGTATCGTGATAATATTGTATCAGGTGTTTCCCGTACCTAGCATAAAGTCCTCTTTCTCTCTCTCCTGCAGGGTGGCTCGCTGTTAGCCTCTCCGTTCCTAAAGGGCTTCCTGGCTGGCTATGTGGTGGCCAAACTCCGCGCCTCGGCCGTTTTGGGGGTCGCTGTGGGAACCCTTACAGGCATCTACGCTGCACAGACCTACCAGGTGCCAAACATTGAGCAGACCATAAAGGACTATATAAACTCCTTGAAGAAAGGTCCTAATAATTAGCACGGCGAAGGAAGGAATCGTGAAGCAGTATCAATTATAATCAAAAAAATATGAACTTGTGGTTTAATATAATGTTTGATTAGCTGTAGCTGTCTGGACAAAGCAGGGCTAAGAGGCTGAACATGAAATGTGAAAACCCATGACTAGTTGAAGTGACTGTTTGTTTGTTTTTATATTGCACTACGAAAGAGTTAGTATTTAGTTAATTAATAATTTTGGTTTGGTTTGTTGCATGCTTGCCTTAAAACCAAGTTTGAATCATTTCAATCTTTTACTATTTATCATAATCATAATCAGCTCAGATGGAAAAATAAAAAAACGGTACAAATTGAGACTAGATGTAGAAGATGATCATCATTAAGAATGTTGGTTCTAGTCAAGCAGACCATCCACACACTAAGCGGTGGCTCCGTGATACTCGCTGGATCTTCCTCTTAATCATCTCAGTACTGATCTACGGCTCTCACGCTCCTCTCATCGCTCTCACTAAATCAAACGGCCGTGTCCCTTTCAGCCCGTCATCCTGCGTCGTCCTGATTGAGCTCGCCAAGCTGCTGATCTCTCTCGGTGCTCTGTTTGCTTCGGGCAACATCCACACCATCAGGGTTTCCATATCCTGGGCTGCAATTCTGCCGTACGCGCTCCCCGCTATGCTTTACGCGTTCAACAACAACCTGGTGGTTTTCATGCAGGCCGACATGGACCCCAGTTCATTTCAGGTTCTCAGCAACCTTAAGATCGCCTCCACCGCACTGCTCTACACTACCTGCCTGAAGAGGAGGCTGCGCCACACTCAGTGGGCCGCCCTGGCGTTCCTCATGGTGGCCGGGGCACTTCACAGCTACTCCAGCCTGGATTGGGAAATCTCAGATCCGGGAGTGGAGAACGCAAGAGCCGGGCTTCATATCACAGCCTGGGGGCTACTGCTTGTGCTCCTTTACTGCTTTGTGTCCGGACTCGCTGCAGTCTACACCGAGAAAGTTTTAAAAAGCCAGCGTTTGCCGCTGAGCTTACAGAATCTGTTCCTGTATATATTCGGCGTGGGGATCAACCTGATATCACATTTCTACAGCAGCGGGACGCAGCAGGCGTTCCTAGACGGATATTCTGCACTGGTGTGGATCATCGTAGCAGGACAGGCAGCTAACGGCCTGCTGATGTCTGTAGTAATGAAACATGGAACTGGAATCACGAGACTCTTCATCATTTCTTCAGCCATGCTGGTGAACAGCGTGCTCTCCTGGGGGCTGCTGGGATTGCAGCTCACTCCTTTCTTTCTCTTGCCTGTGCTGATGATCGCAGTGGCTGTGTACCTCTATTACAGGTGATTGACCCGAAAACAGGGCTTGTGTTTTAATCAGGATTTCAATTCCTGGTTCCTGGCTGAAAAGTGAATTTTTTTTTGTGTGGAGTTTTTTTTTTTTTTTTTTTTGGCATCCCCAACTTGTTGGTATTATATAATATAATAGCAATATTTAATATTCAAATGAACCCAAATACCTACATTTTAAAACCTACATTTAAAAATGATGAATAATATATATATATATATATATATATATATATACACAGTGGTGTGAAAAACTATTTGCCCCCCTCCTGATTTCTTATTCTTTTGCATGTTTGTCACACAAAATGTTTCTGATCATCAAACACATTTAACTATTAGTCAAAGATAACACAAGTAAACACAAAATGCAGTTTTTAAATGAGGGGTTTTATTATTTAGGGAGAAAAAAAATCCAAACCTACATGGCCCTGTGTGAAAAAGTAATTGCCCCCTGAACCTAATAACTGGTTGGGCCACCCTTAGCAGCAATAATTGCAATCAAGCGTTTGTGATAACTTGCAACGAGTCTTTTACAGCGCTCTGGAGGAATTTTGGCCCATTCATCTTTGCAGAATTGTTGTAATTCAGCTTTATTTGAGGGTTTTCTAGCATGAACCGCCTTTTTAAGGTCATGCCACAACATCTCAATAGGATTCAGGTCAGGACTTTGACTAGGCCACTCCAAAATCTTCATTTTGTTCTTCTTCAGCCATTCAGAGGTGGATTTGCTGGTGTGTTTTGGGTCATTGTCCTGCTGCAGCACCCAAGATCGCTTCAGCTTGAGTTGACGAACAGATGGCCGGACATTCTCCTTCAGGATTTTTTAGTAGACAGTAGAATGCATGGTTCCATCTATCACAGCAAGCCTTCCAGGTCCTGAAGCAGCAAAACAACCCCAGACCATCACACTACCACCACCATATTTTACTGTTGGTATGATGTTCTTTTTCTGAAATGCTGTGTTACTTTTACGCCAGATGTAACGGGACACGCACCTTCCAAAAAGTTCAACTTTTGTCTCGTCGGTCCACAAGGTATTTTCCCAAAAGTCTTGGCAATCATTGAGATGTTTTTTAGCAAAATTGAGACGAGCCTTAATGTTCTTTTTGCTTAAAAGTGGTTTGCACCTTGGAAATCTGCCATGCAGGCCGTTTTTGCCCAGTCTCTTTCTTATGGTGGAGTCGTGAACACTGACCTTAATTGAGGCAAGTGAGGCCTGCAGTTCTTTAGATGTTGTCCTGGGGTCTTTTGTGGTCTCTCGGATGAGTTGTCTCTGCGCTCTTGGGGTAATTTTGGTCAGTCGGCCACTCCTGGGAAGGTTCACCACTGTTCCATGTTTTTGCCATTTGTGGATAATGGCTCTCACTGTGGTTCGCTGGAGTCCCAAAGCTTTAGAAATGGCTTTATAACCTTTACCAGACTGATAGATCTCAATTACTTTTGTTCCTGAATTTCTTTGGATCTTGGCATGATGTCTAGCTTTTGAGGTGCTTTTGGTCTACTTCTCTGTGTCAGGTAGCTCCTATTTAAGTGATTTCTTGATTGAAACAGGTGTGGCAGTAATCAGGCCTGGGGGTGACTACAGAAATTGAACTCAGGTGTGATAAACCACAGTTAAGTTATTTTTTAACAAGGGGTCACTTTTTCACACAGGGCCATGTAGATTTGGAGTTTTTTTTAATCCCTTAATAACGTAAACCTTCATTTAAAAACTGCATTTTGTGTTCAATTATGTTATCTTTGACTAATAGTTGACGGTTTTTGATGAGCAGAAACATTTAAGTGTGACAAACATGCAAAAGAATAAGAAATCAGGAAGGGGGCAAATAGTTTTTCACACCACTGTATAAAACATTTGTTTTATTAACCTTTATTTAAATTAATATTCCCATTGTCATAGAAACATCCCACAAAAACAGATAGTAAGATTAAAGGAAAGACATCCAATTGAGCATATTTATTAAATAATAAAACAACACTAAAAAGCAGGGGAAAATATTCGGTGAAATAACAGTAAAATATTTGGTTATAATGTTTTAATGTTTTTAAAGAGAGAGAGAGAGAAAGAAATCAGCTATGTTAATAAGCTGCGTGAAAAGTGCTTTATAAAGTCATAATGCCAGTGATGTCTCAGAAAGGTGCATTTAGACATTGATATATGCAGTATTGATATATTGCCTTGTCCTAATAATAACAGGAAATTAGAGATAAAGACATATATAGGTGGTTTTAAATCAAATTATTATATTTTGTTTGTTTTTGTACAATTACCAAAGAATATGACAAATGTCCTATAATTTCAGTGACTCGCACAAACTTAATTACTCGACTAATAATGCTTAATAATAATAAAGTTGAAACAATAATTCATTTCATTTACTCATCTTTTTTCCTAAATAGCTGAAGTTAATTAGATAAACAATTATCATGTTAATACTAAAGTAAATCTTTATCATATTAACTTTCATTGTGCAAGCCTACATTTTTTTTCTTTTTTCTCCCAGGAGTGTATACAGCTGTCTTGGCAAAACTGTGCCAAGATTTTTTTTTCCCCCTTTCTTTTTTCTGGGGGGTCTTTGGTTTATTTATGTATTTTGTTTTTAATTTTTATGTTCTAAAATGTGTTTTTATGAATAAAATGTGTGTGATAAGAAAATCCTCTCTTTGAAACAGAATGCCTTGTTTTTGTTTTTGTCTGTTTGTTGGAGGTTTTTTTTTTTTTTTTTTATAATCCCAAACAGTACAAAAGTTGTAGTGCAGAGACTTAAAGACTTTATGAATTAAATGATGGAAATAAATCTGACAAATATCTACCATGGCTTATTTCTATGTTGAGTGTTTGTAGTTTTACCATTAAAAGTTTATCTTGGTTTTAGTTTATATTCATAGTGTAATAGTTGAACTCGGGTTGTGTGACTCCTTCACTCATCGATCTTGCCACAAACAGCCTTTAGCTCAGCCAAATCTACAGAAAGAGAAAAGGTAAAATAACAGTATAACTCTTATGCACACAGAATCAAATCAGTTGTCACTGGGCTGATGCCATCATGTAGCCTTTTATCCCTTAGTTAATGATGTAACTGATATTATGATATATGTAGTAAATTTAAAATGTAATAAACATACAGTACATGATTTGACCTTAAAGACTCTTATTATGACATAAAATTATACTCGTACAGGAGCCTTTTGGTGACAAAGGTCAACTAAAACTATAAGCCTATGATTTGGAGTAATTTGCAGTATAG
Organism: Channallabes apus; assembly: GCA_030522415.1. NCBI lineage: Eukaryota > Metazoa > Chordata > Actinopteri > Siluriformes > Clariidae > Channallabes > Channallabes apus. Next base: position 17,073,278 of record CM060107.1, read on the forward strand.
TCAGGATTTCTGGATAAAACTTCATTATACTATCATTCATACCTCATTATAAACATTTTACCCCATCATTACTCTGATACTTTCCTTACTAATAATTTTTTTAAAGTATAGTTTCTTATACATTTCATTCCTGCTTATCTGTGCTAGCATTTTTCAATTTCAACTCTCTAAAAGATCTCTAAGCAAAACAGTCACCTTTAAGGAGCTTCATGTTGTCGGCTTGAAGCTGCTGGTTTTGAGAGGACAGAAACACGGCGTCCTGAATGGCTTCCAGCAGCAGAGTCCTGTACCTGCCTTCTGTTTGCTGCTTCTGCTCCTCCAGCACCTGACGGAATTTCCGAAACACCTGGATAAAAACAAGTTAAGTTATTTTTAAATTTGGTGCATTTAATTATAATACCAAGGTTTTTATTTGCTGTCATCTCAGCTGCAAAATATTAAATGTGCTAAAAAAAAAAAAAGAGGAGAATATTTGAAATTATTTCTTATAATTGTTATATTCTTCGCAGAATACAGTATGTTACTGTTGTTTCATTTATTAGAAATACAGCAAAAAACAGCCAACCTTACCTGAAGAATGAGAAATACAACAAACTGTTCTTTATATAAAGTATATACAGTTTAATCCTTTTCATATTTTCCATATTTATTATATGAATATGTTTATTCCTTGCTGGATTGTACCTATTTGTCAATTGTGTCTGAATGTATCTTATAAATGAATTATAAATAGATTATAAATATGATTATAAAATAATTCATTTAAATTATTGTAGGTTGTCCATAACTTTTATTTTGTCAGTGAAAAGATATTGAACTGCTCTCTCTTGATAATTTTTTTTTAAAGAAAAGCAAAAAGCCTTTCTTTTTTTTCCACATTTACTTTACAGCATAGTGAAATTCTTTTCTTTACATATTCCTGCTTGTTGGGAAGCTGGAGTCAGAGTGCAGGGCCAGCCACATTACAGCGGCCCCGGAGCAGAGTAGATTAAGGGCCTTGCTTAAGGGCCCAACTGGGGCAACCAGCAGAGCTGGAGAGAGGCTTGAACCCCTGACCTTCTGATCAGTAATCCAAAACGTTAAATATTTTAAAACTCCCATAATGCTACTGCTTTGATGGTTTAAAGTTCACTCTCTATTGCCCCCCATCCAGACTTCCCAAGTGATGCCCAGAGTTCCCAAATGATGAGTTCCCAAATGATGCCCCATACATTTACTACATTATTAGAATATCATCCCAAATGACGATATTCTAATAATGTAGTAAAAAATTCAATGGGTTATTTGAATGTGCAAATAAAATCAAATTAGGGTTAAAGAAAAGGTTTAATGCAGGTACCTGTAGGCTCTCCTCTCTGAGAGAATGCATTTCCTTCTGGTGGAGTTTATACTGAGCTGCCAGGTCTGCCTCAACCTGCTGATTCTCTCTGCGCAGGGCCTCGATCTGCAGCACCAGGATCTGCCTCTCTCTTCTCAGATACATCACTTCATCCTCCAGCCCCTCTGGCTACACATGGAGGGGGTGAGCATTTAATACATTCAGTTATAATGCAACCATGCATATAGAGTTTAACGGACGGCAAGAAGTGGCTGTGGTTTGGACATTGGGTGGGAACTGAACCCATGTCTTCCATATGGAAGGTGGGAAACCTACTGTACCGCTCAACCACCAATTCCCCGTATTAGTGAATGAGCACAGAGTAAAAAAAATATGAATGAATGCATTAGCTACTGCAGGACTAAAGTCCAGATAAGGTCTGTCATGTAAATATACAGTACAAGTATAGTATAAGTATACACTTGGATAGTGATAATCTAAAACTTGATTATATTGTTTATTCTACACTGGGTGTTGATAACGCCTTTGGAGTGAAGCAAGAATTCTGATTTTGAGGTTTGGAAGGAAGAGCAATGTTAATGTGTCCATGCGATAGATTTGAGTTTTGGACCTGGTGAACCTTTTGGGTATCGCGGAGATAATGTTCCTACCTGCTGTTCTTGCAGTTCATGCTCCATCTTTAGCAGTTCCTCCTGTAACACTTTCTCATGTTCTTCTTTCATCTTCCTCCTCTGCTCCTGTAGTTTGGAGTATTCCTCCTATTGCAATGTCACCGAGTAAATCCAAGTGTTATTCACATATTTAAATACCTGTTATTGTTAATATATTCATCATTTTTGTTATGCACTGGAAATATGTGCCTATTATTTAAAAAGAAAAAAAAATGGCATTAGTGTTTATGCACATTTACTGTATAGTGCTATATAATTGTTGAACCTGATTGGTCAGAAGATGTAAATTAATATCCTATGCTGATTTGAAAGTAGCTCCAATTGCAAAGAATTATTATATTATATTATTAAGCTCATTTTAATGTTGTTGTTTTATATATATATATATATATATATATATATATATATATATATATATATATATATATATATATACACACACTGCATTCCAAATTATTATGCAAATTGGATGGAAGTGTCATAAACATTAAATGTTTAGTTTTTAAATTAAACTTATGGATGGTATTGTGTCTCGGGGATCTTTGAAATGAATCTCAGACACCCGTGATAATTAGTTTGCCAGATAATCCCAATTAAAGGGAAAGTACTGAAGAAGGTTGTTCCACATTATTAAGCAGGCCACAGGTTTCAAGCAATATGGGAAAGAAAAAGGATCTCTCTGCTGCTGAAAAGCGTCAAATGTTGCAATGCCTTGAACAAAATCATCTTCATGCACGACAATGCACCATCTCATGCTGCAAAGAATACCTCTGTGTCATTGACTTTTATGGGAATAAAAGATGAGAAACTCATGGCGTGGCCACCGTCCTCCCCTGACCTCAAACCCATTGAGAACCTTTGGAGCATCCTTAAGCAAAAGATCTAGGATAGGAGGCAGTTCACATCAAAACAGCAGCTCTGGGAGGCTATTCTGACATCCTGCAAAGAAATTCAAGCAGAAACTGTCCAAAAACTCACAAGTTCAATGGATGCAAGAATTGTGAAGGTGATATCAAAGAAGGGGTCCTATGTTAAGATGTAACATGTTAGGATGTTTTTGATTTAAATAGCTTTTGATTTCTTTCATTCTCCTAATGCTGCAAATTCAACAAAAGACCATTTTTAGTTCTTAAATTGTTTTAACTCTGTTGTGCATAATAATTTGGAACAATGCATTTTAATATTTTTTAAATAAATATTATAATTAGCAGGTTTGTTCAATAAAATTCAAATTATACCCTAATAGTTGATGACTTGAAAATTATACAGACTGTCATTTGCATTGACAAATTATGAAAATCAGGGAAAGATATCATTTGCATAATAATTTGGAACATGGTGTATATATATCACATAAATTAGTGTGATGTAAGAGAAAAAAGAAATTGCAATGTGTTTTTGGCAAAACTAGCTCCAGGATAAGATCACATCACACCTTGTTGATTATTTCCACACATCACTGTGTGTTTATTCCTTACTTACTCGTCATAAAAAATTAAACATAGACTACCAGTGTTTTAATATAAAAAAACATTTTTGAATCATGCCACTTACTGAACTAGAGTTCTGTCCTAATCGTTCTGATTCTTCGGTTACATCCTCTTGTGTTTTCTCCTCTTTGTGCAGCTGCTCTTTCAGCTGCTTTATGCGCTTAACCCTCGCCTCGTTCCTTTCCACACTGGTCCTGCCCTCTGCCATCACCATCATCATTAGTTACCATCATTATTGCGAACATTAATTCATCATTATCATGTTGCATCTCAGCTGCAGCGTTAACGTTGATTGAGGTTCATACATTGCAGTTCTACTCTGTGATGTTTTTTTCCCTTTGTAAAAGGATTGAGATTTCATCAATTAATCTATTAAGAAATAGTGTGAAGTTTGACTGTATTTTTACTTGCTCAAGCTTTCTCTTGCACAAAACAATTGATTTTTGATTGCTCAAACTCTCTCTGACTCCTGCTCTGTTTAAAATTAAAATAAGTCCATTTTTTATTTCATGCCAAAGACACATTTTTTTCAGGCCAAGATGACAAAATCTAGCCCAATTACATTACTGTGCACCCCCATTTCTTAATATAAAATGTATTTTAATTATATAGTATATTGTAATAGGATAAATATAGAATAACAGTATAGAATAATTATATTTATGGGCAGTGGTGGCTCAGAGGGCTAAGGCAGTGAGTTACCGACCGGAAGATCGGCGGTTCGATCCCCAGCTCCACCAGGTTGCCACTGGTGAGCAAGGCCCTTAACCCTAACTGCTCCAGGGGCGCTGTATCATGGCTGACCCTGTGCTCTGACCCCAGTTACGCTGGGATATGCGAAGAAGGAATTTCACTGTGCTGTAATGTATATGTGACAAATAAAGGCTTAACTTAAGTTAAAAAATATAGATTAAATAACAGGCTGTAAAGTGTCAAAATGTAAAAACTTCAATTGATAAATCCTACAATTTAAAACCTGGTTATTTATATAGCAATCTCAGCAGCAGCCTCATTTCCCCTCTTTTCTAGTCTTTTCTAACAACTCAGCATTCAACATCACCAGTATACTAATCCTGATCATCTGTCTCCATCTGCACCTGTTTCCCACTGGTTCATGTCTTAAGTTAAATGGCTTTTTTATGCTTCACATTGATTAATACGTCACTGTGAGACTTAACAAGCAAAAACATTTCTCTAAAATTGCTCAGGTACAGGCATTGGACTATAAATATACACTCACTTTATACATTATGTGACTGTGACCATACCTAACTGCCATCTCTCCTCTTCTGCTCTTTCTCCCACTCTTTCTCTTTCCTCTCTCCCCCTGTCTCCCCCTTTCACTCTTTCTCTCTCTCTCTCTGTCGAGCTACACATGTCATTCCTGAGCTGCCAGTGATCCAGACTCCCTCTGCCCTCCGGACCTGATCCATCCTGGTGCCCCGCTTCTTCTTGGAGATCTCGTCGCATGTGTCTCTTTGGGATGCGTCTGGCGTCTGGGATGATTCTATCTACTTAGAAGACGGTTCTGGCCTCGACTGGTGTTGTCAGCTGTTTCTCTGAGGATTTGACAATTCGATAGCTCAGGACTGGAACTTTCTACAAGTCTATCTGAGTCTCCAATAACTACTGGACTCCATTTTAACATCAATTAACATCAACTATTATAGTTGAACAGCCTGCCACCTAACACACTGTATAAATGCAGATCATTTCCTGCTATCTGTTTCACCCAGATGAGGATGGGTTCCCTGTTGAGTCTGGTTCCTCTCAAGGTTTCTTCCTATTACCATCTCAGGGAGTTTTTCCTTGCCACTGTCGCCCTCGGCTTGCTCACCAGGGACTATCTGAACATTTTGATTCATACACATTCACATTCCATACAAACTCAAATAATTCTTTTGATTGTGTAAAGCTGCTTTGAGACAATGTCAATTGTTAAAAGCGCTATACAAATAAAAATTGAATTGAATTGAATAGAATAAATGAGAACCAAAAACTTGGCAAAAATGTGAGGAAAAAAAGTCCTTCAGGAAGCCTAAAGAAATATTCCTCAAGAATACATAAAAAATACAAGGAAGCTCTGTGGAAGCAGACTATGAAGAAAATTCTCAAGACTTTTGCACAGTATATGTGCATACAGACCTTTGAGGTGCATTTCCATCTCTTCTCTCAGAAGATGTTGCAAGTTGTTCTTCCTCTCTGCTGGATCAGACGGAACCCGACCCATCACAGACTCATTGCCGATTTCCTCCTGAGCTCAAAAACAGATAGACCTTGTAGCCCTGCAGTCTTCCTCCAGGATGTTCCAAGTTGTATATAATGTACTAATATTAATAACACTGGTACTACTGCTGCTGCTGCTGCTACTCCTACTACTACTACTACTAATAATAATAATAATAATAATAATAATAAAACTGGCTAAGCATGAGTATCAGTACTTACAGATGTATCCATGCTGTACAGTTTATAAAGTGGAAAAACTGCTTCAATGTCCCTCTTCAACAGTAAAGCAGGTTACTGTGCTAAATTTGCAGTAAAATATTCATTAGCAGGTATCCACTTTCTCCACCCTGACGTGGTCTAAATGATCCCACTGACTGAATTACCATTACAGCTTTATCATGGTATTTCAGAGTAGCTTGGGAGTTTTATGTTTTTAAGTATTCATGTTTTCATGGTTTTAAAAACATGTATCATCACTTTGTAATTAGTATTCATAAGGCTTTTGTTGTTTCTTTTGAAAAATATAGGACAGAATATTTAAAGTGTATATGTATCTTTAAACTTAAATCATTTAAAATTGTATGGTAATTGTTTTCACCTCATATCTGCGATACAATTGAAACTAATTTTGTTTCATATTTTTCAAAGCATATACATAGCATAGTACTTGGAACAAGTTATTGTAAATTTTTAAAGGCATAACATTGCAACGTTCCCTTTGTGTCGTTGTGGAGCCTCCATGGATCGGGCTTGTTTTGTCTGGCGTAACAAATGGGTGACCGATTGGATTGGGATCTAGGGAGTTTGGAGGCCTTGGGCTCTTTGCCTGCCGTGCCCCATGTGCAGTGAGTTGTGGTTTACTGGGTGTTCAGGTGCCTTTCTATTATGGACAGCATTAAAAAAAATTCCTGCGATTCATGCTGCATTGGCTTTTCTATGGGATCAGACCAGATGAACTGGCTTTTGGTCCCCAGGCGCATGGGAAGGCCTTTGAACCTGTCACCAGCTTACTGGCATATAATTGCTAATCAATGTGAATGAGTTAATCTTATATATTGGCAGAGGTGGAAAGTAACGAATTACATTTACTCGCGTTACTGTAATTGAGTAGCTTTTTTGTGTATTTCTACTTTTTAAAGTAGTTTTTAAAATCTGTAATTTAACTTTTACTTAAGTACGTTTTGTTTGAAGTATTGTAATTCGCTACATTTTAAATCATATTCGCTACTGAGTAAAAAATAAATGAATGAAAATTATAAAATAATAAAAGATATTATGTTTTGTATAAATGCTCCGTTGCGCCGCGTGTGTGTATCATGTCCTGGTCGCGCGCCGCTCCAGACTCCACTCCAGGTTTTCTGACATCGGCAGCTACCTGACCTTCCACACGGTCGCTTCCGCCCTGAGTGACGTCATCGACTAGCACGACCATGTATAACCCGGAGAGACGCGGGAAAGAGGAAAGAGGTTGTGATTTTGGCGTTTTGATATTTGGTTGTGTATTCCGGTTTTGACTTTTTTGCCTCCAATTGACTTTGATTATTGCTTTGTCCCTTTGGTTTGGTTGGTCTTTGTATATATTTGTAGATAATTTCATTGTTTTTGGTTTAGGGAGTCCGGGAAGGTACCTGTATTTTTGTTTGTGTGTGTGTGTGTGTGTGTGTGTGTGTGTGTTTTTTTATTTGTTTGTTTTTTTTGCAGGTAATCTAGCTACTAAATATAAATACCATTTTGTTTATTATTTTGGCCTGGGTCCATCCTGAATCTGATCCTCCTCCTCGTGTGTGTGTGTGTGTGTGTGTGTGTGTGTGTGTGTGTGTGTGCAAACCTCATTATTTCATCAGTTAATGATTGGATCTAGTTCTTTCTGCCATATGCCACCATTTCCATACAGTTTAAAATAGAACCCTGAACCGTTCTTTTGCTGTATGACCCTAGACTGGGACGTAACACCATATTTAAGTGACCACTTTCATTTTCAAGCACAAGAAAGACAACAGCTTTATTATGCAAAGGTGTTCCTTCAGTTAAAAACAACCAGTTTGAGATTTATATCTGCTCATCTTTTTTGAACTATGCTAGAATGCCTCATCCCACCCCGCTGTTAAAAAAAATAAAAAATTAACTCGGTAACTTTTACTCTGAGTACATTTTTTAATGAGCTACTTTTTACTTTTACTTGAGTAGATTTTTATAATTGTAACTTTACTTGTACTTAAGTAAAATTTCACTGAAGTAACAGTACTTGTACTTGAGTACAAAATTTTATTACTCTTTCCACCTCTGTATATTGGTAATGTTATGGTTAATCAGCGTACGCAGTATGTCTAGTTGTCAAATGTACAGGTCATATTTTTCTAATGAATGTAATGAAATTCTACTATTTTTTATTTATTAATGACTTGAAAATGCAAAATGCTGTCTCAGTATGCCAAACCAGCAGGTGGTGATATGACCCTAACTGTAAGGTCATGTTGGCCAATCAGACATCTGTAATAAATATAATAATGAAGGGGTTTTCCACAAAGGTCTGTGTGCAGTGACCTAAAATGAAGTTTGAACTTTTTATAAACACCCATGTGGGAAGGCCTTATTAGAGAAAGTTTTTGAACACTGATATGTTACAGTACATGTTAGGGAAACACTGTATATGACAGGCTTAGTTCTCGTGAATGGAAGGAAAATAATGGTGTGTTCCTGTTGTGGTGCAATATACTGTAGACCCCGTTTGTAGTGAATAATAGGAGAATATTGAAAATGCACCTTACAATTTTACTGAACGGTTGGTAAAAGCTAGAATATTGGGCCCAGCTTCTGGCGAATGGTAGGAGAATGGTACAGTAGCTTCTAATTTTCACGAATGATGGGAAATGCTGGAAGATTAGATGCCAGTTCTAGTGAATGATGTTGTTTGTGTCTCTATGTATGACAATTGTGACATTGTAAAACTTTTTCACATCAGTTGTTGGAGCTGAAGATGCCTCTCAGATGACAGGTTATAACAATCAAGAGAAAGAGAAAGAGGTCACTATTATTACACATGAACTGCATACTGAAAGTTGTTCATACACATATACAGTACATCATTAAATCTCCTTATCATTTTATAATTATGTTATGCTGCAGTGACGTATCTGATACTAGTTATGTTTGTGTTCTGACCTTTGGAAACCCACCAAACCCACCCAGTGCTTGGGATCTCTTTGCCATTCTTATCCACACACAAGCACTGTGCCAACACTGCTTGGGATTGTAGTTGCCCTCGTCATCACACTGTGGGTAACAGAAGCCTGTTCTGACCTGTCCAGCAATCTTGCACTTAGTCTCCACCATGGCAGCTATAGAGGGAAGAAAGGAAGCAAAGATAGACAAAGAGGTGTTGGTCTGAATTCTAATATAAGATTTTTATCTATCTTTTTATCACTATCACAGCCATAATCACTACCGTTCAAAGGTTTGTGGTCACTTGCAAATTTCTTTGTTTTTGTTTAGTGATTTATTTTCTACATTCTACAACAATACTGGGGATTTCAAAACTATACAATAACACATATGTAATTAGGTAATTACGTAACAACAAGAAAAACAACAGTTAGTTGTTATTTTAAGACACAGAGGTCAGCCTTTCTGTAATAGTTCTTGCAGGAACAGTATTGTCAAGTGCATTTGCAAAATCCGTCAAGCACCATAATGAAACTGTCTCTCATGAAGACCCCCCAGGAGGGCGAGACCAAAACCTACCTCTGCCACAGACGAGAAGTTCATTTAGAGTTATCAGCCTGAAAAAATAACCAATTTACAGCAGCTCAGATTAGAGGCGTTATGAAGTCTTTACAGAGCAGAAGTAGCAGACACATCTCAATATCAACTGTTCAAAGGAGATTAATGCATTTTTTGGACGCCTTCAGCATTCCTTTAATTCAATTCAATTCAGTTTTATTTGTATAGCGCTTTTAACAATTGACATTGTCTCAAAACAGCTTTACACAATCAAAAGAATTATTTAAGTTTGTATGGAATGTGAATGTGTATGAATCAAAATGTTCAGATATTCCCTGGCGAGCAAGCCCGAGGGCGACAGTGGCAAGGAAAAACTCCCTGAGACGGTAATAGGAAGAAACCTTGAGAGGAACCAGACTCGACAGGGAACCCATCCTCATCTGGGTGAAACAGATAGCAGGAAATGATCTGCATTTATACAGTGTTAAGTGTTAGGTTCAGCTATAATAGTTGATGTTAATTGATGTTATAATACTTGATGTAAAATGGAGTCCAGTAGTTATTCGAGACTCAGATAGACTTGTAGAAAGTTCCAGTCCTGAACTATCGAATTGTCAAGTCTTCAGAGAAACAGCTGACCACACCAGTCGAGGCCAGAACCATCTTCTAAGTATAGAGAATCATCCCCAGACACCAGACGCATCCTAAAGAGACACACGGGGCATCCATGCGATGAGACCTCCAACCAGAAACCGGGCACCAGGATGGATCAGACAGGTCCGGAGGGCAGAGGGAGTCTGGATCACTGGCAGCTCAGGAACCACATGTGTAGCTCGACAGAGAGAGAGAGAGAAAGAGTGAAAAGGGGAGACAGGGGGAGAGAGGAAAGAGAAAGAGGGGGAGGAAGAGAAGAAGAGGAGAGATTGCAATTAGGTATGGTCACAGTCACAATGTCTAATGTGAATGTATATTTACTGTAGAGTGCAAGCAGGGACTCCGGCAGGACTAACTATGACAGCATAACTAAAAGGGAGAGCCAGAAGGAAACACAAACATGAGGGGGAACTGAGATGTAAAGCAAACAATCACCTCACCGTCAACAAACCTGAGTGATCAAATGAGACTGAGGAAGACAGCATCTAAACATACCAGTTCACCATAATACTCTACGTCCATGAGTCCCCCAGATCTGCTCCTTTACCTTATGGCAAATCTATTTATAAAAATGCTTGGCTAAATAAATAGGTTTTGAGCCTAGACTTAAACACTGAGACTGTGTCTGAGTCCCGAACACTATTTGGAAGACTATTCCATAATTTTGGGGCTTTGTAAGAAAAAGCTCTGCCCCCAGCTGTAGTTTTCATAATACGCGGTACTGATAAGCAGCCTGCATCCTTTGACCGAAGTAGGCGTGGCGGATCGTAAGACACTAGCAGTTCGCTCAGATACTGCGGCGCGAGACCATTTAATGCCTTATATGTCAAGAGTAGTATTTTAAAATCAATGCGAAATTTCACAGGGAGCCAATGCAGTGAAGATAGGATAGGGGTGATGTGCTCATATCTTCTGGTTCTAGTGAGGACTCTCGCTGCTGCATTTTGGACTAGCTGAAGCTTGTTTATGCACCTAACTGAACAACCAGACAGTAAGGCATTACAATAGTCCAACCTAGAAGTGATAAAAGCATGAACTAGTTTTTCTGCATCATTTAGCGACAATATATTTCTTATTTTGGCGATATTTCTAAGGTGAAAGAATGCTATCCTGGTGATATTATCTACATGAGCTTCAAATGAAAGGCTGGAATCTATAATCACGCCGAGGTCTTTTACTGTTGCACTTGACGGAACAGAAAGGCCATCTAAAGTTACGGTGTGATCTAAGATTTTACTTCTAGCTGTATGCGGTCCTATGACTAGAACTTCTGTCTTATCCGGATTAAGCAGAAGGAAGTTAATTAGCATCCAATTTCTTATGTCCTGAACACATTGCTCAACTTTAGTAAGATGGTTTTTCTCATCAGGTTTTGTTGAGACGTATAGCTGTGTGTCGTCAGCATAACAATGAAAACTAATACCATGCTTACGGATTATGTTGCCCAGAGGAAGCATGTAAAGGGAAAAAAAGCAGTGGGCCTAAAACTGAACCCTGCGGAACGCCAAACTCCACTAGAGAACATGCAGAATAATCACCATTTAAGTCTACATACTGATAACGATCGGTCAAATAGGATCTGAGCCAGGAGAGGGTTGTACCCTTAATTCCTACTAAATTTTCTAATCTGTGAAGAAGAATAGCATGATCAATAGTGTCAAAAGCTGCACTGAGGTCGAGTAATACAAGCATAGTTACACAACCCTGATCAGAGGCCAATAGGAGGTCATTTACTACTTTAACGAGTGCTGTTTCTGTGCTGTGATGAGGCCTAAATCCTGACTGATACAGTTCATGTATGCCATTTCTATGTAGATATGAGCATAGCTGCTCCGCTACTATCTTTTCCAGAATCTTAGAGATAAAGGGGAGGTTTGATATTGGCCTGTAATTGGACAGCTGACAGGGGTCGAGGTCAGGTTTCTTAATTATTGGTTTAATAACTGCTACTTTAAAAGATTTTGGAACATAACCAATGCTGAGTGAGGAATTAATTATTCTCAACATCGGTTCTGTTATTACTGGTACTATCTGTTTAAGAAAATGTGTCGGTATAGGATCTAATATACAGGTTGATGAATTTGCAGAAGAGATGAGTGAAATTAGTTCATTCTCTTCAAGAGGAGTAAAGTATTCTAGGTTTGAATCTGACATGGCTAGGTTAACATCAGTATCAATTACATTGTTTGGTTTCAAAGCCTCAATTTTATGCCTGATATTTACAATTTTATTATTAAAAAAGTTCATGAAGTCCTCACTATTGCATGATGATGTTGTGGAGATTTCTGTAGTGGTCTTATTTCTGGTTAATTTGGCTACGGTATTAAATAAAAATCTAGGATTATTTTTATTTTCTTCTATAAGAGTGGAGAGATACGTTGATCTAGCTACACTAAGAGCTTTCCTATAGTTCAGGATGCTCTCTTTCCATGCTATTTGAAATACCAACAATTTAGTTTGACGCCATTTACGCTCTAATTTCCGAGCAGTCTGTTTTAAAGTGCGCGTGTGATCGTTATACCAGGGAGCGAGTTTCTTATCTCTAATAATTTTTCTTTTAGCTGGAGCTACATTATCTAAGGTACAACGAAGTGTCGACTCTAAATATTCAGTCGCCTGATCAAGTTCTGTGGGGTCAGACGGTGGCCTAATCGAAGTTGGTAACTCTGGGAGATTACTGATAAAACTCTGTGTGGTAGTTGATGTGAATGTACGTTTAATACGGTAGCGCGGTGCTGTGCGTACATTATCACTGTGACACACTTGAATGGAGACAAGATAGTGATCTGAGATAATTTCAGACAGTGGAATTGTGAATACATTTCTTATAATTAATCCGAAGAATATTACTAAATCTAAAGTGTGACCTGCTTTATGAGTGGGTCCTACTACACACTGATTTACGCCTACGGAGTCCAGTATGGATATAAATGCTGTTCTCAGAGGGTCTTCTGGATTCTCAAAATGAATGTTAAAATCTCCAGCAATTAACACTTTGTCTACAGAAATGACCAGGTCTGAGATGAAATCTGCAAATTCACTAAGAAATTCAGAATACGGCCCTGGAGGTCTGTAAATTATAATTAGTGGAATCGACTGAGCTGATTTAATATACTTAAATACACTTATGTTACTATAGAGAATTTCAAATGAGTTAAATTTGTGTCCGTGTTTTTGTACGATAGACAGATTATCATTATGAATAACTGCGACGCCTCCTCCTCTACCAGTTAACCGAGGCTGGTGTATGTAGCTGTATCCAGGAGGACTAGCTTCATTTAGAGCTACATGCTCGTCCTGTTTAACCCATGTTTCAGTTAAACAGAGTATATCAAACGCCTGATCTGTGATAATTTCATTAACAATAACTGCTTTTGATGTGAGAGATCTAATATTTAACAATCCTAGCTTCAGATCAGAGGTGCCGGCTGCGCATTCAGTATGATCTGAGTTTGTGGTCTTTATGTTAATTAGATTATTGAAACAGACTTTCTGGGTCTTTCTACATTTTTGCTTAGATCGGGGAACAGACACAGTCTCAATATGGTGAACCCTGAGTGACGACTCTATGCAGCTAGCAGACGGTTGGTTTAGCCTGTCTGTCTGCTCCCTGGCCTGGGCTCTGGATTGTCACCGATTAACTAGACCTCTACTGAGACTATGAGCTATACTACAGGAAATGAGAGCAGCACCTTCCCGAGTGGGATGGACACCATCCCGCCCTAATAGGCCAGCTTTGCCCTCAAAGGTCTTCCAATTATCTATGTAGCCCACATTATTTTCGGAGCACCACCTGGACATCCAGCGGTTCAGCGACCATAACCTGCTGTAAGCTATGTCGCCACGTCTCATTGGGATGGGACCAGAGCATACTACTTCATCGGACATCGCCTTCGCTAATTTAAACACCTCTGTAAAGTTATTCTTACTAACCTCTGACTGACGAAGGCGTATATCATTAGCTCCAGCATGTACCACTATCTTAGAGAACCTATGCTGTCCTAGAGCCCTAAGATTACCTACTATGTCCGGTGCTCTGGCTCCCGGGATACACCTAACCACTGCCGCTGGCGCCCCTAAAGGTCTAGCTAATGTCACGTGTCTCAGTATAGTCTCCTATAACCAGAGCTCTTTCAGGTTTCTCAGCGGGTGCAGCACTGAGGAGAGCAAACCTGTTGGACACGTGAGGCGCAGAGGAATGTGCCTACTTTACAATGTAGAAAGAAAGAAAAATCAGGAACCATCATGGAGTTAGAAAGTGACCCCAAACGTTTGAATGGTAGTGTACAGTATATACAAAAAAAATATATATATAAAGTGAAATGTACAGGGTGGGCCATTTATATGGATACACCTTAATAAAATGGGAATGGTTGGTGATATTAACTTCCTATTTGTGGCACATTAGTATATGTGAGGGGGAAAACTTTTCAAGATGGGTGGTGACCATGGTGGCCATTTTGAAGTCGGCCATTTTGGATGCAACGTTTGTTTTTTCAATAGGAGGAGGGTCATGTGACACATCAAACTTATTGGGATTTTCACAAGAAAAACAATGGTGTGCTTGGTTTTAACATAACTTGATTCTTTCATGAGTTATTTACAAGTTTATTAATTAAGTTATAAAATGTTATAAATAAGTTATAAAATGTGTTCAATGTGCTGCCCGTTGTGTTGGATTGTCAATGCACTCCCACTCTTCACACACTGGGAGAAGAGGTTTGCATTGACAATCCAACACTTTTGAAAAAACAAAAGATGGATCCAAAATGGCCGACTTCAAAATGGCCACCATGAAAAGTTTTCCCCCTCACATATACTAATGTGCCACAAACAGGAAGTTAATATCACCAACCATTCCCATTTTATTAAGGTGTAGAGCTGTAATCGGGCCTTAAAAGTTAGGCCCGACTGGGCCCGAGCCCGACAGATTTTGGCACGAGCCCGACAAGTACATTTTGATTGACAGCCTTTTAAAAGCCCGAACCCGTTTACAGCCCGACATTATTCAAATGTGCGCAAGCGCACAGCTCTTTTGCCTTTGGTCAAGAATGAGTCATTTATACATGTTTTAACATAATTTATTTAAAGTGGAGGTTCTACATTAAATTGTTCCACAGGCGAGACTCCAGACCCCCTCCCCCCAAAAAAGTTTGTGACCTGGGTGAGAGGAGTCCCCGATGATGCTGTGTGTCTCCTGTCGTAAAGGTGTTCAATGGCTTGTAGTTCTGTCCCAATAATGTGCTGGTGGTTATCGCCACCCTTTGCAGTGTTTTCCTTCCTGACACCGTTTAGCTCTCATATCAGATAGTAATAGAGTTTGTCAGGATGCCCTCAATGGTGCAACGATAAAAGCTTTCCAGTATCTGGGGAGACAGATGACCTTTCTTCGGTCTCCACAGGAAGTAAAGGTTCTATTGCACTTTTGCAACTAGAAGTGAAGTGTTATGGTTCCAGGGCAGATCCTTGGAGATGTGGACACTTAGGATCTTGAAGCCAGAAACAAGTGCCACTTCAGTCCTATTAAGCACATTTATATGCTTAACAGGCTTTGCAGTATTTTGCCAATGTGTTT
The DNA here is from genome assembly GCA_030522415.1 of Channallabes apus. Taxonomy (NCBI): domain Eukaryota; kingdom Metazoa; phylum Chordata; class Actinopteri; order Siluriformes; family Clariidae; genus Channallabes; species Channallabes apus. The sequence continues at coordinate 17,088,956 of CM060107.1, forward strand.
AGGGACCTGAAATGACGTGCTATTCAAAATGTGTTGCAAACTGAATTTACTGGTTAGTGAATTAGTTCCTTAGTGTTTTTTCCATAACACTTTCAAAGCAAGGTGTGCTGTTCGGGTAAAATAATATAGGACATATACGTTATACATTTACATATACTTTTTTATTTATATTTTTTAGCAAAAAAATAATGTCCTTAAGATTAATTTATTTAAATAAGATTAGATGCAAAATAGCCTACTTTGCAAGATATTTATGCTTTTATTACTGATTGTAATGTAAGTAATTATGTTTATTGGTTATTTTATATTAATTATTGTTAAAGTTCTGAGAAGAAATGTAATGTAATGAGATGATTGTGTTATGGGTTAAATGGTTTTATAACATATTCTTTTTACATATGAAGCCTGAGATAAATAATCCGTTCAGCCATTACCTACAGTACAGTATACCACTTTCCCTGGAGGACTTGCAAATTACACGCACACAAAGTGGAGGCGACAATCAAAAGCCCAACTATGAAGCTGCCATGTCACAGTTACACTGCTAACCAATATTTATATACTGCCATGCTGCATGGATCAATGTTTTACTAAAATAAAAAAGGTGCCATTTATTTGAAAGCATTTTTCTTTTTTTACTGACATAACAAATTGTAACAGCTTGGGTTTCTTCTAATGCGAAAGAACCTAAAAAATATTGATTCAATAAAATCTTTTACATTAAATCATATCTTAACCTAAAGTTAAAATAAACATTTTAATTGTCACATAAGCATACAGAGTATGGTGTGCAGTAAAATGCTTTTGATCGATGTTTTTGAAACAACAACTGAAAATAAAATTGACATAGAATAAAATTTTACCATAATGATATAACAAAATTAATCGTGGAAAATGTACAGAAATTTAAATAAGAATACAACAGCAAAATACAATACTGTCAGGTATAAAAGTCAAATCATTGCATTTAGTATTGTCCACTTGATTTTTTTTTTTCATTTTTGTTAAATAATTAAGTACACTGTGAAAAAAATTATAATGTCGTTGTTCATCTGAAGTGGCGTTTGCCTAATACTAAGATCCAAGACCCGCTATGATTAAATATTATGTTTTTACACGTAACACAAACACATTCATTAGAGTTAAAAGAGGGGCAATAAATTTAAAAATAAACTCAAATTTTGCATGAAAGAAATATTGTATGATGCAGAGATGTATAAGGCTGGGTAGTAGCAAAAGTATGTTTGTCATGAATGGTAAAGTGTTGAAATGTCAGTATTGTTTATATCTCAGTGTGTGTGTGTGTGTGTGTGTGTGTATAAGAGTGTTTAAATATTTTTACAAATATTTTTTATAAATATTTACTTTACATGATTAATTCAATATCGGCTCTGAATCAGTTTAGTTCAAATAAATTATGTTTAAAGTTTGGATGTTATGGTTTTCAATTTTTCCAAATAATAATAAAAAAAAATTCCTCAAGATATAATTCAATTCAATTCAATTTTATTTGTATACTGCTTTTAGCAATTGTCATTGCCTCAAAGCAGCTTTACGCAATCAAAAGAATTATTTAAGTTTGTATGGAATGTGAATGTGTATGAATCAGCATGGTCAGATAGTCCCTGGTGAGCAAGCCCGAGGGCGATAGTGGCAAGGAAAAACTCCCCGAGATGGTAATAGGAAGAAACCTTGAGAGGAACCAGACTCAACAGGGAACCCATCCTCATCTGGGTGAAACAGATAGCAGGAAATGATCTGCATTTATACAGTGTGTTAGTTGATGTTAATTGATGTTAAAATGGAGTCCAGGTAGTTATTGGAGACTCAGATAGACTTGTAGGAAGTTCCAGTCCTGAACTATCGGACTGTCAAGTCCTCAGAGAAACAGCTGCCAACACCAGTCGAGGCCAGAACCATCGTCTAAGTAGAGAGAATCATCCCCAGACACCAAACGCATCCCAAAGAGACACACGGGGCATCCATGTGACGGAATCTCCAAGAAGAAGCGGGGCACCAGGATGGGTCAGACAGGTCCGGAGGGCAGAGGGAGTCTGGATCACTGGCAGCTCAGGAATGACATGTGTAGCTCGACAGAGAGAGAAAGAGTGAAAGGGGGAGACAGGGGGAGAGAGGAAAGAGAAAGAGGGGGAGAAAGAGAAGAATATATATATAGATATATAGATATATAAATATATAGATACAGTATATATAAAAATACTTTTGCGTAATGTCTGCTGCCTTTACCTAGTAATTCAGTTAAAACCTGTGATTACCATATAAGGTATACATAATTTTCTGTCAGACATAAAATCCTATTGGTGCTTACGTTTATCTTTATATATAAACCTGGAAAATATAGTGATTTTACAGGATTTAATACACATTTACAGCAGAATGCACAAGAAACTAACTACAAATTGTGCTTCTTCTAAGAACCTGGATCACTTTCCACACGCATTTACTTGTATCTTCTTGGTCTTTCGACTAATCCCTTTCAGGGGTCGCCACAGCGAATCATCTGCCTCCATCTAACCCTATCCTCTGCATCCACTTCTCTCACCCCAACTAACTTCATGTCCTCTCTCACTGCATCCATAAATCTCCTCTTTGGTCTTCCTCTAGACCTCCTGCCTGGCAGTTCCAACCTCAGCATCCTTCTACTGATATATTCACACTCTCTCCTCTGAACATGTCCAAACCACCTCAATCTGGCCTCTCTGACTTTATCTCCAAAACATCTAACATGGGTTGTCCCTCTGATGAACTCATTCTTGATCCTATCCATCCTTGTCACTCCCAAAGAGAACCTCAACATCTTCAGCTCTGCTACCTCCAACTCTACCTCCTGTCTTTTTTTTCAGAGACACTGTCTCTAAGCTGTGCTGTACACCTTTCCTTTCATTCTCGCTGATACTCTTTTATCACATAAGACACCTGACACAATTCTATACCCGTTCCAACCTGCCTGTAAACGCCTCCTCAGCTCCTTTCCACACATTCCGTTGCTCTGGACCGTTGCCCATTAGTCCATACACATTGATATACACCAGTGGTTCTCAAACTTTTTCTGTCATTCCCCACTTAAGGGGGTGAGCGAATTTTCAAGCCCCACTTGTCAACAAAATAATAACGAAATCGACCAAGTTTACTGTTAATTGAAATATCAATTCCTAAACCAATACGATCAAACACCACCAAGTTAAAAAAAGATAAAATACACGTGCAATTGTTATAAAAGGCTTACGTTGTCACTTATCTTTGCATAATTGACCCCATGTTTATTAGCTGCTCAGCAATCGTTTGTAGTTTTTTTGTACTGGCCAATTCTGTATGCAACTTTGAATGAAGCCATTTGTGCTTTGCTGTCCACTGATTCAGATTTTACCATGCGATTATCCTGCTGTCTGTATTCTGCCAGCTTTCTTTCAAAGACGTCCAGTGGTTTATTAACGTGACTGGAGTGTGTTGTCTCCAAGTGTCTTCCTAATTTGTTGGGTCTCATGCTGTCTGCTGCCAGCAGTTTAAGACACAAAACACACACAAAACTCTTCTGCCCCCACCATCACCACCATGAATCCAAGCTCAAGATAGGCTTCATTAGTGGTGGGCGATATAACCAAAATCTTCTATCACGGTAGAAGCTATTTTCTAACTCAATAATGATATATAACACAATATAGCAATTTGTATCTGAAAATGCATAAATAAAAATGAAAACACAAAGAAATTGTTTTACATAATTTCATTTTTTTAATGTAATTTTATTTAAACTGTGAATTGCTGAGGTTTGCCGCATTTTTTGACTTTGGCCATATTCCTTTGGATGTTTGTATTTCAGATGATAGAAAAGGTTTGACGTGTTTCCACCACTTGTTAAAACAGTGCACTTGTGTACCTTCCAAATCACGTTCATCTCATTCGTATCACTTTTCTTATACCCGAACCAATTCTACAACACAGACGATGCAGCTTTTTTCTTTACAGTCTCCTTGTCACATGTAAGCAAACTCACTGCTGCTGCACCGTCTTCTTCCATTGTCGAAGTGTATGTGAAGCCAAATACATCAAAAGTCGGACGAAACCGCGGCACCCGATTGAACCAAATATCTGCGCAAATGCAGGGCAGCACGACTATCTGGATAGCGCAGTGATGATCTGGTTTATTTGCGCAGCCCGGTGGATCGCGCAGCGCCGCTCGAATCACAAACCTGCGCGACCCCCTGTGTTTTATTTAAAAACAATTCATTTAAAATGTCAGGACTGTTTAATATTGTTTCCGCCTTGCCATGCCTGGATTGTACGTGCGCATCCCAGCGGGGTAAAATGTATTTTGATGGTCGGCGCTGTTCATTTCTGTCAGAGTCGCGCAGCGCTGCCCAGTGGCTCGCGCAGGTTTGTGATTCGAGCAGCGCAGCTCAAGTTTGTCCGACGTTAAACCGTTATTGTTCCACTATGGTTCCACTTTTTCTCCCGGCCCACAACTGATGTTATTTTAAATGTACTTGTATTAATGATCCATTTATTTGTGTGTGATTGTTTTGAGCGTACACTCTTCATTATCAATAAAGAAAAGCATGAATTAGAATAGGTACTTTCCTGTTTTTCCTCCCGTTCATTGCGCCCCACCTGTCATGTCTGTATTCCCCACTAGTGGGGCGCGCCCCACAGTTTGAGAACCACTGATATACACTGATAATGACACATGGGCAAAATCTTATCAGTGTGCATTTGTCAGGTGGTTTTTCAATTCACATTCTGCTAAATATATGTTTGCCATATTATTGGCCAAGCCATGGCTGTAGTCACTAGGAAGGAAATGAATAATCTACAGCTTCTGCTATGGCTGCTATGTGTTTTACTGGGAAAAAAAACTGTAGGCTGACAGAAATCTGTTGATTTAACACTTTTCAGAGTTCATTTGATTGCAGCTGGACTAGGAAAAATGCCTAATCGACCAGGTGCACTTGTGTTCCCTTTAAATTAGATGGTGGGTACAATATTTTAGGGAGCCAACTGTTTACTAGATATCATACACTAGTTTTTATTCATTTTTTATCATTTACTGTTAATTAAGTATGTCATGTACATGTGCTAGTGGTTAGCACTGTGTACTCGTACCTCCAGGGTTGAGGTTTCAATTCTCGCATCGGGTCTATGTGTGTGGACATTGCATAGTTTTCCCGTCCTTGGTGAGTTTCCTCAGGTACTCTAGTTTCCTCCCACAGTACAGTATATGGACATGCACAGTAGATTAATTGGTGTTCCCATAGTGTCCCATCCTGTCCAGGGTGTACTCCACCTTGTGCCCAAAGCCTCCTGGGATATATGTATATATATATATATATATATATATATATATATATATATATATATATATGAGTATGATTTTCGTTCCACTTCTCACGTGTACACCACTTTGTATTGGTCTTTCACGTGGAATTCCAATAAAATTGATTCATGTTTGTGGCTGTAATGTGACAAAATGTGGAAAAGTTCAAGGGGGCCGAATACTTTTGCAAGCCACTTTATATATATATAAAATAAAGTTTCACACTGCTGTTGGGTAACTTTATACAAGTCTTTTTGAACCAAAGCAAACAGCTTGTGACCATCTATCTTCCTCTTGATGACATTCCAGAAGGTTCCTGGAGTAAATTGCAGTGGTCTTTATTTTTCCCCAAAGCTTTGCATTCTCTCTCTCTCTCTCTCTCTCTCTCTCTCTCTCTCTCTCTCACTAATGGTACATATACTGTACCATTACAGTAATAATTGTTGCCTATGCCAGTGATTCTTAACCCTGGTCCTGGAGGTCACACTTCTATATACACCTTAGTGTTTTCCCTGCTCTAAACACCCTTGATTTTATTATTTAGCTAACTAACAGTCATTCTAGAGATTGGAGTCCAAAGGCAACCATGGCTTTAAATATGAGTCATTCACTCTAAAAAAATGTTGGGTTGTTTTTTCTACCCAAACGCTGGGTTGCCGCTGTTGGGTCATTTTTCTGGGTTATTTTCAGAGAGTTGGGTAGTTTTTGTGTAACCCAGCTGCTGGGTTGAAGTTTGCTCGGCCCCTCCCCCAAAGTTCACCGGTGGATTCAGCGGCTGTGACTCAGCTTCGTGTCTCTTGAGCTCCCACACCGCTGATGACGGTTCATCCTCCTCGGACATTTAAGGGGAAAATTACGTTAAATACAAGGTCTGTATACACATGTTCACTCACCTAATTCATATATGACTGAAAATATTACTATATGTAACATTTATTACTGTGTTAAGGTTACACACAAACTTTCCGGCTGGTCTGAGGTACTGGATGATAATTTAGCTGAGAATAGCTGCTAGCCACCCCACCTGTGTATGAAAGAAACGGCTAAGATGTCTGAGCTTTTTAGCTTTCTCTGTATAATGTTTGCAGGGTTACGAAGATGGTGAAGTGATGAATGAACGCTAAACTGTTAACTGTATTGTTAGCATGACGGCGGCATTTAGTTAGTTTGCTAGCATTAGCAACCACTTTAGAACTTTATTAATCTCACTGCTTGAGACAATAAAATGCTGGTGTGTTACAAAACACTGACCCTCTCACAAATATACAGACCTGCTAACCCTCCCGTTTTTCACTAGCTAGTAATTTACTCTGCGGTCAAATTTCTCCTGCGTTTCTCCCGAGTTATAACAATATTTTACACCTTTCCCCCTTTGGCAAGTATGCAAATGTATCACCAGTAATAGCATGTAAGCTAACCAGGTCGCCATCTTTAACCAAAGTTAAATTAACTATCAGTCAGCGCGCCAACTACAGGAAAAAGTACCACAGCGTTACAGATAACTACTAGATGAAGTATTAATATTTTGGTGATTGTAATGTACCAGTATGACACAGCTATGAATTTTTTTTCGGTAATTAGCTTAAAATCAATGCAGACTGCAATATCAACTAGTCTGACATAAAGAGCTGTATCCTAAAAGCCATGCTTATTTTGCTGTTTTATGTTTGGTAGTAGCTGTCCTATACCCTATCTTAATGGGCAGCTTTGTAATTTTTTTTGTATCAATCCTATTTCACACTAAATTAATAGTCTTATTCAGTTTAATCTTTGCTATTCAACAAAATTTTAACTTTTTCATTTCTTTCTTTCTAAGGTTGGAACCAACATGGTGGAAGTGTCGAGGCCGTACCCCTACAGCCTGACGTTGGGAGATAATGACCAGCGCTGCTCTCAGTAATGTTGTAATGTTGCTATGAAATAGCGAGGCCTACCTGAAAAGTCATAGACAGTGTTTGTATGTTAAAATGTGACCTGGGGGGTGTTCTTCGTACGTCGCTAACTCAGTTAGCTGGATCCATGGCAGGTAAGCATTTCAGCACATAACACGTGTTGCAAAAAAAATTGAGCTTGTTCTTTTGTCATTTCGTCAACCAATCAAAGGGCTTGTGATCAGTTTTTCTACTGTCGATGCATATCGCCTTTTAAACCAACGCACGAACGCGCAATAATCCTAGACAACTCAATCCGGCCAAACTAATCATCAACAACAGGTGTGCTCGAAGAACCAACTTAGCCAGGTCTTAATTAGCACGATGATCTCATCTTAGATGTGTCAATTCATCCCGGATGTTTCAAGCGACGTACGAAGAACACCCCCCTGGGCTGCATAGTTTTGTTCTGCAGAAAAGATATCTGAAGTTACAGAGAGATCCTGCTCTGTAGAAGCTGCCTCAGTCTATTTGTGCAATTACTCCATTCTGCACTTGTCAGTAATTTTGTTGATTATCTGTTCTTGTGCTTTTGAAAAATAAATGTTTTTTCTAAGAACATTTAATAGGATGTTGTTTATTGGATATATGTATGGTTTTTTGTAATAGACCAGTATATCAAAGTAATTTAACTGTTTAATAGACATGGGTGTTTTTTTTTTTTTTACAGATTCACTGTAAAACATGAAAATACTAATAACCTATGTAAGTGCCATATCGCACTTTTTATGAATTTGTTGTGTTTATTTTATTTTATTTACTTGCTGTTATTTCATTTATTCTACCTTGTTCTATTCATTAGTAAAGCATTAAGCATTAAGTTTGTTACATAAGCCATAAGCTTTAAATTTCTTAGTTATGCATCATAAGTTGATAATCGTAGGTTGGTCTGTGATGTCATTCTACTATTACATGCATTTGTGTGACTGTGATATGCTAGAAAGCTCAGTATAGATTTGGAAGTCTACGGAAACACAAGCTTTTGACCGTCAGCTAATGAGAGCTCCCGGTAAGCTAGAAATGCTAAATACAGCAACGAGGTTGTTGTAACCGTCAGCTAATGAGAGCTCCCGGTAAGCTAGAAATGTAAAATACAGCAACGAGGTTGTTGTAACCGTAAGCTAACGTAAGCTGGGAAAGTAAGAAACAACAAGAGTGTTGTTAGATACCCAAGCCAAGATTGTAATCTACAAGATACAGCAAACAGGTTGTTGTAAAACTCAGAGATTTGCAAGATGCAGCAACTGGTGTCTGTAATAACAGTGGATTTACTCAAGACGACTGTATGAAGTGTTGATTCTTTGATGCTGACAAATAAACGACAAAAGACAAAGAGATCGGACTTCTGTCATGTGAGTGAAACTTTAAGACATTAGCTACGCGTCAAAACTAGTGAAATAAGCCAACCGCATCTACAAAAAGTCTAAAGCTTTTCCGCTGTTTGAACGAAAACAAGTGAACACTGAAATGGAAAGTGAAAGAGAATAGCCGTCGAACTTCACCATGCCGAACAATGAGGACAACGCTCCCGGCACTTGGCTGGGGAGCCTAACGGCGCTCCACGAGATGAACAGAAAGAACCTCAACGAGGCGCTGGATGCAAGAAAAGGCAAGCGAATTCGACTGAATGCAACGTCTAATGCATTAAAGACACCTATGAACTATGCACGTAAGTTAGACATCGTTGAAACTGAGTGCAGAAGAGAGAACTTCATGAGAAGTAACGTTGATGTGCTTGTGTACACTCGTAAAGACGAACACAGACGCGATCAGGTCGCTTGCGGCGCACCTGAGGCTCAAGGCCGCACAGAATTCATATCTACGGTGGGTCGCTGGAAAGCGGACACCAAGGACACTAAGAGCCACTCTGTGACTACGCGAAGGTGTCTCGCCGGGCGTCAGCGTGTCACAGACAACGGCAGCATCCAAAAGGTCTGTAACTTCTACATCATCCTCAGCCCTAATAAAGAAAGCGGAAGCCAACAGAGCAGCCTTGTTGATTAAAGCAGCAGCCTTAGCAGAACGGCGGGCGTTAGAACAGAAGGAAGCACAATTAAAGGCAAAAGAAGCAGAATTAAAGGCTGAGCGGAGCGGAGCGGAGTCATCTACCCGAGCTGCACACGCTCGAGCAGCCCGCCTTGGACGGGCCACAAACCTGAATACGACAGCTGCCGAAAGCCGGTAAAAGAGAGCACAGTCAACGAACCAAGTAGCGCATGCGCTCCCAGACTGGAAACCAAAACGGTGCTTGCTATGCATGATGCCAAATTAAGAGTGCTTCAACGTCAAGATCGCAAATACGACAGCCGATCGCCCAAGAGCAAGAGTGCACTCATTGAATCGAGCAGCGCGCACTTTCACCTCTCCAACTCAACATGCAACAGCCGAGCGCAGCCTGCGAACGAGAGCGCGGTCACTGAATTGAGCAACGCGCACCTGAGCAGCGCACACTCTACGGACTTGGACGCCGCAATCAGCGACGGAAAACCCTGTCACACATCCCTTCAAGGACCCAAACAAACGGGCCAAGGAAAACCCAGGGTCAGCGTCGCAACCGAGGACGGACAGGTTGGTAAAATTCACAAAGAATTGATTACAATGAAGAATGCCGGTACATCACCTGTCAGCGCTTTTACTAACCCGTGCGCACACTGCAAAGGGGAGCATATCTTAGACGATTGCTTCCAATTTAATGATAAGACACACAAAGACAAATTAGAATTCTTAAAAAGAAACGGATTCTGTTTCGGATGTTTAAGAACGGGTCATTTGTGGAAAGACTGTACCAGAAAAATTATATGTTCATTGTGTTCAAAGTCACATCCAAGCATGCTACACAGCGCAGTGCAAGTCACGGCGCAGCCAGGTACACGCGCTGACGAGAATGAAACCGAAAGTGACACAAAAAATACACCACCGGCAGAGAGTCACGAATCAAATGCGCTCACTGGGGCTGGAGGTAATTGCATCCTCCCCATTGTGCCCGTTAAAATAAAGTCCAAGAAAAAGGACACAGTAGAAGCCATGTACTATCACGTGAAAGTCCCCGAGAAGGACACTGATCTGCTGCGTTCCTATGGTGGCCGAATGGAGATGTGAACCAAGACTTAGTTGAAAATAAAATGGTAGTTCATCTGTTCGGTGTAAAATTGTTGCCTAGTGGTGCTAACTTCGCCCTCAGAAAGACAGCAGAAGAAAACCGCAGCAATGCATCTGCTGTGGCAGTTAACACAGTGCTTAAAAACTTTCATGTAGACGACTGCCTGAAATCTGTTTCGAGTCATGACCAAGCAATCGCCCTATACAATGATCTCACAAGTCTCTGTACAAGTGGAGGGTCTAACCTCACTAAATGGGCAAGCAACAGCCGTGCCCTACTGACTGTCATTCCCGAGAGTGAAAGGATCAAAGACATGAGAGACTTAGACTTGAGTAACGATGCACTGCCCATAGAGAGAGCTCTGGGGGTGCTGTGGTGCATTAACTCAGACATGTTCAAGTTTAAGATTAGCTTAAAGGAACGACCTGTGACAAGAAGAGGAATTCTGTCAATCACTAGCTCAACATACGACCCGTTAGGCTTTCTCCCACCTGCCATACTGCCAGCTACAATCCTAATGCAACAGTTATGTAAAGAAAAACTTGCCTGGGACGATGACATTCCCGAGCAGTTTGCAACGGCGTGGAAAACCTGGCTGCAAGAGCTGCACAGACTGTCCAAGTTCAGCATAGCAAGGTCCATAAAACCAGCCGACTTCGGAGTTACAGCTACAGCACAACTCCATCACTTCTCGGATGCAAGTGAAATGGGATACGGAGCTGTCTCATACCTCAGGTTAGTAAACGCTGATGGACTTACATATTGTGCATTCATGATGGGGAACTCCCGTGTAGCACACCTGAAACAAACCACTATTCCACGAATGGAACTGACTGCGGCAGTGGTCGCTGTAAAAAATGACAAAATGTTGAAAGAACAGCTAGAATTGAAATTGCTGGACTCTGTTCTGGACGGACAGTACAACTGTTTTGAGATACATTGATAACGAAACACTTCGTTTTAAAACCTTTGTGGCCAACAGAATCGCCATTGAGGCAGACGGAGATCCTAAAGAAGGACTTCAGGAGCCTGGTCGAGAAGGTCCGCAGCACATCACCCACGACAAGGATCATCGTATCTGGACCGCTTCCCACATTTCAGCGAGGAATCGAGAAGTTCAGTAGATTATTTGCTTTTAATGAATGGTTACAATCTTGGTGTCAACAACAGAAATTACGCTTTGTTGATAACTGGAATGTTTTCTGGGAGCGTCCTAGGCTCTATCACACCGATGGCCTACACCCTAGCAGAGCTGGAGCAGCGGTCCTCTCTGACAACATCTCCAGAACACTACGAACCATCTGACTGGCGGTAAGTCATACTGTAGATTCCAAACATATTAGACACATCACAACTCAACGTAGTGATAGACGAACACACATAGCTTGTCCTATAGAAACTGTGTCTGTTCCCCGAATACTGAGAAAAAAGAATAAATTTGTTAAATTTGCCCGAAACAATCTGATAACCATAAAACCAGAAAAAGGCAAAATAAGTAGTCAAAATCCACCTCTAAAGTTTGGACTACTCAACATTAGATCCCTTGCGCCTAAAGCACTTATTGTTAATGAAATTATCTCAGATTATTGCCTTGACGCACTCTGTCTCACTGAAACCTGGCTTAAACCAAATGAATATTTTGGTCTGAATGAGTCTACTCCGTCAGGATATTTCTATAAGCACGAGCCCCGTCTAATTGGTCGCGGTGGTGGTGTCGCCACTATCTACAATGATGTACTCACTGTTACCCAGAAAATAAGGCCCAGGTTTAATTCATTTGAAGTGCTTATCATTAATGTTGCACTAAATGAAATACGTAATAAACCCTTGCTATATTTTACCCTGGCCACCGTGTACAGACCCCCGGGGCCATATGGCGATTTTCTTAAAGAATTTGGACATCTGCTATCAGACCTATTGGTTAACTCTGACAAAGTATTGATAGTAGGAGACTTTAACATTCATGTAGATGATGCTAACGACACTTTAGCACTCACATTTATGGATTTATTAAATTCCTTTGGGGTTAAGCAAAATATAATTGGAGCAACTCACCGCTTTAATCATACGCTAGATTTAATTATATCCCATGGTATAGATGTCTCTAATATAGAGATCATACCTCAAAGTGATGATATCACAGATCATCACCTCCTGACATATACTCTACCCGTAGAACAGATTAGCTGTGTCTCCCCACGTTATCAATCTGTTAGAAATATGAATCCCACCACTAAAGACAGATTCACAAGTAATCTGCCGGATCTGTCCCAATTTCTTATTAGACCCCTAAATGCAGATGATCTAGATGAAGTGACTAGCAGCATGGGCACTATTTTTACCAGTACATTAGACACTGTTGCTCCCATCAGATTAAAAAAAGTCAGAGATAAAACATTTGCACCGTGGTACAACAGTCATACTCGCGCCCTAAAGAGAGCAACCCGTAACCTCGAGCGAAAATGGAGGAAAACTAAATTAGAAGTCTTTCGAATTGCATATAAAGACAGTATGTGCAGCTATAGACAGGCTCTAAAAACTGCTAGGACCGAGCATCTTAGCCAACTGATAGCAAGAAACCAAAACAATCCCAGGTTCTTATTTAGTACAGTGGCTCGCCTAACAAAACCTAAGATGCCCGCAGAGAGTATCCCATCACAGTTTAGAAGTGAAGACTTTATGGACTTCTTTAATGAAAAAATCAATAATATCAGGAAGAAAATAATGGAGGTTCAACCTCTAATAGTATCTCACGATGCAGTTCAGCCTATAGCTTCACATTTAGATTTTCACTGCTTTACAGGTATAGGACAGGAAGAGCTGTATAAACTCATCACCTCGGCTAAATCAACAACGTGCCTGTTAGACCCAATCCCAACCAGATTTTTAAAAGAAGTGATGCTTACGGTTGGAGAGCCACTCCTAAACATTATTAATTCTTCATTACATCTAGGTCACGTCCCTAAACCTTTCAAGTTAGCAGTTATTAAGCCGCTTCTTAAAAAATCTAATTTAGACGCGAATGAAATAAAAAATTACAGACCGATTTCAAACCTCCCGTTCATATCAAAAATACTAGAAAAAGTAGTATCAGCTCAAATTTGCACATTCTTGCAGGATAACAACATCCTTGAAGAATTTCAGTCAGGTTTCAGGCCCCATCATAGCACAGAAACTGCACTAGTTAAGATTACAAATGACTTGTTTTTAGCTTCAGACCAAGGCTGCATCTCATTGCTAGTCCTGCTTGATCTTAGTGCTGCATTCGACACTATACAGTGGTGTGAAAAACTATTTGCCCCCCTCCTGATTTCTTATTCTTTTGCATGTTTGTCACACAAAATGTTTCTGATCATCAAACACATTTAACTATTAGTCAAAGATAACACAAGTAAACACAAAATGCAGTTTTTAAATGAAGGGTTTTATTATTTAGGGAGAAAAAAAACCCAAACCTACATGGCCCTGTGTGAAAAAGTAATTGCCCCCTGAACCTAATAACTGGTTGGGCCACCCTTAGCAGCAATAACTGCAATCAAGCATTTGCGATAACTTGCAACGAGTCTTTTACAGCGCTCTGGAGGAATTTTGGCCCACTCATCTTTGCAGAATTGTTGTAATTCAGCTTTATTTGAGGGTTTTCTAGCATGAACTGCCTTTTTAAGGTCATGCCACAACATCTCAATAGGATTCAGGTCAGGACTTTGACTAGGCCACTCCAAAGTCTTCATTTTGTTTTTCTTCAGCCATTCAGAGGTGGATTTGCTGGTGTGTTTTGTGTCATTGTCCTGCTGCAGCACCCAAGATCGCTTCAGCTTGAGTTGATGAACAGATGGCCGGACATTCTCCTTCAGGATTTTTTGGTAGACAGTAGAATTCATGGTTCCATCTATCACAGCAAGCCTTCCAGGTCCTGAAGCAGCAAAACAACCCCAGACCATCACACTACCACCACCATATTTTACTGTTGGTATGATGTTCTTTTTCTGAAATGCTGTGTTACTTTTACGCCAGATGTAACGGGACAAGCACCTTCCAAAAAAGTTCAACTTTTGTCTCGTCGGTCCACAAGGTATTTTCCCAAAAGTCTTGGCAATCATTGAGATGTTTTTTAGTAAAATTGAGACGAGCCTTAATGTTCTTTTTGCTTAAAAGTGGTTTGCGCCTTGGAAATCTGCCATGCAGGCCATTTTTGCCCAGTCTCTTTCTTATGGTGGAGTCGTGAACACTGACCTTAATTGAGGAAAGTCAGGCCTGCAGTTCTTTAGATATTGTCCTGGGGTCTTTTGTGGCCTCTCAGATGAGTTGTCTCTGCGCTCTTGGGGTAATTTTGGTCGGCCGGCCACTCCTGGGAAGGTTCACCACTGTTCCATGTTTTTGCCATTTGTGGATAATGGCTCTCACTGTGGTTCGCTGGAGTCCCAAAGCTTTAGAAATGGCTTTATAACCTTTACCAGACTGATAGATCTCAATTACTTTTGTTCTCATTTGTTCCTGAATTTCTTTGGATCTTGGCATGATGTCTAGCTTTTGAGGTGCTTTTGGTCTACTTCTCTGTGTCAGGTAGCTCCTATTTAAGTGATTTCTTCATTGAAACAGGTGTGGCAGTAATCAGGCCTGGGGGTGACTACAGAAATTGAACTCAGGTGTGATAAACCACAGTTAAGTTATTTTTTAACAAGGGGGGCAATCACTTTTTCACACAGGGCCATGTAGATTTGGAGTTTTTTTCTCCCTTAAAAACGTCAACCTTCATTTAAAAACTGCATTTTGTGTTCAATTATGTTATCTTTGACTAATAGTTAACGGTTTTTGATGAGCAGAAACATTTAAGTGTGACAAACATGCAAAAGAATAAGAAATCAGGAAGGGGGCAAATAGTTTTTCACACCACTGTAGATCATAATATTCTCATAGATCGCTTACAAAATTATATAGGTATTCAGGGACAGGCATTAAAATGGTTTAGATCTTACCTGTCTGATCGCTACCATTTTGTAGATCTAAATGGAGAACCGTCTGGTATAATGCCAGTGAAATATGGGGTCCCACAAGGGTCAGTTTTAGGACCTCTGTTGTTCTCAATATACATGCTTCCCTTGGGTAACATCATTAGAAGACATGGGATTAGTTTCCATTGTTATGCTGATGATACCCAATTATATATCTCAACTAAACCAGACGAAATACCTAAGCTGTCTAGATTAACTGAGTGTGTCCAGGACATAAAAGATTGGATGACCAATAACTTTCTTTTATTAAATTCAGATAAGACAGAGATATTACTTATTGGCCCAAAAACCAGCACACAACAGCTTTCACAATTCAGCTTGCGCTTAGAAGGATGTACTGTTATTACCAGCTCAGCAGTAAAAGATCTGGGAGTAATATTAGACAGTAACTTGTCTTTTGAAAATCACATTTCAAATATCACAAAAACAGCCTTTTTCCATCTTCGAAATATTGCTAAACTTAGGAACATCTTATCCGTATCTGATGCAGAAAAACTAGTTCATGCATTCATGACCTCCAGACTGGACTATTGTAATGCATTACTAGGTGGTTGTCCTGCATCCTCAATAAACAAGCTTCAGTTAATCCAAAATGCAGCTGCCAGGGTTCTCACTAGATCCAGAAAATATGATCATATAACCCCAATATTATCATCCCTGCACTGGCTACCTGTTCAGTTTAGAATAAATTACAAAATAGTATTACTTACATACAAGGCCTTAAATGGTTTAGCTCCCACATACCTAACCAGTCTTCTGATACGCTACAATCCACCACGCGCCTTAAGATCACAAAACTCCGGACTTCTGGTAGTTCCCAGAATTTCAAAATCTACAAAAGGGGGTAGGGCTTTTTCATATTTAGCTCCAAAGCTTTGGAATAGCCTTCCAGACAGTGTTCGGGGAGCAGACACGGTTTCTCAGTTCAAAAGTAGACTCAAGACGCATCTTTTTAATCTGGCATACACATAACTCATCCCAGTACTCATACTCCAGTACACCTATACCGAATGGCAACTACGCTAATTCTCCCCATCTGTTCTGTATTTCTCTACCCATCCCGAGGCATCGGGAGATTTTGCCAGCTTCAGTAGACAAAGGCCGACCCTGCGAGGTTCCTGAGGCATCCAGAGAAGGACCAGCTCCAGCTGGATTCAGCTTTATGATGGTTGGAGCTACACATGCTGCTCCTGTGCTTCCAGTGATCCAGACCTCATCTGCCCTCTGCACCTACTGACTCGTCCCTATGCTGAACTGGTCTTCATGTCAATTTAAATAATTTCTGTCATATTGAATTTTCACCTGCACAACACACAAGATGTTATATTTCTATCTGTTATCGCCCAAATGAGGATGGGTTCCCTGTTGAGTCTGGTTCCTCTCAAGGTTTCTTCCTATTGCCATCTCAGGGAGTTTTTCCTTGCCACCGTCGCCGTCACCCTTGGCTTGCTCATCAGAGAAATTTCATTCATTCGTCTCATTATTATCTGCACATTTTTCTCACACATCCACACTTCCAATTATTTTCTTTTCTATAATTATTATTATTATTTGTTTTTATTTATTTATTTTCTATTATAATTTTATTTATTTATTTATTATTTTATATATAATTATTCTATATACAGTTTTTTTTTTTTTTTTTTTTGTTAAATTTCTTTAATTTTTGTGAAGCTGCTTTGAGACAATGACCATTGTTAAAAGCGCTATATAAATAAAATTGAATTATAAGCGAGTCAACCAAGTCACAGCAATGGAGGTACGTTAATACCTCACAAAACCCAGCTGACTCCGCCTCCAGGGGGGTATCCTGTGAAAAGTTCATGAAAAATGTCAACTGGATCCAAGGTCCCTCCCTCCTCAAAGAAGCAGAGTGCAAATGGCCTAAAAATATTCATGACACATCAATAAAAGAAAATTTTGATGAAAATGCTGATGAAGTTAAGCTCTCAGCTTTAGTGAATATTGTGAGCATTACAAAATACACAGACACAGACGCAGTGAGTAAACTGATTAATCATCACTCTGACTGGCACAAGTTAAAAAGATCCGTTGCCTGGATCCTTCGCACCAGAGACATGCTGAAACAAAAAACAGAAAGGGTTAATCTACACAAGTAGATGACCCAAAGACAGAAAATCACAAGTCTCTAAAAGCGCAAGAACTAACAAAGGCAGAAAACGAAATCATTAAGTTCACTCAAAGACAAAATCTTAAGGAAGAACTTCTCACGTTGCAAAAGGGTAAAGCAGCAGCAGAATTCAAACAGGGAATTCGCACACAGCAAAAACGAAAGGCGTCTGTGAAAAGAAACAGCTGCTCGCCCAAACTGAAACCTCTGACACCAAACTACCCGCTGCTGATGAAAAAACAGCCAAACCTGCCCTCTGGATTCTTCAAAAAGGAAGACATCTATGCACGTCGCAGGGAGAAGCAGATCCAGCATCGATCAGACCTGCTCTGGAAGCGATGGGTACGTGAATACTTGCCCTTGCTCCAGGGGCGGCAAAAGTGGTTTCAAAACAAAAAAAACCTTTCGATTGGAGACATAGTTTTAATAACTGATGAGTCTTCTCCAAGAAATTCATGGGTCATGAGAAGAATCACGAAAGTGTTCCCCAACAAAGGGGGACTGGTGAAACGTGTGTTAGTTAAAACCAAGACCAACACTCTGGAAAGACCCATCGACAAGCTGTGCCTCATATATGAAATGGACTGTTAAATGTGTGGTAATATGTTATGAAATTTGATATGCAAATGTAAACATCTGAGATAAATATTACACACTTAAAAGATTTAAAACGTTTAAAAGGGTAAAAATGTTTGATTTCATGGCTTTATCAAAAAAAAAAAAACACAAAATTGTAATTGTCAGTCTCCATGCCTGTCAATTAGGGGCTGGAATGTAAGTGCCATATCGCACTTTTTATGAATTTGTTGTTGTGTTTATTTTATTTTATTTACTTGCTGTTATTTCATTTATTCTACCTTGTTCTATTCATTAGTAAAGCATTAAGCATTAAGTTTGTTACATAAGCCATAAGCTTTAAATTTCTTAGTTATGCATCATAAGTTGATAATCGTAGGTTGGTCTGTGATGTCATTCTACTATTACATGCATTTGTGTGACTGTGATATGCTAGAAAGCTCAGTATAGATTTGGAAGGCTACGGAAACACAAGCTTTAGACCGTCAGCTAATGAGAGCTCCCGGTAAGCTAGAAATGCTAAATACAGCAACGAGGTTGTTGTAACCGTCAGCTAATGAGAGCTCCCGGTAAGCTAGAAATGTAAAATACAGCAACGAGGTTGTTGTAACCGTAAGCTAACGTAAGCTGGGAAAGTAAGAAACAACAAGAGTGTTGTTAGATACCCAAGCCAAGATTGTAATCTACAAGATACAGCAAACAGGTTGTTGTAAAACTCAGAGATTTGCAAGATGCAGCAACTGGTGTCTGTAATAACAGTGGATTTACTCAAGACGACTGTATGAAGTGTTGATTCTTTGATGCTGACAAATAAACGACAAAAGACAAAGAGATCGGACTTCTGTCATGTGAGTGAAACTTTAAGACATTAGCTACGCGTCAAAACTAGTGAAATAAGCCAACCGCATCTACAACCTATTTGTGAGGTAGAATTAACCCAACATTCCAGTTAAAATGAACCAACAAACCCCAAACATATGGGTAGAACATTTGACCAATTTATGTGGTAGAATTAACCCAGCATTATAGTTAAATATGACGTAGCATTTGGATTGAATATTTAACCCATCTTGTTGGGTTAAACAAATAACCCATTTTGCTGATTTAAATTAACCCAGCATTATAGTTAAAAATTACCTAGCATTTGGGTTGAATATTTAACCCATCTTGCTGGGTTAAACAAATAACCCATCTTGCTTGGTTAAATTAACCAAGCATTTAGTTAGTCCTATATTTACCCAGCAGTTGGGTTAAAAACAACCCAGACTGGGTTGTTTTTAACCCAGCATTTTTTAGGGTGTTGCAATGAGACTTTATATGTAGTGCCATTGCAGCCATGGTTTTAAATATGACTTATCACATGACTTAACAACATGTACCTTTTTTAACTGTGGCAATATTTATTTAATAAAAAGAAAAAGCAAAAAACCATGTGGGCAATACTAAGTAACCCTTACTGCTCCCACAGGATTTAAGAGGGTAAGTTGCAACCAGGTGCTGTACCAGTCAAAAGTTTGGACACAAGTTTGGATTTAATTTCCTACGTTCTGGAACAGTACTGGATTTTTTTCACAACTATGAAATAATACATGGCGGCACCATGTAATTAAGTAACAGTCTCAGTTACTTATCAGATTAGTATTGTCAAGTGCATCTGCAAAAACCCAATGCAGAAAAATAAAAACGAGGAAAGACTATGGAATTAGAAGGTGTGTCCAAACTTTTGACTCCTAGTGTACATATTTACACAGTCACATTTAAAAAACATTTTATTAATCTTTTTTTGTTGTTGTTTTTTGTTTGTTTGGTCCTCAAAACCATTTACACAGAATTTTCATGAAAGATGAAATGATGCCCAATGTTTCTTCCATCTGTTCTGATAAATTGCCTGTAGATTTTGTTAAAAAAGTAATCAGACCTGTTTAGAATAGGGAGGCATGGTTTATTCGAAGGCCACTTATTTACAATACAGAACTTTTTATTCAAAGAGCCACATCCTACATTCTCCAAACAGCCCCATCTCCAAACATGCCTTAAGTAAAAAAAAAAAAAATAATAATAAAAATAGATGGTAAATTAATAATAAAATAAAGTAAAACCTAATACAGTCAGATGAGTCAGTTTTTAGCAACTGTTATAAAGGGAACATTAATCATCTAATCTAAATAGAAGAAACAGTATAGATGCTAAATGAATTTATTTGTAATAATCAAGAATTAATCATTTTACTCAAATCTGCTGTGAAAGAGTCAGATAACAGACAGATACTAGACAGAAGAGCTAATAGTATCTGATTTTTAATGACAGATTCTGTTTGATTCAGTATGTGAGATTTTAACCTCCATTTTTCCACTCTGCAGGCTTTGGCCTGGGATAGGAGAGAGAAAAGAAAGTGGGTTAGAAGCGCAAACATCAAAGACATTACACTGTATAGAATTAAACAATTAAATTCAACATTAAAACAATTATGTAAAAGACACTCACTGAGCTTTTAGTTGACTGTTGTGGTTCCAATATCAGGTAGATGGATCGGGAGAAGAAGAGAAATAGAGAACATTAGTAATCAACCAAACACTTTTATTTGAATAAAGTTGTAGAAAATGAATTTATAAAAACATAGTATTTTGCTGTAAAAATGGACTAAACGTTAAATTACTTGTTTGGTATAGATATCATGACTAAAATCATACACTGTTTCTTTTTGATAAAGTTTTACCCTGTCGTTTTCTGGCTTACTATGTATTACACGTACACACACACACACACACACACACACACACACACATATATATATATATATATATATATATATATATATATTTTTTTTTTTTTTTTTTTTTTTTTTTTACGGAGCTTTCCTCTGTCATTTGTAAAAAAAAAAAGAAAAAATACTGTATTAGTAAAAACATTCTTAGCCCACATGAAAATGCAAAACAATGCTGCCTAACCAAGCCAAACCAGCCAACCATGATGAAACTCTAACTGTACAGTAAGTCCATGTTGGCTAATCAAATACCTATAATAAAGTTATCGGTGAGAATGTCATGTTCTGCCGTAAAACACAGGAAATGCAGCTTATGTGAAACATGATATTATAAGCCCCAAAAGCTGATGTTCTTGTTCACACTGCAACATTGAAAACAGAGCTTACACACTATATTGCCAAAAGTATTAGCTCACCTGCCTTCATTCACATGCATATGAACTTGAATAATTTTTATTGGATCCATACTGTATGTAATAGAGCTATGACATCATTTTGCATTAGTTTTTCGAGCTGATTATGTCTCTCAGTTGACGGGTTATAGCAATTTCCTTTGCCAAGAAAGTGGCCACTATTATTACACATGAACCTCATAACTGAAAGTTGTTCATGCATCATTAAATCTCCTTATCGTTGTCTACTCATGTTATACTAAATGATATAGCTGATATAATTATGTATGAAACCCACCATTGCCACAATCCAGTTTGGTGCGTGTCCGAGTGTCAGGGATCTCCTTGCCATTCTTATCCACACACCAGCAATAGCCAGTGCTGTGCCAGCACTGCTTGGGCTTGTAGTTGCCTTCCTCATCGCACTGTGGCTGATAGAAGCCTGGTCTGACCTCTCCAGCCTCGATCTTACACTTAGTCTCCACCTTGGTGGCTACAGAGGGAAGGAGGAAAGCAAAGATAAACAAAGTGACCTGGGTATAATGTAATATTTTTATATAAGACATTTTTCTCAAGATGCCATTACTGCTATAAAACATCAAATACTAGCACTGGTATTGTGACTCAGTATAAAAAACCTAAAGTTCTGCTTCATATACAGTACATTATGATCTAAAGGCCTGATGGCACCAAATATTGTCTTTATTTGATTAATTATTTTACATTCGATGAATAAAAACAGACCCTGACTGTGAACTTAGATTTGTGGCCCCTAATGTGAGTCTGAGGAAAATGCTGTTTCCTACCAGGAAGCTCAGTGACCCTGGCCTCCTCCTTCATGAGCAAAGGTATATTGTTCATGGGAAGAGCCATCCTCTTAGGAATCATTTTGGGGGCATCTAATAACAAAACAAAAACAATGCTTAGTTAATGTGCTCATAATTTACATATTGCTCATACAAACTTAAACACTTTTTTCATTTATATTAAAAACTTTTCAATAACTGTTAGAAACTGTTTCATTGTTAGGCCTGTTATATACAACGTTTCACTTCTGCTTGATCTTATAGTGACATCACTCTCATCCCACTCTTGTTCTTTCTTTTAAATGAGTAAAATATTATGGTTTTTTTTTTTATAGAACATTGTGAAACGTTTGAGATATATTTTAAGCACACTGGAATTTCTGATAAAATTCTGATTTTATATTTAGTTTAGGGATTTAACATTTGATTATCATTTGATACATAATTGTTCCTTTTATAATAACTATGTGTTTGGGACTGTACCATCCACAAGGCCACTTCCCTCCTTCTGGGGTGAAAAGCTGGATGCCTGCAGTCTCTGGAAAAAAAAAAGAAAAAGAAAAAGCGAACACGGACAATTAATTGCAATAAACAGGACAGTGTAATACAATGATACATTATAGTGACCATTACAGTGGTCATTATAAAGACAAATTTGTAAGGTTTCTAAAGATCTGAACTAATAGTCCATATAGGTGTGTTTCTGTAGCTCAGATCTCACCGTGAGTGGTACGTGCTGTTTCGAGCCGTCCTCATCAAGGGCCACCATCATTGGCATTTTGCTCATGGGGGTGTGCATCATTTTAGGAGCAGCTACGGGCACAATAGCAGTGCATTTGAATAATTAGAGTCAAAGAAACTTTTTCCCAGCCTAGTGTTTTTGACATTTAATAACATAATCAAGTCCTGATCTACCTTCCTAACGCGTATCGTGTCTTCCTGTTATTTCATAACTTGTTTTGATCTTTCTAATTCCTAAATGCATTTTAATCTGTGTAGTTTAGTCCTGCTCTTTCACTTCCTCATTCTCTTATAGGGTTGTCAATTTCTGTTATACCTGTTAGCATGCGTGTGAGCTCCCTCTTCAAGGTGTCCTGACCCTTCTCCAGAGCCTGGAGATGATCCTTCTGGCTCACAACGTAGTAGGTTGTGAAAGCCTGACCAGCCAGCAGGAGACATGCCAGCACGGTCAGACCGGCCACCTTCAGTGCTTTACCATTCGGGCTGCTGCTTAGACAAGAAGAGACTAATGAGTGGCAAATTTGACATTTAACAAATAATTTATTGTTTAGCAAATACTTAATCTGTCTCACACACATATGCAATCAAAATAAACATTAAAGAATGGCAGTTTGGTTTGAATATAGAATATAGTCTTTTAACTAATATAAGTTTCTGAATAATAAATAAAAACAAACTAAATAAATAAAGACTATGATGATTATTAATATTAAATAACATAATATCTATTAGTTGACATGTTGCATAATGATTACATATTTTAATTTAACAGATAATTCACCATAATTTGACACAAATAAATATTAGGCTTTTTAAAAATTATTATTTAATTAACACCAACAAGAACTATGTACAGAGATTGGTACTTTTTTTTTTTTTTTTAATAAAGTATAAAAACTCAACAAGCAAATTAACAGACTTGGAGGATTTGTTTACGGAGGACACCTAGATAAAGCTTCAAATTAAATTAATACATTTGCATAACATGTGATTTACATATAATAGTGTTTTTACTTGTTGTAAACAAGTTGAAATTTTTTTTTTAAAGACAACCGTGATATTTTTAAATAGCCGTTTGCATCGTTTAGCTCGTTTGCTTGAACCTGACCAATCACAAACCTTCCCGTCGCTGACGTCATAAGTCGCTAGGTAGAACTGGATATCTATTAGTTACAGCCATGCAGCAAAACTTTTACATTTATATACTGTACAACTTAATACACTGCAAATAAGGCTATAAATGATAAACGCTTATATGTTTTTGGACCAAAACCAGAGTAAACAGGGTCGTTGTGGCAAAAATGAAATAAATTATATGATTATTATGATCAATTTTACTCAGGATTTTTTTCTGGTTTATATAGAAAAAATGCATAATGTAAATTATGATTATTTTATAAATTACAACACCAAACACACAGACCATAACATAGTGTGAATTCTGGTTATTTTTAAATTACAACAATAACAACAACAACAACAACAACAATAATAATAATAATAATAATAATAATAATGTCAATGTTGGTCTCACCGTCTTGGCTCAGTCATAGTCTCTGAGCTGGAGGCTCTCTCCAGCAGAGCATCATCCTGGCGCGAGTCCATCCTCTCGGGTATGAGTGTGTGTGTATATCTCTCCCTGTGCTTGATTTATTTCTCTCTGATGAAGACTGAAACTAAAATGAACGCACTGCAGCCCTAAAATCAGTTTTAAACCAGTGGGACGGCACTGTTTTCTCCTTTTTTTTTTTTTTTAAATCCTAGACTGATGGAAAGTCCCAGATGCAGAAGGTGAGGAGGAGGAGCAGTGAATACACACACTAGCATACTTCCTCTAGTGAAATAGTATGCTATACTGTATGGTCAAAGTATTTAGTAGGCTCAAGTGGCATGCTATTCAAAATGTTTAAGGCCTGAATTAGTGAATCGATTCATTAGTGTTTAAATGAAAAAAGAGTGGTTGTGGAAGTGAAACAATATACAGTACATGTGCAGTCTACAGTTAATAAGCGGTCCCTTAACCACTGATTGTTGATGGACTACAGTTTTATTAGCTTTCTCACATTGGTATTTATTTATTTATTTTGTTGAATGAATATGAATTCATTGTTTAATTATAATTTTAAGACAAACTGAACTAAATCAGTGGTGGCTTAGTGGTTATCACTGATGCCGTGAACCTCCAAGGTCCAGGTTTGATTCCCACCTCGGGGCTATGGAGTTTGCATGTTCTCCCCGCTGCTGTGTGGGTTTCCTCCAAGTAATTCGGTTTCTTCCCACAGTCAGTCCCACAAGACATGACGATTAGGCTAATTGGCATTCCTAAATTGCCTGTAATGTGTAATTAAGCATGTCAGTGTGTGTTTGTGTGTGCCCTGTGATGGACTGTCACACTATCCAGGGTGTACCAGGTCTTGTGCCCTAAGTCTACTGGAATAGGCTCCAGGCATACCCCCCCCCCCACCCCCACCCCCCCTGCAACCCTGTACACGGGATCAAGTAATTTAGAGGATCAGTGAGTGAGTGAAAATAATTGCCATCTTTACTTTCAGTGCTTATTTCAAGTTATATAAATAATGTAAAAATAAGTTATTTTTGTAGAATGTTTTGTATAAACAAATTAAACACAGTTTCACTTTTTGTGAATGCAAAGATAGAATTTCATTAGGCTTCATTTAGAGTTTAAATATTTTGTTTAGTAAAGTATTATTCAATTACATCAGAAAATCATAAGAAGATTGGTCATGCATTCCCCCAGTAAATTAATCAACTGATTTTAAATAATATACATATATAGAAGGAGAGAGTCGAAAGGAGTTGTTTAATGTAGAATCGATTCTTTTTTTGAATCAGTGTTACATACTATTTAGTACTGTAGTATCCTGCCATGTGGAACTTACCCAGTGATTCAGTTCTCATTTTCTTTATCCTCTCTTTAATTCTCATTGGCTGACGTGTGCTGCATCATCAGTTGACAGCTAGATGGAAGCCTGAATACTGTAGGAACAGCAGTGAAAAGTGAAAAGTGGTCACTGAGAACCTGGAATATATTTTATGAACGTTAACAAAACATAATTAATTTGAGGTATAAACTCGTGGTTATTTGAAATTTCATACTGTATAATCAAAATGTTATAACCTGCATCTAAGGCACTTTTTTCATTTGCAAAAATATGAATTTTTATTACTTACTTTATTACTTACTTGATTGCTGTTGTTTTTTTTTATTATTCAGAATGATTTTTTTAATGAAAGGCTTTATTAGCACATTAAGTGTAACTAATTTTATGCTTCCCATTTGTTTTTATTGCAGCTTTGCTTTCCCCAGATACAAGTGAGTCACTTCCTTGATCTCCATCCTGATTTGAGAATAAATCTCAATTTTAGCCAGGGCAGACAAGATTTTTTTCTACAAAAAATAAGGAACTATAAAATACCTTCGAAAGAGAAAGATGAACTAATTTTCTTTCATAATGTCATGAGAAGCAAACTCAAAACTTTAAAAATATTACATCTTTAGTTTGATATGATAAAACACAGATGGCAGATAGAATTAAATTAAATTAGTGTTAAAATTCACAAGATTCATGCCTGTGCTTTACATTCAAAATATATTAACATGTCAATATCTAAACATATGAAGAAACAGGGTGACAGTTCAAAACAACAAATATATATACTATACCAACTTTAATAGGTAATAATATTATAATAAGTTCTTTCACTTTTTTAGCAATTCCATAATTAAATTAGTTGCTGTATTTCTGTTAATATACAATTTTATTCATGTTTTTGTGGTTTTTAATTCAAAGCATTTGGAAGCCTAGAAAGTTTCCTCTTGCTTCTGGAAAGTTCCTTTTTTGTTCAAGTTTGTTTTTTTGTGTAAGTGATGATCAAAAGCTCAGAGAAAAGGGTAGTGAAAACCTCACACAAAAACACTTTCTTCTAACTAACACACAACACAGAGTATACCACACAATGCAGTAACACAACCAAAGCTGAAGAACATTAAAGAGGCCCTAAAAATTACTGTGTGGATAAAAGTAAGGATCCCACCGAAGCACACACGACTAGGTTATGCACATCTATTCTAACAATTGATTAAATATGCATATTTATTATTTAATTATTTATTTCAGTTACACATCTTTAATACCCCCAATAATCCACTTTGAGATGCCTCCCAGATTTAAAAAAAATTAATTGTTCCTTTTTAAACTGTTCTAATAAGCATACTATTATTATTTAAAATGAAACTAAACTAACTTTTTAAATGTTTAATATAATTTATTTAGGGTAAAGAATTTTTTTGTTTCTGACTGTTAAACTAAACACAACACCAATGAATATTTGCCCATATGGCAAAGTGATAGTGAAGTTTCAATTTTGTATACTGTATGTTGATTCATGTTGATTCGTATGGAGTATACAAGTTACAGTAGGTATGCTATGAATAATACTTGGGTATTTTCTGCTTTGTTTCCCTTAGGTTTAATATATATAAAAAAAGAAACAATAAATTGTTAATAAATAAAATGTTCAATTAAATGTAGATTTAAAAAGAGTGTTTAGTGTATTTAATTCAACATGTTTTGCATACATTTTATTTCCATTTGTAACAATAATGCATACATAATGGCTGTACACACTGGCCCAAAAGCCTGGAACCATAAGCATTTTTCTTATATGAAATTTTATATATTTATTTTTATTTTAGACACAAACTTTTGGAATATTGTGAGTACTACTGAATTGTCAGGCTTATTCCTTATCTTATTCATGAACATGTTGGAAGTTCATTGATTTCTTAGGATAATAACATAAGAATTAATCATTACACTCTTGCAAATTCCTCATCTGTTAGATGTGTTCACAATAATATTATGTAGAAACGAATCTGTGACATTGTGCTTCTCTGAATACACATATTATAGTATTGTTATTCCAAAAATGCAAACTAAAAGGAACAACCAACCAACCAACCAACCAACCAACCAATATAAATAAGGTTGACATGTTATTGAACAGCTGATAAATACAGACCTACAGTAATGTATTAGGTTACATTAATTACATTCATCTCAAAACATCCTGTTCTTTACATCAACCATCTTACTGGGAAATCACCGATAACTCATTTCTCTGTTCCATTTACACTTCCTCATTTTTTTTATTTTAATTTCTACTAATACAACTTCATACAACTAACCTATACTAAACTTAGATACAAATCTAAGTTTATAAGTTTAATAACTTTGTTCACTTCCTTTAATATTAAGTAATATTCATTAGTATCTAATGTCAACCAATATTTATTAGAAATAAGCAATTTTCTATATAGAAAAATTGAAAGTTAAAGATCGAAAGCCATCAAATGCTATACACTATTTTGTAATGATTATGCACAAATTTGCTCAATCTACTTTTATTGGAAACAGCTTTCACTCAATTCTTTTAGTACAGTGATGTTCCATAACATGATAGTTATCAGTATATCTGACACAATGTAATTATGTTGAATTCCGCTAACTCACTTCAAATTTATGTTAGTTAGACAAATAGTTAACAAAGATCCAAGTGTATAAAAATGTCAAATAAATATAAAATCAATAATTTATTGATTTTCAAATAAGTGTTTATTAACATGTATTAATGTGACTTAAAATCTTTATAAAATGTATGTCAAGCTAATAAGAGGTAAATGTTTGATTCAAGTGAACATAAAAATATTTGTGTAGACTATACACAAAACCTTTGTTTCAAAGAGGAATTGGAATATTCAGTGTATTGATAGTTATTATAAAATATGCTGTATGTTTATTTTCTTAATTAAACCACACTTTTAAAACCAACTACAAACTGGTTACTTATAAGCCGGGTGAACATAGTTTTACATTTTTAGCAACTGTTCATAGCAAGCGTTTTAATCATTTAATTGATTATTGATTATTAATTGAGTTAGTGGGTTGGTTGTCAACTATCTAACCTAACCAAGTAAACGAATAATCTTAATTCTTATGAGTATAAAATTTTTACTGTTAATAGTTAAATAGCTAAAGTAAACCTTGATGGCTATATTAATAACATGCAACACAGTTTTGTAATGTAACTAGCACAAAGGGTTTCACTCACACATACAACATACAATATAACTCTCCAGACTTTGCATGATGGAGATTGAAGTGTCGCTTTCCCCCACATGTACGTGTTTGATTTATACCAATCAAGTGCCAGTAGAAATGGAACTGAAAATGATACAAGGTTTTCAGTAAACAGAAGCACTGAACACTGTGGAAAACATTTCATTTGTAAAAATGTCTGTTAATGGCTTGAGGAACAGTACAGAAAAAAAAAAATACAGTTTAATCGCACCAGTATGGAGCTCTGCAATATTTAAATAATAAAAAAGTTAATAAAATTGTGCCAATTTATGTTTAACAAAAAAGCATTTAAAAATTGTGATTCAGTGAACGGGTAATGGAAATAAAAGGGTTGTGTGTTTAAGCTTGTGACATGTTCAGAGGAGAGATGGTGAATATATCAGTAGAAGCATGCTGAGGTTGGAACTGCCAGGCAGGAGGTCTAGAGGAAGACCAAAGAGGAGATTTATGGATGCAGTGAGAGAGGACATGAAATTAGTTGGTGTGAGAGAAGAGGATGCAGAGGATAGGGTTAGATGGAGGCAGATGATTCGCTGTGGCGACCCCTGAAAAGAATTAGCCGAAAGACAAAGAAGAAGTGTGTTAGTGAGCTTGTGTGTGTATGTGTGTGTGTCTTGAGTATGTTTGTGTGTGTGTCTGTGTCACGGGAGTTTGTTATGAACAGGTTACTGATCTACACCTCAAATTTTCTCACTTCCTTTGTCATTTTTTTGTGTGAAAGTGTGGTTAAGCTGTTAATCCATTTAAAATTAAATTGTTTCCTGAAATAATCTCACTTAAAGCTTACAGTTCAATTAATTGAATTTGTCCTTGTACAATAACATTAGATCTAATCTAATGTAATTTAATGTAATTTAATGAGTGGTGTCAAAAGTATACACATTCATTACTTGAGTAGAAGTACTGTATGGATACTAGGGTTTAAAAAGACTTCTTTAGAAGTTGAAGTATCAACTCAAGCTTTTTACTCAAGTAAAAGTGTAAAAGTACTGGTTTCAAAACTACTTAAAGTATAAAAGTAAAAGTAACGTGAGGGGGGAAAAAAGCATTAAAGATAAAAGCTTAGGCTGTGCCACGGGCCTATATATTACTGTACACCAGTGGTTCTCAAAGTGTGGGGCGCGCCCCACTAGTGGGGAATAAAGACATGACAGGTGGGGCGCAATGAACGGGAGGAAATTAGTGGAAAATAATAGGAAAAAACTAAACAATCACACACAAATAAATGGATCATTAATACAGGTAAATTTAAAATAACATCAGTTGTGGGCCGGGAGAAAAAATGGAACCATAGTGCAACAATAACGGTTTAACGTCGGGCCAACTTGAGCAGCGCTGCCCAGTGGGTCGCGCAGGTTTGTGATTCGAGCAGCGCTGCTCAAGCAGCGCAACTCTTGACAGAAATAAACCGCGCCGACCATCAAAATACATTTTCCCCCGCTGGGTTGCGCACGTACAAAACAGGCATGGCAAGGCGGAAACAATATTAAACAGTCCTGACATTTTAAATTGTTTTTAAATAAAACACAGTGAGTCGCGCAGGTTTGTGATTCGAGCGGCGCTGCGCTGTATTTGTGCAGATATTTGGTTCAATCGGGTGCCGCGGTTTCGTCCCACTTTTGATGTGTTTGTGTGATATGAATAAGATGAACGTGATTTGGAAGGTACGCAAGTGCACTGTTTTAACAAGTGGTGGAAACACGTCAAACCTTTTCTATCATCTGAAATCCAAGCTTCCAAACGAATATGGCCAACGTAAAAAAATACAGCAAACCTCAGCAATTCACAGTTTATAAAAAATTACATTAAAAATAAAATTATGTAAAACAGTTTCTTTGTGTTTGAATTTTTATTTATGTATTTTCAGATACAAATTGCTATATTGTGATATATATCGTTATCGAGGTAGAAAATTGCTTCTCCTGTGATAGAAGATTTTGGTTATATCGCCCACCCCTAATGAAGCCTATGTTGTGCTTGGATTCATGGTGGGGATGGTGGGGGCAGAAGAGAGACCTGTGTGTGTTTTGTGTCTTATACCACTGGCAGCAGACCACATGAGACCCAACAAACTAGGAAGACACTTAGAGACAACACACTCCAGTCACGTTAATAAGCCACTTGACTTCTTTCAAAGAAAGCTGGCAGAATACAGACAGCAGGAGAATCGCATGGTAAAATCTGAATCAGTGGACAGCAAAGCACAAATGGCTTCATTCAAAGTTGAATACAGAATTGGCCAGTGCAAAAAAACTACAGTACAAACGATTGCTGAGCAGCTAATAAACATGAGGTCAGTTATGCAAAGATATGTGACAACGTAAGCCTTTTATAACAATTGCACGTGTATTTGATCTGTTTTTAACTTGGTGTTGTTTGATCTTTTTGGTTTAGAAATTGATATTTCAATAAACCGTAAACTTGGCCGATTTCGTTATTATTTTGTTGACAAGTGGGGCTTGAAAATTCGCTCACCACCTTAAGTGGGGAATGACAGAAAAAGTTTGATAACCACTGCTGTACACTAACACCTCATAAAAAAAAAAAAGAAACGAAAAATGTGTTGTATTTTTTAACAGCCATAGTGATTTGGGATACTGTATATGGCAATTGAAAAAGAATGCATTTTAGTACAATGCAAATACATTAAAGAACCATATATGTGTACTACTGAGCATTAACATGTTTTATGGAGAAGAAGATATGATAACTACTGTAGTTGCCTATAAGTATTTTAATGGTGCAAAAAGTTAAACTTCAGAGGCATGTCATCAGTAACCTTTATTGGAATGTAAATGTAGATCCAAGCTTAGCTGCAGGAATCTGTGAGGGCAACATACAAGAAAATTAGTGTACCCAGGGCAGGCTTAGTAACAATTACAATTGTATGGTTGTCTACAATAAACATTAGTGCTGTCAGAATGAATGATTCATCCAAGAAGTGATTTATCAAAAACAAAAAAAATAAAAATAAAAAATAAATAAATTATATATATATATATATATATATATATATATATATATATATATATATGTGTGTGTGTGTGTGTGTGTGTATATATATATATATATATATATATATATATATATATATATATCATTCCTGTTACCTTCCTGGTGCTGTTACCTTCCTCGCTGGTGCTTGGTTGTGACATTTCGCTCGAATCTTGAGTCTCTATCACGGACATCTTCTTCTACTTATCACAACCTTATCAACCGAAAATGCTATTTTATTCAAACGTCCTTGCTGGAGTGTGTGACGTGACGTCATGTGCAGGTGCGATGGATCGCGTACCAACCAATAGGGTGTCGGAATGGTATGTTTATACTTCTCATCCAACCACAATCAAATTCGCTCCATCCGGATGCCGCGATTTATCCGGATGTTTTTTTTTGTTTGTTTGTTTTTTGAATGACAAGCTGAAATAAAATAGGAGTAACGAGGCTATTTTTAAAATGTAAGGAGTAGAAAGTACAGATAATTGCTTGAAAATGTAAGGAGTAGAAGTAAAAAGTCGGCTGAAAAATAATTACTCCAGTAAAGTATAGATACCCAAAATTTCTACTTAAGTAAGGTAACGAAGTATTTGTACTTCGTTACTTGACACGTCTGAATGTAATCTAATCTAATGTAATCTAAGAACTAAATACACTAATACCAAGAAAAAACTAATCATTTCTTGATTTAGATGGCTTCTGACAGAAGCACCTGTAATCCTTCTTTAGATTCCTAAACATTATAACCTTGTGGCGCCCACAGAATACATTACTTAGAGCAGTGGTGGGCCGTCTGAGCAACAAGGCTTTCTCTGTTGGCCTAAACACTATTAGAATCACAGACGTTTGTTTGAATATACTCTTTCAATGAATGTGTATAAAATAATTGGCAATCTTCTTTTCTCTTTATTTTATAGCTTTTCTCTCAGTTGCACTGCTTTCATTCGTGTATGTTTATGTTAGAGCTTTTTATCCAGTCATACTTCAGGCATCATGTGTTGCCAGGGTCAAAGAAATCTGCCTGAGGCCTTCAGAATCAACAGTGTGGGTGCCTGTAGCTTTTAATAAATGGCAATTTCAAGTTGGTGACACCGTGGCCGTCTAGCCGGCGTACAATGAAGTTGGCGTTTTCGCATCCTTTGATTTGGTCAGAGAGCATAATAGTCAGAGCTACTGTAGCAAACCACATTTGTAGTGAACTGCACAAGCTAAAATGTATTCTTGTATATTTAATAGTTGTTTTTCCTCCCAATGTTGTTGCAGAAATTTATATAGTGACAGAAATGCTTACAGTACAAAGCCATTTTCAAGACAGATTGTTCGAGAAAAGATGAAAATCGTGATGAAAGCCCGGCCAACCCTGAGACTAGCAAGCCTGTCCCAGCTAGGGAAAGGTTTCGTCCTCTATTTTCAATTCAGTCACTATGAGCGGTTCACTGTTAACTTTTTTAAATGGAATATTGCTATCCATCTATCCGTCCATATATCCAAGCCGACACTACTAAGTGGTGATTGGATGAAATGGCCTAGAACTTTAAACCAGCAGTCACTGCTGTAGGGGAAGTTAAATTGCTAAGGACTCCAAGCCTCCAAGCAAACACACTCACCCACTACAAACCTTTGGAAAACACCAGAGTACCTGGAGAAAACCCACCGAGCACAGGGACAAAATGCAAACTCCATGCATATGGACTAGAGACGAGATTCAAACTGGTACAAGGCAACAGTGCAAACTGCTGAGTCATTGTGCCACCTGGAATACTGATGTCTGCCTGCTTTTCCACATGTCCACTCCTAGCACCTTAATTATACAAAGTGTACATACATTATGAAAAAGTGCATGCCAGCTTGTAACACTTAACAAGGATAGGACATGCTGTTAATAAAGTTTCCAGCACCATGATGTGGAGCAATGGGAAGCTTAAAGCAATTACGTTCTTATTACAGCATGTCCCAAAGTCTTTTATTCTTCCTATACTGCATCATTTTTCTTATTCATTGCAGAATTAAATTTAATTATAATTTTTTAAATCAGATTATCGTTACCTATTTTTCTGGAATGGAAAGTTAGTTCGTGTTATTTCTTACCTTCACAGATACTCATCATTAAACTTTACAACTCATTACTAATCACCGTGCTTCTGATTTCTCTATGTTCTTTAAGTCTCACCCTGATATATTAGTCATAATGGTTGTGTTTTACTTATATTGTTGTTTTGTGTTTATAGTGTTGTGTTAAATTTATTGCATTGTCCCTTATTTTATTTGACTTCACTACATGCGCCGTGTTTGTGTATTTTATTGCCTTGTATTTTGTTGTCTGCATTTTCACCACACTGCATGCCTGGTAAATGTGTTTCACAGTTGTCACTTTTTGAAGTTAAAGTAATATTTTCCACCAAGGCCATGAACAAGATTATTTATTTGTACTTCTGTGCCCTTACATGGCTAGAATGAAACTCTTCACTAATCAGTCATCTCCTCAACGCCTCTATCAGTCCCTGTCCTGAAATCATACCTGTAACAAAAAGCGTAGTGAGTGTTACAAAATCCTGACACTGAATGCGTCTAAATGTTAATCATACAGTAAATGGCAAATACAAATGTTCTTACCGAAAGCTACAGTGGAGTGCTTTGTTAATCTGTATGTTATTAGTCTTAGATTATATGGAGTTAGTGTAAATTAGTTGTTGATGAAGAAATGACGATGTTACTGTACATACGGTATAATGAGAGCATTAACGTAACTCTGGGATTTAAGTTACAGCTGATCATGGTATTGTTTATGTTGCTATAACAGAAGATTAAGCAACATTTTCTGACCAATCATTGAGAACAGCGCTGCGGTATAAAACAAAAACGAACAAGTCAAAGAAATGATTCATCTGATCTGAAGCACAAAACTGAGAAGTAAGCGGTTTTCGAATAAATTAAAAGAAATCATATAATTCAATAATATTGTTAAATAATTTAATTAAAGTGACAGTTTTAGGGGTACATGAGATGAGTGGTATCCCATATACTTTTGATAAAATTGTTCTATACATAAGAAAGTACAGTACATAACACTTAATGAAACAGAAATCTTCTATTTGTATTTGCATATAACTACTGTATCACTGTCAATGTAATTATATTATTTTCCATAATATCTCTCCCATACCTCTTGCAATAGCTCTGCCATCTCTCCTTTGCTTCTCCTCCCTCCCCTTCTCTCTCTTTCCCTCTCTCCCCCTCTCTCTCTTTCCCTCTCTGTCCTCTGGAGCTTTCTGACTCGTCCTGGTGTCCTGCTTCTGGTTGGGGATCTTGTCGCATGAATGCCCCCTGTGGTCTGCCTGGGATGCGTGTGGTGACTGGGGACGGTTCCACTTTTCCACAAAGATGGTCCTGTCCTTGGCTGATGCAGACAGCTGTTCTCTGAGGACTCATGACTGTAGATGTTCGATAGTTCAGGACTGGAGTTTCCTACAGTCTACCTGAGCCTCCAGGGACGAACTGGACTCCATTTTAACTTTAACACATCTCCTGTTATACTGAACTTTCAGTCCCACATAGTATGATGCAGATCAATCCCTGCTATCCGTTATCATCCAAATGAGGATGGGTTCCCGGTTGGGTTTGGTTTCCATCTGATGGTTTCTTCTTAGTACCGTCAGAGGGAGTTAATCCTTGCCACTGAAGAAGAAATTGAAAATAATAGCACCAAGGCTTTAAAAATTATTTAAAATTGATGAAAAAAGGAAAGAAAAGAAAAACAGTTTGTAGTGGCACTTTTAAAAACTACGTAAAATTAGATTTAGAATGAAAAAAAACAGTTGAAAGTATAAGAAACATAAAATACAGTGCAGTCAGTTCAGATGTAGCACAGTGCTCATTCAATAAATGCACAGCTAAACAAATGCGTTTTAAATCTAGATTTAAATGTGACTATTGTTTTAGCACATCTGATCTCTTCTGGAAGCTGGTTCCAACTGCGGGCAGCATAATGGCTATAAGCGGACTCCCCTTGTTTTGTGTGAACCCTTGGTATTTCTAACTGACCCGATCCGAACGATCTGAGTGGTCTGTTAAGGTTATACTGTATGCAGTGAGCATATCTGCATTGTATGTAGTTCCTAGGCCATTGAGTGATTTATAAACGAGTAAAAGTAATTTAAAATCTATCCTAAATGTTACAGGAAGCCAGTGTAAGGACCTGAGGACTGGTGTGATGTGATCAGATTTTTTGGTTCTAGTCAGAATCCTGGCAGCAGCGTTTTGGCCGGTGAGGAGACCATTACAATAATCCAACCTGCTGGTGATAAAGGTGTGGACAAGTTTCTCCAAGATTGGAAACAAAACATCTAATTCTTGCAGATGATAGTACTGTATACTGATTTAGTTACTGCTTTGACATGACTACTGAGACTAAGGTGTTGGCCAGGGGTAGCTCAGTGGTTAAGGCATTGGCCTACGGTTCGGAAGATCCCATGTTCAAACCCCACAATCACCAAGTTGCCACTGTTGGACCCTTGAGCAAGGCCCTTAACCCTGCTGCTCAGATGTATAATGAGATAAAAATTGCTCTGGATAAGAGCGTCTGCCAAATGCCTAAATGTAAATGTAAAAGGTCTGTCTCCAGAATCACCCCAAGATTCTGAATTCAAGGTGACACAGGAAACACAATTACACGCTACAAAAAACCCCAAACAAACAACAAAAAAAAGATTCAGCCTACACCACTTGCCTTTGTGAGGAAACAAGAGTACTGTACTTACAAGACTCCCATAGGGAGAACATGCTGGTCCTGGCACAGACTAGAGGCGAGTTGCAAATCTGCAACCCTGGATCATGTTAGTGCTGACCAGTAAGCTATCATCCTGTATTAATGAAAATATCCCAATCAATAACTTTCTCCAGCTGAATACTACTGTATACTCCAAAGCAGTAATAATTAAAAACTTTAATTAACACATGTACTTATAAATAAGAAGCGAAGCTTCAAGGCTGTTAAAATATGATGATGATGATGATGATGATGGTTAGCACTGTTGCCTCACACCACCAGGCTCCGGATTCGATTCCTGCCTCGGGGTCTGCATGCATATAGATTGACATGCAGATTGGACTGATTTGTGTTTCCAAATTGCCTGTAGTGCGTGAATGTATGTATGAATGAGTGTATGTATATGTTTGTGTGTGCGTGTGTGTGTGTGTGTGTGTGTGTGCACTGTGATGGATTGGCACCCTGTCCAGGGCGTACCGTGCTGCCCGCATGCCCTAAATATCCTAATATAGGCTTCAGGCCATGTATACAGAATAAAGTGTTTTTGTTTTTATGCATGTAAGCATATTTAAAATTACTTTGGATTTTAATTAATTTTATTGATCTCTTTCCCCATAAACATATTCTATAGCACTGTCGCCTTGCACCTCCAGGGTCTGGGTTCCGCGACCCTGAACACAGGATTAAGCGGTATAGAAGATGAATGAATGAATTCATATGAATATAGAAGATTCATTCATCTTCATTCATTCATCTTCTATACCGCTTAATCCTGTGTTCAGGGTCGCGGGGGACCTGGAGCCTATCCCAGGAGACTTCGGGCACTAGGCGGGGTACACCCTGGACAGGGTGCCAATCCATCGCAGGGCACACACACATACACACACTCACACACCCAATCACACACTATTTGGGAACGCCAATTAGCCTAACCTGCATGTCTTTGGACTGTGGGAGGAAACCGGAGTACCCGGAGGAAACCCACCAAGCACGGGGAGAACATGCAAACTCCATGCACACAGAGACGGGAATCGAGCCTGGCCGGGGAATCGAACCCAGACCCTGGAGGTGCAAGGCGACAGTGCTAACCACTACACCACCGCGCCGCCTATGAATGATTCAAATGAAAAGAAATATGTGCTATATTATTATTATTATTATTATTATGTGAAATACCATGTTTATTTGACAATAAGCCACAGCCATTTATTGTTAATTGTTTTTTCTTGTAAGTGTGTGTATGTGTGTGTGTTTGTGGTCATCTCTCGAAGCTTCTGTCACCAAAACACATTCCTCGTACTGTACTGTACTGTGTGTAAAAGCTCGTTCTGATTCCGATTCTGAAAAGTTGCTCGATTTGGCCGGTAGGTGGTGCCAGTGCGCTGATTGTATTTCGCCGCGTGTTGCGGGACGCCCTCTAGTGGTTATCATAGGTAACTGCGGCTTAAATAAGAAGAGCGTCTTCTCTGTGTGTTTGTGACTTTGGGGGCAGAACGGAGGCGGCGCGAGCGACTCCGCGAGTCTGAGCCGGAGCACTCTGGGGCTGAATGAGCTGCCTGCATGGAGTCTGACAGCGGGTCCGGGCTACACACGGGACATTCTGGCGAGCAGGTCAGTGGAGGACATTTAAAGCGAAACCGCTGATTAATTCTGAGCCGCTGTGTTACGGTTAGCGCGTGCACTGGTGTTAAGCTAGCAGAGTGCGCGTGAGTGTGTGCGTGCGCGTGTTTGTGTGCGAGAGAGTGAATGTGAATGTGACTGTGTGCGCGTGCGTATGTGTTCTGTACATGTGTCAGGCTGGAATCTCTGCAAGTAGACACACACACACACAGGGAACTTTCAAGAGATTGCACACTAAATAGAGCTATTTTAGGAGACAGAGATGCATATGCATGAATGCATAATGGATGTCCAGTCAGAGGGAGTGCTGCAGAAGCCTTATTAAGGTTATGAGGTATTGCATTGCTGAACAGTGTGTAAACTACATTTAGGATATTTAATTATGGTCAGACTTTACACACTTTACAACTTATAAATCAGAATCCTAAGAGACAATCCTCACATCTGTTCAGATTTTCCTCTCTCTCTCTCTCTCTCTCTCTCTCTCTCTCTCTCTCTCTCTGAAATTCCTTCTTACATAAAGACATGACTTGACACTGATACTCATCTCCTTAATGCACAGTTTTTATTATTATTATTATAATTTTTTTTTTTATCATTCCTTCTTGGTGGATGGTGAGAAAAAAACCCAGACAGAATAGTGTGTGAAACTGGGAACTGAGGGTCCCTGATTCGATCCTGAGCTCAGGTTACTGTCTGTTCTTATAGATTTTTTTTGTCCAGGATCTCCAGTTTCCTCCCACTTCCTAATAAGAAATTAAAAAAAATGCCAGTAAATGGACTGTCGACTCAGAATTGCCCGTAGGTGTGAATTAGTACGTGGGTTTACACAGAGACTAATTTTCCACTATTAATTTAAATAGGAATTAAAGTTCAAATGGAACTAAATTGCATCTGAAGTCTGACCTGATCCGACTTAACGATCGAGTTTTAAGAAATGGGGCAGGGGTAGCCCAGTGCTCGAGGTGTTGAACTGTTAATCAAAAGGTCCCAGGTTCAAACCTGCTCTGAGTATAATGAGATAAAAATGTAAGCTCTGAATTATGGGCATCTACTAAATACCATCAAAATACCATCAATTACCATGTAGGGAGGGGTAATGTTGGGTGACTTGACAAGTTTTTTTATTAATTTTTTTGGAGGGGGGGGGGTGCATTCCTGATCTGTAAACTCAGTGCGAACAGATCTCTCCTAACTGTCTTTACTTCAGACTTTTTCCCCTGGGCCTCTGGCTGAGGACGGAGCACAGATTGGTTCACCATTTCATACTGTACATAGTAAAGCGTCTAATCTAATTTTTAAATAACAAAAATGCTTCTCGCCATGAATATAGCCATAGAAGCTGGTATGGCGTTAAAAAAGAAAGAAAGAAAAGATGAGAAGCCTAGCTGAACCACAAAGCTAAAGAAAAAGCTGTTCTATTGTCTGAAATATTAAAGGCTTTGCAGTGTAGGCCTTTCATGTAAAGAAAAAATAATATATATATATATATATATTCCGAGTAAATGCTTTGAGCATGTAAACACACATCTTATCAGATCAGCATGCATTGTAAAAGTTAGGTTGGAATCTCTAATCAGTATCATTTCAATCAGTTTAAAGAAATATTATCCATTCAAGCATACTTCAACTAGTGACTGTGTGAGCGTATGTTCAGTGCTCGATTTTTATCTAGGGTGTATTTCTTTCTTAAGCCCAGTATTGCTGTGGGCTTCACTGGGACCCTGATAGGGGTAAAGTGGCTCCTAAAAACGTATAAATGAATAAAGGAAGGAATGAAGGATGGAAAACTGTGACCTGACATGACACTGATGGTCATCTCAGAGTAACACATTGCTTTCTCTATTTGACAAAAATGTTGCTTCCACTCTAACCAGCTTTAAGAAAAGCTTCAAGTTAACCAAAATTGCCAAGGAGGTCTAAAATGCAGTTTGTCTTTTGGGAGGGTTTATAGATCCCGCATGTCTAGTGTAATTTCAGTTGTGGCTGATCTCCCTTCTTTAAAGAAACATTAAAAGGCAAAAAATGAAAATTAGACAATCTCTGCCTTTGCCCAAATGTAGGAGTGTGTCATAGTGTGTGAGAAGTTGCATAAGTTAGTCTCTTTGCAATTACAATGATGTATGCCTTCAGCATGCACACGGATAAAGAGAGACGTAACTGTCTTTGATTTCTTTGAGGTTTGTATAAAGTCCAACATTGGACCGGATATGTTTTGGTTGATTGAGTATACAGTATGTGGGAGAAGGGGAAAAAATGCACCCACTTGGTTCCTTTCCGTTATCTGGTTATGGAATGATTGATGATACTGAAATGTCATTGCTGTAGGTGTCTTTTTTTTTCCCCTTTTCATCATATTTCTATACGATCCTGGAAAAACAGAGCTCTCGGTATCAGCTGTTACATGACACCGATGTCTGCTCAGTAACTGATCTGATGCTCTGTAGGCTTTTGTGTCTGAGTTATATATAATGTTGGAGATGTGATAGCATCATTCTATAAGACGACATGTGTTCAGTGTCAATCATGGGATCAAATAATAAACTGAGAGACTTTCGAATCCAAGATAGGCTGATATTTATTATTTGATTGGCGCACCTTGGGCTTTTAATAAACTGTTAATTAAACTATTAATTACATGGACCAAAAGAAACTGCACTGTCCAAATATTTTAGTCACCCTGTATCTTTTATATACATGTATATCTTATGCTTACATGCTTATTCTATGCATACTGCAGTATACTGCTGGCTGATTACCTCAGAACATTGCCTCCTCATTTATTTAAGAGAAATTGTGCAACATTAAAAGCAACTAATAATGCTCAAATATAATAATTATAATAATAATCAGAAACTTTGCATTGCAGTATCTTCACTTAGCATGTGTTCTTTGTTTCTGCATCCTCGTGTGTGTGTGTGTGTGTTTGTGTGAGATTTTTTAACTTGTGATTGAAAATTCACAGTATGCTTGTATAACAGCATGTCCTCCTTTAACAGCTTGGGATGTATTCTGTCTCACGGTGGATCAATAAATAGAAATCTAGGTAATTAATTTGTTTATTAAGAGTGGTAAGGTTTAAGGTGTATCTGTTCCATGTACCCTCAGAGTGTGTGAGTGTAATCGCGCTGTTATACACAGTCTATACGTGACTGGCACTCTGGAATAGGTCGTTAAACAAGCACAGTGAGTGTGATGATCAGGTGTCCATAAACTTTTGGCTGTGAATGTAAATCCCATGTATATACAGTATGTTCGGTTACTGAGAAGAGTTCAGCTACGTGTTAATTTTTGGAATGTTCTGTTACTTAGGAGGGACCTTTCCTATCATATTCTGTTACTGAACAGAATTTGGTCTTGATGTATTCTCTTACTGAGGACAGTTACTGCAGAGAGGTCAGTCTGGGAATGTCGGGTTACTAAAGACAGGTCAGCCTGAAGAGAAATTAGCAGATATGAAATGTTGTGTTGTGAAATACTTATAAAATGTTACTTTCAGAAGATTGTGTTACAGTTCATCATCCCTCAGCAATGATTTGACACCCCGTCCAGGGTGTGCCGCACCTAGTGCACAATTCTCCTAGGACAGGCTCCAGGCCCCAGTGACCCTGTACAGGATAAAGCAGTATAGACAATAAGTGAGTAATTGAGTGAGTAATTATAATCGAGGTTGTCCAGTTAATAGTGATATTGATTTGAGCTTATATCACCCAGCACAGGGTTCTGTTTGGAAAGCTTAAAGGGATAGTTTGGGTTTTTTCAGGTCTATTTTAAACCCATCCCTTTAACAGTTATCCCTTATCTGTTTTTGCTCCTCTGTGTTAAATGCTGAAGCTTGAAATTTCTATGCTTCAGTGCCTCTGTAAGTGTGTTGTGTGTGTTATTCTGTGCTGGTGTTTTGCCATGATCTCATGTTAAGATAAGTTTCTCAACAGACAGCGATCTGACCCAATCTGATCTTGCACAGCAATTCTAATTTAACATCAACATATCTACCGCCCTAAAACACATTTGTCACAGTTGCAGTTTCTTAAAAATCCCCAAACAGGATATACAAAAATAGTTTTAAAACATAAAGAATTGGACAAGTTATGATGTAATTAGCTATTGCACTTAGGAGGCTGAAGCTCAGCTGTGAGACCTTTGTGTGTCCTAAAAACTGACTGGGCTTAAATTAGTAGTTAACATTTAAGCAATATTACAATAAGAGATTGAGTGCTGTTCTGCATCAAAAGCCAAAGCAAATAATAATGTGTAAATATAGTACTTATTATAATAATTAGAAACTTGCAGTGCAGTATCTTCACTTTGCATGTGTTCAATGCTTCTGCATTCTTCTGCGTGTGGGTTTTTTAAACTCATGATTGAAAATTCACAGTATGCTTGTATAACAGCACGGCCTCCTTTAACAGCTTGGAATGTATTCTGTCTCACGGTGGATCAATAAATAGAAATCTAACTAGGCAATTTGTTTATTAAGAGTGGTAAAGTTCAAGGTGTAGCTCTGCCATGTACTCTGTGTTTGTGTGTAATTTGGGATGTTTTATATGCAGTCTACGTTCTGTTCTGGAGCTGATCAGAGTTCAACACAGAATGTCCAAAAGTACTGTATGTGGAGATGTGACTGGCACTCTGGAATAGGTTGTTAAACAAGCACAGTGAGTGTGATGATCAGGTGTCCAAAGACTTATGGCTGAATATGTTCTGGAGTATAAAATTCCATGTAGGTATGTTCTGTTATTAGCCAACACAAATCCTTTCTTGACAGGGGTGAAAGTAGTTTTAAATACTAGTTTTAACCGGTACTTTGGTGAATAAAACATGGTGGTGGTGGACATTCCTGAGAAATTTATGAGATTTAGTTTCTAAATTTATTCCACTGCAGAACATCAGCTAACTTCCGGGTTCTGGGTTGAATCCCAAATGGAAACTAGTGCGCTAGGTTGTACAATCCCTTGTTCCACACATTAAATAGTGCCCTTGATCAGGGGTTAGAGAGGGATTTGGAATTCAGCCTTGTGTTGTTTAGGAAAATGTTTTGCTAAAAGTGCTTCCTTTTCTGGTTTTCAACGTGACTTTTGGAAGGCACATATATTTAAACGTTGCAGTGCTGTTATGCTGTATTATCACCGCTCGTGGAATGCTTCTTGTTAAAATATTATTGTGCGGGAAATTAGTTTCCCCGATTTAGTGTGCTAATAAACAATAAGGGAGAACATATTATCCTTTGTCCTTGATCATATATGAGAGTTTTTCTATGTAGTTGTTGAGCTGTACTTTTGAGGGAAAATACTTACAA
Organism: Channallabes apus; assembly: GCA_030522415.1. Lineage (NCBI taxonomy): Eukaryota > Metazoa > Chordata > Actinopteri > Siluriformes > Clariidae > Channallabes > Channallabes apus. Next base: position 17,132,583 of record CM060107.1, read on the forward strand.
AATCACACATTTCACTGAAGTATCAGGTCCCCCCCCCCCCACTTGAGCTGTGAACATGCTATTTGGGGGTGTTCCATCTTCGAAAGCACAAATTCACAATTTCCAGCTGAATTTGCAATTTCACGATCCCTAACGCCTTTAACTGTGCTGACACATAGTGCTATCAAGTGTTTAATTAGTGTTGAATTAGCATTAGACAGAGTTTAATTAGCTTAATTATTGTTGTCTGCTGAATTGTGTGACTTGGCCATTTGAGGAGGTTCTACCACAGTTTGTTCTGTACCATTTATATCCCAGTCATCACATGGAAATGACAAACATGTTCTTTCAGAGACTTCCGGTATTGTTGCCAGGAAGGGCTGAAGGAGACACTACTGTCTTTGCTAGAGACATATACAGAAAGACACGGCAGACACGAGGCCAGTCAGTCCACAGCTGTCGTGCAGTATAAAAGTTATTTATAGGTAAACTGATGCTGTTTGTATCTCTTCATTGACTTGGAAAAACAAGCTGGGGTCGTTTGTCCACCGTGTTTACAAGAAGATTCCACATGAATGACTCCCTTTGGTTTACTTTTATTTACTGACTGAGGTGACAGAATGTTGATGTCTCTTCATCAAGTTAGCGGTTGCTGTTAAGTGTACTGTACTTGCTGCCCAATTTTAGTCTTAGGAATTTGGCAACACGTTTGAGGAGAAAAAAAAAATTATATTTTTGACGCTTTGGTTTGCAAAAGTAATTAAAGCGTATGTGTTTCTTAGCTAAATTTTGAGCCATAAACAATTAGCCATTAGCTCACTCAGTCCTAGTTACATAGCAACAGTGTTCACACTGCTGTAGCCACTTAAGCATACCATGGCAAGGATACTGTGTGTTTGCCTTCATACACTGCAAAACCTTAATCATTAACTTTCTTTAAACACACCTTGCCTTTAACATCTGAAACTCTGTCATCACCTAGTCTAGCCAGATTCTGGCGGTGTTTAATTACTAATGGAAAAAAACAACAACTTTGGCCTTCATCTTTTCATTTCTGTAAATAGCTGTGTAATGGCTCATCTAATTTAATTATAGGGAAACTCTTAATCTTTTTCCAATATATGGAACAGGAGTGGAATGCCTACCTTGTGGCAGTAATGTACGTAGCCAGTAATATTTGGCTGAAACTTCCAGGTGAGAAATCAGTCCAGTGCGTACAGAATCTGAGTGAGTATCTGTCCATTATGATGCCTAAATATACACTATATGGACAAAAGTATTTTTGCATCCAAATACACAAACTTCAATATGTAGTTGGTCCCCCTTTTTCAGCTATAACAGTCTTCTTGGAAGGCTTTCCACAAGATTTTGGTGTGTTTCTGTGGCAATTCATGGCCATTTATTCTGTAGAATATTTAGAAGGTCAGGCGCTGATGTTGGATGAGAGGAGTCTCCGTTCCAGTTCATCCCAACGGTGCTTGATGGGGTTGAGGTCAGAGCTTTGTGACGTCCAGTCAAGTTCTTCCACACCGAACTCATCAAACCATGTCTTTATAGTCCTTGCTTTGTGCACTGGGACACAGTCATGTTGAAATAGAAAAGGACCTTCCCTAAATTGTTGCCACAAAGTTGGAAGCATAGCATTGCCCAAGATGTCTTGGTATGCTGAAGCATAAGCATAAGATTGTCCTTTACTGATTGAAATACCTAAATTCAATAATTAACAGGTTTGGCCGAATACTATTGACCATATAGTGTATATAAACTTAGAACTTATTCAGATCATATTTTATGAAACTTTATATGTGCTGCATTGTAGGAGATCCGTATAATTTTTTTTTTTTACTATTTCCATGTCCTTTTGCTTCCTAAAATTTATTTTTTTTCGATGGAGGATGCAAAAAAAATTTCAATCTAATATTAATCTTATTAGCCCCTCACCTGTTAAAAGCACAGACAGACACACTGAGAGAGAGTGAGAATAAGAGTAAGAATGAATGAGTGAGAGAAAGAGAGAGAGGGGGGGGGGTTCTGTGTGTGTGTTTGTGTGTTATTGTTTTATGAAGAATATGAACCACTTTATTATACAATCTGTTGAATGCAATATACTAACTATACAGTACACGAGCGGATCAAATCAAGGCCTTGTGTCATATTGGACTGTTATTTTATACATCATTACTTTTATACAAGTGTCTATCAATAAGTTTAGCTGTTATAAAAGTGAAAGAGATGTTATCTGCGTTTCCATAAAAAAAAAAAAAACTCAACAGCTTAAAAACAGCACACCTCATTGTACTTTATTGGTCTCATGCCTTAGCAGTTTGTCCACTTTTGCAACTTTTGAATTTATTAATAAACAACACATAAAAAAACACTTAAAAAAAAGAAGTTGCATTTAATGTTGTGGAACGTCAACAAATGTTAGTTCCTTTAGCTTACAGCAGCTATAAACATTTGTTCCATCATCAAAATTTTTTTTTTTTTAAATAAGATGATAAAATGCAGCGTGTCGCATTAATGGGAATCTGGATGATCCTCTGTCCTGAAGACTTTCCTGTGGCAGAGAACATACTGATCATTACAAAGTGACTCGAGATTCTCCTTGTAAATGCTTCATAAACACCAACATGACAAGGATTATTCATTTGAACTTGTTTGAAATCACAATGTTTTTTTTCTCACTCACTCACTCGCACACTCTCTCTCTATACCACTTATCCTGTACAGGGTCACCGGAGGCCTGGAGCCTATCCCAGAAGACTTAGGGCACTAGACGGGATACACCCTAGATTTGGTTCCAGTCCATTGCAGGACACACAAGCGCACACACTGTGAGCATTTTGGAAATGTCAGTTAGCCTACCCTGCATGCTTTAGGACTGTGGGATGTAAACAGATACCCAGAGGAAACTCACCAAGCAAGGGGAGAACATGTTAGTAACGTAGTAACCCAGGGTAAGGATCTATCCAATGACAGAAACTTTCAAAGCACGTTTGTAAGTCGCTCTGGATAAGAGCGTCTGCCAAATGCCGAAATGTAGAAGGTAAACCAGCAAGCTCCACGGGCACAGACCCGAGACACGATGTTTATCAATCAGGTTATTTTTAGCCTTAGATCAATTTATCTGCATTACGAGTCCCTGTGTGTAAGCTGAACGAGTGCATTGATTTGAATTACAGCAAAATTAATCAACACCTTCTAACCAATCATTTTTAAGAATTCAACAGGACTGTGGTATTTAAATAAAAGAGTCAAAGTACAGGAAGACAACTTTGTTGTTTTGGTAAAACAAGGCAACAGGAGCAGCAGCGGTTTCTTTACGTCCAGATCTCATGCCATTTTGGCTGGGACTCGATTAAATGACCATCACATTCCGAGGCTGAGGAAGCTTGAGAAACGCTGTCAGAATGGAGGGAGTGTGAAACCAAGCTGCAGGCATCGCGGAGCTCTTCACCTGTTTCACTCCGTTTTCCAGCATAGCAGCTGCATATCGCTATCAGGAAGTGTCTAAACTGTTTTTAGAGGAGAATGTGGAAGTGTGTGGGTTTCAGAGCATCTTTATTGACTCTCTCTCTCTCTCTCTCTCTCCGTGTGTCCAGAAGAACACTAAGAACTAAATAGTAGGTTATAATGTAGGATTTGTGGTATCTTATTTTAGGTCATGCAGTTGTGTGTAGTGTGTATTGGTTTAGGTTTGTCTTACAGAATGTGCTTTCTGTGTGGAGAGGATATGTGTGTGGATTCGAAACGCAGCGCTCGTGTATGAAAAAGCTTGCATAAGTGTACCTATAGTTCTCATAAATAATAATAATAAAAATCATTCTTTCATTTGTTTCATTTATTTATTATTTAATTCATGTCTTTTTTTTTTTTGCTTTGTAAAATACATTTTCATTCGTGAGTTTTATCAACTAAGTTAAATTACTTTATCACCTTGAATTAACTGACAAAGGGCAAATCAACAGTCACCCCCAGGCGATCAACACAGATGTTGGATTAGTTGAATCACCTTCCCAATGACACTACACTCCCAGCTCATGGGCACCTGATGTTATTTGGAAGATTTCGGAGAAATTGCATGCATCTCTGCTCCTGCTGATCTCCCTTTCATAGATGTTCCCAAAGACCTTGATTAGTTGGACCGGCTGTGCAGGGTTAGGAACTGCAGGCAGCAAGGGTACGACTGTCTGACGCTGATCTGCTCTAAAGTGTCCATATCAGTCACTTCTGTTTTCATCCAGTGATGCCAAATAAAGAGATTAAAAGAAAGCGATGCTCTCAGATTCTCTTTGCATCCTGTTTTCAGTCTATCTGTCTGTCTGTCTGTCTGTCTGTGGAAAGTAAAATGTTGGCTATTCTTAGATCTGATGCAGAATGTGGTCGGAGGTGGTGGAGAAAAAACCCGGGTGTGGGATGTTTGCGAGGTGTTGGCAATGGTACTTGTTTTGCTTGTGTTTGGTTCGAAGGGAACATCAGCATGCTAATTAATTTCAATCTGTGATAAGGTAAATTGTGTTGAAAAATTTGTTTGCTTTCAGCAAGCAGTAATAATAATAATAATCACAATCTTTTGATGTGATAAAAGGAAAGAAACCAATCCTCATCCTCTCCTGTTTGTTCAGTTGTACATGTACGTTTATACTGATGTGGAAAGACTCTTACATAACATTATATTTTAAAAGTAATTAATGGCTGATCAGTGTATGTTCCCCATGTGCCGCTTGGGCAGCTCTAGATCCTCAGGGCGTGGCTCGACAGGACCTCTGTGGGTGCGCTGTGGTGTCTGGCACTGAGACGTTAGCGGTGGATGTGCTGTGCGTTGTAAGCTGGGGCCTCCATGGATCGGGTTTGTTTGTCCAGCGCATCCCGTGGATGCATGATCGGATTGAGATCTGGGGAATTTGGAGGCCAGGCCAACAACCTTGACCTCTTTGCCTACTATGCCCCATACATGACTGGTTTTTATGCTGTGAGTGTTCTGATACCTTTCTGTCATGGCCAGTGTTGACTTTTTCCAGTGGTTTGTACTGCATTTGCTTTTCTGTGGGATCAGGCCAGACAGACTGGTCTTTGGACCCCACAGGCATAGATGTGCCTTTGGTGCACTGCCCATAATCCTGTCACCAGTTGACTGGAATATAATTTATTTAGCTTACCTGGCAGTGGTGTTAATGTTGTGGCTGATGGATCGGTGTATTTTTGTGTGTGTGGACCTCAGACCAGTTACGGCATGACAACACCCCTGCGCACAAATCAAGTTCCATAAAGACATGGTTTACCAATGATGGACTGGTGGAACTCAAGTGTCCCACACAGAATCCTGACCTCAACCTCACTGAACACCTTTGGGATGAACTTTAGCACTTCTTATGGTACATAATCTGTTGTACATGTGTTGTTGTTATATTCGCTGTTCTGGCTGAACGATCACAAATCCCTGCAGTTTCGCTTCACAATTTAGTGAAAGGATTCCGAGAAGATTTGCACGTATTAATAGCAAATGGGACCAACTTCAACTTCTGGGACTGTTTTTCTTTTTTTGTATGTTTGTGTGCTTTTGGATAAAAGTCTTTTCGAAATGACTGAGTGTGAATATAAAATTGTGTGTGTGTTGTGTTGCCACAGAGTTTGCAATGCACAATGTTGATAATCGCTGTCAATAAGTGTTGAGTGTAACAGTTAATTAGAAGGAGTCAGATGCCTTTAAATCATTACCAGCTTTCTAGCATTACGCCATGATGCCTAGGACTACCGGTACAGCTTAAGGGCTGAAAACACTATTCATTAGCACAGAACAGGTTCTGCAAGGAAGCAATCGACATCTTGACATTTTAAATTACCTCTAAATGATAGTCTTGAAAATTTGTAATATAATGAAGTAAAGTAAAAGAGAAGGCGGAAAAATCTATTCGTTTACGCACTGATTTGTGTGGCAGTTCATGTATCGGCACATCGACTCAAATCTATATATTTAATTGCCGTTCTTAATAAATTTAAAGGTGGTGCACTCTAAACTATTCACACGTTAGCACTATGACCGAGGATTCAAGTCCCACTTTGGGCCAGTTTGAGTGGAGTTTGCATGTTCTCCCCGTGCTTGGTGGGTTTCCTCTTGGTGGGAGTACTTTAGTTTTCGTCCACATTCCAAAGACATACAGATTAAGCTAATTGCCATTCCCAAATTGTGTGTGTCCTGAGATGGATTGGTACAGTACCATGTCCAGGGTATACCCCACCTCGTGCCCTGGGATAGGCTCCAGGCCCCCCGCGATCCTGTACAGGATAAGCGCTATAGAAGATAAAGATATTTACAGTACAAGGTCAAGATACCAACAGAATTGCAGAATCAGCACCTTCGTGATTGTATCGAATCATCTGGATCCCTATAAAATATACATTATGCAGTGGCTAGTTATTTGTTTCACCTAAAATGTTCAGGACTCAGTCCAATGCTTCTTGCAATGCTTGATTTCTAGGTGCCAAGTGGATTAAAATTGTGATTGTACACTATTTTCACTTTTTTTTTTTAATAACACGATTTGATATTACATTTTCCCTTGATTTTGTTACGATTTTAAAACTTTAAAAAAGTTTAATGAGTAATTAAATGTACCCCGTTCCTTATAACATTAGTTTTCTTACTTAAAAACCAAGCACAGTGTTTAAACAATACAAACTAACTACAAAAGTTTAATATTTAACCTAAATTAAATAACAAAAATTGTAAATACAAAAGTTTAAAACTTTTAACTTAAATAAAATAAATATAAAAGCTGCATGTTTACTGCGCAGCATATATCTCTGTCATCTGCCATAATTATTATTTCTAAACAAACTTGGTAAATAATGGACTCCCATCACAGGGGGTGAAAATATGTAAATAGTTCAGAGTGCGCCACCTGCAGGATTATAAAGAAACGGTGATGTTTTACTTCCTCAAATGCCTCCAAAGTCTCAAAACTCAACTTTTGAGCTTCGCTTGGTACAGAATTGTTATACCTGGGGCTGATCGGCTGGTCACGGCCAATGAAACTAAAAACCGCCAGTTCTGGTTGGTGGTTGATTGACTGGTTTACCTCGATATAAATATAAAAATAATTATTTAAATGTTCTTTATTTTTGGTGAAAGTTTGGCGATATGTGAATAACCACACAAAAGCATCGCGATTCATAATATTTTGCATAATTTGCATAATTTTTGGAAAGTTGTGTAGGTGCGTAGGGTTCAGCTGAATTTGTTGACCGCACTGTGTGGTAGGAGTCAGGCTGATTCTCACACAAACTGCTGCCAAGGTTAAATTTTGGAGACGGATACAGACAAACACGTGAGCATGATAATATTATTATATGATCATCAGATGAACATTTCATGCCAGCACATGCCTACTTATAATTTCCGAGGTGGTAAAAATCACTGAGCAAATGAGCAATCAGAATCAGCTAGAGGTGTTATTGTAATATTATCCTTGACATTAATAGACAGTGTAACTCTAATTTGCATTAGTTCTAATGTAGTCAGAATGTCCCATTGTACTGTTGTGCTGTTTTAACCCCTTGTGTATGAAAACGCCCTTCTAAACAGTGCTGACCTCCCCCCTCCCAACATATACACCCATTCTAAAATGTCATGCTGTTTGTTTTTTAGTCCTTTAATGAGGTCTGTGATGATGGATGAGCCTCAGACATCATGCACTAGAGCTACCTGTGCCTCTGGCTCTGAATGTTTTTGACCTTATTCGTTAGCAGATGGTCGGCTTACCCTTCACTGCCTTTCTCTTTTTCTCGCTCTTTTTGTCTTCTGGCTGTTTTTTTCCCCTTAATGAGCCATGTGGAAAAGCATCTGTTAAACACGTCTGAGATTGAACAGTGGTTACAGTACTGAATAAAAATAAAGAAATCATAGAAATGATGTCCAGTTTCTAGAATTGCACAGATACTGGTTTTATTGACGAATAGATCCTGACACTACCTCATATTATAACTTATTATCAGTCATCTAAGCAGTTAGCACTATGTCAGTTATCAACAATTACACACATAAAAAAGAATAATGTGTTTAATTGTTGATATAGGTTTTTATGTCGTTCTTCTATTTAGCATGTTTAGAAGAATCTCCAGTGTTAGTACTTTGTAACCGTTACTACTAACCGTTAGTACTTTGTAAACTATTTCTTTAAAGGGGTCCATATTTTACTGTTGTAAATATATACATATGTTTCTTTACCAAGTTCATTCTATTGTGTGTGTGTGTTAATGCACTTCAAACTCCCTTTATTTCACTCCTTTTCCAAGTGCACTGTTTCAGTGTTTACGTAAAGGAGCAACTCTTGAGCCACGCCCCACCAGAGAACAGCAGAACATGCCAGGGCTGGTGGGAGGATATCTTCTAATGAGGTCACATTAGGGGAAAAATCTAATGGGCTTATTTAAGCCCCAGACAATATAAAAGTGAATAAAGCAGAACAAAACACAACTACAGTAATAACTGGATAATTCTTTAACATGTCTTATTTCATTTCTTACATACCAGACTATTGTTTGATTCCTTTTGCTGATCTAATACTGACTTTTCCACTGTTTTTAAATAAAGAATTTGTTAGTTTGCTACGTAATTTTGCACAAAACATTGTGCTCACATAGGACTAGTATATATAGTGTTAGTTTAATTTTCTTTTTTCAAATGTTAATGCATTTTAAGGTCAGTTCAATTAGATATTCTTCTACCTTTAATCCACTTGAAAAGCAAAAAAAAAATCTAATATTACATTAATGCAGTGGAGGACAAAAATCTGTAAATCTGTAATTTTTTCCCCCAGACTGAATTGAATTATTATTAATATATATTAATATATATCTGCTAGTTTACATGTTTGTACCTGAAATCAGTAGCAGGACGGGCTCTATTCTTAGACTTGTCACAACTTCTACACAACAGAGTCAGTATATGGAATCACGTTTTTTTTCCTTTTTTTTTTTTTAACACAAGAGCGTAACCATAGTAATGAATACTCAAGTCATTAGGTGAAGGAGAAGGAAGCTTTGCAAAACAATATAGCTAGTGCTGCAGCACACAGGAGGTTTTTGTTTGTCATTTTTGTTTGTCATTCCTGTTTATCCACTTCTCATTGTAAATGACTTGCTACACACTTTCCACTTTGTTACAGTAGTTTGTTTGACATTTTGTTTCACATCAAATCTGAACCATTTGACAATTACTACTGGATCAGTGCGCTTAACATCATAACATTATTAGACAGAAGGTAGATAGCATGTAGGGTGTACTAGAGACATAAATTTTGTTTAAAATCTGAAACTCATGACTCTCCTCAGGTCAGTGCGTTAGTGTGTCCATTATATACCACCTCTCTATTTGCAGTATGACCTAGAAAATATGGGACTTTCTTAACAATAACTACATATATTTAACAATACAGTATAGTGAAATATCCCTTTTAACATTTAAAATATAATAAATGTATAATAAAAAAATATTTTTAACAATAGAAATATGGCAAAATATAATTTCAACACTAATAATAAAATAAAATAATAAATAAATAATAAAATTAGTGTTTTTTTTTTTTTTTTTTATAAAAATAACGAAAGGTATAATTAAAAAAAATATATAGCAAAATGTAATTTGTGAAGAATATGTTGCTAAATGAACTAAAAAAATACTGAAATATAATGTTTACCAATAACATTGTAAAATGTAATTAGTAAAAATAAATATAAATAGATGACTAAATGGATTATTTAACATTAAAATGTACCTTTTACAATCCAAGCATCCTGAATTATGTGTAATTTTTAATGTGTAACAGTAAATGTACAATTTTTTTTTTTAATATGGTAAAATATACTTTCTTACAGAAGAGTAGAATATGCTTTTTTTTAATTGTTCATGAAAAATAACAATATAGTGCTTTTTTTTTATTTAAATGTGGTGAAATGTACTTTAATAATAAAAAAATAAAAAAATATAAATTTTAAAAATAAAACTTATTATTTAAAGAATAAAAATGTAAAAAGTTTTGTGTTATTTATGTATACAGAAATTATGACTCAAACAGCTTAGAAAGCATGATGCATAAAGAAATTTTGACACAAAATTTTAATTTTGTGTTAAGATTTGTTAAAGCAACATTACATAAATCTTCTCCTACTTAAAAAGGGTATAAAAGGCAATTCTTAAACTTCTATGCATTTACTTTTTATTAGAGATGGCATTTGACACCCAGGATTAGGCTAATAACAGAAATAAAAAAAATTGGATGGAAAATTGTATAGAAAGTGTAAATCAGATCTGATCCTGAACAAATGGAAATTATTTTAACTTTATCAAAAAAACTAATTATACTGTAAAAGTTTCCATGCTTAATAAAGCGACTTGATGTTTAGTTGTTGTTCAGATTTTATAATTATGCTCATTATATTTGAAATGGTGGCCTTTTGTACAGTATATAAACTATATAAAAGTCTATGGTTTTGTGCATGTCATATAACCTAAGTTTTATTTGTATCTCCAACATACAAAAACTAAACTGAATTTACATTGTTATTAACCATTAACTTATATAATGCATTAAATACAGAAATACTGTATAAAAGTTTTAGTTATTTAGGTAGCAGTTACCTGTAACTTACAGTAATATTCCAATAAAAAGGATATAGTAAGATATAAGTGTGTACAATATTTTAGGGTTATTGTGTATTGTTTGGTGCCTTACATTTTTGTCCTTCCACTTCATCAGCAGTGGTGTTACTGATCCTAGGGCACACATGTATTAGTGAAAGTGAGACTAATTACCCATAATGCAGAAATAGACCTTGTGCAGTTTCATATTCAAGGTGAAGGCCACAGTATTGGCATTTGTTTAAATTTTTGTCAAAAGAACAACCCCTACTGCACATAATGCATGCTTGGGTGGGCAGATTTGATGGATTTTCAAGGACATAAGAGAAGATTAATCATCCTGCTGCATACTTATGTATGGATGGGATGACAAAAGTTGACAATGAACGAGTACTGTGTAAATGGGTCAGAAGAAAATTACAGGCTGCTCTCAAATCCTCTTTTCTTCTTTCTCTTTGGCTTATTCGTTTTTTTTGCATCTCGGTAGTTGATGTTTGCTCTATAGTGATTTCCTCTGTAGTAGCGTGTGTGTGTGTGCGTGTGTGTTATCCTGCGTACTGGCCACGACTTTCCTTTCGTTTGAATTCTTTCATTCTTCTCCTGTTTTTATTCATTCTTTTCTATCATTCTATCTTTATTCTTTGTTCTTTTCACATTCAGCTTTGTCTCAGCCTTTTGTTTGTCCTTCTCTTCTGTGCAGAGATCTTTGTTCTTTGTAGTTTAAAGCCGTGTCTTGTTCTGGCTTTGTCAGGTCCAGCGATGTCAAACAAATGATTGTTTTGCTGCTTTGGACTCCAGGTGCGAGTGGTGTCAAAATGAAAAGACGAAACATGAATCACATATTTTACAAATATTACATAAAACGTGAACCAATCCGGGCAACAGCTTCGGTATTAATAGAAATGTAAATACTCACTCGCTTCCCAGTCCCCTTTCCATTTAGTGGAGGAGGTGCAGTTTTTATTTAACATTTTTCAAATGCTCTCTCCATGCTTTACAGTCGTCACTTTTAACTTTTAATCCATTCACTCATTCTCTATACCACTTCTGTACAGGGTTGTGGGAAGCCCTGAGCCAATCTCAGGATACTATAGACTCTAGGCCAGGTACATCCTGGACAGAGTGCCAATCCATCGCAGGATATACACACACACACACACACACACACACACACACACACACACACACACACACACACACACTGAAACGCTATGGGTAATTTGGGAATGCCAGGGCTAGATCATGCACACTCCACAACAGACCTGAGACGGGAAGCAAACCCACGACCCTGGAGGTGCAAGGCCAAAGTGCAAAGCACTATGCAACAACTTTTAAAATACAATAGCTAAAGTAGGATTTAATCAGGAGGGAAATTTGATTGGTTGCTGTGACCATTAACAAAGCAGGCATAAAAAAAACCCATTGTTGTGGCTTATAATCCAGGTGGGAATATAAACTGTGATATGATATTTTTGCCCCAGCTGAAGTTTTTTTCCCTCCCTGTTTATCCATCAGTGTTATTGTTACTATACCAACGCTACGTTTCACCACATTTGACATTATCCATGCCAGAAGTGGAACCTTTTTCGGCCTACATGGTCTTTGTCTTGGTGACGGGACTATTTAGTTATACTGTATTTAACTCTACAGAATGGTGTGAAAATCCCTGCTCTGTAAACGCTGTGTGAGTCACACTCATGACATTATGAGGTTAACATGACACTGCTTTCAGGAGGTGTGAATTGGTGTGAAATCCCTAGGTGACACGTAGCATGGGACAGGTTTGCCCATCTGTCTAGAAAAGCCAGCTTTAGTTTGACACAGAAAGCTGTCTTTTAGAGAAGGGAAAGTTTGAAATGGTGAAATGTCACCGTTACTCTATAATCCTGCAGGTCGTGTGCTTTAAACTATACACCTATGGACACACAGTACAGGTACGAGCAAATGATCTGCTGTGTTTGTTTAGAATCAGAACAAAATCTGAGAAAAAGTTGAATATGAAATCACAATATTTATATAATTGCGATACTTTACATCACCACAATACAAATCAAACAAATCAGCACCTGGGTATTGTGATATTATCATATCACATTATGACTGCACAACAATTCTTTCTATCCGTTATCACCCAAATCAGGTTCCCTGTTGAGTCCGGTTCCTCTCAGGGTTTCTTCCTGTTGCCATCTCAGGAGGTTTTTCCATACCACCGTCACCCTATACGAATAAAATTGAATTGAATTGAATATCATCTGGTTCACAGTGATTTCAGTCTTTCTTGTCTTTACTCTTAATTCAACCAGTTGTTTTCTCTGTTCAGAACTTACAGTATACTGTATGTTGTTCTGAAGCAAGTGTTTAGTTTTACTAAAGGGTAAATCTGGGCATTTCTTACTGTAATGAACTGTTGGTTGTGTAATTCCACATTTGGGCATCTCGGGATGTTCATGAAGTTTTGTTCAGTGTTTACTAAAAATCCCTCTGAGCTTCTTCCACTCATTCTAATCTTCCTCTTCTGTGTCTCATCTATTGGTCCGGTTCCAGTTGGACCTCAGTTCTGTTTCCACAAACACCCATTTGGGAGAAACACAAGCTTTTAAGACATTCCTTAGATGCTTACACTCCTTGTCCTAGAGCTGAGTGTTGGTCAGCACATTTCCACATTTCATCCCAGTTGTTGTTGCCTGCTGACCTTTCCTTGTAGTTAAGGAGAAATCGCTACAATAGCCACAAGATAAAGGTCATACCCGGCTTAGAAAAAAGAAGGCCAACCACTCACTTTATTTGAGAGATGAAGTCACCTGTCATCTCCTGCCTGTGCAGTCGAGGCTCGGAGGTGTCTCATCCGCTCACACTCTTTGACCTTGGCTGTCATGTGTTTCGAGATGTCATGGCGGTGAAACGTTCACTTGAGTCATTGATACGGAGATGAAATTAAGTAGTGTGTGTTATTTTGAATGTAAATATCATTTATTTAGATTTAGGCATTTTGGCAGACGCTCTTATCCAGAGCGACTTACATTTTTATCTCATTACACATCTGAGCAGTTGAGGGTTAAGGGCCCAACAGCGGCAACTTGGTGGTTGTGGGGTTTGAACCTGGGATCTTCCGAACCGCAGTCCAATGCCTTAACCACTGAGCTACACCCCTGGCTTACATTTATAAACGATAAACATATTACTTTTCAGATTCTGAGCACAGTTAATGTGTTTAAGATAAAAAAAAAATAGATGTTGTGTAAAAAAATATATATATATTTTGATGTTTCTACAGTAATAACATATACAGAGACTTGAATGGCGGACGCTCATAGATATCGATTTTTATTTAGAAATGTAATGCATACAAAAGTTTAGAAATCAACAGGATTTTTTTTTTCATTTCTTAAATTATTTTTATTTCCATAATTTGGAATAATTTCAGAATGTGTAAGGAAGCCAAAAAAATTGCACATACTGTAAAAAAAAAAACATTGGGAAAAACTCTCTCGTCTGTCGTCGTACCGCTTTATCCTGTATTCAGGGTCGTGGGGGCTTAGAGCACGAGGCCGGGGACACCCTGGACAGAGTGCCAATCCTTCACAGGGCACACACATAAACACACTCATTTTACACACTAAGGGCAATTTGGTAACACCAATTAGCCTGACCTGCATACAAACTCCATGCACACGGAGAAGGGAATCGAACCCGGACCCTGGAGGTGCAAGGCGACAGTTCTAACCACTACACCACCGTGCCGCCGATAGGAAAAACTATTATTCTATAATAGGAATCTAAACGATTCCCGGTCTCATTACATTGTAACTTTTAATTACATTTGAAATTGTAAATTCAAGTTCCTAAAATCATACATTTATTCTGTTCTCATTTCTTTTATTAAGTTTTTAATTGTCTGCTCAGATGCATTGATCCTTCCACAACTTAAATGAGTGATATCCTTTTTATGACGATGTTCCAATCTTAGCACATGTATACAAACACACACAAACTGAAACACACACGACTGTTAGAGAGAGTTTTAAGTACTCATGGTTAAACCTATTCTGCCTGCACGTTGTAATGTAATATGCTGAGTAACATTACGGGCAGATCCTTCAGAGCTGAGGAAATGCTTAGGGAGCAATGCATGATGCACTACCGAACACATTTCAGAGAACAATGTGACATGGTTATCCTTATGGGAGTATGTGTGTATCTTCTATTACGACCATTTTAGACGTCACCTCATTTAAAGATATTCTACACTTCCTTTAGTTCAGCGCCAGCTTTCATTGTAGCCTAATGTGTCTGTGAGTGCTGAATCACATCTATTTCTTCTCACATCGAACACATAATGTCTTGTGCCTTGATATCCTGTCTTTTTATTATTATTATTTTAAAAGATATCATGGATAAAAGATATTTTTTTTTCTCTGAATGGAATTTCCTTTTACCTTGGGCCATTTTTCACCCTGACTCAGTACTCCTTTCAGACCTGAACCTCAGTTCTCATTAATGAAAGATGGGGGGTTTTGTCAGGGATAATGAAGGTGTGTGTGAGAGACCGAGAGAGAAAGGGCAGGAGAGAAGGGGGGGGGGGATAGAGACAGAGCAAGAGACAGAAAAATAGAGCAGATGAGAGCGAGCGAGAGAGAGCGAGAGACAGAGAACAAGGGAGAGAAAGAAAATGGGACAGAAGGCAAAGAGAAAGAAGAGATGTGACAAAGTTAGAGACATAGAGAGAGCGTTAAGAAGAATAACAGATGGGGGAAATAAAGAGACCAAGAGAGAGAGAAATGGAGAGACGCGAGTGAAAAGGAGAGAAAGAAGAGACGAGGAAAGAAAGAAAAAAATGACAGAGAGAAAGACAAAAAGGGAAAAAGTAAGGCAGATAGATAGAGAGAGAGAGTGAAGGAGAGAGAGCATATTCATAGAGAAAGATGACTAAGAGAGATTCTTCCCACACTGAGTGCCACTTATGTCTTCCTAAAGAGATTCAGTTAGCACAAAGACTTGCTGTATGTAACATCATATACCCTCGCTTGTGTAAAACACATTCTTACTGTAGCTTTAAAGCCTCCAGAGCATGCCGAGTATGCCTGCAGCTTTCTCCAAGGTAGCAGCTAAGCATGACTTTTCATGGTAACTGATTAGACTGTAATCAGGGACAGGGGTAGCTCAGTGGTTAAGGCATTGGACTACGGTTCGGAAGATCCCAGGTTCAAACCCCACAACCACCAAGTTGCCACTGTTGGGCCCTTGAGCAAGGCCCTTAACCCTCAACTGCTCAGATGTATAATGAGATAAAAATGTAAGTCGCTCTGGATGAGATCGTCTGCCAAATGCCTAAATGTAAATGTAATCACTGCCAAATACTACCATAAGAAAACTTCCTTTAAAGACCGTCCTACAGTATTATAGCTAATATATGCAGCCATTTCAGAAAAGATAATGAATAACTGAAATTTAAATGAGGTCAACAGGTTAGCCTTTCGGCTGCTCCTGTCGAGGGGTCGCCGCAGAGGACTTTCCGATCCACGCACACAACATGGGACAGGTTTCACGCCGGATGCGACCCTTCCTGATGCGACCCTTCCATTTTTCAAGCCTTGATACTGGGCTGGGGTTTGTGCATTGGGAGGGAATTGAACCCCAGGTCTCAGGGAATAAAAACAAAACAAACAAAAAACCCGGGGATTAATTTTGGACCAGGAATGTAATCATAAATCATCTTTTGACTCAGTCTTTTACTTTGAAACCATACGAGTATGGGTCAAACACATTGTTTAAACATTACAGTTTGCGCCTTTAATATGATAACGAGGCTTCGGTTTTCTTCTGTGAAAGCTTTTCTGCCCCAAACGTTTTCGTTCCCTCTTTATTTCACCCTTTCTGGACCAGAAGATATTAACAATTGAATGAAATGACTCCAGATTGGGTTAACCAGGACCATCTTAACAGCAAATGCTTATTTAAGCAGAGAGAGCTTATAACATGGATTAAACTGGACTATTATCACAGTTTGAACCGTCACAGAATCCCATAGTAAAGCCTTGGATTTCAGTGCTTTCAGTGGCTTCGAACATAAAACACTTCGGTAACTACGTTGTTCATTATATAATTTCCTTTTTCCGCAGGCGATCATGTACAGTATAGTTCTCATCATATTCGATGACATCTGTTTTTTCTCATGTATAACCAAAACCATCGTTCATATGAAGTACCTCTGTTAACTAATCAATATAAAACATTGCTTGCCAACAATTTTCTTGTCCATGTTATCGATTGTGAAGCCTGAGTTTCCTGTACTTACAGTATCTTTATATATAAGATTTGCTTTACTGGAAAAGTAGAACATGGCTGTCAGATCTCAGGTTTCTGATTTGTATGATTTCATTTGTGTTATGTTGCAGCATCAGGTGTGGACATTTTAATGAAATCTGTTAATGGGAAAATTACAGCCTGGAATACATTCAAGATGTTTATATTGAAATATATTGTACATGCTTTTATATGTCGACACGTAATCCTTAATGCTTAATGCTTACTGGAGTGAACAATAGCATGACTGCAACATCAAGACCTGAAATCTTCAAAGCATTTCACGCTTAATTCACGGAAAAAAGGTGAATCATTTGAAACGCTGCCCTTGGCTGGCACTGGAGAACATCAGTACATCAGTTATCCTGGAGCTGTAGAACAGGAGGCAGAAAGGCTCCTTCAATGATGAGCTAGCTAACTATCTCAACTAGACAAGACTTCAACAGTGCTACAGTGCAACAGTGCTTGCCTGCTTGGCCAGTTCAAGTAAACTCTAAAAGTTCAGAATGCAGTTGTCGTTTCAGGCATGCAAAAAAATTATTTGATGTTATTAATTTTATGCTATCAGTGTTGATTCTGTCATCCACTCAATGGCTGTGTTCCTGACTTCTTGACAAATTAGAAGCAGTTTGCCTGAGTTTTTGACCAAGCAGATGCTGATTTTTTGACCAAGGACCTACAGTATCAGAGACAAAGTTCCTGACTTCTTGCCCAAACGGAGGCAGTGTTCCTGACTTCTTGCCCAATCGGAGGCTGTGTTCCTGTCTTCTTGCCCAATCGGAGGCAGTGTTCCTGACTTCTTGCCCAAACGGAAGTTGTGTTCCTGACTTCTTGCCCAACCGGAGGCAGTGTTCCTGACTTCTTGCCCAACCGGAAGCAGTGTTCCTGACTTCTTGCCCAACCGGAGGCAGTGTTCCTGACTTCTTGCCCAACCGGAAGCAGTGTTCCTGACTTCTTGCCCAACCGGAGGCAGTGTTCCTGACTTCTTGCCCAAACGGAGGCAGTGTTCCTGACTTCTTGCCCAATCGGAGGCTGTGTTCCTGTCTTCTTGCCCAATCAGAGGCAGTGTTCCTGACTTCTTGCCCAAACGGAAGTTGTGTTCCTGACTTCTTGCCCAACCGGAGGCAGTGTTCCTGACTTCTTGCCCAACCGGAAGCAGTGTTCCTGACTTCTTGCCCAATCGGAGGCTGTGTTCCTGACTTCTTGACCAATCGGAGGCTGTGTTCCTGACTTCTTGCCCAATCGGAGGCTGGGTTCCTGTCTTCTTGCCCAATCGGAGGCTGGGTTCCTGTCTTCTTGACCAATCGGAGGCTGGGTTCCTGTCTTCTTGACCAGTCAGAGACACTGCCATTGACTTGTAAACCAATCAGAAGCTTTGTTCTGACTTTTTGTCCAATGATGATCTGTGGCTGTGCTCCTGCCTTTTGCCAAGGCAGATGTAATCAGTTTTTCTGACTGTATGGTAGCACTGATCTCAAATGCCTATACTCCTTACAGTTCCTACTTTGCTTATGCTTGGTTTCAGACTTTGATATAAAAAAAAATTGACATTGGAAATATTTTATATTATTTTATTAAATAAATTTTTTTGCATCAGCAGGAAAGCTAATTAAAAGGGAAGTATTCATCTTTATTGTCTTTTTAAAAGCTGAGAGCTGAATAAGTGTGTGAAGTAGCAGCCGAACAGTCGAATATTTGTTTCAGTTAGAGATGAACAAACTTGTCATTAGCTGCAGCCCTAATGATGAGCACAAAGCTATGAAAAAGCTCTGCTGCATTAATCTCTTTAGATAGAGGTGGAGGTTAGTTAATCAGCAGTGAGGCATATGCGAAATGGAAACTTTTTTAAAATTTCAAAATACGTCTTGGACATTATTAAAGATCACATGATAATTATACAAATGATCCTGTACTCTGGAGGCGATTTAGTGCTGTGCTTCTGCAACCACCTTTTTTCCAGTTTATGTTATAATTTTATAGATGTTGCTGTAACTATGGTGTGTGAAGTGCAAATGATGTTTCTGTGTCCACTTTGAACATTTTAAGAAAAAGAAAACATTTTGGAAATGCACTTTGGCTCAAGAAAGCAGCAAAAAAAAAAAAAGAGAAAAAAATCCTCATCAGAGCTGTGATTTACAGCCATGATGGACTCGGGGAGAGTAATGTGTTATCGTGACAGAACACAGTATGGCGTCCAAAGTGTAGTGGAACACGCATTAATCTCTGCGGCTGTAAGGGCAAGGAGGAACAGAATAGAAGCGAAAGTGACAAAAGGGAGAGAATCGGAGCGCTCGAGGCAGGGTTTAGGGGGAGAGAGACATGCAGCCCTGGGAAGAAGCGAGGCGAGGCGAGGCAAGGTGCCGGCGGGGGCCGTAGGTTCTGGAAGGCCCATTCATCATGCAGTGCCTTGTGGGATACGGGAGGGTCACGCTCACACAATAGCTGTCTGTTCCGGCTTGCACGACGGGGAAGAGAGCGTTACACACTCGTTGAGATACAAACAGCTGATCCGCACACACACCCCCTCCACCACCCTCTCTTTTTCTCACTTTCCCATTCCTTTTTTCGTCGTGCATTTGGCCTTTTTTTGTTGTTTTTTTTTCCAAGAGAAACAAATGAAAAATGCTTTTGATGCCGAGCAGGCGATATTTACAGCCTACAGAGTGTCATTAAAATAGCATTAGTATAGTGCCAGAGCTCAGGGTGTGAATGGTGGAGGGGAGGAATGCATATTAATCGTGATCAAGATTCTTATCTTCCAAAATAAATGTTAGTTGGCCTTGGGAAAACCCTTCACACGGAGAAAAATTCTTCTATATACAGTATATTTGGCATGTTTTTTCCATTTTTCCTGTTTTTCATGCAGCTCCTTTACAAGTCGTAACATTTTAAATTCTGTTCACGGAAAGGAGGAAAGTTGCATTTATTCCACTCCAACTAAAGCACAGGGGCATCGGAGATGTTTTGGAGTCAGTATGTGATTACAAAATGAAGTGATCGAACCTTTTTATCTTTCTCTATTTATGTTTGTCAGGCTTTATGGCATGTAGCCGTAACAACTTGAACGAAGCCTGACATTCCGTGTGTGAGGAAATCTTTTCAAAAGGTTTCAGAATGACTGATTTGGCCAGTGTGTGTTTGTTAAGCTGCCTCCTTATCCAGCATGATGTGTGCCGACAGAAAGCCTTGGAAAGATTATGTAAAGGAAAAACATTTCTATGTCAATTTGGTGATAAACAGTATGTCAGTGTACGTTCCAGGGGAAAATCCGTCATGAATGTCTGATCAAATTTTTCGATCAAACTAGTCTGCCCAAGTCGCTCTGTATGGGATTCTCGCTAGTGCTAAATGCTCGCTAAGCATTTGTAGGATTAATGTGGGATGGCCGTTATAACCAGCAGATGAACTGATTGTGAACTTGACCATGTTGATTCCAAAAATCCAGAGTCAATGTCAAATATCTTACATAGTTTCTCTTCTATAGACTTCCTTTTGTTTGGCATACAGAGATGTTACTTACACACATTCATAGTCAGGAACTCAAGGTCCATATTCTAGCTATGTAGGATTCCTGACATCGCTCAGTCCAAGAATCTTGGTAGCAAAGTATCTCAAAAATTGGATGTTTGTAGGATTTCTAAGTAATTCTCATGGTAACTAGCAGTCGAACTGATTAGGTTTCAAACAGGGTCAAGGTTACTTTCACTATTAAACACAGCTGTGATTTCGAGTGTTGATGGAGCGTTTACGTTTAATCGCCATTCATAATTATTTCCAATCACAGTTTTTCGGTGTAGTTGATGGCTAATGATTATCCTTCAACATTTTAATATTGACATTTTTTAACCCAATTACAAGCATTTTAGCAATCTTTATAGTTGTGTTAGGCGGCACGTTGGCGTAGAGGTTAACATTAAGGCCTTGTTCACACGGGCGTTAAATTTTTGGATAAACGACCGCGCTCTGAACGTCCTATACGTTTATGTTGCGTTTTGTAGTGCCGCTCGATTGACTTCTACACTGGCGTTCGTTTGTCTCTGTCTAACGCC